>CM066033.1:1400426631-1401891631 GCA_033557465.1 Ichthyophis bannanicus | reverse complement strand
TGAATGTCATTGTAAGCAGTCGCCTGGGTCTGTCTGCAGCCCCTCCCCCCCTCCTTGCGAAATCATCAATGGCAGACCTGCATCTGCCATTACTGATTTAGCTAGGAGGTGCTGCAAACAGGCCCCGGGACAGATATGAACAGGGGATCAGAGTCACTATTATCGGGGAAAATGCCCTATTCCCTTTGCATATTGAAATCCCAAAACTAGCATAGGCCCATTACATACAAGGTATGGTGAAAAACAACATACCCCTATGTAATGTATGCTCACAACTGTTGAAGACAGTCAATGATGTTGCAGGGGTCATGGTATACTATTTTCTGGACAGCAGGTTAGCTGAGTTATGTTCCATGTCTGTGTGAAAGTGTACAGAAATCCGTGCGTCCATCTAAAGAGAACTACACCCTTGTGCCATATATTATTGGCCAGATTACGGTGCATCAGATGGAACATCCTCTACATATCCCGTTAGCAAAGCAAACCATTAATATCTACCTGAGGCCATGTTTAAAGTCTGCCAACTCCCAAGGCACTATCGTAGGCACCCCATAAGCTGTGTGAATCCAAGGTGTGGCAGAAGATGCCCTAAGGATGTATAGGTGAAATCAGCAATGTTAGGCAACAACAGCAACATTGCACAATTTGAATGTTAAAAGACGTATGTGCCAAACACACATGTAACATGAACACTGCACAGAGCAGGGAACATAGACAATATTAAACTAAAAGAACGACGTAGATAAGTTGATGGAATGCAGATATCAGCTTCAGTCCATGTGACAGCCATAAAAATGGACAAACATGTTGTGGCCAACGAGATCCATGCACAGAGTGATGGAAATGTGCCATGCTGTAATGACTGTGTGTGACAGAGGATGGGAAGATGTGGCCAGCAGAGGTGGCTGCAATGGCAGGATAACTGAAATATCAGGATGACTGTGGAGTACAGGTGCTAGGCTGAGCACACACAGGGGAGGCAAGCAGGGTGAGCTGCAATGCATGAATATGATGGAGTTCACGATGTGGGGAAGCAGCATGCACATCTGGGTAAGATGGCGCACAGCTGGCAGACAGAGGATGGACACAAGGATGTATCACAACTCAGATGAGGGTACTATATGGTCATACCACATATCACCACAGATATGACACACAGACAAATGAAACGCACCAATGCAGGACAAGCATACAAATCCAAGACAGCAGACAGGGAGCACACCGATTACCCCCACCACAAATGGCCATGCCTAAAACGGTAGGCCAAACCGCCAATTTGAGCACATTAGCAAAAGCTGCATACAAAAACACTGCATATCAGTACCCCAAACGCCTGCTGGGTGTCAGAACAAGCAAACCACCAAAATAAATAATGAGCAAATGCACATGCACATCTGCCATGTACATATTTATGTCCACTCTGTATGTGGCATCGGGGACAACTGCACCAACACAAGGGAATGTTTTGTAGTGAATACAGCATGTAAAATCCATAACAAAGGAAAACCATGGCATCCCATGACGCTCTGTGGATCAGGTGACTAATGATGATTGTGGCGTGATAAAGATCAACATGCAATAAGGTGCACCACACACACCACCATAATCACAGCCAAACAAAATCACTACGTGCATTGGCATGTTTAAACCATAAAGTAAGAGACCTATGTAACAACGAATATGTTAAGGGGATGAAGCACACAGGATGCACCCTGTTGTACAGTGCAAAGAGGGAAGGGTGTGTGTAGAGGTGAGGAACCTGTTGGTACCTAATGGTGCATTTAAGCCAGTGTGCCAAAGAACCAAACAAGCGGAAGATAAACCCCAAACTACAGAGTTCAAACACATTACTGTACACAATCCCACAAACTGCAAAATGAGCACACTGTAACACAAATACCCCAAAGGGTGTGTGTGTATGTCAACCATTCATTCACAGTGATGTGCCATATGGCTGCCACATACACAGCTGGCACTGTGCAAGGATGTGAGCACATGTGCACCATGTACATGACCAGTAAAGGACCCCAAAAAGGGACAGTATGATCAAATAGTCTAGAAGTAACATGGGGAATAGAAAAGTGGCTTTGCCCCCAAACAACCAGTGATAAAGTCACATTAGCACTCCCTGTGTCATAGGGCAAGTCTGGGAACCCCCCATTTACGTTGAAAATTGTCACAGGGTGGACCTAGGGCAGCATGAGAAAATGCACGGCAGTGTGAATGATCAAGGAAAAAGTGACAGGATGAATGGAAGAATGCTTGATGGTTGCCAGGGACAACAAAAGCACACGTGCCCAGAGCCCAGAGAGACACACCCAGGGAGTAAAGCACGGGACTCTGCTGCACCTAATGGAGCGCAGCTGAGGAAAGGTGGAGTCAGAAAACACATAGATAAAACGGACTACCAAACATTCAGAGAGGGGGAACCTTTGAGAAGGAAGCAATTTTGGAGAGAGGAGCCGAGTAGGCAATCCTGGAGAGAGGAATTGTGGAAAGAGTCCAGAGACCTGTGTGGTTCTGAGAAAAGGCAAGTGAAATATAAGAAGGCTGCAACAGCAGGTACTGGGGAAAAGAAGGGATACAAGGGCTATTTGCCATCTAAAAGGGAAGAGTCTTGGAGGCATAAATATACCCTTAAAAAGCCTGGATATTCAGAGGCTGATAGTAACTTTTCTCCTGTTTATAAAAGTCTTAAAAGAAGGGAGTTTCACCTACCCAGAGAAGCAGAAGAAATCCCTTATTACGGTGAACGCCTAGCTCCAAGGGAATCACCGTTACACAGTTTGCAATCGGGCACAGCTGAGCCTGGAGAGCTGAGGCAGACCCGGCAGGGAGTGTATCACAATTACTCAGCTAGCAAGCCATACAGAGACCTGAGCTATCCACTGAGATACCAGCGGGGGCAGGGCTCTAGAAGACAGCATACAGAGTTTTGTGACATTCCCCAGAGAGGCAGTGCTACACAGAGGAAGAGGAACGTCCTAACTGACGGGGCAAATCTGCCATACTTTTATTCCACATTAGAAGGGGGTAATGCAGATTCCAACGGACAGGAATTGATGGAATATGAAGAATCAGGAGCATTAGCAGATACAGAATTGATGGAATGTTCCCTTACTACAAAAGAACCTGAATACTCATTAAGGTAAAGGTTTGTGTAACCTTAATTCCCATAATCAAGTGGCAAACGCTACATCTCTCTCTCTCTCTCTCCAGCCAAACAGACAACGTAGGCTGTTTGTTATTTACTTTTGTTTGACGTTATATGCTGAAGGAAGCTATTTGTGTTATCCAGTTACTTTATGTTATAAGCCAAATTATGCTGTTAATTTCTGTTGTTATAAGAAGAAACCTCAAGGGACGGGGAATAAAACCCTAAAAGAAAGAAAGTGCATCTGCGTGGTTTATATACAGAAGCAAGGCACAACTACCACCCTAATAAAAAGCCCAACCATACCAGCAGTCAAGGCTGGGGCGGAGGAGGTGTGACAAAATATACCACATCATCTACATACAGTGACATTGACAAGAGAACAATGTACTCTGTGGGTCACAAGGAGTCAGGACTGATACAAAGGCACACATTGCAGTCCAGGTCTGTCACCATGATCAATCATCAGACGGAGAAAATGTCTGTCAAATACATTTATTTATTTTCGTAACACATCACAAACAGTGTAGACAGTGGCATCATAATATGAAGGCTGACCGTATCCCCTGTGAAAGTGGGAAACACCCTTAGCAGCTCACAAATCCACCTCCTACAGTAAGGTTACTTTGTTGACCACACATTAAAGGCTCAAGATATAATGTGCATCAGGTGCATGCTGAGCACCCGGCAGCAGCCCCCCTGCCCACACCTGTTGTTGTTTGTCGCAAATGTGTTAACAACATATGAGTGCAGGTACAGAGTAGACACTGCATGCTGCGGACCCAACACACCTCATCTGTCCCTCAAACCATACACATCTGACCACACAGGAGTCAGACACTCATCCAAACCTATATTGGCAAATGTTTTACATGTCACTAAACATGCAATACAAGTAATGAGTAAGCTCTCATCATAATGGCTGATCTACGAAAAAAACCAGTCAGAATGTGGCCAAAACCAATCATAAACATCACAATTAGCATATGGTAACAGGTAGCACAGCCACATGAACACAGAAATAATCCGAAATAAACATCCTGCAGAACAATGCACATAGAACACCATCAAGGAGGTCACCCTGCCCTTTCATTTTGGTTAGACACTGTGTTGTCACATATAGCATGATACATGGAATGCACAAGTGAAGAAGTTGAATGGCCACACACACTGCCACACTACAAACATAATGTGGCAATGTGAGTGTCCCTAACACATGGCATAATCTGGCCCGTGTAAATGGCAAATGGAAGGTCTGTACATATATGCACACTGTCATGTATGCACAGTAAACAAACACAAGATGTAGCATGTGAAGAAGGACATTTTGTAAAAACATATTACAGTGAACCACACATAAGTCATAGCCCCACATGCTGTGTCTCACAAACAGTCAGTCATATGCACAAGCAACAGTCACATTGGAACATGATACAGTGATGACACACATGCCCTTCAAAACCATTAGGTCAATGACAACATCAGTCCAAGATGTCGGTGTGCTCGGAAAGCATTATGGAGGTAAAGGCGGTATCATGTGCAGGTGGAAAGCAGGTAGATGTTGACAAGAGGAGTGGCCCATCATCAGTCACATGCCAAAAACATGGGTGTTGTAAGGAAACCAGCATCATATCGTGGGTGCTATGACACACCCTTGGGACAAAGTCCTGTAAAGCTCAACTGTGTCTGAATGTAGCACCTACACTGTCCATGTCAGTTGCTGCTGCACAAGGGCGGATCAGTGTCCAAAGTCAATATAGTATCTGCAATTCATCAGGTTACGTTAACAGTGTAATATCAACTCTGGCCATGCATAGTCACGTGTCAGTGTGCAATATGGCACATTCCTTCAAAGTATATGTGTGTCCACTACATTGAGCATCACTCACTACCCAGCCATAGCATCAACATTGCGTTCGACACCTCTGTCATGGGGAAATCAGCAGTTAAAGAGTAATACTGTCCTTCGCAGTCATGTGATCCACTCTCATAGCTCAAACATCCACTGGGGAAATGTTGTGGTAAAGAGTTGCATGGTGCTCTGTCATCCATCAGGTGGTTGTTGGTGACAACAGATGCTCTGTAAGAGATGTGTCTGGTATGTCCTCTGTGCTGTGTCAGGAGAGGATAAGTATGTTATTGTTTGACACATTTCAAAATCAACACAAATGTCAGACTGTCACACCATACTAAATTCTTAATAAAGGGATACATAGGCAAACATGACCTGATATCAATACTAAAACAAACGTTGTGGCCAACATAAGTAATGGTAACCATAGACACGGGTGGCACATGGATATGGTCATGTCCATGCTCATGTCACACAAGTGTCTCATAGCTACACACAATATGCATCTGTTAATGTGAGCATAAAGGAAATCTAACATACACAGGAGGCACACATGAGATCATCACCAGTTAGATACAACTGCACAAATCAAAATCACAAAGGTGAAACCCACCGTGTGTTTGCAACAGGTGTATGTCATCAAGCCCTTGAGCCCCGAAACAGCCAGCTTACATCACAATGAAAGGGGACAATGTCATCAAAAGGAGTAGAATCACAAGGTCAAACCACTGTTGATACATGTCACCATCATGTTCATATCTGAAAGGCACCAAAGTTGCACACCAGTGCTTACTGTAAACAACAGACACATGTCTATGCACAGCACACAACACATGCAGATAATGGTCACAGGGCAAACCCCCCTATGTATGAGTTATGACTGCTGGCAATTATGTGAAGGTGAACAGACCCCTCACAGCAGAAGAAAATGTACTATGTCTGATCAATCCATCATCACACATGCAACCTATAAAACCAGCCACACACACAGTATGTAAAGTTCAGCGTCCCATCTCTAACACATGGCCTGTATGTGCACATGTGGATGTCTGTAGATATAAATACACAGGAAACATGTTATGAGAGCGTTTTGTTGTCTGATAGTACATTTTTGGGGACGTTGAAAGTGGCGGTAAACTACACCAAACCACAACCTACACACACATGCATGTATGTTGTACATGTCGCATGGAGACAGTGCCAGAGGACATGCTGAACACAAGCACATGGGGATATGATTGAACACAGAGAGAGATGGGTTAGTGAGGCACAGGTTTGAAAATATGAAATACAAGCATCTGCCCAATATGAGAAATCTCAGAAGACATATTATTCACATGACCACAGCCACACACAATGTCTATGTAGATTGACCTACCCAAAATCACTGCATCTTCCAGGAGGTAGAGTCACATGGCAATGCATCTCAAAATCAGTATCCGTACAAAGTATGTCCTGTGCATTTGGAGACACAAGAGAAGCCAACATATGTCATGGTCAAGCTGTGTATCAGACACTGCACCTTCATGCCCCCAGCTGTCAGACCCCACAACATCACACACTGAGTGACTGCTGTCTATCACAATGTACAGATGTCTCACATGTAATAGGCATCATGGAGGTGTTGTAGGCTATCTCTATGTTGTCCGTAATCTCACTCACTTTCGTGTGTTAACTCTCTGTCCGTTTACACACACAGAAATAGATGTGTGTGCTACCAGCATGGGTCGACCTCATGCCAAGCTCGTAATAATACCAGTGACCCACCATATTGCCAACATTGACCCCTGTCCCTGTTTTATGGTGACCAGATTGTGTATGTTAACCCACTGACAATTGCTACAACACATAGGAAATATGCAGGTGGACCTCCTGTATCCACTGCTCAAATACATATCCTGCTGCGTACATCTCATACATGCAGTAATAATGACACCTATGTTCAGATGACATGCCCAAATAGTTTGCCAAATTGCCATCATGTAGGCAACAACACACACACATGTCTGTCTGTCAGTAAACCATGATGGCTGTATGCCATCCCACTGTGTGTCAATGACAATGTCAAAGCATGCATATCCCAGATGTGTAGGCCAGAGAAATACCTGTCCCCTAGCTCTTTGGTTTTATGCCATCATAACCGACACTTGCTCGTGTTTGCAATGTATCTACTCATATAGACTCTTTTCCCCTGACCTACACACATACACAGCCTGTAGCACATGCATGATGTCAGCTGCTGTGATAGCATCAGCGAGGTATTTTCTGTACGCAATTAAAAACCTGTAATAACACAAGCCACTCCCACATATATGGCCCAGATTGGCTACCACTACCCACTCCTTGCTGTTTTGGCCTGTGTCATCTCACCATGTGTGTAGACATGCATCACTGCAGTGACGGTATACTCTTCAATGGAAACATTTTCCAAACCCACCCCCGTGATGGGCAATGGCAGGTCATCATCCCTAAACAGATCCAGGTCATGTCTACTTGTTTACCAGTACATGTGTACACACTGTAGGGTTTACATTTACAGTCCGCAGACATAGTTATTACCATCCAGACATAGTTGCACTAAGCATGTGTACTCTGCTATGTATGACTTTGTGCCACACACATGAGGAGAACACAAACATAGGCATGTCAGAGGAGCTGAACAACCACCAAACCCACACTATTTGTTGTTATATTTACACTCCCCAAAGGACAAATGTTCACAAACACAGACAAACCCACAACGTGTAAAGCACACCATATGGCAGATACTGTGCTCATACCATAGCATCTTACCAAAAACCTGCATGTGCACAACAGCTGCATCTCCCAGAAGCAGACACTAGATGGGAATGTGACTGTTAAACTTTCCCAAAAAAAGAACAACAACCACACACATCAGCTGCCAACAAATGCTGCTGAGCCCTGCCCACATTCATTGTGTCACACTCATGCCTACATGTGATGTTGGCATTGAGATTCTAATGCACATGGAGTGTGACATCAACATTCTAGCTTTAGAAAAACATCAAACTCACTAACCATTACGCACATAGTAGAAAACATTATTGTGGGAAGATAACCAATACGTACATGAGAAGATGTCTGCAATCACCCTCCTCCTGACTGCTGTGCCCTCCCGTGTGTCAGCACTGGCACGCTCAGGGGGGCACATTGGATCCTCCTCCAGATCCTCATTAATCTCTGCAGGGATATCGTGCCTGAGAGCAATGTTGTGCAGGATGCAACAGGCTATGATTATCTCGGCAACAGTGTGTGCTTTATATTGTAAGGCCCCACCTGTCCTATCCAGACACCTGAAGCGGCTCTTTAACACGCCAAAGGTGCGCTCAATGACTGAGCGACTGGAGGCATGGGCCTCATTGTACCTCCGCTCTGCACGTGTCCGTGGCTGACGCACAGGAGTCAGCAGCCAGGGGCGACACCCATATCCTGCATCACCTGCAGAAAGAAATGTTGCATGTGAATGCAGGAGCTCATTTCAAACATTACTTCCACCTGAATACACGTGACAAAACAATGCACAACACATTCTGACTGAACGATACAACACCACAACTAGTATATTTGGAAAGGAAAAACCAAAAGGTGACAGAAAATGACTTAAAATGAGCACATGGCCTCTCGAGCACGTACACCCATCACAAATAAAACAACATGTCCATCTATCCCTTCACAGATTGTGTGTGTGTGTGTGGGTGTGTGTGGGTGTGTGTAACATGCATATTGTCATGCAGTTACTGTCCAGATCGGCCTCACCGCCACTGTGAGACTCCAACAGCAATCCACAAATCACATAATCCAAGTGTATGTCTGAACTGTAACCCTTGTAAAACATGTTGACATCTACGTGACCGACACCCCCACCCCCCAACATGTATGCCAGGGAGCTATGGCACAATGTACGCAATATCACCTATACACATCATGTTGTGTAGGGTACAAATATCCATATGTGTCAGTACATTCCCACATGCAGTGTTGGTGGCAAAGCACTGTAATAGCCATCCTTTGCTGTTTAACCATTTTGTCTAAATTGTTAGGAAGTTGTGGATGTCAAACATGCATACTGTACCCCTCATGAGTGAGGGCCAAAAACATATACATACGCAAAGTAGCCTCCTGTGTAGCTGGTTGTGTAACCTGTTTGTATGCACCCACGTATTGCCCTTGCTTTAGCCGTCACAAATCAATAATGTTAACATATATGAGGATGTCCAGACAAGATGATACTAACTTGTGCGCATCTACAGTGCACAAAGGTACGTTAACACCTATGTTGTGTTTCCACCCAGCTGTGACATAGCCAAGAAGTGTGGACAGAGATATGCACACATGTTGTGCCTGTAGAACATTTAAAAATCACCCATAAGATATTGCTCTACACCCCCTCATGTTATCCTTGGCTTGCAGGGTGACAACTGCATTACAGAGTGTGTGGGTTACACTAAGACACACATGACACGGGTTACTTGTATGGATTATCAACAACATCAATGTTAAATGGCATACAATTAGGAGGCAACTATTAAACAGTATCACAGGTGTATGTGAGGGGCCACCCCCCCCCCCCCCAAGACATGTTTGCTGGTGCCTCCAAAACACATTTTGGGGAAATCAGCAACACCAGGGCCATAAGCACAGGGGTGTCTTCACATGTACACCATGTGCATGTTATGATCATATACTATTAGGATGATCATGTTCAATGGTTCATGTTTGTAGTGTACATGGACCTAGAGACGGCTGTAATAGTTGAAACGTACAGCAGTCCTCTATATAACATATCTCAAATATTAGCTGCATGTTCTGATATAAACATGTTGCATCATATGGTACTACAAATACACACATGTAGAAAGTCATAAACCGATAGGTGATCCTGACATACTCACCAAGCAATACACAGTCCCCGTAACGGTGATCCTCAAATTGTGTGAATACTGCCGAGTGATGCAGGATATAGGAGTCATGGGTGGACCCTGGAAACCTAGGGACCACATTCAGAATATGCAGATTTGCATCACATACAACCTGAACATTCAGGGAATGGTAGTGTTTGCGGTTGCGGAACGCTACCCCTCCCTGTCTCTAGGCGGGACCAGGGCAACATGTGTGCAATCAATAGCTCCCATCACGTGTGGTATCCCGGCTAATGCCTCAAAGGCCTGGTTCAGGGTCCTCCATTGTTGCCTAGTGTGGGGCATGGCTATGTAATTCCCCACCCGGCTGACCATGGCACGCAGTACCTGGTGGAGACAGCGTGAGAAGGTGGGGCGGCTCATACCACCTACTGCGGCCACAGATGACTGGAAACAGCCAGAGGCAAAGAAATGTAAAGCAGCAAGGAGCTTGACTAAACCTGGTATGGCATGGGACCGATCTGTCAGGGGCTGGAGGTCAGGTTTGAGATCCTCATACAGCTCCCTAATAGCCCTTGTGCTCAGTCGGTAAAGGGAGATGACCTGGTCCTCTCGCATGTCCTGGAGCTGGGCCCTGGGCCTGTAGAGGCGTTCCTGCCGAGCCTGCACCTCGGCACGCCGTCTGCGCCGTGCACGAACAGCACCAGCTTGGACAGCCCCCACAGCTGCAGGACTGAGTTGCTGCGGGACTACACCCATGCCCTGTGCCACAGCTCCATGGACACCATCTCCCCTGTCCGGCAACCGCAGCATCTGCCCACTACACAGGACACATGACTGAAGAAAGATATGTGCCATTAACTCCTCCCGCCCAACTACACAAACACACTCAGACACACAGACAAATCAAACTAAGCAGTCTACAAACCAAAAAGCACACAACACTATACACAGACAGGAAAATACAATAACTACTACAAACAACAAGAACAGAATTGACAAATACACCTGTTTGGATTCACCTCCTTTCTGTCTCAAAACACACTCCTACTCTTCCTCGCCTACAACCCACAACGTGGAGAGGCATGGCACGGTCATTTATAGGGTTGGTGTTTTTGCCCTACCGTCTAACGCGCATGTGCATATGCTCGCATACGTCTCTCTTGCGTGGCGCACATGCGCCAACCTACGCATGGGTGTCTGCCTGTGCGTGGTGTCACGCACATGCGCATCGCCACATGCATGCGTAAAACGCACACAGACGCCCATGCGTCACACGTCAATAGGTGTCGCAGGGCGCATGTGCGTATGTCCGCGTAAGCGTGCACGAGGACGGCGCCCATGCGTAAGCGTGCACGAGGACGGCGCACGAGCACCATACCTGCACAATTGCGCATGTGCAAAGAGAAAAGCGTGGAAAAACCCTATAAATAAGGCTGCGCACGTGGCACACGTTGAGGGTTGTTAGAGGAGTTCCACAAACAGACAGAGAGTTACAGAGAGAGCTAGAGAGCCTGTGTTGGCAGTGCTGCACAGGGAGGGTTCAGATAGACAGTCACAGGGACTAATAGGGCAAGAAGCTGTGCTGAACGTGCTTCAGGCAAAGGAGGGAGATAGAGAGGTACAGCGAATTAGAAGGGGACGGTTTGCCATAGGAGTAGGCCACACAAGACAGAGAGAATAATTGTTACCATTACTGTTGGGTGTTGTAATATTTCCTTTTGGCCTTTAAGGTTACCTGTGCTATTGTGTTCTGGACTCTGTGCTGTATTGTACTGCCCTTGTCCCCTCTGTTTCCGTCTGTGTTCTGTTCTGTTCAGGTGCGTTGTTTTATTTGCGAGGATCCTGTGCTGAAGAGGGAGATGGAGAGGGACAGCGCCAGAGAGGATCAGGGTGAGGGGGTGGAGGATGTGGGGCAGCAAGTTGTTGGTGAGACACCCAGGGCACACACCTCACAGCCTAGCCAGGAACAGCCAGGACCATCTGTTGGGCCACAGCAGGTAGAGTACAGGCAAACGGCCAAAAGGAAAAGGATACCTGTGGCTGTTACACAGAGGAAGAGAGCTGTAAGGTTCAGTGACAGGGAGAACCATATTTTACTGTCACATGTGATAGAAAACTATGATGTCTTATTTGGGCGTTTGAGCAGCCGCACACCAGTGGCCACCAGGATGGCAGTGTGGGAGGATGTACGCGAGGCACTGTCTGAGGCAGGGTGTCCCCCACGTGATGTGGAAGGTCTAAAAAAAAGGTACTCTGATATCAAACGAGGGGTACGTCAGCACATGCTTGCAGAGAGACAGCATGCTATGGGCACAGGTGGGGGGGGCCCCTTTATACCAACATTGTCGCCCCTTGAACAAGAGCTGGCAACACGTTTGGGACACATGTACCTGCGTGGACTTCCTGAGGCCCTAGATACGGCACATCCTCGAGCAGGTATGTACACTAAGTGTCACCTACAGGTTCAGGTGAACTATTAGCATTCCTCAGAGATCTGTCATCTGCACAGACACTTACAGATGTGTGACAAATCCAACCTCATTTTGCTATCCTGGTGGCACATGTTTGTGAAAAAGCCTTCTCCAACCTGTTTGTTTGACAGGTCCCTGGTCAACATAAACACTTTGTTTCACAAACCATCCCCTACACATCTGTAACTATGAAACCCACACACACCGGTGACCACACCAACACCGCACCTGTGATTGCCATCCCCTGTATGAGTGTGGGGGCCATTGATCATGTCATGTTTGTGTGTCATTGTATCAACACAGTGCAACATGTGCATCTCAGTGGGGCAGAGGAGCAAGCCACCTGTCGTCCGCTGCACAATGGGTCCCTGTCAATCACATGTAGCAATGAGCACATAACATGTCTGAACACATATGTGCCATATTCACTATCCAAGGCAGACATACAGTGTATGGCAAAATCAGATGTGAGGGTGTGGGCATCCACAGGCATGTGTCTGCATATCTGGCATAGATGCCGAAATGGAGGGGATGGTGAAACATGTGGAATGGAAACATGACCAGAAACATGGCAAACATGCAATCATTGCTAAGCCAAAGCATACACATGTGCCGCAGGAACAACTACATGGTGTGGAAACACGCGTATGGGATGGTGTATTGGGTACTGTATGCAGCACAATTGCGCCAACCCAACACATCATGTCTGTGGTGTCTGTAGCACACATGTACACATATGTGTTTTGCTTAAACATAGCTGTTCTCTCTCTGATTGTTCACAATACAGGTGACTACAGTGAAATGGTGGCTGAGGAGGAGGAGGTGGAGGAGCAGGAGGGGGAGGATGTTTTGGAGGAGGAGGAGCAGGTGGACATCCCAATCCCAATCCCAATGAGTCTGTTCGAGGCAGAACCTGCAGTCTCAGGGGGCAGCATAAGTGCAGGTGCGGAGTCCCTGGATCAACCCATACACACCATATCACCACTGGGGGCTGCAGCAATCGAGCAGACGCAACAACCCAGCGTGTCCGTAGACACAGCTACATCTGTCCCAGAGATGATGAGGGCAGAGATGAGGGCCTATGGTGCATCAACACATCGCGATGCTGACGGTGGGTAAAAAATGACTGTCACAACCACAACACAAGCAGCACTAATCTGTAGTTGTTGTTTGTGTGCTGGATGTTGCTACGTTACTGTACACAGTGTTACATGTATGGGTCATTTATATGGGACATGTGTGGAAGAAATGTTCTGGCCTATAGTAAATGAGGTTAGCATGTTGTAAAATCACAACAGCCTACGGTCAGGTGAGACACACAGATGCAGACCTAGGAGCAATGGTGTGTACGTTGCAGCAGGTCATCAGTTAATTACGAGATGCAGACATTGGCCTGACACCAGTATGCCTCTTTGCAGACACTCACATGTCTTGTAAACAACAGTATGACAAATAACCCATAGTCACCCAAAACAAAGACCATATATAAGTCAATGTAACCTTCCTCAGTGATGGTACCACACAAAGCCAACATTACCCACAATCTGGCTTCCCAGGTAAGGGGCAAATAGCATATGCAGCGATCTCATCAAATGCGTAAGGTCACCCATATACAAGGTGTCCCAGAGGTGTATTAAGCATACACCTATTATATCTGTTTGTTTTGGGTGAACACATAGTGCTATTTCCCAGGGAGGTTCAAAAATAACATATACTGAATTGCACACAGTCAAGCCCATAAACATGTTCCCTGTCAGCAACCCCACCAAACCATCACCAAATCGCATCCGCTGTGAACAAATACATCCCAGTCTGATTGAGGGTCTATGTGTCATTAGTCTGTGATGGTCCACATTATCATAGGTGGCTAACGTGACATGGGTGTTGTATGTAACCATACAATGATGAGTATGACACATGCATATTAATGAGCACATGGTTACAAAGGAGGACTAATGTATTGCACATGACAATACACAGGTGGAACCTCTACAACGCCTGCACATGTAGAGGCAATATCATACACACTGTATCCTGACCCCAATACCTGCATACAGATATCACCATACACAACCTTGCAAACCACAACACTGACAATATCACAGAGGACATTACAGAACGTACTGGGGAATGGTAGCAATTGCCAATGTCAGTTCTGAGTGAGAGACTCAAATGCCCTCATTTGCCTTTCAAAAGACAACCATACAACATCATACACCAGCTACCAAACCACACTTACATTAGGAGAAACATTAAAACCCGAGACAAACAAGGCAACCATGGAATGAGAGCCAACAGTGTAGAGGGTAACATGTGAATGAGATCTGAGGTCGCAATAATGACATCTATTATCAATCACTACAGCGACACATACTTTGTCGCTTGCAAAAAACACACTGAACAACATAATGTCTGTAGTTATGTTAAACCTCCATATGTCTATTAAAATATAATAAACACGTGTAGTCTGACATATTTAGCTGCCATTTCCAAGTTGCAAATGCCCCAGTCACATCCAGCAGGACTGTGCATGAGGTGTGCTCACTCAGCATCGTGTCACACCTCACCCGCCCCAGCCTTGACTGCTGCTGGTATGGTTTGGCTCATGAGGGTGGTAGTTGTGCCGTGCTTGTATCTATACAAAGCACACATAAGACTGTTTCCTCTGTTAGGGTTTTATTCCCCGTCCCTTTGAGGTTTTCGTCTTTTACAACAGAAAGTAATAGCCTAACTTGGCTTATAACATAAAGTAACTGGATAACACAAATAGCTTTCTTCAGCATATAACGTCAAACAAAAGAAAGGAACAAACAGCCTACTTTGTCTGTTTGGCTAGGGAGAGAGAGAGGGAGTTTGTAGCCTTTGCTACCTGCACATAGAATTAAGGTTACACAAACCTTTACCTTACGGAGTACTCAGGTTCTTTTATAGTAAGAGAACATTCCATTAATTCTGTATCTTCTAATGTACCAGAATCTTCATATTCCATCAACTCTGGTCCGGAGGAATCTGCATTGCCCACTTCTAATGTGGAATAAAAGTATGGCAGATTTGCCTCATTAGTTAGGAAGTTCCTCTTCCTCTGAATAGCGCTGCTTCCCTGGGGAAGGTCACCAAACTCTGCATGCTGTTTTCTAGAACCCTGCCCCCGCTGGTGCTTCAGTGGATAGCGTAGGTCACTGCTTAGCTTGCTAGCTGAGTAATTGGGATACGCTCCCTGCTGGGTCTGCCTCAGCTCTCCCGATTCAGCTGTACCCGATTGCAAACTGTGTAACGGCGTTTCTCTTGGAGCTAAGAGTTCACTGTAATAAGGGATTTCCTCTGCTTCTCTCGGTAGGTGAAACTCCCTTCTTTTAACACCTTTATAAACAGGAGAAATCTTGCTATCAGCCTCTGAATGTCTAGGCTTTATAAGGGTAGTTTTCTGCCACCAAGACTCTTCTCTTTTAGACGGCAGATATCCCTTATATCCCTTCTTTTCCCCTGAATCTGCTGATGTAGTTGTCTTATATTTCACTTGCCTTCTCTCAGAGCCACACAGGTCTCTGGCCTCTTTCCACAATTCTTCTCTCCAGGATTGCCTACTAGGCTCCTCTCTCCAGGATTGCCTGTGAGAACGCCTCTCTCTCCAAGGCTGTTTCTCTCTCCAAGCTTGCCTCTCTCTCCAAGCTTGCTTCCCACTCGAAGGTAGCCTCTCTCTCCAAGATTGCCTGTCACTCCAAGATAGCCTCTCACTCCAAGGTAATCTCTCACTCCAAGGTAGTCTCTCTCTCCAAGGTTGCCTCTCACTACAAGCTTGCCTCTCCCTACCAGGCAGCCTACCACTGAATGTTTGGTAGTCCGTTTTATCCATGTATTTTCTGACTCCACCTTTCTTCAGCTGCGCTTCATTAGGTGAAGCAGAGTCCCGTGCCTTACTCCCGGGGTGTGTCTCTCCAGGCTCTGGGCACGTGTGCTTTCGTTGTCCCTGGCAACTGTCAAGCATTCCTTCATTCATCCTGTCACTTTTTCCTTGATCATTCATACTGCTCAGCATTCTTTCATGCTGCCTTAGGTCCACCCTGTGACAATCGTCACATGTCTAGTTGGCAGACCGGCTCCAAAATATTGTTGTGTCCATCAGAACATTTACCTGCTGCCTGAACATACCCAGCATCTCACAGTTGTTTGTCCCGCACGTCCCTCACAGTTGCTCACGTGCTTATCATGGCCTACTCAAACCACTCATAACCTCACAGGAACAGGTGTATGGTAGATGTATCACCCCCCCCCCCCCCCCCCCAAACACATATACGACTCTGGCGCAAAGTGTCAGGGCACCATCACATTCTGTTCATTCGCCAGCATCAACTGCCTTGCAGTTCCTGACTCAACCAGCATCCAATGCATTGCAGTCCTTGCAACAGGCAATTTCCTGGGGAACCTCAGTCATCCATTAACAGTTTGGAAACACCTCATCAGCCAATAGTTCAGCAAATGTCCCCATCACACCATACATAGTCCTGTCATACAACAACACCCCATCACATGTCAAACCAACATCAACATCACACACGGTGATGTAAGCATAACAACATCCATGATGCTACAAATAGTGCACACAACACAGGCATCGGTATTGGAACCCCAGAAGACACACCAGACAATGTAAGACACTACATCCCCAAACATCTCATGTGCAGGCCTATCTCTGAGACTCCAATATCCGTACAGCAGACATGGGCCTGCATTCCACAACTCATGCGTGCTCCAGACTCCCCATAGACCATTACGGGTCCTAGCACAACACAAATGCCATCTTACGCTGTACACCCTCACTAGGAACACATATTGTGTTGGGAACCAACGCATGCCAAACCCCTACGCATGTCACGCCCTCACCTACACAGTCCCATTGGCTGTGTGATGAATTGACAATTTTCACTGTGTAATTGCCATGTTGTTGCACCAGTAGCAGATGGGGGGGGGGGGGGGAACACGCCCTCACTCTGCTAGGTCCCTCTGGAGGGCCATAAGGTTTGCAGACACAAACATAGTTTGCATTGTGTCTATTCTAGGACAAGGTTTGCATAGATATCCTATCCATCGCACCCGTGTGTCTAACAGAGCCTAGGCAAATCATTACATACGCTTATGTGTCCTAAACAGAAACGGAAGGGAGACAGTCTCCATCTACAAGTCATCTCAGTCATTGCTGAGGTAATAACAGAACATTGGGAGAGGTGCAGGGAAAACCATTCTGTCATTGGGGCCACCTCAGCGGGGTGAGGTGGGTAGGCAAATCACCTGCGGGATTTGGGGACAAATGTGTCCGATGCATGGTGACACCTGAAATGGCGCTCCCTGTGCAAATAGATAGGTGAGCAATGTATGGCTTAACACTGTTTGGAACTCTCACACATCAACACATATGTCTGAAAAATGCCTATGTTGAGATGTAAAAGAGTTGACAAACAACAGCCACCACCTATCATGCCTACTGACATCCTAAGCAGACCGTGTCAACTCAGGCTTTCACTGTCCTGCAACAGTTCGTACCACTAGCTGTGTATGTCCCATCATGCACCGTCAATGTTCCCTTGCTATGGTCCACCTATGGTGTGGCCCTCTGGGACTCTGGCAGCTTTGTCCACACCCTCCATGTGTATCACATTGCCTAATGTATAATCTCCACAAACCGCCCTCTGTGTTACATAAGGTGTTTTAAAACCCGCAGGTCTCACATATGTGCAGCAGCACTGCACGTGTGAACGTCAGCTGTCACATCCCTGTCCTCACATTGCATCCCACATTTGCAAAACTATCCCCTGTAGCCATGAGCAATTGTGATAAACCCTCCAGCTGTGGTCTCCCTGTTGCTGGCGTGTTCCATACCGTCCACTGTCCCTCCCTAATGCTGCTCATCACAGTTATTTGTGTGTGCTGCATGCTGCACCTCCCCTACACAATGGAAAGGTGATAGTTATCATTGCACAATCCTGTTGTGACGTCTGTAGTATTTCGGTGTGTATGCAGATCCTGTAGATTGTGGTTTTGGCCTCACACATCCAGGTCCTGTAAATTGTCATTTAGGCTTTGAATACCTCTAACACTGTGTTAAATATGTATGTTAACTCTATCCATGTTAAAATTGGACTCTGCCCTATCACATATTCAATAGTGTTGGATGTGCATGACATGTTTGTGTACTACGGTGTATTAGTGGAGAGGTATGTCATTGACCACCCTGTATCCCATGCACAGGCATCATACGCGTTCTGGACAGGATACACATGGCAGTGCAGCAGAACACAAGGGAGGTGTGTGAGGAGCTGCGTCAGTCACGTGCGGAGGTACGAGCCATGCCACTCACACGGATATGTGAAGCCCTTGAGGGCATACTTGATGTGATACGGCGAGCTGCACCTGCACCCCCACCCCCACCACCACCACCACCGGTTCATGAGGTGGCCATTGACCCACGAGGGAGGAGGGGCCAACGTGGCAGGCGTGGCCGACCACGTAGATCTTAAACTATGATGTTGTCATCCGTTTGTAATATGTTTGTCAAAGCCTGTCTCTGGTGCAATGATCATTTGCAGCATTTATGTCTATGTTTCACCTTGTTTTGGGGATGTTGTATGTGTTTTTTTTGAAAGGCTCAGAGATGACACTCCTATGTTCATGGTGTGTCACATACACGGCTGGGATGAAAATCACACAATTATCATTGAGATGTTTGTAAAAGTACATTAATATGACGTAAAAGCTGTGACAATAAACAGCTGGCATTAACTACATACACTGTGTGTGTCCAGTGACTGACCATGTGTTCCCGTGTGTATCTATGACATGGCGGGGTTGGAGGCCCGGACTACATTAGTTGCAAACCGGTCCCGTGCTGCAGCTACCTAGCCACAGGCGGCTACTATGTTTATGATGCGTACTGTCACAGGGTGGACCTAAGGCAGCCTGAAAGAATGCTGAGCAGTATGAATGATCAAGGAAAAAGTGACAGGATGAATGAAGGAATGCTTGACAGTTGCCAGGGACAACGAAAGCACACGTGCCCAGAGCCTGGAGAGACACACCCCGGGAGTAAGGCACGGGACTCTGCTTCACCTAATGAAGCGCAGCTGAAGAAAGGTGGAGTCAGAATATACATGGATAAAACGGACTACCAAACATTCAGTGGGAGGCTGCCTGGTAGGGAGAGGCAAGCTTGTAGTGAGAGGCAACCTTGGAGAGAGAGAGACTACCTTGGAGTGAGAGATTACCTTGGAGTGAGAGGCTATCTTGGAGTGACAGGCAATCTTGGAGAGAGAGGCTACCTTCGAGTGGGAAGCAAGCTTGGAGAGAGAGGCAAGCTTGGAGAGAGAAACAGCCTTGGAGAGAGAGGCGTTCTCACAGGCAATCCTGGAGAGAGGAGCCGAGTAGGCAATCCTGGAGAGAGGAAATATGGAAAGAGGCCAGAGACCTGTGTGGCTCTGAGAGAAGGCAAGTGAAATATAAGAAAACTACAACAGCAGATTCAGGGGAAAAGAAGGGATATAAGGGATATCTGCCTTCTAAAAGAGAAGAGTCTTGGAGGCAGAAAAATACCCTTACAAAGCCTAGACATTCAGAGGCTGATAGCACGTTTTCTCCTGTTTATAAATGTATTAAAAGAAGGGGGTTTCACCTACCGAGAGAAGCAGAGGAAATCCCTTATTACAGTGAACTCTTAGCTCCAAGAGAAACGCCGTTACACAGTTTGCAATCGGGTACAGCTGAATCGGGAGAGCTGAGGCAGACCCAGCAGGGAGCGTATCCCAATTACTCAGCTAGCAAGCTAAGCAGAGACCTAAGCTATCCACTGAAGCACCAGCGGGGGCAGGGTTCTAGAAAACAGCATACAGAGTTTGGTGACCTTCCCCAGGGAAGCAGTGCTATTCAGAGGAAGAGGAACTTCCTAACTAATGAGGCAAATCTGCCATACTTTTATTCCACATTAGATGTGGGCAATGCAGATTCCTCCGGACCAGAGTTGATGGAATATGACGATTCTGGTACATTAGAAGATACTGAATTAATGGAATGTTCTCTTACTATAAAAGAACCTGAGTACCCCTTAAGGTAAAGGTTTGTGTAACCTTAATTCTATGTGCAGGTAGCAAAGGCTACAAACTCTCTCTCTCTCTCTCCCTAGCCAAACAGACAAAGTAGGCTGTTTGTTCTTTTCTTTTGTTTGACGTTATATGCTGAAGAAAGCTATTTGTGTTATCCAGTTACTTTATGTTATAAGCCAAGTTAGGCTATTACTTTCTGTTGTAAAAGAAGAAAACCTCAAAGGGACGGGGAATAAAACCCTAACAGAAGAGTAAGTCTTATGTGTGCTTTGTATAGATACAAGCACGGCACAACTACCACCCTCATGAGCCAAAACATACCAGCAGTCAAGGCTGGGGCGGATGAGGTGTGACAGTACATATGCAAGGTGTCCTGTGCATATCGTGTCAGCACAGTCTGTGAGCTGTACTGGCACAGTGTGCACACACATCCATGTCCAAACAGGGGAACTATGTTCGACATTGCCTGTGTCGTTGCCCTATGCATCAAGGTGTCCAACCCCTCATACACGACTATTTGGTGGCATATGTGTAACCCTTGCCGTGCCTAGTTTAATGACCACATTCCCTACACCCCACCATGTTGCTGCATGTGACAGTGGCAGAGCTTCACAACAAATATCATTCATTTGTTGACATATGTTGACATATGTGGTTCATGTATTCGCTAACGTGTGAGTTGTGTGACTCTGGGACAGGTGCTACAGTGTAACATCTGACACAAGAACCTCTTATCAGACACCTACACACATGGTCACCCCCAAATGTACTGTGGAGACAGTGGAGTTATCGCTAGCATGTTTACCCCTCGAAAACATATATGTCTACACAAAAATCACATGCTGACATCCATAGTCCTAGGCTGCATGAGGCACACAAGCATTACATGGTGTGTTGAACATATGTTTAATAACAACAAATCCAAACAGGGGTAACTATGTACATTTGTAGGAAGGGGGATAATACCATGACCCGCCCCCCCTAAACTCACCCTCCCCACCCCTTTCTCCCACACGCCCTGAACAATGTCCCATCCACAATCCCGCAACCCCACATGCCCCCCACCCTCCCTCCACATGCCCAGTGATGGAAGACAGGGCAACACAGGGCACATATGTGGACGTCACTAGCACCATTACTGACGCCAGTGACGCCATTGAGAGGGTGGTTGGCGACATGGTAGCCGGACCACCTCGGCTACCACCCTCTCAATAACTCCCGCCAGCCACTGCTGTGAGTGGCTCAGCTGGTGGAGCCGTTGCTCCATCGCATGCATGGCCCCAGACAGGTTTTCCACGCATCTGCCACCACACACACACATTGTGCCAGGTGTTTGTGTGGTGGCATCTGCGTAGACCCTGGGTGGGGCCCTGCATGGTTGAGGCAACCTTTGTGGCTGAGGGGAGCCCACAGTGCCCTGTGATGCCCTGTCTTCGACATCACTCTCCCACACCCCCTCTGGCCCCCTCTCCCCCCCTGAGCCCTCCACAACGTCCCCCTCCCCCTCCACATCCCCAACACCCTGTCTCCCCCCTGGCACCCCCCCAATCAGCCGTTCCAGATGGCCATCTGGCCCCTGGTGGGGGACATCTGATGCAGGTGGATGTGTCTGCGCCTCCACCACCACCTCCTCCTCCTCCTCCTCCTCCTCCTCCTCCTCATCTTCCTCCTCCTCTTCCCCCTCCTCCGATGTGATGAGGACCACCACCTCGTCTGCATGTGGTGTGGGGGGACGTCTCAGGAGGGGTGCGGAGGTTGTGGGCAGATCCTCTGGGACATCACCATCTGTGGAGGTCGACAAGCATAGGAACTCTGTTAGGTCTCACATACAGCACGTCTACATATGCAGTGGCCACACAGGTTTTTCTGGCAACTGCAACATCTGTTACTGATGTGACACTTTGAGAACACTCAGATGCAACCTTTGGGGAGCTCTCACCCTGGATTCGCTGCAGGTAGCCGGCATGGTGGTGGCGCAGCTCCCTGCCCTTCTTCCGGAGATCCTCAACCTGTTGATGGTAATTGAAAGGTTGGGTGCATTAGTGACATATCAACCTTCTGCTGGGTCACCCATAAAAACACACAGCCGTGTGGGCAATGTTTTGCTGCTACAGCCACACTGTTGTGTGTGTGTCTCATGTATAGCATAGTTCATCACATGTCATTGGGGATCGCCATGGGCAACAGACATATGTCCTCACATGTGCATAATGTGGGTGGGGGGTGGGATTGACCCTGTATGAGCAATGGAAGATTGCTATCTTTGTAGGCCGTAGCCCTGCTGTGCAGACCACATGTGTGTTTACAACACCATAGACATGGGCAATATCACCATAACATCTGTGAACAACAGTGGTCATGTGTAGTTTTATGTATGTGTTGGTCAACCACACCTGCTGAGTTGATCATTGGAAGAACATCACTGATGTCCATGTGTGTCATAGGTTTGGCTTTCTATTATGTGTATAAATGCTGAAACAACATTTGCATGATGGTGTGGGGACATAGATCTGTTGCAGGTGTTTGTTAGCTTCTGACATGGTTCATGGGGATGGGGTGCTGTTACACACATAAACATCGTCCCCTACCATATCATCTGCAGACATCGGAGACATGTGTGATGATATATTGACCTCCACAACTATGGGGTACGTACAACCTCTGTGCCATGAACAAACACAATATCTTTCTAACATACCCACCATTGCATGCCGGTATTTGGCCCCCTGGGGGTGGTGTATCCGAACACACATCATCAGCTCCATACACCATAGCAAGTGGGTGACTAACAGGACACATTACCATAGTCACTGGAATCCTGGGGATATTGGGAATGCATATAACTTGTTAGTCACACACAACCATATCTCTATGGTGCCAGATGACCCAGTGTGATGGGCTGCCTGGACCCCACGGGATAGAGGGAACACAGCAAACTGTTAAAGCACACACAACCATATCTCCAGGGTGATAGATGACCCAGTGTGATGGGCTCCGTGCACTCCAGGGGATAGGGAGGGTAAAGCAAACTGTTGTAGCACACACAACCATATCTCCATGGTGCCAGATGGCCCAGTGTGATGGGCTGCCTGGACCCACGGGATAGGGGAACACAGCAAACTGTTAAAGCACACACAACCATATCTCCAGGGTGATAGATGACCCAGTGTGATGGGCTCCGTGCACTCCAGGGGATAGGGAGGGTAAAGCAAACTGTTGTAGCACACACAACCATATCTCCATGGTGCCAGATGACCCAGTGTGATGGGCTGCCTGGACCCACGGGATAGGGGGAACACAGCACACTGTTAAAGCACACACAACCATATCTCCAGGGTGATAGATGACCCAGTGGGATGGGCTCCGTGCACTCCAGGGGATAGGGAGGGTAAAGCAAACTGTTGTAGCACACACAACCATATCTCCATGGTGCCAGATGACCCAGTGTGATGGGCTGCCTGGACCCACGGGATAGGGGGAACACAGCACACTGTTAAAGCACACACAACCATATCTCCAGGGTGATAGATGACCCAGTGTGATGGGCTCCGTGCACTCCAGGGGATAGGGAGGGTAAAGCAAACTGTTGTAGCACACACAACCATATCTCCATGGTGCCAGATGACCCAGTGTGATGGGCTGCCTGGACCCACGGGATAGGGGGAACACAGCACACTGTTAAAGCACACACAACCATATCTCCAGGGTGATAGATGACCCAGTGTGATGGGCTCCGTGCACTCCAGGGGATAGGGAGAACAAAGGAAGCTGTGAGAACACACACAACCATATCTCCAGGGTGATTGTTACGCCACTGTGATGACCTCACAGCACACCTGTGGATAACGAGACGTTTTGGACCTTTTACATTACACTAACCAATACCACGATGTAAACAGGGAACCCACTGTGATGGGCTCTGTATTCTCCTGGGGATAGGGTGGATGTACTATATTGTGTTGCCACACACAACCATATCCACAGGGTGACCAATAGAGCACTGTGATGACCTCTCAGCACCCCTGATGATAGGGAGAATGTTCTTCAACTTTACATTACACACAACAATATCTCCAGGATGACTGGGAACACACTGTGATTGCCTATGTAGTCTGCTAATGATGGGGTCGATGTATGAAATTGCCTAGGCACACAGATCATATAGTAAGGGTGACTGATAGCCCACTGTGATGAACTCTCCACACCCCTGGGGATACGGAGACTGGTTTGACCTGTTACATTCCACACAGCAATATCACCATGATGAATGGGAACACAGTGTGATGGCCTCTCTGTTCCCCTGGTGTTAGGGTGGATGTATGAAATTGTCTGGTCACACAGACCATATCTTACGGGTGACTGATACACCACTGTGATGAGCTCTACACACCCCTTGGGATATGGATTACGTTCTGACCTTTTAAATGACACACACTGATGTCACCAGGATGACTGGGAACACACTGTGAGGGGCTGTCTGGTCTGCTGCTGATAGGGTGGATGTATGAAATTGTCGGGGCACACAGACCATATATGACGTTTGAGTAAATGATCACGATGATGCGATCTCTGCACCGCAGGGGATAGGGAGAATGTTTACCACCTTTACAGTAAACAGACCAAGATCACCAGGATGACTGGTAACACACAGTGGTGCCCTCGTGGGGATGGGGAGGCTAATGCAAACTGTTTCAGCACACACAACCATATCCCCTGGATGACAGGTGACCCACTGTGATGGGCTCTGTCATCTCCTGGGGATAGGGTGGCTAATGCAAAGTGTTTCAGCACACACAACCATATCCCCTGGATGACAGGTGACCCACTGTGATGGGCTCTGTCATCTCCTGGGGATAGGGTGGCTAATGCAAACTGTTTCAGCACACAACAACATCTAGCCAGGATGACAGGCGACCCACTGTGATGGGCTCTGTCTTCTCCTGGGGATAGGGTGGCTAATGCAAAGTGTTTCAGCACACACAACCATATCCCCTGGATGACAGGTGACCCACTGTGATGGGCTCTGTCATCTCCTGGGGATAGGGTGGCTAATGCAAACTGTTTCAGCACACAACAACATCTAGCCAGGATGACAGGTGACCCACTGTGATGGGCTCTGTCTTCTCCTGGGGATAGGGTGGCTAATGCAAACTGTTTCAGCACACAACAACATCTAGCCAGGATGACAGGTGACCCACTGTGATGGGCTCTGTCTTCTCCTGGGGATAGGGTGGCTAATGCAAACTGTTTCAGCACACAACAACATCTAGCCAGGATGACAGGTGACCCACTGTGATGGGCTCTGTCATCTCCTGGGGATAGGGTGGCTAATGCAAACTGTTTCAGCACACAACAACATCTAGCCAGGATGACAGGTGACCCACTGTGATGGGCTCTGTCTTCTCCTGGGGATAGGGTGGCTAATGCAAAGTGTTTCAGCACACACAACCATATCCCCTGGATGACAGGTGACCCACTGTGATGGGCTCTGTCTTCTCCTGGGGATAGGGTGGCTCATGCAAACTGTTTCAGCACACACAGCCATATCCCCTGGATGACAGGTGACCCACTGTGATGGGCTCTGTCTTCTCCTGGGGATAGGGTGGCTAATGCAAACTGTTTCAGCACACAACAACATCTAGCCAGGATGACAGGTGACCCACTGTGATGGGCTCTGTCTTCTCCTGGGGATAGGGTGGCTAATGCAAACTGTTTCAGCACACACAACCATATCCCCTGGATGACAGGTGACCCACTGTGATGGGCTCTGTCTTCTCCTGGGGATAGGGTGGCTAATGCAAACTGTTTCAGCACACACAACCATATCCCCTGGATGACAGGTGACCCACTGTGATGGGCTCTGTCATCTCCTGGGGATAGGGTGGCTAATGCAAACTGTTTCAGCACACAACAACATCTAGCCAGGATGACAGGTGACCCACTGTGATGGGCTCTGTCTTCTCCTGGGGATAGGGTGGCTAATGCAAACTGTTTCAGCACACAACAACATCTAGCCAGGATGACAGGCGACCCACTGTGATGGGCTCTGTCTTCTCCTGGGGATAGGGTGGCTAATGCAAAGTGTTTCAGCACACACAACCATATCCCCTGGATGACAGGTGACCCACTGTGATGGGCTCTGTCATCTCCTGGGGATAGGGTGGCTAATGCAAACTGTTTCAGCACACAACAACATCTAGCCAGGATGACAGGTGACCCACTGTGATGGGCTCTGTCTTCTCCTGGGGATAGGGTGGCTAATGCAAACTGTTTCAGCACACAACAACATCTAGCCAGGATGACAGGTGACCCACTGTGATGGGCTCTGTCTTCTCCTGGGGATAGGGTGGCTAATGCAAACTGTTTCAGCACACAACAACATCTAGCCAGGATGACAGGTGACCCACTGTGATGGGCTCTGTCTTCTCCTGGGGATAGGGTGGCTAATGCAAAGTGTTTCAGCACACACAACCATATCCCCTGGATGACAGGTGACCCACTGTGATGGGCTCTGTCTTCTCCTGGGGATAGGGTGGCTCATGCAAACTGTTTCAGCACACACAGCCATATCCCCTGGATGACAGGTGACCCACTGTGATGGGCTCTGTCTTCTCCTGGGGATAGGGTGGCTAATGCAAACTGTTTCAGCACACAACAACATCTAGCCAGGATGACAGGTGACCCACTGTGATGGGCTCTGTCTTCTCCTGGGGATAGGGTGGCTAATGCAAACTGTTTCAGCACACACAACCATATCCCCTGGATGACAGGTGACCCACTGTGATGGGCTCTGTCTTCTCCTGGGGATAGGGTGGCTCATGCAAACTGTTTCAGCACACACAACCATAGCCCCTGGATGACAGGTGACCCACTGTGATGGGCTCTGTCTTCTCCTGGGGATAGGGTGGCTCATGCAAACTGTTTCAGCACACACAACCATATCCCCTGGATGACAGGTGACCCACTGTGATGGGCTCTGTCTTCTCCTGGGGATAGGGTGGCTAATGCAAACTGTTTCAGCACACAACAACATCTAGCCAGGATGACAGGTGACTCACTGTGATGGTCTCAGTAGTCTTATGGGGATAGGATGGATATATCTTCAATTGTCTACACACACAAAACCATATCTCAAGGGTGATGGATAGGCCACTGTGATGAGCTCTCAGGACCCCTGGGGATTGGGGGGGGGGGCCTATTCAACAACGTTTGTTTAGTAACCCATATCACCGGGTGGACTTACATACCAGTAATGCTACATGTCACATGGCCTATTGCTGTACACAAGGTGTTTGGATCCAGATCCACATCCCACCATATCCATATGATGTGGTATTGATGGATTGAGGGTGATTTATGGGCGTACATTCCTCATGTATGTTGTTGCAGGGCCACAGCAGCAGATTCCATAGCATCAGAACCTCTGTGACCATTACCAGCAACACCAGGGTACAGGACAAAGCAGTCACATATGATACACAGACATTATGTGATTTCCGGTCATCTGCTGGATATTCCTGACTCACAAAACCTTATATTACCAGCATGGACATCTGCAATGGACACAGGCTACATATCTGATTCCAATGAGTTGCCCCCATACACTTACCTCCCTTAGGTATTCAGCGAGGCGATTAAATCTTCTCTGTAGCCGCTCCCATGCCCTGCGGACCTTGGAGCTGTCCCTTTGCCTGCTGGGCCCGGGGAACAGCTTCTCTTGCCTGTTGGCAATCAGCCGGGCCAGGGAGCGCAGCTCGCGTGGAGTAAAGGAGGGCTTCCTTTGTCTGGGCGCCATTTTCCGATACTGTCATGTGCTTGCACGCAGCGTTATTCACGCGCATACGCGCCGCAACTGGCGCATGCGCGCCGCAACTGGCGCAGATTAGTGACGTCTTACGTACAACTGTGGCCCGCAAATGGCGCGGTTTAGCGATGTAAAACGTCCATCTGCGTCCCGAAACGCAACGTATAGCAACCTATGATGTCCATCTGCGCAACGACCATAGTTTAACAACGTCATACGTGTGACTGCGCACCGCAGCTGGCCCATTTTTCAACTGGTTTACAGTAATGTACGCCACGCAACTGGCGCTGCTGCGTGACGTATTATGTACAAATGCGCACCGCAAATACGCATTTCAGCGCATAGACATATGCACATTCGCAGCACGATTTGCATATACACTGGTGAGTGACACCTATTTTAGACACATAAGATAGTTTGTGATCATATCGTGTCTACACATTTTGGACTTGAAGTAATCAACACTTCCACAATGTTTCTTAGGCTTTCGTATGACGTGATGTACTATGGCTTTGACATTGCAATGAGTGACACTACAAATGCATACACAACAAGGTGTCATTGAGACCCATCAAAGTGGGCTATACGTCAACCGTGAAATATGTTTGTGTGTGCTTGCACCGTTTATTACAGCCTTCCTATCCCCATGCGTCATGGAGGCCATCACAGTGGCATATCAGTCACCATGGTGATATGGTTGTGTGTGCTTAAGGTAGACCACAAACACTCCCTATCCACAGGAGACCACACAGCACAACAGAGTGGTCTAACAGTCATCCTGGTGATGTGGAGCTATGAGTCCCAATATATCATGTTCAGTAGTTCATCTCAATGTGCGGCCAGCAATGATGTTCGGGATGGCATAAGGGGGGGGGGGAGGGGCTGGGGGCCGTTTCTATCTGGACAGTCTACATACACATTAGGTTGCGTAACACACATACTGAGCTGATGGAGTTTGCCATGAGACAGACAAGCACGTTGATTTTAAGTAGGTGTTCTGACATACAGACATTCTGGCTGACGTGTGCCACATTATTTGCCAATTCTCCTTATGGTACAGACCTACTGTTTCCCTTTACACAGTCTGCGTAATCAATATGACTTGCTGGGACATTACTCTCTAATATCAGCAGTGGTTTGTGTGTCCTTGGGTTATGGTTTTTCTTCTGACAGCAAACACACTGTGACATTGCAATAATCTTGGATGGAACATCTGATCCTCTATGAGCCACTCCAGAGAGTGCATTATGAGTTGCAGTCTCCGCCACAGCACCTTCTCATGTTCCAGTTCTGCCACCGTATAGGGTGCGTTTGATGAAGGTTCAGGCTACAGCACTGAGGGTGTTGTTGGCAGTAGCAAATGACGTAATATATGACACAAGCCTCAGATACACATGTCACATTACTCAACTGTGGGATCAGATGCATGACTTTTGCCTCAAGACACTGTGAGATCACAGGTGACCCACATCTCCATAGCTCTGCGGTTGTGGAGCAGTCCTCCTTGAACCCCTTGGTCTGTCTGGTAATCTGGATAGGCCTAATGACTACACATGAGATCGCTATGCATCAGAGCTATCCTGCAACATGAGTGTTTTGTGGCTCGATAGGTCTGGCTCTGAGGACACCTGCCTTACACCTCTGTCATTTAGGCGTGTGAGTGTGCAAAGCACAGATGACATAGACATGGACGGCATAGATAGACTGTGTCACATACTTTGTAATTTCTCACCACCACCATGCAGTTGTATACTGAAAAACTATGTTGTTGGTGGTGACAGGCAAAGATGCATGCTACACATTCTATCTGACCTTTTTGATGTCTTAAACATCAGCACCTTGGCCACTTACAATGGTTGATGACAGAGGTGTTGGCCAGGAGTGTTGACAAGCAGTCCTGGAGGGCCACACACCACTCAGCTTGACAAAAGATCGCGATTACTTATATATATCTTGCATCTTAATTTGTGCGATCATAAACACCCATCTTGCCTAGGCTTTCAGGGAGGACTGGGTCAGAACCACTGCCATAGCTGCTAATACACCCCTGTCTGCCTGCAGGTGGACTACAGGCCAACACATGACCTGTTGGCTTTCTTTACCAAGATGGGGTTAACCACACATACCCATGATGCACTGCACATGTAAATCATCCGTCTACAAATAACAGCAAGATGATTTATGCTGCCAGAAACCCACCTCAACCTGTATATAATTACTGAACGTGTAGGTTGATGACACAGAGTTGCTATTGACTGTTACATTGTGTGGGTCACGTGCTCACCCTGAGAATGAGAGTGGACACACAGCACCATGTCCTCAGCACCTAGCTTAGGTGGGATAGGCTATGGTGTAGGTCCACATCAGTGACACTGTGTGATGGGTAGTTGTTGTAGATGCACTGCCAAATACACTTGTGGCCATCTGATATTTCTCTGTGACGTTTACACCTTCAGCAATTTGCAGCACCCACATTGGTCTTATGCTGTGTGGTGCCAATGCCCACATATGTTATGTAATTGGGGGGGGGGGGCTGGAAGGTGGGTTGGACAGATAGACGGCTTCAGTAACAACCCATACATTAACCACTGTAACGCATAATCACCCAACAACACATCCACAATACTGCAATGGCGCTGCTGGTGGGAAATGATAAACTGGGTCCAGCTGAGAGAAAATAAACATAACACCAAACATAAACGTGGTGCATGGATTTCTATGCACATCCATAAGGTGACAGCAGACAAATGGCAGGCCTAAAAATGATCAGCAGCACACCACCACTATCTGACATTGTCCTCCAGCAAATAGTGGAACACTGCAGCCGATGCACCCCTGAAGGTGTGGCAACCTTACACATACTAGATGCATTCGGTCTGCTAGCTAGCCCATAGTGCATACTACTGGAGAAAATGTGCGCACCCAAAACTGGGATGTCTGCACAATCACCAAGCAGTTTAGCAAGTGATTCGGCACCAAAAGGAAACCCATACATATCACTTACAAGAGATGCTGTTGGCACTATGGCTGCCCTAGCCACGCCATGGTAACTGCTTAGTCAGGGTGAGAGTGACCTTCCAGGAGGACATGCAGGGGCTACCTTGTCCATGCTGCTGATGACCACACACTACGATGTCTGCTACATTGCCCTATGTTCTGCGCTCATGCATCCAGCCCAGGCCAGCCTGTCGGGGGTATACCCACAATACCTAGCTCCTCATTATGCACATTGGCAAGCTAATACTGGACACAGTACAAACATTGTGGGCTGAGTAAGGTCTTGCAGACATCACACACTGGATGTACAGACACACAATCCCACAGCTAGGCCATCACTGTGCTACTATAGATAGCTTTTGCAGTCTAGGCCAACTCAGCAGTCCTGGACACAGTGCAGGCATAGCTATGGTATGCAATACTGTTGCTGTCACACCCCAATGTGGGACACATTGTCAAACACCAGACGTGAGACACACTCCACAAACATCAAACATATTGGTGTCATAACACTCAATCACCATATTGTGCTTTACCTAGAAATTGATATCTGCTACTAATCTGTTCAACATGTTGCTATATGTGTATTGAATTACCAGGTTTATGGTGACAGCGCTAAGGTGCACACTTACTACTTGTGTGAGATGTACGCAAGGCCCAATATCATATATATCCAATAGGCTTTGGATCATGGAGCCTGTGGGTCTATTAATTTATTCTCCTGATGGCCAGTACTGTCCGGCAGAGGTACCCAAATACAGTCCTGTTGAGTCAGACACTGTTCATTTTTCCCAAGTGTGCCTACGGAATATGCATGAGATATATCTGCATACCATGGACCAACACATTACAATGAACAACACCATCTTTATTTGACACATCATAAGATGTGCATGATTTGAGGCACTTCAGGACTGCATTTGAGTGAAACTGCTCTATGTGATGCACATGTTTCTCATATATGTACACTTTCTCAGAAAAAATACATGTATTGGCCATCTTTGCATTACCTGCACTACAGATTATTTTATGTTTCTAAAAATTGTGTGATGTCACAATCGTGGGGGCTTTTTGGCCAGGGACGACACACAGGATTTGAACTTGTGACCTTCACCTCCTGAGGGCAATGGCTGTGTGCTTTGCACCACCGTCTTGCAACAGAGACAGTGCATTCCCAGGGATATGCATGGCTGTTTGTCACACTGACCCTGTCTGTTGCACTCCACACCACCCACTTAGAAAGGAGTATGCCATGGTGTGCTGTGGACAGCTGCCACCAATTGCTCTGCCGTCAACATGCTCACATGGCCTTATATTGGAGACTGCATAAAACTTAACTAACAATTGACACTCCAGGACTGCATTTGGTTGACTCTGCTGTAGGTGATGCACATGCTTATGTGGTGGCTACTGTTGAAGGAAAACTACACATATGGGATACGATCTTAGGTTCTCATCAGCAAATAGCCACTCTTTACTGGCTTGTTTTAGAGGGGTACAATTATGTGACCTAGTTGGCCAGGAGCCACATACAGGATTTGAACCTGTGACCTTCTGTTATTGCACACACTGTCTGTATCCACTGCACCAACGTTTTGCAAGATATATGCTGTATTCCCAGGGGAGTCCATGACTGTACATCCAACAGAGCATGTCTGTTGTGGTGGACGGTGCCAGACTGCACACGCCTACTGTACTGTCTGCTGTGTCTTTCAGCCAATGCCCCCTCCACCACCTGTACCCCTCAGCCAACATGCAGACATGTCCTTATCTGGAAAACCCATTTCACAGAGTTCCCCAAATCCAGTCTTGGTGTTCCACACACTGTTCTGGTTTTCATGCTATCCCTCATACATATGCATGAGCTACATCTGCATACCATGGGGGTGGTGCATAGCTATGCAGCACAGGCATCTTTGTTAGAGGCAGCATGGAACCTGAATGGTGTGGGGCCCTCCAGGACTGCATTTGGGAGACTCTGCTCCAGATAATGCGCCTGTTTATGGTGTCTGTGAGTGCTGTGGTAAAATATAGGTGGATTAATCATGCATATGTTCCTAGCTATACAGTTTTGTCCTTACTATCACGGTTTAGTTGTAGGAAAATTATGTGGACTGGATTGGCAGTTGCCCCAGCTGGGCTTTGAACCTGTGGCCCTCTGGTCCTACAGGTACTGGCTGTGTCCGCTGCACCACACTGTGGCCACAGAAACAGTGCGGTCTCTGGAGATGTGATACCTGGCTGCACGAGTCAGATCCCTGCTCTTCACAATTTTACTGTGGGCTCGTTGACCTTGTATGGGGACAAAGGTGCAAATAAACATCACAAATGCCCTCCAGAAAAGGGGGGGTGACCCATAACCAAGCTGCGCAACAGTGATATCAATGGGCAACCTGGACAACACTCCCAGGAATGCTCCATTAAAATGCAGTGCTTTTGAATGAGTCTACGGAGCGTAGACCCTTCCATACATCATTTCTTTTTTTTGGAGCTTTCCTGGGAGTGTTTTGTATGGTTGCCCATTAATATCACTGTTGCCCTGATGGATTATAATTTTCTTAGAATGTGTTGTGGTCATTTTCATATCATATTTGCTATTTTGTTCTGTGCACATGTATCACACTGCTCACGTTTTTTAGGTTTCCCCAATTTTGCTGTACATTGCTGACGGAAATGGTTTCTCTTCCCTTTAAATGCGCTCTACCGCGAGTCTTTCACTCGCGGTATTTTATCCTTGTAAATTTGGGGACGCTCCTGTGCGGGGAGTCTCTCCCCTCCCACTTCCCACCCATTGACCCCGTCTCTCCGCCCCTCGGGGGGCCTTCCTCCGCCCTCATTTCGCCTTTCCACGCCTCTATCGCACATGAGCGCCCCGCAAACGTGCGCATTTCGGCGCACGTGTGCGGGGCCCGTTAATGTGACCCACACGTGTACGGGGCATTTAAGAGCACTTAAATGCATCATTTTAGGGCGCTCAGGTGCGCCCCGCACAGGTGCGCCGTTTAGTAAACATGCCCCTTGGTGACCAAGTATTTGAAGCATTCTCCATCTCTTGGAAATGATTTTACGAATTGCTTCATCAATCCCAATTTTATGTGGAGAGGTGGTAGAAGAACTTTATGGGAAGGTACCAAAGTTTCTCGGAGGACATTTTTTTCACCGACTGTTAGCACCCTCGGCTGCCAACTTTTCTTGGTCCAGTGATTTTGTTGGTCTCGACTGTCCCATAGACACAGAAAACAAGGATATTTGGTATACCCAGCTTGTTGCCTGAGCAGCATGCACAAGACCTTCAAGTCCCCACACACTTGCCAACCATGGTCTTCATATTTAAGTTTACGAAGAACCAATTCCAAGTTCTCGTAGGTTTCCTTCAAGTGTACGGAATGACCTACAGGTATGGAAGCGTAAAAAACGTTGTGGAGTAAAACTGCTTTGAGACTTCTTTTTGAAGAATCTATAAAAAGATGCCATTGCTCTGAATCATATTGGATTTTAAATTGACCCATCAGACCTTCGACATCGATGCAATAAACCAACTTGTCTTCCTGGGCGAAGTAAGGAACAAACTCCTTTTCACGATGTCTGAACCATGAAGATGACACTCCTGGCAACAATAAATTCCTGCTTTTCAGCCTTGATCCGAGTAACTCAGCGGCATCTTTGGGAAGATTCAAGTCTCTTACCAAATCATTCATCTCCTCCTGAGAAAACAATTTTGGTCTTGTATCATCTTCAAAGTCAGAACTTGATTCGTCATCTGGTTCAGGTATGACTTCACCTTCATCGGAGCTAGGTATCTCTTCCAAGGTAGCAGGGGGCTTGGGTACTGGTATATCTGTGCCATGGGGGATGGGACAAATTGCCGAGTGAAGATTGGGGTATGAAATGGAATGCTTCCATTTGGAATTAAACCCTTTCACATCGCATGAACAAAAGTAACAGTCGTCACTATGGTTCTTTTGCTCTCGCCATACCATAGGAATCCCGTAACGGAAAGATTTTTTCTCACCCTTGAACCAGTTTCAGAGGTCCTCAACACACCATTTGCACACTTTATGAGGTGCCCAGACTTTATCTTGATCTCCAATTTTTAGTCCAAAGTATGCAAAGTATACTTTTTTCAGAAAGTCTGTAATATTCTGCTGTTGCTTCAACACTGTATATTCACCACAGATGAAACAGAAACTGTCTGGCGAATTAATACACTTTTGCGGAGCCATAACATAATGGTTGAAGAATGATGAGCTAACACGAATTGCGATGAAAAAGTGTGAACAGCCTAGAACCCAGAACCTGATGATGATTCGTGCACAAGTGTGGCATGCAGGAGAGAGCAGCTCTGTGTCTGTACACGAGACATCACAGTGCTGGCCACGCCCCCCTGCACTGACCGGAGCTGCTGCTATCTGCCCTGTGTCTCCCTCCCACTGGATTCTTCAGGAAAGATTAACCCCTTCTACCATTAGAAGCATGGACTTAAAACTTGCTTAGCTTATGTATATATTGCTGACCATCAGCTTTACAGTGCTATATTTTTTTTTTCATAACTCGGACAACCCCTTTAAGGTTTTTTTTGCATTTTATATCTTAAATGCACTTATGTGAATTAATTAATAGTAATTTGAATTAATTAATAGTAATTTGAAAAAATTTGATAAACTTGAAGACAATTTTGCATGTTGTGGCAAATCATGATGTCTAGGAGTTTTTTCAATATTTTATTTGTTTTCAGCACACCAAAATACATGGAAATTAGATGAAAATAATCAAACAGCTTTTTAGTCGCAGACCTGTATAATGGTTTATAGACCTTCCTCCAGGAACTTGTCCAAACCTTTTTTAAACTCAGCTAGACTAACCGCTTTTACTACATCTTCCAGTAACGAATTCCAGAGTTTGATTATGCGTTGAGTGAAAAAATATTTTCTCGTATTAGTCTTAAATAGGTTACACTGTAGCTTCATTGCATTCCCTAGTCTTTCTATTTTTTGATGGCGTAAACAGTTGATCTACATTTACCCGTTACATTCCATTCATTAATTTATAGACCTCTATCATATCTCCCCTCAGCCATCTCTTTTCCAAATTGCAAAGCCCTAATCTTTAAGCCTTTCCTCAAAGGGATATCCTTCCATCCCCTTTACCATTTTCATGGCTCTTCTCTGTACCTTTTCTAAGACCGCTATATTCTTTTTAAGATATGGTGACCAGACTTGCACACATTATTCAAGGTGTGGTGAATGATACAGAGGCATTATCCTTGTTTTTATTCTCTATTTCTTTCCCTGTGATTCCTAGCATTCTATTTGCTTTCTTGACCGCCGCTGCACACTGGGTGGAGGGTTTCAACATATTATCTATGATGACACCTAAATCTTTTTCCTGTGTAGTGGTTCCTAATGTAGAACCTTGCATTGTATAACCATAGTTTGTGCTACATTAAATTTCATCTGCCATTTAAATGTCCAGTCTTCAAATTTATCAAGGTCCTCTTGCAATTTTTCACACTCCTCTTGTGTTTTAACAACTTTGAATAATTTTGTGTCATTTGCAAATTTGATCACCTCACTGGTTATTCCCATTTCCAGGTCATTTATGAAGATGTTAAGAAGAAACAGGCTCAGCAAAGATCCCTTGGGTACACCACTATACACCTTTCTCAACAGAGAAAATTGGCCATTTAGCTCTACTCTCTGCTTTCTATCTTTTAATCATTTCCTGATCCACAATACTACACTGACTCTAATCCAATGACTTTTTAATTTGGCCAAGAGTCTCTCATGAGGGACCTTGCCAAAGGCTTTCTGAAAATCCAGGTATACTATATCAACCGGCTCACCTGGATCTACCTGTTTATTCATACCTTAAAAAAATATAACAGATTAATAAGACAAAACTTTCCTTGGCTAAATCCATGTAGGCTTTCTCCTATTAAACCATGACTATCTACATGTTCAGTAATTTTGTTCTTTATAATGGTTTCTACCATTTTGCCCAATACCGATGTCAGGCTCACTGGTCTATAGTTTCCCGGAACCCTCCTGGAACCTTTTTTAAAAACTGGCATTACATTGGCCATTCTCCAATCTTCAGGCACTACAGATGATTTCAAAGATAGTTCACAGATTACTAATAGTAGGTCTGCAATCTCATATTTCAATTCTTTCGACATCCTTGGATTTATACCACACTGTCCAGGTGATTTACTACTCTTCAGTTTAGCAAATATTGTAATACATCTTCCTGTTTTATCAATATTTCTTGCAATTCTTTCTATATGTCACTTTTAAATACCATTTCAGGCATGGGTAAGTTCCCTATATCTTCTTCAGTAAATATTGAAGCAAAGAATTCATTCAATCTGTCCGCTATGACCTTGTCCTCCCTTAGCGCCCCTTTTACCCATCTATCATCTAATGGTTCAACTGATTCTCTCAGAGTTTTTTTGCTATGAATGTACTTCAAAAGTGTTTATTATTCATTTTTCCTCTCATGGAAAACTTTTTTTCAAATTCTCTATTTGCCTGCCTTATCAATGCCTTGCATCTAACTTGCCAGTGCTTATGTTGTTTCCCATTTTTGTCATTTGGCTCCTTTTTCCATTTCCTGAAAGATGCTTTTTGGCTACAACAGCCTTTCTGACCTCGCCTTTAAACCATGCTGGCAGTTTTTTGGCCTTCCTTCTACTTTTCTTAAAACATGGAATACATCTGGTCTGGGCTTCCAAGACAGTATTTTTAAACAATGCCCATGCTTATTGTAAATCTTTAACCTTTGCAGCTGCTCCTCTTAGTTTTTTCTTAACTATTTTCCTCATTTTATCATAGTCTCCCTTTTGAAAGTTAAAAGGTAGTACTATGGATTTCCTTGCTGTCCTTCTTCTATTTATTAAATCAAATGTGATCATGATATGATCATTATTGCCAAGTGGCCCCCTTTCTATATCTTGCAATAGATCCCGTGTTCCACTAAGGACCAGATCCTGAATAGCTTCCCCTCTTGTTAGTTCATGAACCACCTGCTCCAAGAAGCAGTCATTTATTTCATTTAGAAATGTTATCTCCCTAGCATGTCCTGCAGTGACATTGACCCAGTTGATACCGGGGTAATTGAAGTCACCTATTATTACTGTGTTGTAACTTTTGTAGGTTTCCCTTTTTCTTAGCATTTCATCATCCATCTGTTCATTCTGGCCAGGTGGTTGGTAGTACACCCCCATTGCCATTGCCTTCTCCTTTTTACATGGCATTTCTATCCATAGAGATTCTACAGTGTATTTTGTTTCCTGCAAAACTTGAATCCTATGTGAATCAATGCCCTTTCTAACATAGAGTGCAAGCCCTCCACCAATTTGATCTACTCTATCATTGTGATATAGTTTGTACTCAGGTATCACAGTGTCCCATTTGTTGTCCTCCTCCCACAAGGTTTCTGAGATGTCAATCATATCTAACCTTTCATTTAGTGCTATATATTCTAGTTCTCCCATCTAATTTTTTAGACTTCGAGCATTTTCATACAGGCATTTTAGAAGTTGTTTTTTATTCATATTAATCTGGTTATCAGTTGATAGATAGTGATCTATCAAGCAACAGACGAAGACTTAAGAAGAACAGGCATCGCCCTAACAGAACATCACAAAAGACCAAAATGCACGCCACATACTTCCTCCCACTCTACCTACTCGTCACACAACTCCTCCCACCAACCACACACCTCCACTACCCACAAGCAAACACAACATGGTACCCACCAACAGCATTGCCATATTTAGAACCACAGCACACACACAAAGAAACACTCAGAACTTCCCAGACAAAAAGACCAAACAGACACAAATCAAACTCCCAATCCTGCACAAAGGAAGCACATGTAACAGCAACCTCCTCAACAAAGACAACAACGATTGAGCTCATAAACGCCAGATCAGTCCGCAACAAGATACACACTCTTGTAGACCACATAGAAGAGCGACAGCCCGACATAATATGCATCACAGAGACATGGCTCAACCCTACAGACAATGTACTACTCAACCAACTGGTACCGGACAACTACTCAGCGTACAACTGCCCACGCACCCACAAGCGTGGAGGAGGAGTCCTAATAATAGCAAAGACAAAACTAAAGTTCAAGACACATAGCCTCACCAATACACAGCAATGTAACACAATCAGCATCAAGAACAAAAACATTGCAATCTGCCTAACTTACAGAGCACCCAGAGCTCCACCCGACGAATTAGCCTTCAACCTCGAAGAAGCCTGTGCTATAACAACAAACAACAAACCAGCGCTACTGATTGGAGACTTCACCCTCAAGTCCACCAATGCCAAAGACGCAGAGGCCTTCCTTCAAGCAATGACCTCACTTCAATTCACACAGATAATCAATGCTCCAACGCACAGACATGGATAATCTCCAGACCTCATCTTCGCATCCAATTACTTAACATCGAGAGACCTAATTTCCCCACCCACCATTACCCCAGTGCCATGGTCTGACCATTACTTAATTGAGACAAAGCTGCGATCTCAAGAGGACCAGACAAACGAAAGAACAAACATCTACCAAACACTAAGTCGATTCAAGCATTTCGACAGGGACGAATTCATACAGGACACAACACAACACTTGAACATTACTACAGATGACCTGGAGGAACAAGTTTCCAGCTGGAACAGCATATTAGCTAACGCCGCCAAACCATCTGGTGTCGGGCACGAGAAACACCACCACAACAGGAGACAAAACAAACCATGGTACTCAGAAAAAATAAGACAGGAAAAGAGGGAGCTCAGGAAGATTGAACGGAGATGGAGAAAAAACAAAACAACAGCCGACCAACATCTTTACCTAACAAAACAAAAACAATACAATGAACACATCAACCAATCAAAGAGGGAATGCCACACAAACATGATAAATACTTCCATCAACAAACCCAGAGAGCTTTTTGAAATAGTCAAGATCCTCACAAAAGAGCAAACAACAGAAGGGGAAGTACAAGTTGATCCACAAGAATTCGCCGACCACATCAAAGACAAATTTCACTCCACAGAGCGTACAACACCCAGTGGGACCACCAGGACAGACATACACACCAAAACCTGGGGCACATTCTACTCACCCTCAACAGAGCAGATATCCCACATCATCTCTACAATCAACACAAGCACTGTTCCTACAGACCCATGCCCAGTATCATGGGTCAAAGCCACCAAATCAAACTTCATTCACACCATACAAAAAATAGTACACAACTCACTCACTCAAGGACTCATGCCAAAGCAACTAAAGCTTGCCTCAGTAAGACCAATCACAAAGAAAACAACTCTCGACAAAAAAGATCCAGCAGCATACCGACCAATCTCCAGCATACCCTTCCTGGCAAAAATCATCGAAAAAACGGTACAACTACAACTACAGGAACACATTGACAAACATGAAACACTCGACGACAACCAACACGGCTTTTGTCCCAACCATGGAGTCGAAATGCTACTGATCTACCTCTTCGACAGCATCCTAAGAATAATTGACAACACCAGGAAGGGAATCATAATGATCTTCATCGACATCTCCTCAGCCTTCGACACAGTGGACCACAACACACTCCTGGAAAGACTAAAGAACACTGGTATACATGGTATCACATTGAAATGGTTCCACTCATACCTAACCGAAAGACAGCTACAGGTCAAGGTGGGACACAACACCTCCCGACCCATAACTGTCCGTCAAGGAGTACCTCAAGAATCCGCACTCTCAGCACTCCTATTTAACATCTACATCCAACCGATATGCAACATCATGAAAGAGAACAACATTCAATACACAATATATGCAGACGACATCATGATATACACCCCGATATCAATCGACAACCCGGACTTCTCCAAAATAACAGACTGTCTTACCCAAATGACGAGTTGGTGTCAAAACAACAACCTCGCAATAAACTACAACAAGACCGAAGCTTTAATCATCACTCGGAACCAAAGCTTCATACACCCGCCAAATATCAAGATACAAAACACTACTATACCAATAAGATCAGAAGTGAGATACCTCGGAGTTACTCTGGACAATAAACTAAACCTCAAGCCACACATAGACAAAACAATCCAAAAAGTCTACTACAAGATGCGAATCATCAGGAGACTGAAACTACTCCTTGCCCCAGAACACTTTCGTACCATCTGTCAAGCACTGATAACCCCAATACTGGACTTCTGCAATCCGATATACCTTGGACTACCGAAACAAGCCCTCAAACCACTCCAGCTAGCACAAAACACTGCAGCACGAATAATATCCGATACTGCAAGACAGGACCACATCACACCTACCTTAAAGGACTTACACTGGCTCCCAATCGGTGCACGCATCAGATACAAAACTATCATAAACCTATTTAAGAAAAATCAGCACACATCAGCCAACAGCCTACACACCCTCATTCAACCAGACACCAGCACTCGTCCTAGAAGAAAACAAACACACAACCGAGTCAGCACCCCAAGTGAATTCAAACACACGCGCAAGGACACAACAGACAGAGCACTCTCCATGGCTGCTCCAACAATATGGAACAAACTACCGGACGACTTGAGGGCAACTACAGACCTCAAAGACTTTAGAAAACAGCTAAAAACCATGCTGTTCATAGAACACTATGGACACATCACATAACCTAAGAGAATGTATAACAGCAAATGATACCGCCTGTATAGAAAATGTCTTGTAGCACCACTGTATATAGCCCACACTGTACATAGCTCAAACCATTCTAGCACACAATACAACACACCTTTTACATAGCTCAACCCAATCTAGCACACAATACAACACACACTCAACTAAATTTCTCCCTCACTGCATGTTTAACACACTCACTTTACCTGATTGTTTGCTGTGATACCACCTTGATTAATAAGATAAGGCGGTTTAGAAATACTGTTAAATAAATAAATAAATAAATAAATTTGGAATCTTTCAGCTCTGTAATTAAGGGCATCTGGGTTACTTTTATTTCTATTGGAACCTCTCTATTGGGATGCCCTAACTTCCCTCTTTTTCTAGTATCCTTCAAGGATACATCCTTCCGAACCATGCACTTTTGGGTGACTGTCGGCTTTCCCCTGTTATCTAGTTTAAAAGCTGCTCTATCTCCTTTTTAATGATTAATGGCAGCAGTCTGGTACCATCCTGGTTAAGGTGGAGCCCATCCCTTCAGAAAAAACCCTCCCTTCCTGAGAATGTTGCCCAGTTCTTAACGAAACCAAAATCCTTTTCTTTGCACTATCATCTCATCCATGCATTGAGACTCTGGAGCTGTGCCTGCCTTTTGGGTCCTGCATGTGGAAGGGGAAACATTTTGGAGAGCGCTACCTTGGAAGTTCTGGATTTCAACTTCCTACATAAAAGCCTAAATTGGCCTTCAGAACCTCTCTACTATCATTTCCTATGTCATTGGTACCAACATGTACCAGGACAGCAGATTTCTCCCCATCACTATCTAAAACATTGTCTATGTGCGTGTGGGATCTGCTACCTTCACACTAGGCAGGCATGTCACCAGGTGATCCTCATGCCCACCAGCCACCCAGCTATCTACATGCCTAATGATCGAATCACCAACTATCACGGCCATCCTAATGCTCCTTTCATGGGCATATGGCCATGGAGAAACCTTCTCGATGTGAGAGGGTTTTACATCACCTGGAGGACAGGTCCTAGCTACAAGACCACATCCTGCCACACCAAAGTGATGATCTCCTTTCACGCAACCTCTTCCCTTCATGGCAACTGAGAGGCTGCCATACTGGAGGTGGGACCTCAGTAGTATGTCCCTGTAGGTCTTGTCTATATACCTCTATGTCTTCCTTATGTTCTCCAAGTCTGCCACTCTAGCCTGTGCAGATCAGACGTTCCCTGAAGGCAAGGAGCTCCTTGCATCTAGTGCACATGTAAGAACCCTCACTAACTGAGAGAAAATCAAACATGTGACAGTGAAAAAATGCTGAATAGCCCCAATCTCACTGCTGGACTGCTATCTACCTCTTAGTTTTAAGGTTTTGTTTAGCTATTTAAGTTGCCTACTTACTTAAAGTTGCTAAGGATACTTGTACTTATACTACTGTCCCTAATAAATTGAAGGTACTAAGTTTATCTTAAGAGTAATCAATCTATACCCGGTGAGGATAACCAGCTGAACCTGAAGTAAATTTGACCACTTCTTCTCCTTTAATAGGTTTAAGAGCCTATAAAGCTAAGATTATGCCTGGGATTGGGTAGGAGTCAGGATGGTGGGAGGGAAAGAACACCTAGTAAAAGCTGGCTTGCCCTAACCTTTGCTTTTAAGGTAATCTCTTAACAATGTTCTGGGTGATTCACACAGCCCTTGGTTTGATAGAGGGAACCTTTCAAATTGCCCCTTGGACCTGTCACTTGGCTTTAACACCTATTTAAAAAGGTTTCACAGGTATTTTGCCCCTAATTGTAAGGCCTCTTTGTGAAAGTCTCTAGAAACAATTCGTTTCTGTCTACTCAAAAAATATTTACCCTATTCTTCCTTCTATTCTAAGCTATACTCTGGGGCTACTGACTAAAGTTTAAATTTAAGCTAAAAGCTCTCTGGGGCTATAGGCAGAGGTTCAAATCAAAATTAAAAGTTCTCTGGGGATACTGACTGTGGTTTAAATCTAAATTAAAAGTTCTCTGGGGCTACAGACTGAGGTTAAAATTTAAATTAAAAGCTCTCTGAGGCTTCTGACTGAGGTCTAAATCTAAATTAAAGCTCTCTGGGGTCTATTGACTGAGGTTTAAATTTAAATTAAAAGCTCTCTGGGGCTACTGAGCCCTGAGTGAATTAGCAAAGAAATGTGTGTATTAGAATCCGGTGTATCAGCTTTAACCCAAAGTATTTTCTTCTCCCCAAGATTTAGAGAATTTCCCAGAAGTAAAGAAATACTTACAAGTGCAGATTTCTTTCCAGCAGTAGCACTCCCTTTTGGTAGTCCTTCATCTCACATCCAGTGATCACCAGATGATGTGGTTCAGTATTAGGACTAGGACTGACAAAATCCATTCAAAGTCGGGGGTCTTAGACTTTAGAGAATCTAACTTAGCCAGGATGGGACAATACTTCAAGGAGTCGTTAGCGAAATGGGAACAGCCGGGGGATGTAGAAAAGTAATGGGCAAAACTGAAAGGGGATATTTTAAGAGCAGCAAACCATTTTGTTAGACAGGTAAATACATTTAAAAGGAAAAGGAGGCTACTTTGGTTCTCAAACGAAGTAGCTGAAAAGGTGAAGAAAAAGAGAGTGACCTTCATAAAATACAAGAGATCACAGAGAGAGAGGAAGACAAGCATAAATATTTGAAAAAACTTAGAGAAGCTTGGAAAGTAATCAGGAAAGCAAAGGTACAAAAAGAAGAAGAAATAGCCCATGCAATAAAATGGGTGGGACAAGACATTTCTTAGATATGTTAGCGAAAGGAGGACGTGCAAAGGCTGAATTGTCAGACTCAAGGGGGATGGGGAGGAATATGTAGAAGCTGATGAGGATAAAACAAATATTTTTGTTCTGTGTTCACAGATGAAGGGTCAGGAGCAGGATCTCAAACACCCACAAATAAGAGCAGAAGGGAAGGAATCTTGAATGATTTTCAGAAGACTATGTTCGTGAGGAATTAGCTGAACTAAAAGTAGACAAATGTGATGGGGACAGATGAGATACTTCCGAGAATATTGAAGAAACTTGGAGACATTTTAGCAACTCCACTTGTAGACATGGACAGATAAAGGGGATACCAGAATCCCCAATATGTAATTGAAGATGGATGAATTTCTTGATACAGAATGTGTTTAGAAGTTTAGCTTTTCACCTACTTCCTCTTAAATAGAATAGGATGTCATGATCATGAGTTCTGTGTAACCATCTTTAAAATAGTTTGGAAAATTGTTAACGTAAGCATAAAGAGTAAACATAGGCTATGAACTGTGCAACTATATTTCATACTACAGTCACTGCTGACAAAACATAATTTTTGCAACTTTTGCAATTATAAATAGCTTTGTCATAATCAAGTGAATTTCATCTAATACACTGTAATCAGATCTTACTCTGTAAAAAGAACTTTGGCGACACCTTGTGTTATTTCACGGTTATAGTAAATGACTGTTACTTCCCCTTTTTCTTTAATAAAAGGAGCTTTTTAGGAGGAAGAATTTGAATTCGTCAGGCGTGGAACTGTGCGTGTTCACAGACCGCTTGTCGTCTTCCTTCTGAGCTCAAAGAAAATAGCACTTTGTGTGTGTGATTGTGTTCTGTATTACTCTCTGCCTGTTTCTCACTGTTTGAGGACCAGAGACCAGAAAGAGCCGTGGTATTGTGGCCAGATCACAGAGTTTTCTTCACCACTGACTGACATTTTCAATGCTTCTTTAAAGTCGGGAGTGGTGCCAGAGGACTGGAGAAAGGCACATGTGGTCTCATTACACAAAAACGGAAATAAAGATAAGGTTGAGAACTACAGGCTGGTTAGTCTGACCTCTGTGGTGAGTAAATTAATGGAAATGCTGCCAAAACAGAGGATAGTAAGGTTTCTGGAGTACAATGGATTGCAGAATACAGTGCAGCTTGGGTTTACCAGAGGCAGGTCTTGTCAGACAAATCTGATTGATTTCTTTGACTGGGTGACCAGAGAGTTTATTTATTTACAAAAGTATAGACTGCATTTCTGACAAAACATCAATCAAAAGGGTGTACACAAAAAATAAAACACAAATTACACAGCAAAACACAACTGTAGAAAAGAACAGAACAGCACTCCTTCTCCCAAGACCATCATCCCAACTCAGCTTGTGGAAAATAACCATGTTTTCAAGGCCTTCCGAAAGGCCATCAGAGAAGTTTGTGTTCAAAGTTTCGGAGGCAGAGCATTCTGTTGCTCACTAGCTATCACCTTGAATAGCCCTCTCATGACTGGACACCTTGCAAACCACTTCCAACCCTGTCACTACTATCAGCCGAGCCTTTGAAGATCTCAAAAGATGAGATGGGTCATACTAATCGAGGAGGGCACACAAATTTCTTGGACAGGAGTCGTGTAATACATGGAAGATAATCACCAGTAATTTAAAGAACCTCTGCTATCACACTGGCAGCCAGTGCAATTGAGTCAGTAAAGGCATAGCACTCACTCTCCAGCTCACACCTATTAACAGCCATGCTGCAACATTTTGCACTGTCTGGAGGCACCCGACCACCCCATCCGGCAACCCCATAAACTATGTTACAGTAGTCAAGAACCCCATGGATATACATCTGTCCCACGAGCTGCAGCGCTACAGTATCCAGATATGGGCACAGCTGATGCGCCAGCCTCAACTTCAGCCAGGCCGTTTGGACAGCCTGGATGACCTGACGATTCCCAACACCAGTCTGTTCCAGGACAACCCCCAATGACTTTAATTTCTCCATCCAGGGGATTTCAAAACCTGACATGGTAGGCAACAAGCGGAAATCAGAGTGATCTACTGCGATGAACCGCAAACACAGAGTCTTGTCAACAATTAACACTAAACCACTACCCACTAACCAGGTAAACACTTGTTCCAAGCACTTATTCAAGCGCCCTACCGCTGCCCCCAAATCTTCACACAAAGAGGTCAGGATCTGGAGATCATCAGCATATGTGTAAAATTGCAGGCCATACGAACATACCAAAGCCCCCAAAGGTTCTAAATAGATGTTGAACAAAAGGGGGGACAAGGGTGGGATAAGTTCCCCATGCAAGCCGCCGGCCCCGGACGTACAGGGCCAACATTAGAATCGGCCCTGTATGTCTGGGGCTGATGATCACCCACTGCCCATCCTAACGCTGCCCCCGATCCGCCCCTTTCCTTCCCCTTTCTACCTTCCCCGTAGAATGACTCCCTTACTGTATAGTGTGATAGAAAGCACATGGTGATCAGGCTGTAAATATTTATAGTTTAGAATGTGATAGGAAGCCAGTGTTCTTATTGAATCCTGTCTGGTCTGATTCAAAGTATTTTATCATCTTCATTTCAGAAGTTTGCAGTCTTGGATAGATTTAAATCTTCCTCTCAGGACCCTCACCATGAAATCTTCAGTGCTGTGCTTGGCCCTGAGAAGATGCTGGAGTGGCTGAATTCACACCTTGGTCTGTTCTGTTTCATATAACACTGGTCAACAAATTTTTACAAAAGTCATGTTACTGAAATAAAAATAGTCATTTCTTATCAATTTTTATATGCTGAACACGAATATGACAGTGAAATTGCAAAGTTGGCTCTAGTTTTTTTGTAATCTACAAGAATTAATGTTCACATCACGAAATGCATGTCAATAGTAAATATAATAGGCCTTCGGTTAATACTTGTAAGAAAGCAATTCATAGACTACTTCTTAGATTTTTTCGCCTGTCTCTTGTACAGCTGTTCGGAAGCTTCTCTGGGGAGTGTCCAGCAGAAGTCAGCCAGCATTGTAGTGGACCATTTTCCCTGGTATCTTTGCTCCATCGTTGCGATATCCTGGTGAAAACGTTCGCCCTGTTCATCACTAACCATACCACAGTTGTCAGGAAAGAAATCGAGATGGGAATCAAGGAAATGGATCTTTAGAGATATATTGCAGCCAAGTTTCTGATTCTGTATCAGCATATCTTCTGCTAGTTCCTTGTAGTTTTCTGCCCTAACATTCCCGAGAAAGTTTGTTGACACTAGGCGAAAAGCATTCCATGCTTGTTTCGCATCACCCTGCAGCAAGTTGTTGAACCGGACATCTTTGAAGAGCTCTCAAATCGGAGGACCCACAAAAACTCCCTCTTTAATCTTTGCTTCACTGAGTCGAGGGAATTTTTCATGCAGGTATCGGAAAGCTGGCGAAATGTGGCCCATGGCTTTCACAAAGTTTTTCATCAGACCTAGTTTGATGTGAAGGGGTGGTAGCAGGATTTTGTGAGCCTCAACCAGAGCTGGATGCTGGATATTCTTCTCTCCAACTGTTACATTTTGTCTGTGATTCCATTCCTTCCGCAAGTAGTGCCAATCCCTTGCTCGGCTATCCCACTCACATAAGAAACACATGTATTTTATATATCCCTGCTGCAGTCCCATTAAAAGGGCAACTACCTTCAAGTCACCACAGAGGTGCCAGCTGTACTTGTTATATTTAATGGAAGTCAGTAGATGCTTTAAGTTATCGTTATGTCTCTTTCATGTGGACGGCATGCGCTACTGGAATAGATGGAAGACGTTTTCCATTGTTCAAAAGCACAGCCTTCAGACTCAGTTTCGAAGAGTCTATAAATAGTCTCCAGTCTTGTGGGTCATGAGTGATTTTTAAGGCATTCATGAGGCTTTCAATATCGGAACAGAATACCAGATTACTTTCCTTTCTGAAGAAAGGCTCCAACTGCTGGTGGCGCTTTCGATATGAAGTAATGTTGACATTTTCTTCTAGAAGATTCCATTGTTGGAGTCTTGATCCTAGCAATTCTGCCTTGTTTTTGGATAAGTCCAAATCACGAACCAGGTCATTTAGTTCTTCCTGTGTTATTCTGTGTGGAGTTGATATGCATCCCAGTGAAAATCTGGGTCACTGCATGCTGACGGACCAGGAGAAGAACAGGTTGGCTCACCCTTGTCCTCATCAGATGAATCAAGAGAATATTCTGATGGAGGTTCTGGAATAGGAAGTCCCTCACCATGTGGAACTGGTCTCAAAGCAGACGGAATGTTTGGGTAGACTATGCTCGACTTCTTTTGCTTCGTTATTCTGCTGGAAAGAGGAGGGACCAAGCAGAAGTAACAGTCATTTATGTGGTTGCTTGGCTCTCTCCACACCATGGGGACTGCGAATGGCATTGATGGTCATTTGCAATTCAACCACTGTGAAAGCTGTGTTGTACATGTAGCGCAGCATATATGCGGGGCCCAAGGCTTGTCTTGGTCACCAATCTTGCATCCGAAGTAAAGATGATATGCCTTCTTCAGTTGAGAAGTGATACTTTTCTTCTGGTTGGCAAATATCACTTCCCCACAAATGTATCAGAAATTATCAACGGTATTAATGCACTTTCGCGGCATTACTGTTCTGTATTGTACCTAAATGGCTAAAATTATATGATTAATAAAAGTTACATGTAACAGTAGCTTAAACTGTCTTGCACACAGTCTGAAATATTTTAAATGCTCAACCTTTCCGACTGCGTATAGTACACTGCTGACGTCAGATGGCTTCAGCAGCCGTCTGGCAGTAGTATTGCATTGCATCAGAAAATGATGCAATCAACTCTGGATGATGTGTGCATGCTGGTATTATGAAATGTGATGCAATATTACATCATTCAAGGCTTATTTGGGATGTTGTTGATGTCCTACTGGATACATTTACACGGTAAAAGGTCAAAAATGAACTACATGCAATATCTTCAAAACGAGAGCCAATAAAATTTTTTTAATGTTATATTCATGTTCAGCTCACCAAGATACTACAGATTAGGGCCTTTTAAAGTCAGTAATGATTTCAATGTTGACCAGTGATCAGATATCTGTGAGCATTCATCCTGGTCTTTAACATTAGGCTTGTCCCTCCAGTGTAGTAGCTCTTTGTACATTTCCTGCATTGAATCATATAAACTACATTGGAGGAGCAGCATATGTAGGATCCCTTTATGTTGAATGTTTTTCCCATGTGGGGTCCTGTGACATGTTTTGGCATAATTTGAAGCTTGGTAAATTGCAAGGATTTGTGTCATTTTCATCTTTTTGGGCTTCTATTGGGAGTCTACTTCTCACTAATTTTTGTTTCAGATTAGCCAACTGCCTAAAAGACAATATTGATGCAGCGGGGAATCTCTCTGTCAGTAATTCATCTTCCTGTATTAGCAGTTGTTAAGTCTTTTACTTGTTAAGTCTTTTATGATTTTTTCCAGTTTTTCCAGCTTTGGATTGTATGTCACTATAAGGGGGTCTCTCTTTGAAGTTATCTTTTCACTGTGTTGTAGTAAATTGTCTCTGGGTGTTTTAAGTGAAGTGGCAGTTTTCTTGGAGATAATTTGGGTATTGTAGCCTTTTTGTTCGACGGATTCAGCCAAGATTTGAAGGGGTTTGTCCCTGACCTTTGGGTCAGAGCATATACTGTGATATCATATTGCTTGGCTATGTATGATGAGGGGTGAAAGTTAAAGGTAACTGCATTTATCAATTGGTTTGTTGTATACAGATGTCTGTATATTGCCATTGTTGATGGAAACTGTGATGTCCAGGAAATTAACTTTTTCTGTGGAGTAGTCAATTTTGAATCTGATTAAGGGATGGGATATATTTAAAAAATTTTGAAATTGTTTGAGAGACTCCTCTCCCTTAGTCCAAATTATAAAAATATCATCGATGTACTGGTAATATTTGAAGGGTTTAGTCAGATATTCCTTCAAAAATATCTCTTCTTGATCTGCCATGAAGAGGTTGGCATATTGGGGGGGGGGGGGGGGGGAAGACAACCTTATACCCATAGCCATATCTATGATTTGTAGAGAGATGTCCTTATTGAAACCGAAGTAGTTATGAGTTAGAATGAATTCTATCAATTTCATAACAGTTTCTGTGTGTATTAGTGGTCCAGGGTAGATGCCCTAAAGAATTTGTCACATGCATTTATTCCATCTGCATGTAGAATGTTGCTGTATAGTGATTCCACATCCATTGTCACCAGGAGAGTGTCAGGCGGTAGGTGTTCAATGTCTTTTAGCTTGTTCAAAAAGTCAGTGGTGTCTTGTATGAAACTGCTCGTTCAATGTACTAGTGGTTTGAGAATCCTCTCTATAAATCCAGATATTCCTCTGTGAGTGTGTCAATGCCAGGAATTCCAGGTTTGTGGATTATGAGTAGCAGATAGGTGTGACTGTATTGGGTTAGGAAATGTTTTGATAAGATATTTTGTTTTGTGTACTCCTGTGTGGGTTCTTCAGTTAGTTTTTTGGAGCATGTGCTATCTGAGAGCTGTTTTTGTCCTTCTATGTACTTTTGCGTATCCATGATTACTTTGTCTCAGGCTTGATGCTAATGTCTTGGTTATTCTGTAGGTGTTTTATGGCAGTTCTTTCTAGTGGAGAGAGGTTGTACAGAAATTTATTTTGTTGTGATTTTATCCCTTATCTGAAACTCTCTAGGTCGTTGTCTAATTTGCAGTTTTGCCCTTCTTGTTGGGCGTAGTATGTATTCCTTTGTTTAGTATTGTAGTTCAGCTTGTTAGAGTTGTGAAGGCACGTTTTACAAAGGACGTCCAAGTGCAATTTGGGAGATCAAAGCCAGAACATCTGAAAAAAAGGCAGGCATGTGCACGTGCAGCATTTATTTATTTTATTTTATTATTTATTTACTTCTCTTATATACCGCGCGATTAAAATGAGTGCGGTTTACAATTGAACAAAAAACATACTGCAATGTCACATGACAATTGAGTTTTTACATTGAACATGGACGAGATAACCTGGAGGTAACAAACATGAACATGCTCAATGTCTAGAGGGACATCTACATAAACATCCCCAGCATAGCATTTCAGAATGGGGACATCTTATAGCATAAAGATTAAAGTAGTGGGTCAGGTGCAGTGTAACCAGGGTTCAAATCCCAGTATGGGTCTTTGCAATCTTAGGCTAGTCACGTAACACTCCATCTTAGAAACATAGAAATATGACAACAGAAAAAGACCACATGGCCTATCTAGTCTGTCCTTCCATATCAACAACGTCAACAGTCCCCTTTTTTCCTTTAGAGATCCTCTGTGTTTGTCCCATGCTTTTTTTTATTTTTATACTGTGCTCTTTAGAATCAGTGTGGTTCACATGTATGCTAACAGGTACTTTTTATTCCCTTGTCCCTGAAGGGCTCACAATCTAAGTGTACCTGAGGCAATGGAGGGTTAAGTAGCTTGCCCAAGGCCACAAGGAGTGGCCATGGGACTAGAGACCCCAGTCCCTCCAGCCTGAGGTTCCTTGTCCCCATGTGGGAATTGAACCCCTGGTCCTCCAGCCTGGGGTAACCTGTCCCAACCACTGAGCCACTCCTCCCTCCAGTAACTGAATTTTTGACAGTAACTGAATTTTTGAATTCAGTTACTGTCCTCATCTCCACCATCTCCACTGGGAGATTATTCCACGGATCCACCACTCTTTCAGTAAAGAAATATTTCCGCATATCACTCCTGAATCTATCCCCCTTCACCCTCATCCCATGTCCCCTCATAGCAGAACTTGCTTTCAATTGAAAGAGGCTCTCCTCCTGAACATTTATGCCAGGTATTTAAACATCTCAATCATATCACCTCTATTCCGCTTTTCCTCTAAGGTGTACATATTAAGATCCTTAAGTCTGTCCTCATATGATTTATAATGAAGACCACTAACCATTTTCGTAGCCACCCTCTGCACCGACTCCATCCTGTTCACATCTTTTTGAAGGTGCGGTCTCCAGAATTGCACACTATACTCCAAATGAGGTCGCACCAAAGACTTATACAGAGGCACTATCACCTTCTTTTTTCTGCTAGCCATTACTCTCCGTATGCACCCAAGCATCCTTCTAGCTTTTGCCGTCGCCTTTTCTACCTGTTTAGCTACTTTAAGATCATCAGACACAACCACGCCTAAGTCCCGCTCTTCTTCAGTGGACAAAAGTACTTCACCCCCTATACTATATTGCTCCCTTGGATTGCTGCAGCCCAAATGCATGACCTTATATTTTTTAACATTAAATCCCAGCTGCCAAATTCTAGACCATTCTTCAAGCTTAGCTAGATCCTTCCTCATGTTATCTGCACCTTCCTGGGTGTCTACTCTATTGCAGATTTTGGTATCATCCGCAAAGAGGCAAACCTTACCCGACAGCCCTTCCGCTATATCACTAACAAAGATGTTAAAAGGAATCGGATCAAGGACAGATCCCTGGGGCACACCACTGGTAACATCCTTCTCCTCAGAGTGAGCTTCATTTACCTGAACTCTTTGTCGCCTCCCACCCAACCAATTTCTAACCCAAGCAGTAACTTTAGGGTCCATCCCTAGGGTGCTCAGTTTGTTTATAAGTCGCCTGTGAGGAACAGTGTCAAAGGCTTTACTGAAATCTAAATACACCACATCTAGAGCTCTCCCTCGGTCCAATTCCCTGGTCACCCAGTCAAAGAAATCAATCAGATTTGTCTGACAAGATCTTTGCTATGCCCTCTGAATATTTTAAGATCAAACTACCTCTTTCCTGATGCCTATCCATGCCTGGAGCAGGCATAAACATGCACATGCCTAAAAATGTTTCTGAGATTGAAGAGGGATGTGTAAGCGCATTGCACTGCCTAGACACACTTTTGCCACACCCCCTGTCTATTTGGATGTCCCCACACTGGTAATGTCTTTGAAAGTCATTTGTAAAATGGTTCCAGAGACGTCTCTGTGATTTGGACATGCATGTGCAACGCACATAGTACCCAATGCCCTAACTGTCTTGGGATGCATGTGCTACTCTCCATATCGCTTTGCCCCACTCTTGGTGCAGTGGGGTGCTATTTACTCTTGCGGAAGCCTGCCCGACAGTTTCCTTAAACGTGGAAGGAAAACCCAAAGTCAGAATCAAAAATGGGAAGCATTGCTCCCCCCTGACTTTAATGGAAAACAAAACAAGTGACAGAATGAAGTAGACAAAAGAACTTGTGAAATAACATTATTTTCTGTGCATACCTCTAATCGATAAACAACCAAGCACAATACGCATGTCTTTGGCATTAAAGACTTTTGTTCACTCTGAATCCATGCTAGTCTGAGCCTGTATACACAAAGCAGCAGAAAGATTTAGTGGATACTGTCTCTGACGTCTCAAATGTTGTCAACCCTTGACAAGGTTATGTCTTTGCTGGTGGACTATTGGTTTCCTGCCGTAGCTGCCATGTGGTGTAATTGTCTGTATCCATCATCGACTGCTCTCTGGTTGCTGGTTGTATGTTTCATTCTTTCTCTCCCTCATGAATTGATGGATGAAACTCCCTAGTCTCCAGGTTGATGGTTGCTGACAGGTCCACTTACAGGAAGCTTATTACATCAACTAAATCTGTGGAAGTGAAAATGACATTTCCTTTCTGTCCTTCAGTACCCCCCTCCCCCCTTTGGAATTCCCTCCCAGCAGCCTTCAGAGGGGAAACTAATTTATCTTGGTTTAAAGCGGTCTTAGAAGCTTCTCTTTTTCCTGAAGCATTTGGGAAGTGAGGTGGGACTGAGAGGGGGCTTGGGGATTGAGTTAGGGTATTTTTCTTTCTCTTTTCTTTTCCTCTCCTATGTAAACCACCTTGTTATGCCACTAGGTATGAAAAAAGGCATACCAAATTATTGAGTAAACTAAATTAAATTTAAATAAATGAAGTTAGGAACTAGAGGATAGTTTTCAAATGTTCTGGCCATACTAACATGGATTAACACAGCAAGATGTGGCAATAGACTTTTGGTTGCCCTGGAAGGGGGCGAGCCTGGGAATGGGTTGAAGGTGGGAGTCCCGTACAAGTATACTGGTACAAAAGGACCCGTGGTCCCTGCTGGCCCTCAATTTTAAAATGGTGAGTTCACGGTGCATTTCTCTTTCAGAATGATCCTGCAGGTGCACAGGTAGAAAGCTGCCCAGAAAACTTAGCGGGACTGTACAACATTAGCAAGCCTTTCCCTCACAAATCATTGCTTCAGATCTGATTCACTTTCGCAATGATGAAAAGTGATTATCATCTGAAAGCTGTTTGATGACCTACATGAAATGAGTTTCAGTCTAATTCCCAATAGACAAGTATCCATATAATGAAAAATCACAGTCACAATCCGGCACCAGCTGGCACCCTTGTCAATAGTCCAAGGATGGCCAAAGATAGACTAGGCATTGAAAATAAAATACACTCTCACACCAACAGCTGGTCTATTCAGGGCATGGATGAGGCATAGTTATGTTATTTATTTATTTAATTTTGTTTCTATAAGAAGCTGCTCATTGTGGTTTATAACATTTATTAAAATGCAAACTACAGCACAAAATAACTTCTAAAATTCTTGTTAAGATCTAACTTTCCCCTATCAACTAATCAGACTTTTCAACAATCAAAAGCCTGTCTGAGATGAGTCTTCAGTTATTTCCAGAACGTCTTGAAATCTCTTATCGTTCATAACTCCTGAGAGAGGCCATTCCAAAAAAGAGGCGGTCTAACTGAAAAAAGTTCAGTCACAGTGTCTCACCTTTTTCAAGAACTTGACCCGTCGGTACAGTCAGTAGTCGATCACTCTGTGATCGGAGCACCCTAGGAGGGGTATCGAGTGTGGTTAGGAGTCAGGGACTGTGGAGCAGAATCTTGCAAGATTCAAAAAACACAAGGTTAGTCCTTGAATTCCACTTAGGTAACCAGTGAAGCTGCTGAAGAGCCAGTGTAACGTGGTCAAAATGTCGGAGGCCTTAATAAGTTTTAGTAGCCTTTCCAATAATCTACTAACACAGAGGTTAGACTAACCAGCCTGCAGTTGTCAATGCCATCCTTATGTCCGCTTACTTGTAAATGGACCACATATGCCTTTCTCCAGTCCTTGGGAAACCACTCCCTACTCCAAAGAGGCATTGAAAAGGTCAGACAGTGGAGCCACTAGAACGTCGCCAAATCCCCTCAGTATTCTTCAATGTATCCCATCTGAACCCATGGCTTTGTTTACTTTCAGTTTAGCTAGTTCCTCATGAACACAGTCTTCTGAAAATCATTCGAGATCCCCGTTGCTTAGGTTCCTATTTGTGGGTATTATCTGAGGTCCTGCTCCTGGCCCTTCATCTGTGAACACATCTGCTTTATCCTCATCAGTTTCTGCATATTCCTCCCCTGTGCCCTTGAGTTTGACAATACCACTTTTGCCTTTCCTTCTCTCACTACCACAAGAAAAAAATTCCCCTGAGCCAAAAATTCACCAAGCTCCAAAAGTATCCAAAACAATAAAAATAGTGACTTCAAAAAAGATGCTTCCTAAAATGATTGAAAGGTTATTTTAAGCAACATTTTTTTTTTCGTTGGACTAAGCTCCGCTTACTCAAGAGCCAAACAAACCATCTGGTAAAAAGCAGATGTGTCCATTTTATTCAAAAGAGTCATGCAGCCGAGCAGGAATTTTATAAGTTGTAAATATTAATTTCAAAATTTGAAGTATATCTAAAAATACATCACTTAGGGGGCGGAGCCTGATGTCCAGCGGGTAGGACGCTTTGCGTTGAAGCTCCCGAGAGGCCTACTCAGAATCCTGACTTAATACCTATATAAATTTACTATTTTGCTCCGAGCTGACCGGGGCACCTCGGGGGGGATGGCGGCCCACAAACCAGCGCGCTTGGACTTCGGGTCTCCTTCTTCTTCTCACGGAAAACGCTCCAAAACGGAGGTATCCTCCCCGCAGAAGATGGTTCCATTTCGTGAAAACCCCGCAATGCACCTGGAGATTTTGGAGGAAATACGCGGCGTGAAGGAATTGGTGCAGTCTAATGGAGAAGCGCTTCGAGCCATGCGAGAAGACTTTGGAGTGCTCCAAGACCGACTTGAAGGTCTTTCATTACGGCAAGACAATATGGCGGGGGTCCTCGACTCGCACGAGGTGCGCTTGGGCAAACTGGACGAGGCTGAGCGCCAGATACAGAATCTTCAAAAGGAGTTGGAAGATAGCAATAATCGCGCCCGTCGCAACAATGTGAGGCTCCTCGGAATGCCGGAGGGGGTGGAAGCAGGAGATATAAGAGAATTCTTGCTCAAAACTCTTCCCTCCTTGCTGAAGATCACTTTTCACAGAGAACTGGAAATCGATCGAGCACACCGTATTCCTGCCCGCATGGCGCTCAACCGCACGACCCCCCGGCCTATTATCTTTAGCTTGCTACGATATCAACAAGTGGAACAAATTTTACATGCTGCCCGAGCGAATCATCATTTGGAATATGAAGGTCGTAAGGTCTCCTTCTTTCCTGATTTGGCAAAGCCTACCGTTGACCGTCGGAAGAAACTCCTTGCTCTTCGCCCTCGACTTCAACAGCTACAGGCTCGCTTTGGCCTGTTGTATCCAGCGAAGCTCCGAGTGACTCTCCACAACCAGACCAGGACGTTCGAGGATCCTGATCTATTATCAACATTTTTGGACTCCAAAGAAGCAGAACAGATGCGCTAATCCCAAATCTTGGACTCTTATCTGCCGGCTCTGTCCGCCATTTTGAAGGGCCCGATGCGGCGGTCATAGCCCAGCACAGAAATAGCCTGGACTTTCTTTCTTTCTCTGTATGACTTTTGTCTTTGGTCTCCTATCCCTTCATGATGTGTGCCTCGGTCGGATTCGGAGCACGCACAGTCCTACAGGTTATATGTTTTTTTTCAATTTCGGCCTTCTCTGGGGTTTCTCCCCGCAGACACATGGTCGCCAGTAATTTTGGGGTTTTGCTTCTCCTCTACCGTACTGCGGTTATCTTTGTTAATGTGGGGCGCTTCATTGTATTATATTAGCTTATTTTCCTATGTCATGTGTACAGCCAGATACAGTCAGTTTGAGGGACATAGTGAAATTATGTGTGCTATCATGCTCAGAATTTTAACTTTTCTGAATGGCCTCATGTAAAATCTTATTATTCATCATACAAGGCATTGCTGGTCCACTCAGCAGAAAGAAAATCCTTAGCTATCCTAGCCACGAGCACGTTGATTAGGTGTTTCTTCAGGAAACGCATTACACTCTGCTGAAACACTGAAACTCAATGCTAGGCCTCACATGGTAGCTGCCTATTCTCCCACCGTTTCCAAACGGTACGGGATAGTCATTCTGGTTAAGAAGTCTTTGCACGCTACTGTACCTGATATTAGCGCTGACATGGAGGGTAGATGGGCCCGTGTACACCTTGAGGTTGGAGATAGTGAATTCACGTGTATTTGCACTATGTCCCGAATGTGGACAACCCTGCTCACTATGCAAGTTTTGCGCAGTTGGCCTCGGCCTCCGCCAATGCTCCATTAATACTTGGTGGCGATTTTACTCAAGTGTTCCCTCAATCTTTTCTTCTCAAACAAGGTGCTTGTTGGTTGGAAGCTCCAGTACCGAGCAGACCTGTGTGGCTAGATATAGTAGCGGGCCTTTGCTCACCGATTCCTCTTACTTTACTCCCTGGTATGACTCTCCCATTAGACTCCCACTATCCACCAATGTTTTTCGACACTTTAGGTGCCTTTAATATTCCTATGCAACCTTTCGACTCCCGACTCTGGTCAGTGTAACTTCAGCATTGCATTCGGAGCACTAGAGTACTCCCGCCATCGGCATTCTCTGCATAAGGTTGATTGGAAACTTCCGATCTCTCGGTAGTTTACCGGGCGTAGCATCCAATTTTACTAAACCTTATGTAATGCTATCACTAGAGATACCTCTATAGCGCAGAAAGTATGGGAGAGAGAATTGCATGTGACTTTAACCTCGGAGCAATGGAGCCTTATCTGGAGCAGAGGGACACGGGTTTCTGACCCGCCTCACTCACTCAGACCCTCTTCTTTCTAGCCCACCGGTGTTTTTACACTCCTCACAGTTTAGACAAATGGAACACTACTCAGGGTAATGGTTGCTGGACACGTCCTGTGGCCATTGGTTTATTACTTCATTTCATGTTATGCATGAATATCCCGCACTACAGTATAACTGGCGTCGGGTCTGGGGTCGTATTTAGTCTATATTGCACTCTCAGGAGTCCCTTTCTCGGAGGATAGTGGGACTTCGCCCAGTTGCGGGGATCCCCTCTCTCCCAAGAAATGGCTTATCTCCTTTTGAACTTTATGCTTGGCATTGCTGTTTCCCTCATTAAGTAATACTGGGAAATTAGTTCCCATCTGAGCCTCAATGAATGGTGGAATCATGCCTGTCTCTACAGTAAATATGAACAAATACCTCGTCTGTGCGCTTCCTCCGTTCAGACTCCTTCTTATTGGTCTTAATGGAAGATGTTCAATGAATATGTACATTTTGCTAAATGCTCTCATCTGACTGTCTAACTTTGTATATATCTCTGTCTCATGATCATGCTGTATTGTGGATACTTTTTGATCGTTTGATGTATAATCACTGTTAATTGGAAGCGCTCACATGCTGATACAAACGGGTAGAGAAGAAGCACCGGGGTGGGGGGTAATGGGTTTACTTTTCCTTATTGTATACTTGTTTTGTCTCTTTCGGTGTGTTGTTTCTTTGTTTGTTGCAAAATGAAAATAAAAGTTTCAAAAAAAAAAAAAAATACATCACTTAACTGCATAGCAAGGGTAATCATCCATCGACACAGTCCTGTGTTTCGGGTTGAAAATTTGCAAGACCCTGCATCAGGCCAAATATTTATCCTCGCTACATCACAGACTCTCACTAACATATCTGAAAAATGCCCATACCACTTTTGCCCTTCCTTCTCTCACTAACACATCTGAAAAATGTCTTATTCCCGAATTTAATTGCATTGGCTATTTCTTCTTTTTGTACTTTTGCTTTCCTGACTACTTTGCTAGCTTCTCTACTACTACTACTACTACTACTGAGCATTTGCATAGTGCTACAAGACGTATACAGCGCTGCACAGACATGTAAAAGGCAGTCCCTTCTCATCAGAGCTTACAATCTAGTCAAGACAGACAACACAGAAGGTGTAGACAGGGATACATCTAGGGGGAATGGTAAAGAAGCAAGAAGATCAGGTGAGTCAATATCCAAAAGCAGCAGCAAAGAGGTGAGTTTTCAGCCTAGATTTGAAAGGGGTCAGAGAAGGTGCCTGGCGTACAGACACAGGTAGTTTGTTCTAGGTGTAAGGTGCAGCAAGGTGAAAGGAGCGAAATCTGGAGTTAGCAATAGAAGAGAAAGGCACAGATAGAAGAAATTTGCCAGAAGAGCGGAGTTCCTGAGGGAGGTTGTAAGGAGAGATAAGAGAAGAAAGGTATTGAGGAGCTGCAGAGTGAATGCACTTATAGATCAGCAGGAAAAGTTTGAAATGGATGAGGAAATGGATAGGGAGCCAGTGAAGTGACTTGAAAAGAGGGGTAATATGGGCATGATGAGGCTGGTGGAAGATTAGCCGCGCAGTAGAGGGTTGAACAGATTGAAGGGGAGAGGGATGATTCAAAGAAAGACCAGCAAGAAGTAGGTTACAGTAGTCAAGACGGGAGGTGATTAAGGAGTGGATAAGTGTCTTAGTAGTGTATTCAGAAAGGAATGGGTGGATTTTGTTGATGTTATAGAGAAAGAAATGGCAGGTCTTAGTATCAGATGGATGTGTGTGGAGAAGGAGAGAGAGGAGTCAAAGACAACCCCAAGGTTGCGAGCCGAGGAAACAGGGAGGAGTAGAGAGTTATCCACAGAGACTGAGAAAGGAGGAAGAGGAGAGGAGGTTTTAAGGGGAAAAATAAGAAGCTCAGTTTTGGCCATGTTCAGTTTCAAATGGCAGCGAGACATCCAAGCAGCAATGTCAGAAAGGCAGGCAATAATCCGGGTCTGGATTGCCGGAGAGATTTCAGGCATAGAGAGGTAGATCTGGGAGTCATCGGCATAAAGATGGTACTGAAAGCCATGGGAAGAGATGAGCGCACCAATGGACTGGGTATAGAGAGAGAAAAGGAGTGGACCCAAGACAGATCCTTGGGGTACACCAACCGAGAGCAGGATAGCAAATATAGATGCCTGTCTTCCTCTCTCTGTGATCTCTTGTATTTCATGAAGGCCTCCCTCTTTTTCTTCACCTTTTCAGCTACTTCTTTTGAGAACCATAGCGGCCTCCTTTTCCTTTTACATTTATTTACCTTTCTAACAGGCTCCCGATACTGCATACAAATGCAATCTGTAGTGCTATTTTTTTTACTCAAGCAAGTAAATAGCAACAGTTGATTACAAGTAAGATGCTGCTTTACACTGCAGCATTTTCCTGATTGCTAAGGATAAGAATCAAAATGGGTATCCAGGATAATTGAAAGAAGGCTGAAAACAGTGAAAAAAGACTTTTTTTTGGTGGCTTATTTCACTAATGTGATAGCAGCTTTAACAAGACCCCAGGTCTCTGTATGTGTCTGTATTCATAGTTTGTCTGCGCTTGCAAATGAACCGAGGTGCCTGCTGATGGGAAACCCATCCCTGCTGACTGAGCAGATGCCAGGGCCAGCCCCAAAGTTGGTTCAAAGTGTTAGTGCCTTAGGCAAACCTTAAGACTTATGGCCCCTGGCTGTCAGAATTTATTTTTCAGCTTTGAATGCCTTGTACTTTGCTGCCCCCCTAAGCGACTGCCTAGTTTGCCTAGTGGTTGCGCCAGCCCTGGCCACGGCTGCCACCAGGAACCCCATCCCCTGCTGGCAGGGCAGTGCGCCAGCCCACAGCTGCAGCCCAAAATGCCGGTGGCTGCTGGCCGGGATCCCATCTCCATCTGGCAGAAGGAGAGCTGTTAGGCTACCACTGTGGCCAAGAAGGCCTGGAATCCTGTTAAAACATTTTTTTAGTTAGATGAAGGGGGAGGAGGAAGGAGGAAAAGAAGGCCAGAGTGGAGGTAGAGCAAAGTGGAAATGGGAAAGGAAGAGGGCAGGGGGCGGAAGAGAGGGAAGGGAAAGTTGAGGGAGAGGGGAATGGGGCTGGGGTGGCCAGAGTGGAAAGGTAGAGAGTGGGATGGGGGTGGAAGGGAGGGAAAGATACATATGATGCATACATACATAAACACACAGCTCCTCATCCCACCCTCCGCCCTCTTACACACACACACACACGCTCCACTCCCACACACACACACACACACACACACACAGTCTCTCACCCACTTTCCATCCTGTCACTCACATACACATAAACACCCACACACAGTCCCTCACCCACCCTCCATCCTCTCACATACATAAACACACAGCTCCTCATCCCACCCTCCGCACTCTTACACACACACACACACGCTCCACTCCCTCACACACACACACACCCACACACAGTCCCTCACCCACCCTCCATCCTCTCACATACATAAACACACAGCTCCTCATCCCACCCTCCGCACTCTTACACACACACACACACACACACACACACGCTCCACTCCCTCACACACACACACACCCACACACAGTCTCTCACCCACCCTCCATCCTCTCACATACATAAACACACAGCTCCTCATCCCACCCTCCGCCCTCTTACACACACACATGTACAGAGCCCCCTCTCCACCCCATGTCACACACATGCATACCCACACACGCACTCCAGCATCCCACCGCCTCTTACATACACACACACCCTGACCCCCACCCCACCCTCTGACACATGCACACTGAGAGTGGCTCACTGCACTCCCCACATGTGTGTGCACACCTCCCCGCCCCACTCCATCTCCTCAGCTATGCCAGGCAGCCACACCCACACATGGAAAACAGAGAGAAATATACACAGGAAAGTACTTGCCTAGGAGCTGCACAGCCCCAACTACCCTAATAAGTCACACTTTCCCCATGGCTCTTAAACCCAGACCCCCTTTAGACATGCAGCAGTTTGCAAATAGAGGGAGGGCAAATGCACCAAGTGTGCACTTCTCATCTTGTTAAAATTGAAAAACCAAAGCTTAAATGTTTCAAAATCCCTGAGCCAAACAAATAGCCGAAATCTGCAGATATTTGGTCTGTTGCATTTTTTTCTGATGCTTCATAAATAAGGGTATTTTATCTCTATATATTCTGAAGTTATTATTATTAAACCCACTTTAGTTATTGTTATCATATCATCTATATTATTTAATCATTTGTACTACTGTAGGGTGGTCCTGTTACCAAGTTTATTGCTCATTCTTGTTTTGCATTGTATGTGATTGTGGAAGTGTTTGCTTTCTTTTTTCTATTTTTTGCAATGACTTTAGCAGAACCGTAGCCCATATTTCCAAGTGTGGCCACGATGTGCCTTGATTTGCTACAGCCAAACATGTACAGTCCCCAAACTGTCATGTGTCACAGAGTTATTGAAATATATGAGAATATTACCAATTCTGTTTAGTTTCCTAAATGAATTATATTATAAAACAAAACCAGACCATGCAAGCGTCATATTTTGGAGTGCTTTGGAACAATTTATCTTCTTTTTTTTTGTGTAAACACAACTTTCATAGAGCAATGTTAAATAAAAGGCAAAGGGAAGTGCACATTTCTTAGGAATGCATCCTTTTAAAATAAGGGTTCAGACCACAGCATCTACCTTTCAGATTTTAAATCCATAAAATCAGAAGGAGTAAATTGTCACTGTTGTGCTCGCTATGTGCTTATTAATTTAGCTAGGCATTATTTCCAGAACTATTCATAATTTAACCACTAGGGAGCAAACTCTTCCTGCAGTTCATCGAGCTCCAAACATGTAGAATACAATATACCAGCCTTGTGCTTGCCAACATGTTCCTGCTCAGGACTCTTTCCAGAACGTTGGCAAAATTGCAAGAATCTCTATAAAATGAATGCTCTCTGCATTATAAATTGTGCACTGCGACTCCTGCGAAAGTAAAGCTATGGATTTTTCGATGATTCAAAAACCTAAGCTAGCAATTTGTTTTCAGTTTAGATCATAGGTGTCAAACTCTGGCCCGCGGGCCAAATTTGGCCCGTAGTGTAATTATATTTGGCCCGCGAGGCTATACCAAATGACTACTAGAGCTAGCCCGCCGGTATTATACAGCGCATTCATTCATCGCTAATACTACAAATCACATAATGCCTTGCTGTTGTTTTGGCGCGTCAATCAGGACAGGTCCCAGAAACGCCCTCTCCTGTGTGACAGAAGTCATAGCGATCTCAAGCTACAACTGTCACTGTGGAACCCCTTCCCAAAAATGGCAAAAAGAAAGGCAGACAACAGGAACTTTCTGGACAGGTGGGAGACAGAATATTTGTTTACATATGTAAAAGACAGACCTGTTTGTCTGATTTGTGGAGTCAACGTGGCTATAACTAAGGAGTATAACATTCGACGACACTATGAAACAAAACACCATGACAAGTACAAGGACCTGGACATGACTCAAAGGAGCCAGAAAGTGGAGGAGATGAAAAGAAGTTTGATTTCACAACAGAATATGTTCAAAAAAGCCACATCACAAAGTGAGGCTGCTGTAAAGGCTAGTTATATTGTGGCAGCAGAGATCGCAAAATCAGCCCGGCCCTTTAATGAGGGAGAGTTTGTGAAAAAGTGCATGTTGAAAGTTTGTGACATCGTGTGCCCAGAGAAAAAGCAAGCCTTTTCAAACGTGAGCCTGAGCAGAAACACAGTAGCTGATCGCACATGTGATCTTGCCACCAATCTGTATGACCAGCTTTTGGAAAAGGGAAAAGATTTCATTGCATTCTCCCTTGCTGTGGATGAGAGCAGCGACGCATCTGATACTGCTCAGCTGTCAGTCTTTATCCGTGGAGTGGACTCAAATACGTGTGTTACGGAGGAGCTATTGGGATTCAAATCAATGCATGGCACAACCACAGGAAAGGAAATTTTTGAGAAGGTTTCCAAATGCGTAACTGAAATAAAGCTGCCGTGGGATAAACTCGTGGGATTAACGACAGATGGTGCGCCAGCGATGTGCGGTAAAACAAGTGGACTGGTGGGCAGGGTCCAGGAGAAGATGCAGAAAGAGAACTGTGCAGGTGAACTAACTGTTTATCACTGCATCATACATCAGGAATCATTGTGTGGCAAAGCCCTAAAGATGGAACATGTTATGACCACAGTAACACAAGTAGTTAACTTTATAAGAGCCAAAGGTCTGAATCACCGCCAGTTTAAGTCTTTTCTGGAGGAGTGTGGTTCGGAATACGCAGACGTGCCGTATCACACAGAGGTGAGATGGTTAAGCCGAGGAAAAGTACTGAATAGATGTTTTGAGCTGCATGAGGAAATATGTCAGTTTCTGGAAAGCAAAGGGAAGGACACAGCAGAGCTTCGGGAGAAAAAGTTTCTGTGTGAGCTGGCCTTTCTGTGTGACATCTCGAGCCATCTCGATGCACTGAACCTGCAGCTTCAGGGGCGGGGGCGCATCATCACAGACATGTACGCTGCAGTGAGGGCTTTTAAAACTAAACTGTGCCTGTGGGAGAATCAGATGCTGCAAGGAAACCTTGGCCATTTTCCCTGCTGCCAAACCATGAAAACGCAGTTCTTTACCAACTTGTTCCCATGCGCACAGTTTGCTGAAAAACTCAGTGTACTCGGCGCTGAGTTTAGCCGGCGATTTGCCGACTTTGATGTCCAGAAATGTAGGTTTGAACTGCTCAGTAATCCCTTTGCAGTTAATGTGGAAAACGCACCAACCAACCTCCAAATGGAGCTAATTGAACTCAAGTGTAATGACACGCTGAAGTCAAAGTATGATGCTGTGGGCGCCGCCCAGTTTCCACAGTTCATCCCTGACACAATGCCTCAGCTCCGCACCCAAGCTGCTCAGATGCTCTCCATGTTCGGCAGCACTTATCTATGTGAGCAACTTTTCTCCTCGATGAAGATGACCAAAACATCTCAAAGGAGACGTCTGACTGATGAACACCTTCGCTCGATACTGAGGATTTCCTCAGCTCAAAGCCTGAGCCCAGACATTGATGAACTATCATCCAAGAAGAGATGCCAGGTATCTGGCTTGGGCACATCAGATTAGATCAGTGTGCAGCAAACTGAGCAATAATTAACGTTTTCTTTATGCACTTTTTCTTGCTACTCCAAGACATGGGCTTGAATGTTGATTAATTTTATTATTGTTATTTTATTTTAAAAATTATTATTTATTATTATTTAAATCTTATTTAATAAATGAATGTCATTGATGTTTTTTTTTATTTGAAATTGGTTTTTGCATATCTGAACTATTAAGTTATAAATTGTATAGTAATAAGTGTTGCTTCATATTCAATGTTAAAGCAAATCTTGTTTGGGTCCATATTAAAAGGTTCATTTGTTCAATGCTGGCCCGCGACTTTGTTCAAGTTTTACATTTTGGCCCACTGTGTATTTGAGTTTGACACCCCTGGTTTAGATGGTATTTGCATTAACCACGTAAGCAATAGCAGCCACTGAGCTAGAGACAAGTAGCAACAGTCTTTGAGGCTAATTTTATAAAGGGCACCAGGACTAAGAAAACGCGTAGGCGTATACATTGCACAATGAGCCTTTATGAAATGACCCCACTGCCAAGGCAGGTGCAAAACTATGTGCAGGTTCGGGCCATTAAGAACTGGCATGTGTGTGCATGTTTTATAAAAAATACTTGCATCAGTTTGCCCTCTGACCGGCTGTCCCCCGCCCCGGCAATGGCTGCCTGATTTCTATACGCCTCATTTTACGTACATATACCCCGGGGCAATTTTATAAGAGCCTGCTTTAGCATGTAAAATGCTGTTCCACATGTTCAAGTCTCAAACAGAATTACCCTCGCATATGATTGGGGAAATCAGCAGCTCGATTCTCGAATCTCTGAAGCTTCTTAATTCTCCTTGTTTACTGGCTCTGTTCATGTTCTGGGAATTATTTTGATACATTTTCTGTGTAGTTTCTCCAGTGAAGCCCTTTGGGTTTCTTTTCAGTGTTGTTGATCATTAGACTTGCCTATTGATGGTAAGGTTTATTTAGTTATTTATTTTGTTGCATAGACAGCCATTCCATGCACACACTGCCCACAGTATACAAAAAGGAGAAATGCAACCGTTCAATACAGCAGTACATAAAAAGACAATATTTCATAGTACTAACTAGACAAAAATTCCTGTTTGCTTAAAAAGAAAAGTTGCCCATTTAGCTCCCTCTTTTCCCAAGAGGCTGAAGCAGTCCCGATTTTGCAGCTCTACATGCTTGGAACTATAGTTCTGATTTACAGTGCATGATGAGCCCAATGGCTAGAGCAGTGAGCTGAACACCAGAGAAGCCATGTTCCTTGTGACTACCGGCAAGTTACTTAACCCTCCACTGCCTCAGGTACCGAAGGATGCTTGGGTATACAGAGAGAGGAATGGCTAGCAGGAAAAAGGAGGTGATAGTGCCTCTGTATAAGTCTTTGGTGCGACCTCATTTAGAGTATTGTGTGCCGTTCTTGAGACCACATCTTCAAAAGGTTATAAACAGAATGGAGTCGATGCAGAGGGTGGTTACCAGAATGGTCAGTGGGCTTCGCCATCAGGTATATGGGGAAAGACTCAAAGATCTCAGTATGTATACTTTGGAAGAAAGAAGGGAGACATGATAGAGACGTTTAAATACCTCCATGGCATAAATGCACAGGAGGAGAGCCTCTTTCAACTGAAAGCAAGCTCTGCAGCGAGGGAGCATAGGATGAAGGTGAAAGGGGATAGAGTCAGGAGTACTATGTGGAAATATTTCTTTATGGAAAGAGTGGTAGATGCATAGAATAGTCTTCCAGTGGAGGTAGTACAGACAAAAACTGTGTCTGAATTTGAGAAAGCATGGGACAAACACAGGGGATCTCTAAAGGAAAAAGGACTGTAGACATAGTGGTTCATATGGAGGGCAGACTGGACAGGCCGTATGATCTTTAGCATGTCATGTTTCTATGTTTACTAAAGTGTGCTAAGCAGTTAACGTGTTTTGGTGTGCAGTAGCAGGGCGTTCAGGCTCATGGTAACTGTTAGCATGGGGGCATGATAATTGTCATTTGCCAGTTTCTAACTGAAAATTGCCATTGCGGCAGGGAATGTGTGGTCTCTGGGTGCAAAGTGGGCATGGGGAATACATTGTAATTAGCATGGGGGACATATGTGCTAGCCGTCAAAACTGCAATAAGCGCGGGTGCATTTAACACCACCTTAATGAGTGCTTAGGTGCTGGGTCACACCAAGGGTCCATCAAGCCCAGTATTCTGTTTCCATCAGTGGCCATTCCAGGTCTCAAGTGCCTGTTGGGTTTCCAAAGGTATACATATTGCATGCTGCTTGTCCCAGGGGTAAGAAGTGGATTCTCCAGTCTTCTTTAACAATGGTTTATGGACTTTTCCTTCAAGAACTCGTCTCAACCTGCTTTGAACCCAGCTGCACTAACAGCTTTTACTACATTCTTTGATAACGAATTGCAGAGTTAGATTATATGCTGAGTGCAAAAATATTTTCTCCAATTAGTCTTAAATGTGCCTCATTGTGGCTTCATAGTGTGTCCCTTAGTCTTTCTACTTTTTGAAGGAGTAAACAACGGATCTATGTTTACCCGTTCCACTCCATTCATTATTTTATCGTATCGTATCTCCCCTCAGCCGTCTCTTTTCCAAGTTCAAGAGCCCTAATCTTTTAAGCCTCTCCTTATAGTGATATCCTTCCATCCCCTTTACAATTTTGGTCATTCTTCTCTGTACCTTTTGCAATACTGTTATATTCTTTTTAAGATACGGTGCCCAGAATTGCACACAATATTCAAGGTGAGGTCGCACCATAGAGCGATACAGAGGCATTATAATATCCTTTGTTTTATTCTCCATTCCTTTCCTTATGATTCCTAGCAGTCTATTTGCATTCTTGGCTATGGCTGCACACTGGGAAGAGGGTTTCAATGTACAAACCATGATGACACCCAGATCCTTTTCATGAGTTGTGATTCCTAATGTGGATCCTTGCGTTGTGTAACTGTAGTTTGGGCTGTTCTTTCCTAAGGGGTCTATCCTGTCCTGTTGGGATGTCCATTCCTGCTATTCACCCCCCTTGCCATCCCTGACTAAGCCTCCCCATATGAACAAGGAGTTTATACAGTAAGACTTAGATGGGGTGGGAGGGGGAGGTACAGAGGCAGAGTTAAGATGGACAGTAGGCGGTCTGCAGCACCAGACATATAAAGCCGATTCTGAGGTCAGCCCTGTATATCTGTGGCCGGCAGACTGGATGTGGGACTTATTCCACCTCTGAGGTGGAATAAGTCCACCTAGACATTGGGGGATGGGAGGCCCAGCTGGGACAAAAGGGTGAGGGGGTGCAGGAGATTCCCTGCAGCCCAACTCTGCCATGGAAGGCCAGATTCAGGATCGGGCTGTGGGGAAAGGAGAAAGTGGTTTGTGGCTGGGCATCGCGGCTCCTGAATGGAGCTGCGGTGCCATGGCAACCGGATGCCATGGCACTGCAGCTCCAATCAGGAGCCTGACCGAGTTAGCCAGGCTCGGCTCAGTACATGCAGGCCGATCGGAATAGGGACCGGCCTGCACGTACTGATGCTAGACACGATTCTGATCCTGGGGGAACTAGACATGCCCTGTGGGATCGGAATCGTCTCTACCTCTGTGTGTCCGGTTCTGACTGGCGCACAGAGGCCAGGATGCACAGTACGGAATGTGCCTCCATGTGCGTTACTTTATAATTGTCCAAATTAAATTTCATCTGCCATTTGGATGCTCAGTCTCCCAATTTTTCAAGATCCTCTTGCAATTTTTCACAATCCTGTTGTGTTTTAACAACTTTGAATAATGTTGTGTCATCTGCAGATCTGATCACCTCACTCATTATTTTCATTTCCAATCATTTATGAATTTGTTAAAAAGCAGCAGGCCCAGCACAGATCCCTGGGGTACTCTACTATCCCCCATTGAGAAAACTGGCCATTTAGCCCTACTCACTACTTTCTATCTTTTAACCAGCCAGGAGGAGTGGCTCAGTGGTTGGAACAGGTTACCTCAGGCCAGAAGGCCAGGGGCTCAATTCCCACATGGGGACAAGCAACCTCAGGCTGGAGGGACTGGGGTCTCTAGTCCCATGGCCACTCCTTGTGGCCTTGGGCAAGCCACTTAACCCTCCATTGCCTCAGGTACACTTAGATTGTGAGCCCGACATAAGATATGCCATACTGGGTCAGACCAAGGTCCATCAAGCCCAGTATCCTGTTTCCAACAGTGGCCAATCTAGGTCATACATACCTAGCAGTTTCCCCAAAAGACACAGCTTCCACAATGCTTGTACTGGGTCAAGCACTGATATCCTGGGTCCTTTCTTAATAATGGTTTATGGACCTTTCCTCCAGGAACTTGTCCAAGCCTTTTTTAAACCCAGCTACACTAACAGCCTTTACTATATCCTCCGGTAACAAATTCAAGAGTTTGATTACACGCTGAGTGAAAAAATATTTTCTTTTATTAGTCTTAAATACTTTACCCTGTAGCTTCATTGCATGTCCCCTAGTCTTTCTATATTCTGATAACGTAAACAATCGATCTACGTTTACCCGTTGCACTCCGTTCATTAATTTATAGACTTCTATCATATCTCCCCTCAGCCATCTCTTTTCCAGGTTAAAGAGCCCTAACCTTTTTAGCCTTTCTTCATAGGAGTATCCTTCCATCCCCTTTACCAATTTGGTGGTTCTTCTCTGAACCTTTTCTAATAACGCTATATCCTTTTTAAGATACGGCGACCAGAATTGCACACAATATTCAAGGTGCGGTCTCACCATGGAACGATTTAGAGGCATTATAATATCTTTTGTTTTATTTTCCATTCCTTTCCTTATGATACGTAGCATTCTATTTGTTCTCTTGGCCGCTGCTGCACACTGGGCCGAGGGTTTTAACATGTTATCCTCAATGACGCCTAAATCTTTTTCCTGGGTGGTGGTTCCTAATGTGGAACCTTGCATCGTGTAACCATAGTTTGGGTTGTTCTTCCCTAGGTGCATAACTTTGCACTTGTCCACATTAAATTTCATCTGCCATTTTGATGCCCAGTCTTCCAATTTATCAAGATCCTCTTACAATTTTCCACAATCCTCTTGGGTTTTAACAACTTTAAATAGTTTTGTGTCATCTGCAAATTTGATAACCTCACTCGTTATTACACTTTCCAGGGCATTTATGAATATGTCAAAAAGCAGCGGACCCAGCACAGATCCCTGGGGTACACCACTATTCACCTTTCTCCATTGGGAAAATTGGCCATTTAGCCCTACCCTCTGCTTTCTATCTTTTAACCATTTCCTGATCCACAGTAGTACACTGCCTCCTATCCCATGACTTTTTAGTTTTGCCAAAAGTCTCTGATGAGGGACCTTGTCAAAGGCTTTCTGAAAGTCCAGATACACTTTATCAACCGACTCACCTTTGTCCACCTTTTTATTCACACCTTCAAAAAAACATAACAGATTAGTAAGACAAGATCTTCCTTGTCTAAAGCCATGTTGGCTGTCTCCCATTAGGCCATGATTATCTGCATGCTGAGTAATTTTATTCTTTATGATGGTTTCTACTATTTTTCCCGGTACTGACATCAGGCTCACTGGTCTGTAGTTTCCCGGATCACTCCTGGAACCCTTTTAAAAAGTTGGTGTTACATTGCCGATCCTTCAGGGACAAGGGAATAAAAAGTACCTGTTAGTATACATGTAAACCACACTGATTCTAAAGGGCACAGTATAACAAAAAATCTGCAATACTACAATGCCTCCAATCCCATGACTTTCTGATTTCTGCAAGAGTCTGTCATGAGGGACCTTGTCAAAGGCTTTCTGAAAATTCAGATACACTATATCAACCAGCTCACCTTTATCTACCTGTTTATTCACATCTTTGAGAAAATATAAAGGATTAGTGAGACAAGACTTTCCTTGGCTAAATCCATGTTGGCTTCCTGCCATTAAGCCATGACTACAGATTCATTAATTTTGCTCTTTATAATGGCTTCTACCATTTTGTCTGGTATAGACGTCAAGCTCACCGGTCCGTAAAATGGTAAAGCCTAACAAAACAGAGCTCAGGGATACCACGTCTAACCACTCAGCACCATCTCGGAATCTGCCAAGAAACTGAAAGCCTGGCTCTTTTCATAGGAAGCTGCTCCTTGGTGCAGTTGGAGAAGCCCTTTCTCATTATTAGGGTTCTGTTTTGGTTTGTCTGCCTTTTGTGTTTAGTCAATATTTTTTATGTAACACAAAAACTGAATTTGCACAAGCCACTTAGGTAGGAAATGGACGTCACATTTAGCAAACTATTTTACAAAAGGCTTCCTGAAAGTGGACCCCTTTTGTAAAAAAGCTGTAAGGGTATGAGAAAAACATGTCAGTGCTGGCAGGTACCTGTTTTACAAGGAAACACATAAAGCAATAGCATATAACTCCAGTATGTGTACGTGTAAGCAGTGGATCTGCAGCCTGCGTGGGTGAGTTCCAGATTCTAGAAAAATGGACATCCAAGGGGAGCCAATTAAGCTTCCTGAGCCATCATCCACTATGTTACTATGGATGGAAAATCATTTGCTTTGTGTCTATGAATATATGCAGGACGACTTCTGAAGTGCTCAAGTATGTGTTGGTGTCTGTCTTCTGTCTCTCACTTTCTCCCTCTCCTCTGTCCTCTATTTCACATTTCTCATAAATCCTTGTGCCCTGGCAGCCGCGTTTCCATCTGTCACTCCCAATGCAGCCTGTTAGCAGAGCTCTTTCCATATTTGATGAGGGGGGGGGGGGTGGGGAGGGAATCCTGTTAATTGAACCAAACTGACCTACAGCCTTTTGCTTTGTAACAAGAGCTGTCAGCTCAGGAAAGGTACATGCCTGCTAACAGTTAAGATGTGTGATCAAACTCCTGCTGTGAAGCGGCTGGGTTAGGCACTGTGAAATGCAGACCCTGGCTACATAGCAGAATCCTAGGGCTCAGTGCTCTGATACAAAGGAGGAGTATATATTGTCAGAACTGAGAGAAAGCTTTGCTAAGTGCTGTGGCCAGACTGGCAGATTTTCACCCTGAATGATAAGTGTGCGGCTTATACCTTGAGCAATTGTATTTGTGAAGAGAAATAAAATACAAGCTGGAAGGAGAGGTAATCATTCACCTTCTCCCTCTCCCTTCTTTAATTCCTTCTTCCCTCTCCCCTTCCATTCCTGTATCTCTCTCCATAAAATGAAGGAGCCCTCCTGACTGGGGGTGGAGTGGGAGGTGGGAGGTGGCAAATGGCAGACCAGGGACTTCGCTGAGCTAGAATCAGTGAGTGAAACCCAGAAACAGAGAAAACGACAGCAGATAAAGACTATACGGGCTATACAGCTTACCCATCAAAGGTTAAGCTAGTGGTTCCCACACCTATTTCTTTCTTTCTTTTTATATACCGCACTTTTCAAGATCAGTGCGGTTTACATGTAACATGAACATTAAACCATTTACATAGAACAGGAAGATACATAGAACTTAGAACCATGGGACAGGGATTATACAGGTATTAAGAACAGGCGGCAAAAACATTAAATGTTAAATAGGGAAATGAACTTGGAATGTGCAAGGGGGAGAACTAAAAGCAAGCTGGACCGTAGAGTCATTGCACCAGGTCTAGTTAGGGTGGCTGGTGGTAGGCCAGCTGAAGCAAGTATGTCTTTAAGGCCTTCCTGAAAGATGACTGGTCTGAGATGGCTCAGATTGCTGGAGGTAAGGCGTTCCATAGGGTTGGTGCATATAAGGAAAAGGCACGATTCTTCGTAGCCTGGGTGCATGTCCTTATTGCTGAGGGGATGAGAAGTGAGTTCACCATGCATGATCTCCTGGTTCTGTTTTCAGGGGTACGTTGTACGAGTGCTGCAAGGGACTTGAAGGTAAGTAGAAGGGCTTTGTATATCAGCTTGTCAACAGGAACCAGTGGAGCTGAATCAAGAGGGCGTGATGTGTTCGAATCTGGACGCACCGAGGAGTATTCGGGCAGCTGTGTTCATGGCCAGTTGTAATGGCTGGAGAGTGTACTTCGGCAGGCCATGGAAAATTATATTGGCATAGTCCAGGTGAGGAAATATAAGAGCTTGGAATACTGTGTGAAAATCTGAGGGAAAACCTATCCCGGGGGATCCACAGCCAGAGAGATTTTCAGGATATCCACTATGAATATGCAAACCTCTCTCATGAATATTCATAGTGAATATCCTGAAAACCTGACTGGCTGGTGGTATGGTAGTCCAGGGCAATGAAACCAGCCTAAGTGCTGAGACAAAGTTCCTTCCCTAGGTGTCATGCTGATGAATATTTTGCAGGGAAAAGGTACAGCAATGAGGCACGAGACCTGCTGGGGGAGGTATGGTAGGATATGGAAATCCTATAGAAATATTCCCACAGAGTGTCAAGGAGTTAAATAACTGCTTGATAGTTCAGGCTGCTCTCGTAGACAGCACAGTGATTATTGATGCTCCACAGGTTATGGTGTTTATGTTTATATTGATGTTTATTCTAATTTTAACATACTGCCTTTCCCTTGTTAGGTAATGAAGTGGTTTATAAAGTGAAAAACTGAAGGAAATTAAGAAAGGAATTATAATAATAATAATATAGTAAAGGGATAGTACAGAAAGAATAAAAGATCCCATAATGGATACTGCCCTATTGCCAAATCAAAGGACCATATAAAGGACATCAGCAATATGTTTGCATACTGTAATTAGGTACAGTAATTTTCATAGGCAGACTCAAAGAAATATGATTTTTGAACTGTTTTGAATTTAGGATAGGCAGATTCTCAGCGGATTTCAGAGAGAAGGAACATGTAGATCTAACCTTGAACGAGAAACTGGGGGCATCATTTTGGGATCAGAGGATACGAGCTGGATGATGTGGAATCAGATGTGAAGATATGGAAGGTGGAAGCCCTGTATAAAGGCTTTGCGGAGAAACAATATTTTAAAATAGGTGCAATAGGAGATAGGAAGCCAGTGATTCTGAATTAACATGATGTAACATGCTCAACTATGGATGCATTGCAGAAAACTCTAGTAGCAACATTTTGTTTGGTCTGAAGTCTCTTGAGCTTAGTAGAGGTAATGCCACAATAAACTGAAGTGCAATAATTTACTTGGGAGGAAACAAGAACATGAGTTCGTTGATGTGGTACCTGAAGGGTTAAGAAATTTCTTACTGCACAGATGTGTCTGCGGCCAAAAAGGAAGTAGCAGAAATCCGTGCTATCTTTGGACGTTGGAGGACACAGAGATTGTTTAGCAGAAGAATTAGTCTAACCACCTTATCCAATTACATCCAGTGTCAGGATGACCACAATGAGTTGACTGGGGTCTGTGCAGTGGATGAAACCAAAATTAGGATGTGCCTGGATATTTGACCGTAACATTTTCTAGTGTAGGACCTTTCAAATGACCTCTCCTTGATCAGATTGCAGCAAATTTTGGCCAAATGAACCGGTGTCTGAGTGGGTGTGCAAAGGGTGTAGAATACCACACATACCTTATAAATGACATCCAATTCTGAGAAAGGCCAAGGAGGCCAGCCATAGGCTAGTTGATGCGCAAGGCCAGCCTAATCACTTGCCTAGGGCAGCATTATTTGGGAGGGGAGGGGTCTTGTAGCAAAGAACAGGGTATTCAAAGCAAAACAATAGATTTTGACAGCCGGGGGTGGGGAGGGGGGAGGGGGAGGTATAAGGCTTAAGGTTTGACTTGGGCACCAACACCTTAAAATCAACTCTGGGGTTGGCCCTGCTGATGTGAGAAAGCCCTTGGAAGAACTCATTCAGTCACGTCTTATCACTGAATCTCACAGTTCTTATGCCTCCCCTATTGTAAATGTTAGAAAAAATGAGGGGCCTGAACAACTTTGTTACTGTATCCTGTGGCCTTGGGCAAGTCACTTAACCCTCCATTGCCTCAGAAGAATCAAAGTTATCAATGCCCCCCATTTAATGTACATTATCAAGTTTAAGCTACAATGTCAATCGCTTTGACTAAAATGATAAAGTGGTATAATAAATAAATAAAAATAAATAAATACCCTTTGAGTTGAAGATATCCTCGATTCTGTGACTAGGAGTCAGTTTGTAAATCCACCAATCATCAGATGCATGAACCATGCAATAATCACAGTTCAGTTGCAATGCACTGGTTACAGTAAGATATGGTAAACTTTGTTTCCAATAAAATGAGATCTGAAATACACTGCATCTAGTAATCACCATTCAGCTACAATACATACAGTGGTTGTAGTAAGGTAAAAAAATACATTTAAGTACAACTTTAAGTATTTAAAATACATTGCATACATTAATCAATATTCAATTATATTTTGCCTAAGGTGTCTAGCGGCACTCCTGAAGAAGGTGGTTCTCTAAGAAAACATCGATGTTGGGTGTTGATGATCCGACCAAAATAAATATTCAACCACAAATACTAGCCAATTATTATGCCAACAAACTAAAATACAATGATATCTCATGCCCTCCATCTAGGACAACCCCCTCCCCTTCTAGCAATAACTGGCACTCCTTCCATATCCTAGACAAAACACAAATAATAGACCTAATCACAAATATTAATATCACCACATCCCCACTAGAACCCTACCCAGTAGAGTGGATCAAAACAGCGAGAACAGAAATAGCCCCCACTGTATTAAGCATAATCAACCAATCCCCGCAACAAGGAATTATGCCAAACTCACTAAAACTATCAACAATATGCCCTATACTAAAGAACAACAACCTAACCAAAGAAGAACCCTCCTCCTACAGACCTATTGCCAGCATACCATTTGTAGCTAAAGTCATCGATAAAGCCGCACAGCGCCAGCTGCAAGATTTCATTGACTCCACCTCCCTGTTAGATAAACATCAGTATGGATTCCATCCCTTCCATGGAGTGGAAACACTCCTACTAGCCCTAGTTGAAACTCTCATCCAAGGGATGGATAATTCGAAGCAAGCATTTATCCTCATATTCCTAGACATCACAGCCACCTTCAATAACGTAAACCACAACACCCTAATTACCAAACTCAACCAAATAGGCATAAAAGGCCAAACCCTCAAATGGTTCACATCCTATATCACCAACAGATCCCAATATGTAAAAATAAAAAAACAACACCTCTACAACCTTCCCACAGCTACAAGGAATACCACAAGGATCAGCTCTGTCGGCTCTGCTCTTCAATTTATATATCCAACCGTTATGCTCCATATTTAAAAAACACAAAATTTACTATCATATATATGCAGATGACATCATGGTCTATGCTCCCATAGACACACAAAACCCTTCCTACGACATATTAGATAGCTGCCTAAAGAAAGTAGAAAGCTGGCTAAAAACTATAAACATGAGCATAAACTATAAAAAGCAGAAGCTCTGATCACAACCAGGGATCCTAACTTCACCCTACCCCAAACAGTTCATATACACACAACACTCCCATCCAAATAAAACAAGAAGTAAAATATCTAGGTGTCATCCTAGACAAAATGCTAAGCATGATCCCTCATCTAAAACATATATCCAGAACTATATTTTATACATTAAGAATCATCTAATACATTAGACCACTCATAGACCACACAGACTTCAGAACAGTTGCACAAGCCTTAATTACCCCACTCTTCGATTACTGCAACAGCATACTATTCTTCAAATTGCCCAAAATGTTACAGCCAGAATCATAGTTAAGGCAAGACTATCAGACCACATCACACCCATTCTGTATGAGCTCCATTGGCTCCCAATTGCCAGCTGAGCAAAACACAAAAGCATAATGACCACCTTCAAGATATTTAATGAAATAGCCTCCTCCTACCTCTCAACCATCATTCATCTCCAGTCAGACAATAGAACAAGGCGAAGTATCAACCAAAACACACTAGCAGTGCCTCACACAATCAGGAAAACAAAGCAGAACACAAGCACTAGGGCCTTCACATACACTGCCCCCACACTGTGGAACTCCCTCCCCGAGTCCATAAGAGCAACCAAGGACCTTCAAGCCTTTCGCAAAGAACTAAAAACACACCTCTTCATTGAACACTATGACTCCCAACCCATCAAAACCTACCCAACCATGACCACCAAACACAACACTCAACCTCCCCCATGACTGACCCCAAAACTTCCCATTGAATACAATCCACACTCACCACCTATAACACCAAAACATTTGAGTCCAATGCAAATGTATATAACTGTTATAAATAGTTAACCTTTATTAATGGTTTAATGGGTGAATACCATCAATATTTCTACAGCCTAATTCAAGTTTTATGTACATGTGTGTTTACTTAAAATTTGTTCACTGTAAAGTTATGTTGCTTGCTTAAAATTTGTTCCTTGTAAAAGTTATGTTAGAATGTAAACCACCCCTGATCTCTGGAAGGGGTGGTATAGAAAAACGTTTTAAATAAATAAAACAAATACATAAAGATGGGCTATTAAGATTGGCTAACCTGTGTTGTGGGAGTGTATAGAGGATGTTCACAAGACTTTCTTAAGATAAGCACTGCTGTTTTGCTGCTAAATCGAACTGATGCTGAGGATGCTTATGTATTTTTGACAGTGGACTTGCTGCCAACCTGAGCTTAGCGTATCGATATGAACTAACGATGAAAGCTTTTCACTAATTTTAGGATTGCTTTTTGATTGGGAAACAAAAGATACGTTGAAGGTGTGTTGTAAACCAGCATGAATCTAGCTGGATATGTGAAGTCTCCTTGAAGTTTCATAATTTAATTATCTCTTTCTTGTCCTGGAAGTTGTGCTAGCTTTCTGAGTTTTAAGGGACAACTTAATACACTGCATATATTCTATACATTTTGCACATCAACAAGTCATCTTCAAACTGACAGACACAGACCCAGTTGGTTTCTAGGGTGTTATAGCTACCAGGACCAGTGCCAAGGCTATGAGGCGACCTAGGTGAGCCTTCAATCCTGCCACCCCCTTGCAAACAGGAGGTCTGTGTCAGAGGGTGTGGAAGCGGCAGGTCAAAGAGTGCAGGACCAGCAATACAGTGCTGGAGAATGTGGGTAAGCGCTGCATTGCAGTTTAAATGGCGTTGCCGCCACTTCAGGTCCCAGAGAGGAGCAGCAGCAGTAAGAATGGGCTACCCTGGGTCATCTCAGCCTTAGCAGCTATCATCTGCCAGTCTGCCAGGTAGATGCAGTAGATTTTAGTATGTTCTAGCCTACCAGCATGAGTCTAGCCACCCCTGTGGCTTACGGTGTCTTTGAGTCAAGGAATTCAGGCCCATGTTACCTCATAATGACTTCAGGACCATTTTCCAGGCCCTCATTCTTCCACATTTTGATTACGCAAATGTGGCCCTGTATGGACTCCCCAAGAACACCCTTAATCCGCTGCAACTCGCCATGAATGCAGCTGCGCGTGTTCTCTGTGGTTTAGCAAGATTGGACCATATTACCCCGATACTCAAGGAACTCCATTGGCTTCCAATTCACTGCAGGTTAACATACAAAATCCTTCTCATCATCTTCAACCTAGCCCCCACAACACTCAGTGACCTTATCACCCTCACCCCGAAAAACAGACTCAGAAGATCAGGAACTGACAACACCTTGATCATCCCCAAAGAGTCCATCAAGTGCACCCAGACGACCAAGAAAAGAACATTCGCCTTCTATGCCCAAAATGCTGGAACGAACTTCCACCAGAAATTAGATCCATCAAAGGCCTTATTCAGTTCCGTAAGGCAATCAAACACCACATTTTCCTACTTCACTTTGCTCAAGCATCTACCCCTCCTCTGCTCACACACTCACCAATGTCTACAAACCTTACCCTGTCACAAGTATTTTGAGCTTGCCTTAGCCCTCCTTGTATATACAAACCTAATCTATTTGTATTTTGTACATATGTTTATAGTTTCCCTGTTGCTCCAAGTTTAAACTCCTGTTACAATGTAAGACCCAAATTTAAACTCTTGTTACAATGTAAGCACAGAACAGGCTCCTGACTGTGCACCCTTGTTGTATGTAAACCGCACTGATAACAAATAGCGCGGTATATAAAAGTTGTTAAATAAATAAATAATAAAATTCTGTAATCCTTGTTGTCTGCTGATAATGGCATAGTCCTGGATCATTCTTTGCATCATGAATGGATACTACTTCCCTCTAGAGCATTGGGGAGGTCAATGGTTCTCTGTTTTGAACGTATGTGGTAGGAATTACCAATTACCCATAAGTAATGCTGACAACTAAACTGCATTTATATGTCCCCTAGGACAATGTTTCCTAACTATCTCCCAGCCAGGGCTGGCTCAACCATTAGGCAAACTAGAAGGTTGCCTAGGGTGGCAGCTTCTTGAGAGGGTGTGTGGGGGTGGCAGAGAGCAGGGCATTCAAAGCTAAACAATAGATTGTGACAGTCAGGAGGTGCTTAAGGTTTATGGTTTGTCTAGGGTACTAACACCTTGAACCAACTCTGTGGCAAGCCCTGCTCCCGGCCAATTGAGTTTTCATGATTACCACAATGAATATGTATGAGATAGATTTGCATGCATTGCATTATCCCTCTACAAGTTCAGACATTTATAAATATTTTTCCCAGGCAAGCAGATTCTTACCCTGAATGAAAAATGTGTGGTTGACATCCTGGGCCAATTGCATTTCAGAACAGAAATAAAAACTCAAGAAAGGGAGGGTAAGCAGTCTTCTCTCTCCTTTCTCTTCCTATATTGTTCCATTTGTCTCTTGGCTTTATGATTGAGAGAAGAGAGTATCATATGAAGGATCCCCCCCTGAATATCCCCTCCTGAATGACAGACCATATTCTTAGACAAACTAGATTCACTCCAGGGAGGATTGAAGAGCAAGCCATGGGCCAAATGAGCTATGACTGCCAGTCATGGAAATGCCTCCCAATTAGGGAGAAGCATTGAAACATTAGAGCTGTAGCAGTTTAGTGGCACAGGACCCAGCAGCACAGAAAAGGCAGAGCCGTTGCTCATTTGGAGGGAGGGGACTCAGTGACATAAGAGCTCAGTGGCACCCCGGGAGAGGCTAGAATCCTACCGTGGAGATGAGCTGGAACAAAAGAGCAGCTTTGGTCCTTCCAGTGGCAGTCCAATGACAAAACTTTGGTCCACCTAAGAAAGACAAGAAGCCATCAGTGAAGAAGAGGTAGAACAAAGGAGATGGCCAGCGGTTAAGAGTCAGATTTTTATTTATTTATTTAACACTCATTTTTATACCGCATCTTCCAGAGATCAGTTGCGGTGTACAAATAACAACAATCAACAAAGCGAAGTTTGTTTTACATGGAACATCTTAATTTTACATAGAACATCTTAAAATATCATACATTAAACAAAGTTAAGTCTATATCATACATTAAACAAAGTTAAGTCTAGGAAACTAAACAGTGCATTTAAACTGGAACCGTGTTAAAACAATTAACCAACAAATGTAGTGTCTATATACATAAGGCAGTACATAGCAGATACAACTATATACATGAGGTATTAGGGCATAAGAGATTGGATCGTCATTTCATTTGAGCTATGTGTGTTATCCATTAGGTGGGAGGATTTTGCTTATGTAGCCAGTTACCTGTTTAGCCTTTATCTATGATGAGTGCAAGGTTTTCCATGGTGTTGTAGTGTTTAGAGAATAGAATAGCCTTGATGTAACAGATCCCCCAATATGACTTGTGAAATCCACTGACTCAATTTTGCTCTTATAACATGGGTGAGAGGAAAGGAGTAACACATAAGAGGTTCTTTCTTTTTCATGGTGATGTTTTATGGGAATTTTTTTATGGTGCCATCAAGTCAGTGCTGACTCCTGGCAACCCAGCTGCCTCTGGGTTTTCTTGGTAATGTAGCACTGGAAGTAGGTTGCCCGGCCTTTTCTTCTGAAGCAATGGAGGATAAAGTGACTTGCCCGAGCTCACAAGAAGTGCCAGTGGGAATTGAGCCCTTGATCTTCCAGGTACTAGGCTGCTACTCCTCATGGGAATTAACATCTGGATTAGTGACATGTGCTGTCTGATACCTTGATGAACCTATAGCCATGAATTTTAATACAACTTGTAGCTATGGCCAGCCTGTTTACAATCTTATCTATTTTCAGGATTTTCCTGAAGTATTCTAGAAACCAAAAGAGCTCACTGCAGAGGAACTCCTGGCAGATGAGTCGCGGACACAGTGATGCTGCATGATGTAATCAAGCATGGGGGCATTTTCATGCATGCTAATAAGTAAGAGTAGAGCAATAGTCTAGTACCCAAAAGAGCTGGGTTCAATTCTCACTGGCACACCTTGGGCAAATCACCTTACCTTTCCATTGCCTCAGAAGAAAAGGCCTGGCAGTTTACCTCTGGTCATAACTTGCCAAGAAAGCCCAGGGGCTGCTGGGTCACCAGGAGTCAGCATTAACTTGACAGCACTTAAAAAATAAAAGCTAACATATGGTACAAGGCAGGTGTTAAAAATTAAACCTTAGTGAGTGCACACTAAAGAGTGAATGGAAAAGAACACATGATACTATTTATGTGCCCCCACCAAAGCCTAATTCACACATGACATTATTTCATGTATACTAGATCCTTAATGGAGAGCATGCTATTTTATGAATACACTAAGTAGCCTGGGCATGCATACTAAGCTTTATTGCATGGGCCCCTTTTGGGGATATTACAATTATTGCATAAGAGAACTCTTAGGATATTTCTAGCATTCTCACAACCATCTCAGGACATGGGGAATTATGACAGTATTTTACAAGAGGTTCTGCTGAGCCCCTTGTAAAATAGCTGTGGGACAGCATGGGTATGCCTCACTATGACTGTCAGGAGCAGCGATTTTAAGAAGCTGCTTGGGGAGAAAAGCCGTATAATCTCCTTCCCTAAATGTGGGAGCAGCCTCTTAAAACTACTGCTCTGGCAAAGAGAACATACCAGTGCAGCACCACAGGTCAGCCCCCCCCCCCCCCCGATTGCTGTCTCAAGTTGGAGAATCCCACCTCTATTCTAGCCACAGACCTATCCCCTCCCCTACCTGTTGTTCAAGCCCCCTCCTTCAGAAGCAGCTCTGATCCCCCACTTCCTCCTGAGGAGCAGCCAAACCCCTTCTCCCCAGATAACTCCAATACCCCTCACTCTGAATGCTGGGCTTACTGGGGGTCATTGGTGGCCAATGGGACCAAGAACGATGCCCACTTCTTCCTGTTCAGCACGCAGTCAGCTTCAAAATAGTATCAATTTATTTAACAGGCTTTCTATACCGCTGTATCAGTTCAGTCAAAGCAGTTTACATTGTAGCTTAAACTTGGAAATGTACATTAAGTAGGGACATTGATAACTTGGATTTTTTCTGAGGCAATGCAGGGCTAAGTGACTTGCCCAAGGCCACAAAGAGTGCAGGTGGGAAGCAAACCCTGGTCTCTTGGTTCCCAAGCCAGTGCTGTAATGACCCTAGGGGTGATCTCACGGTACTGCAATACTGTGGAAACAACGTTCCCAAAGTTGAGGCAGCAATGGAGGAGCCACCAACATCAGCATTCACGTCTGCCCTCTCAGCAGGCAATTATTTTTGCCTGGGGGCAGGTGTAAATGCTGACATCTGAAAATTTTCATTGAGTCATGGATTTCTTATATGAAATGGGGAAATAAAAACATAAGAACATAAATGCCATACTAGGTCAGACCAAGGTCCATCAAGTTTCCAATCCAGGTCACAAGTATTTGTTGGGTTCCTAAAAAGGTACACAGATTCCACAGTGCATATCCTGGGGTAAACAGTGGATTTTCCTGGTCCTCTTTAATAATAGTTTATGGACATTTCCTCCAGAAATGTGTCTAAAGCTTTTTTAAGCCCAGCTACATTAATAGCTTTTATTACATTCTCCAGTAATGAATTCCGGAGCTTGATTACTCTGAGTGAAAAAAATATTTTCTCTTATTATTCCTAAATGGGCTACATTGTAGCTTTTTCATTGAGTGCCCCCTAGTCTTTCTACTTTTTGAAGGAGTAAACAACCGATGTATGTTTACCTGTTCCATTGCATTCATTAATTTATAGACCTCTATCATATCTCTCCTCAGCTGTCTCTTTTCCAAGTTGAAGAGCCCTAACCTTTTAAGCCGTTCCTCGTAGGGATATCCTTCCATCCCACTTTGGTGGCTCTTCTCTATACTTTTCTAACTCTGCTATCTCCTTTTTGAGATATGGCGACCAGAATTGCACACAATATTCAAGGTGCGCTTGCATCATGGAATTGGCATTACATTGGCCATTCACCAGTCTTCAGGTACTACAGATGATTTTGGTGATAGTTCACAGATTACTAGTAGGTCTACAATCTCATATTTCAGTTCTTTCAACAGCCTCAGATTATATACCATCCAGTAGAAGTGATTTGCTACTCTTCAGTTTATCAAATAGTTATAACACATCTTCTCAGTTTATCAATATTTCTTTCAATTCTTCTGCTACATCATCTTTAAATACCATTTCAGGCATGGGTATCTTCCCTACATCTTCTTCAGTAATGACTGAGGCAAAGAATTCATTTATTCTCTCTACTATGCTCTTGTCCTTCCTTAGCGCTCATTTTACCCCCTATCATCTAATGGTCCAACTGACTCTCTCACAGGCGTTTTATTACAAATGTACTTGAAAAAGGATTTATTACGTGTTTTTGCCTTCATAGAAAGCTTTTCTTCAAATACTATCTTTGACTGCCTTATCAATTCCTTGCATCTAACTTGCCAGTGCTTATGTTGTTTCCCGTTTTCATCATTTGTCTCCTTTTTCCATTTCCAGAAAGTTGCTCTTTGACTTCACCTTTAAACCACACTGGCAGTTTTTTGGCTTTCTTACCACTTTTTTTAAAGCGTGAAATACATGTGGTCTGGGCTTCCAAGACAGTTTTTTTAAACACCACCCATGCTTCTCAAGTCACTTCACTGGCTCCCCTATTCATTTCCATATCCAGTTCAAACTTCTCCTACTTACCTACAAGGACATTCATTCTGCAGCTTCTACACTTCTCCTTGGGAATTCTGCTCCTGTGGCAGATCCCTTTTATCTGTGCCCTTCTCTGTCACTGCCAGCTCCAGACTGTTCATTCCACCATGCTGCTCCATTTACCTGGAACAAACTACCTGAGTCAGTGCATCAGGCTCCTTCTCTGACCCTATTCAAGTTCAGGCTGAAGACCCACCTCTTTGAGGCTGCTTGTGGATCCTGATGCTCCTCACTCTCTTGTCCACTACTTATGTGTATCTTACCAGACTCTAGTCCCCAGTTCCATGATAGTTTTTCATCTTGATTAGATTGTAAGCAGGGACTGTATCTTATATCTATATGAACAGGATTGCATCACCTTGTGGTGCTATACAAATGATTAACATGGTTTAGGCACTTGATAGCCACCATTTACTGTGTACACCAGAGTGGTTTACATGTATATACAAACAGGTACTTTTTATCCAAGAAGGGCTCACGATCTAAGTGTACCTGAGGCAACGGAGGGTTAAGTGGCTTGTCCAAGGACACAATGAATGGCCATGGGACTAGAGACCCCAGTCCCTCCAGCCTGAGGTTATTTGTCCCCATGGGGGAATTGAACCCCCAGCACACTGGCTAGAGGTAACCTGTCCCAACCACTGAGCCACTCCTAATAGTAGCAGCAGTAGCAAATCTTTAACCTTTGCAGCTGCTCCTTTCAGTTTTTTCTTAACTGTTTTCCTCATTTTATCATAGTCTCCCTTTCAAAAGTTAAAAGGTAGTACTGTGGATTTCCTTTGCGTCCTCCCTCCATTTATTAAATATAGTGTGATCATCATCCCTATTACCATGTGGCCCCAACATCCTTATCTCTTGCACCAGATCCAGTGTTTCACTAAGGACTAGGTCCAAAATAGCTTCCCCTCTTGTTGGTTTATGAACCAGCTATTCCAAGAAGCAGTCATTTATTTATATGCTGTGTTGTAACTTTTGCTAGCTTCCCTTTCTCTTAGCATCTCAACATCCACTGTTTATTCTGAACAGGCGGTCGGTAGTATACCCCCATTGCCATCACCTTCCCCTTTTTACATAGGATTCCATAGAGATTCTACAGGGGATTTTGTTTCCTGCAAAACTTTAATCCTGTGTGACTCAATGCCCTCTATCAACAGAGTGCAACCCTTCACCAATTTGATCTACCCTATCATTGCGATATAGTTTGTACCCAGGTATCACAGTGTCCCAATGGTTGTCTTCCTTCCATCAGATGCCAATTATATCTAACCTTTCATTTAGTGTTATAATTTCTAACTCTCCCATCTTATTGTTTAGACTTCTAGCATTTGCATACAGGCATTTTAGAGGTTGTATTTTATTCATATTAATCTGGTTGTCAGTTGATAGGGATAATTTGGAATCTTTCAACTGTCTGCTCTATACTTAAGGGCATCTGGGTTACTTTTATCTTTATTTGAACCTCTCTATCAGGATGCTCTAACTTCCTTCTTTTACTAGTATCCTTCAAGGTACATCATTCTGAACCATGCGCTATTGGGTGACTATCAGCTTTCTCCTGCTATTTAGTTTAAAAGCTGCTCCGTCTCCGTTTTAAAGGTTAATGCTAATAGCCTGGTTCCATCCCAGTTAAGGTGCAACTCATCCTTTAGGAAAAGCCCCTCCCTTCCCCAGAATTTTGCTCATTTCTTAACCAATCCAAAACCCTCTTCCTTGCATCATTGTCTCATCCACGCATTGGGACTCCAGAGCTCTGTCTGCCTTTAGGGTCCTGTGCATGGTACAGGAAGCATTTCAGAGAATGCTATCCGGGAAGTTCTGGATTTCATCTTTCTACCTAAAAGCCTATATTTGGCCTCCAAACCTCCCTCCCACATTTTCCTATGTCATTGGTACCAACATATACCAAGACAGCAGGCTCCTCCCCAGCACTATCTAAAACCTTGAATAGGGGGCGCATGAAGTCCACCTTTGCACCAGGCAGGCATGTTTCCAGGCGATCCTCATGTCCAGCCATCCAGCTATCTACATGTCTAATGATCGAATCACCAACTATAATGGCCGTACTAACCCTTTCTTCATGGGCAGATGACCCTGGAGAAATCAACTCGGTGTGAGAGGGTTTTAGCAACAGGATCACTTCCTGCCACACCAAGGTGATTTCACGTGACTTCTCTCCTCCATGGAACAGATAGGCTGCCAGACTGGAGGTGGGACTTCAGTACTATGTCCCTGTAGGTCTTGTCTATATACCTCTCTGTCTTCCTTAGCTCCTCCAACTCTACTACTCTATCCTTCAGAGATTGGACTCGTTCCCTGAGAGCAAAGAGCTCCTTACACCTAGTTCACATGCAAGATTCCTCAGCAAATGGGAGAAAATTGTACATGTGACACCCAATGCAAAAGAGTGGGTAGCCCCCATTTTGCTGCTGGACTGCTGTCTGCATCTTAGTTTTAAGGATTTGTTTGGAGCGCACTCTAACCACTCCCTCTCCCCACCCCAACCACTCCCCTAAGGAATGCAGATATGGTGAGCATTCCCACATCTGCAAAAAACGTGTTCTAAATGGCATTGAATTACATGTGTCAATGCTGCTTTTTGGAGTGCGAATACTTCTACTGTATAATAATACCCATAACCCATTGATGCAGTTAAAATGGAATTTGCTATATTAGTTAGCTAGTTTGCTGACACTGATTCAAAGGATGATCCTTATAGAAAGATACTGCTTACCAAACAAGCCCAGTCTCTCAAATTAGCCAGTCTCTCGCCAGAATCTTTTCACATTTTACATTAGAAAACTCTCCAAAGCTTCTCCAAATTCTCTCTCTGGTACTCTCGCTCATTTCCTCTGGAAATGTCCCACAATCTATCTTGTTTAGGAGAATGTGTGATGAAAATAGGGGTGTACTGGATGATGCTATACCCTGTGTGAGAGCAATGTTTTTAAGAGAAAAAGAGTCTTATATACATTACATAAGTGACATAAGAATTGTCATAATGGGCACATCAAGGTCCATCAAGCTCAGTATCTTCTTTCCAATAATGGCCAATCCAGATCACAAGTACTTGACAGGATCCCAAAAAGTAGCTAGATTCCATGCTACTTACCCCCAGGGATAAGCAGTAGCTTTCCCCAGCTCTGTCTTAATAAGTCTACTGACTTTTTCTCCGGAAACATGTCCAAATGTGTTTTAAACCCAACTTTGCTAATTGCTTTTACCACATCCTCCAGCAACAAGTTCCAAAGCTTAACTATGCATTGAGTTAAAAAATATTATTTATTTGTTTTCAATGTACTACTTTGCAACTTCATGGCATGTCCCATAGTCTTCGTACTTTTGGAAAGAGTAGATATTCAATTTACATTTGCCTGTTCCACTCCATCCAGGATTTTATAGTCATATCCCCCCTCAGCCATCTCTTCTCCAAGCTAAAGAACCCTAATGGCTTTAGCCATAGGAGAGTTGTTTCATCCATTTTATAGTTTTGGTTGCCCTTCCGCTATACCTTTTATGAGATGTGGTGCTCAAGTGCCCAGTGCTCAAGGTATGGCTGCACCATGGAGTGATACAGAGATATTACAATATCCTTTGCTTTATTCAATATTCCTGTCCTAATTATTCATAACATTGTTTACTTTTTAGCCATCGCAGCACACTGAGCAGAAGATTTCAATGTATTGCCCACAATGACACTTAGGGGCTTGTTTAGAAAGCCGCGGTAGCAGCTTCCGCCCGATATTGGAGCCGCGGCCCAATTGAATTCAAGGGGGCCGCGGCTCCGATATCTGGTGGAAGCCGCTACCGCGGCTTTGTAAACAAGCCCCTTAGATCCTTTTCCTAGGCGGTGACTTCTAACGTGGATCTTTGAATTATGAAGCTATAATATGATTTTGCACTTCTCCACACTAAATTTCATCTGCCATTTGGATGCCCAATCTCCCAGTTGCTCAAGGTCCTCCTGCAATTTCTCACAATCCATATGCGATTTAACAACTTTGAATAATGCGGTGTCATCCGCAAATGTAATGACCTCACTCATTTTTTTCATGAGGTATATATACATCCATGCCGCTGAGATAGATGCACTAAAATGTACATTTTCTTGAATGTACTTTGAATGTTTTGTGTGCAACAAGTTGAACAGTATCACGTGGTTTATGAGAGATGATTTATTTATTCACTTATGAATTCATTTATTCAGACAATCATGCATCCATCTTAAGTCTTAACCTTTAGCTGCAACGGTCTTTCTGACACTAAGCCAGTGATAGCTTATAATGTAGCTAGAAAATCGATAACTCAAATAGATTGCCAGTGTAATGGGATAATACTGTAATAAAAACTACAGACGCTGCAGAAGCGCAGTTCGTTAACTTTCTTGGACGATAATCATCAATACTTTTAGCCTATAGCAACCTCAGCATTTACAAATTGAATATTATCTCATAAATTTTGTATTTCTATTGTCTGTTAATGAGCTTAGTAGATGCAGTTTGTCAAGAATACCACGTTAATATCCGAATACATCTAAAAAGGTGTTTTCCTGGCTTGCACTAATACTGAAAGTCATCTTGAAGCATGGTCTTCTAAGTATTTGAGTGGGAATGCTGAGGACTGGGGTTCAAGTCCAATATTTCCTGCTAACTGAAGGATGTCTTGGCACATATGATGCTCTGTGTGCCCAGCAAAACATATCGATGCAGGTGGCAAGTGCTAGGACTAAGGATCAGCACGTTTTCTGCAGCCTTCTCCAAATGCCCTCTGGTCTCCAAAATAATCATGCAGCCCAGTTTCCAGGAAATGATACGAGCAGCTAGTGTTCTCTTGGGGTTTGGGGCAGTTACATAGCATCGTATGATGGAGGATAAAGACTAGAACGGTCCATCTCGTCTGCCCAGTAAGATGGCTAGAGTAGTTGTAGCCTGCTGCTGTGTGCAGGTCACCCCCCTCTATGCCTTTGTTTAGGGTTTTACTCACCACTCTGTGCCATGCATCTGTTTAAGGTTGTACCTGCAGCTCCGTGCAGTCACCCCCTCTATTTGTTGAAATATAGAAGATATTTAAGTTTATTTTGATTTTATCCTCTTGCTGTAAAGGGACCTGCTGTGTCTGTCCCGTGCCATTTTGAATTCCGTCACTGTATTTGCCCCCCAGCACTTCCATCGGGAGAGCGTTCCAAGCGTCCACCACCCTTTCAGTGAAAAAGCATTTCCTGACGTTGCTTTTAAATTTAGCTCCTTGCAGCTTCATGTTATGCTCTCTAGCTTCACAGCTTCCCCTTCTTTGAAAATGATTTGTTTGTTCATTAATACCCTTTAAGTATTTAGACATCTGTATCATATTTCCCCTGTCCCTCCTGTCCTCTAGGGTCTATATATTTGGGCGTTCAAGTCTCTTCTCCTACATCTTCCGGCACAGGCTCCAAATCATTTCGGTCGCCTTTCTACTGCCACTACTATTAATCATTTATATAGTGCTACAAGGCATATGCAACATTGTAAGAGATGGTCCCTGCTCGTTAGCACTTGCAATCTTGCAATCTCACAATGGAGTAGAGGAGTAGCCTAGTGATTAGAGCACTGGCTTTGGGAACCAAGAAATCAGGGTTTGATTCCCACTAGCATGCCTTGGGCAAGTCACTTAACCCTCCATTGCTCAGAAAAGTCCGTTATTAATGTCCCTGTTTAATGTATGTTACCCAAGTTTAAGTTAAAATGTAAACCACTTTGATTGGAAATGATAAAGCAGCATAAAAAACAGTTGAATAAAGAAATAATCAAGATGAGAATAGGGGTAGAAAAGAAGGTAAGGAGACACTGTTTGAAATATCCTTTGTGAGATATGGTCTCCAAAACTGAATATAATACTCCAAGAGATGCCTCACCAGCGACATGTATAGGGGCATTAATACCTCCTCCTTTCTGCTGGTTATTACTCTCTGTATGCAGCCCAGCATCTTTCTGGCTTTGGCTACCACCTTGTCATATTGCTTTGCCTCCATGAGATCCTCAGACACTAGCACTCCGAGGTCTCTCTTGTGCTCCATGCACACCAACCTCTCACCCCCTATCGCATACAATCCCTTTGGATTTCTGCATCCCAAGTACATGACTCTGCACTTCCTTGCATTAAATCATTAAACTGCATTGCTTGGCAGTTAAGATTTAATGTGAGGAAGTGTAGAGTCATTGTTTTTATTCTCATCACCTCGCTCCCTGCCAAAAGCGGCCATGCCTGCCTGCAAGGTGCTATTAAAAATCGCTCAAGGAGAGAAGTGCAGTTTAAATGTATTGTATGGGCACATTTTTCCCTGAGAAGAGCGTTGCATGGTCATCTAACGCAGGAGGGGAACTGTGCGTGCTGTTCCTGTCCCCTAGCGCAACTAAGTCACATGTGGTGGGACTGTCAGAAACTTTGCCTTTATTGGATGCGTATTTGTAACTATTTGAGTTCCCTGCGCAAACAACATGTAGCCTGGACCGGTTCTTTAGTCGTTTTTGATCAACTTGAACCACTCCATCCTAAGGGGTGTTGGGCGTGTATGCTGGTGTGCAAGGCTTGTCTGGTGGGGAAGGGACCAATACTTTGACGATGGAGAGAAAAGTCACCTCCTATGTTTTGGGAGTGGTGAAATAGTTTCCATCAGTTGACGGTATTTGAGCATTTGGTGGCACGGGGTGATACCACTCGCTGGACCTCCTTCCTGATGCTATGGGAGCATATATCCATACTCTGAGGTCGAGTACCCACAATGAAGTGCTGACCGCATAATGGGGGTAGTAGCAGGGGGGGGGGAGGTGGATAGTATGTGGGGGGAGGGAGGATCTCCAATTGTTTTCTCCTTTTTTGCATAGAGTTAGAGCAGATCAGGCTGCGACCAAGGGATGGGGGGAGGAAGGGAGCAGGGAAGAATGAGTGAAAAATGTTCTAAATCACGACTGTCGGTGGATTGCTGAGCTGGGCGGTGGATAAGAAACAGAGTTTTAAAAAAATTGCTCAAAGAAGCAACAGAGCAGGCCATGGAGTCTCTGAAGAAATCTATCAACATCTGTCCCTGCGGCCTGCCTCCTCCCTCCATCCCTGCGCATCCTGTTCAAAGGAGGCAGGTCACAGAGACAGGCAGCACTACACCTCTTCAGAGACCTCATGGCATGCGAGGCTGCTTCTGATCAGGGAAGCCTGGGGGACGTAAGACAGGGAAACAGAAGAGGATGAGAAAGGAGGAGAGGAGAAAAGGCTGGAGAAAAAGATGGAGATGATGAAGTGGCGGAAGACAAAGATAACGGAGGGAGCGGTGGAGAAGAGGGAGATGGAAAGATGGAGGAGAGGAAAGGTGAAGGAAGGCAGGAGGAGTGCAGAAGAGGGAGGAAGGAGGGAAGGGGGTGTATGTGTAAGAGAGGAGCAGGTAAGCACTGTGTAGAAACAGGGGGGGGAATGTGTGAGAGAGTTTGGGAAAGATGTGCATGTGTGCTAAGAAAGGAGTGAGGTATGTGTGAGGAAAAGGAATATATATGAGAGGTGGAGGGGAAGGAAAGAGTTTGTTAAAAAGCATGAGATACGATAAAAGAAACAAGAGGTGGGAGCGAGATCAGCAAGGGAAAGAGAGGGCAGCTGAAATGAAACATCTAAACTAAAGTCTGAGACAATAAAAAGAGATAGGAGATACATAGATAGTAACAGTATGTAATGGAGTGTATGGGAAACACCCCATTCCTTGCAGGGACTTTCCCCAGCCAAGCTTAGAACCAGGGAGGCATTTCACCTATAAGAACCTAAACCCTGCCCCTTTAAAAAAACAGGCTGGGAAAACTACTTAACTGTAAAGGAGTGCGTGCTATAGAGGTAGGAAGCATTTTAACTCATTATTGTCTGCTCAGACTTGCTGCTGGAGTTCTACTCGGTTGGAGAGACATTTTGCTGGGCTGTGCTGCCTGAAGTGAGAATGCTTCATCTGCAGCGGGTGTTTCCTCTCAGGGGCATATTGAGGTTGGTGCGGTAAGGCTTTCTGTATCTGATGTTGCTTTGGTTGCGGCTCCATTTTCCTTCAATCTACCTCACCTCGACTTGATCACCGTGAAACTCATGGGAAAATTGGTTCTATGGATCAGAAATTGAATCAGGTTTCTGATCTGACTGACTCTCGTTAAAGACAATACTGCTCTTCGGGCGAAAATTGAGACGCTGGAGAACACTACTAGGTCCTCTAATGCTCGTATTTTGAATTTTCTTATAATTCAAACAAGAAATAGGTTTACCACAAGGTTCAGCGCTTTCAGCCCTACTTTTCAATATCTATATAAAACCGGTCTGCAATATCTTTAAAAAATTTGGAGTACAATATCACCTTTATGCGGATGATATTATGATGTACATACCTTTTACGATTCCTAACCTACCGATTCAACTCCTATCAGACTGCTACAATAAAATTACAATCTGGCTAAAAACCCCAAACCTCCATATAAACCATGCTAAAACCGAAGTCTTAATTGTAACAAAAAACCAATCATTTATTCCTCCAACCCATATAACACTACAAAACCAAGAAATTAAAATAAAAAATGAAATAAGATATCTAGGTGTCATTTTAGATACACACCTTATAATGGAAATTCACATTAGAAATACCATAAAGAAAATCTACTTCAAACTTAAAATCCTCAAACAACTACGCCCCCTTGTATTTATACAAGATTTTATCAATATAACACAGGCTACCATAACTCCCCACTTCGATTTCGCCAACTTAATACTTATAGGCATTTCAAAACAAAACATCAAAAGAATCCAACTTGCGCAAAATGCAACAGCTAGAATTATATTAAAAATAAATTCACTTCAACACATAACACCGATACTGGTGAGGCCGCGTGGCCCCCCCCCCTGGGGCGTGCGAGCGGCCGACATTAACCGGGGGGGGCGGCCGGCCGTGTGCCCGCCACGGCGTGGCTGCGTGGCTTCGCGGTTGGAGCCCGCAGTGCGTGGAGGGCTCCCATTGGTTCCCGAGGCACAGGGCTGTGCGCGGGAGCCAATGGGAAGAGGGGAGGAGTTTCGGGGGGAGAGTAGGGGAGCGTTGTGGCGTCCTCCGGCCTTTCTCTCGAGGCGGCCGGAGGTGACGGACGTCCCGCCCTCCCGCCCTTTAACTGGGGTTCGGGGGTGTGGTGGCTATGGAGGGGTGTTGCAGCTGGAGGGGGTGTGGCGGGATCCCGGAGGTTTCCGGGGTCCGGAGCCGGAGCCAAGCAGTAGGGCGGGGGTGGGGTACCCCCGCCCGGGCGGTCCCTCAGGCTTTTGCTAATAATAGGGCGAAGCCGGATGAGGGAGGCTAGGCAATTTGCCGGGGCCTGGACAAGGCGGAAGCGGAAGCGGCATCACTTTGCTATTCACATGGCTGGTGAGGGCTCGCTCTGCTGGGGGGGGGGGGAAATACAATGTAAAGTTGGATTGTTGATGTTATGGTTTATGGCAATAAAGCTGCGACCAGTTGAATTCCCATATATGTGTGGTCTACCTTTTTTATGATGGTGGGGGGGGGGTGGTTGCGGTGTGGCGGAGGCCGGTCCGCCTTACCCGGTTATAGCATCCCTTCACTGGTTACCAATACAAAGCAGGATAATATACAAAACAATAATAACTGGAGAGTCACGTGATGCGTGAGTGAGTGCGGACGCTTCCCGCTCGCTCCGGGGCAGCCGCGAGGATAAATCTGCTCAAAAATCTGCATTTTGCCTTCTAACGTCCCCCACTCTCGGAGGGTGTCTCGGACGCTGCCCCCTACTCACTGGTGCATTCTCAGCCTTGACCATGCCTCTGGCACCGCGGAAGGAGAGGGAGAAGGCCTCCAAAGCCGGGCCTGCGACCCCGGGGCTAACTCAGCCGGCCTCTCCGGGAGCGGAGAGCATCGACTCTGCGCCAGCGGAGCTCGCCAAGGAAGTGGTGAAGCTTCTCGACCCGAAGTTCGACCTGCTCCTAAAAAAGCTGGATAACTTAGAGGATTCGTTAGCTGATCTGGGGAAACGCGTGGATGAAGTGGAGCATCGGGTCACTAGCCTTGAGAGCGAGGAGGGACGGCGGGAGAGAGAGGCGGCACAACATGCGCAGCAACTACAAGACCTGCAGCTAAAAATTGACAATTTGGAAAACAGATCGCGCCGCAATAATCTCCGTATCCTGGGCATAGGTGAGGAGCAACCTGAGGGCGAGCTGCTCCCATTTTTGGAATCTTGGCTCCCGGAGGCCTTGGGCCTGGAGGACCTGCGAGGCATTCTTAAAATTGAGCGCGCTCATCGGCTGGGAGCTCGCAGAACAGAAGATGCCAGGCCACGTGTGGTGATATTGAGGGTCCTCAATTTCCAACACAAAGTTCTAATCCTGCAAGCCTACCGAAAACTGCCTGAGCTGCTGCTGAAAAACCGGAAAATCCTAATGTTTCAAGATTACTCTGCGCAGGTGGCCGCAAAAAGGAGGGAATTTGCTCCTGTTTGTGCGGAGCTGTTCCGCCGCAAAGTGCGCTTTACACTGGCTTTTCCGGCCCACCTGAGAGTTACCCTGCATGGGAAAGTACACCAATTTGAACAAGCCGGTAAGGCAAAACAATTTCTGGCGCAATTGCCTGCTGAACCAACGACGGAGTGAGAGTCTTGTTTACTGCCCCGGTGGCGCGCTGAGCAAATCTGCATGGAAAAGCACGTTTCTGCATTTAGATGGGCCCTTGCTATGGCGGCCTGGAGATGGAGGGCACTGATCTTTGTCCTGGAGGAAGAGGAGGAATTGGACAGAACCCTGGACTTTCAGATTAGTACACTGTGCTTTATGCAATAATATCATTTGTTTTCTCTCTCATCTTTTCTCCTTTCTCTTCTTTATTATCCTGTTCCGATCTCCGGGATTATGTTTCCAAGGGCTGCGCTGCTATGGCCCTGCATTAGCACTCCTGCTGGAGTGCGTGGGGAGAGGGGAAGTACCTCGGGGCTGCCCCGAGGCATTGCTAAGACTCGGGCCTCAGTCGAGGCACTGAGGGTATGGATGGTGATAGTTTTAGGGGGGGTAAAAATTGGAAAGAGGAGGTAGGTGGATTGGGGGAGGGGGGGGGGAGGGGGAGGGGGGGTGGGGGGCGGTGGGTGGAGGGGGAGGGGGGGGGTGGGGGGATTCTAGACAACGTAGGAAGCAGCGGTATACAAGTGTTTACTAAATAAATAAATAAATAAAACGGGAGACATATGGGTGCGTCGTCTCCCTCCCTCCCAATTCTGGCCAGAACTGGTTTTCTCCATGGGTGGTTTTACCCGGAGCATAGAGCTCAACTCTGTAATGGTGGGGTAGAGGCTGGGCTGCCCCGCACACAATCTCAGCTGTTTCATCCTAGGAAGGTCTGCATCGAGAGAATACATTACCCTCCCTGATTTACACTTTGTAACATGGAATGTCAGTGGCATTACCACTCCAGTGAAGCGCACCAAAATTCTGCAGGCCCTCAGGCGGCAAAAAGCCCAGGTGGCTCTGCTACAAGAGACACACTTGACGGCTCTAGAGCATGCCAAATTAAAGCGGGATTGGGTCGGGACGGTCCTGTCCGCGCCCTCGGATTCTCGGAAAAAAGGGGTGGCAATTCTGTTACACAAAGGTCTAGCTTGCGAGGTCCTCAAGGTAGATTCTGACCCCCAAGGTAGATTTCTGTTTGCCCATGTCAAACTCCAAGGAGAAGAAATGTTCCTTGGGACTGTATATGCCCCCAATAATTACAATCATGATTTCTTTAAGAATATTCTGCATAAAATTTTGGGGGCCCCAAAAATCCCGATGGTAATAGCTGGAGATTTTAATTGTCCCCACAATCCTTCCTTAGACCGTTCACACCCTTCCACAGGGAGGGGATGGAGTAAGCGGGGCATAGGGTACCTCTGTGAGCTGGGGGGGTTGGTGGATGTCTGGCGAGTGTTAAATCCTACTAGCAGAGAATACACGCATCTCTCACGAGCTCACCAAACCTGGTCGAGAATTGACTTCTTCTTGGTACCGCAGCAATGGTTTGGGAAGGTGTCCTGTGTGGAGATTGGGCCCATTATCGTCTCAGATCATGCCATGGTTGGTTTGACCTGGCGCGGGGAGCGGGAGAGTTCCGCCAACTGGTCGTTTCCTAGCCACCTGGTGCATAAGACGGAGTTTCGCGACTTTGTGACCCAGCGCTGGGCGGAATATGTTGAGTTCAATGAGGGGACGGTTGCCTCGCTGGCTACCTTTTGGGAGGCGGGGAAGGCAGTTCTCAGAGGGCATATAATAGCCTATGTCGGAGCGGAGCGGAAGAGAGCTAATGCCGAGATACTTCGGCTGTCAAGAGAACTCCGTGCGGCCCAGATGATGGCCTCTGGGCGGCGGAGTGGTTTGCCGGTCTACTTGGAGCTACAGAAGAGCCTGAATGACTTGTTGCAGGAACGGGCCATCCAATCCCAGCAATATTATCGCCATCAGTTTTTCCGATATGGAGACCGGTCTGGGAAATTGCTGGCCCATTTAGTGAAGGACTCAATGGGTTCCCGTCGGGTCCTGGGGATTAAGGACACTAAGGGGAAGCGACATACTAGGGCGGTGGAAGTAGCTCGTGTCTTCCGCGACTTCTACGAACAATTATATACTTCCGAGGAGGGAGATGCGTCCTCCATAGAAGAATTTCTGGGACGTGTGTCGCTCCCCTGTGTGGGGAAGGCGCAACTGGACGTGCTTAATCGGGAAATAACGGGTGTGGAGATTCAGAAAGCGATTCGTGCTGGCAAAACGCACAAGGCTCCCAGTCCTGACGGTTTTACATATGAGGCGTATAAATTGTTGGAAATCTCGGTGGTCCCGACCCTGGCGGCATTGTTTGCCGAGGTGGTGGACTTCGGTTCATTCCCTAGAGATACGCGCACAGCCCGCATTACTTTAATTCCAAAGCAGGGCAAAGACCTGGAGGACCCTGCCTCTTACAGACCCATCTCGTTAATAAATGTCGATCAGAAGCTCTTTGCCTCGATTCTGGCGGCGCGGCTCCAGCTGTTTTTGCCGGAGTTGGTGGGCTCCCATCAAGCAGGCTTCATTAAAGGCCGGGATGCCTCGGTGAACATTAGTAGGGTGCTGCTGGGTATGGAACAAACACAGCTGGTGAGGAACCCGATGATACTTGTTAGCCTAGATTCCGAAAAGGCTTTTGATAGAGTGTCATGGCGTTATATGTTTGCGGCCCTGGAGCGCTTCGGCTTTCAAGGAATGTTCTTGCGGGGACTGCAAGCTTTGTATGCTGCTCCCCGAGCTGTGGTCGATGTTGGCGGAACATGCTCTCCCCCCTTTTTGTTGCAGCGTGGTACGCGGCAGGGTTGTCCCCTTTCTCCTCTTCTTTACGTCTTACAATTAGAACCTCTCTTACTCTCGTTGATGGCATCTGAGCAGATTAAAGGGGCTACCTGGCAAGGTGGCTGCCTTAAGGTGAGTGCGTTCGCGGATGACCTTCTGCTGTGTTTGACGGACCCGATGACATCCCTCCCGAAAGCTTTAGACCTGATTGAGCGCTTTGGTGGGTTCTCGGGGCTTCGTATTAATCGCACGAAATCGATGGTTCTAGATGTCGAGAATCAGTCGCGGGGTAGATGGGGGGGTGCCTTCCCGCTGCAATGGGCGGAGGGACACATACGTTATCTAGGCGTCCATATTCCGACATGTCTACGCTCCCTCTATGAGGTAAATATTCGCCCCCTGTTGCACTCTACGATTTCACGGCTACGGAGATGGAGAGATCTACCTTTGTCTCTGATGGGACGGGTTGCCCTGGTGAGGATGATAGAGTGGCCACGATGGCTTTATCTGCTAAGGAATCTTCCCCTCTGGTTGGGCAGACGGGACTTGCGGGAATTGCATGGACAGGTTGGGCGATATCTGTGGAGAGCCAAGAGAGCCCGTGTTGCGTTGGAGACACTTATGCGACCAGCCGAGGAGGGTGGTCTGGGCTTGACTTCCCTGAGATTATTTAATTTGTGCTATATGACAAGAAGAATAAGTGATCTGGTTTTGGGAAATGCCGAACGACTGCCGATTGACCTGCTCGACCAATTTTCTGAGAAGTGGCATAGAGTGTACTTGCTTCATTGTGGGGCCGCGATGTTACCGCGGGCATGGCGGGAGTCCTACTATTTGCGTACCCTGCGAGTAGGATGGAAATTTCTCTGCCGTCAACGGGCTAGGCCCTGGCGAGTGACGGACTGTCTGCCCTTGCTAGGGAATGGAGACTTTCCGCCGGGAAGGCTAGGTGGGGGCGGACGGCTTTGGAGGAAGGCTGGGGTTGAGTATCTTGGACAATTGCGCCTGGAGGGTTCGGATCGGCTTGCCTCATTTCAGGAGCTGGCGAAGAAATATGATTTGCCAAAGGAGACTTTTTATTACTATCTGCAGGTGCGCCACTACGTGGATAGCATTCCTGGGAAGAGGGCCTTTCTGATCTCTGACAGCAGCCTCTGGTCGGTACTGGAACAATGTCAGGCTTCCCCTGCTGCTGGGCAGCTACGGCTGCTGTTGTCCCCCCCGAGCGCCCTGGGGCATTTCGTTCGATTGGTGGAGCGCTGGCATCAGGACGGTTTGGTGGAGTTGACGGTGGAACTGGTGGGGCTGGCTTTTGGCAGAATCCGGGGGCTCTCTGAGGCTGTTCGGTACAGGGAGCTGCAGTTCAAACTTCTGTGGAGAGCATACGTATCTGAGGCTGGGGCGAGGAGGATGGGACTTTTGCTGTCTGATGTGTGTGCCCTATGTAATAACGAAGTGGGAACTTTGTTCCATCGATTTTGGTCTTGCCCTAAGATTCAATTATTTTGGAGCGCGGTGCGAGGCAGGCTACTCCATTGGGTGACTGGGGGGGTGACCCTACACCCTGTGTGGTGTTTGTTTCATGTCGGACCCTCAGGGGTGCAGGGAGCGGATGCCCAGAGGCAGCTGTGTGCAAAAAGCTTCTTGGTGGCCAAACACTGTATCCTCCGGCAGTGGCTTTCCGAGAATGGTCCGGGGATAAGAGAGTGGGAAGCTCTGCTGGGGGATCTCATGAGGATGGAGGGCCGAACGGCCCGGCTACTGGGAGGTCCTGTGTTGTCCCGATTCCTTCTCATCTGGGCTCCCTTGCTCAATCCCCCAGGGGCGGGTTCTGAGAGGGATTTGGCGCAGGAGTAGGCCAGACCTACGAGATTGGGCCCTGACTCCATGGGGGGGTGGTGTTCCCTGAACATGGCTGGAGAGACCTGGGGGGCTTTTCTGGTTCTGGCGGGGGGGTGGGTTAGGGGTAAAGAGGGTGGGGGGCGGGGAGGGGGTTGATTAGGTGGATGATTAGGTAGTCGTGCTTGCTCTGGCTGGTGCCTGGGGGGGTAGACCCTTGGCTTTGGACCGTTCAATGCTAGCCTTGCCCTACAGACCTTAGGCAGCCCCTGTGAAGCTGAAGAATACTGCGTTAACTCCTTTGAATTTTAATCTATGCCTTTAAATTTCTTGTATTTACTGTTCTGTGATGCATTCATTGCTGTCTTATTTGTACAGTCTAGTTTCCAGGCTATAAGACTGCTCACTAGTTACCCCCAGCAATTCCCCCTGAAAGTTTGTATTTGAAACTGTGCATTCTTTGGTTGTTCTAGTTGTGTGATGTACCAGCTCATTTAACTTTAACGGTAACTGTAATTGTATGTTTATGTGAAAACAATAAAAACGAATTTACTAAAACAATAATAACTACATTCAAAGCCCTAAATGACATGGCCCCGAAGACACTCTGTAACCTAATAAGCAAAGAACCATCTAAGCCTACTCACAGAAAAGGACAATCAAATAAACTAAAGATTCCAAAAGAATTTATAAAAACTCACAAATTAACAAATAATAGAGCCTTTTCCCACATAGCTCCAACCGTCTGGAATTCGTTACCAGAGGACTTACGATCACTAACAGAGATCACGGAATTCAGAAAAAAATTGAAAACGTATCTATTCACTAAACACTATAATACCATGGAAAACATTCCACTCAACTTAGATAAAGGCTAAACATGAACCTGCCCACATCAAGCCTATACTCCCTGCTATAAAGGATAACATACAAAACTTAAACGAATAAACACTCCATTCCTATGCCCTGATACCCTACTTGTATATAGTTGCAACTGTTATGATCTGCCTATGCGGTAGAGACAGCTCTTTTGTTTAAATTGTTACACACACTGTTTTAGTTGATATATCCCGCTTAGTTTTTTAAACCCTGCTTTGTGCAAGTTAAGATGTTCTATGTAAAAAGTTATAATGTTCTATGTAAAACAAACTCTGCTTTGTTAACTGTTGTTAATTGTACACTGCAACTGATCGCCGGAAGATGCGGTATATAAATGAGTGTTAAATGAATGAAATGAATGAATGAATTCCTGGTGTGGCTCCTATAGAATTATTTAAGAAATTTATTTTATTTATTTTTATTTAGCAGACATTTATATACAAGTATCAAGTGCGGTTTACAATGAACAGAGAAAGTTGAAGGTACATGAGTAATCATTGTCCTAGTCATTTGCAGGGAACAGGTTTACATATAACAGTATAAATAAGCATGCGAACATTGTTTACATCCTGAGATATAGTGAGGATGTAATGAAAACATTTTACATATTTACATTAGTTCTATACAGTTTGAATTACGTGAAAGCAACATTGTAATAACAGTTTTTACATTTTTTTTATTATCAGATAGGTTGTGTGTCTAGTAGTTTATTAACCTGTGTCTCTTTGTTTGGTTTGGTTAACCAGAGGTGCGTAATGTGAGGTAAATAGGTGTGTTTTTAGTTTTTTTCTAAATTCTTTAATTTCGGTCAGGAGGCGAACGTTGTCTGGTAGGTTATTCCAGAGAGTCGGTGCACAGTGAGAGAAGGCCCTGTTATTGGTTAGTTTTCTAGCTTTTTTAAAGTCTTTAGATAATGATATTGTGTTTGTATTTCCACTCCTTTGAGATCTCTGGATAAGTTGAAGGTCTCTACATTACTTGTTGTTTTTGCTTTACCATTTGATAGAGATTGGTTACTCAGGATGTATTATAAGAAAAGGGCAAACCTGTTTTATGGTCAAAAAATTCTAGTATTTCTAGATGTCTCAAGGAAGAAACAGAAAAGGCATAGGCAATTTTTGTTACTTAAACCTGGAGTGTTGCAATTAGGCGCTTCTTTCCTTTTACGTTTCCCTTGTAAGTGTGTTATTGTTTTCAAAGCTCAGAAGTATATTTTCTTTCAGTCAGAAGACCTTTCCAAATTTCTTAGTGCTCGATTGCCTGTAATTTCTTCCTCTGTTGAGGATCATGTCATCCATAGGTAGGATGTAGTCTTAGGCCCTCTGCTGCTATCTTGTTTTGTGATAAATGTTCCTTTGTAATTAGTGGGGTTGTCCCCTCTATCTAATGTGTTTCTTTTTGCACCTCTCAATAGGGGACTATAGGTATTTCTTGCTTTACTTGATTGCTATGTAGTGTATTTGCTTGCTGTAAGATATATCTTTTATTGCTTGATTATTTTGTAAAAATTATAAATAGATCAATAAAAAAAGCCCTGGCTTAGTTAGCGGGCTAGCGCTGTACATGCAGGCTGGGACTGTAAAATAGTTATCTCCACGTTATAATGCCCTGTTCAATGTAATTTCAGTTTGTTCAGTGTAAACCGCACTGAAGCAGAATAGCACGGTATATAAGAGAATATAAATAATATAAATAAATAATTAAACTAAAAAATCACGAGCATCCCAATACTAGCCCTCCCACAACAATCCTGTAAAAATGCATAATTAGACAACATACTTTTCAATATTAAACTTTGCTTGAGACATTTGTGGGTCTCCTCTCCCTGTAGATAAATGTTTGAGCTTGTGTGGCTGTCAGGCTCTATTGTTTTGCTTTGATTGCTACTGTTCTTTGCTGACCCAGAGAAACCGCTTCTCTAGGCAACTACCTAGTCTAGCCTAATGATTGGGCTGGCCCTCTTCTGGAGTGTTTTATAGACTGTAAATTTAGGAAGGCCCTAGAGGGTGGCTTGATGGGAGATATACGGCAAAATTAAAACTGTTTTGTTATCTTTGCTGGCAGTATTTTATCTCTTAGTCCTCTTCCGATGGGCAAAAATAAGGAAGTCTCTCTCATGGTCCTCGCTATCCCTATTGAGAGTATCTTTCCCTGAATGCATTTTTTTTTTTTGCTATCTAGGAGGCAGGGATAGGGTCATAGTTGATCCCCACAGAGGGAAAGAGATGTATCCTTTAATAATTTGTATTTAGCTTGGTATTTTGAAGAACTCTGGTGGGGCAATGGCTAGATGGGCTATTCAAATGTTACCTTTGTATCCTGCATTTGTTTTTTCAGATGCTTTCATGGTCAAAAAGCCTGGATTGTTCCAGATATTTCAAGGGAAAAAATAGATATGCACTATGAGGCAAGTGCTTTAGATGCAAAAATAGGTATTCATTCGCTTTATACATGTTTTATTATTCTGGATAATGTACAATATACTGTTTTTGAACCATCACAATTGGTTTTTTTTTTCAGCAATCTAAACTGAAACTGAAATAGGTTAGAGTCTTTGGTTTAATAGATACTGTAATCCATTGTTGATGGTTGTTGATTAATTATGTGAGATTCTGCTTCTCTCTTATAGATCAATAGTCTTTTTACATTTTCTTGGTTCTGCTGCAGCCCTCTCTTTGTAGCGTCTTTTCTACTGTGGACTGTTTCAGAGTATGTGGAAATATTTTGGATGTATTTTTTTAGTTCTTTAATATTTCAAGACTGTATCCCCTGTGGCTTGAGATTTGTGATGTATTTTATTTTATTGTTTTTTATACTGCCTTATCCTTCAATCAAAGCAGTTTACATTGAACATAGGTTTATACAATAAACGAGTGAGGATATAGCAGTAAATTAACTATTACATTGTCTCAGAGTCATATAATTCTTAACAACAATCAAGAAGAACACCAATCAATATGAACAACAACTTGGAACTTATATACAATAAGAGGGGCAGGCAATTCAGTTTGGAAATGGTCTGGTATAATGTAAGCTGTATTTGTGAGAGTTTGAAGGATGGTATTGGCTTAAGTGATCTGTCCATAATGTTCAGTGTAAAGGTGTGTCTTGAGCTTCTTACGAAAGTCCTTGATGTCTGTTGTGGTTCTAAAATCTTCTGGTAAGGAGTTCCATAACGCTGGGGCAGAAAGGGAAAGTGCCCTTTTCGATGTGGATTGGTTAGATCATTTGTAATCAGATGGGATGACAATCATGTTTTTATTGTTCATTATTCTGGGACGTATGCTGGTGTCTCGAGCAATCAGTTCTTGTAGAATCTCTGTAGAAGAGTGGTGTAGGATTTTGTGAATTATGAGCAACGTCTTGAACTTAGACCGATGGAGTATTAGAAGCCAGTGGAGTTCATTTAGTATGGGGGCTATGTGATCTTGTTTGGAATTTCCAGTAATAATGTGGGTGGCTGCATTTTGTGCCAGTTGGAGGGGGTGTATAGAGTTCATTGGTAGACCCTGATATAACGAATTGCAGTAGTCTAAGATTGGTGTGACGACTGCTGTCACCACTCACCCTCCCAGAGGCATTTAGCATGGGCAAGGCAAGTGGGTAGTTGTGTTTCTTAGACTGTGAACTTTAAATGGAGGTTTGGAAAGGCCTCCTGGGTAATGTAGTCCTACAGTAGTAAGAATGAGTCCAAGTTGTGCACGAGTGGTTCAGGTTAAATTAGGATTTATTGCCCCTCCCGGGGTTGGATGTTGATGACCATGAACAAAGAATATATTTACAAAGAAACCATACTCCTGATGTGAACAAAAATAGGCAACTTAAATAATGCTTATCTTCAGCTGTTACGGAATAAAAAAGAATAAAACAGTTTCCCTCCAAAATACTTCTTTTGGCTGTTTTTCTTCCTTCAGCAAAATCCAGTATTATTAACACAGGGACTGCACATTGTCTGCCACCATATAAGAGCAGTCCATAAACACTTCGGACTCAGGGGGTTGATAAGGGTCCCACTGCATAAGATCACCTTCTTCCTTAAGGTCCCTTAGAGAGGGTTCTTCTGCCTGCCACGCAAACCTCTCCGTTCCAATTACAGGGTTCCTTTCCCCCAACCTGCTCTGTGAGTCTGGGTGTTTGGCTTCCTGTGCACACAGCCCTCTGTAATTAAAAGGATACACGTTTCCCTCTTCTGTTTGGCTACAGGGAATTCTGTGTCTGCCTTTAGAACTGCTTTCTCCCAGGAATCTCCCTTGGCTACAAAAAGGTTGGTAAAATGTTTCTCTCCCCTTTGATAAAAGCTTGGTATCAGGGAAATAAGCTTTACCTGCAGGCTGTCTGTTGTGAGCACAGCGTGGTTGTCTTTTCTGGTTCCCAGAATAAACGTCTCTGCTTTTTGGATAGTAAAGATCCTCAGTGCTTTTTGTAGTTGAGCACTGCTCCCTGGGAACTGGACTTGAATATCTTCCCCAGCTCTCTTCCTCTGAGAAGTTCCTCCGAGTGGAATTGGGATTTCTTTCCCTTTTCCCTTCTCTCAGCCACAGACCTTGGCTGCCCTCGGAGTATCTATCTTTCTCTGCTTTTTTCCTTCTTTCAGCTTTCTCCACGCTTGCTGTGCTGCCTTTTCCTTCTGTCTCCGTGTCTGAGACTATGTCCGTCTCTTTCTCCTTCTCTTTTTCTGTCCTATCTTTAACTAAAGGCTTTTTATCTAAGTTTCTTTCTCCATTGTGCTGAGCCACACCTCTCACCAGGTGTTCCCACTTCCCTGATGAGGCAGGAGCTAGCTCAGGGGATGGGCGTTCCCTAGCACTCTGTGACGTTCTTTGTTTAGGGTTTCCATGCCAACCCTCCATGCTTGTTTCAGCACTGACAGTTCTGGTTTCACTTTGCAGTGAATCCTCTGCCTCCCTTGGTTCTGAACCTTGCACTTCACGACACTGCTTGAAAAACAGTGCAAAAATGATCATGACTAATTAAAGGTTTTATGTTCTTGAGGAGTTTCATCTTGTGGTATGCATTTGCAGTGGTTTTATTTAGCTGAGGTTAAGATCTAGGGTGACACCAAGGTGCTTGACTTCTTTTTGCACCTTAATGGTTCTGTGAAATAGGTTGATTTCTTGTGGGGCATTGAATAAAGAGTCTTATGTGATGAATAATGCCTCTGTTTTATTGTAGCTTACTGCTAAGTTGTTGTTGCCAAACCAGTTGACCAAGTCTTCCATGCATTTGGTTATGAGTAGGAGGCCAGGATTGTGGATGTCAATTGGAGTGAAAACCATAATGTCATTGGCATATAGTCGGTATTGTATGTTGTGCTGTTTGATTATATTACAAATGAGCTGTATGTAGATGTTAAATAGCATAGACAAGATGGATGATCTTGAGGGATGCCCTGTTTTAGGGTGAAGGGAGCAGATTTGGGTGTGCCACATTTTACTTGCTGTTTGCCTGTGTCTGAAGTATGTTTGAAACCATTTCAGTGTGGTTCCATAAAGACCAATTTCCTGGCAGTGTGGTAGCATAATAGTGTGGGATACTGTGTCAAAGGCAGTTGATATGTCCATGAATATGAGAATGAAGCCTGATTTAATGTTATCAATTTCCTTGATGGTGTCGAGGAGTGAAGTAATCAGTGTTTTGACATTGTGGTTTGGTTTGAACCTATGTTGGTGGGGGTCCAGAGGGGTGTGCAGGTCTATGTGGTCTTGTAGCTGCCATTGGACCACTTTTTCAATGGTCTTTGCCATGAATGGTAGACTGGAAATTGGGCGGTATGATGCTGAATTATTTCTGTTAAGTGAAAGTATTCTTGAGGATTGGCCTTATGATGGTATGCTTGAGTGAAATTGGCATATATCCTTGGGTGAGAGCTGTTGTTACTATGCTGTGCATAAAGTGTATAAATTGTTCCTTCATTGATTTTATTCAGGATACAGGCAAGGATCAGATGGAGGTTGTGGTGTTGAGGGAGTAAACAACATGCTCAATGTTTTGGCAGTTTGGCTAATGAAACTCATCCTACACAGCAGTGAAGGAAGGATCCTGGTTGCTAGGTGTTATGGGCAAAGAGATCTTAATGAGAAAAAATGAACAACTAAATCTTAAGTGGTTTGCTATATCTTGAGGGTGTATTTCAGGGACTGATAGATGTGCTGGGACTTTGGTGAGTGACCGAGCTATTTCAAATAATTTGTGTGGTTTATTAGCTGAATTCATAATGAGGTTGGTGTAGAATTGTTGCTTAGATGTGTTTATGAGGTTATTGTATTCTTGTTGTGTATGTCTATATTGTTGAAGGGTGATAGGAGATTTCAATCGTCTCCATTGTCTCTCCATTTCCCGTAGTGTCCGTTTAACTTGCTGGATCTTAGAGGAGCACCATGGTGCTTTGTTTTTTCTTGTAGCTGTGTGGATCCTCTTTGGATTTGCCGCTGCTGCGAGGATGGTCTGGTTCCAATTCTCCATGACAATGTCCAGGTCACATATCTCATGGTTCAGAATGTATAATCTTTGTCTGAAATACAAATTTAAGAAAATGTAAATTTCAGTGTTTGTATTCAAGTTAATAAAGGAGAGTACAAAATCTGGCGTATATCGGTCTCTTCACAGCATGGGGACTATTGCTAGATATACATAATGTACATTGGTGCACTTGCGGAGACAGCACAGAAAAGACACTAAAACAGGGTGGAAGATTTACACCCGGCAAGGAGAAAGAGGAGAAAGTAGTGCAAGTGATGCTTTTCTGATTTTTTTTTTCTCATGCTATATGTGTTTTTTGGGTATTTAGTGCTGTTTTCTCTCTGCAAAAAGGCAAACCTTACTTAACAGCCCTTCCGCAATATCACTTATAAAAATGTTGAAAAGAATCAGACCAAGGACAGATCCCTGCGGCACACCATTGATAATATCCTGTGATGAAGCAGATGCCAGTAAACCCATGGAGGGAGAAGAAAACACTGATTTCTTTAAAGGAAATGATATACATAAAGTGCAGTTAGTGAGAAGTGCAACTAGAGGGAGCATGCACGGAGATTCAGAAGGTAGGCTGACACGCCCAGGTTGGGATGATACAAGAACTAATTCAAAGCATAATCAGATACACCTGGTCAGAGGGACAGAATCCTTACCTAAGAAACAGCTTTATAAGCAAAGCATAGACAAGCCAGAGGGAAGAGGAGTGGCACGAGCCGCAGCAGCTGCTGATAGAGAAGAAAGAGAAAGGAGATGGCTCCAAAGAGAGGAGAAAAGGCAGTTGAACTTGCAGCCCTTACAGGAAAGGAACAAGTTCCATGAGAGCCAGTTTCAGGCTGGGAAGCTCCAGAAGGAAGTTTTCAGGAAGGACAGAAGGAGAACCGGAAGAGTGCCTGGTAGGGAGAATACCAGGGACACAGACCCAAGAGTTCAGAGGTACCTTCATGCTTCTTCCCCTGTATGTGAGCCCCAAGGAGTTCAGAGGTGGGTGAACCAGACTCAGCCCAGGAGTCTAAGAGACACAGATCTGAACCAGGAACTGAGGCCGGGTCACAGAAAGGCCTGGAAGCCAGGGAGCCGTAAGAGCAGTCAAGGCAGCTGGAGAAAGGTTTGGGAACCTATAGAAAGAGTGCTTACCAAAAGTCCTGTTGCATATTTGCAAGACCGGGTACAGCCAGGCTGGAGAGCCTTAGGAAGAAGTTCTGAAGTAAAACCAGGAATATATGGGGAAAGCTCAGGGGCCACAGATATCTCAGCAGAACAAGAGGCTATGCAGATAGACCCTGCTGAACCTGACCCTTTGCTAACTGAATGCCCTATGGACTGTACGTTTTGTTGTACTGGGAGTTTAGAATCCTTGAGAGAAATATAGCATGCAGGATATACTTTTGAAACACAGTTTTGTTTGACAAGCTGGAAGAAGAAGCATTGCTTTTATTTGTATAACCTGTTTCGTTTGAACCTTTTGTGCATTAAGGGAATAAAACCCTATACTTTACCATTCACATGGCTTACACAACTATTCATTATGAAGAAAGGGAGTACTAGTACCAGAAGGCTTCTGGGCTAACAAAGGTTTCTACCTTCAATACACCAATGATGTCCACCCTGACCTTTAAGCCCGTGGCTAAAGGGATGGGGTTGTGACAATCCTTCTTCTCAAAGTGACCTCCTTTTGCCTGTACCTTTTGTTGCCTCTCAACCAGTTTGTAATCCAGTTGGTCACTTTAGGGTCCAACTGCATCTAGCACACTCCCTTGGTCCAGCTCTCTGGTCACCCATTCAAAGCAATAAATCAGATTTCTCAGACAAGAACTGCCTCTAGTAAAACCATGCTACTTCAGATCCTGAAAGCCACTGGATTCTTCACTATCCTCTGTTTTAGCAGTGTTTCCATTAATTTACTCAACATAGAGGTCAGACTAACTTGCCTGTAGTTCCCAACCTTATCCTTACTTCCACTTTTATATAGATGAACCACATTGTCCCTTCTCCAGTCCTTGGAGACCACTCCTGATTTTAAAGACGCATTGAAAAGGTTAGATAGTAGAGTCACCAGAGCTTCCCTAAATTCCTTCAATATTTTCAGATGTATCCTATCTTGCCCCATTGTTTTGTCTACTTTTAGTTTAGTTAGCTCCTCATGAACACAGCCTTCTCAAAATCATTCAAGAATCACCTCGGTTTTACTCGCATATGTGTGTGTTTTCTGAGGTCCTACTTTGGGCCCTTCACCTGTGAACACAGAACAGAAATTTACTCAGCAATTATGCTTTATCCTAATCGGCTTCTACATATTCCTTCTTGTCACCCTTGAGTCAGACAATACCACTTTTACACTTTTTCCTTCCATTTGTATCTTTGCTTTCCTGACTACTTTCCTAGCTTCTCTTAGCGTTTCCAAATATTATGAAGGCTAGCCTATTTTTCCTCACCTTTTTAACTGCTTCTTTTGAGGACTATTACTACTACTTATCATTTATATAGTGCTAGAAGGCTCTACACGCCCCGATGTTAACTGCTTAGCACTGAGGCGAGTCAGGGATGTTCCTTGGAGAAGCAGAGGCAGCACCACTTGCTAATGGGGCAGCAGTGATATTGAGTTGCTGTCGGTTAGCAATACATGGTGAAGGCCAGGCGCAGGAAACCCTGTCCTAAATTTTACCACATATTGCTAACCGGGCAATGGCTCAATATCACCACTGCCCAGTTAGTGAGTGGCCTATGTGGTGACCCCAGATATTCAATGCCAGGGCTGGATATGACCCTGACAGTGAATATCCAGGTTTAATATTTAGCGCTGGCAGCGCTAGGCACTGGCACTGAATATTGGGACCTACAATCTCTTCCTCTCCCTTAGAGATCCTCTATCTAAATTCAAGAAAGCATGGGACAAGCACATAGAACTCGTCTCCACTGTTCCATGTGTCCACCACCGTTTCTATAAAGAAATATTTCCTTAGCTGACTCCTAAGTTTGTTCCTTTTCACCTTCATCCTATGCCCTCTCATTCCAGAACTTCTTTTCAATTGAAAGAGACCAGCCTCCTGTGCATTTGTGCCATGGAAGTATTTAAATATCATTATCATATCTTCCATCTTCCTCCTTTCTTTCAAAGTGTACATATTGAGATCTTTAAGTCTGTCCCCATATGCTTTATGATGCAGACCACTGACAGTTTTCGTAGCTGTCCCCTGGACTGACTCCATACTATTTATATCTTTTTAAATATGTGATCTCCAGAATTGCAGATAGTATTCAGGATTGGCACTACCTTTTTTGCTGCCTTGTGCGAATGATAATTTTGCTACTTCCCCTGCTCCTCTAGAGGATTCTAATGGCGGCTTTCTCAAGCCTCTCTATTGTTCCAGTAATAACTTAAATGTTTGAACACTGTTTATACATACAGTGTGGTTACAGGAAGGCTACTAAATGTCTACATGACCTCCCTCAGGGGCTGATTGCCATGCACAAATGTCCTACAAAATCCTGCTCATTTTGAGCCTATAGGAAACCCGTCATACCATAACAGGATTCACAAAGAACCAGCCCTACTTATGAAAATGCAGCACTACAGATATTATATTGGGTCCTAGACAGGAGCGGTCTAAAGGGGATATGTGTGGAGAGTCATTGCGAGGTTTCAAATGCATACATTTGTATAACTGTGGGACCTTGTATCAATGCCCCCACTCAGTCTATTCTCTCAAATGTATGACAGCTGTGTACCTAAAAGTACAGGGCTTAAGTAGATTCGTGCCTGCTAAACAAACCAATCAATCTCTGACTCTCCCACCATCCTAAATCTCTTACTTTTACACTTAATTCATTCTCTTGCATTTATTTTTCATGCAAATCATGCAGACACTCGGCACCTATGTAGCAACCCTGCTATTTCAAAATTCTTACAGCAACAATCCTACCTATGAAAAGGCTTTGAACACCAGTACACCTACTACTGGTAAAACAGAACAAGTGGGAGTTCTACCAATCTCTCAACAGAAACTACATGTTAAGAATATAGCACCTCATTCCACATGCAAACCACAGACAGATCCGCACCAATTTGAGACCAAGGGACCAAAATTAGAAATACAAATATGAAGACAAAATTGAACTGGGAATCCTAACATCAAACTCGGTATGTACTGCAACACTGAAGAAAAAAAATATGCATTTTCTCTTAAACTGAACAAAACTGTACCAAGACATCTGCAGTGCCCAATTCCCAAAGTTAACATATTCCGCTTAATAAATTTAAAGTAAAAGATTTTTTTTCTACCTTTGTCTGTCTGAGCATTTTATTTTCCAATCATGCTGGTCCCAGTCTCTTTTTTGTTTTACTCATCTGTCTTCTGCTAATTCCATTGCCTGCTATCAATTCTTTTCTCTCTCTCTGTTCACTCAAATTTCACCCTCTTTCTCACTCTCCACTCCTCATTCTCCTTCTTTTTTGCTTTTCACCTATCAACTTTTCATCTTTCTCTCACCTCCCGAGCAGCACTTAGCTTTCCCATTTCCCTTGTTTCACTCCTCTGGCCTCTTAGTCCCATCTATCTTTCACCCACTCCCCATTACCACATTTCAACCTCTTGTACTCACCATCCATCTCTCCCTCCGCCCTTGTAGCCCATGTACATGTATCTCCACCACTGATTGCATGTCAGTTTGTCAGTTAGAATCCATAATTATCAGACTTTGTCACACAAATACACACCGTAATCAAAAGCGCACACCATACACACTAACGTCTTCTTTTTAGTTGCCAAACCAATATAGAATTCAAGATATCAGAAAACAGCCTTTTTGTCTGGGTCCCAGAGGAGCAGGGAGATTTGCAAGGCAGCAAAAACCAAAAATAACAAAAATACATTGATTTTGTATCTGATTTTATGCTTTGTCAGTCATCTAACACCTGACGAAACAGGTGACACTTCAGATGGACAAGATAGCAGAGTAACCCCACAAAGAATAAAACAAACTAGTCCATAAGTTAGGGACAGCCAATGCAAAAGCACAAGAACATGTAACATGCAAACTAGTCCAGAATGCAGGCAGCAAGATAAGAGTATCATAAAGGTGCAATGAACTGGACGAGTAGAACTATTCCACAGCAACAGCTCACCCATACAGGATGCAGATAAATCCAATCGTATTTTCAATACCATACAAAGAATCTTTTAAACATAATCCACTTCCGACTAGGCAGCCAATGTAAAGAACGCAAACAGGGTGTAATATGGTCGAACCATGATTTGCTCAAAATTACCCTTGCTGCTGCATTCTGCACTAACTGCAATGCTGATAAGGTAGAAGATGGCAAACCCAACAGTACCACAATCTATAGTCAAATGTCGAAGACAATACTGCTTGAAACACAGATCGGCAATCAGAAGAAGTAAGGAGCAGCCGAAGTCAACACAGAAGCCGTATTTAAAAAAACAAACAATGCTCAAGTTTAGTAACATGAGCCCTCATATCCAACCACACTTCCAAAGTCACACCTAAATAAACCACTTCATAATGAACAGCAACCAAATGGCCATTCAGCAACACTTCAGTAGGCGCGACAAAGGACTTATCATGAGAGACAAACAATACTTCTGTTTTCTTATAATTAATACGCAGACCATATTGAGCAAATCATGTCTGCAGAACTTCCAAATATCACAGCAAAGACAAAGAAGCATACCCAAACGAAACATCAAAAGACTGGTAAATCAAAAAATCATCAGCATAAACATAAGCAACAATGAACACATAGGAGCAACATAGATATTAAAGAATAAAGCAGAAAGTGCTGACCCCTGCGGCACACCACTACACAAAGGGATCCAGTCTGAAGAATCTGAACCAACCCTTACCTGAAACAACCTATCTAATAAATATGAAACAAACCAATGCAACACCTGACCCGCAATACCCAAATAAATCAAACTCTGCAAATGCAGGACATGATTAATGCAATCAAAAGCCAAGGAGATATCAATAAAGATCATCATAACTCCCATATTCACATGATCCAAGCTACACCATAAAGTATTAAACAAAGAAAGCAATAGTCTCCACATCATACCCTCGACAGAGGCCATGCTGTTGCATATTGTGGAGGAGTAACCTAGTGGTTGGGGCAAGGTACTTCAGGCCAGAAGGTCAGGGGTTCAAATCCCACTAGAGGACAGCAACCTTGGGCCGGAAGGACTGGGGTTTCTAGTCCCACAGGTGCTCCTTGTGGTCTTGGGCAAGCCACTTAACCCTCCATAGCCCATGTTCCCTGTAAAATAGTTATCTCCAAGTTAAAATGGCCCTGTTCAATGTAATTTCAGTTTGTTCAATGTAAACTGCACTGATGCAGAATAGCACGGTATATAAGAGAATGTAAATAAGTAAATATCATGCACATCCACAAAATCCAACAATTGAATCAGTGCCAACTGCTCAGGAATCTTCGCCAAAAAAGGGAGATTTGAGATAGGCTGATAAAAGCCTGGAAGCAAAACATCAAGGTGAACTTTTTTAAGCAAAGGACGTACAGAGGTCATCTTAAAATTGTTAGGCACAGTACTGGAATGCAAAAAAATGATTGATCAAAGCACAAAAGAAGGGAACATACTCCTTCCAAACTGACTGAAACCAAAAAGCAGGACATGTTGAAGAAGACAGACCCAAGGTCGCATCTACCATCTCCTTTTCTGATACCACTCGAAACTCCGACCAGACATCATTCACCAAAGCAGGAATATCATCTATACAGAGATAAGGCAAACAATAGGACGTTGAATGAAACACAGCCCTACCAGCTGCAAGATGTCCTGAAACCTTTGCAGATGGACCAGATACCACCTGGCCATCAGTCAAGGGACATGTCAGAGAATGAACCACAGCGAACAACTCCTGTGGCTGGTTCAAAGAACGAGCAAGATGATGTGAATAATATGTCCTGTTTATCCAACACAAAACCACAATAGTCTGCCAAACACTGTAAGTATGTGGTCTTAAATACTGCACTATGGTACTTACGCCAACAACGTTCAGTTCTCTGCAAAATGCATTTCTTTTCATGAAAAGAGGTATCAAACCAAAGAGCAACATGTAGCCGAGACTGTCCAGAAGATGACCCATAGCACCGACAAGCCACTGTAGACACTACTGAATTCCAATCAGTCACCATGGAATCAACATCAGGCCACTCAAAACCATGAAAACAAGGAGACAGCTCATGAAGAAAACGAGCCTTGTTGAATGGAGTCAAAATGGCAAGAAACTGCGGGACAATTAACTACCATAGGAAAACAACCACCCGGTACCTGCAATGAAAACTTAAGAAGAAAATGGTCCGACCATGGGACAGGCAAACATCACAGGCTAGCACTCATGTGTTGCCACACAAAACCTGCAGGAATAAAAAACAAAATCCAAAACTGCTCCATGAACATGCATTGCCCGCCGCAATTGCCCGCCGTGACAGGAGAGCATCACCCTGGTGTGGCAGGAAGTGATCCTGTAACTAGGACCTGTCCTCCAGGTGATGTAAAACCCTCTCGCACCGAGGAAGTTTCTCCAGGGCCATGTGCCCATGAGGGAAGGGTTAGGACAGCCATTATAGTTGATGATTCAATCATTAGGCATGTAGATAGCTGGGTGGCTGGTGAACGTGAGGATCGCCTGGTAACATGCCTGCCTGGTGCGAAGGTAGCGGACCTCACGCGCCACCTAGATAAGGTCTTAGATAGTGCTGGGGAGGAGTCTGCTGTCTTGGTACATGTCAGTACCAATGACATAGGAAAATGTGGTAGGAAGGTTCTAGAGGCTAAATTTAGGCTTTTAGGTAGGAAGTTGAAATCCAGAACTTCCAGGGTAGCATTCTCCGAAATGCTTCCTGTTCCACGTGCAGGACCCAAAAGGCAGGCAGAGCTCCGGAGTCTCAATGCGTGGATGAGACAATGGTGCAGAGATGAGGGTTTTGGATTTGTTAGGAACTGGGGTACATTCTGGGGAAAGGAGGGGCTCTTCCGAAGGGATGGGCTTCACCTTAACCGGGATGGAACCAGGCTGCTGGCATTAACCTTTAAAAAGGAGATAGAGCAGATTTTAAACTAGATAATAGGGGAAAGCCGACAGTCGCCCAAGAGCAGATGGTTCGGAAGAATGTATCCTTGAAGGATACTGCCAAAAGAAGAGAGGTTCCAAAAAAGAGTAAAGTAGCCCAAATGCCCTCGAGTATGGAGCAGACAGAGCTTAAAGATCCCAAATTACCCATGCCTACCAATAGCCAAATTAATATGAATAAAATACAATCTCTAAAATGCTTGTATGCAAATGCTAGAAGTCTAAAAAATAAGATGGGAGAATTAGAATATATAGCACTAAATGAGAGGTTAGATGTGATTGGAATATCAGAGACATGGTGGAAGGAGGACAACGAGTGGGACACTGTGATACCTGGGTACAAACTATATCATAATGATAGAGCGGATCAAATTGGTGGAGGGGTTGCGCTCTATGTTAGAGAGGGCATTGAGTCAGAAAGGATTAAAGTTTTGCAGGAAACAAAATTTGCTGTAGAATCTCTATGGATTGAAATTCCATGTAAAAAGGAGAAGGCAATGGCAGTGGGGTGTACTATCGACCGCCTGGCCAGAATGAACAAATGGATGATGAAATGCTCAAAGAAATCAAGGAAGCTAACAAAAGTTACAGCGCAGTAATAATAATGGGCGATTTCAATTTACCTTGAGTGAGGCCCTACGCCAACAAAAATTGTGGGCCCCCAGCAGGGGCGGCCCAAGGGGGGTGCGGACCTCATTTGCATAAGGGGCCTCATTTGCATAAATATTTGCATAATGTTACCATATACTAACTTTTAGTAAACGTCCCTCTTAATGAGTGTATGGATAAAGAAAGACTAAAAGATTTCTACATTACTATAATCCAGTGCCAACTGCCAGACACATTAGGAACTACTACAAACACTGCCCATAGTAAACCCGCCGTATCCTAACAGCACTACCAGGACTCACAAAGCACCATACTCTACCAATCAAAAGGCAACACTGCAAATATTAAACCAATACATTTCAGAGAACAACAATACATGACCTACTGGGGAAAGAGAACAAGTGGCAATGTCAAATAGGAATTATATAAACAGAACACCTCAGCTCAGTTACACATGCAGAACATAGACCATCACCAAACAAGTAATCACAATTTAGAAATAGGTAGACAATAATTAAACTGGGAATCCCAAAAGCCAAACTTGGAATGTACAACACTGTAGAAATAAAACAATACATTAATTTGCTCTTGTACTAAACAAAGCGCAGATGTTAATGATGCACATTTACCAGAGCTGACATATTCCAATTAATAAATTCAAAATAAAGAGATATTTTTCTACCTTTTGTGCATTTTTTTCAGCTGCAATTGCTCCAGCCACTTTCTTCTGGTTTCTTCGTGTCTTCTGCTAACTCTCCATCGTCTGCTGTCCATTTGTCCTTTCTTCTCTCTTCTAGATTATTTTCCATTCTCTCTACATCTGCTTTAACATACTAATCTTTCTCCTTTTGCTCTTTCCTCATTCCTATTTCATCCACTCAAATATTACCCCTCCATCCTCAATCCCCACTTACTCTCCCAATACCCGGCCAATTGTAGATTTTTTATCCCTCCCACACAAAATATTTTTCCCTTCTCCATTTTACTCTTCCAGCCCCATCCCATTCTAATCCTCCCCCAACATCAGCTCCCTTCTAGTTCCAGCCTCACCCAGCATCCATTCCCTTCTAGTCCCTGCATCAGCCCATTTCCAGTCCTAGCCATCCATCAGCCCATTTCCAGTCCTAGCCCCCCCATCACCCCACTTACAGTCCTTAACCCCCCATCACCCCATTTTCAGTCCTTAACCCCCCATCACCCCATTTTCAGTTTAAGCCCCCCCTATAACCCATTACCAGTCCTAACCCCCCATCAGCCCACTTCCAGTCCTAACCCCATCAACCCATTTCCAGTCAGCCCCCCATAGCCCATTGCCAGTCCTACCCCCCCCATCAGCCCACAGCCCATTACCAGTCCTAAACCCATCACCCCACCTCCAGTTTTAACCCCCCAGCCCATTTCCAGTCCTAGCCCCCCATAGCCCATTACCAGACAACCCCCATCAGCCCACAGCCCATTACCAGTCTTAACCCCCCCAAAGCCCATTACCAGTTCTAACCCCCCCCCAACAGCCCATTACCAGTCCTAACCCCATCAGCCCACCTCCAGTCTTAACCCCCCAGCCCATTTCCAGTCCTAGCCCCCCCCCATAGCCCATTACCAGACAGCCCCCATCAGCCCACAGCCCATTACCAGTCTTAACCCCCCCAAAGCCCATTGCCAGTTCTAAGCCCCCCCCAACAGCCCACAGTCCATTACCAGTCCTAACCCCATCAGCCCACCTCTAGCCTTAACCCCCCCCAGCCCAGCCCATTTCCAGCCCCAGCCCCCCAATAGCCCATTACCAGCCCTACCCCCCCAGTCCATTTCCAGCCCCAGCCCCCCCAATAGCCCATTACCAGTCCTACCCCCCCAATAGCCATTACCAGTCCTACCCCCCCATAGCCCATTACCAGTCCTACCCCCCCGGCCTAAAGTAAAATTTAATTTAAAAAAAAACCTGGTGGCTGCCGCCGCGGGGACCCCTCTGCTGCTGCCGCGGGGGCCCCGTCTACAAGCTGGTCGGGTCCGGTCGGGTCGGGTCGGGTCCGGTCGGGTCTCTCTCCCTCCCTCGCTGCAGGCTGCAGGCTGCAGGCTGCGAGAGACGCATCTTCGCGTCTCTCGCAGCCTGCAGCGAGGGAGGGAGGGAGAGAGACCTGACCAGACCCGACCCGACCCGACCGGACCGGACCCGACCAGCTTGTAGACGGGGCCCCCGCGGCAGCAGAGGGGGCCCCGCGGCGGCAGCCACCAGTTTTTTTTTTTAAATTAAATTTTACTTTAGGCCGGGGGGGGGTAGGACTCCTACCCCCCCCGGCCTAAAGTAAAATTTAATTTAAAAAAAAAACCTGGTGGCTGCCGCCGCGGGGCCCCCCATGCGGCCGCGGGGGCCCCGGCAACAAGCGGGTCGGGTGCGGTCCGGTCGGTTCGGGTCCGGTCGGGTCTCTCTCCCTCCCTCGCTGCAGGCTGCGAGAGACGCGAAGGGAGAGCGTCTCCTCGCGTCTGTGTTAAGCCCGCAGGGGCTGATGGGATTTCCCATCAGCCCCTGCGGGCTTAACACAGACGCGAGGAGACGCTCTATCTTCGCGTCTCTCGCAGCCAGGAGGGAGGGAGGGAGACGAGACCCGACCCGACCCGACCATCTTGTAGACGGGGCCCCCGCGGCAGCAGAGGGGGCCCCGCGGCGGCAGCCACCAGGTTTTTTTTTTAATCGAGTTTAAAAAAAAAAAAAACTGGTTCTATTTTTTGTGGGCCCCTGCCGGTTGTGGGCCCTACGCCATGGCGTACATGGCGTATACGTAAATCCGGCCCTGCCGGTATCGACTGGGTCAGTGTCACGGCAGTACATGCTAGGGAGATAAAGTTCCTAGATGACATAAATGACTGCTTCTTGGAGCAGCTGGTCCATGAACCGATGAGAGGGGAAGCCATATTAGACCTAGTCCTTAGTGGAACACCAGATCTAGTGCAAGAGATAAGGGTGTTGGGGCCACTTGGCAATAGTGATCATAGCATGATCGCCTTTGATTTAATTAGTGGAGGAGGGATGGTAAGGAAATCCACAGTACTACCTTTTAACTTTCGAAAGGGAGACTATGATAAAATGAGGAAAATAGTTAAGAAAAAGCTAAAAGAAGCAGTTGCAAAGGTTAAAGACTTACATCAAGCTTGGGTGTTGTTGAAAAATACTATCTTGGAAGCCCAGACCAGCTGTATTCCACGCTTTAAGAAAAGTGGAAGGAAGTCCAAAAAACTGCCAGCATGGTTTAATGGTGAGGTCAGAGAGGCTGTTGTTTCCAAGAAAGCATCTTTCAGGAAATGGAAAAAAGAGCCAAACGATGAAACCTGGAAACAGCACAAGCACTGGCACGTCAAATGCAAGGCATTGATAAAGAAGGCAAAGAGAGAATTTGAGAAGAAGCTTGCTGCGGAAGCAAAAATGCAAAATAAAGATTTTTTCAAGTACATTCGTAGCAAAAAACCTGTGAGAGAGTCAGTTGGACCATTAGATGATAGAGGAGTTAAAGGGGCACTAAGAGGCGACAGGGCGATAGCGGAGAGACTGAATGAATTCTTTGCTTCGGTCTTTACTGAGGAAGATGTAGGGATGTTAACCATGACTGAAGTGGTATTTAAAGGTGCGGAAGAATTGAAGGAAATATCGATACATCGGGAAGATGTATTACAACTATTAGATAAACTGAAGAGTAGCAAATCACCTGGGCCGGATGGTATACCTCCAAGGGTGTTGAAAGAACTGAAATATGAGATTGCAGACCTGCTATTAATAATCTATGAACTATCATTAAAATCATCTCTAATACCTGAAGATTGGCAGATCGCCAATGTAACACCAATTTTTAAAAAGGGTTAGAGGGGTGATCCGGGAAACTACAGACCGGTGAGCCTGACGTCAGTACCGGGAAAAATGGTAGAAACCTTCATAAAGAATAAAATTACTCAGCATGTAGATAGTCATGGCCTAATGGGAGACAGCAAACATGGCTTTAGACAAGGAAGATCTTGTCTTACTAATCTGTTATGTTTTTTTTGAAGGTGTGAATAAACAGGTGGACAAAGGTGAGTCGGTTGATATAGTGTATCTGGACTTTCAGAAAGCCTTTGACAAGGTCCCTCATCAGAGACTTTTGGCAAAAGTAAAGAGTCAAGGGATAGGAGGCAGTGTACTACTGTGGATCAGGAACTGGTTAAAAGATAGAAAGCAGAGGGTTGGGCTAAATGGCCAATTTTCCCAATGGAGAAAGGTGAATAGTGGTGTACCCCAGGGATCTGTGCTGGGTCCGCTGCTTTTTGACATATTCATAAATGACCAGGAAAGTGTAATAACGAGTGAGGTTATCAAATTTGCAGATGACACAAAGATATTTAATGTTGTTAAAACCCAAGAGGATTGTGGAAAATTGCAAGAGGATCTTGCTAAATTGGAAAACTGGGCATCAAAATGGCAAATTAAATTTAATGTGGACAAGTGCAAAGTTATGCACCTAGGGAAGAACAACCCAAACTCTGGTTACACGATGCAAGGTTCCACATTAGGAACCACCACCCAGGAAAAAGATTTAGGCATCATTTTGGATAAGATGTTAAAACCCTCAGCCCAGTGTGCAGCGGCAGCCACGAGAGCAAATAGAATGCTAGGTATCATAAGGAAAGGAATGGAAAATAAAACAAAAGATATTATAATGCCTCTATACCGTTCCATGGTGAGACCGCACCTTAAATATTGTGTGCAATTCTGGTCGCCGTATCTTAAAAAGGATATAGCGTTATTAGAAAAGGTTCAGAGAAGAGCCACCAAAATGGTAAAGGGGATGGAAGGATACTCCTATGAAGAAAGGCTAAAAAGGTTAGGGCTCTTTAACCTGGAAAAGAGACGGCTGAGGGGAGATATGATAGAAGTCTATAAATTAATGAACGGAGTGGAACTGGTAAACGTAGATCGACTGTTTACGTTATCAGAATATAGGAAGACTAGGGGACATGCAATGAAGCTACAGGGTAAACTATTTAAGACTAATAAAAGAAAATATTTTTTCACTCAACGTGTAATCAAACTCTGGAATTTGTTACCGGAGGATGTAGTAAAGGCTGTTAGTGTAGCTGGGTTTAAAAATGGTTTGGACAAGTTCCTGGAGGAAAGGTCCATAAACCATTATTAAGAAGGGACCCAGGATATCAATGCTTGACCTAGTACAAGCATTGAAGAACCTGTGTCTTTTGGGGAAACTGCTAGGTACGTATGACCTAGATTGGCCACTGTTGGAAACAGGATACTGGGCTTGATGGACCTTGGTCTGACCCAGTATGGCATATCTTATGTTCTTATGTTCACTACTTGATGGAACTCTAAAGACCCCATAGCAGACCTAAACACGGACACCAACGGGTCTAACACAGACAAGGCAGGCACCGCATACAACACAGGCAAATTAAAATCACCAACCAATAACAAATGGTCAAGATCAATGTTCAAAGCCACCAATTGTACCACCAATGTGGAGTGACTAGAGAAACACACAGAAAGAGGATGATACACAATCCCAAAAATCACACACCTGTTACCAGCAAGTAGCAACTGAAGATCCGGCTACAAAATGGTAGTCAGCTGTGAAAACCCCCAATTTCATTTAGCAAGAATCATTACCCAACCAATCTGCTTCCTCACCCCTGACTCATGAAACATAACATACCCAGGGGTGCAGAGCTGGTTCAAAAGAACGGTATCATTAAAAACCACCCATATCTCTCTGACAGCAACAAGGTCAGGACCACAGTTCACTAGATAATCCTAAATTATATCCACCTTATTACACACAGAGTGCATGTTAACCACAGAAACACTCAACTCAATATGACTAGGGATAGAGGTCATAGATAGCACTGTATGCACAGGAGGAACCCTCTCCTTTATCTTATAAATAGGATTAACTACAACATATCTCCCATACCCAAAAACATCCGGAATGGCTGACCAACCACCCTTCCCTCTCATCCCAGCACCCCTAGCATGAAAACAACCAAACATAACCAACCCCACCACATCTTTCATACTCCACACATAAAAGGTTCTATGGTGCTTGACCAAAACAACTCACAAACCAACATACGCAACACAAAATGAACGAGCCTACAGACAAACCACCAATCATCCAGGCCTCCTCAGGGCCTTCAAGGGACATGTCAAGGGCATGCTCCTTGGGCATGCCTCTTCGCCAGGACCCTCCTTTTCAGTCCCCCTTCGCGTCTCACAATGATGACGTCAGCAATACAATCGCAGATGTTTCTGGCATTCAGAGACTGTCCAGACTAGCAATAGATCACAAGCAGGAAGCTCCTTCTGTAAGATCACAACACTCCCACTCTCATCATGAGTGAGACAAGATGAAACATAGAAATATAGAAACATGACGACAGAAAAAGACCACATGTCCTATCTAGTTTGTCCTTCCATATCAACCACTACAACAGTCACCTTTTTTTCCTTTAGAGATCCTCTGTGTTTGTCCCATACTTCTTCAAATTCAGATACTATCCTCATCTCTACCACTTCCACTGAGAGACTTTTCAACGGATCCACTACTCTTTCCATAAAGAAATATTTCCGCATATCACTCCTGAATCTATCCCCTTTCACCTCATCCCATTTCCCTAGTAGCAAAGCTTGCTTTCAATCGAAAGAGGCTCTCCTCCTGTGCATTTATGCCACGGAGGTATTTAAACGTTTCAATCATATCACTTCTATCCCGCCTTTCCTCTAAGATGTACATATTAAGATCCTTAAGTCTGTCCTCATATGCTTTATAATGAAGACCACTAGACATTTTAGTAGCCACCCTCTGTACTGACTCCAGCCTGCTTATATCCTTTTGAAGGTGCAGTCTCCAGAATTACACACAATACTCCAACTGAGGTCGCACCAAAGACTTATACAGAGGCACTATCATCTCCTTTCTTCTGCTGGCCATGTCTCTCCCTATGCACCCAAGCATCCTTCTAGCTTTTGCTGTCGCCTTTTCTACCTATTTAGCTACTTTAAGATCATCAGACACAATCACACCTAGTTCCCACTCTTCTTTAGTGGACAAAATTACTTCACCCCCTATACTATATCGCTCTCTTGGATTGCTGCAGCCCAAATGCATGACCTTGCATTTTTTAACATTAAATCTCAGCTGCCAAATTCTAGATCATTCTTTAAGCTTAGCTAGATCCCTCCTCATGTTATCTACACCTTCCTGGGTGTCTACTCTATTGCAGATTGAGGCAAACCTTACCCGACAGCCCTTCCGCTATATCACTAACAAAGATGTTAAAAAGAATCGGACCGGACTTCCGGTATGGCACTGAGCTGATCGGACATCGTGCAGATCAGCTCCGGGCACCCATCCCAAATAGCAGCTATAAATCCTAACTGATCGTGATCGAATGCCCCTGGCTACCTCCAAAAGCAGCAGGGATAGTGGTGGGGGTGCAGTAGTGCCTTCACTGCGGGCCGAGAGACCCCCGATGGCTACAAAAACATCCAAACGGGAGAAAACACGAGGCCCTGACCCAAAGATGGCTGAGGGAGCGACGAGAAGCCCTGGGTCTGAGGGAGAGAGCAGCATGGTGGCTGCCGTGAGTGCCACGGTGGTGCGGGCCCTGGACGAGCGCTTCAATGAACTCGGAGATCGGTTGGACTCTGTGGCACAAAACATCGCTGATTTTACCGGGCAGATGGAACATGCAGAGACAAGGATCTCGGACATGGAAGATGCTCAGCACACTCTAACGGCTAGAGTGCAAGCTCTGGAGACCCTTGTCAAGCAGCAAGGGGAAAAGCTACAGGATCTGGAAAACAGGGGCCGCAGAAAAAACTTGCGGTTTATCTGCATCCCGGAGACGGTTGCAGAGAATGCCTTACCCCGATATCTTCTGGACTGGATGGGAAGACTCCTGGACAATGTAGGGGAGCGCTCCATCGTGCTGGAACGAGTACACAGACTAGGCCCGAGACGTGATCAAGCACAGAGACCGCGTGCAGTCATAGCCCGCTTTCTGGACTACACCCAGAAGGAGAAGGTGCTGAGAGCGGCCCGCGCTCGTCGGAGGCAGGCTGACGAAGCTGACCACATCCTGGTTTTCCAGGATTATTCTTTTTTGGTGAGCCAACAACGAAGAGCCTTTTCGTCCATCTGCGCCCAGCTAGCGAACAAGGGGATTCGCTTCTCATTATTCTATCCAGCGAAATTGAGAGTGGAACATCGAGGACAGACAAGAATCCTTGGGACACCAGAGGAGGCTCGCACCTGGATAGCACAACTGGCTGAGACATCAGTGGCTGGGTCGTGAGGCCCGCGGCGGTAAGGCTGAGACCAGGATCACGATGGGGAGCAGCGTGCAGCCAGCCATGGATGGAGTAGCAGTGCTGCGGTCTACGAGGAGAGAGTGTCAGCAGTGTGGACATGAGGTTCCTGGGACTCATATTAAATTTGTTTGGGTTGGTGACACTGTTGGAGTGGTCCTCTGGGGAGCTGTCTTAAGGGGGGGACAATAATGATTGAAAATGGGGAATGGTGTCTGCGCATAAGGCCGATGCCCGGGAGATGGGCCCTGAAGTGGGTAACATGTAATGGGAGCTCGTGTGTAGAGGGGCTGTGGGCTTAGGCTGCCGGGCTCTTTTCTCTCTGGGTTCTTTCCTTACAATTGTTAAGCTTTTCCACTTATTGCTTGCTACTTTCTTTCTTCTGCCTTGGGTGGTATTCTATAGGGGGGAGGGAGGAGACACTTTGGAGGTGGGCAAGTTACTTAGTTGCGCTTCAATTAAGTTATAGTTTGGGACAATTACAAAGTAGCTGTTACATTTGTATTTGTTGTTAGTAACAATGTTGCTGGGGAGAAGGGGACTATGGAAGTGCAAATTCTTTTTTTCTTCCTTTAAATGAGTCATGGCCCATGTAATTTCTCGGGAAGGGCAGGAAAGGGGGAGGAAGGGGCGTGTAGCTGGGCCGGCATGCCCAATGAAGGGGGGGGGGGCATCACTCAGGGGTAGAGAGGCGTGGGGGGAGACTTGAGGGGACGGTAGAGGGTGAATAGAACTCCTAGGTAGCTGGGGGGCAGGGTATGGCGAGTGTGAGTGTGTCAGGGGTGGGCCCGATGCCAATGGAAGTGTCCGACCTGTTGGACGGACTGGATAGGATGGAGGGGGGCGGGGGGGATGGGGGAGGGGGGAGGTAATCAGGGGTGGGAGGGTTCACACTCCGGGGTTTAAGAATTGGCAGCATAGAATTACCAGGGAAGATGTGAGTGGGGGGCTTCAGGCTGGGGGAGCCCCTCCGGTACGCTTAGATTTTTCGTTTTGGAAAAGCCTTGACACTGCCCCATCCACCTGAGGGTCATTACCTGGAATGTCTGTGGACTAGGTAACCCCATTAAAAGATATAAAGTACTCCAAGCACTGGCCCGACACAACTGCGATATAGCCCTGATACAGGAAACCCACCAGTCGGCTGAAGAGCATAGCAAGCTGTGTAGGTCCTGGGTGGGGCAGGTCTTGGGATCCCCGGCTACTGGGAACAAGGGGGGAGTTGTTATCTTGGTTCACAAGAGGATTCGTTTTGTGGCGGAGACGGTTATTGCGGATGAGGTGGGTAGGTCTCTGTTGATTTATGGTCAGTTAGAGGGGAAGCCGGTGATTCTCTGGGCCCTTTACGGACCTAATGTAGCTGATTTTGGTTTTTATAGCAAGTCGGCCTCCAGACTGGAGCAGCTCCCCAAGTGCCCCTTGATTCTAGGGGGGGGGGGGACTTTAACGGGGTTATGGATGTAGGTCTAGATACGTCTCGAGGGGGGGGGACGAGGGAGAGGGGGCTGTCCTCTCGGTTGCTACAATGCTTCTGTAAGCAATTGGGAGTAATTGATCCGTGGCGGTTGTTGCATACCTCGGAGAAAGACTTCACACATCAATCTAGAGCCCATGGCACCAGTGCCGGTATAGATTATTTGTTTCTATCAAGGGAGCTATTTGCTCATACGGAGGCAGCTCAAATTGGTCCCTTGGAGGTCTCCGATCACGCTTTGGTCTGGCTGGATTTGAACTGGGGGGGTGATACTGCTCGGACACGTATTTGGCGTTTTCCCTTGGGGTTGTACCATGATGCGCAGTTCCGTCAATTTCTCCGTCAACGGTGGACGGAATTTGTGAGCGATCACCGAGTCCACGAGGATGATCCTGAATTGATTTGGGAAACGGTGAAGGTGGTTCTTAGGGGAGATATCATCGGTTATGCCGCACGAAAGCGTCGGATACTCGCGGAACGTATCATGGCACTGGAGCAACAGGTCACTAAACTTCGGCGTCGTTGTGCCCAACTACCGTCGGCTGAGAATAGGAGGAGGCTTTGGGAGACCCAAGTTGATCTCAACGAACTGTTGCATCAGAAAGCCAAGAAATCAATTCTTTATTACCGCTATCGGTTGTACTGTTATGGCGATAAGCCTGTGAAATTGTTGGCTCGTTGTCTGAGGGGCAGACGGGGCTCTACCATGGTGGCGGGCCTCCGGGATGACAAGGGCACTGTGCACAAGGCGAATGGGGATATTGCCAGGGTTTTTCGGGATTTTTTTCAGTCACTCTACAAAGGTGAGGCGGGGCCCGGTGCGTTCCTGCCGGACTACTTGCGAGATTTGACTTTGCCATGGCTTACTGAGGTGCAGAGGGGGGCGCTGGATCAGCCTCTTACCTCCCAGGAGATACAATTGGCCATCTCGGCGGCTAGTTGCTGTAAGGCCCCCGGACCGGACGGCATGAGTGCGGAATTTTACAAGATACTGGGTGACTGTGTCAGTCCGGTGTTACGAGAGGTGTTCAGTGTGCGGAGGGACCGGGGGGCTTTTCGATGGGGGCAGAACCATGCTTATATTACTCTGATTCCCAAACCGGGTAAGGACCCGCTGTTAGCAGCCTCGTACCGGCCTATTTCCCTTATTAATTTTGACTTAAAGGTTCTGGCGAAAGTTTTGGCTCTTAGGTTGGCTGACGTATTGGGGAGTTTAGTTCATGAGGCACAAGTGGGCTTTGTTAAGGGGCGATACGCCGTGCGTAATCTCTGGAAAATCCTGGCCTCCTTGGAATGGGTACATGCTCGACAGATACCCTCGCTACTGGTCAGCTTCGATGCCGAAAAGGCATTTGATAGGGTGAATTGGCAATATCTATGGGGGCTGTTGCCATGCTACGGCATCGGAGATGTCTTTTGCAACATGGTGCGGCGTTTATATTTGACACCGACGGCGGGGATTATGTGCAATGGAGTACTTTCGGAGGGGTTCGCTCTGGAGAGGGGTACGCGTCAGGGCTGCCCCCTCTCCCCGTTGTTATTTGTTCTCTCCCTGGACCCCTTGATTCGCAAAATTGTTCAATCGGGTATGATCAAGGGTGTGGAGATGGGATCGCAGGAGTTCGTAATTTCAGCTTTTGCGGATGATCTGTTAGTCCATGTGACTTCCCCAGTAGCTTCTCTTCAGAGTCTTTTAGAGGAATTTGGGCGATTTGGGACCTTGGCGGGTCTCCGTATCAATTATGCTAAATCGGAAGCGTTGGATATTCTAGGGCAACTTCGTGGGTCCTGGGGGGAGACTTTTCCCCTCCGGTGGGCAGTGGAGGAATTTGTTTACTTGGGTATAGTGATGCCTTGTCAGCCCCAGGAGCTATATAGACGCAATCTGGATCGCATATTGCGGCGTTTGACGACACAGTTGCAGGCCTGGGAGTATCTTCCTTTGTCTCTGTCTGGGAGAATTGCGGTGGTACAGATGGTCATATTACCACGTATCCTTTACTGGTTGCAGACCTTGCCGGTTTGGTTATTACGTCGGGACTTGCGTCGTGTGGAAGTCTCTCTTAAGGGGTTTCTTTGGAGAGAGCAGCGGGCTCGGGTCCCGTGGGATAGGTTACTGGGGAAATGGAAAGAGGGGGGTATGGGGCTGCCTGACTTAAAGCTGTATGCTTTGGCGTGCCAAGCGAGACATTTAGGAGATTGGTTAGGTGGGACAGAGGACTATATGCCTCGGGCTGTGGAGGAGTGTTTAGTGGCACCGTGGACTTTATTGGGGGTTTTGCATGGGCGACATAGTGATTTGCCAGAGGCGGTTAAGAGGAGCGCCTTAGTGGGCTCGGCTAGACGCACCTGGCAACAGCTTAATAAGTATTGGACGGCGCCCTGGGGTGTTTCTAGTTGGTTACCCCTTCAAGGGAATGCCCAGTTCCTCCCGGGGTCCGACACGAGGGTGTTTAGAGACTGGGGGGCCCGCGGTATACTGACGGTGGGACATCTCGTCGAACCCTCGGGATGCTGCAAGTCCTTTTTGGCCCTGAGCCGCGAGTACGAGTTACCTACTAGACACTGTTTTGCCTATATGCAAGTCGCTCACTACGTGGCCTCACTACCACGGGATGCGCTGCACATTGACCACTCGGCCACGATTATGGAATTTTTTGGGATAGGGGAGGATAGTCCCCCATCCATTTCGCAGCTGAAGAGTCGATTGGATTGTTATAGGGTACTTCCCGATTATCGGGGGGTCGAGTTGGCTTGGGCTGCTGAATTGGGAGGGGAGGTGGCCCCGGGACTGGTCGGCAAGGCTTTGAAACGGATTGTTCGAGTGGCGCAGGGGGTCCGGTGGAGGGAGATCCAATTTAAGTGTGTGACCCGAGCTCATTTTTCCCCACGGCGGGCCTTTCGGAGTCAGTTGGGGACGGATGGCAGCTGCCCTCGTTGTTCGGCTCACTTGGCGACTTTGCTGCATATGTGGTGGGGCTGTCGTAGACTGCGGCCCTATTGGGCGAAGATACGGGATTTTCTTAGTCAGCTGTTGCAGCAACAGATTAGATGGACCGGCTCCTTTGTGGTTTTGGATCAGCTGGCGGTCCCCGTGCCTGCGAAGGCAGGGGAGCGAATGCTCTTGCGGAAGGCCTGTCTGGTGGGTAAAGGGCCGATTCTCCGGTTGTGGAGGGAAAATCAGCCGCCAACCTTCAGCGAATGGCGGAATAATTTCCACCATTTGATGTTGCTGGAGCGCTGGCTTGCGAGGGGCAGTGTCAAGCGCTGGACAGTGTTTATGTCAACTTGGGAGCCCTATATTCAGCAACTAGGGGCGCGTAGCCGTAATGAAATTCTTCAAATGGGGAGTTGAATGGATGAGGGGGAGGAGAGGTGGATATATCGTGCTTCCAATTCAGTACTAGTTTTTTTTTGCTGCTGAGGGAGTGTGGGGGGAAGGGGGGGGGAGGGGAGGGGAGGGTAGGGGGGATGGGGGAGGGTATAATATGATAAAAGACACCTGTTGTACTTTTCTGTGGTCACCCGGAGGGGATAAGAGTACACCCCTCGTGGAGACCTGGTTCACTGTTTTTGTATACTTGCATTTACTGGTGGATTAAATAAAGATTTAAAAAAAAAAAAGAATCGGACCAAAGACAGATCCCTGCGGCACACCACTGGTAACCTCCTTCTCCTCAGAGTGAGATCCATTTACCTGTATCGCTTATTGCCTCCCACTCAACTAATTTCCAACCCAAACAGTAACTTTAGGGTCCATCCCTAGGGTGCTCAGTTTGTTTATAAGTCGCCTGTGAGGAACGGTGTCAAAGACTTTACTGAAAACTAAATACATCACATCTAGGGCTCTCCCTCTGTCCAACTCCCTGGTAACTCAGTTAAAGAAATCAATCAGATTTGTCTGATAAGACCTGCCTCAGATCCTGTAATCTGCTGGACTCCAGAAACCTCACTATTTTCTCTTTCAGCAGTGTTTCCATTAATTTATTCACCACCGAAGTTAAACTAACCGGCCTGTAGTTTACAAACACATCCTTACTTCCACCTTTGTGTAAAGGGACCACATGAGCCTCTTTCCAGTCCTTTGGCACCACTCCCGACTCCAACGAGGCTTTGGAAAGGTCAGTCAGCGGAGCTGCTAGAACGTCCCCTAGTTCCCTCAGTATTCTAGGGTGTATCCCATCCGGTCCCATCGCTTTGTCTACTTTAAGTTTAGCTAGTTTCTCATGAACAGTCTTCTGAAAATTGTTCAAGATGTCCCTCGCTTCTGTTCCTGTTTGTGGGTGTTTTCTGAGGTCCTGTTCCTGGTTCTTCATCTGTGAACACAGAACAGAAATATTATGTAAACTAGTTCATAATGTACTGAATCAATTGTATTGATATTTGATTTGTTATAATGTATAATGTTCCTAGTTCTTAAAGTTCAATGTACCAGTTCTGTTTGTTATAATGTAAACCGCTGCTGATCCTTGGAAGCAGCGGGATATAAAAGCTGTCCAAATAAAAAATAAATAAATAAATAAAAATATTTGTTAAGCAATTCCGCTTTATCCTCATCAGCTTCTACATATTCCTCCTTTTCACCCTTGAGTCTGACAGTACCACTTTGGCCCTTAATGTTCTCACTAACATATCTGAAAAATGTCTTATCCCCCCATTTTATTGCATTGGCTATTTCCTCCTCTTTTTGAATCTTTGCTTTCCGACTACTTTGCTAGCTTCTTTAAGGTTTTCTAAATATAGATGCCTGTCTTCTTCTCTTGTATTTCATGAAGACCTCCCTCTTTTTCTTCACCTTTTCAGCTACTTCTTTTGAAAACCATAGGGGTATCCTTTTCCTTTTACCTTTATTTACCATTTTAACAAAAAGATTGGTTACCCTTAAAATATCCTCTTTCAGTTTTGCCTACTGTTTTTCTGCATCCCCCAGCTGTTCCCATCCCGCTAATGACTCTCTGAGGTATTGGCCCATCTTGGCAAAGTTAGTTTTCCTAAAGTCTAAGACCCTTGCTTTTGAATCAATTCTAACAGCCCTAGTCCTAATACGGAACCACCGCATTTGGTGATCACTGGATGCAAAATGATCTCCCACTATAACATCAGAAGCACTTTCACCATTGGTAGCACCAAGTCCAGTATGGCCCCTTCACGTGTGGGTTCTATTACCAATTGCCTGAATAGTTCTCCCTGTAGAGAATCCAGGATCTCCTTACTTCTAGATGATACTGCAGCCGGAATGTGCCAATCAACATCTGGCATATTGAAATCCCCTATCAGTAGCTCTTATTTTTTCCTAGCAATGCTGCATATGTTTTCAATTAACTCTCCGTCCACCTCTTCCTCCTGTGATGGAGGTCTGTATATCACGTCAATGCAAATAGATTTGTCTTTTCCTCTTTCTAGTTTAACCCATAGTGCCTCCTCTCTCCCTTTTAAGATCTGTAGTTCCAAAGCTTTAATATTATTTAAATATAGTGCCACTCCTCCTCCCCATCTTCCTACCCTGTCCTTTCTGAATAAAGTATAGCCTGGTATAGTTACATCCTAGTCATGGTTTTCTGTGAACCATGTTTCTGTAACTACTACTAAATCCAAGTCAGCCTCTCCCATTAAAGCTTCAGCAACTGGGATCTTATTTCCCATACTATGGGCATTTATACACACTGCTTTCCATATGTTGCCCCTTTTACCCATTTCCATAAAGGTATTTAATGTTTTACTTACCTGGTAGCTTTCTTCACCCATCCCCAATGAATCTAGTTTAAAGCCCTCTTCAGTAGATTAGCCAGTCCGCTACTGAAGACACGTCGACCTTTCTTGGACAGATGAATGCCATCTCTGCTGTGCAACACTTGGAACAGCATCCCATGGTCCAGGAAACCAAAACACTATCGATGATACCATCCACGCAGCCATGCATTCATCTCCAGGATGCGAGCTTCTCTGCCTCAGCCTTTACCCTCAACAGTGAGGATTGAAGAGAACACCACCTGTGCCCCTATCTGCTTCACCCTCTGTCCCAGAGCCATGAAGTCACTTTTGATTTGCTCAGAGGGATACCTGGCAGTATCATTTGTGCCAACATGGATTAGCAACATTGGAAAATAGTCAGTGGACTTGATGTGTCTCAGCAAACTCTCTATGACATCTCTGATTTTGGCACCTGGCAGACAGTATACCTCTCTGGATACCAAGTCCGGTCGGCAGATGTATGCCTCAGTACCCCACAAAAGAGTCACCAACCACCACTACCCTTCGCTTCTTGTGGTCACTGATTCTGCAACTCTGGGGCACTTGAGCTCTGGTTCTTCCTTTTCCAGGGATGCTTTCACCTCCTCCACTTCCAGGGCTTCATAATGGTTCTTCAATTCAAGGGCTGGAGAAGTTGGATTGTTGATTCTCCAACCCAACTATTGTTTAGGACAATGATGTCGAACAAGTGTTTATATACTAAGATTGTAAAATTGTAAATAACTGACAAGATCTGTACATAGTTTTTAGACCCAACCACGTCTTTGTACGGCATGGTGACAAAGGGTCAAGCCTGTATATAGTTACCCCAGTTAGAATTCCAAGTTACTGCGCCTGTTCAATGTAAGCACAAGGCAGGTCCTTCCTGCTCTGTACAAGAAATGTTAATTGTAAACCGCACTGATTTTAAAGAGCGCGGTATAGAAAAGCTTTTAAATAAAATAAATATAAATAAAAAAATAAACTCTGCAGGCCCTGGTGACTTGTGTCCAACCTTCGTCATTCTGTAGGCATCCATTTTCTCCTCTGCTGGAGAGCTTGGATGTTGCAAGCATCATCTCATCAATGTACGTCTCACTGTCTCTAATGCTCCTCAGCCTCACCACCTCCTCTCTGAGTTCCTCCACTTGTTTCCTGAGAGCTTCAGCATGCAGGCATCCTGCACATGGAACCAGTCCTGCAACTGGCATTGGGACCTCTGTCTGGACAGAGGCAGAAGCTGTAATGGGGGTAACAGCTTTAGCGATACGATTTTTCCCAGCCATTGTTCAGTTTGTGGAGTTTAAGTATCTGTTAAAACAAAAGAGAGAGATCTACCAAAGTACCAGCCGGTTTCCCAGCTGTCCTTTCAGAGAAAAAGCAGTTAAACTCTTTAAGTGTGTTCAAAATGTGCTGTTCCAAATCCCTGTGTTTTGTTAATTGGGGAGGTGCCCTATAAAGCAAGACTGCTCACTAGGGGTTGGTGGGAGTTGGGGGGGGGGGGGGTGTAAGGAGGGAACTAACACCTGATGATGTATCAGTAGCTTCAAAGAGCTGAGAAAGATACTAAAGCAGAATTTTAAACCTACCCCACTAAACAAAATATTTCCCCCTTTAAACTAAAGCACCAAAAATAATGTAACTTTGTTTTAAAAATATATCAATATTCTTTTAAGAACTCCCAGTCAGAAAGCTGGTAATTTAAAAAGCCACAAACTCTTACCTTTGCTTGAAATCTATAGCCCCTATTAAGAATGCCCAATGAGATGACCAACATGCCCAGTGTTACATAGAGAGCTGGCTGGGGCTGGCAGTAGTGGGAAATTTTAGGACTCATGCACCATGGGGACTCCTAAACACTGCTGACTCCTGCTGCTGCACTGTATACATTGGATAAAACCAACAAACCCTCAAGCAGTACCGGTGCTTACAGAGAAACATGGCAGCCGAAAAAGATCACATGGCCTATCTAGTCTGCCCTTCCAAATCAACTACTAAAGTCCCTTCTTGAGGGGTCCACAAAGATCACAGGTAATCAGTTAACCCCCCAAACCTTCTGTGAATTAAAACATCTTAAACCCTTTGTGGAATTTGATAACATTATTTTCATTCCTCAAAACATAGTGTAGTGATTTCCATAATCGGGAGGCCGCGGGCAGGGTCCCGGCGGCCGAATCTAACCGGATGCGCGGCCCGGCGCGGGGACCCTGCGCGTGGCCCGGGTTGGGCGTGCGAGCGCATTATTCAAAGTGATTGGCTCCCCGGCGTTCGCGCCGTGCGGGAGCCAATCAGGAATGAGAATCGGTGAGGCAAGGGGGGTGAGGGTTAGCTGGCAGCCTCCGCGTGCTCAGAGCGTGCGGAGGCTTCGGTGGGGTGCCGGCATCCCTCCCTCCCTCCCTTTCTTCGTTGGTGGGGGTTTGGGGTGTTGCAGCGTGGGGGGGGGGGTGGGATACCGGAGGTTTACGGGGTCCGGAGCAGCCGGCTATATTTGGGCGGGGGCCGGGGTGCCCATGACCCGGTCAAACCTCAGATGACTTTTGCTATGGCATGGCGAAGTCGGGGGAGGGGCATGGCAACTTGCCGGGTGGCAAGTTGTGGCATTAGCGGTGGCAGGCACTTTGCTAAGGTATGGCTGGTGCAGCCGGGTGCCGCTAATGGGGATAGAAAGTTGATGTTATTGTTATAATTGCTGATGGTTAATAAAGCTGCGACCAGTTATGTTCCATAAGTATGGTGTTATGTTTTGTGTTGCGGGGGGGGGGGGGGGTGGGCAGGCCTGGAGGTTGGCTTGGTGGGGGTGGGGGGGCCCGAAGCGCCGGGTCCGCCTGCCTCGGTTACCACAAAGCTTCTCAAGTTAAACACAACTATCCTGGGAAACTGAAGCTGACCAGAACTAGAACTTAATGGTTATGGAAAAGTGGAAATTAGTCTTACTCTGATGTGCAGTAGGAAAATACCAATCCTGTTCTGAGTTTGGTTTTGGCACTGCCTAGTTATGTGCAGAGTTTTGGGGTAAGGAGGAGGTGGGGGAGGGCTGCTCTCTACACACAGAATTAACAGTCACCTAATAAAATGTGGCCCAAGTTTTGGGAAAATATTCTAGACCATTTTTTTTTTTTTATTATTTATTTATGAATTTTACAAACAAATTCAAGCGACAATAACTTGAATGGAAATAAAGAGACAGAATGAAAAACAAGTTGGAGTACAAACAACAACCGTAGATAGGAAAACATTGAAGTAATAATAACATTTCCCGCTCCTTCTATAGCCCACAACAGGACTTCCTAATGAAAACAAAATATAACCAAATAGTAGGATGGCTGCCATCTCTCCTACCTCTGCTCCCTTGCAGGTGGAATCTCGGCATGAGGAGCTTGGATCTGTTGGAGTGTCTCCTTCTTCAATACTCTTTTCATTTGAGCGGCCTTCGGAATTCACGTTGGAGGCTATCTGGTCCGCAATAGTGAAACTGGGAGAACTTTTGGTCCCGCAAGTATCATCTTCAATTTCTCAGTTGCAGTCTCATACTACTCTTCTTCAACAACATACTTTAGAGATTTCGCGGTTCAGAGCTCAGTTTCTGAACTTCAACAGAGAGTGGAACAATCTGAAAATTTAACCTCTGGGTATCAGAAAAATATGATTGCATTGCAGACTAGAATTGAAATGCTTGAAAATCTTTCTCGTTATTCTAATCTCCGTCTTGTTAATTTTCCCAGGGCTCAGTCTATAGGAGCAAAGGAGTTGCTAAAAAAATATATGATAGAAGTTCTTGGGGTTCCGAGTGAATCTCACCCCCCTTTGGTCAGGGTTTATTATCTGCCTATAAAAAAAAAAAGTGGAGGGTGGTGGGGTTATACCCGGAGTAGATTTAGCTGAGTCCTTGGATGTTACTACTATGTTAGAAGCTTCCTTGACTGACACAGTTGTTCCTGCTACATTAATTGTTACTTTTGCCTTGAATTCTGATAGGGACTGGTTTTTGAAAATGTATTTCCGTAAACGGGACATCTCTTTTCTCAGTTTAATGGTTCGGGTTTTCCCTGATTTTTCACGGGAAACCCAGAAACGTAGGAAGGAGTTTTTACTTCTTCGCCCAGTTATTTTGTTATTGGGGGGCCAGTTCTTTTTGAAATTTCCTTCCAAATGTTTGGTCAAAATGAATTCTGTTTCATATGTTTTCTTTGAACCTTCACAGTTACTTGCCTTCATAAATGCCCGTCGCCCCTCTGAGGGAGTGTAAATACCACTGCATAGAATGTATGCCTGATTGTCTCCCTTCAACTATTTCCTTCAAATTTGGTTAAACCTTTTTTTAAGCTTCGCTGGATCCCTTATGTTATCCACACCCTATTGCAGATTTTGGTTTCATCTGCAAAGAGACAAACCATACTCAACATTGCTTCCGCAATATCCCTTATAAAACTGTTTAAAAAAATTGGACTAAGGACCAATTCCTGAGACACACCACCGGTAACATTCTTATCCTCAGAGTGAAATTCTTTGACCATTATCCTTTGTCCCTTCCCCCTCAGTTTGTTTCTAGGAGTGGAATAGACTAGTGGTTAGAGCTCTGGCTTGGGAACCAAGTGACCAGGGTTTGATTCTCACTAGCATTCTTTGTGGCCTTGGGCAAGTTACTTAATCCTTCATTGCTCAGAAAAATTGAAGTCATCAATGTTGCTGTTTAATGTACATTTACCAAGTTTAAGTTAGAATGTAAACCGCTTTGATTGAAATGATAAAGCGGTATAAACAAACTGCTAAATAAATAAATAACCCAGTCAGTCACTGGGTTATTTATAAGTCAGCTATGCAGAACTGTTTCAAATGCACCACATCTAGTGCTCTCCCTGAGAGTAACCCTCTGGTCACCCAGTCAAAGAAATTATTCAGTCTTGCTAGACAAATCTATCTCTAAAAAAAGCATGCTTCCTCAGATCCTGCAATCCATTGGGTTAGTCCTTCACTTTTAGCAACATTTCCATTAATTTACTCATCACAGAGATCAGACTATCTGTTCTGTAGTTCCCAACCTCCTCCTTACTTTTGTTTTGTGGAGAGGGACCACATCCTCCCTTCTCTGGGACCACGCCAAGCTCTAAAGTAGCATTGAAAAGGTTAGACAACAGAATAGCCAGAAATTTCCTAAGCTCCCTCAATACCCTTGGATGTCTCCCATCTAGCCTCATTATTTTTTTTCTACTTTAGTATAGTTACCTCCTTGTGAACACAGTCTTCTGAAAATTGTTCACAATCTACCTTACTTCTAGTCCTATTTATGTTTCTTTTCTGAGGTGCTACTTCTGGCCCTTCATTTATGAATACAGAAGAGAAATATTTGTTAAGCAATTCTACTTCATCCTCTGCTTTTAAATATTCTTTTCGTTTAGCTTTGAGTCTGAAAATACTACAGTTGTACTTCCTCCTATCACTATTCTAACTAAAAATTGCTTCCCCATTTTACTCTATTTTTTCTTTCATTTGCACCTTTTCTTTCCTGACTACTTTCTCAGCTTCTTAGTTTTTCCTGATATTGTTGCTTGTCTTTCCACAATCTCTTGTAGTTTATGAAGGCTAACCTCTTTAAAGAACCATAGTGGCCTCCTTTTCCTTATTTACTTTCCTAACAAAAAGGTTTATTGCCCTGAAAATTTCCCTTCATGTTTGCCCACTGCTTTTGTACTTCCCCCAGATGTTCCCATTAAGCCGACTCTTTGAGGTATTCCCCCGTTTTGACAAACTTAGAGGCATGTTTACTAAGCCCTGCACTGGTGACACATGTGTGGGTTATGTTTCCAGTGTGGGGCTGTGAGCTAACTACAGAGAATGGATATATCCATCCTTTGCAGTACTGCAGGTTACTGTGGTAAACTGGCCGTGGGTGCAATTAATGCCACTTATTGACGTGGGGCTAGTTGCACCTGTGCTAGCTACACTGCAGTGGGAATGCCCCATTCCACCCAGTTGCCACCCAGGTGCACACTGCAAGGGTAGTGTGGGGATTTTAGCATGAGGCCCCACACTACTTTGTAGTGTGGCACCGAAACTGAACACTAACCTATGCTACCCTGGTAGTGCATGTTAGTAAATGTGCCTCATAATTTTTTAAAAATTAATCATTATTTAAATATTATTAACATGGAATAAACATAGAACATGGTATACTAATATTTTTATCTTAACATAAGAAAAAGGTTTTATAAAGGTGAGCAATATAATTCATGGTAGGAAACTCGAAATCCTCTAGATGGAGAGTGCAGCTGAGCCTGCTCATGGGTTTGGTTCTAAAAATTCTCTTCTCCTGAGCAGTCCAGGAAACATTCAGGAAAATCCAAATTTTCTGTTGATAGAAAAGAGCATTCCGAGGGGCGTGGAGAATCAAGATGGCCGCTGAGACATTTTCCTCACTACATGCCTAAACGAAAAGGGAAGGCGAGGGTCTTTTCCATCGGAGCCCCAGTCTGCTACATGCAGTCCGATGAATCGTTTTATCGAAATCACTCAGGTGAAGGAACAGGAGATTTGCTCCGGCTTGGCTGTGGCGACAGAGGAGAGTTTGCCACCACCTTTGGACTTCGACACCTCACTTTCTCCTGACGAGAGAACGCCGCTGCTTTGTGCCTGGCCCCTGCAGGTCAGGTGCTTCCTTCCTCATTTCTTGGGGAAAGGCAGACTGCCAATTGAAGGGATACTGCATGGTGTTTTGGCCCAGTCGTCCCCCAGTAGATCTGGGGAGGTTTTGGGCACTTTGCGGCAGGCAGAAGCCTTGATGGCCAGCAATCTTTTAACTGAAGGTATGCTGTCTCAGCTTTCTTCTGCTGTAACTTCCATTCTGGCATCTATTTTGCCTGCTAGATCACAGGCTTTCACTTTGGAGGTGATTTGGGAAGCGATTGTTCCACTCTCCGATGCAGTGACCAGACAAACTTTGGCTCTCTCCACCAGGATCCAGGAGAATTCGGTCCGAATTGATTCTATTGTGAACAATCTGGAAAATTGTAAATTGCAAGTGGAAGATCATGGAAGTCAGTTAGTAACACTTTCTGAATCAAACTCGGCTTTGCTTAAAGAGAATGTGGCTCTTCAGTATAAGTTGGAGGTTCTGGAAAACGCAGGCTAGAGCTATGAACTTGAGGGTCCTGAATTTTCCTAGGATTAGGGGGCGTTATGGCCCTTGATATGTTCAAGCGATACCTGGTTGAAGTCTCAAGAGTTCCTCCAGACCTAATTCCATCTTTAACAAAGGTCTATTATCTCCCTATAGAGAGAGAACCAGTGACTTCAAGAAAGGATTCTAACTTAGAAGTTTTGAATGTGTCTGAGTTGTTAGAGGGGTCCGGTGGTGAGACTTATGTTTCTTCTACATTGTTGGTTTCATGCGCATTGGTTATGGATAAAGAATGGCTACTTAAAATGTTGTTCAAGAAGAGATTGGAAATTTTTTATGGTTTTGCAATTTCCATGTTCCCTGACATAGCCAAAGAGATGAAAAAGAGGAGGAAGCAAGAGTGTTGCAGATTGGGGGGCCTTTTTATTTAAGATTCCCTTGCAAATGTTTGGTGGTATATAAATCTGTTAGATATGTTTTTTTCTCAACCTGCTGATCTTGCTACCTTCATTAATGCTAAGTTATCAAATAGGTCTGTGCCAGAGTAATGCTGTTAAAGAACTTCTTTCTAGTATGATTGCTTTGAGATCTCAGGGGCTATTTTGATTTCCTTATATTGTTATGATTTTCTTTAGTCACGCCTGAGGTTCTCCTGCCTTAGGCGTTTGTTAATTTTCTCTCCCAACCAATATGTGGACTATGAGATCTCTGGGATATTTTCCTCATATTGATGTAAAATTTCCCCATTGTATTTCTTTTCTGCTCGAGATTATGTCTTGATGGTTTGTATAAAATTCAATAAATAATAAAGAAAAAAAAGAAAAGAAAAGAGCATTCCTATTGTTTAGAAAACAATGAAGTATAAAATCCCTGTCTAAATAAAAATGAAAGAACACTAACAAAGTCCTCTTTGAAGTTACTACTTCTTGAATCATATTTAAGCATTGTGTTATATTTGTTTGTTTGTATTATATTTGTTGCTGTTTTTAATTTAATTTAATTTTAGCTCAACATTTTCTAACATGCTATTTCATATGCCAGTCCCATACAAGGCAAAAGGCACAACTAACCTTCATTATACATAAAATACAGTATTACGTCTTATTGCTGTAACATGCTATGATCACTTGATTGTTTGTGGAGAAAAAAATAAAAATGAATAAATTAAATTTAGAGAGCTTGCTATTTGAAAGCATTTATCCAGCTAGCAGCATGTGCTATCTGATTTTCAGCAGCAGTGCTCACGGCTGGATCCAGATATTCATCATCATCCACAATGCAGATGGCAGCATAGACTATCCAGATTATATTAAAATATCGTGGCTGGCATTTGAAAAACTGCTGACAGTGGTGTTTATATATCTTTCTGAGACCATCTATGCAGGGGATGCATCAATTCAGTCCTCAAGGGCTGCAAACAGGTTAGGTTTTCAGAACCATGTGCAGATGAGAGATTTGCTTGCATAGTACCTCCATTGTATGCAAATCTCTCTCATGCATATTCATAAGGCATATCCTGACAATCTGGCCTGCTTGTGGCCTTGGGAAGTAAAGTTGTGTACCTTTGGACTGCAGAGACAAAAGGGTCAATAGCATCTTTTTCCTGTTCTTCAGTTATTTAAACTCAGAGATGCAAGATCCTGGGAAAAAGCATATCAGCTCTGGAGAGAATTTAAGGATTTCAAGAGAGTACTTATCTAGTATATCAAATGAAGATATAAATTTTATGCATACAAAGTCAATAATATACAAACTTTTATATAAGTAAGTGGATTCTTTAGCAAATCCGTTTTCCTCTGTACTGTCAAGTTGTCCTTCACAAGAACTGTATTAGTACTTTGCAGGGTTACCATCTGGTTATCAAGCTGTTTCAGTTTAGAGTCTTGCAACACGATTTTTTGATCTTGTAATTGAAATTTAACTAAACCATTTTTTTTGGAAAACTTACATAATTGTGAAAAACAGCCAATCAAATCAAAGTGTGTCACATAGTAACATCAATCACATCAAGAGCATTAAAACATTATATGCCACCCCAATAAAACACTAAAATCTACTTCAGCCCATAGCATAACAGCATTCATTTCCTAAAGAGACTGAATTACAATATCAAAGAACATTTTGAAACAAAAAACACTCTTTAGTGCTACTCCTAAAACTCATCACTCAAGCCTTGGTTCTAATCTCAGGCAATTCACCTCAGCAAGTCAGTACTCACAGACAGGTTCAGTTATAAGTAGGAGGGAGCAGGCCTAACATTTTCATTTTGTTTTGTTTGCATTGTTTGCAGGATTTAAATTTATTTTTTCTTTTTTAAATTTTTGTTTCAAGAGAAAATATCATGATTAGCATGTTCAATAGTATAACTATCATTCGCTAATGCTCACTATTTCTCAAGATGGGTCTCTATGGGTGACTAGTGTAATAATGCTCACTAGCTGCCAATAGCACTCACTAATTACGACAGATGGAAAGTGACATGATATAAGAAATGTCATTTGCATTTCAAACAAATGCAGATTCCTAGTTCTAAGGTGATTAAATCCAGAAACAGCCGGAACTCACGTATCAGTATAAGCATCCAATATGTCATTTTGGTACAGTAGAACATCATGGAGTTTACACGCCGGGTCCAGCATCACAGCTAAGCAGCTCTCGGTATGCTCAGAACCTCTTCTTTGGCCACAGCAATGCCTTTTCTAGTTTTGAGGGCTAATTTTGTTCTCTGGAAGAGGGATTACTAGCCCTGCCAGCAGACTCAGTAGAAGGTTTCCATCAAGATGTTTGTTTCGCTTTTGGCAAAGCTCTGATGGCAATGCATTTTCCACGCCACTAAGTGGACATTTTTATTTATTTATTTAACAGTATTTCTATACCGCCTTTTCCTACAATCAAAGCGGTTTCACAGCAAACAATCAAAGGAGTGATCATGTGTTTCATGCAGTGATGCGAGTTGCGTGTTTGGTGTGTTTGATGTGTTGTGTAATGATTATGTCGAGCTATGTACATTGTGCGCTATTATACATCGTGTGCTATTATACATTCTTCTATACAAGGGTCATGGTGGGGGGTATGTCAGTTGTTCTTGCTTGTTAGTAGATCATGTGGTGTGTCCATAGTCTTCAATGAATAGCGTTGTCTTCAGCTGTTTGCGAAAGTCTTTGAGGTCTGTCGTTATTCTCAGTTCGTCTGGGAGGGTGTTCCAGATTGCTGGGGCAGCCAGAGAGAGTGCTCGTTCTGTGGTGTCTTTGCGGGTCTTTATGAAGTCTTTTGGGGTGTTTACACGGTTGGAGGTGCCTCTTCTCCTTGGTCATGTGCTTGTGTCTGGTTGTATGAGGGTATGTAGGCTGTTGGCTGAAGAGTGTTGTTTGATCTTGAAGATGTTTATGATTGTTTTGTATTTGATGCGTGAGTTGATTGGGAGCCAGTGTAGATCTTTCAGGATGGGTGTGATGTGTTCTTGTCTTGTTGAGCCAGATATTATGCGGGCAGCCATGTTTTGTGCTAACTGTAGTGGTCTGAGTGTTTGTTTTGCTATGCCAATGTAGATTGGATTGCAGAAGTCTAGTATGGGGGTTATTAGTGCCTGGCATACTGTACGGAAGTGCTCAGGAGCAAGGAGGGGTTTAAGTCTTCTGATGATTCTCATCCTGTAGTATGCACTTTTGATGGTTTTGCTTATGTGTGGTTTGAGATTCAGCTCCTTGTCCAGGGTCACTCCGAGGTACTTTACTTCCGATTTTATCGGTATGGTTGTGTTTTGTATCTTGATGTCAGGTGGGTGGATGAAGTCCGGGTTGCAGGTGATGATTAGTGCCTCAGTCTTGCTATAGTTTATTGAGAGGTTGTTGTTTTGACACCATTTTGTCATTTGTATGAGGCAGTTTGTTATTTTGGAGTAGTCCGGGTTGTCAGCTGTGATAGGTGTGTATATCATGATATCATCTGCGTAGATTGTATATTGACTGTTGTTCTCTTTCAGGATGTCGCATATTGGCTGGATGTAGATGTTAAATAGGAATGCTGAAAGGGCCGATCCTTGTGGTACTCCTTGGAGGACTTTTATGGGTCGGGAGGTGTTGTGGCCTACCTTGACCTGTATCTGCCTGTCGGTTAGGTATGAGTGGAACCATTTTAAGGTGGGACCATGTAACCCAATGTTTTGTAGTCTTTCCAGGAGAGTCTTGTGGTCTACTGTATCGAATGCTGATGAGATGTCGATGAAGATGATTATGATTCCATTCTTGGAGTTGTCTATGAGTCGGAGAATGCTGTCAAAGAGGTATATCAGTAGTGTTTCGACTCCGTGGTTGGGGCCAAAGCCGTGTTGGTTGTTGTCCAGTGGAGCATGGTTGTCAATGTGCTCTTGTAGTTGGTGCCGTACTGTTTTTTTGATGATTTTTGCCAGAAAGGGTATGCTGGAAATCGGTCTGTACGCTGCTGGATTGTTCTTGTCGAGTGTGGTTTTCTTTGGGATAGGTCTTATTGTGGTGAGCTTTAGTTGATTTGGCATGAATCCTTGTGTTAGGGAGTTGTGCACCCTGTTGTGTATGGTTTGGATGAAGCTTGATTTGTTAGCTTTGATCCATGTCACTGGGCAAGGGTCTGTAGGAGCCGTGCTTGTATTGATTGCGGTGATGATGTGGGAGCGCTGCTCTGTGGATGGAGTGCTGAATGTGTCCCAAGTTTTTGGGGGTGAGTTAGGCTTTGTGGTTGAGCTAGGTCTTGTTGGTTCTGCAGAGTGGAATTTTTCTTGGATGTGGTCAGCAAATTTTTGCGGGTCTATTTGTACTTCGTCTTCTGACCTTTGCTCCTTGGTGAGGGTTTTCACGATTTCGAATAGCTCTCTGGGTTTGTTGTTGGAGTTACTTATCATGTTTGTGTGGTATTCTCTCTTTGTTTGGTTGATGTGTTCGTGGTATTGTTTTTGCTTTGTTAGGTATAATTGCTGGGTCTCGGATGCCTTGGACTTTCTCCATCTCCGTACTACTTTTCTGAGTTCCCTCTTTTCTCTTCGTATGGTTTTTGAGTACCATGGCTTGTGTTGTAACTTGTTGCAGCGATGTTTCATGGGTCTAACATCTGTTGCTTTGGCGGTGTTATATATGGTGCTGTTCCAGTTGGTGATTTGTGCCTCCAGGTCGTCTGTTTCCTTGGTCAGGTGTTGTATCGTGTCTTGTAGGAACAGGTCCCTGTCGAAGCTCTTGAATCTTCTTTGTGTGGGTGTGTTGTCGGGGCGTTTGTTTAGATTATCTTCTTGTGGTACCATATTTACCTTGATTATGTAATGGTCGGACCATGGAACTGGTGTGATGGTGGGTGTTGATATTAGTCTTCTCGTGGTTAGGTAGTTGGGTGCAAAGATGAGGTCTGGTGATGATCCGTGTCTGTGCGTCGGGGTGTTGATTATTTGGGTGAACTGAAGTGAAGTCATCGCTTGAAGGAAAGCTTCTGCATCTTTGGTGTTGGTGGACTTGAGGTTGAAGTCTCCTAGCAGTAGTGTGGGTTTGTGGTTAGAGGTGATTGCGCAGACTGCTTCGAGAGTTGAGGCTAGTTCATCGGGTGAAGCCCGGGGCGCTCTGTAGGTGAGGCAAAGTGCCATGCGTTTGTTCTCGATGTTGATGGTGTTACATTGTTGGGTTCTGTGGCACTCTGTGCTTTGAACTTTAGGCTCTTCTTTGCAATTATCAAGACTCCTCCTCCTCTCCTGTGGGTGCGTGGGCCGTTGTATGCTGTGTATGTGTCAGGCACCAATTGATTGAGTAGAACGTTGTCGGTGGGACTGAGCCATGTTTCTGTGATGCAAAGTATGTCGGGTTGTTGGTCATCTATGTGGTCTGCTAGTGTGTGGATCTTGTTGCGTATGGATCTGGCGTTTATGAGCTCTATTGTTATTGGCTTTGAGGTATTTGTTGCTTTGTGTGTTTCCTTTGGTCTAGTGTGGGTGTTTGACTTGTGCCTGGTTTGTCTTTTTGTCAAGGGTATTTTGTGTGTTTCTTTTTGAGTGTAATGTGGTCCTATGTATGTCCATGTTGTTGGTGGGGGCCATGGTGTGTTTGTGTGTGGGTGGTGGAGGTGTGTGTGTGGTGGCAGGAGTTGTGTGATGAGGAGGCTGAGGGGGAGAAACAACATTGCGTGCATGTTGACTTTTGTGTGGACCAGTTATGTTTTATTTGCGTTTTTGTTTTTCTTCCCTTCTGGCTGCTCCCTGGTGATTTCTTCTGTTGGACTGTCGGTGAGCCTGTTTTGTTTTCTTGATTCCTTTTGCTCGCCCTCGTGCCGCGCCCTGCAGGGGACGCCGCTTTTGAAGAGAAGCTGCTGTTGCTTCCACTGCCCTGATTGGGCAGGAGCTTCTGAGCAGGAAGATTTCCCGCTCAGGCGCTCTACCCCGATCGGGGGAGCTGAGGAGGCTGAGAGGTGGCTGTCCTGAGAAGCGGCATGCTGCAATAGCCTGCAGAGAACTAAATAACACTACCTCCTTCTCTGCGGCAGTCATCCAGCAGGCCAGGTTCAAGAAAGGAAAACTAAAGGAAGCAGTAATGCTAGAAAGTCGTCAAAGTAGCAGGGAACCAGCGACCTTCTCTCTTGGAATGCCGTCCCTTTATTGCTGCCCTGAGATCTAGGGGACTCTTCAAGGCCGAACCCTTACAAGGCTTTGGACTGCAGGCTGCAGGCAGGCACTTGCTACTGAAAGGCAGACGAGAAGCAAAGAAAAGACGCCTTCTTTCCAAAAGTGAGACTTTAAATAACCTAAGGAGCATATCTAGCTCTGCCCCTGCGTATTGTGGTGGCGAAGACAGCCAGGTCCCTATGGAGATAGAAAAAGTACAAGCAGTTTCCCCTAGTCAGAGGGAAAGGGAGAGAAATGGTCATTTTAAAAGAGCAGCTAACGCTGAAAAAAACCTGTCAAAAGTTGTTGTCCAAAAGCCACGCCCCAGCTCCATGGCAACTGAGGGTGGTAATGCAGGACAGCTGGGGGCGGGGTGGAAAGATACCGGCCAGTCCCACGCATATAAGCCCCAGAGAACAGGGAAAGATAGATTGCCAAGATTGCCAAGATCCCCAGGACAGGCAAGGAGATTACCAGGACCAGCAAGATTGCCAGGACACGAGAGGAAGAGAGCTGACTCTGATTCAGAGGCGGAGTCTGAGAGGGAGCCTCATTCGGAGCAAGAGTTTCACTCTTGCAGGAGGAAGAGAGACGAGAGGGCTAACTTAACCAGGAAACAGCATGGCCAGGGAAGTGGCAGTGAAGCATTGCTGAAGAAACTCCCAAAAGGTATTGCTGCTAAAGTTACTAGCCAAAGGTCTCAGGAAAAGTCCCCAGACAGCAAGTGGAGGGAAAGATATCCCCTAAGCCAGCTCCAGCAGTTTAACCAGCACCAGGGTTATAGGAAGCCTGCAGGTGGTTCAAGAACCCAGGAAGGGCTGGTAAGGAAGCCTCTCAGTAAAGAAACTTTGAATGTTTTAAAACTGGTAAAACGTATGCTAAAAGACCAGGAAGTAACCTGTGGAGAGAACAGTTCTGTGTACCGAGGGAAGGCTCGAGGGGAACAGCTGTTTTCTAACGACGTCACAGAACAATCGTGTTCAGAATGTGAGTCAATGGACATCGGGGAAAATGATCTTTTGAGTGAGCCTGAACAGGCTATGGAATGTGAGTTGTCCCTGGTAGTGAAGTAAGAATGGTTTGGAAATATAAGTTTGAAGAAAATTCCATTTCTGTGATATGCATGTTGTTTCAAAGAGCAAAGAAGTTTTAATTAGTATGGCTGCTGCTTTAAATGAGACCTGCTAAGGAAGACGGCTTGCAGTCTCTGGATAACTGATGAAAACCCTTAAAGCTTTTGAAACGAAGAAGAAAAGTTTGTTTGCTAGAATTTTGCTGCATTGAAGTTTCAATGAACATTTTTGAGTTCAGTTAAAGCACTGTGAAGTGAAGCTTTATTTTTGGAGAAATAACATTTGTTTGCTGAAGTAAGCAAGAGTAATTCTTACCTTAGTTTCTTGTGGATGTTTGTACACGTGCTATACCAAGCTTCATTTGAAGTTCCCGCTATTAAGGGAGGCGAATAAAAATATTCCTGTGTTTGCTTTCAACTCTCGGCTCAGCATTTTATTACAACTACATTTGCTCAAAGTACTACAACTCCCAGAGGCCTTTGCCCTGGAGTTTATTGAAAGGAACATTCGCACCCCCTTTTCCTCGTCAGGCAGCCGCCTAGGCGGGGGAAGGGCGCGACAGTATATACGGACTAGGTACCCAGCTAGAAAAACCCTAGGTATTTATCCCCTTATGTGCTTCCAGGGCAGTTTCACCGCACAAGCGCATGAAAGCGAGAACGTCACCTTTAGCTGATAGGGCTGTTGGTGACATTTGAGTCACACACAAATGCGTGCAGACATCTACAGCGCCAACAGACCAATTTACTGTCAAGCCGTAAAAAGTAGTTAATTCCTGAATGTATGCAATTTGGTAAGAGGAACGGATTCGTTACCAATTATTTGTAGGCCTCGGGGGCAAAGAGGTTCCGATGTGAATGCTCAAAACCCCCACAACCGCTGCAAAAAGCCACAGATGTTAATTTTGTGACTAAGCACTCACTCAGACTCAAACGAGTATCGAGACTGAGACTGAAATGGTGCATGGTGTGAACAAAATGCAACCACAGAGATCTATCAAAAATGCAGAAAGCAGCAAAGCATCATAGTGAGAGAGTCGATACTGCGGCTACTAAGGGATATGGCATGAAACTGGCAAGTGGCCCAGCTTATGCACAGCATGCAGAAAGTATGGAATGAAAATACATTATTCCAGAGTTTGCAGCCAAAAGCCACGCCTCCCTCCTCTGTAGCATGGGCTCAGTCTCTTATGATGATCCACATGACTGACCCCTGCTATAGAGAAAACTGATGCGCTCCTAAACGTTTCCTCCTGCAATCCACAGAGCCGGGGTTGAGCTGCTGCCCTGCGCTCCATTCACCACCCCCAGAACTTCAGTGCTGTAGACAACTGCCTAGTTTGCCTAATGGAAACACCGGCCCTGACAGTGAGATCCTGTCCATGTATGACATCAATGCAGTACAGGGACAGAGTTCAAAATGGTTTGTAAAACTTGTGGGGAGACTGTGCCTCTACATTCGAGCCAGATGACTAGCGGGGCTGCATGTCCCACCAGGACATACAGCCCAGCTATTTGCCATACAGAATCGGGTCCATAATGTTTTTAGGCATGTTTCACATAAGTGATATTGTCTATTGGGGAGATTCCATTATTATTTTTTGTTTTGATTTTGTCTGTCCATAGGCATGGTTTGTCTGTGCTTGCAGACAAACCTATGCTAAGGACAGGCAGAAAGAAGCGCTAAAGATGAACAGGATAGTGGAGAAATCAGCAACTGCCACTGGGGGCCTGACTTCTGCTGGCAGAAGAAGGAAGGAACTGCAGCTCGTGATGGGGATAAGGCTTGCGCAAGACCGTACCAATATTGTGCGAGTGTTGCAGCCACACAGGGTACAAGCCCAGAAGGCAGCTCTGATATCATCACTGGGCTTCCAGGAAGCTCAAAAAGATGGCTGGGTGCTTGGTGGAGGGTGGAGGGGAGGGGGGGGGGGGACACCAGATTCGTTAGTTGCACAAGGCACATTTCTAGCTTGGTACGGACCAGGGCTTGCATGTCACTGGGAACATACCTCTCGGCAGCAGAATAAGGGAGGCGTCACAGCCTGCACCAGGGATGAGGTCTGCCTGCGTGCCACCAGGATCCACCTTCAAGGAAAGGGAAGCATGTTATTAAGTTATCCTATGAATGTGCACTTTTCAACTTGTCTGGAATTCTTTGTGTGTTTTCGCTTTGATTTTCTTGAAATGATCTTGCATGTAATGTCCACAGAACAAACAACGCCGAGTAGAACCACAAGGACGGATGCACACTCCAAAACCTGGGGCACATTCGCCTCACCCTCCACAGAACAGATATCCCACATCATTTCTACAATCAACACAAGCACCGCTCCTACAGACCCATGCCCAGTGTCATGGGTCAAAGCCACCAAATCAAGTCTCATCCCCACCATACATAAAATGGTACACAACTCACTCACTCAAGGACTCATGCCAAAGCAACTAAAACTTGCCTCAGTGAGACCAATCACAAAGAAAACAACTCTCGACAAAGAAGACCCAGCAGCATACCGACCAATCTCCAGCATACCTTTCCTCGCAAAAATCATCGAAAAGACGGTTCAACTACAACTTCAGGATCACATCGACAAACACGAAACACTCGACGACAACCAACACGGATTTCGTCCCAACCACGGTGTCGAGACGCTACTGATCTACCTCTTTGACAGCATCCTTAGAACAATTGACAACACCAGGAACGGAATCATAATGATATTCATCGACATCTCCTCAGCCTTCGACACAGTGGACCACAACACGCTCCTGGAAAGACTACAGAACACTGGTATACACGGTATCACACTGAAATGGTTCCACTCATACCTAACAGAAAGACAGCTACAGGTCAAGGTGGGACACATCACATCCCGACCCATCAAAGTCCGTCAAGGAGTACCTCAAGGTTCTGCGCTCTCAGCACTCCTATTTAACATCTACATCCAACCAATATGCAACATCATGAAAAAGAACAACATTCAATACACAATCTATGCGGACGACATCATGATATACACCCCGATATCAATCGACAACCCGGACTTCTCTAGGATAACAGACTGCCTTACACAAATGACCAGTTGGTGTCAAAACAACAACCTCGCCATAAACTACAACAAGACTGAAGCTTTAATCATCACTCGGAACCAAAGCTTCATACACCCACCAAATATAAAGATACAAAACATTACTATACCAATAAGGTCAGAAGTGAGATACCTCGGGGTTACGCTGGACAATAAACTCAATCTCAAGACACACATAAACAAAACAATACAAAAAGCCTACTACAAGATGCGAATCATCAGGAGACTGAAACCACTCCTCGCCCCAGAACACTTCCGTACCGTCTGTCAAGCACTGATAACCCCTCTACTATTTGTTCTAAACAATTACTATTTGTTTTAATTAATTACCCCGATTTACCCAAGTTATTGTTCCTGTTATATGTAAAATACTCAGATATTGTATTCTGTCTGATGTTTTCTTGTTCTATGTAAACCGCGCTGATTATAAATAGTGCGGTATATAAAAGATGTTAAATAAATAAATAAATAAATAATAATAAATAATAAATACTGGACTTTTGCAATCCGATATACCTTGGACTACCGAAACAAGCCATCAAACCACTCCAACTGGCACAAAACACCGCAGCACGAATCATATCCGGAACTGCAAGACAAGAACACATCACACCCACCTTAAAGGACTTACACTGGCTTCCAATCGATGCACGCATCAGATACAAAACTATCATAAACCTATTTAAGATAAAACAGCAAACATCAGCCAACAGCCTGCACGCCCTCATACAACCAGACACCAGCACACGGCCTAGAAGAAAACAAACACACAACCGAGTCAGCACCCCAAGTGAATACAAACACACACGCAAGGACACAACAGACAGAGCACTCTCCATGGCTGCTCCAACAATATGGAACAAACTACCGGACGATTTGAGAGCAACTACAGACCTCAAGGACTTCAGAAAACAGCTGAAAACCATGCTGTTCAGAGAACACTATGGCCACATCACATAAACTAAGTAACTGTATAGCAGCACACGTTACCGACTAACACTATATGTATATATAAAATGTTTTTAGCACCACTGTATATAGCCCACATTGTACATAGCTCAAACCAATCTAGCTCACAACACAACACACACCCAACTAAATTTCCACCCTCACTGCATGTATAACACACTCACACTACCAGATTGTTTGCTGTGATACCACCTTGATTATCATGATAAGGCGGTTTAGAAGTACTGTTAAATAAATAAATAAATAAATAAATGTTCAAAATTCAAATTTTAAAAAGTTCTAATGTGCATTAAAAAGCTATTAAAAAGAAAGTGTGAAATGAACCAAAAAATGCCCAAATCTCAGGAAAAACATAGCCAAATGAACTGAAAATGAGGCAAACATTTTTGGCCTGTGCACATCTACAGTAGACATATCACTGCTGTTCTGGGCTGTAACCAGTTACTCGTGGCAGTTTCTCCAAATGGGTGAGTTTTACGCATACCATGACTGTCATGAACCTCACTTCTAAGCCAGGGTATGTGGCGTATGATCTCAGACTCTCAAACTTACTGCCTAGTACTTGCATCGTACCAAAGCGTATATCATGATCCCTAGTTCCAGAACTTATTTTCTAATGCCAAGGTTTGCTTCTTAAGCGTTGATACCTTTCAGGCATTTAAATGCCTCTATCATAGCTCTCCTGTTTCTGCTCTCCTCTGCGGTGTACCTTTTTATACCATTTTGATTGTCTTTCTCTGGACTGATTCTAGCCTATCTTTATTTTCCCTAAGACAGGCCTCCAGAACTGAACATCGTATTATTGGCGAGGTCTCAGTAATGTGCTGTACTGAGGCATGATTATTATTTGTTAGTTATGCCTCTCCTTATGCACCCCAGTATCCCTGTGGCTCTAGTCATGGTCTTGTCACATTCTCATGCCACCTTGAGAACGTGATATTAGATCAGACTGAAGTCTCTCTCCTGAATGGTTCACAGCAGCTTTTCATCCCCCCCATCATGTACTGCTCCTTTGGATTTCTACTCCCCAAATGCATGACTATGCACTTTTTGCTTTGAATTTTAATTGCCAAGCATTTGACAATTCCTCAAGGGGTTTTCAGATCACTTCTCATTTGTCTCCTCCCTCAGGGACTTCTACTTTGTTAGCTTAGAGAATTATTGCCATAGGACATAGTGTATAATTGACTTCAGAAGAGGATTACACTGGGTTTAAATAGGAGTCGAATAATTTTATGCAAGGTAAATGAATCACACAGAAGTCAGAACTTTCACCCTGGGAGAGAGGGGTTTTCCCTTTCCTACCGGGCTGGAACGCTGTACTGCTTGCCCAGAGGTTTTTGGAGGTAGAGACAGACGCTATTGGGACCCTCTGCTGGGCGGGAAGCCATGCCCCCTCAGGCTGACATCATCGGAGCGATGCTGGGACTTTAAAATCAAGTGCAGCTGTCTCTGGCCATGGCTGCAGGCCCGCGGGCGTGTGACCAAAGGAGTATGCCCCTTTGGTGCCAACTTGGTGTTTAGTGTCTTAACTCGAAGATGCCAAAGGGCTCCGGGAAGAGGAAAGGTAAATCTAGTAAGCAATCTGTGTTGTCATCTACTCCAAAATAGTTGGTTGGTCCTATGGGTAAGCATCTTAAGCAGGGGCAAGCTGTCCCTGTGATATCTCAGTCTGTTCTGGCTTCTTCCTCTTCCCAGGAAGCCTCTGGGGTTTCTTTTTCTTCATCTAGGCCCCCCCCCTACCTCTTCTGCAGTATGGCTTGGGTTGGAGATTGGGAGTATTATTACTCTCTCAATGCCTCCTCTGGGGAAGGAAGGTTCTTTCCCTTGTAAGGAGTCACTACAGGCTTCCTTGGGCGGGGATTTTATGCCGGAACCTATTCATTGTTCTAACTCCTCGGCAAAAGTGGTTGACCTAAAAGATATCAAGCCCGATTCAATTACTTTAAAGGACATATTGAACGTGGTAACCCAAGCTATCCATTGGGTTTTCATGGCAAGATACAGAAGTAGATTGCCGGGGCTTTCTTCCGCGCAGTTTAAGTTTGGTGTTGTTGCCGTTGTCACAGAAATGTGATCCTCCGCCATCAACACTATCCCATTCTGCTGCTGCCCAGATGGGTGGTTTGTCTTGGTCTGGCATCTCAGCCAGCCAATGGATAGTTACAACAAAACAAATTGTGCTGTAGTGCTGGAAGATGAGACCCCCAGGTTGGAAGGCACTCAACTAGCTACTGGGGAAGAGCTGAAGACTTTTCAGAGTAAAGCCAGCATTTATGATGTGGTTGGATCAAAGCCCTCGGGAAGTCTGACTGCTGATGTAGCTGCGCATGAAATGAGAGTCAGAAGCTGTAAAGATGTCTTAAACATTGAAACATGGAACGTACGAAGCATGAACCAAGGGAAGTTGGAGGTGGTCAAGAATGAAATGGAACGTGTACAACTTGATCTGTTGGGTGTCAGCGAACTGAAATGGACTGGCATCGGGCACTTTGCATCAGATGATCACATGGTCTACTATGCTGGAAATGAAAGACAAAGAAGAAATGGTGTTGCATTTATAATAAAGAAGAAACTTGCAAGAACTGTAATGAAATACAATGCAGTCAGCGAACGCTTAATCTCTATTCGTCTACGAGGAATGCCTATCAACACAACTATAATTCAAGTATATGCCCCAACAACAGCTGCAGAAGAGAATGAAATTGAAGAGTTCTATGAACAAGTACAAGCTGAAATTGACAGAACATGCAAACAGGATATCCTGATAGTCATGGGTGATTGGAACGCAAAGGTTGACAACAAAGAAGAAGACAAAGTAGTTGGAAAATATGGACTTGGCAACAGAAATGAAGCTGGAGAAAGACTGATAGAATTCTGCAAGACCAACGATCTATTCATCTCGAACACCTTCTTCCAGCAACACAAGCGGCGACTGTACACATGGACTTCACCCAATGGATTGTATAAAAATCATATTGACTACATCTGTGGAAGTCAACGATGGAAAAGCTCTATAACATCAACAAAGACAAAACTTGGAGCTGACTGTGGTACAGATCATCAACTACTAGTATGCAAACTCAAGCTAAAGCTGAAAAAGAGCAAACCACTCATGAATGCAGCAAAATATGACCTTGAGAATATACCACTGGAATTTAAAGACTGCCTGCAAAATCGATTTGCTGCTTTAGATACAAATGATAGAGTTCCAGAAGAGTTATGGAATGACATCAAGAAGGTTGTGTAGGAAGAAAGCGAGAAGTCTCTACAAAAGGTAAAAAAGAAAAAACGGCCAAAATGGATGACGGAAGAAACTCTGAAAATTGCCCAGAAACGCAGAGAAGCTAAAGCCAGAGGAGAAAGAAAGACAATCACAGAACTCAACAGAGATTTCCAACGTGCAGCAAGACAGGACAAGGAAAAGTACTACAATGACGCATGCAAGGAAATAGAAGCAGAAACTATTAGAGGAAGAACAAGATCAGCTTTCCTAAAGCTACGAGAGTTAAAGAAAAAGTTCCAGCCTCGAATTGGAATGTTACAAAATGCTCAAGGTTCTATGTTGAATGATGCTGAGAAGATCAAGAAAAGATGGAAGGAATATACAGAGTTTTTTATATGATAAAGATCAAGTGGACCAACAGCCGTTTCAACCTGTACCTTATGATCTGGAACAATTGGTGATGAAAGAAGAAGTTGAAGCAGCATTGAAAGCCTTATCAAAGAACAAAGCACCAGGCATTGATTGCATTCCCATAGACGTATTACAGCAATCTGATGCAGCTGTTACCATACTTACAAGGCTCTGCCAAGAAATATGGAAGACAGCATCATGGCCAACTGACTGGAAAAGATCTGTGTTTATACCAGTACTAAAGAAAGGTGATCCAACTGACTGTGGAAATTATCGCACAATCGCTCTGATCCCACATGCCAGCAAAATTCTACTGAAGATTATTCAAAAGAGACTACAATCATACCTGGAACGAGAACTACCTGAAGTGCAAGCAGGGTTCAGAAAAGGGCGAGGAACGAGAGACATCATTGCGGATGTGAGATGGATCCTTGAAAAGACTAAAGAATACCAAAAGGATAGCTATTTGTGCTTTATCGACTATAGCAAAACTTTTGACTGTGTAAACCATGAGAAACTCTGGGCCACATTAATAAGCATGGGTATACCAAAACACCTGATCGTTCTCTTGCACAATCTGTACATTGATCAAGAAGCAACAGTTCGAACGGAACAAGGAGAAACAGAATGGTTTAAAATAAGCAAAGGTGTAAGACAAGGCTGCATACTTTCCCCCTACCTGTTTAATTTATATGCAGAACAAATCATCAGAGAAGCAGGATTGTATGAAGACAACAGAGGTGTGAAGATTGGTGGAAGACTCATCAACAACCTTCGCTATGCTGATGATACCACATTACTGGCGGAAAGTGAAGATGATCTGAAACATTTGCTTCTCACAATCAAAGAACATAGTCTCAAAATGGGCCTGCACCTTAATGTAAAGAAGACAAAGATCATGACAACTGGCATAATCAACAGGTTCATCGTCGAAGGAGAAGAAATTGAAATCGTGAATAACTTTAACCTACTTGGATCAACTATCAATAATGAAGCAACAAGCAGTCAAGAAATCAGACGACGCATTGCTCTTGGCAGAATGGCTATGAAAGACCTAGATAAGATTCTCAAGAGCAGAGATGTCTCTCTCCATACAAAGATTCGACTTGTTCAAGCCATGGTATTTTCAATAACATCATATGGATGTGAAAGCTGGACAGTGAAAAAGATAGACAGGAAGAAAATTGATGCCTTTGAATTATGGTGCTGGCAGCGAATACTGTGTATACCATGGACTGCCCGAAGAACAAACCAGTCAGTACTAGAGGAGATCAAACCTAAGCTTTCTTTAGAAGCTCAGATGACAAGACTTCGACTTTCATACTTTGGACACATCATGCGGAGAGAGAGATCATTAGAGAAAGACATCATGCTTGGCAAGATAGAAGGTCAACGCAAAAGAGGAAGGCCAGCAATGAGATGGATCGATACAATAACAGCAGCTACGGGTACCAGTCTGTCAACAATGAGCCGCCTGACTGAAGATCGAACACAATTTAGGATAGCTATCCAGAGGGTCGCCATGAGTCGACTCCGACTCGATGGCACTTAACAACAACAACAACAAACCCAAGCTAATGCATTACTGGGAGGTTTTATTGATCAAACAATGAAGTTTTCTGTTGACGCTGTTAGGAAATTTCAAGAACGTGATTCTGGGATTGGTTCTGCTCTGCTGAAAGTAGAAAACATTTCCACTCAGGTTGATTCTCTGCTCACCACAGAGACATCTAATAGCAAAGATAGTTTGTTGATGCATATGCAACTTGAGGCTTTGGGGAAATCTACGCCTGTTAAGTTTTCCTAAGATTCATTTACTGTCTCCATTTATTTTGTTTCAGAAATATTTAAAGGACTTGTTGTTCACTGATGCTGAGTCGGTGTTAGTTTCCGATATGTATTACCTCCCTACTAAACCACTGCTTCAGGGTGTGGAAATAGATGTCTCAGTGGCTGTAGTATTACCTCAGCTGGACTTGCCCACGCACTATCATTGGTGGTGGTGCGCAGTCCCAGCATGTTAAACATACAGGTTAGGTGGGCACCTTGGGTGCAAGGCCAAGATGGGGAATCAGAGGCAAACATGGACGGCCATGCAGCCACCCCCACCAGCTGACTATGCAGGGGCCCCATCACCGCCTTCCACAGATACATCTTGGGGGAAGAATGGCAGCTACTGCTGTGGTATTTCCCTGGGCACCTGCATTTTCCAGCTACCTGGAGGACTACAGCTACCGGCGCTATTGGCTCTTCCTCCACAGCTGAGTTCAGTGTCACCATGTGGGGGGGGGGGGGGGGGGGGGGCCCGCCGGGCTCTCTGCCTAGGGTGCCATGTCCCTTGGACCACCCCATGTGGCAGATCTCCCTTCCACAGCTGCCATATTTCTGTGTTTTGCCAAAGTCACTTTGTGATCATGACAGACATCACAGATGGTGCAGATGGGGGGATGTCCCAATGTGCAGAGCTTTCAATGGTTAGGCTCCTTCAATCTGGAGGATAGGCGGCTAAGGGGAGATATGCTGGGGGTCTATGCATTATTGAATGGTGTGGAATGGGTAAACATTGCTCAGTTATTTACATCATCAAAATGTGGGTGACAAGGGGACAGGCAATGCCACTACAGTGTAACGCATTCTGGACTGATGGAGGCATATAGTTTGTCAGGCAATGCTTAGGCAACCTCTGGCACTCCAATCACAAAGATGTTGTAAAGGCTCCTCGTGTAACTGTGTTAAGAGAAGGTTTGGTTAGGTTCCAGGGGAACGGTCATTGCACTATTATGCAGGGGGCACTGCAGATCCACAGCTTGCCCCACTGCAGGCATCATTGAACATGGGTACATTTTAAGGACACAGCTAGGTACTTGTGAGTGTGATTGGCCACTGTGGGAGAGAGGATATGGAGCTTGACGGACCATGGTCTAGCCCAGTATGGCATATCTGCGGATCCTCTGTTGTTATGCCACTATGTGCCACCTGGGCAGCTCCCTGGTCCATGATGTCACCCTGCACCTACCACTGCATGACCAACATGCCACCACCTTTGCTCCATTGGCAGCATCAGCATGGTGCCCTTTCCTATTTGTGCACCATGTTGCTGCTGCTAATGGAGCACCATTATTACTGTCTTGGCCTTCCTTGTCATTTCATCACACTGCTCACATTAAGAAGGCTCTCTCCCCTCTGCAGACACTTTTTCCGTGAGGTTTTACATTGCGGTAAGGTTACCGGTGTTAAGAGGCTCTTAGGGGTGTTAATGCAAGAGGCATTAAAGTAACACAAGATGTTACCGCCTCTTCTCCGCCCACTTTCTGACCCTTCATGCCCACTCTCCGCCTCCTGTTCTCTACGCTGCAGGAGCCTTTTATGCACGGAAACTGGACATTTTTGTGGTGTTAAGGGGACATGTGTGCCGTTTAGTAAACATTCCCCTAAATTATAGCTCATTTCTATTTTGTTGTTATAAACTGCATTATGGTTCTTGCTTTTTCTTTTTGAACATATATTTTGCATCCACAGAACCCCCTTCCTTAACAGTGGGTGTAGAGCAGAACCAGGACATTCACCCACAGAGCTCAATATCCAGCTGTAGGCTTGGGAAGCAAGACAAATCTTCCAATCTCTCCTCCACGCTCAAGCAGAAGAGTGGGTAAAAGACTGTGTTGTCTGGTAAGTAACATAGTAACATAGTAAATGACAGCAGATATAGACCAGTATGGTCCATTTAGTCTGCCCAGTAAGATGGCAAGAGTAGGTGCACCTGCTGCTCTATACAGGCCACCCCTCCCCACATCTTTGTTTAGGAGTGAACCTACTGCTCTGTGTACGACACCCCTATTTGTTGGGAAATCAGATGGTTACGTTTATTTTGATTTTATCCTAACATAAGAACATAACATAAGAACATAAGATATGCCATACTGGGTCAGACCAAGATCCATCAAGCCCAGTATTCTGTTTCCAACAGTGGCCAATCTAGGTCATATGTACCTAGCAGTTTCCCCAAGGGACACAGGTTCCACAATGCTTGTATTGGTTCAAGCATTGATATCCTGGGTCCCTTCTTAATAATGGTTTATGGACCTTTCCTCCAGGAACTTGTCCAAACCTTTTTTAAACCCAGCTACACTAACAGCCTTTACTACATCCTCCGGTAACAAATTCCAGAGTTTGATTACACGTTGAGTGAAAAAAATATTTTCTTTTATTAGTCTTAAATAGTTTACCCTGTAGCTTCATTGCATGTCCCCTAGTCTTTCTATATTCTGATAAGGTAAACAATCAATCTACGTTTACCCGTTCCACTCCGTTCATTAATTTATAGACTTCTATCATATCTCCCCTCAACCGTCTCTTTTCCAGGTTAAAGAGCCCTAACCTTTTTAGCCTTTCTTCATAGGAGTATCCTTCCATCCCCTTTACCATTTTGGTGGCTCTTCTCTGAACCTTTTCTAAAATCGCTATATCCTTTTTAAGATACGGCGACCAGAATTGCACACAATATTCAAGGTGTGGTCTCACCATGGAACGATATAGAGTCATTATAATATCTTTTGTTTTATTTTCCATTCCTTTCCTTATCATACCTAGCATTCTATTTGCTCTCTTGGCCGCTGCTGCACACTGGGCCGAGGGTTTTAACATGGTATCCACAATGACGCCTAAATCTTTTTCCTGGGTGGTAGTTCCTAATGTGGAACCTTGTATTGTGTAACCATAGTTTGGGTTGTTCTTCCCTAGGTGCATAACCTTGCACTTGTCCACATTAAATTTCATCTGCCATTTTGATGCCCAGTCTTCCAATTTATCAAGATCCTCTTGCAATTTTCCACAATCCTCTTGGGTTTTAACAACTTTAAATAGTTTTGTGTCATCTGCAAATTTGATAACCTCACTCATTCCACTTTCCAGGTCATTTATGAATATGTCAAAAAGCAGCGGACCCAGCACAGATCCCTGGGGTACACCACTATTCACCTTTCTCCATTGGGAAAATTGGGCATTTAGCCCTACCCTCTGCTTTCTATCTTTTAACCAGTTCCTGATCCACAATAGTACACTGCCTCCTATCCCATGACTCTTTAGTTTTGCCAAAAGGCTCTCATGAGGGACCTTGTCAAAGGCTTTCTGAAAGTCCAGATACACAATATCAACCGACTCACCTTTGTCCACCTGATTATTCACTCCTTCAAAAAAACATAACAGATTAGTAAGAAGATCTTCCTTGTCTAAAGCCATGTTGGCTGTCTCCCATTAGGTCATGACTATCTACATGCTGAGTAATTTTATTCTTTATGTTACTGTAAAGGGATCCACTGTGTCTGTCCCATGCCATCTTGAATTCTGTCACTGTATTTGCTCTCACCAATTCCATCGGGAGGGCATTCCAAGCATCCACCACCCTTTCAGTGAAAAAGTATTTCCTGACATTGCCTTTCAATTTACCCCCTTGCAGCTTCATGTTATGCCCTCTAGTTTTACACCTTCCCCATCTTTGGAAGAGGTTTGTTTGTTCATTATTTATCCTTAAGTATTTAAAGGCCTGAAACATATCTCCTCTATCCCTCCTCTCCTCCAGAGTGTACATATTTAGGTCTTCAAGTCTCTTCTCATAAGGCTTCTGATGCAGGCTCCAAATCATTTTGGTTGCCTTCCTCTGAACAGTTTCCAGTCTTTTTACATCCTTTGCAAGATATGGTTTCCAAAATTGAACACAGTATTCCAAGTGAGGCCTCACCAGTGACTTATACAGTGGCATTAGTACCTCTTCCTTTCTGCTGGTAATTCCTCTTGTATTCAGCCCAACATCCTCCTGGCTTTTGCCACCGCCTTGTCACACTGTTTTGCCATCTTGAGATCCTCAGAAATAATCACACCAAGATCCTTCTGCTGATCCGTGCACACCAGCCTCTCGCCCTTATCGTGTACATTTCCCTTGGATTTCTGCTTTCCAAGTGCATGACACTGCAGTTCTTCACATTAAATCTTAATTGTCAAACATTAGACCATTCTTCCAGCTTTTGTAGATCTTTCCTCATGTTAACCACTCCCTCAGGGGAGTCCACTCTGTTGCAAATTTTCATGTCATCTGCAAAAAGACAGACCTTTCTATTCAGTCTTTCAGCCATATCACTCACAAATACATTGAACAGTGCCGGGCCCTAATCCCAATCCAAGATCCCTGTACCCTCTGCAGAACAGCCAAACCTTTAGACTAGGATCATAGATACAAAGATTTGACTTATTCAAGTCATGGTATTTTCAATAACATCATATAGATGTGAAAGCTGGACAGTGAAAAAGATAGACAGGAAGAAAACTGATGCCTTTGAATTATGGTGCTGGAGGCGAATACTATGTATACCATGGACTGCCCGAAGAACAAATCAGTCCATAGTAGAGGAGATCAAACCTGTTTTCTTTAGAAGCTCAGATGACAAGACATCAACTTTCATACTTTGGACACATTATGCGAAGAGAGAGATCATTAGAGAAAGACATCATGCTTGGCAAAATAGAAGGTCAACGCAAAAGAGGAAGGCCAGCAATGAGATGGATCAATACAATAACAGCAGTTACGGGTACCAGTCTGTCAACAATGAGCCGCCTGACTGAAGACCGAACACAATTCAGGACAATTATCCAGAGGGTCGCCATGAGTCGACACTGACTCGATGGCACTTAACAACAGCAACACATAGATACAAATACCCCAAGGAGACACTACCTGTGTTACCACGAACTATGTATTTACTGCATTAAGGACTGTAATCAGATTGTTTGTGTTGGACATTTTTACAATAAAGAGAAGAGGAGCACCCAATTCAGGGGTCTTGTTATTAAGATGCGCTAACATTAACATGTAATAATTCACTGTAATGTGTTATTTTAGCACAGGTCCTGTGTTATTCAATGGGACCTAGTTACTAATAACGCAGATTAACAGTGAATTAACACACTTTAACGCTAGCACACCTTACTAACTAGCCCCTCATTATAAAGAGCCTCTTTAGATTTAGTGCCAAGGGTCCCTGAAGGGATTTCCCTTCCCCCTCTGGAGAATCTGCTCTCTGTTGATAAGAGTGCGTGCTAGTGGAGTGAAAGAATAGGAAAGACCCTGGGAGAAACTGTTCTGTGACCTGGATCACTGGCATGACCGGCCTGCCACCCGAAGGGGGGGGGGGGAGGGGTGTTACATCTATAGAGAAGAAAACCTTAGAATGGACAGAAGCAGCTACATTTTGACTGGATGATATACTTTATTATAATCTATTGCCTTTCACCAAAAACCTGCACCTGAATTTAAAAGAGCAATGAGATGATTCCTTTATGTGTATATCGATTTGTTGTGCCTTGGATGCCTATTCTAAAAGCTGTATTCAATTTGCAGTTTTCTCCAATATAAATTTTCTCATTTGCTATCGGTAAATAATAACTCCATTAACACGGTTTCAGAGGTTTTTGATTAACTGTGAGAAAATTTTACACTACCCATAAAGATTAATCTACACATTGTCGTATTGCCACAGGCATGGTTAAGGAAAAAAAGCCTTATTTCTTCTCACCATCTTAATTTAATTTCTGCAAACATAATTATTTCTGCCTGCTTAAAGAAGTAGCCCAGCAGGGCACTGAAAAGTTGAGCTGCCTTAACTGACTGCAGAGGGTTTATAGCGACAAGATGCAATAGTGCAGCCCTATGCATTTTGAGGATAATTTCATTAAGGAATTTTGGCATATGCATGTCAATATACGCATGTAAAATGTCTCTTGTAAAATGACCTCGCATGAATAAATATGCGTAATGACAAGAATGTGTATACTGGTATGTGATTTGGTGCAGACATGCGGAGGGTAATTCTATAATCTCATGTGCAGGTGAAGTGCGTTGCTGCGTGCATATTTGGAGCCTAGTCTTTAAGGTAGAGCACGCACAGGCTTCACTTTAAAGAATAGGGATATTAAGATAATGTACACCTAAGTATATCTGTGGCAGTTACCCCTGTTCTAGAACAGGCGTAAATGCCCAGGCCTAGATCGGCACAATGATGCACATTAGTCATAGCATTCTAGAACTTACGAGACACACAAATCTAGAACGCCACCTCTGCTCCACTCAAGCTATGCCCTGTGCACACCCAACAGAAAGTATATGCAATGGGACTTTACATGCCTACAGAATAACGACCGCCTAAAGTGCATGCGAAAGTGCCCATGCATACGCATAAATCCTTTAGAATAGGGACTTACATGAGTTTTGTGTGCGTACTGTCCTGCATGTGTAATATAGAATCAGCCCCATTCTGGGATGGAATTTGTCTGGAATATGTGCAAAGTTGTGATTTCTGTGCATAGTTAATATAATACAGTATATGGATTGCACATATTGTACTTGCATGCCTTTATATAGCTTGTTACTTGTGATTTCTGCCAGATTTGTGCTAGCATTTTATAAAGACACATAGAAGCCTATGGGGCCGATTCTGCCACGTGAATAGCTGGGTGTCCCGATGCTATGACTAAAAGGAGCAGTTGCAAAGGTTAAAGACCTACATCAAGCTTGGGTGTTGTAGAAAAATACTATCTTGGAAGCCCAGACCAGCTGTATTCCATGCTTTAAGAAAAGTGGAAGGAAGTCCAAAAAACTGCCAGCATGGTTTAAAGGGGAGGTCAGAGAGGCTGTTGTTACCAAAAAAGCATCTTTCATGAAATGGATAAAAGAGCCAAACGACGAAGCCTGGAAACAGCACAAGCACAGGCAAGTCAAATACAAGGCATTGATAAGGCAGGCAAATGGAGAATTTGAGAAGAAGCTTGCTGCGGAAGCAAAAACGCAAAATAAAGACTTTTTCAAGTACATTCGTAGCAAAAAACCTGTGAGAGAGTCAGTTGATCCATTAGATGATAGAGGGGTTAAAGGGGCACCAAGAGGCGACAAGGCGATAGTGGAGAGACTGAATGAATTCTTTGCTTCGGTCTTTACTGAGGAAGCTGTAGGGATGTTACCCATGACTGAAGTGGTATTTAAAGATGCGGAAGAATTGAAGGAAATATTGATACATCGGGAAGATGTATTACAACTATTAGATAAACTGAAGAGTAGCAAATCACCTGGGCCAGATGGTATGCATCCAAGGGTGTTGAAGGAACTGAAATATGAGATTGCAGATCTGCTATTAGTAATCTGTGAACTATCATTAAAATCATCTCTAATACCTGAAGATTGGGGGATCGCCAATATAACACCAATTTTTAAAAAGGGTTCCAGGGGTGATCCGGGAAACTACAGACCGGTGAGCCTGATGTCAGTATTGGGAAAAATGGTAGAAACCATCATAAAGAATAAAATTACTCAGCATGTAGATAGTCATGGCCTAATGGGAGACAGCTAACATGGCTTTAGACAAGGAAGATCTTGTCTTACTAATCTGTTATGTTTTTTGGAAGGTGTGAATAAACAGGTGGACAAAGGTGAGTGGGTTGATATATATCTGGACTTTCAGAAAGCCTTTGACAAGGTCCCTCATCAGAGACTTTTGGCAAAACTAAAAAGTCATGGGATAGGAGGCAGTGTACTACTGTGGATCAGGAACTGGTTAAAAGAGGAGGAGGAGGAGTAGCCTAGTGGTTGGGGCAAGGTATTTCAGGCCAGAAGGTCAGGGATTCAAATCCCACTAGAGGACAGCAACCTTGGGCCGGAAGGACTGGGGTTTCTAGTGCCACAGATGCTCCTTGTGGTCTTGGGCAAGCCACTTAACCCTCCATTGCCCATGTTCCCTGTAAGTATTAGTGTATGTGTCTCATATCTCCACATGTTAAATGTATCCCCCAATTGTGTTGTGACCGCTTTGATTGAAGGATAAGGCAGTATACAAAACTGTCTAAATAAATAAAAATAAATAAAAGATAGAATGCAGAGGGTAGGGCTAAATGGCCAATTTTCCCAATGGAGAAAGGTAAATAGTGGTGTACCCCAGGCATCTGTGCTGGGTCCGCTGCTTTTTGACATATTCATAAACGACCTGGAAAGTGGAATAACGAGTGAGGTTATCAAATTTGCAGATGACACAAAACTATTTAAAGTTGTTAAAACCCAAGAGGATCTTGATAAACTGGAAGACTGGGCATCAAAATGGAAGATGAAATTTAATGTGGACAAGTGCAAAGTTATGCACCTAGGTAAGAACAACGCAAACTATGGTTACATGATGCAAGGTTCCACATTAGGAACCACCACCCAGGAAAAAGATTTAGGCGTCATTGTGGATAACATGCTAAAACCCTCGGCCCAGTGTGCAGTGGCGGCCCAGAGAACAAATAGAATGCTAGGTATCATAAGGAAAGGAATGGAAAATAAAACAAAAGATATTATAATACTTCTATATCGTTCCATGGTGAGACCGCACCTTGAATATTGTGTGCAATTCTGGTCGCCGTATCTTAAAAAGGATATAGCGATATTAGAAAAGGTTCAGAGAAGAGCCACCAAAATGGTAAAGGGGATGGAAGGATACTCCTATGAAGAAAGGCTAAAAAGGTTAGGTCTCTTTAACCTGGAAAAGAGACGGCTGAGGTGAGATATGATAGAAGTCTATAAATTAATGAACGGAGTGGAACGGGTAAACGTAGATTGATTGTTTACGTTATCAGAATATAGAAAGACTAGGGGACTTGCAATGAAGCTACAAGGTAAACTATTTAAGACTTATAAAAGAAAATATTTTTTCATTCAACGTGTAATCAAACTCTGGAATTTGTTACCGGAGGATGTAGTAAAAGCTGTTAGTGTAGCTGGGTTTAAAAAAGGTTTGGACAAGTTCCTGGAGGAAAGGTCCATAAAACATTATTAAGAAGGGACCCAGGATATCAATGTTTGACCCAGTACAGGCATTGTGGAACCTGTGTCTTTTGGGGAAACTGCTAGGTACGTATGACCTAGATTGGCCACTGTTGGAAACAGGATACTGGACTTGATGGACCTTGGTCTGACCCAGTATGGCATATCTTATGTTCTTATGTTCTTATGGATGCCATGGCACCAGCACACCAGCAGGAGGATGGGGCGGGCTGGCTGTGCTGCTATGAAGACATCTTCAGGGGCATGCCGGGCCATCTCAGTGCCCGATTCTGCAACCGTGGGAATGTCTAGCTCCCACGGTGCAGAATCAGGCATGGTCTGGACCCATCCTGTTCCCTTACTGAATCGGGCTCCACGAGTCTATGTGTTTGGCAACAAATAGGTGCCTTCTTGCCTTCTCAAGCTAGGCAACGTTTTATAACAATAAAATGTTGGATAACATGCAATAAACCTTGGACAGGTTCCTGGAGGAAAAGCCCATAAACTGCTATTAAAGTGGGCTTAGAAGTCTAGTGTTTATCCCAGGGGATAAGTAGTATGGGATCTCTCTAGCTTTCAGTGACCTGGATTGAATAGTGTTGGAAGTAGGATACTGGACTTGGTGGACATTGGGTCTGACCCAGTATGGCAAGTCTTCTGTTCTTTGTGGTTGGTTAAGAACATAAGAAAAGCCATGCTGGGTCAGACCAAGGTCCATAAAGCACAGTATCCTGTTTCCAACAGTGGCCAATCTAGCTCACAAGTACATGGCAGATACCCAAAGTCCACAGCGTCCACAATGCTCGTCCTGGAGTAAGCAGTGGATTTCCCAGGCCCTCTTTAATAATGGTTTATGGACCTTTCCTCCAGGAACTTGTCCAAACCTTTTCTAAACCCAGCTACACTAACAGCTTTTATTACATCCTCCGGTAACAAATTTCAGACTTTGATTACGCATTGAGTGAAAAAATATTTTCTCTTATTAGCTTAAATTGATTACATTGTAGTTTCATTGCGTGTCGTCTAGTCTTTCTATTTTTGATGGCATGAACCAGGACCGTACCTAGCCCTGTGCGAGCGGTGCAGCCGCACAGGGCACAAAGGCTTAAGGGGCGCGTTTTAGCTGTCTGCTGTTGCCTGCTGCCACCACTTTTTCTTCTTTCAGTAGCGGCAGGCAACGGCAGTCAGCTAAAATGTGCCCCTTAAGCCTTCTCGCCGGCATGCTAAGCAGATCTGTCCCTCCCTGCAATGGAGTAGCAAGTGCAAGAGCAGGGAGGGACAGATCTGCTTAGCATACCGGCGACTTGCACATCGGTCATGCCTCTTCTCTCCCGCCACGGGGGGCGGGGGTGTGCCCGATGTGCAAGTTGCACAGGGCACGATTTACACTCGGTACAGCCCTGGCGTGAACAACCGATCTACGTTAACCTGTTCCATGCTGTTCATTAATTTATAGACTTCTATCATATCTCTCCTCATTCTTCTCTTTTAAAAGTTGAAGAGCCCTAACCTTTTAAGCCTTTCCTCATAGGGGTATCCTTCTATCCCCTTTACCATTTTGGTGGCTCTTCTCTGAACCTTTTCTAATTCTGCTGTATCCTTTTTAAGATACGGAGACCAGAATTGCACACAATATTCAAGGTGCGGTTGAACCATGGAACAATACAGAAGCATTCTAATATCCTTGTCTTTATTCTGCATTCCTTTCCTTATGATTCCTAGCATTCTATAAGCTTTCTTGGCCATCGCTGCATACTGGGTGGAGGGTTTTAACATATTATCCACAATGACACCTAAATCTTTTTCCTGGATGATAATTTCTAAGGTGATACCTTGCATCATGTAACCAAAGTTTGGGTTGTTCTTTCCTAGGTGCATAACTTTGCACTTGTCCACATTAAATTTCAACTGCCAGTTGGATGTCCAGTGTTCCAATTTATCAAGATCCTCTTGCAATTTTTCACAATCCTCTTGGTCTTTAACAACTTTGAATAATTTTGTGTCATCTGTGAATTTGATCTCATCACTCGTTATTCCCATTTCAAGGTCATTTATCAATATGTTAAAAAGCAGTGGGCCCAGCAAAAACCCCTGGGGTACACCACTATTCAACTTTCTCCATTGGGAAAATTGGCCATTTAGCCCTACCCTCTGCTTTCTATCTTTTAACTAGTTCCTGATCCACAATAGTACACTGCCTCCTATCCCATGACTTTTTAGTTTTGCCAAAAGTCTCTAAGGGACCTTGTCAAAGGCTTTCTGAAAGTCCAGATGCACTATATCAACTGACTCATCTTTGTCTACCTATTTATTCACACCTTCAAAAAACATAACAGATTAGTAAGACAAGATCTTCCTTGTCTAAAGCTGCTAGGGGGTAAATTGAAAGGCAATGTCAGGAAATACGTTTTCACTGAAAAGGTGGTGGATGCTTGGAATGCCCTCCAGATGGAAGTGGTGGGGGCAAATACAGTGACAGAATTCAAAATGGCTTGGGACAGACACAGTGGATCCTTTTATAGCAACTGGATAAAATTAAACATAATTATCTCTTATATCTCAACAAATAGGAGTGACCTACATGGAATGGTGGGTACACCTCTAAATAAAGGCATGGGGAGGGGTGACCTGAATGGAGTGGCAAGTGCACCTACTCTTGCCGCCCTGCTGGATAGACTAGATGGACCATACTAGTCTTTATCTGCCATCATATACTATGTTACTATATTATGTTACTATGAGACCTCTCTCCTCCATGGCAGCTGAGAGGCTGCCAGACTGAAGGTGGGGCTTCAATACCACGTCCCTGTAGGTCTCATCTATGTATCTCTCTGACTTCCTCATGTCTTCCAAGTCTGCTACTGTAGCCTCCAGAGATCACATTCATTCCCCGAGGACAAAGAGCTCCTTGCACCTAGTGCACACATAAGACCTCTCACCAACTGGGAGAAAATCATACATGTGACACTCAGTACAAGACTAGATAACCTCCATCTCACTGCTGGACTGCTTAGTTTTATTTTTATTTATTTATTTAACAGTATCTTCTATACCGCTCCTTCCAGAGATCAAGGGCGGTTTACATGGAACTTTTAACAAAATTTTGTATACTTCTGTATACTTTACATGGAACAGAGTTTTGAACTATATACAGGTAATATTACATGGAACATAACAGAACTAATTACAAGTGACTATTTACAAGAGCAGTAAAACAACAGTTTGGATAAGACTTATCCGCAGTGGGTGGAATGGATAAGTACTGTAAGGTATTCTTGTGTTAGTCGTTTGTCCTATCCTGAGTACTGTGTATGTGTTTTTGTGATTGTTGGGGGGAGGTTCTCTGTTGGTAGGGGATTTCAAAATGTTTCGAGAAGAGGTAGGTTTTAAGTTCTTTTTGGAATTGATGAAGGTCTTTCATCAGGCGAAGAGTTAGTGGGAGTTCGTTCCAAAGGGTGGGCGCAGCGAAGGAGAAGGCCCTATCACTTGTGGTTGCTTTTGTTTTTCTGAAGGTTGTTTTTATGTTGAGAGAATGGGTTGCGTTTTGTCTGCGCATTCTAGTTTCTGATGGGGGTGTAGTAGGGTGGACAGGTGTGAGAGGAGATGTTATTGAGGAGTTTGAAGGTAGTTAGTAGAATTTTATATTTTATTCAGCTATTTATAGGGAGCCAATGCAAGTCTAACAGTATTGGGGTCACGTGGTCAGTTAGTTTAGCTTTTGAGATCATCTTGGCGCATATGTTTTGGGCTCTTTGTAGTAGGTAGATGCTCTTTAGCGGGCGACCATTTAGGAGACTATTACAATAGTCGAAGTGGGGGGTGATGAGGGTATTGACTACTGATCTAAAATCATGTGTGTCGAGGAGGGGTCTTAGGTGTTGTATTGTCTTGAGTTTGTAGAATATCGTTTTTACTGTCTGTTTTATGTGAGGAAGCATGGCGAGTGAGTGGTCTAATATTAGTCCTAGGTATTTTACCTCCTTTTTAACAGGTATAGTTGTTTTGTTTATAGTGATTGTTGTTGGGTAATTGTGATCAGCGTCTGGCTTTCTCGTTATAAACATTGCTTCTGTCTTTTTAAAGTTGATGCTTAGATAGTTGTCTTCAAGCCATGTGGTGATCTCATTCATGCATTCAAGTAAGTTGTCATATTTAGGGTTGTTGGAGTTTATGGGGATGGCGAGCATAATGTCATCAGCGTATATAAAATGGTTGATTTTATGTTTTTTAAATATGTTTGTAATGGGTTGTAGGTATAGGTTGAAGAGGAGGGCGGAGAGGGCTGAGCCTTGGGGGATACCCTGACCTTGAGGGAAAGTTTCCGATGTTTCTTGACCCATTTGTACCCGTATTACTCAATGTGAGATGTATGACTTGAACCATTTGCGTACTGTCCCTCCTATTCCTAAGTTTTCTAGTCTGTTGATGAGTGTGTTGTGGTTGATGCTGTCAAATGCGGCAGATAGATCTATAAAGAGGAGTAGGAAACCTTGGTTGTTGTCGTTTGTACCTCTGATGAGGAGATCCATCAGTGCAATTAGGAGAGTTTCAACTCCATGGAAGGGGCGGAATCCGAACTGGTGTGAATCAAGGGGTTTGTGCTCATCAATGTGTTCCTGTAATTGGAGTTGTATGGTTTTTTCTATTATTTTGGCAATGAGTGGTATGCTAGCTTTGGGCCTGTATGAGTTTGGGTCTTTTGGGTCTAGTTTATTGTTTTTTATGATGGGGCGGATCGAAGAGAGCTTTAGGGCATTGGGCATAATGCCTTGCGATAGTGATTGGTTCACTATGTATTGGATGTTTTCAGCAAGAAAGTCCTTAGTGGATTTGATCCATGACACTGGGCATGGGTCGAGTGGGGAGGTTGTGGTGTCGATCATTGTTATAATTTTAAGGAGGTGCTTTCATTCAACCATGTGGAAAGCTGTCCATTCATAGTTATTGTCAGTATTTGATTTTAGTGTTTTAGAGTTTTGTTTTGTTATTTAAGTTGTTTTTAGTTGCTTGGGATACTTGTACTAATACAACAATACCAAATAAGTTTGAGGGACTTTGTTTACCTCAAGATTAATTACTTTCAGGGCCTTAACTCATCTATTCCTGGTGAGGATAATCAAATGAACCTAGAAGTGAATGTGAATACCTCCTCTTTAATAGGTGTAAGATCCTATAAAGTTAGGCTTATGCCTGGGGTGGGTGGGAGTTAGGATGGGAGGGAGGTATTATTCAGCTTCTATTATGTAGAGATTCCATTTAAAGTAAGTAGCAAATATTTATGATCTGCAAAATAGCAGCAGTTGTAAAAAGTTTATTAAGCAGATATTCAGGGCAGGTGAATAACTGTCCCTCACTGTTTGGAAACAGAAATTTGGTCTGCTCAGGAGTTGGAATATAGTAGAGGTGTAGCCTAATGGTTAGAAGCACTGTCTTAATGACCAATAGACTAGGGCTTGATTCCTACTAGCATTCTTTGTGGGCTTGGGCGAGTCACCTAACCCTCAATTGTCTTGGAAGAAAGCCCTGGCAGTCTACCTCTAATCACAAGGCCAAGAAAACCCGGGAGCTGCTGAGTCAGCATTGACTCAAAGGCACACATTGCAGGAGTTGGAGTCATGACAGATGATCTGTTAACACTTTCTGTTCAGTTCTTGCACTAGAACACAACACTTTATTGATGTCCATGCTTTCAGGGCTTTAAGTCATCTTATAGAGGTCTCTGCCCCCAATAAAGTTACTATCACCACACAAAGGATATTCTATAGGAACAATTATTCCACTTCATGCATTCACACAATTCCCATACCACACTATTAATCTGTAAACATATTTTTTTGTCAGACCCACCCCTGCAAGAAACAAGCCTGTATAAAGCTAGTTCTGACCAAAGTCCATTTTATTTTATTTTAAGCAAATCATATTGTACATCTTATTTCAATTTAAAAGGATAAATGTCCAAATGTCCAATACAACATTGTGCTTCAAACTTGAATTTTTATAATATATAATTCAGTTCTAATTCAGGGTAATTGCATTGAAATAGTTATTAGTGTCCATTTTGGATCTTAAGTCTGGTAGTCTGACTGGTTGGAAGCGTAAAATGCCACAAGGGACAAGCTAAAGTTTGCCAAAGCATTTAAATTGAAATAAGATGTATAATATGGTTAAAATAAAGTAACATGGACCTTGGTCAGAACTAGCTTTTTATAGGCGGCTTTCCTAAAGTGGTGGATCCACAAAAAAACATTTTTAGGGACTAATAGTGTGGTCCGGGAATTGTGTGAATGCACAATATATATTTACTGTAGCTTAGAGAAGGAGTCACGTTTTTGGTCTCCTTTTACATAGTGCAGCTTTCTAGATTTTCTAGGAAAACCTTTTATGGCGGGTTCTGCAAAATTTGGCTCTTTCTTGCCTGAAAGCTGTGAAAAATATTGTATCCCAAAACCTCCTTCACCTAATGAATCTTATTTAGTTGTATTTTAACTGATGCCTCTCCAGGAGAAGTTGAAAGCAAGTTACATTCAGGTGCAAGTAGTATTTCCCTGTCCTCAGAAGGCTTACAATGTAAGGTGCTACCAGAGGCAATGGAGGGCTAAGTGACTTACCCAAGGCCGCAAGGAGCATCAATGGGACTTGAACCCTGGTTTCTTTAGTTCTGGTCCACTGCCTTAGCCTCCTCCACTTTATTCAGACATACTGTGCTATCAGTGGGAGGAGTCAGAAGGATCTTGAGATTTTAGAGGACACTCGGGAACCAATGCAATAAAGCTTGGGGTAAACATATCTTTAATACGTAAACATTTAGGGGGCAATTTTCAAAACTATGTGGACAGATGCAAAGGTCCCAGGCACTTTTATCCCTTTATTTTACACCAGTTTCTCAGAGGAAAAATGTTTGCATAGTTTCTGTTGGAAAACTGCTGATGGGAAAAAATATCTGCATAGATCTTCACCTGCTTGTTCTGTGGACTTTTTCTGGCCACAGCAATGCACACAGGGCCATGTTTACTAAACATCAGTGCATGCTAATGGGAGGTAATGTCTACAGCAGATAACACATGCTACCTCCCATGAGCACATGCCAATGTTTACAGGAGCAGATGTACATGTATGTAAATGCAGTATACACAAACATGCATATTTTATAAACTCCACCCAAATGATGATTCCGCTCAAATGATGCCCCAGACCACACCCACATTGGAGTCATATACAAGTACACGTTCTTTTATAAGCAGGCATAAAGTGGCATTTGGACTGCCGGGATGCCAGGAGTCAGCATTGACTCGAAGGCACTTGTTGCATTACACATGAAAAAACTTCTATATAATTATCCGCATAATGCAGAAAAAATGTACATGTTGTGGAACAAAGTGAATCCTTTTACCTTCATATGAGGTGGGCCACTTTCAGACAGCCTGTTCACCTGCTCTACATGCAAGTTAAAATGCCACTTAAAAAGTGAAGTAATAAAATTTAGGGGTATGTTTACTAAGCCAGGTTAACAGTTAACCCGGGCTATCTGTAATTAGGTCCCATTGAATAACATGGGACCTAGTTGCAGATAGCCCGGGTTAACCGTTAACCCAGCTTAGTAAACGTACCCCTTAGTGTGGGCGTTGTAACAAATGTCTCCAATAATGTGATCACACTATGGCCTCGGTGTAAATAAGATGTGTGTTTAAATGTTCGGCAAAGTTTTAGTGCACAGCTTACTAGGTCAGACCAAGGTCCATCAAGCCCAGTATCCCGTTTCCAACAGTGGCCAATCTAGGTCATACGTACCTAGCAGTTTCCCCAAAAGACACAGGTTCCACAATGCTTGTATTGGAGCAAGCAGTGGATTTCCCGGGTCCCCTTTAATAATGGTCCAGGAACTTGTCCAAACCTCTTTTAAACCCAGCTACACTAACAGCTTTTACTACATCTTCCAGTAACGAATTCCAGAGTTTGATTACGCGTTGAATGAAAAAATATGTTCTCTTATTAGTCTTAAACGGGTTATACTGTAGCTTCATTGCATGTCCCCTAGTCTTTCTATATTTTGATGGCATTCTAACACATGCACCGAATAAAAGACTTTTACTCCCAGTGCAGTAAACTAATGGCATACAAATTACCACAGCGTTAAAAAGCATACACTGATAGAAAAGACAACGTGCACCGCCGTGGTAATCTGCAGTGGTTTGCTGTATCAGGAGTGAAGTGTCTCCCTTCCTGTCAGTACATGAGCAAGGACTGGTTCATGCAGTGATAGAAAGTGAGACATAACGAAAAGGGTCAGACTCCCTGACTCCTGCACCCTATCCTCACACAGCAAAACTTCTGTGGTGGCTCAGCGGGCCCAAATCCCCTGTCCCCCGTCCCTAAGTCTACCTTACACAAAAATTATCTGGTGGCCCAGTGAACCCCAGTGAAATTATCTGGTGGCCCAGTTGATCCCTCCAGGGCACTCCAGGCTCAGGCACCTTGGGTCAAGGCCCCCCTGACCTGGGCATCCTATGTCGAGACACTCTTGGCCCAGGGACCCAGGGCCAGGAGAACCTTTCTCGGTACATTCCTGCCTTGGGAATCCAAGCACCCAATGCCTTATTTGGCAGAATGACCCTTAGCAGAGTGTCCTGACATACTGGTAGGAGTCAACTGCCACCATTTTCCAAAATGACATCAGTACCAGAAGAACATTGTTGAATGTCTCCAGGATCAGGTAAGTATTATTAGTCCAGGAGGGTTCACTAGCATGGAATGTGTCTGATCAAGTGCCTCTCTGTGCCTGGTGCCTGGTCTAGGGGAACTCTGAGCTGGAGTGCCTGGGCCATGGGTGTCCTGGCTTGGGTGCTCAAGCTGGGGGTGTTCCTGCTTGGAGTGGCTGGGCTAAAGGTACTTTGTCTCAGAATGCCCAGATTAGGAGTATCCTGGTTCAGAGTGCCCAGGCTAAGGATGCCCTGGAGCAGACAGTGTCACTGTGGGGGTGGCTAGTGAACCAGGGGAGAGGATTGGATGTCAGTGGGATGATCTGGGGAAGGGGGTCTGAGCTTGGTCTTTACACCTGCCTCTTCAAGAAGGTACTTATTCATGCCTCGAAGTAGCTGTACATGCTGATGTCCAGTTTTTTAAAATATCAGCCTACAGTATTTTCCCTCTCTACATCCTAACCACAACCCCTTGACATCTAGACATGGTAAGCATCCCCACATGTCAACAGCGGCTTTCAAACATCACATTCACACATGTATTCTAATCTGCACATGTAAATGCCACTATTGACACTTGGGGATACTTCTAAAAATCCCCCCCAGATGCCCGAGCTGCACTTAAAAATTGCAGCAGCCAAACCAATTTGAATTGTTTTGCAGATTTGTCGAATCTGAGTGAACCATTTAAAAAAAAAGAAGTTTGCACAGCTCCACACAGAAGTCAAAACTTCTTCAACTGCTTATTGGACATATACTACCACCTAACCAGATAATGGAACAAATATGTACTCTGAGGGGCATGTTTAATAAAGGTTAATACTGTCGCCACCTCCTGGCCGGGCGTATAGCCGGGTACCAGGAGAGTGTCGCCTTGTTGCCCTTCAGAGTAAGTTTTCCAATATGGCTGCCAGCAAAGGTTGCTGGGAACTGTAGTCCACTTATCTTTAATAGGCAGAGTAGTGTGAACACAAGTGGTTTAGGCAAAACAGAGAATATTTATTTGTTTTGGGGTTTTCCACCTCGCATTATAAGTAGCAGTGCTGAACATAAATAGGATTCTTCTCCAACACAAAGGAATAAAATTCACAACGTAATCACAGGTTGGTCACCATCAGCAATTAACTTCACAGGATTCGCTCCCAAAGCTTAGGCTGCAAACCTTCTTTCAAATGAATCACAGGAACTGTTTTCCTCACAGCTTCCTTAGAACAACATAGCTTCTAAATATTCAGGGAGTTTTCTCTGCTGTGTCTTTCACACACACACACAGCTTTCTTTACTAGTAAACCAACACTCACTCAGCTGTGCCTGGGTTTAGCACACTTCTAGTTCATTGGCCAGACAATAAGAACATTGAATTTCTTCAAGGCTATTTTCATAATCCTCATAGCCACTTCCTATCTCCATTTCTTCCACGGAGTCATCACAACACTCTTCAGAGGGTACCTAACTGTAGAGCAGGGGTCTCAAACACGCGGCCCGCGAGAGACCTTTGTGCGGCCCGCGATACACAACCCGGCTTCTGCGCGCATGTCCCGCGGCCCCCGATCCCTTCCTGCTTGCCTGTCAGTTCTTCTCTGCTTCGGCTTTCAGAGCCGCAAAGGGAGAGCTGCTCCCTCGCGACTCTGTTAAGCTCGCCGGGGCAGATGGGAAATTTCCCATAAGCCCCAGCGGGCTTAACAGAGTCACGAGGGAGAAGCTCTCCCTTCGCGGCTCTGAAAGCCGAAGCAGAGAAGAACTGACAGGCAAGCGGGGGGGGGGGGGGCCGCGGGACATGCGGTATTGCTGCTACCGCCGCGGCAGCGGCAGGAGCAGCCGCGAGCGGTTTTCTAAAGTTTGTTTCCCCGGGGGGGGGGGAGCAGGATTGATGTGGGCTGCTGCTGCTGGGGGGGGAGCAGGATTGATGTGGGCTGCTGGTGGGGGGGGGGAGGAGGATTGATTTGGGGGGCTGCTGGGGGCGGGGAGCAGGATTGATGTGGGCTGCTGCGGGGGGGGGTAGCAGGATTGATGTGGGCTGCGGCTGGGGGTGGGGAGCAGGATTTATGTGGGGGGCGGGGGGGGGAGCAGGATTGATGTGGGATGCGGGGGGGGGAGCAGGATTGATGTGGGCTGCTGGGGGATAGGACTGGAAATGGGGTGATAGTACTGGTAATGGACAGATGGGGGTTAGGACTGGAGGTGGTCTGATTGGGGGGCTAAGAATGAAGATGGGGCGATGGAAGGGTTTAGGCCTGGAAGTGGGCTGTTGGGGGGCTTAGGACCGATAATGGGCTATGGGGGGGTGGGGCTAGAACTGGTAATGGACTGGGGGGGGGTGCTATGACTGGAAATGGGCCGAGTAGAAGGGGGAGCTTGAACTGCAAATAGCTGATGGGGACAGGGTCTTGGAATGGTAATGGGCTGAGTGGAAGGGGGCTTGGAATGGAAATGGGCTGATGGGGAGGGGGGCTTGGAAAGGAAATGGGCTGTGAGGGGAGGGAGCTAGGACTGGAAATGGGCTGATGATGCGGGGACTAGAAGGGAGCGGATGCTGGGTGGGGCAGGAGCTAGAAGGGAGTTGATGTTGGGGGACGATTAGAATGGGATGGGGCTGGGAGAGTGAAATGGAGAGGGGAAATATATTTTGTGTGGGAGGGAAGAAAAATCTACAATTGGCCGGGTATTGGGAGAGTAAGTGGGGATTGAGGATGGAGGGGTAAAATTTGAATGGATGAACTGGGAAAGAAGAAAGGACAAATGGACAGCAGACGATGGAGAGTTAGCAGAAGACACAAAGCAACCAGAAGAAAGTGTCTGGAACAATTGCAACTGAAAAAAAATGCACAAAAGGTAGAAAAATATCTCTTTATTTTGAATTTATTAACTGAAATATGTCAGCTCTTGGAAATGTGCATCTTTAACGTCTGCACTTTATTTAATACAAGAGGAAATCAGTGTATAGTTTTATTTCTACAGTGTTGTACATTCTAAGTTTGGCTTTTGGGGTTCCCAGTTTAATTGTCTTCCTGTTTCTAAATTGTGATTCCTTGTTTGGTGATGGTGTATGTTCTGCATGTGTAACTGAGCTGAGGTATTCTGTTTATGTAATTCCTATTTGACATTGCCACTTGTTCTCTTTCCCGAGTAGGTCATGTATTGTTATTCTCTGAAATGTGTTGATTTAATATTTGCAGTGTTGCCTTTTGATAGTTAGGGTATGGTGCTTTGTGAGTCCTGGTAGTGCTGTTAGGACATGGCAGGTTTGCTATGGGTTCTAAATGAGCAGTGTTTCTAGTAGTTCCTAATGTGCCTGGCGGTTGGCACTGGTTTATAGTAATGTAGAAATCTTTTAGTCTTTCTTTATCCATACACTCATTAAGAGGCATGTTTACTCAAAGTTAGTGTATGGTAACATTATGCAAATATTTATGCAAATGATCCCTTATGCAAATGATGCCCTTATGCAAATGAGGCCTGCGTCTTGTGCGGCCCCCGGGTTACTCTACAAGTCCTCATTTGGCCCTCAAAGCAATTTGAGTTTGAGACCCCTGCTGTAGAGCTTACTATTTTGTTTCAACAATAAATCATTTAACTGTTCAAGCAGCACTTTCTTCTGCTCTATCTCTTCAGAGAGCATGGACTCAGGAAATGCAGACAAGCTACTCTCTCTACAGTTTGGCTGGCTAGTTGAATTGGTTTCTCTAACAGGAACTAACCCCTTCAACTCTTTCTGGTGCAGGGATTTAGGAACACCGACTTGCCTGAATCCTGGGCCTCTCAGCTGTTCCCCTCCTTCTTGCACATAGCCATGCTGCTTCTTCTCTGCAGAAGCTTGTATCCTCGGTAGCACTTTCCTTCTTTGATGTATTGGCCTTGGACCTGCTTCAGCCAGATCCCACAGCTCACTGCTCTGAACTCCAGCAATTCCCGTCCTACTGCTTCTCTCAGTTCTGCTGCTTCTTGTTCCTTCCCCTCTCCTTCTTCCTCTTCCTTCTCCTCCAATTCCTTCTCCTCCAACTGCCTGCTCAAACACAGGAGTTTTAAACTGCTCTCTCCCAGGGGCCACGCCTTTCTCCCAGCACACGTGGGAGCTGCTAGGCTTCACTCTAGCCCTGACCTGCTGAAGTGGGCGGGGCTTGATGCTGGCTGTGCTCTGACTCAGAGGTTCTCGGTTGCTGGGGAAACCCTGAATGCTCTCATTTTTAAAGGGATAGGCTTCACCCCCTTGCCATTCCATTTCCTCTGAACTGGCTTCGTCATCACAATACGCGTCATGAAGTTAACATGTGTCAAGTGCGGCACTTAACGCATACTAACTTCATTAATGTGCACTAAATCCTTTAGTAAACATGCATCTACGTGATAAGACGAAATACAAGACTTGCCAGTATACATGCCTTCAAGCTACCAGCCTCACATTGGACTAGAAACCCATAAAAGTATTTGAATAAGTCATCTGCATATTCATAAATGCAATATGACCCAGTGAATACAATAAAATCCTCTGAGTGATGTGGGAAAGACCACACAGGTCTCCAAACCAGGATAAGCCACCACTGACGCCATATTGGACTGATAAATTTGAAATTAAATCAAATTGTTGTTGCTAAGTGCCATCAAGTTGGTGTCAGCTCATGGCAACCCTCTGGATAGTTGTCCTAAACTGTGCCAGTCTTCAGTCAGGCGGCTCATTGTTGATAGAGTGACACCCCTAGCTGCTGTTGTTATATCGATCCATCTCATTGCTGGCCTTTCTCTTTTGCGTTGACCTTCTACCTTGCCAAGCATGATGTCTTTCTCTGATCTCTCTCTTCGCATGTTGTGTCCAAAGTATGAAATAAGTTAAATTAACACCCACAAATTTATTTGTATTAGTCCTTAAAGGCAACTTTAAAAACATACAGGAAAGAAAATAATGGGAAATGAGAGGTGTTTATCTATTAGTGTTAACAACTAATGGCATGAACTGAAACATTGGATTCATGCCTCATGATGGGAGCCTTTACTGCCTTTTGATCACAGTCCTGATGAGTTGCTACCTTAACATCCTGTGTGCGATAATTCAAACATCACCAGCAGCTAACCTTTGCTAAATAATACAAGCTGATGATGCTAATATAATTTATACCAGACACCTTTGAAAGATCTCTAATATGGGAATTCCTGCCTCACAACGATTTGTGGATAGAAATGTTTCCTTCCTAGCAGTCACATCTGAAGAAGCTTTTAAAATTCACTTTCTGCAACATCTTTTGTTTGATTTTATGTTGGTCCAATCGAAAGTATAAAAACCTGTCAGAGAATCACGTACAGGATGATAAGCTTTATTTTATTTATTTATTTAATGTTTCTTTTATACCACGCTATTTAGAATCAGCGCGGTTTACAGGGAAAAAATTTGTGCAGTGCAGGCAGGCCTACACTGGACTTACAATAAACAGGGGTTTTATACAGGGCTAACAGAGTAACCATGTACACTTTAACTAAATAAATAAAATAAAGAGCTTTATGTGGTGTTCTGCGGGAGAAGCTGGAATAAGAAGAAGTCTTTTACAGGCTGCCACTTTTTTGCGGTACTCATTAGCTTCTGCCCGCCTTACTTTTTTTTCTTATTGATAAAAATATCGCATTGGTACCTTGGGATGTGGTGGCCTCTCCAGTCATTAACCACAACTAAGGTGATCTTGAAAGTGCACTCACCAGGATGACCTGTGTGACGAAGGGAAGGGACATTTCTTCTTATTTAATAAACACAGTGGAAGGTCCCTGCTGCAACTGAACGGAACAAGTAAAACCGAGGCACTGGGGTTCAGTTATAGCTGCAATCAAATCTCTCTGCCGTGGACTTTTCTCTTAGGCTTGTTTGCATTAGTGTGCTTTCAGCTCTTGTCTTCTTGCTGAATTATCTCTTCTGCTTCTCCTTGGGAAGCTGTCACATAGGTCAGACATTAGGGTTTAACTGTACGTATGTCTAAGAAGTATTACAATTTGATGGCACGTTAGGGCCCTCTTTGGATGAAATATGCTGCATGAAAGCAAATGATTGCAATTACAGTAAATGAAATGTGACATAATGATGGGGATAGAGAGGCTGAGATTAAGTGCCATAAAGCGCCAAGCATCTGGAACGACTCCATTTTTATTTAGGATTTTTGCCACACGAACAGCCCATAAGTGCCATTTTGGGCACCCAGGGCCATAGCTTCACCATCCCCATAAAATAGGTTCTTCTGATTTTAGGAATGTTTGCTGTCCTCTAATGAGCCTGCAATAGCATTGCACAAATATTTATGCTGCATAATGATGCCAAGGTAGTGATGGAACGGTTTCTTTGCTCTTGTTTTGTTGGCTAGCTGACCTTGTGTCACAGTTGTTTTCACAGAATGGAGAGCACGCGGCGTCTCCCTCTCCTTTGCCACTGATCCATTTTATCTGCCTTTGGGATGCGATCAACCTGTGCAGCCTTGACAAATGTTGTTGACAAGAGCTGGTGACAATACGAAGAACCTTGAAGATTTGTTATGATGGCTCGAATGTATTGTAGCATTGTAGTACACTCTTGAGAGAAGGACCAGGAAAGCAATGTTATTTCAGCATTTATAGCCTATTAATATTATCTTGCCATTACTTTGGTTTTCCTGTGCTATCTCAGTTTCCGTGTGAAGTGTTTTTAGGTCCTTGGATAAATCAGAATAGGTATTTAGTTTGAACACAATGCTAAATTTACGTACACAATAATACACTCAATTATAAACGTTTACTAATGCTATGGCTTATTTGTGTTTACTATTCTTCATGCCTTTCATTATTATTTAATATCAGGTGCCTTCTCATTGGTTTTGCTAACAATAAAGCTTTCTATATTTACTGTTTTCAGGATAAGAACGTACGAACATCAAGAACCATGATAGGCCATAATGGGTCAGATCAAGGGTCCATCAAGTCTAGTATCCTATTTCTGACAGTGGCCGACCCAGGTCACAAGTACCTGTCAGGTTCCCAAAAAGCAACATTTCCTGAAGACTGTTGGAGACAGAGGTTCTTGTCTGTGAAACAATGCTTGCTACATTAGTACAGGTGTTTAGTTTGTTGATTTTGGGGAGCACTCGGATTAGAAAATATGAGATGTGATCTGTGAAAGCTTGAGGAATTGGTAAGAGTTTAGCAGATAAGTTCCAAGGCAAAAAAAGGTGTAGGCCCTGCATTTGAGATGCAAAGGATCCTAGAGAACAGTACATGATGGAGTGGGGGAGGGGTGAGTTACTGATGAGCACCAAATAGGAGAGAGATTGTGGGGAGGTCAGATCCGATAGCTTATAGTTTACTAAATTTGATATATCGCTCTTTTTTACTAACAGGCAGAGCAGTTTACAAATTACAGGGATCCAAGAATAACAAAGCAAAGGAACTCCAAAAATGATAGGAAAGTTACCTAAACGGACAACAAGGTCAATAGAAAGGCAAGAGACGGAACACAAGAGTAGCATATGCCAAAGTTCCTAGCTCACCCTTGCTCCAAATACTCTGTTGAATAAATAAGTTTTTAATAGGGTTTTAAATTTCTTGAAGTTGGATTCTAGTCAGATTGAAGGTGGAAGGCAATTCAGATAGAGGGGGCAAAATAGTGTGACAAGGTGGTGATAATAGCCAGAAAGGTATTACCAGTATAAAGAAAGGAAATGATTATGTCTCTGTACCAATCACTGATCAGACCTTATTTGACGTATTGTGTCCCATCCTGGAGGTCACACCTACGAAAGGATATAGAGCCTGGTCCATAATACCTATGTCAAGTGTCAAACTATAATCCTCAAGGGCCAAGGAAAGGGTTATAGATGCCTGGAACAGCCTCATAAGAGAAGTGGTGATGGGAAAACATCAAGAAGACATGAAATTACCTCAAAGGATATTAAAGGTGCACAAAAATACAATTAAAGCTGGAGGTCAAGTGAGCTATGTGGTATTACGACAGGAAGACTGGATGGGCCTTACGTCATTATCTACTGCCATAAAGGTCCCATTTTAGAAAGGACGTGTAGGTGAAATCTGGGACACCCAAGTCAAAATGTCTGAAAATCCGTTACAGGGACAACAGAGAAGGTGGGCACATGGAAGGGTCCTGTAAAATAGTTTATTCCCCACCAAGAAAGATACACAGGTCCACGAGATAAAAGGGAAAATGGGGACATGCAGAGTGATAAGTCCAGTATGTGCAGGTTTTTGACCAATATTTAGAAACCTGCACATGTCAGATATGAGTGTTTGCCCTTCTGGGAACATAGACATGCCTGCAACCAGTGATGGGATCCGGCCTGTTTGCACAAACCGGTTCCTGCCATGAGCCATGTTCGACGAACTAGGCCAAAAAGAGCATCCAGATGCCAACACTGCTCTGATGGGACTCCCCACGTTCACCTGTAGTTTGATGGCATCGGGGTACTGCAGCATCGGGGGGGAAGCCCCCAATGTCATCAAGCCCCTTGTGGGCAGGGAGATTGGGTTGCTGGGCCACCAGGGATCTGCTGCCCTGTGGTGATCTTGAAAGTGCACTCACCAGGATTACCTGGCTGAGATGAAGGGAAGGGACATTTCTTCGTATTTAATAAGAATGTGGCACCGGCAAACGCAAACGGTGTGCTGCTGCCCGCTAAGTCCTGTCAGTGGCGGGATCGATCCAAACCGGTCCCGTTTGGATTGGATCCTGCCACTGCCTGCAACCCTGTTTCAGAGTGCACCCATGTATCTCTCACCACATACATGTCCCGACCTGTCATCTTGCAAATGTGGACATGCAGCAGCACTTGAGCTAGGACAGATGCTTATTTACTTGCTGCAATGATTTTTTGAAGGAGTGAAAAATATCGGGGGGGGGGGGGGCCTAAGAGGGCATTCCTTTCTTTTTCTGATGTTGTTGGATTGCTGAAAGGAGTACCTTTGAGTTCTATTCGTGCTCTGGAGCAGATATAGCCATGGACGTCTCCGAATGCAAATTAACACATGCAGCACCGGTCTCAAATCAGATGTACACATGTAACCTTTTCAGTCTGCCCAGGACATTCCCATAGCATGCCCCCTTGCGACTTGGACGTGATCGTGCCCGTCATTCGTAGATATGGTTTCTAAAATGACCTTTATAGTCTATTTGTATTAGGGGTTTGTACCCAGCATGCATTTGGTTGGTTTGGGTGCCTAAAAAATGTTTGTGTGCAAATCGCTTATCAGCATTACAGGGGTATTTTAGAAGCTCTAGTTGTGAGTTGGATGTCTGAAATCAGACACTTAGGTGTGCAAATCATGGTGATGTCCCTGGAGCCATTTTAGAAGCCCGGTATAAAGACATCCTCAGCGTGAAAATGTTCATGCAGCATGGGGGCGTGGTGGAGACGTGGCCTGGGGCAGACCCAAGGAGAGGCATATTGTGTGTGCGATTTCCGAATGGCACAAGAATGTTTGACCTTGGTTGGTGAGACGTCCATGTCTATATCTGCTCCTGACCACGAATGAAATGAAAAAAAGCATTTGCTTCATTGATGTAACTCTTCCGGGGGAAAGCGCATAATGCGCTTACATCACCATGGTTATTATTTCCTGACCAAAGAAACCTCAGTGTAAATATATACTCCAAATATATCACTGGCTAGCTGCCGCCTGTCTGACTATCTGAAAAGACAAGTCGGGATGTGCAATGTATAGTCTCCCCCCCTTCTGAAATACCCCCGCTGGCACATCCAAGTACCTGTTTCTGAGGCCATGCAATTTGGGGACGTCCACATTTTTTGAAATGGCCTATACTAGCGCTCCTCCCGGCCTTGCCACCTGCACAGAGCCTGCCTCCATAATCGGTTACAGGAAGGTTCATTTTTCAGGGTGGAGACAGCAGTTTTAGAAGGCACTTCTACGTGCCTCCCTTCACTGCTGCCCCACCTGATCTTTGGACATTCAGTTCTGGACGTTGCAGATTCTAACTAGATGTCACTTCTAAAATGCCACTTCACGCGTGTACAATTGATTTGCACGCTTAAAGAAGTTTGTACACATCTAAAATTAATGTGTGCACAAATGTGAAAGAAATCACAAAACAACTGGGAAAATTTCAGAAATGTTTTTCATGGTTTTCAAAGCATAAATAAATAAGCAATGCCATCTCACATCAGATGAATATCATTTTGAGTCCAACAACTTGTCTCTGATAATGACCATTTTGGGTCGCTGGAAAGACACACCTGTATCCCATAGGAAGAGCCAATTCATCTTGCTTACTTCCAGAAGTAAGACATGGAGATCCAAATCTAACTGGACAAGAACTGTAAACAGATCTGCCCTCTAGAAACTTCTTCAGTTTTTTTTCAAACTCAGCTATTCTCTAGTCTTGACCACATCCTCTAGCAACAAATTCTACAACTTAATTGTGTGCTGAATGAAAAAAATATTTTCTTGAAAAAGTATGTAGGATCGAAAAGAAAAAAGAAGCAAAAGAAGAAAGATATCTTTAAAATACAGAATAGACTGTGGGGGGAGGGGGCATTTTCGGCAGTGGTGGAGGAGAGTATATTTTAAGTGGCTGGTCATCGCCGCTTTAATTTAAACCTGGATATTCAATGCCAGGCCATATCTGGCCACCGGCATTGAATTTATCTGGTCAGCAGTGAGATTCAGCCATTGCTCAGATCGCTAAACTGACTACAGGCCAACATTTTTGGGCTAACTTTGGCCGGTTTAAGTATCACCGCTGGCCTGTTAACTCTGGGGCTGTCCCGGATCCACCTCCGGAACACCCTGATGATAAGCACTTAGCGTCGGACATACAAACCGGGCAGCAGGGGATATTCAGCGACACTAAATGGTTTAGGGCCGCTGAATATCCCATTGACCGTGGTTTAAACAGTTAGTAGGTCTGAATATGGCCCCTCTGTAAGTCATGAACCTCCTTAGAAGATTCAGAGATGACAGATGGTGTTTGTTTACTGAGAGATGTTGATTGTGATCTGCTGAAGGATCATATTGATTTTATGAAGACACTGGCATCAGTATGTGATCAAGAATTGTAGATTGTGTGACTGATTCTCATAAAAAGACATTCCATTCCTACACAGCCATAACTGTGTTCATTGTGATTTAAAATTCCCAAAATAGAAGTTGCTGCATTCTACAGAGATAAAGGGCATATAGGGTTAAGCATTATAATAATGTCCAAGGGCACTGGACTGCAGAGTTTATGTCACTTGCATAACATAGAGTATGATGGCAGATACTTCTGTATCATATCTCCCCTGTCCCTCCTGTCCTCTAGGATATACATATTTAGGTCTCCACGTCTCTTCTCATATGTCTTCTGGCGCATGCTCCAAATCATTTTGGTTGCCTTCCTCTGAACCATTTCAAGTCTTTTTATATCTTTTGTGAGATATGGTCTCCAAAACCAAACACAATACTCCAGCGAGACCTCTCCAACGACTTGTACAGGGGCATTAATACTTTCTCCTTTCTGCTGACTATTCCTCTCTGTATGCAACCCAGCATCCTTCTGGCTTTGGCTACGTACTTGTTACACTGTTTTCACCATCTTGAGATCCTCAGACACTATCATTCCGAGGTCCTTCTCCTGTTCTGTGCACACCAACCTCTCACCCCCCATCACATACAATTCCTTTGGATTTCTGCATCCCACGTGCATGACACCGCCACCAGGAGGGCCTGCGGCCTGACTCACCCCAATGTGAGTACCGAAACGATGGCTTTCCTCAGGACTGTGTTGAATAATTCCAGGCTGATCTCATTTAAGTGGACCCCATCCCCCAAGTAAACTACTGCTCCCCCTGCTAGGATATCCTCATACCCAACTACTAATCCCCCCCAAATCCTGCACGAAATTCCTGACCTCCTTCTTCAACTTCCTTCTGCAATCCCCTTGTGCCACACTGCCTCATGCCACTTTTGCCAGGGAAGGATCTGGGACGAGATGATGCCCGCTCCCAGCTTGGCATGTATCCATGCCAGGTCCATCTTAATTCAGATGATAAGATCTATGCCCTTTGTTGACACTAGATCATTCCTTCCCAAGTGGAGGACCACAATGTCTGGTGGCCAGTTTCCCCGGTGCTGGCTGGTGAGCTCGGGCTGCAGCTGGTCCCACTGCATCCCCCTCTTTCCCATCCACTATATGTGTATGATGTCGTGGTGGAAGCCGAGTTGCTTGCCGAGATGGCCTCCTGCAGCCTTCCATCTTGCCCAGTAGATAAAGGAATGACCCACAATCTAGCCCGAGATCCGTCCGTGACCTATTGGGCAAGAGGAAAAAAACATGTTATTTGCATCATCAAGGCCTTATACCTGTTCGAGGCCCATCTCTCGATACCCTGTATCTCCTGCTCCCAAGCACAGCTCGTGCACTGTAGTTGCTGCACCTATTCTAAAGAAGTGCAGTGTCAGCCTCGTGAGCTCAAAACCCGCCCTTTCCTCTGCTTTCAACCATGTGGCTCTGAACTGATGTCATGACAAGCATGACTCCTTCCAGTGACATACTAGAGTGCCCCCCACTGGGAGGCGCACTAGAAGGTACTCTCCCAAAACTGCTATGGGACAAAGGTCCTGCGCTGCTGTGGCATTCAGCCACACCATCCTGCCCCTCTGAAGCTTGGTCAGTCTTGGACCTGACCAGGAACAGGCACACCCCATCCCCCACTATGGCCACATTCTTCACCCGCACAGTGGTGCCTGCCATGTCTGAAGTGGACTGAGATAGAGCCTCACTCATCTGGAATGCACCAAAGAACTTTAGGAGGGCCGCTAGCTTGAACAGCTTTTCCTTGAACTTGTCCCTGGTCATCTCTTCCACCTTTAGAATGACCCCCCTTCAGCATAGGCAGGGAGACCGGCCTGTGACCATCCAGCCATGATGCAATCTCCCTTGCCCAGCTCTCCATCACTTTCTTAACTGCAAACTCCTTTGTTGCGGCTGCATGCCCCCCCCCCCCCCCAGTTTTAAGAAGCAGACTACCCCGGCCAGCATTATCTTAGCCTGTCTCATTGATGTACCCTCATTCTGCATTCCCATCAGAAACTCTAGTAAGAGCTCGATGGTGATGCTCCACTCAAGGTTGCGACCCTGCTGCCCTACAAAACTTCCCAGTTGACCCCAGACTCCAAGTATGCCTTCCAAGTACTGGCTGACAGTGACACCATCAGCCTACTACTGACGCTCAGCATCCAAGGTCCAACATCTCTTCTGAGATGGGTGCTGCCCTGGGCGCCACAGTTGGGGCGAGTTGCCTGAAGCACTGAAGATGGAAACGAGAGAGTGTCAGCAATTTCATTGCTCTTGCTTGGCATATGGCTGGCTGTGATGAATGCATTAAGCTCCAAGCTCAGCAACACCAGTTGCCTTACCAACCCCATCACCCTGCCGGCCCTAGCTGTTTGCCTATTGATGGCAAATATGACTGCCGCATTGTCTGATTGGAACACTACCCTTCTATTCGAAACTGGGGCTTCCATTTAATGATGGTGACCAGAATCAGGGACATCTCAAGGAACGTGATATGCTTTATTTATTTATTTAACATTTTTTATATACCGCTTTTCAAATTCTCAAAGCGGTTTACAGGGAACATAGATAACTTTGTATGCATAGAACTTTTGGAACTATTTACAATAACAATAATGCTTAGTTATTCCCATATGATACTACTCTGCCAGCCATCTTTCCTGGCACCACTGCCCCTGGAAGTAAATCCCAAAAATGACTCCCTCCCGGCAGTGTCGGTAAAGAGCTCCAGATCCCTGTTCCACATGGGGCCTCCCTCCAAATGTTCCTACCATTGTATTGCAACAGGAACTGCTCCCACATCACTAGATCCTCTCTCAAAGATGCATTGACCCTAATGAAGTGGTGTCCCAGTGCATGTCTTTGGTAGAGTCTGCTAGCCGTTGAATGAATGCCTTGCCCATAGCAGCGAGAACACCAGCCTCCCTCTCCCTCTGTGATGGCTGCTTTTGTTCTCTACTGATGGAGGAGATAGGAGCTCTCTGCCAGTTGTCTGTGCTCTGCTTGAGCCACCGACCTGGAAAGAGGAAGGGGTCTCCTACTTCCCCCTCCTCTTATCCCCTTGAAGCATCCCCTCCCTCCAGCCTTCTACCTATCCTGGGCTAGGGCCCTCCCCTATCCGCCAGTCCAGTTATGGGGCTGGCACCCTTTCGCTGCCGGCCCCACCAGTTCTTATGTTCTTATGTTCATTTGCTTGAGAGATCTCATTATAGAAGTTAGTCATAGGGATTCTTCTATGGAAGTGCGCAAGTTTGAGTGACTGGTTTTCTCTAATGAAACATAGAAACATGACGGCAAAAAAGACCACATGTCCTATCTATTATGTCCTTCCATATCAACTACAATAATCCCCTTTTTATCTTTAGAGATCCTCTGTGTTTGTCCCATGCTTTTTTGAATTCAGATATTGTCCTCTTCTCCACCACCTCCATTGGCAGACTATTCCACGAATCTATCACTCTTTTCATATAGAAATATTTCTGCATATTACTCCTGAGTCTACCCCCTTTCACTTTCATCCTATGTCCCCTCATAGTAGAGCTTGCCCTGAATTGAAAGAGACCCTCCTGTGCATTTATGCCACGGAGGTATTTAAATGTCTCTATCATATCGCCTCTATCCTGCCTTTCCTCTAAAGTATACATATTAAGATCTTTAAGTCTGTCCTCATATGTTTCATAATGAAGACCACTAATCATTTTAGTAGCCACCATCTGCACTGACTCCAACCTGCTTATATCCTTTTGAAGGTGCGGTCTCCAGAATTGCACACAATATTCCAAATGGGGTCGCATCAAAGACTTATACAGAGGCGTTATCACCTCCTTTTTTCTGCTGGCCATTCCTCTCCCTATACACCCAAGCATCCTTCTGGCTTTCACAGTCACCTTTTCTACCTGTTTAGTTACTTTAAGATCGTCAGACACAATTACGTCCAGGTCCTACTCTTCTTTTGTGGACAGAAGTACCTCTCCCCCTACACTGTACAGCTCCTCTGGATTTCTGCAGCCTAAATGCATGACCCTGCATTTTTTAGCATTAAATTTTGAGCTGCCAAATTCTAGACCATTCTTCAAGCTTAGCTAGATCCCTCCTCATCCTTCCTGGGTGTCTACTGGGTATCATCTGCAAACAAGCAAACCTTACCTGAAAATCTTTCCGCAATATCACTAACAAAGATGTTAAACAGAATCGGACCAAGGACAGATCCCTGGGGCACATCACTGGTAACCTCCTTCTCCTCAGAGTGAGCTCCATTTACCTGTATACTTTGTTGCCTCCCACTCAACCAATTTCTAACCCAATTAGTAACTTTAGAGTCTATCCCTAGGGTGCTCAGTTTGTTTATAAATCGCCTGTGTGGAATGGTGTCAAAGGCTTTACTGAAATGTAAATGCACCACATCGACGTCTCTCGCTTAGTCCATCTCCCTGGCACCCAATCAAAGAAATCTATCAGATTTGTCTGAGAAGACCTGCCTCTGGTGAATCCATGTTGCCTTGGATCCTGTATTCCATTAGACTCCAGAATCCTCACTATTCTCTCCTTTAGTAGTCTTTCCAATAATTTACTAACCACGGAGGTTAGACTAACAGGCCTGTCATTCTCAATGTTATCCTTATGTCTGCGTTTGTGTAAAGGGACCACATGTACCTTTTTCCAGTCCTATGGCACCACTCCCGACTCCAAAGAGGCATTGAAGAGGTCAGACAGTGGAGCCGCTAGAATGTCCAAGTTCTCTCAGTATTCTTGGATGTATCCCATCAAGACCCATGGCTTTGTCAATATGGATATGAAGTAAGGTAAGTCTTCACCACAGAATTCCTTACCTGCTTACACTGGGGGTCTTTCTTTCAATACGTTTGAGATTTTTCAAGATTTTTTAAAGTTTCTTCATTGCGTATTATGGGTCTCATTTAATAATGTGCACTAAATAGTGGGATCTATTTGCTAACTATGGGGCGTGTTTACAAAAGTCCAGTAATGGTACTGAGGCCTTGAGCACATGATAAACGGGTAGCCCTGGACTGTGTACCATTTACTAATAGTGCCAGTGCAGTAAGAATTGTATGCTAACTACTTAGCATGTTATGGGGCGGAGACTGGGTGGGTTAGGACTAGAAAATTGCCTTTGCCTGAATCTTGCCTTTGTGTCATTAGCATGCGCTAGTCATGAATATTGCATAAGCGCAGGTGTACTTTGCCACTTCAATGGGTGGTGTTAAGTGCACCCACATTAATTGTGTTTGCAGTTCTAGTGCAGTAAGGTGCTTTTCCCTCTGATAACTGCATAGGAACATACCGGGATTGCCCCCAACTGTTAGCATGGGTGGGACGCACCTCCCATGCTAATGTTTGGCACCCTGAGGTGCTAAACCCTAGAGTCCTATGTACCTAACTCAAATTAATACATGTTAAACTGGTCAATGCACATTAATCATTACTGCCCTACATATTTTATACATACATATAGTTGTGTATGTATATTTTTTGTAATTACAATAAAATAATTTATATTTACATTATAATTTTTCAGTCAAAACAAAAATCATTTGGAAGAATTCACAGAACAATTTCCCCTAAATATTCCAGCTCTCATCTTGAAAAGGTTAGCTTTCTTGAAGCCTAGGATTCCTCAGATATCCTCAAATTAATCACATATTACCTCCTTGGTCATCATAATACAAATCAGATAACTAAAGCAGGGCAAAGAAGTTATTAAATCCATTAAAAACAGGGCACATATAAAAAAACCAAAACAATACAGCCCCCACCTCAGTAAAAGAAGATTAGTGGTCATTAGTTTCTCTTCAGGTTCTCAGGTTAAATGAAGTGCATTGTTCTTTCATTCTTCCTAGCTATGATTTGCTCATACTTAAATGTGATACAGACCAGGCTTACTTTCCAGTTGGACCAAATACTTTTCATTGCCAAATAGAGTACACTACCGTAAAGAGTAGCTTTATTTTGCGTCTGTCTAAAAGATGAGGCAGGATTAATTCTGACCTTAATATACTAGAGAGATGATATGGAGGAAGTTAACCATTATTTATTAGCTATCAGTTCCAGTTTCTGAAAAGCCCTATAGGTTGCATATATAACTGGACAAGATTTAGTTCACTGAGACTAAATCATACCAGAGAGAAAACATAACGATACAAGCTGAAACACTGCAGGGGTTGGACCTCCCAAGCCCCCTTTCATAACAAATAGGCTAAATGATCATGTAAAAGCGAGGAAAATTTAATGCCCCTTGTTCTTTGGATAACTGAAGTTTATGCAGGGATATTCCTGGCATCTTGTATAGGCCAGAAGACTCAGTGAGAAGTATGCTAACTCTCTTAAAACTGCCTTGGAAAGGGAACTGACAACATACTGAATACATCATTTATTTGTGGGCATAACATCTTCTTGATAGTATCTAATCTACCCCACCATAAGAGGTGCAAAGAAGGCCATTTAAGAACTGACTCCTTTAACATCTGGATAACCTTTTTCACATTGGCAATAGTTGTGCCAAAAATAGAAGATTTAAACATGATTGCTAAGTATTTTATCCCGTGTGATTTCCACTGAAATGACAATCCAGGTAAGTCAGATTTACTACATAGGACAGTGATAGGCATGAGCTCAGCATTTGTCCAGGTCATATGATACCCAGAAACCTCTGAGAAAGAGTTCATGGCATGCAGTGGAAGTGCGGAGGAGGGATTTGCAAGAAGAAAAAATAAAAGATGATCAGCATATAGACAAATCTTAAACCCATGAAGAGGACAAGTAATGTCCTGAATAGCTGAACTGGAACAAATTGCTATTACAAGTGACTCTAATGTTAATACGAAAAATAGCTGAGATGAAGGCAGCCTTTGTCTAGTTCCCCATGCCATGCCGAAGTTTGTGAACGAGATCTAGTAACAATAAGCAGGGCAGAAGGATTGGCATACAAATTTGTACCATTAAGTGGCATTTTACAAATGTTGTGAGAGAGCAATCTGGGATGTCCAAACCAGAATGTCTGGAAAAAACCCCAGTCACGTTCAAGTTCAGGCACGATTTCACAAATGCGAACGTGCCAGATATAGATGTCTGTGGTGCGTCTGCCTAGACGTGGATTCCTAGGAATAGCCTGTTGGTTAGAATAGTGGGCTAGCACCAGGGAAGTTGGGGTTTGAATCCCATTGTTGCTATCATTGTGGTTGTGAAGAGTACTGGCGATGGGGGAATGCCATCTTTTCTACACCCTCTGGATGTTTTACAGTCAAAACCAGCACTTTCCCAATGCCTATTCAGGCCTTGTGGAGTGGAGGAGTAGCCTGGTGGTTAGCGCACTGGCTTGATAACCATGAGACCAGCATTCAATTCCCGCTAGTGCTCCTTGTGGCCTTGGGCAAGTCATTTCACCCTACATGGCATTGGAAGAAAGGCCTGGCAATCCACTTCTGGTTATACTGCTATGAAAACCCAGGAGCTGCTGAATTGGCAATGACTCACAGGCACACACACATTTGTGCCTAGAGCAGGTCCAAACTTGGATGGGGTCCCTAATGTTTCTGAAATTGATCAGGGATGTCTAAGCTCTTGGCAGTGCCTCTGACATGCTCCCTGCCTACTTGGCTATCCCCATACCAAAGATGTCTTTGGACGTTATTTGTACTATGGCTTCCGGGACACTTCTGTGATTTGGACGTCCAAATCACAACTAAAGCTTTTAAAATACCCCCCATAATGTATACATTTATTCCCAAAGTCAAACCATGCTAGGACTCTAAGGGCCCAATATTCTTCTGGGCAGGCTATGCGCTGCATCAGTCATATGTGGCTCCATTATTGAATATCCGGGTATTATCTTACAGCTTACCTCAGCAACACAGGACAGGGTACTGTGTAGCAGCCCTCTTTTAATAAGTGTTATTTCCCTCCCTCCCTCCCACACCCACCCACCCCTGGGATAATCGTAGCTTTATAGGTACTTACACATCTTAAAAGACAGGGGGTACTCTCAGGTGAAGCTCGTTATCCAAATCAGACATACACTAAGGACCTGAGATTAATTAAGCTTCAGGTGAACAAGATATATTAAACGTATTAGGCACAGTTTTATTAATATAAATATCCATAGCAACCCTTAGGAAGTAAAGACCTTAAAGATCTAAACAAAAACTTAAAACTAAGATGCAGACAGCAGTCCAGCAGCGAGATGGGGGCTTTCCAGTCTTTTGCATTGAGTGTCACATGTATGATTTTCTCCCAGTTGGAGAGAGGTCTTATGTGTGCACTAGGTTCAAGGAGCTCTTTGCTCTCAGGGAACGAGTCCGTTCTCTAGAGGCTAGAGTAGCAGACTTGGACAACATAAGAAACATAGAGAGGTACATAGACGAGACCTACAGGGATATAGTCCTGAAGTCCCACTTCCAGTCTGGCAGCATCCCTGTTGCCATGGAGGAGAGAGGTCACGTGACAGGAAAGCATCACCCTGGTGTGGCAGAAAGTGATCCTGTAACTAGGACCTGTTCTCCAGGTGATGTAAAACACTCTCGCACCGAGAAAGTTTCTCCAGGGCCATGTGCCCATGAGGGAAGGGTTAGGACAGCCGTTATATTTGGTGATTCGCTCATTAGGCATGTAGATAGCTGGGTGGCTGGTGGACATGAGGATCGCCTGGTAACATGCCTGCCTGGTGCGAAGGTAGCGGACCTCACACGCCACCTAGATAAGGTCTTAGATAGTGCTGGGGAGGAATCTGCTGTCTTGGTACATGTCGGTACCAATGACATAGGAAAATGTGGTAGGGAGGTTCTGGAGGCTAAATTTAGGCTTTTAGGTAGGAAGTTGAAATCTAGAACTTCCAGGGTAGCGTTCTCCGAAATGCTTCCCGTTCCACGTGCAGGACCCAAAAGGCAGGCAGAGCTCCGGAGTCTCAATGCGTGGATGAGACAATGGTGCAGAGATGAGGGTTTTGGATTTGTTAGGAACTGGGGAACATTCTGGGGAAAGGAGGGGCTCTTCCAAAGGGATGGGCTTCACCTTAACCGGGATGGAACCAGGCTGCTGGCATTAACCTTTAAAAAGGAGATAGAGCAGCTTTTAAACTAGATAATAGGGGAAAGCCGACAGTCGCCCAAGAGCGGATGGTTCGAAAGAATGTATCCTTGAAGGATACTACCAAAAGCAGAGAGGTTCCAAAAAAGAGTAAAGTAGCCCAAATGCCCTCAAGTATGGAGCAGACAGAGCTTAAAGATCCCAAATTACCCATGTCTACCAACAGCCAAACTAATATGAATAAAATACAGTCTCTAAAATGCTTGTATGCAAATTCTAGAAGTCTAAAAAATAAGATGGGAGAGTTAGAATATATAGCACTAAATGAGAGGTTAGATATGAATGGAATATCAGAGACATGGTGGAAGGAGGACAACCAGTGGGACACTGTGATACCTGGATACAAACTATATCGTAATGATAGAGCTGATCAAATTGGTGGAGGGGTTGCACTCTATGTTAGAGAGGGCATTGAGTCAGAAAGGATTAAAGTTTTGCAGGAAACAAAATTTGCTGTAGAATCTCTATGGATTGAAATTCCATGTAAAAAGGGGAAGGCGATGGCAGTGGGGGTGTACTATCGACCGCCTGGCCAGAATGAACAAATGGATGATGAAATGCTCAAAGAAATCAAAGAAGCTAACAAAAGTTATAGCGCAGTAATAATAATGGGTGATTTCAATTATCCCGATATCGACTGGGTCAGTGTCACGGCAGGACATGCTAGGGAGATAAAGTTCCTAGATGACATAAATGACTGCTTCTTGGAGCAGCTGGTTCATGAACCGACCAGAGGGGAAGCCATATTAGACCTAGTCCTTAGTGGAACACCAGATCTAGTGCAAGAGATAAGGGTGTTGGGGCCACTTGGCAATAGTGATCATAGCATGATCGCCTTTGATTTAATTAGTGGTGGAGGGATAGTAAGGAAATCCACAGTACTACCTTTTAACTTTCAAAAGGGAGACTATGATAAAATGAGGAAAAGAGTTAAGAAAAAACTAAAAGGAGCAGTTGCAAAGGTTAAAGATTTACATCAAGCTTGGGTGTTGTTGAAAAATACTATCTTGGAAGCCCAGACCAGCTGTATTCCATGCTTTAAGAAAAGTGGAAGGAAGTCCAAAAAATGGCCAGCATGGTTTAAAGGGGAGGTCAGAGAGGCTGTTGTTGCCAAAAAAGCATCTTTCAGGAAATGGAAAAAAGAGCCAAACGACAAAACCTGGAAACAGCACAAGCACTGGCAAGTCAAATGCAAGGCATTGATAAAGCAGGCAAAGGGAGAATTTGAGAAGAAGCTTGCTGCAGAAGCAAAAACGCGAAAGAAAGATTTTTTCAAGTACATTCGTAGCAAAAAACCTGTGAGAGAGTCAGTTGGTCCTTTAGATGATAGAGGAGTTAAAGGGGCACTAAGAGGCGACAAGGCGATAGCAGAGAGACTGAATGAATTCTTTGCTTCAGTCTTTACTGAGGAAGATGTAGGGATGTTACCCATGACTGAAGTGGTATTCAAAGGTGCAGAAGAATTAAAGGAAATATCGATACATCGGAAAATGTATTACAACTATTAGATAAACTGAAGAGTAGCAAATCGCCTGGGCCGGATGGTATACATCCAAGGGTGTTGAAAGAACTGAAATATGAGATTGCAGACCTGCTATTAGTAATCTGTGAATTTTCATTAAAATCATCTGTAATACCTGAAGATTGGAGGATCGCCAATATAACGCCAATTTTTAAAAGGGGTTCCAGGGGTGAACCGGGAAACTATAGACCGGTGAGCCTGACGTCAGTACCGGGAAAAATGGTAGAAACCATCATAAAGAAGAAAATTACTCAGCATGTAGATAGTCATGGCCTAATGGGTGACAGCCAACATGGCTTTAGACAAGGAAGATCTTGTCTTACTAATCTATTATGTTTTTTTGAAAGTGTGAATAAACAGGTGGACAAAGGTGAGTCGGTTGATATAGTGTATCTGGGCTTTCAGAAAGCCTTTGACAAGGTCCCTCATGAGAGACTTTTGGCAAAACTAAAGAGTCATGGGATAGGAGGCACTGTACTACTGTGGATCAAGAACTGGTTAAAAGATAGAAAGCAGAGGGTTGGGCTAAATGGCCAATTTTCCCAGTGGAGAAAAGTGAATAGTGGTGTACCCCAGTGATCTGTGCTGGGTCCACTGCTTTTTGACATATTCATGAATGACCTGGAAAGTGGAATAACGAGTGAGGTTATCAAATTTGCAGATGACACAAAACTGTTTAAAGTTGTTAAAACCCAAGAGGATTGTGGAAAATTGCAAGAGGATCTTGATAAATTAGAAGATTGGGCATCAAAATGGCAGATGAAATTTAATGTGGACTAGTGCAAAGTTATGCACCTAGGGAAGAACAATCCAAACTATGGTTACACGATGCAAGGTTCCACATTAGGAACCACCACCCAGGAAAAAGATTTAGGCGTCATTGTGGATAACATGGTAAAACCCTCGGCCCAGTGTGCAGCTGCGGCCAAGAGAGCAAATAGAATGCTAGGTATAAGGAAAGGAATGGAAAATAAAACAAAAGATATTATAATGCCTCTATATCGTTCCATGGTGAGACCGCACCTTGAATATTGTGTGCAATTCTGGTCACCGTATCTTAAAAAGGATATAGCGTTATTAGAAAATGTTCAGAGAAGAGTCACCAAAATGGTAAAGGGGATGGAAGGATACTCCTATGAAGAAAGGCTAAAAAGGTTAGGGTTCTTTAACCTGGAAAAGAGATGGCTGAGGGGAGATATGATAGAAGTCTATAAATTAATGAACAGAATGGAACGGGTAAACGTAGATCTATTGTTTATGTTATCAGAATATAGAAAGACTAGGGGACATGCAATGAAGCTACAAGGTAAACTATTTAAAACTAATAAAAGAAAATATTTCTTCACTCAACGTGTAATCAAACTCTGGAATTTGTTACCGGAGGATGTAGTAAAGGCTGTTAGTGTAGCTGGGTTTAAAAAGGTTTGGACAAGTTCCTGGAGGAAAGGTCCATAAACCATTATTAAGAAGGGACCCAGGATATCAATGCTTGACCCAGTACAAGCATTGCAGAACCTATGTCTTTTGGGGAAACTGCTAGGTACATATGACCTAGATTGGCCACTGTTAGAAACAGGATACTGGGCTTGATGGACCTTGGTCTGACCCAGTATGGCATATCTTATGTTCTTATGTTCTTATGTTATCGCACAATCCAGAAGCTGCCAAAGCTAACCGGGCAGCATTGATAGTGCATGTTGCCTGGTTAGCACCTGTGAATAAAGATAGGCGAGGGGTTTCCTCACCTATCTTTTGGGCACAGAGCGCTAACTGGGCAGCATGCACTATCACTGCTGCCTGGTTATCTTGCGCCCCCACCTCTAAATCACCCCGGAACGCCCCCAATATGCCCCAATGCTAGCTGGATAGCATCGGGGTGCGTAGGGGACATTCAACAGCACTACCCATGTATGTGCCACTGAATATCCCCATCTAAGGCATTTACAGGGTTTCGTAGGCTGTAAACGGTGTTAATGCCCTTTGAATATCGGGCCCTAAATATACATCACCATTCAACATGATCAAACACTTTTTCGGCATCTGGTGAAACCATCACCACCAGGTAAGTAGCAGTGCTATTTGAAGAAGATAGCAGAATAATCTCGTATTGTCCACCAAATATGTACCCTTTAAAACCCTTACCTAATCTGAAACGATAGAGTATAAATAGCCTCCTGTAGCCTATTGTCCAATATCTTGCAATACATTTTACAATCAAAATTCATTAAGAAAATGGGTCGGTGATTTTGACAAGAGGTTCTTTCCTTTTTCTCCAAAAGCATAATCATTGCTTCAGAAAAAGTACTCTCTGCTTTCCCCATTGTAATAGAAGTTTGAATAATTGTAAAAGAGCCGGTGACAGCAAGTTCTGAAAATGTTTATACAACTCCGATGTAAAGCCATCCCCTCCCGGAGACCTCTGGGTTTTAAGGCCTTCTTTGGCCTTTTTTTTCTCCTGCCTACTGATTGGATCTTCTCACTATGCTCACATCTAATCCTTACTAATTGAGGACACAAATTGTCCACAGAAAAGTAATTAAGAAAAAGTCATACCACAGAGCTGGAGAAACAACAGGACTAGCCCCACACTGAAAATAATCTATACTAATCAGCAAAAACAGCAATGTATGGGGCATGTTTACTAAAGCATGCTACCCTGGTAGTGCGTGCTTTTGGCACTGCACTACAAAGTAGTGTGGAGCCCTGCACTAAAACATCCCATGCTATCCAGGCAGCTGTGTTGGATGGCACCTGGCAAGACATGGGCATTCCTGCTGTGGTATGCTATCATGGGCAATGGGTAGCGATTGTTGCTCCCCATGGTGGTATTAACGCCACAAGCTGTGCTAAATTCAGGGGGCCAGCTGTCTCTGCTCCCTGTATCTAGCACAGTGCCCCATGTTAGTAATGTGGCACAAACCCGTGTTACTAGTGTGGGGCTTAGTAAACAAGCCCCTAAATTTTCCGCTGTGTGAAGGGATCATAAAGTGCTTTTCAGAACAAACTGCTTTCATTGCCAATAAAAAGTCATCAACCACCATTGATGAACTATCTACATGAAATCACCCAAAATGACGTGGACTATCAACAGAGTAAACCATTCTATCAAAGTATAAAGATAAAGAGCTTATTGCCAAACAGCCAGTCAGCATAAAAAAGAAATATAGGAGATCTAGACATCCACACAAACTCAAAGAACCATCAGCATGATCCAGGGGCATAAGTTCCAATGAGGGGCCCCCTATTGTTACGGGGCATCCCTGGTCAGTTCCCCCCATTATTGCAGCAATGCACCCTTGCTACACCCTCCCTCGTGGTGGCAGGGGTAAACTTACTTCAACATGGTTGTAGCACTGCCCCCACTCTTTTAATTTCTAGAAGGGCCCGTGGTATCTCCTGGATGAAGTCTCACAGTGCAGCTGTTATCACGAGACTTTGGCCCAGGAGGTCGAGCTTAGTGGTTCATATGAAAGGGCAGACTGGATAGGCTTTATGGTCTTTATCTGCCGTCATGTTTTTATCTGCTAACAGTCTTTGGGCCTGCTGGAATCAAGAGTAGAGGTAGGCGGCAAACCTGTTAAAATAAGTTCGCCACTCTGCCTTACCGCCGCTGTGTGGGCTCCCTTCCTGCCTGGGCCCCCCTACATTGTGGGGGCTACTTGGGTGGAAATTATACCACTGGCATGATCTCTATCTGCAGCAAGAGCATTCACACAAATCTATGCCGCCCAAAGTGTAATACTGCAAAGCAATATGTCCAAATATGCATTTTGACAGGAGTCTCGATGGAAGGGTGGTGTGTGCAGATTACAAAATTTGTTGAATGTCATCATCAATATCTTTGGGGAGGAAGGGAGAGGGCATAAGGCTGCCTAGTTAGAATTTGCAGTGAAACGTACACCAGCCTTTGATGTGCCTTACATCTGCCACTTTGTCATAACTGGGAAGCAGCTCAGTATCATCGCTGTTCTGTTATGGAAGGGTGCTGCCCCTGGAACGCCCCGATGCTATCCGGTTGGCATAGGGCAGGGGTCACCAACCTGCGGCCCGCGGGCCGCATGCGGCCCACGAGGTCCCTTCGTGCGGCCCGCGAGGCTCTACCCCGGTTAACATTACGTGTGGCCCGCCAAGGATTCCCGCCATTGTATCCACGCGCTCGCAGCTCACCGACGACCACCTGCAAGCGTCCCTTCTCCTGTCAGTGTCATCTGTGAAGCCGGACTTTAAGCGTTTGTCTGCTAGCATGAATCATCAGCCATCTCATTAAATTCAATAAAGGTGATCAGCCATTGTTTTCATAATTTTGCGTTTGTTGTTTTTTTTTGCGGGGGCAGGGAGAAGGGGGGTGCAGCCCGCGAGGCTCCCGATAGTCGGCTGTGCGGCCCGCGGCCCTCTGGAGGTTGGTGACCCCAGGCATAGGGGCATGCAGAGGCAGCACCTCAGGATATTCCTGAATATCCTGGACCAAGGGGATTAAGGCAGCCTGCTAATACCTTTGAATCTTGGGCCCGCAGTACTTAGTGCACTAGAAAAGCTTTGATTCGGAGGAGAAATCCTGGGTTGATTTGGCTGATCTTCATGCCTGTGTCTTCCTGAAGAAATTTTTGTCCAAATGTTTTCTGGGTCATTTTGAGGCCATCTCTCAGAGAGGGCTTAAGTGAGATTCCACTACCAGCCTACAAGTGGCTTAGTTCCCAGAAAAAGCTTGCCTGTATGGACAACTTTAACCTACTTGGATCAATTAATAAAGAAGCAACAAGCAGTCAAGAAATCCGACGACGCATTGCTCTTGGCAGAATGGCTATGAAAGACCTAGACAAAATTCTCAAGAGCAGAGATGTCTCTCTCCATACAACGATTCAATTTTTTCAAGCCATGGTATTTTCAATAACATCATATGGATGTGAAAGCTGGACAGTGAAACAGATAGACAGGAAGAAAATTGATGCCTTTGAATTGATGGTGCTGGTGGCGAATACTGTGTATACCATGGACTGCCCGAAGAACAAACCAGTCAGTACTAGAGGAGATCAAACCTAAGTTTTCTTTAGAAGCTCAGATGACAAGACTTCAACTTTCATACTTTGGACACATCATATGAAGAGAGAGATCATTAGAAAAAGACATCATGCTTGGCAAGACAGAAGGTCAACGCAAAAGAGGAAGGCCAGCAATGAGATGGATTGATACAATAACAGCAGCTACAGGTAACTGTCAACAATGAGCCACCTGATTGAAGACCGAACACAATTTAGGACAACTATCCAGAGGGTCGCCATGAGTCGACACCGACTCGACGGCACTTAACAACAACATATGGACCTCTGACTTCCAGCCAGCAGGGGTCAGTAGATTCCACTGAGCTGGCTGGCTGCCTTAGCCTGATTTATGCCTGTTACTTCCTTTCAGAAGCTATGTTGTTCCTTTTTGGGATTTGTATATAAACCCAGCCCTGTTGTAAACTCTTTACTTGAGTTTGATCTGCATCTTGTGCTTGGCTGCCTGCTACTCTTTGGATCCTGATTTGCCTTGCTGGATGTTCTTAGATCCTGCACCAGTTCCTGTTGGGTCTTGGCTTTACATTTTCCTTGCTCCTCCTTGGTGAGTGCCCTGTGTTTGTGTTTCTTGTTTCCTTTCGAGTTCTTCTATTATTGGTTCTCATGTTGGGTCCTGGGTTCGATCAGTGAACACCTGGCAGCCACCAGTACCAGAGGGTTCAACTTGAAGGGAAAGTGGCTATTACACACAGAAGACCCTATCTTCTCTACTCCTGGCTCCATGGTGCCTCATCTTATGGATCATCTGTCCACAGACTTCTGCTAGGCTACTGCTAGTGGTGTAGATTCTGCCCAAGCAGCACCCCCCACCTTGGGCAGAAAGGGGACCCACACAGCAGCATCAGCAGCAGCATGGCAAACTTACTTTATCAAATTTGCTGCACTGCTCCCTTCCTGTATGTCTCCCACGGGCCCGGTGGCTGTTTCTCCCTGGGCCAAATCCTCACCAAAAGAGCCACACTGTGAGACTTTTGCCCACCAGGGAACAGCCGAAAGGCCTGCGGCAAACTTACAAGCACACAGCAGTACAGCAAACACAATGAAGTAAGTTTGCCACCACTGCCACAGGAGGTAGCCACACAGGGGGGGCCTGCATGATGGGAGGAGCACGTCACTGCTATGATAATGGGGACCCTCCGCAAAAGTTTGCTTGGGAGCCCCTCATTGTAACTTACACCACTTGCTACTGCTTGGATGCTATAGTAGCTGGGATAGGAGAGAAGGGAAACTATTCCTACCTCGGCCTCTCTAGACACCAGGGAATCCCCTAGGAAAGTCCCAGGGATGAGTCGGATGTGTGAGCGGAAAGGGGGTGATGGAAGAAGGGGTCTTTACTAATTGGAAAGTCTGGTTTTAGGGGTCCTTTTCAACTGATCTTCTTTTTGGGGGAGTGGGGGGTTTGCTGCGGTGGCTTTCACTTACTAATTTTTAGCTGTCTGGGGTGTGTGACAAAAATGGTAAAGGGGGTGGAAGGATAGCCCTATGAGGAGAGGTTAAAAGGTTAGGGTTCTTGAACTTGGAAAAGAGATGACTGAGGAGGGATATGACAGAGGTCTATAAATGAATAAATGGAGTGGAACGGGTAAACGTAGATTGGTGGTTTACACCATCAAAATGTAGAAAGGCTAGAAAACACAATGAAGCTACATGAAACTCATTTAAGACTAATGAGAGAAAATATTTTATTTATTTATTTAATTAACTGTTTTTATATACTGTCTTTCTACAATTCATGGTGGTTTACAGAGAACAAAACATAAAAGTGTTTCACAGCAGTTGTACATGGAACAATGCAACGCGTAATCAAACTCTGGAATTTGTTACCGGAGGCTGTAGTAAAAGCTGTTAGTGTAGCTGGGTTTAAAAAAGGGTTGGACAAGTTACTGGAGGAAAGGTCCATAAACCATTATTAAAGGGAACCCGGGAAATCTACTGCTTGACCCAATACAAGCATTGAGGAACCTGTGTCTTGAAGAACCTGACAAATACTTGTGACCTGGATTGGCCACTGTTGGCTTGATAGATCCAGTATGGCATTTCTTGTGTTCTTATGTATGTGTGTATGCTGAAAGATGGAGGGAAAGCTGGCAGGATGGGGGGAAGGACTGGTGGAGAGGTGGGGAGATTGGATTGGAGAATTTCATTGCTCATTTGGAGAGGGCGTCAGATCTGTCGGGACGGGTTAGTTAAAGCAGGAGTTACGTTATAATTAACGGTTGCAGGCATGGCATTTTGAACTATATTTTTGGTGCCAGGCCACATTTCCTGTCTTGGCAGGTAGTGCATTTGCTCCCCGCGACTTGCTGAAGCAGGGAATGCAGCTGTGTGCGGTAAGTGTCTGTCCTGTGCATTAGGTTTAGGGCAGATGCTGGGCACATTCCAGGCATTAACCACACAGGCTTTGTACTAACCAAATCTTATCTCTTACAGTTAAGGTGCAGTAAGTGCAAAACCTTACTACGCTTTAGTAAACATGCCCCTTATTCTGCTAAACTGGAGTTATTTACTCTTAGCCTTAGCGTCTCAGAAGTGGATTCTTTGACCAGTTTTAGAAAATTCTGCGGAAAAATATGCACCATAAATAATGTGAAAATCATATTAATTTATAAAAATACAGGGGGGTATTCCAAGGCATTTACACGGCTTGAAGACCTGCAAACGGTGTGAGTGCTGCTTGTGGGATATTCAGCGGCACTAACATAGCTAGCGCTGCTGAATACCACGGGTGCTGCTGCTAACCGGTTAGCAACAAGGCATGCTGCGGCGGCACCCATCGCTAACCAAGCAGCGGTGATAGTCAGCTGCCGCCCAGTTAGTGGAACATGGCAAAGGTCAGGCACACAAAACCCTGGCCTATCCTTTGATGCAGATGCTAACAGAGCGGCGCCTGAATATTGTCAATGCCCGGTTAGCTTTGTGGCAACCTGGGCAGCCCAGATATTCGATGCTGGAGCTCTAACATGGCCCTGGCATTGAATAGCTGGGTTTTAAGTTCAGTGCTGGCTTTAACAGTACTAGCAGCTGGTGCAGAATTTATCTTCAGTATTTAGCTGACGCCTTTCCGGTGGTAGTTCAAGGCAAATTACATTCAGGTGCTGGAGGTATTTCCCTGTCCCCAGAGGACTTACTGTGAGCTTCAACCTGAGGTGATGGAGGATGAAGTGGCTTGCCCAAGGCGTGTCAGTGAGATTCAAACCCGGGTCTTTCTGGTTCCAGGCTGCTGCCCTAACAACTAGGCTGCTCCACTTGCGTCCAAAATATATATTTTTTGATCTATCTTATATGCCTAGATAATTAACTTTGTTCTTTACACAGTATTTTTGGATGTGGCAAAGACATGTTAATGATCAACGCAGGGAAGAAATAGGAAGGGGGATTGGCCTGGGGATGGGATGGAAAGGGAGAAAGGGAGGGAAGGATGAATCAGGGTAGGAGATGTCAGACGGAGGGAGGAGAAGGAGGGAATTATTAGACTTAGGGACGAGAGAGGGGAAACATTGGAGATGGGGGGGGGGGGGGAGGAAAAAGAGGATTTGGGCCAGAGAGAGATTGGAAAATCCAGGATGAATCTCTGGAGACCAAGAAAGGGAGTAAAAAGAGGAGAAAAATTGTTAATGGAGGCAGGACGGGGGAGGGGGATCAGGGACTAAGGGAAGGAATAGGAGGAAGGATCAGGGAGAGAATCCAGGGACAAGGGAGAGAGAGAACAAAGGATGATGTCATTTTCCTTTACCCACCTGGTGTAGATTCCTTAAGAACATAAGAGATGCCGTTCTGGGGCAGACCAGGGTCCATCAAGCCCAGTATCCTGTTTCCAACAGTTTTATTCCAGGTCACAAGTACCTCTCAGATTCCCAAAAAGGTACATAGATTCCACGTTGCTTATCCCGGGGTAAGCAGTGGATTTCCCTGGTCCTTTTTAATAATAGTTTATGAACATTTTCCTCCAGGAACTTGTCCAAAGCTTTTTTTAAGATTAAACATACATGTGCGCAAAAACACTCACCCAGGCATCATTCGGTCCTTTCTCTCACACAGACACACACATACACTGCAAGCAACGATCCTTTTACCCTTTCTCATATCTCCCCCACCTCAGACACTTAATTTGTCTTTCTCACATACATGCCTACCAGATACATAACACTGATCTTCTCTCTCTTACAATTGTTGCACTCATACACATCTTGCCCATTCCTCATCTCCTTATTTCCTTCTCTCTCATGCATCGACACTCCCTTCTCACCCTTCTCCCACTGAATCCCACTCACCTTCCTCAACTGAATCCTCCCTGCTAACTTTTCCTACATCTCCTTCCCTGTTAATTTGCCTCTTCAAACCTCCCTCTCAACTGATGCCCACAGAGCAGAATAGCAGTGGCTTTCTGGGCCGTGTCCTTCTCCTCTGTCGGACTCAGTGGTTGCTTTGAACCATGTGGGATATTGTAGAGCCGAGCAGTTCAAAGTGGCAGCTGAGTCCCAGCAGCTGAGGAAGGCTTGCCTCGGAGTCCCACTACTCTCCTCTTCCTTCCAGTCCAAATGCTGAGGTGCACACCAGCACCCACATCCACATCCAGCTGGTCCAGTCATCCTCTGCCCACTCTACCCAGCTACTGGTTTGCCGTGCTTTCTTGGAAGTTATGCAATACCTTGGTAAGGGCTAAATGTTGGATCCGTTGCTGCATTACAGAATTACAGGAGACCAGAGGATCTGGCTTTAATTATCTCTACAGAATGTAGAAAGCAAATCACGTTAGCATGTCAGTTGGTTGCATGCTGTGTTTCTGCTCTTTCCCCTCTATAGGTCCCTGTTTCTGTCTACGTATTCTCCATGTTTCACTTGTTCTGGGCATCATTCGATATCTTATGCTTCACCCTCACTCTACAATTTTGTGTATTTTCTGCGACATCCAGTCGACCTTAATTAACAATCAGGATCTGGAAATCATGTTCAGCAAGTCAAACAGTTAATTGCTTGCACAGCTCTGTCCGGAAATGGATGAACCATCACCAGCATGCTTAGTGCAATTAATTAGCACTGCTAGCAGTTAACAAGGGAGATGAGAGAGGCAACTAACATTGAATACAAAAGCAGAACAGAAACTAAGCTATCGATCGCACTGCTTTTCAGTACTTCTTGATCTTCCCGGCAATATTGTGGTGGATTTAAACTGGATTACTTGCCTTTCCAAATCCAAGCTCAAGATGAATTACAGTCAAGTACAATAGGTATCTTTCTGCCCCTGATGGTTTACAGCATAAGGGCTTAATTTACTAACTTGTGCTAATCTGTTAGTACATATTAATGTGATTTAATGCACATCATTTAACACAAGCCTCGTTATTCTCAGTGGGCCCTAGCTACTAATTAAACACATAACTCACATTAGCATGGTAGTAAAGGAGGGCCTAAGTTTTGAGACAATGGATGGTTAAATGATTTGCCCAAGGTCATAAGCAGTGTTTATTGGAATTGCTATTTATTATTTCTATAGTGCTATCAGATGTACAGTACACAGCACTGTATGAATACAGTGGCTCAAGGCAATCTGCTCCCTGAGACGAAGGATGAGAAGATTCCCTCTTCTCCTAGACACCCAAAAAGGGGGAGGGTCCCTCACTCAGAACACCAACCAGGTAGTTGCCCCAAGAGAAGAGAAAGCAACTTATATTCCCAGGCTATATGATTTCTAAAAGTTATTCGCAATCACAGCAAACATGTTATAAGTCTAATTATGTAGCCTGGGACTCTAATATAAAAATATGAATCCCCGACGCTGCACAAAGGATCATCACGTTGTTAATATAAACATATTTTGCATCCCGAGAAACCGCCCTGGCCCCTCCCCCTTGTAGCGGGTGCAGAGCAGAACTAGGACATTTCCCCAGAGAACTCGCCATGCAAAACAGAATTCTGATTTTGGCGATCCTGATCCCCTTATTCTGCTGCTTGTCACCTATCTGTATCTTGGCACTGCCCTTGAGTTATCCCCAGTTGTTGTGTGATCTGATGAGCAGGGGCTGTCTCTTACTTGTGAGTGTACAGCGCTGCGTATGCCTTGTAGCACTATGCGAATGATAAATAGTAGTAATAGTATTAGGCATATTGTGAAATAATAGAAAACGGTACAGAAGTTATTCAGGATCTAGAAAGGTCATCTACCATAACAGCACTAACTCACAGTAGTTACACTGTGACAAGATGGACATTACCTGGGAAAAATCAGTACTGGAAATACTGTATTGCACTGGGCCCTAGAACATCAGCGCATGAGTGTTGGGAAATGCCCTTTAACCTTTCCCAGCTTCACAGTAACACAGCCGCCAGTGTGAGTGAAAACTACGCTTTTCCCGCTGGCAGCTGTGCAGAGGTGAGCCGGGGCCTCATGCGGGCTTTCCCGGCTCACTTCTGAAGCAGCTTAGCCACGGGGCTCTTTGGGGGGGGGGGGGGGTTGTTGGTTAGGACAGAATATGGGCTGATGGAGGAGCTTGGACTGGAAATGGGCTGATGGGGGCTGGAATAGGACTGGAAATGGCTGATGGGGGCTGGAATAGGACTGGAAATGGGATGATTGGGGGGAAATGGACTGGAAATGGGCTGATGCGGAGGGATGGAAGAATGGGACTAGAAGGGAGCAGATGCTGGGTGGGGCTGGAATAGGACTGGAAATGGGCTGATGGGGGGAAAATGGACTGGAAATGGCTGATGGGGGCTGGAATAGGACTGGAAATGGGCTGATGGGGGCTGGAATAGGACTGGAAATGGGCTGATGGGGGAAAATGGATTGGAAATGGGCTGATGCGGAGGGATGGAAGAATGGAACAGGAAGGGAGCGGATGCTGGGTGGGGCTGGAACTAGAAGGGAGCTGATGTTGGGGGAGGATTAGAAGGTGATGGGGCTGGGGAGTGAGGATGGAGAGGGGAAAATATATTTTGTGTGGGAGGGAAGAAAAGTCTACGAGTTGTCAGGTATTGGGAGAGTAAGTGGGGATTGAGGATGGAAGGGTGAAATTTGAGTGGATGAAAAAGGAGTAAAGAAAGAAATGGAGGAAAGAGCAAAAGGGGAAAGATCAGTATATTAAAGCAGATGTAGAGAGAGAATAGGAAAAAACTAGAAAAGAGAAGAGAGGACAAATGGACAGCAGACAATGGTGAGTTAGCAGAAGACACAAGAAACCAGAAGAAAGTGACTGGAGTAATTGCAACTGAAAAATAAAATGCCCAAACAACAAACGGTAGAAAGAGTTTTTTATTTTGAATTTAACTGGAATCTGTCAGCTCTGGGAAATGTGCGTCTTTAACATCTTTGCGTTTTTGTTTAGTACAAGAGGAAATTAATTTATAGTTATTTCTCCAGTGTTGTTGTATGTTCCAACTTTGGCCTTTGGGGTTCCCAGTTTAATTATTGTCTTCCTATTTCTAAATTGTGATCCCTTGTCCTTTTTTGGTGACAGTCTATGTTCTGCATGTGTAACTGAGCAGAGGTATTCTGTTCATGTAGTTTCTATTTGACATTGCCAATTGTTCTCTTTCCCCAGTAGGAGATATAGCGGGGTTACTTACCTGTAACAGGAGTTCTCTGTGGACAGCAGGATAAGTCAGCCACACCTGGTGACGTCATCCGACGGCGCCGTGACGGAAGTGCTCTCTAGAGCTCAGAGTTTCTGAGCATGTGCGAGTGGCCCCACCTCCCCAGCCCGCCCCTAGCCAGGTCAGTGAGTGATTAGCTCTGCCGAGAGGCGTAAGGCTAGGGAGCAGGCCTGCCTCATACAGGGGAAGGAGGGCGGGAGCGTGTGGCTGACTTATCCTGCTGTCCACGGAGAACTCCTGTTACAGGTAAGTAACTCCGCTTTCTCCTTGGACAAGCAGGATGTGTCAACCACACCTGGTGCCTCCCAAGCTAAGGAGTAGCTGTGGTGGATGAGGGAGGCATGCGTTAGAAGATGTACACTCGCACAGGTCATCAGTACATAAGAACCTTTTATTAAGAACAGTAACACATGGTGCACAACAGTGAAGTACAGTGCAAATCAGAGCAAACAAGTGCTCAGTCTGACAGGCGTGTAACTTGTGTAGGTTGCACAACAACACAACGACAGTAACAACCTCATGGGCATGTGCAAAACAACATAACATTGCTGTATAATACGTATGTGCAAACATGCAAATCAATCTCTTTTTTTTTTTTTTTTAACAGCATCAAAGGCATGAATATGCCTGTGCAGGCATGCAATGATCATAATGTATTAACATTCTTGTAATGTCACAGCAGCCAGATTATGGCCGGATTAGGCCTGTGCAATACTCTCCACAGAGTAGATGTAGGGCTATCCAAATGACAGCAAGGTGTTCTTGTTGATCAATGGCTAGACAGAGGCAGAGGGTGGCCCAGCCTTGTCACCAGTGGCTGAAATTGCGGTGGCTGCTGTTAGGACTGTGCGACTGAAGGAGCTATCAGACTCCGCCAGAAGGTCCAGGCAATAGTGTTTCTGAAATGTGAGCCGTGAGGACCAGGTGGCGGCCTTGCAGATGTCTCCAACTGGAACTTCGTGTAGATTGGCAATTGAGGTGGCAAGGGCGCGGAGTTGGTGCGCGCTGGCCTTGCCGGCCGAAGGTGCAGCTGCTTTTTGGAGGCAGTAGGCGACACATCCCGAAATCCAAAGGGACAGTGTGCGCTTGCTGACTGGCTGGCCAGGTCTGTTGGGGTCAAATGACACGAAAAGCTGTGCCCTTTCTCTGATGGTGGACGTCCTGTCAATGTACGTGCGCAGCACTCTGACACAATCCAGAGAGTGCAGGCGCTGCTCCTCTGGGGAGTTGTGTGGAGCGGGGAAGAAGGTTGGCTGTTTGACAGTTTGGTTCAAATAAAACTCCGATGCGACTTTGGGCAAAAACTTGGGGTGCGTTCGGAGAGAAGCATGGTTGTGGTGGAGCTGCGTATACGGTGGGTGTGCCACGAGTGCTTGCAGCTCGCTGATACATCTGGCAGAGGTGATAGCAATGAGGAAAAGCGTTTTCCATGACATGAACTTGTATTCTGCCGACTGGAGAGGTTCAAAAGGCTCCTGTGTGAGCTGTTGCAGTACCAGGTTAAGGTCCCAAGCAGGCACCGGTTTATGAACCGGGGGCCGGAGGTTCACAAGGTCCTTCATGAACTGGGCTACAATGGGCAATGCTGCAAGAGTTCTTGAGTCAGCGCCCCTCCCGTGTTCGTGCAGGGATGCAATTGCTGCTAGATGAACTCTAATAGACTGTGGTTTCAGGCCCAAGTCAAAGAGGTGGGTGAGGTACTGCAGAATCTTGGGCACTGGGCAGGAAACAGGGCTGCAGCCTTGATCCGCGCACCAAAAACTGAAGCGTTTCCACTTAAGGCTGTAAGACTTGCGGGTGGAAGGTCTTTTGGCAGCCAAAACGATTCTTTGAACCTCTGAAGGCAGATGGAGGGCCGTGAGATTCATCCTTTCAATCTCCAGGCTGTCAAGGCTAGGACCTGAAGGTTGGGGTGCAACGTGCTGCCGTCGTTCTGAGAGAGCAGATCCGGTCTTGCTGGCAACCGAAGAGGCGGATCCTGCGCCAAGCGAAGAAGCATGGCAAACCACATCTGCCGTGGCCAGTAAGGCGTGATCAGTATGACGTGGGCAGAGTCTGTGATGATCCGCTGAAGCGTTTTGGGAATCAGAGGTGTCGGGGGAAAGGTGTATGCCAGCTTCCAGCTGCCCCAGGGTACTGCAAATGCGTCGGCGGCGAGGCTTCTGCTGGATGGAAGCTTGGAGCAGAATACTGGGCACTTCGCGTTGACTTCGGTCGCGAAGAGGTCTATCTGGGGAGTACCCCAGCGAAGGAATATGCTGTCTACAACCTCCGGATGAAGCGACCACTCATGGGGTTGCAGTTGTCTGCTTAGTCTGTCCGCCAAGGCGTTTTGTTCCCCGGCAGGTAGGTCGCCTGTAGGACACAGTTGTTGGATAGTGCCAGGTACCAGGTAGCTAGGGCTTCCTTGCAGAGGGCTCTGGACCCCGTGCTCCCTTGCTTGTTGATGTAGAACATCGTCACTTGGTTGTCCGTCTGGACGAGAACAGCTTTCCCTGTCAGCTGTTCTAGGAAGGCTTGAATTGCGTATTTGACAGCCCGTAGCTCGAGCAGGTTGATGTGAAGAGACTGCTCTTTCCTGGACCAGATGCCTTGAGTGTTGATGTGCTGCAGGTGGGCTCCCCAGCCCGTGGCAGAGGCATCCGTGGTGAGGACAATCTGATGGCTGGGAGGTTGGAGATCCCGGCCCGTGGACAGGTTGCTCGGGTTTGTCCACCAGCGAAGGTCTTTCTTGATTTGTGTGGTGATGCGGATACGGGTATGCAGGGGCTGTGAAAGTTGCTTCCATTGGGCCCGGAGGTGCCACTGCAGGGGGCGCATACGGAGTCTCGCCAGAGGAAGGACTGAGGTAGTGGCCGCCATGTGTCCGAGAAGACGCAAGATGCAGCGCGCCGTGGACTGTCTGGTCGAGGAGACCTTTATGGCCAGGGATGTAATGGCCGTTACTCTCTGCTCCGGCAGATATGCCTTGGAGGTGCGGGTGTCGATGATTGCACCGATGAATTCCGTAGATTGAGTCGGTAGCAGGCGAGACTTCTCTTCATTGAGGAGGAATCCCATCGCGGCTAGCGTGCATGTGGTTGTGTGCACCGCGTTCCGCAGATCGGCCGGTTAAGGGCCCGAGAGGAGCCAGTCGTCCAGGTAGGGAAAAATGGCGACGCCTTTTTTGCAAAGGTGTGCCGTTACCACGGCTACACATTTCGTGAAGATCCTGGGTGCCGGGGACAGCCCGAAGGGCAGCACCCGGTATTGGTAGTGGTGGCCCATTGCTATGAAGCGTAGGAACTTCCTGTGAGCTCTGTGAACTGGAATGTGTGAGTACGCGTCCTGAAGGTCCAGGGTGGCTAGCCAGTCTCCTGCTTTGAGGAGCGGAAGGATTGAATTGAGGGAATACATCCTGAATTTTTCCTTCACGAGGGCAAGGTTGAGCTTGCGGAGATCCAGTATTGGTCGTAAGCCACCGGACTTCTTGGGAATCAGGAAGTATCGGGAGTAAAATCCAGTGTTGAATTGTTCCGGGGGTACCGGTTCTATCACATGGGAGGTGAGCAGGCGTTGTAGGAGCTCTGACATCGCTGCAGCTAGGTGTGGAGGCATCACGCTGATAGGCTGTTTGGCTTGACGAGGTGGGAAAGCGAAGTTCAGACGGTAGCCCGACTCGATGATTTGTAGCACCCATTTGTCGGTTGTGATGGTCTGCCAGGCATGTAGGAATTGAGTGAGACGGCCGCCCACAGGCAGCGAGGTCTGGCCTACCGGGGGCGTTCCCGTCTGCAGTTGGTTGTCAGAAGGAGGCCGCGGTCTTGTTGGCCTGTGATGTGGCTTGTTTCCTCTGTTTGCGGTCTCGCGGCTGCTGCCTTTGAAAAGAGGAGGAGTGGTAAGGCTGTTTGTACCTTGGTGCCTGCCACTTCCTGCCAGCACCATACTTCTTAGAGGCATAGTAGGGTCTGCAGTAATTACTCCCTCTCTGGGAAGCAGAATGACATTCGAGACCATCTGCTGCCAGTGTCTGCAAAGTGGTACAGTGTTCCTTGAGGTCGTTCACCGTATCTGCGACCTTGTCCCCAAAAAGGGAGTCGCCTGTGCAGGGGGCATCCACAATCTTGCTGTGTGTGTCCTCTCTGAGGCCAGAAGCGCGGAGCCACGCCCAGCGCCGGGCCGCAATGGCCGTGCCTGCGGTCCGAACGGCAGTGTCGAAGGCGTCGAACGCGTGCTCATCAAGTGTTTGCTGCATTCTGCCAGGTCTTGCAGCGTGGCGGAGGCCGCCTGTTGGTTTTCCTTAGGGAGGGCTGACAAGTTCTCCTTGAGGTCGGCCATCAGGGCATCCTGGAAGAGGATGTGCTGGAATTGGTGAGCCGCCACCCTGGCATTGAGCATTGCCCCTTGATAAACGTTTCTGCCCACCTCGTCGAGGAGCTTAGGGTCTCGGCCTGGCGGGTGGTTGGATTGGTTGCGAGAGGACTTAACCTTCTTTAAAGCTGATGAGACCACGATAGATTGGTGCGGCAGCTGCGCCTTCTGGAAAGCTGGACTTGGATGCAAGAGGTATTTTGTCTCCAGTCTCTTGTGACAGGTGCGTCCGGAGGCTGGGGATTGCCACACTGAGTTGTAGGTGTCCTGCAATTTTTTGTGTAGGGGCAAGGCAAGCGCCGGCTTAGGAGCATTGAAGTACTTCATGACCTCTGGCTCCTTCTCTGTGGACGAGTCCTCTGTCGTCAAGTGTAGTCTGTCTGTCTGTCACCTTCCGTAAAAATTTTGGGTAGGTGAGATCCTCGGGTGGCAGGGTGCGCTGAGGCTCCTCCGGGTTGTCCGGCTGAGTGGAAGTGTCCTTGGGAGTGGAGGAACCAAGGCCCGCGTCCTCGACGTCACTTTCATAGGAGGACAAGTCTCCATCCTCACCAGAAGAAATATCGCGCTCCGGGGAGGGAGAAGTTCTGGCAGGAGACAGAGAGGGGCTGCGGTGAGGCACACTGGAAGCAGCCGAGGATGCCATGGATTTGTCTCTGTGAATTTGTTCTTTGTCCTGGCATTGCTCATGTGCTGATTCTGTAGGGTTTGCAGTCTGCTGTACAAGCCGAGTGAGGAGCTGAAGGATGGCCTCAGACGTTCTAGCCTCCGCAGAACGCTCTGATTGCGGTCTCCTGGAGGAAGCCGAGTGGGAGGAGGCTTCAGAAGAAGAAGAGGACGAGCTGGATGAGCGCTGCCTCTTGCGATGCCATTTTTTGTGTCCTTTGGCTTTGCGCTTGTGGCGGGAGCTGGAGCCGCGATCCCGGTCGGCCCGTTGCTCGCCGTTGCTTTTAGAGCTGCTGCAGCACCTTATTTTCTGTCTGTTGGAGCCGTGGGCTCGATCCGCGCTCCTGTCTTTGTTTGCTGCGGATCCGCTCCGACGGCTCTTTTCTTTACCGCGCCGATGGCTAGAGCGCGAGGGGGAATCCCTGCATCGGCGCGGGCTAGCAGCACCATTGGTTCCTTGTGGTGGTGACTCCCCGTGCTGACGTGGAGAGTCAGACACGTCGGGTGGGCGGAGCCGGAGGCGGAGACAGGGGAAACCCAGTCGTCTGGGCCAATGAGAGGCCATAGGGCGGAGCTACAGTGGGCCACGATGCAGGCGCCATCTTGCCCGGCCGCCGAAGAGGCAGGTGCACTGGAAATAGCCGTGTGAGTTGGCGTACTCACCGAACAGGCATCGTGGTCTTGCGAGGAGTTGAGGAGCAGCTCAGAACGGCCGGGGATGGAGGCCCTGCAGGGCGCATCCCGTGCCGGAGCAGAGGCCACGTCTATCAGTCCTTTGTCGGCTGATTTTGACGCGGGCTTTTTTGAGGCTTTCTTCTTGGCTGGGGGGTCCTTAGATGTGGAACCGGAGCCCGATGCGGATGCAAGGTAGTCCTTGAGGGTATGTCCCCTGTGCGTTATGGCCCTGGGGGACATCCTGGAGCAGGCAGCACAATCCTCGATATTATGGGATGCTCCAAGGCAACGAATGCAGCACCGGTGAGTATCGGTGGAGATCATCTTGCGGCTGCATTGTGGGCATTTTTTGAAACCCGGCATTTTAGTTAGAAGGAAACGGTTGTAAATTCTTGGAGAGAGCTGAACATCCGTCTTGAGGCAAGGCGGAAGAAAAAGAACTGACCTGGCTAGGGGCGGGCTGGGGAGGTGGGGCCACTCGCACATGCTCAGAAACTCTGAGCTCTAGAGAGCACTTCCGTCACGGCGCCGTCGGATGACGTCACCAGGTGTGGCTGACACATCCTGCTTGTCCAAGGAGAAAGTGGTATTCTCTGAGATGTATTGGTTTAATATTTGCAGTGTTGCCTTTTGATAAGTATGGTTTGGTGCTTTATGAGTCCTGGTAGTGCTGTTATGATACGGCAGGTTTGCTATGGATACTAAATGGGCAGTATTTATAGTACTTCCTAATGTGCCTGGCGGTTGGCACTGGAGTATAGTAATGTAGAAATCTGGTAGTCGTTCTTTATCCAGACGCTCATTAAGAGGCATGTTTACTAAAAGTTAGTGCATGTTAACATTATGCAAACATTTATGCAAATGAAGCTCCTTATGCAAATGAGGCCCGCAATGAGTCTTCACACATGGCCCCGCACCCCCCTTAGACCACCCCTGCAGATCTGTATATAGAAACTCCATGCTAACAGAATACCTGGCCTCAGTCATACACACTGAACGCGGACCCTCACTAAGTACAGAAGAAGCGACCACTAACTTGAAATAGGAATATGTAGACAATTTAAACTGAAACCCCAGAAAGCCATACTGTGCATGCAGTGCAACAGCAGAGAAATAGAAACAGGAAAAAATGTCATTACGCATTCTACAAAATTCAAAGAGAGCAGATGTCAGTTTCTAAAACTGGCATATTTCAATCACTAAACAAAAAAATAAAGGGGAGGGGGATATGTAAAAGAATTTAGCCAGTTAGCAGGGCCTGCTAACCAGCTAAACCATGACAATGCCGAGATTCAGTGGCACAGACCACAGGAGAAATGCCTGCTTAAAATCTGGGCAGTGGATGGGCAGCAGTGATGCTCCTGGGAGATGTCCAGTTAGTGGTGCTGTTCAGCCGCACACCAGGTAGCTAAACCGATCAATGGCTGTCCTAACTTTATCCAGTTAGAAGCTGAATATTGCCCCTGACAGCAAACACGTTGGCAAAACCAGATATTCACTGCTGGACGCCCAATAATCTCCAGTGCTTAATATCTGGTTTTAATTAAAGCAACGGTGGCCAGACACTTTAAAAGCACTGACTTCTGCCGCTGAATTGGAACCAAATATGGCGACCCTCTGGATAATTGTCCTAAATTGTATTCGGTCTTCAGTCAGGTGGCTCATTGTTGACAGACTGGTACCCGTAGCTGCTGTTATTGTCTCGATCCATCTCATTGCTGACCTTCCTCTTTTGCGTTGACCTTCTATCTTGCCAAGCATGATGTCTTTCTCTAATGATCTCTCTCTTTGCATGATGTGTCCAAAGTATGAAAGTCAAAGTCTTGTCATCTGAGCTTCTAAGGAAAGCGTAGGTTTGATCTCTTCTATTACTGACTGGTTTGTTCTTTGGGCTATGGTATATGCAGTATTTGCTGCCAGCACCAAAATTCAAAGGCATTAATTTTCTTCCTGTCTATCTTTTTCGCTGTCCAGCTTTCACATCCATATGATGTTATTGAAAATACCATGGCTCGAATGAGTTGAATCTTTGTATGGAGAGAGACATCTCTGTTCTTGAGAATCTTGTTTAGGTCCTTCATAGCCATTCGGCCAAGAGCAATGCATCGTCAGAAGAATACAGGAAGGCAATAAAACTTTCCTCTTCATGGAATATTATGGACACGATTTATGAGCAACCTGTGCAACCCTCAATTTACAGTCTGTCTAGCACTTTTCACCCTCTACAACCTTCCCTCCCGTGCCCTACAATGTAAACTTTCCTTAAATTTAACCCCTACCCATTAGATTATCCAGGCACCTAGTTCTATCTCTTGACTAGAGTCCGCTATCTTACCATAGTGTACAATTATTGTAAATACTTGGTCTTAGTTTGAGCCTTATGGCATCTCCCTATATAATCTTTCAAGTTGATTGTCCCTGTTTAATGCACATTTCCTGGTCCATGTTGTAACGTAAACTGTTTTGAATATTATAATAAGGTGGTAGATAAGTTAGATAAGTAAAATAAATAAATACCTTTTGGGAACCGGACAGGTACTTGTGACCTGGATTGGCCACTATTGGAAACAGAATACTGGGCTTGATGGACCTTTGTCTGACCCAGTATAGCATAAATTATGTTCTTAAGCAAGAGAGGTGAGACTAGAAGGAAAGAATCTCTGTCTTGGAGGTAAGACGTTCGGGCAGCAATGTCAGACAAACAGGCTGAGATTAGGGACTAGATTCTTGGAGACATTTCTTGGAGAGATAGGTCTGGGAGTCATCCAGATGAAAAGGGTATTGAAAGCCATGGAGGAGATCAGGATATCAAGGGAACCAGAATATAAAGAGAAAAGAGGATGCAAGACAAAATCCTGAGGTTCACTTATTGATGACAGTAGGATAATGATGTGAGAAGATTAATCAGAGCATGTGCTGAAAGTGTGATAGAAGAAAGAAGAAAAAACAAAGATGGAACAGAGTCCTGAAATCCAAGTGAAGACAGAGTATCAGGGTAGGTTGTTGCAGGGCCAGCCCATTCACTAGGCAAACTGAGCGGTCGCCTAGGGCAGCAAATCCTGGTGGGCAGCATGACGATCTTTCTTTTGAAGCGGCAGCAGTTCAGCCACCACATGAGCACCGTAGCAGGCATTAAAACATGTGCACACCCGTGCAGTCATTGCCTGCCACTCCTGCCCCCTCCAACAGGAAGTTACATCGGAGAGGGCAGGAGCGGCAGGCCATGAGCGTGCACGGGTGCTTTAAAACCACTTCATGGCGCTGAAGCACCGGCTTCAAAGGAAGGATTTGGCATGCTGCCCCCTCCCTCTGGTGGGTAGTTGGATGCTGGTGGTGGGGGGGGGGGTGCACATGGCACATTGCTTATTCATTGCTTACAGTGTTGCTACCCATTGTCCGCATACTGTTGATACCCATTGTTTGCATAGAACTGCTTCCTATTGTTTGCATAGAACTGCTTCCCACCGCCTGCTTGTTTGCCTATTACTTGCCACCCTTTGCTTGCCTAGAACTTGCTACCCATTTGCTTGCTCAGAGCCTGCTGCCCACTACCATGGCCCCACATCTCATTGTCCTTCTCTTCCTCATCCTCCCCATCTACCTCCCCTCCTACCAACACCTCCCTCCTCTTTCCCCCTACCCTCCCCCTCCCCTCCTCTTCCCCCTACCCTCCTCTTCCCCCTACCCTCCTCACTTCTCCCTCCACTCTGCCCCCTAGCCTAGCATCTGCTTTGAGCCTCTTCACACCATCCCCCACACTCAACCAGCCCCCCTCTCTACCTTCCTCACTTCTCCCTCCATTCTGCCCCCTAGCCTAGCACCTGCTCGAGCTTCTTCACACCATCCCCCGCATTCAACCAGCCCCCCTCTCTTTAAGGCAACCCCACCCTCACTTCCGCTGTACTATCTCCTCTTTACCTCGCTCTTTAATACTCATTCTCCTTCTCTCATCAGGTAATATCAGCCCCAACCCTGGTCCCCCCCCCCCGATTTCCTTCTCACACTAAAAAAAGGTTCCTCTCCTACCCTATCTAATCTCATCCACATCCCACATCCCACTCCTCCCTCCTTCTGCCCTCCCTCATTCATCCCACAATCAATGCTTGACCCAGTACAAGCATTGTGGAACTTGTGTCTCTTGGGGAAACTGCTAGGTACATATGACCTAGTTTGGCCACTGTTGGAAACAGAATACTGGGCTTGATGGACCTAGGTCTGACCCAGTATGGCATATCTTATGTTCTTATGTAATCACTCATCCATAGATATCAACTCCAACCTTACCCCCAAAAATAATCCCTCACATAACCTACCCGATACCATCAACTTACCCCTCATTTCCCCTCCCTCATATCCCTCTTCGAGAGCACACACACTCAGACAAACCCACCCACACACTACCCCTCTAAATCTCGGTATTACCCTAGAAATAGACCCCCACGCTACTCTAATAAGAAATCCACATGTAACTTATCGAAACTTATCCATATCCCTCTCCTCCCCCCTCCTCCCCTCCCTATGGAACGCATGCTCAGTCGTTAAAAAAACCCCTTTTATTCATGATCTTTTTATCTCTAATGCCCTTCACCTTCTTGCCTTGACCGAGACCTGGCTCTCCGCAGACGACACCGCATCCATTGCCTCTCTCTGCTTTGGGGGCTACCAGTTCTTCCATACACCTCGATCTACTGGTCGCAGTGGTGGCGTTGGCCTCCTACTCTCTCCCTCCTGCCAATTCCAACCCCTCCTGCCACCCCAATCACACTCCCCCCTCTCCTTCAAAGTCCACCCCATTCGTCTCCTCATGCCACTTCCCCTCCGAGTAGCTGTTATTTGTCTCCCACATGACAAATCCAAATCAACCTTCCTCACCGACTTTGACTCCTGGCTCTCTGCCTTTATGGACCCCTCCTCCCCCACTCTTATTCTTGGCGATTTCAACATTCACATCGACAACCCCTCTGACCCTCATGCTTTAAAGTTCCTCGCTCTTACCTCCTTGTTCGACCTCAAACTTTGTTCCACTGCCCCCCCCCCCACATCTACACGGCCACTGCCTTGACCTTATATTCTTCTCCAATTCCTCTCCTTCAAACTTCCATGAATCATTCTTTCCCTCATCTGACTATCACCTCTTAACATTTACTCCTCAGCTTCCACCGTCCCAACCTCATCTTGTCTCCTCTGACCTATTTAGAAACCTTCATAATATTGATCCCATGACTCTCTCTTCCACCATTTCTCCATCTCTCTCCTCCATTTTATCCTTCAAATCTGTCTATGAGGCATTATCTTTATACAATGCTACACTATCCTCAGCCCTTGACATTCTTGCCCCTCCAATCCCACATCCTGTCAAAGATCGACTCCTCAACCCTGACTTTCACCCACAATCTGTTACCTATGCATCTGTGCCCGTTCTGCCGAATGAGCTTGGTCCAAATCCCGTTCCCCGGAATACCTTCTACACTTCAAATTCATGCTTGGATCCTTCCAATCAGCCTTAGCACTTGCCAAACAAGATTACTACGTCCATCTGACCAACTCCCTTGCCTCTGATCCTTGCCGCCTCTTTAATACCCTCAATTCTCTCCTCAAGGTCCCCCCGCCCCCGATCCCGCCTCCCTTTCTGCCCAAACCCTAGCCGACTACTTCCATGACAAGATCCACAAGATTACCCTCCAATTCCCTACCCCCCTCATCTACCTCCCCTCCTTACCAATTCTCCTCCCCCATCCATACTGCCACCCTCTCCTCCTTCCCTCCAATCTCTGAAGAAGAAACCACACTCCTCCTTTCCTCCTCCAAACCTACCACCTGTTCATCAGACCCTATCCCCACCCATCTCCTACGTTCCATCTCCATATTGAGAAATGCCCTCCCTGCATCAGCTCCCTCTCCTCAGTCGCACCGGCTTTCAGAGTGCGAAGGGAGACTAGTTTTTCTTTTGCGGCTCTGTTAAGCCCGTGGGAGCTGATGGGAACTTTCCCATCAGCGCCCGCAGGCTTAACAGAGCCACGAGGGAGAAACTCTCCCTTCACACTCTGAAAGCCAGTGCGACTGCGGAGAGGGAGCTGATGCAGGGAGGGCAGGCTTTGCCAGGCAGTGGGGACCCCACGGGACACTCGATTCTGCCATGGCAGCCGCGGCAGCAGACAACTTTTTTTTACTTTTAAATTTTCCCTGGGCTGGGGGGGGGGGGCATAGGACTGGAAGTGGGCTGATGGAGGGTTAGGACTGGAAGTGGGCTATGGGGGGGCTCAGTCTGGAAATGGGGTGATGGAGGGTTAGGACTGGTAATGGGCTATGGGGGGGGGGGCTAAGGCTGGAAATGGGCTGATGGGGTTAGGACTGGAAGTTGGCTGATGGGGGGGTTAGGACTGGTAATGGGCTATGGGGGGCTTAAAATGAAAACTGGGCGATGGGGGTTAGAAAAGGAAATGGGCTGATGGGGTTAGGAATGGAAGTGGCTGATGGGGGGTTAAGACTGGTAATGGGCTATGGGGGGGCTTAAACTGAAAATTGGGTGATGGGGGTTAGGACTGGAAATGGGCTGATGGGATTAGGACTGGGAGTGGGCTGATGGGGGCTTAGGACTGGTAATAGGCTATGGGGGGCTAGGACTGGTAATGGGTTGGGGGTTGCTAGGACTGGAATTGGCCTGAGTGGAGGGGGGGGGGGGGGTTTGAACTGCAAATAACTGATGGGGATGGGGGCTTGGAATGGAAATGGGCTGAGGGGAAGGGGGCTTGAACTGCAAATAGCTGATGGGGAGGGGGGCTTGGAATGGAAATGGGCTGTGAGGGGAGGGAGCTAGGACGGGAAATGGGCTGATGGAGGGGCTAGGATAGGACTGGGAATTGGGTGTTGGGGGAGCTAAGATTGGAAATGGTCTGTGGTGGGGGCTTGGATTGAAATGGACTCATGGAGGGGCTAGAACTGGAAGTAGGCTCATGGGGGCTTGGATTAGAAATGGGCTGAGTGGAGGGGAGCTAGGATTTGACATGGGCTGATGGTGGGGCTAGGAAAGGACTACAAATGGGCTGATGGGAGGCTGGTATTGGAAATGAGCTGATGAAGGGACTCGGATAGGACTGGAAATGGATGGGGGAGCTAGGACTGGAAATGGACTGATGGGGGGCTAGTACTGGAAATGGGCTAATGCGGGGACTAGAAGGGAGTGGATACTGGGTGGGGCTGGAACTAGAAGGGAGCTGATGTTGGGGGAGATTAGAATGGAATGGGGATGGGGCATGGGAGAGTGAAATGAAGAGGAGAAAAATATTTTGTGTGGGAGGGAAGAAAAATCTACAATTGGCCGGGTATTGGGAGAGTAAGTGGGGATTGAGGATGGAGTGGTAAAATTGGAGTGGATGAAATAGGAATGAGGAAAGAGCAAAAGGAGAAAGATTAGTATGTTAAAGCAGATGTAGAGAGAGAATGGAAAAAAACTAGAAGAGAGAAGAAAAGACAAATGGACAGCAAGCGATGGAGAGTTAGCAGAAGACACAAAGAAACCAGAAGAAAGTGGCTGGAACAATTGCAACTGAAAAAAAAATGCACAAAAGGTACAAAGATATCTCTTTATTTTGAATTTATTAATTGGAATATGTCAGCTCTGGGAAATGTGCATCATTAACGCCTGCACTTTGTTTAGTACAAGAGGGAATTAATTTATAGTTTTATTTCTACATTGTTATTGTACATTCCAAGTTTGGCTTTTAGGGTTCCCAGTTTAATTATTGTCTTCCTGTTTCTAAATTGTGATTCCTTGTTTGGTGATGGTGTATGTTCTGCATGTGTAACTGAGCTGAGGTATTCTGTTTATGTAATTCCTATTTGACATTGCCACTTGTTCTCTTTCCCCAGTAGGTCATGTATTGTTATTCTCTGAAATGTATTGGTTTAATATTTGCAGTTTTGCCTTTTGATAGGTAGGGTATGGTGCTTTGTGAGTCCTGGTAGTGCTGTTATGATATGGCGTGTTAGCTATGGGTCCTAAATGGGCAGTGTTTGTAGTAGTTCCTAATGTGCCTGGTGGTTGGCACTGGATTATAGTAATGTAGAAATCTTTTAGTCTTTCTTTATCCATACACTCATGAAGAGGCATGTTTACTAAAAGTTAGTGTATGGTAACATTATGCAAATATTTATGCAAATGAGTCCTTTATGCAAATGAGGCCCCGCACCAAGTCTCTGCACATGGCCCCGCACCCCCCTTGGGCCACCCCTGTCTACAATATCAGCAAAATCCATCCCTTCCTCTCTGAACACACTACCAAAACGCTTATCCACTCCTTAATCTCCTCTCGCCTCGATTACTGCAACCTACTCCTCGCTGGTCTCCCCGTGAGCCACCTCCTCCCCCTTCAATCCATACAAAATCACGCTGTTCAACTAATCTTCTGTCAGCCTCGCCATGCCCACATTACTCCTCTTCTCAAGTCGCTTCACTGGCTCCCTGTCCAATTCCGCATCCAATTCAAGCTTCTCCTACTGACCTATAAATGCATTCACTCTATGGCCCCTCAATACCTCTTATCTCCCCCTACGTCCCCTCTCGTAATTTGCGCTCCGCTAGCAAATTACTGTTATCAATGCCTTTCACCTGCTCCGTGAACTCCCGACTGTGCTCCTTTCACCTTGCAGTACCATATGCCTGGAACAGCCTACCTACGCCTGTGCGACAGGCATCCTCCCTGGCTCTCTTCAAATCCAGGTTGAAGACCCATCTCTTCACCATTGCATTCAGATCCTGACTCCATCCTCGTCTTACCCTAACCCCCATCAACGTTTATGACCAAACTATAGACCAAACTGTACCACACCGTACCTTGCGCAGAACTGACTAATGCTCTGTACTGTTTTCTTTTAACTAGATTGTAAGCTCCAATGAGCATGACTCTGACGGGCAGGAACTGTCTCTTGTATGTTGGCTGTGCAGCGCTGTGTGCGTGGCGCTTTATAAGTGCTGAATAGTAGTAGTAGTAGTAGTAAGACAGGGACAAGGCAGGGAAGGGGCTGCATGGAGGCATGGAGGGCCGGCCAAGGGAGGCAGAACACCTTGGACTGGCCCTGAGTGGTTATCAACAGTGCAGAAAGCAGTGGATAGTCCAAGAAGGATGATGGTGAATTAAAAAGCCTTGGATTTGATTAGGAACAGGTTTCTGGAGACTTTGACAAAGGTTGTTTCTGCAAAATGTATTTATTTATTTAAAATACTTTTATACCGGAGCACTTCCAATTACTCATTGGATCAGTGCAGTTTACAAAAGCACCATAAGTCAGTTGCACTAAAATTAATCGGAGAATAACCAGGCCTCAAGTTTCTTTCGGAACACTAAAACTGATTCAATTTCCTTCAGACCCTTCGGTAGCCTAGACCAGATCTCAGCTGCTTTATATGGGCTGGTGTATTCAAATCTCTTCTTACTCATAATCCGTCCACTTGAAGAGAAAAGAAGAGCCATAGTACCCTGCAGACGCCTAGACTTAGTAATTAAAAATGGCAATGACATAGCAGAAAAACAGACTGGGACAAACATAAAAAATCTATGAAACGAGTAAAATTTGAAACATACGCTCAGACATCTTAAGCCAATGTAACTGTGCAAATAAAGGAGAAACCAAATCACATTTCCAAGCACCAAATATTAACCTCACCACCGTATTCTGACAAAGTTGAAGCCTCTTCATCTGTCGTTGAGAACAATTTAACAGAATTATATTGCAAAATCAAGAAAGTTCAACACCGTGCTCTGCACTAATAACCAAAAAAGTTGTGGCATAAAGTATGAATGCAACCTACGGAGTTTCTGCATCTTAAAAAAGGACTTTGAAACAATCAAGCTAATGTGTACTTCCATAGCAGAGAGTGAAAAGCAGACTAAAAAGGATCAAGAATGACTTGATACATATGAAAGAAAGCCAAGACAGAGGTGAACAGCATATTTAAGAAGTTTGGATGCAAAAGTGTATGTGTGTAGGAGGGGAGATGGATGATAGCAGAGCAGGTAGGGTCCAATGAGGGTCTTTTGAGAAGTAGTGTGATACAGAGGCATAGCCAAGGGTCGGCCTGGGTTGGCCATGGCTCTTCCACTTTGGCATCAGGCCCACCCAGTCAGTAGTAACAGACCAGTTGAATAACAAGAAAACTGGAGACAGTGTCAACATTTGCACTGCCTTATGCCTACCCATGTTAATCCCAGGCTCCACCAAAAAATGAGTCCTGGCTATACCACTGTGATCACAGCATATTTGAAGATAGCAGGAACAATTAAATCGCCAAGCTGACAGCATGCTTAACGGCATAAAAACCGCCGTTTCAAGAGCAGTGTGAGAGAAGGCATTCCATCAGGGGTGAGAGCAGGAGCTCCCCCTTCCTCCTTAAATCGCCAAGCTGACAGCATGCTTAACGGCATAAAAACCGCCGTTTCAAGAGCAGTGTGAGAGAAGGCATTCCATCAGGGGTGAGAGCAGGAGCTCCCCCTTCCTCCTTAAATCGCCAAGCTGACAGCATGCGTTACGGCGTAAAAAACCGCCGTTTCAAGAGCAGTGTGAGAGAAGGCATTCCATCAGGGGTGAGAGCAGGAGCTCCCCCTTCCTCCTTAAATCGCCAAGCTGACAGCATGCTTAACGGCATAAAAACCGCCGTTTCAAGAGCAGTGTGAGAGAAGGCATTCCATCAGGGGTGAGAGCAGGAGCTCCCCCTTCCTCCTTAAATCGCCAAGCTGACAGCATGCTTAACGGCATAAAAACCGCCGTTTCAAGAGCAGTGTGAGAGAAGGCATTCCATCAGGGGTGAGAGCAGGAGCTCCCCCTTCCTCCTTAAATCGCCAAGCTGACAGCATGCTTAACGGCATAAAAACCGCCGTTTCAAGAGCAGTGTGAGAGAAGGCATTCCATCAGGGGTGAGAGCAGGAGCTCCCCCTTCCTCCTTAAATCGCCAAGCTGACAGCATGCTTAACGGCATAAAAACCGCCGTTTCAAGAGCAGTGTGAGAGAAGGCATTCCATCAGGGGTGAGAGCAGGAGCTCCCCCTTCCTCCTTAAATCGCCAAGCTGACAGCATGCTTAACGGCATAAAAACCGCCGTTTCAAGAGCAGTGTGAGAGAAGGCATTCCATCAGGGGTGAGAGCAGGAGCTCCCCCTTCCTCCTTAAATCGCCAAGCTGACAGCATGCTTAACGGCATAAAAACCGCCGTTTCAAGAGCAGTGTGAGAGAAGGCATTCCATCAGGGGTGAGAGCAGGAGCTCCCCCTTCCTCCTTAAATCGCCAAGCTGACAGCATGCTTAACGGCATAAAAACCGCCGTTTCAAGAGCAGTGTGAGAGAAGGCATTCCATCAGGGGTGAGAGCAGGAGCTCCCCCTTCCTCCTTAAATCGCCAAGCTGACAGCATGCTTAACGGCATAAAAAAAGCCGTTTCAAGAGCAGTGTGAGAGAAGGCATTCCATCAGGGGTGAGAGCAGGAGCTCCCCCTTCCTCCTTAAATCGCCAAGCTGACAGCATGCTTAACGGCATAAAAACCGCCGTTTCAAGAGCAGTGTGAGAGAAGGCATTCCATCAGGGGTGAGAGCAGGAGCTCCCCCTTCCTCCTTAAATCGCCAAGCTGACAGCATGCTTAACGGCATAAAAACCGCCGTTTCAAGAGCAGTGTGAGAGAAGGCATTCCATCAGGGGTGAGAGCAGGAGCTCCCCCTTCCTCCTTAAATCGCCAAGCTGACAGCATGCTTAACGGCATAAAAACCGCCGTTTCAAGAGCAGTGTGAGAGAAGGCATTCCATCAGGGGTGAGAGCAGGAGCTCCCCCTTCCTCCTTAAATCGCCAAGCTGACAGCATGCTTAACGGCATAAAAACCGCCGTTTCAAGAGCAGTGTGAGAGAAGGCATTCCATCAGGGGTGAGAGCAGGAGCTCCCCCTTCCTCCTTAAATCGCCAAGCTGACAGCATGCTTAACGGCATAAAAACCGCCGTTTCAAGAGCAGTGTGAGAGAAGGCATTCCATCAGGGGTGAGAGCAGGAGCTCCCCCTTCCTCCTTAAATCGCCAAGCTGACAGCATGCTTAACGGCATAAAAACTGCCGTTTCAAGAGCAGTGTGAGAGAAGGCATTCCATCAGGGGTGAGAGCAGGAGCTCCCCCTTCCTCCTTAAATCGCCAAGCTGACAGCATGCTTAACGGCATAAAAACCGCCGTTTCAAGAGCAGTGTGAGAGAAGGCATTCCATCAGGGGTGAGAGCAGGAGCTCCCCCTTCCTCCTTAAATCGCCAAGCTGACAGCATGCTTAACGGCATAAAAACCGCCGTTTCAAGGGCGTGCCCGCGCCTTGCGGGCCCGCGCCTGAGGGCCTCGCCAGAGGGCCCTTTGGCGTGGCCCTTAGGCGTCGGTCCGTGGCGTCTATCTATGAAGTGGTTTCCGGGACTGTTTTCACCCCTTACAGATGGTATGTTATGTATTATAACCCATGTTGTAACTTATTTGGTATAGTTATTCTATGTATATACTGTAATGTAGTCTGTGTTATGTTATCCCGTTATTACCGCTCTGATTTTATGAAGAGTGGTATATGTTTCGCCCACCTCTGTTTAACTTTGTATTGTACTGTACTGTGTCCGCTTTGATTGAATGAAAAAGCGGGATATAAATCTGTTTAAATAAATAAATAAAATAAATAATAAATAAATTTTAGTGGAAAGTAATAGAATGAGGATATGACAGATGGAAGGGATGACAGGTGTCTATGTATGTAGAGGTGCACGCGCAGCACTATGTGTGCTGGTGGTGGGAGCTAGGAACCACAGATGAGATCGTTTGTCACTTATTGGATTTGATATACTGCCCTATTGTACAGGAACATGCACAGCAGTTTACAATTAAAATAAAATTCAAAAGGGAGAAGCAGAAAAGAACTCCAGAGTCAGTATAGGAAAAGCAAAGGAGGTCAGAACAATTAGCATGTTAGGAAAACTTGGGGGGGGGGGGGGGGGAGAGGAGACAATGAGGGAGGGAGACCGGGGAGGCAGGGTAACATTTTCCAACTTCCTATTAGGTTGTCATGAGTTCTAAAGTTTGCTGGAATAAGTAAGGTTTTAAGCAGATCTTGAAACCTTTGGAGTTAGATTCTAGACTAATTGGTAGCAGAAGACTCTTCCACTAGAGGACAGCAACCTTGGGCCGGAAGGACTGGGGTTTCTAGTCCCACAGGTTCTCCTTGTGGTCTTGGGCAAGCCACTTAACCCTCCATAGCCCATGTTCCCTGTAAAATAGTTATTTCCAAGTTATAATGCCCTGTTCAATGTAAGTTCAGTTTGTTCAATGTAAACCGCACTGATGCAGAATAGCGCGGTATATAAGAGAATATAAATAAATAAATAAATAAAAATAAATAAATAAAAAAGAAGGCAGACTTCCTGGTGGGATCGTATTTGGCTCTGGTTGATAGAGGAATGACAAAGTGATTACCATGAACTAACTGTAGACAGCAAGGGTAAATGTAGGGAAATGTAAGGGCCAACAGTCTGGGACTACATTGTGAAGAGCTTTATAGGTAAGAAGAAGTATCTTATATTGGATACGGTGAGAGATGGGAAGGCAGTGGTGATGGAATAGCAGTGGGGTTACATGGCCATATTTTCTAGCCTGGGTGAGTAAGCATATGGTGCTATTATGGATGGTTTGCAGTCTTTTTAGTTGATAAGCAGGCAGTCCTGCAAATACGATGTTACAATAATCGAGTCTAGAGGTTGCAGTGCTCAAGATAATAGAAATTTGCGCGATGGGATCAAGGAAGGAGCATATTGTGGGGAGCTGTTGAAGGGCTGCAAAGATAGATTGTGTGAACACATTGGTTGCACTGGCCCTGCTGCATGAGGCCCACAGAGATCGTAAGAGCTACTAAGAGGACTCATATCAGAAACACTATAGGCTCAGGATGCAATTCCTGGACCTCACAGATGAGCAGTGCTTCAGCAAGCTCCATTCTGACAAGGCAGCCATCCACCACCTATACCAGAAGCTAGAGCCATCCTTCACTCCACCATGCAGAAGGGCCTGCCCATGCCTGTCTACCTCAAGTTCACCACAGCCCTCACCTTCCTAGCCACTGGCAATTTACAGTCTGTGTTGGCTGCCACTGTAGATATCAGCCAGTCAGCCAACTCATAGTGCACCTCTCAGTTCCTGAGGGCCTTTTTTAACCTACACTGCACAATATGCAGCCTTCCCACAAATGGTGCAGCAGAGACAGCAAACCATGATCCAATTCAATGAGGTGGCTGTTTTCCATTGGTAATGGGGCTCATTGATTTCACCTGTGTGGCCCTCAGGCCCCAACAAGGCCACTTAGCACAACAGGAAGACATTCTACCCCCTTAATATACAGGTGGTCTTCAATTCACAGGGGGAGATAACTACTACTAAACATTTCTATACCGCTACAAGGCATATACAGTACTGTACATATATACATAAGAGAGTCCCTGCTCAATAGAATTTACAACCTATTGAAGACAAACACAACAAACGGGACCAGGGTAAAATAAGAGGAAATGGTTATAACACACAAGGGTGGTGAACAGGAGAATGACTTGATCCAATGCAATAACCCTGAAAACCTAGGGGTGTGAGACCTAAATGCAAGGAGCTACTTCACTTGAAGTATATGCCCTGGCTCTCCCCATAGAGAATCCCCGCTTGGTGAAGATCACAGAACCCAGAGGCTACACGCACATATGAAAACAATTCAATTATATTTAAAGATGTTACAAGAGGTATAACTGTGAAGATAAACATCCCAACGCATATTTATTTATTTATTTAGACTGGCTTATATACCACCTTATCCTACAATCAAAGTGGTTACATCACATCACAATTGGGTTACATTTAACATTTGGGTGCTTTACAACATTTAACATGAGGGTATTTAACAACATTAAGACAAAACATTAAGACAACACAATTTGAGGGTTATATTTATCATTACATTGTCGTGGGTTTAGCTGTGTTGGTTAGGTATTGGTTTTGCAGGGGTGTTTACGTTGCTATCCCGCTCGGGTGTAGGCTGTTGCGTGTCTGGTGGGGACTGTTGTCAATCTGCTCGTATGTTTCTGTGAAGAGCAGGGTTTTAAGGGCCTTGTGGAAGTCTGTGATGTCCTCTAATTCCCTTAGGCACGTTGAGAGGGAGTTCCATAGTGTGGATGCCATTAATGATGGAGCTCTTCTTGACGTATTTTGTTTAGTCTTGTGATATCCTGAAGGTGTGCTAATCATGTTGGTATTGTTGTTCCTCCTAGGTCTATTACTAATGTTTCTTGTTACGATTTCTTGTAGTGCATCTGCTGAAAGATGGTGGATGATTTTGAAAATGATCAAGATTATTTAAAATTTTGCTCTGGCCACCATTGGGAGCCAGTGTAGTTGCTGTAAGATAGGGGTGATGTGTTCTGATCTTGGCATGTCAGTGATGATTCGTGCTGTAGTGTTCTATATCCTGCAAACTGTTCTAAAAACCCTTTCTGATGTTAGTATTATCATAGTTTAGCATATAGCCTTCAACTGTGCCTCATGACAAACACATTGTTCTTTGGGGCCCTTTAACTAAAGTGTGCAATGGTTTTGCACCTAATGCATAAATAGCATGAAAATGAATGTTAAGTGCAACTGTTCCAGCAGTTAAAGTGCGACGCTATACCCTAACAAAGGGTGCCAGTACTTTAGGTGCATGTAATGCCACCTTTTGAGATGGAGATAACTGCACCCATCCTAATTGCACCATTGACAGTTAGCATGCGGTGTTTACCATATCACTCTTCACCTTCAACCCATTCATTCTTCACTCCAATGTGTATGCGGCAATTATCACGCGAAGCAGTGTGCAGTACCTATTGTGTCCCCATGTTAACAGTTACCATGGGCAGAAGCACACGGTTAGTGCATGTTTTGGTGCACAGTAACTGCTTAGCAAGAGTTCCTATACTAATGTAGCAGGTACTGAATCTACATATAGTGCAGTCACTATCTGTTTACCTTAGGCTTGCTAAACATATACAGTAAAGTATCTAGATGAATATTGTTGCACTCTGGATAATTTTTTGGCCTGCCCCAAACCCAGCATCTTCTTATATCAAATAGTATGGGGCTGTTCAGTCTGATTTTTAACCCAATACTATCCATATAAGATTTGGAATTCTATGGATAGGGAAGTTATACATTCACCAGGCGCAGAGAACATATAACTTTTACATTTATTGTTCACAGCTTTGAATGATCATGTGTTTGGAGAGACAGTATCTAAGACTTTATAAATTAATTATTTAATGAAAATAATGACATTGATAGGGGTTATCACCAACGTAATGAAATATTTTGCCAGAGTTAAAGACAGCTGGTATGATTTAGCCCTTACATATAAAGTTGCTCACAAAGTCACCTAGGATGTAAAAATGATTTTCCAGGGCATGGAATAGCTCTCAGTCTAGTCATTTCCATTCCTATCTTGATTTGGCTTATTTGATATAAATAATATATCATACATCAATGTAGTGGGTAGTGCATTAATAAGAGCTGAAAATGTCATCATCAGGCAATCTGCTTGTAAACTTCCAAAAGTAACAGCATATTAAATCACCTGTGCTCAAGACAGCAATGAATCATCTATTGCTCTATTAATAGAAAGATGAATAGCTTCCAACTGCATGCCTAAAAGATGACTTCATGCAAGGAGTTCATCCAAGCAGGCAGTATTAGAATTATGGTAAATCCACATCACAGATTCCCAAGCCAGGAAACTGACTGGTGTCAATCAAGAAAAATAGAGGGAGAGAAATCAATTCCCAGTGTGCATACAACTGTCAAGAGTACAATGAAGGGAATTTTGATGGTACCGAATTAGTTATTTAGGAGAAGTATTTCAGTCATTTTTTTGAAATTCTACGCAATGTGTGCTGTTGAGTCAACACTGACTCCTGGTGACTGGAAAAAGATTTGAATATTTCATTTATTTAGCTTTTCTTATATACTGCCATATGTACTAGTCACAGCGGTTTACAGATTGAACAACAATGAGCTCAAAGTGGCTTTACATCAAACACAATTGCAACTAGGTAAAACATAGCTCTAACTTATAACATAGCATAGGGTGAAGATAGAAAAGCAAAGTTGTGGATGGTTGTAATGACGTGTGGCAGATCCATGTAGTTCCATAAGGGATGTGAGGTTAGTTCTTTTTTCTGAAGTGCTCCATAAACAGATGAGTTTTAGTTTTCTTCTAAAGTTAGTTAAGTCAGATATAGCATGTAAATTCTCTGGAAATGCATTCCATAAGATTGGGATGTAGAGCATAAAGGCCCTATTGAATGTGGTTTGGTTGTTCTTCATATTTATGGCAGGTATTATGAATGTGTTTAGGGAGTTTGTCCTTCTAGTTCTGTTGCTGGGAGTTTCTTGCAGTAATGATTGTAGGTATATTGACGAGAGGCCATGGGCGGCTTTGAATATTGTGAGGAAGACTTTGTATCTTATTCATTGTGTGATGGGCAGCCAGTGTAGTTGTTTGAGTATTGGGGTTATGTGGTCAGTTTTGGCAGTGCTACAGAGGATACAGGCAGCCGTGTTTTGGGCCATTTGTTGGAGGTGGAGGACATATTGTGGTTAGCCCTGGAAGAGAGAAGAGGAGATTACAGTAGTCAAAGTGTAGTAATGTTATTGCTTGAAATACTCTCTGGAAATCTTGTGTGTCCAATAGTGGTTGGAGGTGTTGTACTGTCTTTATTTTGTGGTATATCATCCTTGTGATACTACTCACGTGTGGGAAGAAGGTCAGCTGCTGATCTAGGGTTACGCCTAAGTAACATACTTTGGGCTTTACCTCTGTGTGTGCTTCTGCAACAGTTAATGAAGTGGGTGGAGTGAAGTTGCTGTCTTTGATGTAGAGAGCTTCCATCTTTTTGTAGTTTATGGCCATATTGTGTTCTGATAACCACTGCGGGACAGAGTTAAAGCATTTCACCAAAGAGGTGCATTCTGGTTTTACTGTGGAGAATGGAAGATAGAGCATTACATCGTCTGTGTAGATGTGATAAAGTACATTATGGGCTTGAATAATTGTGCCGAGTGGCTGTAGAAATTTATTGAAGAGAAGTGAGGAGAGCGCTGATCATTGTGGGACTTCTTGGTGTTGAGTGTATGATGCTGACTTCTGTGTTTCTATCTTGACTTGTAGTTGACATTCTGTCGATGAGGGCTGTTAATAGCGTTTCTATACCGTGATTGGGCTGAAAACTGTATTGATGCAGGTTGAGGGGGAGCATGCGTGCTAATGTGGTTTTGGAGTTGGAGTTGTACCATCTTATTTATTTATTTATTTAACATTTTTTATATACCGCACTATTCATCATCAGTGCGGTTTACATTGAAACAACAATATACCTGCCAATACATGACTGATCTAGGTTTACAGATAACAGGGAAGATAAACTGGGTGTGAACTGGGGATAACTATCTACATAATTATGCATAATTATATATACATTGCAAGGAAAGGTAAACTGGTGATGGATCTGCATGAGCTTGGTTGCTTCGAGTCTGTCCTGGTCCCTTTATTGGATGAATGGATGCGTTTTTGAGTTCAGTGGGAATATAATCTTGAGCAAGTGACAGTTGGGTGATCTTGAGTATGATGGGGATCAGTTCTCTTTGGCCATCTTGATCTAATCTAATCAAACAATTTAATATACCACAATGATATACTAAATAATGGTTCTGCACAGCTTACAGCAAAGAAAACAACATCCATATAAGAAACGGCTCATGGGGCATGGATCAAGTGGGTCAAATGGGGATGTGGTGGTGTTTGTTATTGATAATGTTTTCTAGGTAGTCAGGCGAGACAGTTGTGAAGGAATGTCAGGTGATATCAGTGGAACTATCTTTCTTTTGTGTTTGTTTCATTGTATTAAATCATGGTTTGATTCTTCAATTAGTCTGCCATGATCTGTGGAGACAGACTGTTGTCCATGTGTACCTTCTCTTGATTAGTGGTTTTTACTAATGATTTATTGTATCCATTTGAAAAAGTTCTCTATGCCAGTTTAGTGATTTTAAGATTAGTTGCGTATGATATTATTTTTCTTTGCTCTGTTTGTGGATGTCTGATATTCGTTTAGCTTGGCCATGTATTATCAAGGTCATCTCCAAGTTTGTACTCCTGTTCGATGTAAACCAAACAGCTTGTTGTTATGGTCTTTATGTTATAATGTAAACCGCGCTGATGCCGAATAGTGCGGTATATAAGAACTTGTAATAAATAAATTGTAATAAATCTGTGGTTCTAGATTGTCTCCATTTCCTTTCCGGTTGTCTGAGCAGGTGTTTAGTGTTACGTTCATATTGTACCAGCTTGCTGTAGTACATGCTCTGCAGGTTGTGGTGGTTTATGGTTTTATGACTACTTTGCTTATTATTTGGTTCTAGTTATGTACTAATATGTCAGCGTTCTCAGAATTATTTTTGAGATGTGGTAGAATCTTGTCCATGAAGTCTTTTTTCATCCAAGTACCAGAATCTATGGGTTGATGCTGGTGCATGTGAGTTTTGCGGCCATGTAGGCTCTGAGAAAGGTATAATGTGGTTATTTTGTGTTTGGACCAAGGTATGGTAGACAATGTGGGTGGAGGGAAGTAGTTGTCCTTGAACATTTGCTGTGGAGCAAAGATGAGGGTAAGAGTGTTTCCTTTGTTATATGCTGGCTCATTGATAATCTGAGAGCCTCCATAGCTTCTAGAAAGGATTTTGCCATCCTCTGGGTTGCTAATGCAAGGTTTAGATCACGTAGGAGCATGAGTTAATTCACATGCAGGATGTGGTTACATATTGCTTCCAATAGAACTGTGAGTTCCTCTGAGCTTGCATTGGGGGATCTATAGACTAGGCAAAACATTAAGTATTTATTTGAAATAGTTATATTTATGCCTCTCTCTGTGTTAGTGGTAATTGTGTGGAAATTTACATTTAAGTTCTTGGGTAGCTGAATAAGTAATAGCTAGAAGTTGTAAGCTGATTAATCAGAACATTGTCAGTCATTGAACCACAAGTTGGTTACACATGTCTATTTGGTGTTCATTGAGGTAATAGGATAGGAGCTAGATTTTGTTTCAGGCTGATCATGCATTAAGGAGTATGCATTTGAGATATTGTGCGTTGTTTGTGGTTTGGTCTCGATTTAGTACTGGTAAAGTTTAATTTTGATGCGGGCACATGGACCTGAGTTTTGGCTTGATGAATGAGGAGATAGGTGTGGACAATTGTTAGATGAGAAAAGAGGGGCATTTGTGATGTTGAGTGCATGACAAATAATGAGAGGTAGAATAGGCTGAGGAAAATAGCTAGGTATGTCGTGATTGTGCCGTCTTGATGAGTTATGGGGGTGCTCTTATGTAGATTGCTAAGTGGGTGATGGTTTGATGGAGTTAGCATGGTCAAGAATTGATTTGGGGTAATTGAGTATATATGTGATCTGCTGTGATGGGCACACGCTTAGACAGCAAACGTCAGCTAGTACATTAAGATCCAATGTTCTTACCTCTTTGTAGGAAACAGCTTGAATTATGTGGTGTAAGTCTATTTGTTTGATATCCTAGAGTGCGCTTGTGAGCATTGTGGTTCACACTAAGGGTACACCTAAGGGCCCTTTAGCTTGGCCCTTAGGCGAGGGTCTGCCTGAGTGTGATGGGGCTTTATAGGAGTCATAAGAACATAAGAAATGTCATTCTGGGTCAGACCAAGGTCCATCAAGCCAAGTATCCTGTTCCAACAGTAGCCAATCCAGGTCACAAGGACCTGGCAAGTTCACAAAAAAAGCACACAGGTTCCACAATGCTTGTCCCGGGGAAAGCAGTGGATTTGTTGGATCCTCTTTAATAATGTTTTATGGACCTTTCCTCCAGGAACTTGTCCAAAAATAGTTTAAATCCAGCGATACTAACAGCCTTCACTACACCCTCCAGTAATGAATTCCAGAGTTTGATTATGCGTTGAGTGAAAAAATATTTTCTCTTAGTCTTAAATGGGTGACATTGTAGCTTCATTCATGTCCCTTAGCCTTTCTACCTTTTGATGGTGTAAACAACCGATCTACGTTTACCTGTTCTATTCCATTCATTAATTTATAGACCTCTAACATATCTCCTCTCAACCATCTCTTTTCCAAGTTGAAAAGCCCTAACCTTTTAAGCCTTTCCTTATAGGGATATCCTTCCATTCCTTTTACCATTTTGGTGGTTCTTCTCTGTACTTTTTCTAATTCCACTATATCTTTTTTAAGATATGGCAACAAGAACTGCACACAATATTCAAGGTGTGGTTGCACCATGGAACAATATAGAGGGATTATAATATCTCTGGTTTTATTCTCCATTCCTTTCCTTGTGATTCCTAGCATTCTATTTGCTTTTTTGGCCACCGCTGCAAACTGGGCAGAGGGTTTCAAAGTATTATCCACGATGACACCTAAATCTCTTTCCTGGGTGGTGGTTCCTAATGTGGAACCTTGCATTGTGTAACCATAGTTTGGGTTGTTCTTTCCTAGGTGCATAACTTTGCACTAGTCCACATTAAATATCATCTACCATTTGGACATCCAGTCTTTCAGTTTATCAAGATCCTCTTGCAATTTTTCACAATCCTCTTGTGTTTTAACAACTTTAAATAATTTTGTGTCATTTGCAAATTTGATCACCTCCCTTGTTCCCATTTCCAGGTCATTTATGAATGTTAAAAAGCAGCGGGCCCAGCACAGATCCCTGGGATACTCCACCTTTCTCCACTGAGAAAATTGGCCATTTAGCCCTACCCTCTGCTTTCTATCTTTTAACAAGTTCCTGATCTACAATAGTACAGAAACATGCACTGCCTCCAATCCCATGACTTTTTAATTTGGCCAAGAGTTTCTCATGAGGGACCTTGTCAAAGGCTTTCTGAAAATCTAGATACACTATGGGGCTTGTTTACAAAGCCGCGGTAGCGGTTTGCGATCGTAATCGGAGCCGCGGCCCCATTGATTTCAATGGGGCCGCGGCTGCGATTACGATCGCAAACCGCTACCGCGGCTTTGTAAACAAGCCCCTATATCAACCAGCTCACCTTGGTCTACCTATTTATTCACACCTTCAAAAAAATATAACAGAGTCATTAGAGGGAGATGATACCCGTTGCATAGGCGGAGCTTACTGTTGGCTCGGGGCTTGTGCTGCACTTTTAGTCTGCTGGCTTGCAGGATTGGGGCAAGCACTGATGGAGAGAGCGGAACTGTTTGAAATCACATGATCCATGTGAGTGGAGGCAGCAGGTGACACTAGTGCAGGCAATACTGTGTGTGATCTCCTGTGAATTCAAAATGACATGGGATAGACACAGTGGATCCCTTTACAGCAACAGGATAAAATCAAAATAAACTGAACCGTCTAATTTCCCAACAAATAGGGGTGTTCTACATGGAAAGGGGTGGCCTGCACAGAGTGGCAGGTGCACCTACTCCTGTCATCTTACTGGGCAGACTAGATGGACCATACTGGTCTTTATCTGCCTTCATTTACTATGCTACTATGTGAGGGGACAGATGCTGATCAGATAGGCAGGATTTGAAAGGGCTGCAATGATCAGGCAATCTTCTGAGTCTATGGAGGGTAAAGTGACTTGCCCAAGGAGGCAAGGGGTGCTAGTGGGAATTGAAATCTGGTTTCTAGGTCACCAGGCCACTTCTCTAACCACTAGGTTACTCCTACAATAGAAATTATGCAAAAGGTTATAGCCTCTTAAAGCCCTGAAGACTAAGCAGGTTCCTCAGAAGTGGGGTCACTGGAATACATCAGGCTCAGTGCAAAAGCTGCTTGAACCTGTATTTGTCTAAATCCTTTTGTGATGCCACATGAATCCAGGTTCTTGAGCTAAACAACAAATCCCATACACCTTGCTCTTGTCTGAACACCTATGTTCCTTTTAGCTAAACTGGTAACCTGATAAAAAATAATAACGTACAGATTTATGCTGCAGCACACGCTTCCAATCCCCGATTCCCCATATACAAAGTCCTGGGTACTGTCACCATTTAGTCCTTACTTTTTTCATTTTTTATGCATGTAAAATCAAAAATAATACTCAACTTCAATGTTTTCAATTTATCACGAAGTCCTGTGAGAGGACAAAAAGTCTGTCCTAAGATACCTGAGTAGTTATCTAGATACTGGTGCTGACTTTTGCTGCAATCCAGATAATTTTTCTTCATTATTTATTTATTTTATTTATTTATTGAACGGTTTTATATACCGCTTTTCAGCAAAATCAAAGCGGTTTACATGGAACAAAACTTGAAATATTACATTGTAACATATTCTGAACAGTTAGCATTACAGTGAACAAAGGAATGTTATAGAATTATGCCAGTGAACCTCCCCCCTCCCCCCCCCAGCACTATCCGGATAGTGCAGAGGCAGTCTGTTTATCAATTTTTAAATGCATTTAATGAAAAGAAAAAACTACTTAGCTGTAACTCAACAATTCGTCAGGACAAAGGAGCAGAAAGATACTGTATTGACAACTAGTTGACTCGAGTTTCACCTACTTATTTGCCAGGGTGCATCAGGCCGTATCATAAACAGCATAAGAATATCTCAGCCTTAAAGACTAAAGAAATCAACACTAGTCATTTAAATAAAGGGAGGCAGCAAACACATAAGCAAACTGAAAACCCAATGGGATCACACTATTCTCAGCCACTCCATTGCTTCATTCAATCCCATTGGCTGGATCGTATTGAGAGAGAAAATCCATTTTTGTTCTAGGTGAGCCAGTCATTTCTCAGGGTCTCCAATGTGCCAGTCCTGAATACTGTCAGTAACCAACCAGCGAAAATGTTGCCATTTGTATTTGAAGTCTAAATAAAGTTGCTCTAACAGTGCTGTGATCACAGTATTAATCAGGTGTGATCGATGTTCTATCAGACACACTTTTACTTTATGACAAATTCTTCTGATATACATTTTTGAACATGGGCGCATTATAGAATATATAACCCATGCTAAATGGCAGATCATCATCAATTTTAAGGGATAAATCCTTTCCGCTTTAGGATCTGTCCATGTTTGGGCAGTGTACGTAGTGTCGCACATAACACAATGGCCACAAGGTGTATGTTGTCCCGTAGTACTTCCCAAAGTATGTTGAGGAGAAAAAAGAAAAATCAGAATGTACTAAAGCATCTATCAAATTTCACACTCTGGTAAAAGCTATGCGGAGGCCATGTTGGAACACTGGAAGCACCAATAGTACTGTACATGTCAGTGTTTGTAAATGCTGCGGGCTATCCTCTGTGCTTTATTAGACTATTGCAAAACACATACATGTTTCTCCATTTTCTCTATGCTCTTCTTCTGGAATAATAGGGAGCAATTGGCGAATCTAGCACATATATAAGCTTTACGAATGACACTTGTTGGATAGCCTCATCGTCGTAATCTTTCTGCTAATATTCTAGCATGATGATGAAAATCCTGATCCACTGAGAAAATACGCTGCAGTCGTAAAAACTGTTCTATAGGTAAAGCCTGTTTCAGCTTCATAGGACGATGTGAACTGAAATGCAACAAATTATTGTGGTCAACAGATTTACGGTATAAAGTCGTATTCAAAATCCCATTTTCACAAGCAACTCTGACATCTAAAAATGATACTTGAGTGGTAGAATATGTCACTGTGAATTGAAGACAGGGATCTTGAAAGTTTAGCCAAGCTACAAACTCTTTCAACATTCCTTCTGTCCCCGTCCAAATGCAAAAAATATCATTAATAAAGTGGCCCCAATAGCCTATAGTGCTGTACCAGGCAGAGCAATATAAGATGGTTTCTTCAACATAAGACATATAGGTTGGCTAGACTGGGCACCACAATCGCCCCCATAGAAACTCCATGAATCTGGAGATAAAAATCATCCCCAAAACAAAAATAATTCCTGGTGAGTACTAATTCAACTAGAGATATCAAAGTCAGAAGTGACCCTTTCTGAGGGGGAACATTCGCTCAGTATCTCCCGCAGCAGTATCAAAGGCCTCATTTCTGGAATGTTTGTATATAAAGCTGCTACGTCAAATGTTGCCATGATGATGTTATCAGACCATGATGGAAATCTCGATATTCTGCTCATGAAGGCAGATGTATCACATATATATATGACCTAGCTTTTTCTACCTATGGTTGTAAAAAGTAGTCTAGGAAAATTCGATAATGGGTCTAATAACAAAGCCTTGCTAGATACAATGAGACACCCTGGTGGGGCCTGTAAGGTCTTATGTACTTTAGGTAGAGTATAAAAGACTGGAACTCTAGGATGTTTAACTTGCAGAAACTAATATTCTTGAAAGGTGATCATGGCATTATGTTTCGCTTCCTGTAATATCTGCAATATATTTGGAATTGCACAGTGGGATTGATGTCCAAAGGTGAATAATATTTATGATTACCCAATTGCCGATAAACCTCCTGTAGATACTGTTCTCTATGCTGTATAACAATGGATCCTCCCTTGTCGGCAGACTTTATTATCAACTTTCTCTGATGTGATAACTGAGACAGAGCCTGATTTTCGGCAGCCGTTAAATTATGATGCCACCAAGCCTTAGTATTGTGAGTTTCCAAAGTCACTAGATCTCTCAATACTAAATCTCTAAAAGTTGCCATGTGAGCCTTGATTGGACCAGGTGGGATCCATTGTGACTGTGGTTGAAACACAGACATTGGTACCTCCCTCTGTGTTTGATCAGCAAAATACAATTTAATTTCTAAATTACATATCATGCGATAAATGTCAATCCTAGTCTGGAAATGGTCATGACAATTAATTGGAACGAATGATAGTCCTTTATTCAAAAGTGATTCCTATGCTTCAGTCAAGGCAATATTAGATAAATTAATTAATGTTGAGTCTGTTTGCTGTATAACCACATTACAGGTTGATGATGTTCTCCTTTGAGGCTGCAATTATGTGCCCGCTGCCGGGTGTCCCATCTTCCCCTGTGGCCAAAAAGGTTTCCCCGTTGGGATTGCTGTTGGTTAAATTTCTTGTTCCTTTGATGTCTATTAGTTGTTCCCTCGGAGGTTGCGCTAGACTCATCCTCTGAAGATCTAATATTGGGTAACTCCACCCTCAAGTGTCATCCTGTTGAAGTAACCAAGAGTATACCTGGTTGGAAATATAATCACTCTGATCACATCAAAATTTCTTTATCTTTCTCTGATGTAAGGTGGATTGATAGTTATTGAGCTCCTGTTGAAACTCCTCCATAAGTTTGTCTAATTTAGTTAGATAATCTTGTGCTTCCAAATTCTGCGCACAACTTCAGCTAAAGTAGTGTAATTTTGCAATTGAGTTTGTAATGATTCAATGAGTAACAACATTACATTGGTGTAACATTTATTTAGAATTACAATCCAACATTTAATGAAGGCTTCATTATTAGTAAACAGCCGGGGAGCCTTATCAATCTTGACCCCTTGGGATAGTTTGTATCTCCAGGAACAAGCAGGAATGAGTCTTCACATATGGGTATCGTCGGTACCGACGGAGCCTGTGCGGGAACGCTCCCCAGCGTCCTTAAAGAAAGCTTTTGGGAGCATCCCATAGCGCCTGCGCGCTGCCTTCCCGCCTTTCCTAGCTGCCTCTCTCCAGTTCTTCTTTTCCGCGGAGCCAGCAGGTCGTGTTTCCTGTCACCGCTGAAGAATTTCTTATTTTCTTTTATTTTTCTTTAGTCGCGTGTCTGCCTTCTCGATTCCGCACCGGTACTACCGGTTCTTTTTCTTTCTTTAAAAAAACAAAACAAAAAACTTTTTCAGTGCATTTTTCTTCTGGGGCCTTAGGCCTACAGACATATTTTTCCCTCATGGAAAAACCCGCCTCCGGTTTTAAAAAATGCACAAAATGCAGTAGCACTATTTCTGTCACCGACACCCATGACTGGTGTCTAAAATGTTTAGGTCCTGACCACTCCATTGCGGATTGTGAGTCCTGTTCTATGATGTCCAAAAGAGGGTTACAGAATCAGGCAGCTAAGCTCAGTACCCTGTTTCCCTCTGATGCAGCTTCTGTGGCATCGACGTCTTCCAGGGCTTCTTCTTCATCCCATGGATCTCAGGTAACCAAACTTAAATCTGGCCGGTCCTCAAAGAGTTCATCTCCCTCTAAGTATCGAGATGCCCCCGGGCTTACTCTTGAGGATACCACACCGGCAAAAGTTACCTCGGCGGGAGGCTCCGGCTTCCAAAGCACTACCTATGGGGTCACAGGTTGACATCGATGGCACGGCCTCGACCGATCACCTGTTACAATGTTCTGGGGTACCGGCAGTTTCTACCGGTACCGATATCCAGACATTGGTGGCGTCGATGGATCAGAATATTCTGACCATGCAGCGTGCCATCACGGCATTTATTCAAGCTGCAACGCCTCCGGTACCGCAACAAACCCCGTTGTCGATACCCGTACCGATTCCGGTACAGGATCCGATTCTGGTTCCAATACCAGTACCGCTTGCAACGACATCAGCATCGACGGCAGCGGTATGCTATCCAGTGATGCCTATCAGTACCGGCCCAGTACCGATTACTCCCGATGTCGATACCTCCCGGTACGCGTATCGGGCTCTACGAGAGCATCCAGACAGTCGATACTTCGATTCTTCTGAAGACTCTGACTCTTCAAAGGCCTCAATTGAAGCATCGGGGATCCTTCCTCAGGAACCCTCTTCTCCAAAAAGGAGAATGTCTCCTCCTGAAGATTTGTCTTTTCAGGACTTTATTAGGGAGGTGGCCAAAGGCCTGTCCATCTCAGTGACCTCTGAGACTGAACCTAGAGCCAAAAAATTAGATATCCTACAATATCCTAAGGCTCCTAAAGAGGCAGCCATCTTACCAATACATGAGATTCTTTATGAACACATGTTGGGTATATGGGAGACTCCTCTTTCCACCTCCCTCATTCCAGAAGGTTGGACACCATGTATCGTGTTCCTCCTTGTCCTGGGTTTCATAAGACTCAGCTTCCTCACCACTCCATTGTGGTAGAGTCTGCCATGAAAAAGATCAAGAGTACAAAAAGGCACTCCTCTGCTCCTCCAGGAAGAGAATGCAGAACCCTAGATGCCTTTGGCAGGAAAATCTTCCAGGCCAGTATGCTTGTAGCCAGAATCAACTCCTATAGTCTCTATATGGGGATGTTTCTAAAAGAAGTTACAGATCATCTACAAACCTTATCTCCTTTTATGTCAGAAGATAAGAGAGAAGAATATATCACCTGGCTTAAACATGCACAGGATGTATCCAAGTTTTCCAACCGTGCAGCCTTTGACTCTTTTGAGGGGGTCAGTAGAGCCTCGGCTATTGCCATTGGTGCACGCAGAGTTGCTTGGTTACAAGCCTCTGATTTGGAATCCTGGGTACAGGATGGTCTAGGTAACCTTCCCTGTACAGGCGAAAACCTGTTTGGCAAAGATTGGCAAGCAAAGGCCAACCAGATGGATGCTGAAAATTCTGCTTTAGATAGACTTTCAAAGTCTACTACTGCTCCTTTCAAAAAGAGGTTGTTCAAAAAGGGATCTTTCCCAAAGAAAGGCAAAATTTTCTTCTTATGGTCAGGCCTCTTCTCAAGGTCGTTTTGCTACAAAGAGGCAGCAACAACCAAAACAGGCCAAAACCCAGGCTGCGAGGACTGCTACGGCCCAACAGCCTCAGCCTCCTCAGGGCCTTTGACTTTCCACTAGAGAACTTAGTCTTTCTGGCTTTAGAACATCCAGAGCCCCTCACCATCCCAGGAAGGTTAGCTCACTTTGCTCCCAGATGGGAACAAATCACAGCAGAGCAATGGACCCTCTCCATCATAAGGGAAGGGTACAAACTTCATTTCTTAAACCTTCCTCCTCACACTATGGTAAAACAGTTCAATTCTCCAACATCTCTCCTCAACCTTCTAGGTCAGGAGATTGCTACCCTTTTTGCCCAAGGGGCAATAGAAGAAGTACCCCTTCTTCAATAGGGTTCAGGGTTCTACTCCCCCTATTTTCTCATCCCAAAGAAAACAGGGGGCTACAGACCCATATTAGATCTCAGAGAATTGAACAAGTTTCTATGCAAGGAGAAATTCAAGATGACTTCTCTCGGAACTCTCCTTCGATACCTCCAGAATCAGGACTGGCTTTGTTCTCTAGATCTCAAGGATGCGTACACCCATGTTCTCATCCATCCAACACACAGAAGATTCTTTCGCTTCCTGTACCAAGGAAAGCACTACCAATACAAAGTGCTTCCTTTCGGTCTGGCCTCTGCTCCAAGAGTATACACAAAATGCATGGCAGTAGTAGCTGCATTCCTATGCACTCTAGGGATATTCGTATTCCCATATCTGGACGACTGGCTCATCCGAGCTCCATCCCAGTCAGAGGCCCAGACTTCTCTAGCATGCACAATGCGTCTACTTCAGTATCTGGGACTGGTAATCAACATTCCAAAATCCCAGCTTACCCCTACTCAGTCTCTAGAGTTCATAGGGGCCTTACTGGATACCACAACTGCAAGGGCCTATCTTCCCCAGGCCCATTGCCTACGCTTGGTGCAGTTAGCCTCCCAGATTCAGTTAAAATCCCATTTAACTGCTCGAGAGATGTTGCAACTTTTAGGCCACATGGCATCCACGGTGCATGTGGTTCCCTATGCTCGCCTTCACATGAGAGCAGCTCAGTGGACCTTATCCACCCAATGGACCCAGGCATCAGGTTGCCTGTCAGACAAAATAGCAACCTCCAGTCGACTATTTTCGTCCCTCCACTGGTGGAAGTCCACTCAGAATCTGTTGCTGGGGTCCCCCTTTCAACAGGTGTTACCCCAAGCAACCCTTACAACAGATGCCTCTCCAAAGGGTTGGGGGCTCTTTAACAAGATCTCTCGACCCAGGGCATCTGGTCTCCACAGGAGACATATCTTCATATCAACCTCTTAGAGCTCAGAGCAATCTTTCTGGCTCTCAGAGTCTTCCACACCCTGCTCAGCTACAAGACAGTCCTCATCCACACGGACAACCAGGTAGCTATGTTCTACGTGAACAAGCAGGGGGGAACTGGCTCTCTGTCGCTTTGCAACGAAGCTCTGAGATTGTGGGCCTTCGCCAGAGAGCATCAAATTCATCTTATGGCAGTATATCTTCCAGGAGTTCAAAACTCTTGGGCAGACAGACTCAGTCGAGTTCTGCTTCCGCACGAATGGTCCCTCCATGGGGACCAGATAGCCAGAATTTTTCGGATTTGGGGTACCCCAGACATAAACCTGTTTGCAAGTACGTGGAATGCCAAACTTCCCCGGTTCTGTTCCAGGATTCCATGTCAGGGAGTTCAGGCCAGGGATGCCTTCCTTCTTCATTGGGGGCAAGACTTCCTTTATGCCTTTCCACCTATTCCCCTAATCCCCAAGACTCTGTTCAAGCTTCAGAGAGACAAAGGGACTATGATCCTCATAGCACCACTTTGGCCACGCCAAGTGTGGTACCCTCTACTTCTGCATCTCTCTCAAGCTCCCTCCCTAGACCTGGGGTCTGCTCCAGATCTCCTCTCCCAGGAGGAGGGAACCTTGTGGCACCCAAATCCTCAGTCTCTTCATCTCAGGGCCTGGTTGCTGAAGGCCTAGACCTTCAAGATTTACAACTTTCTCAGCAAGTGAAGGATATCCTTCATGCTTCCAGAAAGCCTTCCACCAGACGTTCATATGCTTTTAAATGGAAAAGGTTTTCCATTTGGTGTGCAGAGAAGGGTCTCAACCCTCTTGCAATACCTTTGAATTCTTTACTAGACTATTTACGGCATTTATCCCATTCAGGCCTTAAAACGAATTCAATCAGAGTCCATTTGAGTGCTATTGCAGCATCCCTTAAGCCTCTCAATGGACAACCTATTTCCTGTCATCCTCTTATAGCAAGATTCATGAGAGGCCTTCTTTTGACTAAACCTCCCATCAGACCACCTCCAGTGGCCTGGGACTTGAATCTGGTTCTTGGCCAGCTTATGAAGCCACCCTTTGAACCCTTAGCCACTACCTCCTTAAAATTCCTTTCTTGGAAGGTAATTTTTCTCATTGCAGTCACTTCAGCTCGCCGTATTAGTGAGCTGCAAGCTTTAGTGGCTAATCCTCCTTATACAAGGTTCCATCATGACAAGGTAGTCCTCAGAACTAATCCACACTTTATGCCTAAAGTGGTCTCACCTTTTCATCTGAACCAGGAGGTCTTTTTACCTGTCTTTTTTCCAGGACCTCATGCATCAAGTGCAGAGAGGAATCTTCATACCCTGGATTGTAAAAGAGCACTTGCTTTCTATTTACACAGGACACAGCAACATAGAAAATCCTCTCAACTTTTTGTTGCTTTTGATCCTTCTCATTTAGGACTTCCAGTCTCTAAGAGAACTCAGTCCAATTGGATTGCTCAGTGTATTTCCTTCGCCTACCAAAGTAAGAATCTTTCTCTGGAGGGCCATGTCACAGCTCACAATGTGAGGGCCATGGCAACCTCTATGGCTCATCTAAACTCTGTGTCCATCGACCAAATTTGTCGAGTGGCCACTTGGGCATCGGTTCATACCTTCACAGCACATTACTGCTTGGACAAGGACTCCCACCGGGATGCCTTGTTTGGTCAGGCTGTTCTCAAACACCTGTTCCATACCTAATCAACTCCTACCCTCCATCCCTGAACTGGATGCCTGAGATTCATGGGTAGAGGTAGAGCCCTTCCCAGGGACTCACAATCTGGGTGATCTCCCAGGCATCTCTAGCTGGGGAGTCCCCATATGTGAAGACTCATTCCTGCTTGTTCCTGGAGATAGCACAGTTACTTACCTGTAACAGGTGATCTCTGGGAACAGCAGGAATAAGTCTTCACAACCCACCCACCTCCCCTAGGAGTTGTATCTCTCTATCTATCTTTCCTTTCCTCTCTCTCTCTCTTTGTCTCAGCTTTAAAACTCGAACTGGAGAGAGGCAGTTAGGAAAGGCGGGAAGGCAGCGTGCAGGCGCTGTGGGATGCTCCCAAAAGCTTTCTTTAAGGACGCTGGGGAGCGTTCCCGCGCAGGCTCCGTCGGTACCGACGATACCCATATGTGAAGACTCATTCCTGCTGTTCCCAGAGATCACCTGTTACAGGTAAGTAACTGTGCTGTCTTGACATATTCTAATAAGGAACTCATATGTAATTCAGTTCAAATCATGTTCCTATGGGCTGATTTTCATTCCATCTTCAAACTTTTCACATCAGTGGTTTCTGCCTCTGTAGCATTCTGAAACAGATCTAGGATGGCATACATTATTTCTCTGACTAGGGAGACACTAGCCTAGGCTTCTCCATGCTGAAAGAAATGGGACCCAGTTGCCAAGAACTATGATGCCTCTAATCATGCCTTTTAGAAGGTTTCCAATGACCAAGGCTGGCTGGATTCTGTTTCCTCCACACGAAAAAGGAAATTCATAAGATTGCCAATAGGGGGTTCACACTCTCACGGTGGGGGTGGGAGTGACAGCTTTTGGCAATGGCCTTTCTGACTGGATCAAGAATTACTCTGGAGTTGAGTGCACTCATGTTTACACCTAGATGCGCATATTTAGAAACATCCATCTGAGACCCAATTGCCCTTCTGGAACCCCACTACTACTGCTGTTCCTCTGCCTGCTCACCCCTTACAGGCAGAGGAACTATTGAAAGTGGCCTGAGTAGGGGTTATATTGTCTTTTGCAGAGAAGGACCGAAAAAGGAGGCAAGACCGAGGTCTTTATTGTGCAGGTCAAGGATATTTTATAGATTTATTTATAAAACCTCAGATATTGGTTTTCTAATCAAAGCAGTTTAAAAAAGCTAAACAAAAAAACATAAAAACAACAAAATAAATATACATAAAATCACAGAAACACACTCCAAAGCCAATCCCTTCACAATCAAACCAATTTTGCTCATAAATAACACTAGATAAAGAAAGGTCTTTAGATTTTTATGAAATGTCAGCAAAATCTGCTCCATCAGCAAGACATCTTATTTCATAATGTAGGAACTATAACTGAAAATGCTCTAGTTCTCCATTTACTCTTTTTAACAGTTTTTATGGGAGGCACAATCAGAATCTTCCCTTGAGAGAACTGAAAAGCTGTTGATTGCTCATAAGGTTTCAAATCCAAGGAGCATGTTTTTTGATTATGTGAATATTTTAAAAGTAAGCATCAATAACTTAAATTGAGCTTGTTTCCATGTTGGGAGCCAGTGAAGTTTAGCAAGCACTTACTTTGCACTTTCTCTTCTTTTTGTGCCAGTCAGTCTTCTGGCTGCCACATTTAGACCAACTATGTGTGATCTTACTGCAAGAGCACATATAGACTATTGCAGTAGTCCACAATGCTAAGCACTAAAGCCTGAGTAACTCTGCATAATACCCTCTGATATAAATAGGACCTAAGCTGCTTGACCAGTCATAATTTGTAAAAAGCAGAGTGTGTAATTTTCATAATTTTGAGAAAGGTAGGACAAATCCTTATTCAGTGGTACTCTTAAATTCCTGACCGAGCCCCTGACATATACAACCTTCCCATCAGTTTGGGATCCTATTAAAACGTCAGTCCAATTCAAAGCACCTACACAAAGTAATTCTGTTTTGGTTATATTCAATGCCAAGTCATCAGGCAATCGCTGGATCTGGTGACTTTGTAATGGATGTTAATATTTGAATATCACCAGCATACATCAATGGCAATAAACCCCATCCATGAATCAACTGTCCTAAAGGTTGCAAAAAATATTTAAAAGGAGGGGAGACAAAGAAGACTCCTTTTGAAACCCCCATGTCAATGTTTGCAAGGACCACTCGTTCTTCCATCTAATATTTAAAGTTCTACCTTTTAGGAAGGTATCTAGCCACAGTACTTTGCCAGATAAGCCTGCTTGATCCTTAATAGAATGCCACATTCAACCAAATCGAAAGAACTCAAGTCTAGAGCAATCAATGACCTATTTACAATCCAGCACTGCATTAAGCAGAGACTCAGGTCCGCTACCCTTTATCAAACATATTATTTCCTTCCAGGAAATGCCTAATCTGAGTAGTTATTTCCTTTTCAATCAGCTTGGCCAGAAATGGGAGACTACTAATAGGGCTTATAACTTGCACATAAGGAGGCGTCCTCAGTCTCTTTCAGTATAGATGTAACATCTGCCACCTTTAGGATTGAAGGAAAGCAGTCTTGCATAAAGAAGCTTGCAATAGCTCCCTCCTCCTGTGGTAGGCGAAGGCCTGTGATCCATGGTGTCTGAAGTGAGCAGACAGGCCTGAGCAGCTTGACCTGTAACTGAAGCCTGTAGTTAGGCCCAGAGGAATGAAAACCCCCCTGAATGATGACACCATAGAATTGAAACTTAACTCAGTTTAACTGAACATAGCTAAGCAGAAACGAAACTTATAAAAGACAGAAAACAGCTCTAATTGGTACTGATAAGAGAGCACAGCTTCTATGGAATTAATTAACTCTGCAAAAAGCAAGGTTACAGTGCCCTGCTTTCCCACATGTTTTAGCAAGCCAGTGACCTTGGAGGAGAGATGTAACAAGTTAGAGACACTGACCATTGTAATTGGGACTAGAGGGGGGGGGGGGGTGAGCAGGTGCTGAGCCCAGACCAGAGTCCCGATTGGGTAGCCATATCAGTACCGGGACCAATAGATGGGTGAGAGGGGTTACTGGGACCAATGAAAAGTTTGCCTATGTCTAGAATGGAGAAGAACGGTATAAAAGTTGTTGTTTTGCTAGAAACCATTGCTCAGCCATTTTGAAATTGATTATTGCTTGAGCCATGTGCACATTAAACTGGCTTGGATCCTTGAAACGACTCCTGGTTTTATTTATTGCATGCTTATCTGCTGCTACATTTCTTGGTGCGTTTGGCCTGGAAGTGCGAGTGGTGGATGGTGTTCAAGTGAATAAATCCACGTAATTCGCCTTGAGGTTTGGTCCAGTTGGAACCATGCCAATCCGACGCAGGGGAATTTCCCTGGGCCCACCGATCCTCTTGAATCGGAGGGGGTTCTGCCTGGCCTCGGCAGGCACTGAGTCCAGCTGGCCAACACTTCCGACCCGGGGGAGTCCAGGATCCAACTCAGAAGCTTGGGAACCAGATCTGGTAAGTATAGTTTTGAAAACCTGTCTAGACAGATGAGTTAGAACTGCAGTTTGAAACTTGTGAAACTTTGGTAAGAATTTGAAACTTGTAACTTGTAATCTCGAGAACTTGGAACTTGGAATTTGGAATTTGGTAATGAGAGCACTGATCCCCTCTCAAGGACGGTCCTATTACCCTTGCATGAGTATGCGCAAGGCGAAGCCATCGTCCTTCTTGTTTGGTAAGACTTAAGTCTTTGTTTGAAAATCCTTGCATGAGTATTCGCGAGGTACAGCTGTTAAAAAAAAAAAAAATCATGATTTAGCCTAGTCAGAACAGACAGGAACTTGGAATTTGTAATCTCGAGAAAATTGGAAATTGGTAAGAGAGCATGATCACCTCTCCGAGAAGGGCCGAGTAACCCCGCATGGGTATTCGCAGGGTGAAACCCCCATCTCTTTGTAATTGGGAAATTGGTAAGACTAGTCAGAATAGATAGAAAGGAATGCATTCTGAGATACGTTGCTAGCATGATTGTGTGAATGAAGTGTGAATGAGAGGTCTGGCAGCACGGACCAAGCAAGAGTGGACTCTGGACTAGCGCAGTTCCTAGCCGGGTGACTGCGTCTAGGTCGCGAAACGGAGGAAGCGTTTGGTGTATTGTCCGTCCTAACTGTGTATTTGATTTTTGTTATCTGTTGAAACTGCGAGTTCCCCTTCTGTTATAAATGTGAGATTATTCTGTTGAGTAATTTGTGACAGTTCACTGATTAAGAAATTGTATTAATAAAGCAGAAAGAAGACGCAAAACACCTACAGTCATTTTTAGGAATCAAGAAGCTGGTCTGACCCAGTTCGCTTTCTTACTGCACAGTGTGAAAAACTGACAGGGGGCGTGTCTGGAGGAAAGAATGTACAGTGTCTTTCTAATCCTGTGCAGGCTTAAATCTCATTGCTGTTAGTTTGTGCTTATTTCAGGCAAATTGTACCTGTTTTATTCAATATGTTTTTAATAGTAATGTTCCTTCTGCTATGGTTAGGTATTATATACCATTCGATAGGAATATTTAGTCAGGATTTTAGTTTTGAAGGTCGAATTAACCTCATTGGAGCTCCGTAAACTGTTTTTAAATGATTCTTGCTAGCATGTCTCTGTGAAACTGTGATTTCGTTTCCAGTGAGCGGAGGGGTGTGGCTCACACAGCTTACTAGGGAATGAGACAGCCGTTCCCGATTGAGCAGTCTCTCTTGTTTATTTAAAATAAAGGAAGTATATCTGTTGTTTCAAAAACTAACGGCAGATTGCAACCTGACAATGAATGGTTTAAATTCTGAGTAAATAAGAAAATTGTGTTAGGATTTTATCTTTGAAAACTGTACTAGTGACTAATGACGACCTTTACAATTCAAGATAAATTCATTTGTTTTTTAAAATTCCAAGATGTTATTTCCTGATATACTGTGGCAAGCACCTGATAGAAGACATTTAGTGTTAAAAAAAACCAAAAAAACAAAAAGAGGGTGTATATGCATTTTAGATAACCACCACAGCTATGGAGAAGTATCCGGAATGTCTTTTGAATATTTGCTTTCTGAACTAAAAAAAAAAATAATTTCTTTTGCAGAGACATGACATGCTGATTACGGCTGGCAGCTAGTTGCTAAGTATTTTTATTCTAGTCATACGTAACAGATAGCTATAGTTCTCTCTATAAGATATTTTAAGAACTGTATCTAAATTGTATGTCTGTGCTCAATTTAAGCTTATGTTTACGGTAATAAGGTTTTTTAATAAGTGTCTTTTCAAGTATGATCAAGAATTTCAGTAAGGGATTTACTGAAGACTATGAAATGTCTCTGTCCCAATCAGGAATGCTATGTGAAATTCTGCTAGTTGCCCATATTTCCTTAGTTCACCATATTTTGCCCCAGAATCTCTAGATATCCTGTCTCGTCACTCTCTCTCTCTCTGTAAGTAGCTCCGTTCAGAGTGCTTAAGGGGGGGATGGAGCCCAGTCCACCGATGATGTCACCCCCCGGTGGGCGTGAACTAATGTGCCCACAGCAGAGAAGTAGAACATTTAAAAAAAAAAAATCAACCTCCTGGATAGAGCGTTGCTAGGAGAAACAGAACCCAGGAGAGGGGGGGGGGGAATCCACCCTGCAGATTCCCTAGTTTTCTAGCCACCTCCGCAGCAGGGGGATGTGCACCCCCTCTGGACCAGAAGTGAAAGTCAGCTGACCAGACTTGTTTAGAACTGAAAAAACTGCATTATACACTGAGAAGCCTTAGGATTTGATTGAACTAATGAACAGTATAATGCAGACCAGTAGCCCAGGAGAAGTTGTGTTTTTGTCAGTCAGTCCCAGAGAGATATAAAGCAGAAATGAAACTGGATGGATTTGCGGGCATGATAGTTAATGAAAGTAGCGCAGAAAAGTTTGTGAATGGTGAAAATAAATGTAACAGAGAAAGTGAATGATATTTTAGTCGAATGATGTGGAGGAGGTTTTCCTAATCAAAGGACCAGAGAACGTGTAAGAGGCCACAGAAGTAGCAGGCCTCCACTGGGTGCAAATCAGTGCACCCATTATAGAAAAAGAAGGACATTAGAGAAGTGAATGCCCGTATCTTGACTCCACCCCAGGAGGGGAGGAGGGAGTACTTGATTGCAGAGTCATAAAACAATAAACCAAGCACAATGTTCTAGTAGGAGAAGGAAGTAGCTATAGAGTAACTGGCAGCTAAAGAGGGCTACAGCATGGATAAAGACTAGGCCAGATGCATCACCATTATCAGAGCTACTGGGGCTAAGTCCGCAAAGCCTTTCCTGCAGAACCGCATGTGTGAACTAGGGGGACAGAAAATAATGCACCAGTTCCTGTATATGCCTGAATGCCCTATTCCATTTTTGGAGCCGAGATCTGCTTGCAAAGCTTCAGACACAGATATCCTTTGCTGAAGAGAGAGAAATGCAAATGACTGTGAACCCAGAGCCTGCTGGATTGATGGTGCTGACTGTTCCCCGAGAAGAAGAGTAGCAGTTCTATAGTGCATAGCCCCACCTGGATTATGGGCAGAAGATAATCCACCTGGCCTAGCGAAGAACATAGCCCCTGCCATTGTCACCCTCAAGCCAGTCAAGAAGCCTGGGACAGGTGATTACCGCCCAGTGCAGGATCTAAGAAGAATGAATGATGCAGCTGAAACTATACAACCAGTGGTACCAAAATCCTTATATTCTCTTGGAACTGATCTCTGCTGAAGCTATACATTTCATCATTCTGGACTTAAAAAAGATGTTTTTTTTCTGCATACGCTTAGCCCAAGACCCCACTACAAGGAGGCAGGGCCAACTCATCTGGACAAGATTACCTCAAGGATTCAAGAACTCACCTCACTCAGCAAAAGATTTGACAAGTTATCCAGAAACTCCAGAGAAAAAAAAGAAAAGAAAAAATTCTACTTCAATATGTGGACAACTTGCTCATAACCACCAACTCAGAAAGTGAATGTCTACAATCCACCAGTGAACTTTTGCACCCTCTTAATGAGGCTGGATACAAAGTCTCAAGAGCTAAGGTGCAATTATGTCCAACAAGTTAAATACCTAGGATTCCAGTTGTCCAGCGGAATTTGACGCCTGGGACCCTTACCAGAACGCAAAGCAGCTGTATGCAGTATTCCTACTCCAACCACCAGGAGGCAAGTGAGAGCCTTCTTGGGTGCCACAGAGTATGTTGTATATGGATCCCCAATTTTGCGCTGCTAGCAAAACCGTTGTATCAAGCTATCAAAGGAATGGAAAAGTCTGCATTGGAATGGGGACTTGAACAGGATGCAGCCTTTTGATCTTTGAAAACAACAAAAAAAAAAAACACTCTGATGTTGTCACCAATTCTGGGTCTACCAGATGTCCAGAAAACCTTTCAGTCTCTATGTTCATGAGTCACAAGGAAATGTTCTAGGAGTGTTGACTCAATCTCTTGGACCTTATTTGAGAAGCTGTTACAGCTACAGCCTTCCTAGTAAGCAAAAACTAAAAGAAAAATCCCTTTGAGACAGAATCTTCAAGTTACTGTACCACACTCTGTTCTAACCAATATGAAATACAAAGGAAACTACTAGCTAACAAATCTATGAATGTTGAAGTATTAGAGTATGTTGTGTGAAAACCCCAGATACAACTGAAGGGTCAGTCAAGCTTTCAATCCTGCTATGTTGTTATCAGTTGGTCTTGATCCCCTGATCATGACTGTTTAGAAATTATGGACACTGTATTCTCAAGCCGCCTGGATTTGACTGATGTCCCTATGGAGAACCCTGAACAGACTTTCTTTGTGGCTGAAGGCAGTTTCATCATCAATAGACATTGTTGTGCTAGATATGCAGTGGTGACCCCTGATTTGGTAGTTGAGTCCTCAGCCCTGGCCCCAGAAACTCACCACAGAAAGCTGAACTGATCGTCCTCACTAGAGCACTAACAATAGGAAAAGGGCCCTGTCTAAATGTGTACCCAGATTCCAAGTATGCCCTTACAACCTTGCATGCATATGGGGCCCTGTACACAGAATGAGGGTGGATAACCTTAGGAAGCAAGTCCATTAAGTATAGCCCCAAGATATTGATATTAACAGATACATACTGCCTATAGATCTCAGAATTTAGGAAAAGTAGAATGTATGAATAGAACCCTGAAATCTCAGTTGTCCAAACTTTGCCAAGAGGTTTACCTGAAGTGGCCCCAGGTTCTTCCCATAGCCTTTCTTAGGATATACTTAGCCCCTGCTAAGTCTTTAGGAGTTTTCCCCTTTTTGAGATTCTGTATGGGCAACCCCTGCCTATTGTATAGGAAATAAAAGGAGATATGAGACAGATAGGATCTGAAATTATTAGACATGAACTATTGGTTTTAAGTTCTGTTTTGCAGAGTCTTCATACCTGGGTACAAAATCGATTACTCATCAATTTGCCTGAACCCCTGCATCCTTTCAAGCCTGGAGTCTCAGTGTGGATCAAAGAGTGGAGAAAGATACTGTTCGCCCTGCATTGGAAGGGACCCTATGTTGTTGTCATCCTGTCAACTCCAACTGCAGTAAAAGTCGCAGAATTTGAACCTTGGATCCATCATAATCAAGGGAAGCCAGCAGCTGCTCTTGAACCTGATCACTGGACTACTGTACAGCATCCTGAGACTCCATTGCACCTCACCCTACGACAACAGCCACGGACCTAAGACTTATTGGTCCCTCAGACACTGCACTATTTCAAGACTGTTTGTTTATCTGAAGGTAAGCTTCGCATCTGGAGAAAACTGCAATCATCAGAAAGAGACTGTGTTGTGTTAAGAAATTGAATCTTCTAAGAGACTGTGTTTAAATACTCTGAAAAGACTGTTTTGATCTTCTAAAGAGTGAAGTGCTCTAAAGAAGCAATAATAGCCTAAGAGACTATGCTATGATATTTTAAGAACCTGAGACATCCCAGAAGACAGTGATACTTTGGAATCTACAGCCCTACTCCTGCCAAAAAGCTGGTAGGTCTATGTACGGCAGAAGCTTGAGGATCTACAATCAACTCTACCTTTGTGAAATCCGACAGTTCCTCCAAATTTTCCAGAAAGTATGCCCATTATGAATTATTATTATTGCTTTATTCTGGCAACAGTTTTGGAGTGCTTTGAAATGACTTTTGCCTTGCCTCCCTGGGCAGCCTGTATAAGTACAACATGAACTGGACCGAAGGTCACTCAGACCTTGTTTTATCATTCTTCCTATACTTGCATTGGTATACTCTCCAATCCAAAAGTTGTTCTAGATCTTGACTTTCTACAAGGCTATGCAAGCCACCGTTGCAACTCCTCATGCCTCCCAGAACTTGTTTCTTGAACTTGCTGGAGCAATAGCATCTAGTCTCCACACTTCTGACTGTTTCTTTTGTGGAGGAACTAAGATGGGAGATCAGTGGCCCTGGGAGACCCAAGAACTGAACTATTATATCCTATACAATCAGACTGATTTACATAATACTACTAATGAGTGGGTATTGGCCCACCCCATTGTTGACAGTTTGTGTTTTGTTCGGACTGGACCACAATCTACTACGAAGGATGGACAGCTGGTCTGTCTAAATCAGAAGCTTTACGACAGCACAACAAAGATGCAACTGAACCTTCTAATCCTTTAGTTCTTTTTCCCACTCTTGCCAAACTATGGACTTTGACTATCTGCTTGTTGCTCCCTTGTTTCTTGCCACTTTGCTTGCGAATGATAACTTCAGTTATTAATAACACTGTAGAGCATAAGGCAGCTACAAAGATACTAGCTATGTGAACTTACTACCCTATACCACAGAGTGATACCGTTACCTAGTATTATGTGATTTGATTCTCACACCTTATTAACATGCGGGTGAGATTAATCAAAGGGGGGAATGTGGTAGGCGAAGGCCTGTGATCCATGGTGTCTGAAGTGAGCAGACAGGCCTGAGCAGCTTGACCTGTAACTGAAGCCTGTAGTTAGGCCCAGAGGAATGAAAACCCCCCTGAATGATGACACCATAGAATTGAAACTTAACTCAGTTTAACTGAACATAGCTAAGCAGAAACGAAACTTATAAAAGACAGAAAACAGCTCTAATTGGTACTGATAAGAGAGCACAGCTTCTATGGAATTAATTAACTCTGCAAAAAGCAAGGTTACAGTGCCCTGCTTTCCCACATGTTTTAGCAAGCCAGTGACCTTGGAGGAGAGATGTAACAAGTTAGAGACACTGACCATTGTAATTGGGACTAGAGGGGGGGGGTGAGCAGGTGCTGAGCCCAGACCAGAGTCCCGATTGGGTAGCCATATCAGTACCGGGACCAATAGATGGGTGAGAGGGGTTACTGGGACCAATGAAAAGTTTGCCTATGTCTAGAATGGAGAAGAACGGTATAAAAGTTGTTGTTTTGCTAGAAACCATTGCTCAGCCATTTTGAAATTGATTATTGCTTGAGCCATGTGCACATTAAACTGGCTTGGATCCTTGAAACGACTCCTGGTTTTATTTATTGCATGCTTATCTGCTGCTACACTCCAAAGAAACAAACTCCCTCTTGAACAGGTCCACAGAGGCTGGATCTGCTACATTAAGTTGCCTTTGCTGCTTCCAGTGATTGTTTCATTCTCAGCAAACTCAGACTTTTCTAGCTGCTGTTTACCTTGCCCTTCCAACTCCCTCTTCCCTTTTTCAATTTGATTTACCGCATTATTTTATAAAGGAACTTGTTTGTCTATCTGTACTTTTGACAACGTAACCTTGATTACAAAATCAGCCAATGAATCAGCAGTGGGCAATCCTAACTGTTCTTGTTCAAACTTTACCTACTGTCAGCCTAATAACCCTTACATCATCCTAACCGTTTCATGAGCTAGAGAGGGAGGAGTGGCTCAGTGGTTGAGACAGGTTACCTCAGACCAGAAGGTTGGGAGTTCAATTCCCACATGGGGACAAGCAACCTCAGGCTGGAGGGACTGGGGTCTCTAGTCCCATGGCCACTCCTTGTGGCCTTGGGCAAGCCACTTAACCCTCCATTGCCTCAGGTACACTTAGATTGTGAGCCCTTCAGGGACAAGGGAATAAGAAGTACCTGTTAGTATTCATGTAAACTGCACTGATTCTAAAGAGTGCAGTATAAAAAATAAATAAATATATAGCCAACCCTTTAATCCTTTCTGAGAACGATGCCCTTTCAGCTGATCGTATCCCTCCAGGAATTTGTCCAAACCCAGCTACTCTAAGAGCTTTTACTATATCCTCTGGCAGATATGCCTGAACCTAGTCATGGCAGTTCTGCCTGCTCTAGAGCAAGTGGAAATGTTCATGCCTAGATTTACAGAAAAAAAATGTAAGTTGTAATATTCTATAACATGTGTGACAGTTTAGGTTCTGCCTATGCTCTGCCCAAGTTCAGCCTCTGTGCCCACCCTAGCCAAAAGTATGCATGATGGGATTTATGTAAGTGCTTATAGAATAGCGTGTGTATAAGAGCCCTCTCACTTGTATACATTCTTTAGAATAGGGACCTATGCACATTTTTAGCATATCATTTTCTATGTGCTTTTTATAGAATTACTACCTTGTATTTTTTTAGCATTCAATCTTAGCTGCCAAATTCTTGATCATAGGGTGCCTATGCTGTTGATATTGGTATCATCTGTAAAGAAGCATACCTTTTCTAGCAGATCTTCTGATATATCGCTTACAAAAAGGTGGAAAAGAACAGGACCAATTTACTTCTTCAAATCAGTCACCTTAGAATCCATTCCAAGGGCACTTAGTTTATTTATAAGTTATCAATGCAGAATGGTGAAGAAGATCTTGCTGAAATCTAAATATAACACATCTAGAACTCTCCCCTGATACAATTCTCTGCTCACTCAGTCAAATCATATTTGTCTGACAAGACTTCTCTCTAGTAAAGCCATAAAGGCCAATTATATTCTGGCCTTCCAGCCCCTGTGCAGCCCCTCAGAAGCGGGGCATACAGCGGTAGCACCCGATTCCATTCCCGGGGGGTGGGGGGGGGGGGTGGGCTAGATGTAACTGCGGGATCAGAATTGGGTCTACTACCTTGGATGTGCAGGCGGGCCCCTATTCTGCTGGGTCGCATGCCCAGCAGATCCTCAGCTAACTCAGCCAAGGTCCTGAATGGAGCCGCAGTGCCATGAGGCCCCTTCGCCATGGCATCGTGGCTCCATTCAGGAGCTGCGATCACCGACCACAAGACCCAAAGTCCTTTCACTGCAGCTCGATGCCTGATCTGGCTTCTAATGGCCAGGGTTGGGCTGCGGGGAACACCCTGCATCCCCTCCTCATCGCCATCCACTGGTCATGGCGTTCCCTGACGTCCAGGGAGACTTATTCCACCTTCAAGGTGGAATAAGTCTCCCATCAACATAGCTGACCCCAGATGTGCAGGGCCGACCTCAGAATCGGCCCTGAACATGTGGGGTCATGGCCTGTCCATGCCCCACCCTCACTCCACTTCCAGACTGCCCCGTCTCGCCCCTGTCTAAGGCTCCCTGTACAACAGCATCATTTGTATGGGGAGCCTTTGCACCAGGAGCGGCAAGGGGACGAATAGCAGAGATGTACATCCAGGCAGGATGTGGTGTGGGCAAATACAGTGACAGAATTCAAAATGGCATGGGACAGACACAGTGGATCTCTTTATAGCAACAGGATAAAATCAAAATAAACATAACTCTCTCTTATTTCTCAACAAATAGGGGTGACCTACATAGAGCGGTGGGTATACCCCTAAACAAAGGCATATGGAGGGGTGACCTACATGGAGCAGTGGGTGCACCTACTCTTACTGCCTTTCTGGACAGACTAGATGGATCATACTGCTGTCATATACTATGTTATATCCCTTCTATTTGTGGTGCAGAATGACCCCCATGCTGTCTGGGATCCTGTGCAATGCAATGTGTGCCTTTGAGTCAGTCCTGACTCCTGGTGACCCAGAAGCTCCTAGGTTTTCTTGGCAGTGTCACCAGAAGTAGATTGCCAGGCCTTCCTTCTGAGGCAATGGAGGGTTAAGTGACTTGCCTAAGGCCACAAGGAGTGCTAGTGGGAATTGAGCCCTGGTTGTTTGGTTACCAAGCCAGTGCTCTAACCACTAGGCTACTCCTCCACTCCTGAATCACTTGGAATCCAGAAACAGTGCCATCTGCTGCTTTAGCAGCATTTTCTATGAATTTACGGTTTCTTCCTGATTTCTGATTCCTAATTGTGTTTGGTTTTTCTGAGGTCACATTCCTGGCCTTCACCTGTGAACACAGAACAGAAATATTTGTTTAGGCATTCCACTTCATTCTCATTAGCCTCTTCAGGTAGAATCGATAGAAGCTGGTAAATATTCAGGAAAGGAAAGATGCTCATGGAATTTAAAAATAGCCCACACAGTAAAACATGGGGCCATGACTTTCATTTTAGGTATGTTATTGACAGGAGGAAGTGCAAAGGTGGTCTTGCCCATTTACAATTCCCCATTTACCTAGCTGTGCTTGACTCACCTTTGCCTTATTCATAGTCCATGAAAATACACTTTTTCATATATTTAATTCTCTGATGTCAGAGATAATAAACTATCTGAGTATGTTAGTCATAAGAGCATAAGATATGCCATACTGGGTCAGACTGAAGGTCCATCAAGCCCAGTATCCTGTTTCCAACAGCAGCCAATCTAAGTCACGGGTACCTGTCAGGTTCCCAAAAGGTTGACAGATTCCATGCTGCTTATCGCAGGGGAAATCAGTGAATTTCCCCTGTCAACTTTAATAGTACTTTATGGACTTTTCCTCCAGGAACTTGTCTAAATCTCTTTTAAACCCAGACACACCTACAGCTTTTACTATATCCTCCGGAAACTAATTCCAGAGTTTGATTATACAGTAAGTGAAAAAAATATTTCCTTCAATTAGTCTTAACTGTGCCTCACTGTAGTTTCATTTCATGTCTCCTAGTCTTTCTACTGTTTTGAAGGAGTAAAGAACTGATGTACGTTTACTCATTCTACTCTACTCATCATTTTATGCACCTCTATCATATCTCCCCTCAACCATCTTTCTTCCAAGCTGAAGAGCCCTAACCTTTTAAGCCTTTCCTTGTAGGGATATCCTTCAATCCCTTTTATAATTTTGGTCGCTTTTCTCTGTAGCTTTTTTAATTCTGCTATATCCTTTTTAAGATATGGCACCCAGAACTGCACACAATATTCAAGGTACGGGTTTCACCATGGAGCAATAGAGAGGCAATCTGTTTTGTGTTGTCGCTCTTTCCAGTCTATTAACTAACAAGTTTCTCTAAAGCCAATTGATTTTTTGCTGCAGATCCATAATCAGAATAGCAGACATCATAATTAAAAACCACCTAACACATCAATGATAAATAAGTAGCTATGCTTCTTATTAGATAAGGCCTATCTTGGTGAAAATGCTCTTTTTTATTGTAGGTCATATGGGGAAATATTACCCAAGTTGGTACGTCAAGCTCCATCTGTGGCCTTCTTCAAATCCAGGCTAAAAACTGAGACTGCATTTGGATCCTGATCCCCCCCACCCCATATCTCCTTATCACCTCCTATTTATTTCCTTACCATTCCCCTAGATATATCCTCGTTCCAGTTCTGCTGTCTGTCTTGACTGGACTGTAAGGGCCCGATATTCTGTTGGGCGGATGTCGGCACATAGCCCTGCCTGCTGATCTCTAAACCTGGATACTCAATGCCATGGCGACGGCATTGAATATCCGGGTTAGGCACTGTGTGGAGTCAGCCGCAGACACTAACCAGGTAGGCGATATTGGACCACTACCCAGTTAGCAGCTGCGGCGAGAACTAGGTGAGCCAAAAGCTGGCCTAGTTTTAGCCATGGGGTTCTAACCAGTTAGCGGTCCAATATCGCCGCTACCCGGTTATTGGGACTTCCTGCCTCCGCTCCATCTCAAAATGCTTCCAGCATGCCCCAATTCTACCTGGATAGCATCGGGGCATGTAGGGGACATAGTTGGGAATATTCAACGGCATTAACCTTGTAGGTGCCATTGAATATTCCCGGTTAAGGCATTTACATGGTTTGCTGGGCTGTAAACCATGTAAATGCCTTTTGAATATCGGGCCCTAAGCTCTTCAGAGTAGGGACGGTCTCTTACATGTCTCTGTACAACGCTGTGTATAGCCTTGTGGTGCTATATAAATGATTTGTAGTAGGGGTATTTTAAGACTTAGCACAATCTCCTCCTAATTACCAATGTAAGTTCTTGGGTTTCTATCCAACAGTAAGCTAATTTAAAAACAAAGGCTTGGTTCTGTAAGTTTTATTTTGAGACTATATGACCCATAACATCAGTGTATACGATAAAGAAACCAAATTTAAGTTACCAGCGGTTATTTGCTTATAAGAGATTTCTCTTATGCAAACAATAAAAATCATCTCTCTCTGCTTTCCTCTCACTGAATGATGGAAAACCTGCACTCTTTAATTAGTCCCTTTTACAGTGAAAGAAACCACAGCCTCTCATTTTCTTGGCAGAGTGTCTCTGAGGAATTGCTCCAAGGTACAGGCCCAACACTACTTTCAATTACTACTACTTATCATTTGTATAGCAATACAAGGCGTATGCAACACTGCCCAAGACAAATGTAAAAGATGGTCCCTGCTCTTCAGAGCTTACAATCTAGTCAACACAACAGCTGAGGACAAGGATATATCTAGAGGAATTGTAAGGAAACACATAGGAGACTAAGAGGATCAGGATCCAAAAGTGGCCTCAAAGGTGAGTTTTCTGCCTGAATTTGAAAAGGGCCAGAGATGAAGCTTGATGCACAGACTCAGGTAGTTTTTTTCCAGGCATAAGGAGCAGCAAGCTGGAAGGATCGAAGCCTGGAGTTGGCAGTAGAAGAGAAGGGCACAGATAGAAGAGATTTGCTAGAAGAGCGGAGCACCTGAGGAGGGGTGTAGAGAGAGATAAGAGAGGAAAGGTAGTGAGGAGCAGCAGAATGAGTGCACTTATAGATCAGTAGGAGACGTTTGAACTGGATACGGAAATGGATAGGGATCCAATGAAGCGATTTGAGAAAAGGGGTTATATGAACATATCGAGGCTGGTGGAAGATTAGCTGTGCAGCTGCATTTTGAACAGATTGAAGAGGAAAGAGATGATTTAGAGGGAGACCAGCAAGGAGAAGGTTGCAATAGTCTAGACGGGAGGTGATTAAAGAGTGGATGAGTGTCTTAGTAGTGTGTGTGTAGAAAGGAAGGGATGAATTTTGTCAATGTTATAGAGAAAGAAGCGACGGGTTTTAGCTATCTGTTAGATGTGTGCAGAGAAAGAGAGAGTAAAGTCAAAGATGACCCCAAGGTTGCAATCTGAGAAAACAGGGAGGAGTGTAGTGTTATCCACAGAAATAGAGAAGGGAGGAAGGAAGAAGGTGGATTTAGGGGGAAAGATAAGGTGCTCAGTTTTGGCCATGTTCAATTTCAGACAGTGGTGAGACATCCAGGCAGCAGTATCGGATAAGCAGGTAGAGATCCAGGCCTGGATTCCTGGAGAGATTTCAGGCACAGAAAGGTAGATCTAAGAGTCATCAGCATAAAGATGGTACTGAAAACCATGGGAGAAAATAAGTGCATCAAGGAACTGAGTGTAGAGAGAGAAAAGGGGAGGTCCCAAGACAGAGCCCTGAGGTATACCAACTGAGAACAGGATGGCGATAGAGAAGGTACCACCAGAACATACACTAAAAGTGTGATGGGAGAGATAAGAAGAAAACCAGGACAGAATAGAGCCCCTAAATCCAAGCGAGAACAAGATATTGAGGAGAAGGTGGAGATCAAAAGTGTCAAAGACAGCAGAAAGGTCAAGAAGGATGAAAATTGAGTAGAGGACTTTGGATATGGCAAGGAACAAGTCACTGGAGACTTTGGCAAGAACCGTTTCTGCGGAATGTAGAGAATGAAAGCCAGATTGCAGTGTGTCCAGAATGTCTTGAGAAGAAAAAGTCAAGGCAGTGGCAGTGAACCGCTCATTCCAGAGTTTTGAAGCAAAGAGGAGGAGAGAGCTAGGTCGATAATTGGAAGGACAGGTAGGATCTAGTGAAGACTTTTTAAGAGAGGTGTAACCACAGCTTGTTTGAAGACCACAGGAATAGCTGCAGTAGAAAGTGATAGGTTGAGGATATGACAGATGGAAGGGATGACGGCAGAACAGAGAGCTAAGTAGATGGGTGTGGTGGGATCAGGGGAGCAAGTAGTCAGTTTGGATGAGGAGAGAAGATTTGCAGTTCCCTCCTCGGTGATTTCAGAAAAGGAAGAAAGGGTGACTGAAGGTGAGAGAAGGATTTGGGATTGAAGAGGGGGAAAATGAGATAGAGGTGATCCTGAAGAAAATTCAATGCTAATCTTTTAAACTTTGTCATAGAAGTAGTTAGCCAGGGATTGGGGGAGGAGGGACCTTGAGGAAGGAGTTGACCATAGCAAAGAGACGGTGAGGGTCAGAGGCAAGAGTTAGTCAGATGGACATAATACTGTTGTTTGGCGAGTGCAATGGCCAACAAGAAAGAGGTTAGCATGAATTTGAAATGTAGGTAGTCAGCAAAGGTACATGATTTAAGCCAAAAGCACTTAGCTGTGTGGGCACAGGAATGTAGGTAGCAGGTTGTTGAGGACAGCCAGGGTTGAGGTTTGGCATGCCTCACAGAGCGAGGAATGGGAGAAGCAAGTGTATCCAGAGCAGAGAAGAGTATAGTTTTATAGGAGGATACTGCCCCATCAATGGACTCTGATGACTTAGTAAAGAGGTGATAAAACAGCAGTGGAGAGAGCTGAAGGGTTGACAGTGTGAAGATTCCTAAACATGTTGGTGGAGATCAGGTAAGACCAGGGCCGGATTTACCTATACGCCATGTACGCCATGGCGTAGGGCCCACAGCTGGCAAGGGCCCACAAAAATGAACAAGTTAGGCTTTTTTTAAAAATAAAATTAAAAAGAAAACCTGCTGACTGCCGCCGCGGGGCCCCCTCTGCTGCCGCGGCAGCATGGACTGACCCGCGGGGGCCCCCTCTGCAAGCTCGATCCCTCCCTCCGTGCCTCCCTCCCTCCCTCCGTGCAGGCTGTGAGAGACGCGAAGGCAGACTGTCTCCCTCTCGTCTCTGTTAAGCCCGCAGGGGCTGATGGGAAATTTGCGCTACAATAGTATTAGAAGTCATTTTTTGGGAGAGTAGCAAACTTGCATCACATAATCGTTGAAGCCATTCTAATTTACCTACAACTATTGAATTCTATTGGATTGCGAAAAGCTAATTTGTACAAGTTTCATGTGGGCAAAAAAATATGATCTATGCACCATGTCACTTTAAATCAGGTCGTTGATGTTACCTTGGGAGTATAGTTGGTCATTGTTGGCCACAGTTTTCCCTTGATCTGAGACCTGTGTGTTAGATATATATGTGCATTGATATCAGTTTTAGCACCAATTTGAAGTGGACGAGAAAATTTTTTAAACAAGACTAGTGATATATTTGGAGTGTATATTGTTGGATGAGCTCTGGTAAATGTGCATCATTAACGTCTGCGCTTTGTTTAGTACAAGAGCAAATTAATGTATAGTTTTATTTCTACAGTGTTGTACATTCCAAGTTTGGCTTTTGGGATTCCCAGTTTAATTATTGTCTTCCTGTTTCTAAATTGTGATTACTTGTTTGGTGATGGTCTATGTTCTGCATGTGTAACTGAGCTGAGGTGTTCTGTTTATATAACTCCTATTTGACATTGCCACTTGTTCTCTTTCCCCAGTAGGTCATGTATTGTTGTTCTCTGAAATGTATTGGTTTAATATTTGCAGTGTTGCCTTTTGATTGGTAGAGTATGGTGCTTTGTGAGTCCTGGTAGTGCTGTTAGGATACGGCGGGTTTGCTATGGGTTCTAAATGAGCAGTGTTTGTAGTAGTTCCTAATGTGTCTGGCAGTTGGCACTGGATTATAGTAATGTAGAAATTTTTTAGTCTTTCTTTATCCATACACTCATTAAGAGGCACGTTTACTAAAAGTTAGTATATGGTAACATGCAAATATTTATGCAAATGAGGCCCCTTATGCAAATGAGGCCCCGCACCCCCCTTGGGCCGCCCCTGCTGGGGGCCCACAATTTTTGTTGGCGTAGGGCCTCACTCAAGGTAAATCCGGCCCTGGGTAAGACCAAGATGGGGGGTGGTTAAGGGTAAAGGTTAGCAGATGATGGTCAGATAAGGGCAGAACTGAGGTGGAAAAGTTTGAGGATAAGCAGTTGGAGGAAAAGACAAGGTGAAGGCAATGGCTATGCTTGTGAATAGGAGTGGTAGAGCACAACTGGAGGTTGAATGAGCAGGTTAGGGAAAGGAGCTTTAAGACATTAGGGTCAGAAGGGTCACCAAAATGAATGTTAAAATCCCCATGAATGAGGGAAGGGGAAGAGGCATCCAGCAAATCAATATCACAATGCTCCAGTTGCTGACTGAGATATCAGCCTTAATGCCTATAAATAAATGGAGTTAAGTAATTGATGGTGACAGAGTTGCATTTAATTGAAAACTGCTTCTGACTTTCTTATTTTCCATTCATTTATAGACATACCGGAGTAAGGCAGACATCTCAATTGGCATTCTAGTCGGCAGCTGGCGCTGTGGCTGCATTGTGATATTGATTATTTGCTGCAACGTTAGCTTTAGATGTAGCTAAAAATTGAATGTTTGAAATCGGTAACATTTAAAAAAGGTTTATGGGAAAAAGTAAGAAGAAATTGCTAGAGGGTGCAATATTAGATAAATCGTATTGTGTGGTAGGTGAGAGGAGATTTTTAGACTCGTGATGGTTTTATAAAGCAGCTCCCCTTTGGGTGGTGGATAACTGCCATATAGATAAAGACACACAGTTTAGGGATCGTGGATACCCCTCCGGATGCATCCAGAAGGCCTACACCAGAGCCAGGTTGTCTGATAGAACCTCTCTACTTCAGGTCCGCTCTCAATGGAATGAAGATCGCATTGTTTGCACCCTGACCTTTTCTGACATATCAAAGGACATTGTATGAATTATGAAGGAGGACTGGCACTTTTTAGAATCGGTCCCATCTTTGAAGGACAAGCCATTCACAGTTGCATACAAGAGGAATCAGAATCTTTCTGATATGTTGGTGCCTTCAGCTCTTAGCAAACCACATATCGTCCCCAGAGCACGGGACCATTTTAAATGTGGACACTGTGTTGTCTGAGAATTCACTGATTACCAAAGAAGTTTTTATCCACCCTGCTACTGCCTGAAAAGTTTTTTTGCAAGATTTTTTGAATTGCGATACACAGCAGGTGATTTATTTGATTCTATGTCCATGCAATCTTTGTTACATTGGCAAAACCAAAAGATGCATAAAGATCAGGATTGGTGAACACAAGAATTGTTTAAGAAGGAAGGTTTTGGACAAACCTTTGGTAGGACACTGGATCAAGGAGAACCATAAAGTCTCTGATCTGCGCTTTATTGTGCTTAAGGTGTTTCATACACACTGGCGAGGGCGAGACATGAACCAAAACAAAAGAGTGGTAGGTTCACACACTACACCTTTATTGTAAAATCAACAGGTGGCCTAAACCCAACACAGGACCATGTTTCATGTTGTACTTCATCAGGGGTTATCAGGGCACACTGATCGGTGTGTGGTGATAACGACTTTACAATGCACATAAATATGTGTGCCCTGATAACCCCTGATGAAGTACAACACGAAACACGGTCCTGTGTTGGGTTTAGGCCACCTGTTGATTTTACAATAAAGGTGTAGTGTGTGAACCTGCCACTCTTTTGTTTTGGTTCTGTTCTGCCGAGTGTGGCTGTTGCTGTTTTTCTTGTTGGTACTGAGGGGGAGACGTGGACAGACTCCTTCTTCAGATGGAACAAAGATTTATATATGATTTGCAGACTTTACACCACCTTGGTCTGAACCAGGATTATGACCTTTCTGTTTTTCTTTAAGGGTTCTTTTTGAAGGGTTCTTTAAGGGGTTCCTTCCTAGATTCCGGCTCATATACCACCACATTGGGCACGTACTAGTCATGGCAATTCTGCATGATTTTTAACAGAGCATGTTTATCATTCTGACTTGGTTGCCTTTTTTGGTCTTTATATTATGTGGGATGAGACCACCCACAGTCATTTATTACTATTGGATCACTTTTTAGGCTCTTAATACATTTTTATATGTCTTTTATTGCATTTATCTTTTCAGATCACACTATGTTTTACTTTTTAAACATGTGGATGGGGATTTTATTTTATTTTATCTTATTTAGTTACTTATTTTATTTAATTGGGGCATTCTTATGTTAAATATGTTTATTGCATTTTAATCCAGTACAATACCACATAAACCAAGAAAACCAATGATATTACACCACAAAATTACAGAATAATACATTCAACCTAGGTCAAGCCCACATCTTGGGTGGTGTGCTGCACATTACACAAGAAAAACAAAACAAAACAAAATTAGAAATAAGGGCAAAACATTACTTTGCCCACATTGGAGAGAACCTAAATAACCCCCCCCCCCCACCAACCTTACCCATCTCTACCTCACTTGTGTCTATTCACAAGAAATTTTCCAAATGGGAGACTTCAAACATAGGATTGACCCTGCAAAGTGACAAGACACTTGCAGGGAAACTTTAAAAAGAAAATAGCTCCCATTTTCCAACACTCTAGGAGGTATGTTTACTATTCAACAGTGAATTCAATGGGTCCATGGCTCCGATATCATATGGAAGCCGCTACTGCTGATTAGTAAACATACTCCTAGGTTTTAGCTGCAAAAATTGTTTCCTGCATGCTTGAGTCTCTCTGCTAACATCAGGAAACATCATTATTGGATACCCACAGAAAGGTATAGCTTTATACTGAAAAAATACTTAGGAATACCCCTCGACCAGAGACTCAATTTCCAATCTCATATCAAAAGGACAACTTCCAAAGTCTACTATAAAATGACAATTCTGCAGAACCTTCAACCCTTACTCGAACAGAACCACTTCCACTCCATATGTCAAGCATTAATCACCCCGCAGTTTGATTACTGCAATTTAATTCTACATGGCCTACCCAAATGTGCAACCCAAGCTTTACAATTGGCTCAAAACACAGCAGCCCGATTAATCACAGGAACAAATAAACAAGCTCATATCACCCCCATATTAGAATCCCTCCATTGGCTCCCGATCCGATCACAAATAAAATATAAAGCAATAATGATGGCATTCAAAATATTACACAACCAATCTGCTGGATGTCTAAAAGACTTAATCAGAAAAGCCCCAGACACCCGATCAAGGAGGAAGCAACACCAAAACACCCTGCAACTACCACAATATCTACGTGCACCTCTCAGAATGCACTCCACAGAGTGTTTGAACTTTACACCCCATCACTATAAGAACATAAGAACATAAGATATGCCATACTGGATCAGACCAAGGTTCATCAAGCCCAGTATCCTGTTTCCAACAGTGGCCAATCTAGGTCATACATACCTAGCAGTTTCCCCAAAAGACACAGGTTCCACAATGCTTGTATTGGGTCAAGCATTGATATCCTGGGTCCCTTTTTAATAATGGTTTATGGACCTTTCCTCCAGGAACTTGTCCAAACCTTTTTTAAACCCAGCTACACTAACAGCCTTTACTACATCCTCCGGCAACAAATTCCAGAGTTTGATTACACGTTGAGTGAAAAAATATTTTCTCTTATTTGTCTTAAATAGATCACCTTGTAGCTTCATTACATGTCCTCTAGTCTTTCTATATTCTGATAACGTAAACAATCGATCTACGTTTACCCGTTCCACTCCATTCATTAATTTAAAGACCTCTATCATATCTCCCCTCAGCCATCTCTTTTCCAGGCTGAAGAGCCCCAACCTTTGTAGCCTTTCTTCATAGGAGTAGCCTTCCATCCCTTTTACCATTTTGGTGGCTCTTTTCTGTACCTTTTCTAACACTATATCCTTTTTAAGATACGGTGACCAGAATTGCACACAATATTCAAGGTGCGGTCGTACCATGGAACGATACAGAGGCATTATAATATCTTTTGTTTTATTTTCCATTCCTTTCTTTATGATACTTAGCATTTTTTTTGCTTTCTTGGCCGCTGCTGTAAACTGGGCGGAGGGTTTTAACATGTTATCCACGATGACTCCTAAATCTTTTTCCTGGGTGGTGGTTTCCAATGTGGAACCTTGCATAGTGTAACCATAGTTTGAGTTGTTCTTCCCTAGGTGCATAACTTTGCACTTGTCCACATTGAATTTCACCTGCCATTTGGATGCCCAGTCTTCCAATTTATTCAGATCCTCCTGCAATTTTGCACAGTCCTCTTGGGTTTTAACAACTTTAAACAGTTTTGTGTCGTCCGCAAATTTGATAACCTCACTAGTTATTCCCTTTTCCAGGTCATTTATGAATATGTCAAAAAGTAGCGGACCCAGTACAGATCCCTGGGGTACTCCACTATTCACCCTTTTCCATTGGGAAAATTGGCCATTTAGCCCTACCCTCTGCTTTCTATCTTTTAACCAGTTCCCGATCCACAACAGTACACTGCTTCCTATCCCATTATTTTTTAGTTTTGCCAAAAGTCTCTGATGAGGGACCTTGTCAAAAGCTTTCTTAAAGTCCAGATACACTATATCGACTGACTCACCTTTGTCTACCTGTTTATTCACACCTTCAAAAAAACATATCAGATTAGTAAGACAAGATCTTCCTTGTCTAAAGCGATGTTGGCTGTCTCCCATTAGGCCATGACTATCTATATGCTGTGTAATTTTGTTCTTTATGATGGTTTCTACCATTTTCCCCGGTACTGATGTCAGGCTCACCGGTCTGTAATTTCCCGGATCACCCCTGGAACCCTTTTTAAAAATTGGCGTTACATTGGCAATCCTCCAATCTTGAGGTATTGCAGATGATTTTAATGAAAGTTCACAGATTACTTATAGCAGGTCTGCAATCTCATATTTCAGTTCTTTGAATACTCTTGGATGTATACCATCTGGTCCAGGTGATTTGCTACTATTCAGTTTATCAAATAGTTGTAATACTTCTGCCCGGTGTAGCGATATTTCTCTCAATTCCACTGCCGTATCACCTTTAAATACCACTTCAGTCTTGGGTAACATCCCTACAGCTTCCTCAGTAAAAACCGAAGCAAAGAATTCATTCAGTCTCTCCGCTATAGCCTTATCTACTCTTACTGCCCCTTTTACCCCTCCATCATCTAATGGTCCAATTGACTCTCTCACAGGCCTTTTGCTATGAATGTACTTGAAAAAGTCTTTATTCCGCGTTTTTGCTTCCATAGCAAGTTCCTTCTCAAATTCTCGCTTTGCCTGCCTTATCAATGTATTGCATTTAACTTGCCAGTGCTTGTGCTGTTTCCAGTTTTCATCATTTGGCTCTTTTTTCCATTTCCTGAAAGACGCTTTTTTGGCAGCAACAACCTCTCTGACCTCACCTTTAAACCATGCTGGCAGTTTTTTGGACTTTCTTCCACTTTTCTTTATGCGTGGAATACAGCTGGTCTGGGCTTCCAGGATAGTATTTTTAAACAACACCCAAGTTTGATGTAAGTCTTTAACCTTTCCAACCGCTCCTTTTAGTTTTTTCTTAACTATATTCCTCATTTTATCATAGTCTCCCTTCCGAAAGTTAAAAGGTAGTACTGTGGATTTCTTTACTATCCCTCCTCCGCTAACTAAATCAAACACGATCATGCTATGATCACTATTGACAAGTGGCCCCAACACCCTTATTTCTTGCAGCACTAAGGACTAAGTCCAGTATGGCTTCCCCTCTGGTCGGTTCATGAACTAGCTGCTCCAAGAAGCAGTCATTTATTTCATCTAGGAACTTTATCTCCCTAGCATGTCCTGCCGTGACACTGACCCAGTCGATACCGGGGTAATTGAAATCACCCATTATTACTACTCTGCTGTGACTTTTGTTAGCTTCCTTGATTTCTCTGAGCATTTCATCATCCATTTGTTCATTCTGGCCAGGCGGTCGATAGTACACCCCCACTGCCATCGCCTTCCCCTTTTTACATGGAATTTCAATCCATAGAGATTCTACAGCAAATTTTGTTTCCTGCAAAACTTTAATCCTTTCTGACTCAATGCCCTCTCTAACATAGAGTGCAACCCCTCCACCAATTTGATCAGTTCTATCATTACGATATACTTTGTATCCAGGTATCACTGTGTCCCACTGGTTAATCCTCCTTCCACCATGTCTCTGCGATTGCAATCATATCTAACCTCTCATTTAGAGCTATATATTCTAACTCTCCCATCTTATTGTTTAGACTTCTAGCATTTGCATACAAGCATTTTAGAGACTGTATTTTATTAATATTAATCTGGCTATTGGTAGAAATGGGTAATTTGGGATCTTTAAGCTCTGTCTGGTCCATACTCAAGGGCATTTGCTCTTTTTCGGAACCTCACTGCTTTTGGTAGTATCCGTCAAGGATACCTTCTTCCGAACCATACGCTCTTGGGCGACTGTCGGCTTTCCCCTATTATCTAGTTTAAAAGCTGCTCTAGAGACTTCCGGTGATGCGGTGAGAGCGTGAAGACGTGTGCTGATCGCTCTCCGACCACCCCCTGCCTAAACCGGCATATTTGAACCGTATTTCGGCCCGAAGAAGCTGCCCAGTACCTACCGCAAGGGCGAGCAAGCCAGGTAACTGCTCCCGGCGAATAGAGAGTCCAGAGGGGATGGCTGCGGCACTCCGAACCGGAAAGAAAGAGCGCGACAGGGGGCCTGCCACGAGCAAGATGGCGGATGGAGGGGGGGGCGCCTAGCTCACCGACCTCCCCGGCGAGAGTGGAAGAAATTTCGGCGGCTGTAGCTGAGGCTTTATCGGCACAGTTCACCACTCTCCGTGAAAAGCTGGACACTGTGCAGAGCTCAGTGGATGCTTTTGGCAAGCGCTTACAAGAGGCGGAGGAGCGGGTGGGCCACGTGGAAGACACCCTGCTGGAGTTGAACCGGACGGTGGCAGGCCTTGAGTCCCAGCTGCTCTCCCAGGTGACAAAAATAGACGACCTCGAGAACCGCTCTCGGAGAAACAATCTGAGAGTGATGGGAGTCCCTGAAGCGGTGTTAGATAAGGACTTGAGAAAGTACCTGGAAGAGCTTTTCCGATCCTTGCTAGGAGTCACCGAGGTCAGCGAGAGTATAGAGATTGAGAGGGTGCATCGAGTGGGGAGCAAAAACGCCCATGATGCTCGTCCGCGCTTGGTCCTGGCAAAGCTACTCCGTTATCCGCAAAAAGACGCTATCCTGCGGGCTGCCAGGACACAGGGCACCCTACAAAAGGACAATGCACGGCTCCGGATAGCGCAGGACTACTCTGTTGCTCTGAGCCAGCGCCGGCGCGCCTATGCACCTACCTGCCAAAAACTGATCAATGCACAGGTCAAATTCACTGTCCAATACCCGGCTCGTCTCCACGTGTTCTACATGGGACAACGCAAGACCTTTGAGACAGCTGAAGAGGCGGCACGGTTTGTGGAGGCTTCGATCCCGGGCGGGACATCGTGCTGATCTGCTCTGAGTGACTGTCTGTTCCCTTTTTTTTGTGAGATGTGATATTAGTGTCTGCAGTTTCTGACGGTTTGCTTGTTTATATCTTCATAGTGGCCCGTGGTCCACACGCGGCTTTTTAGTATTAGCAATACTTGGCCCGCTGAGGGATCGGGCGGGAGGTCCTCCCGTGGTTTGGGATCACAGCCTCTCGCTCTTAGAGGCCCCGGCAAGCCCGGACATCCGGGGGGGGGGGGGCCTGAACGGGTTCACCACTTTGGAGCCCAGCAGTTGGGAGTCACCGGCTGGGGGCGGAGGTTGGTTGGCGGCCAGGGGTACCTCTACGGGCTCCGGGATTTCCCGGGAGGAGAGGGAGAGGGTCTTGAGACACTGGCTGCTACCTTGCCTTGCCACCCCGGAGGGCCTCCATGCGGATCAGAGAGGGCCGGAGATTGGGTCCTGAGGCCTGCCCCCGGCTTGGAGCCTCTCCGGGGTATGGGGGAGGGGTCCCTTCCCTAGCTCAACCTGTATTGTAGGCCTCCCCTAGAGTGCCGAGGGAAGTGCCCTTCCATATCTCCCTACCAATTTAAAGTGGGGGCCTAGGGGCTACGGCCTCCTGTGAGCTCAGAGGGCCTTCACGGCGGTACGGTACACATAGGCACACCCTCTTTAAACATTGTTGGTATTTGTTTATTGCACTCTTAATTTCCCGTTAACTGTGACTGCTGCACGGGGCTCTGTATGTACTTTTCATAATGTGGGTATAATGTCTGCTACGTGCTGCTGTATGGTGGGCTCAGTATAATTAGGTGGTGGGGGGAGGGGGATTCGAACAATGGGTGGCCATGGGGAGTTCATGCTGACAGGGGAGGTATGACTGGTGGTCTGGGGTAGAGTGGGGACTTATATTTAAGACCGAAGATCGGCAGGGAGCCCGTGAAGAGCGGGCTCGGTACCAATAACGGGCGCAGTACTGTTGCAGGGGGGGGGTGGTGGGGCATGTCACCGAAGGTCCCTTCAAAAGAGGTGAGGTGGGAATAGATGGGGGAGAGATTACGATATGGGGAGGGGGGCAGGAGGAGGGGAGGGAGGTGGGGAGAGGGGGGAGGGGAAGATAAGGGGGTGGGGGGAGAGGGGGGAGGGGAAGATAGAGGGGTGGGGGGAGAGAGGGATAAGTCACAATTTCTTCGAACTTCCAGGAGAATTCAAGAGGAGAGGATAGGAGAGGGGAGGGGGTTCCAGGCTGGGAGGACCCCGTCCCCATGTAAGGGTGGAAACGGTCATTTGTGTCCTGACACTGCCCTGCCGCTCTGAAAGTCATCACGTGGAACGTGTGTGGTTTGGGTAACCCCATAAAGAGATATAAAATTTTGCAAGCACTGGCCAGGCTTAAATGCGATATAGCCTTTCTACAAGAGACCCACCAGACGGCAGAAGAGCATGGGAAGCTGTGCAGGGGCTGGGTGGGACAGGTCTGGGGAGCGCCTGCCCTCGGAAAGAAGGGAGGGGTGGCCATTTTGATTAATAAAAAGATCCGTTGCACAGTAGATACTGAGGTTCGGGATGTGGCGGGGCGTTATTTGCTGTTGCAGAGTAAACTAGAAGGGAGGCCGGTAATTTTAGGGACGGTGTACGGCCCGAACACTCCAGATCCAGGTTTTTACGCCCGGCTGGCTTCCAAAGTCGAGCAACTGCCCGACATCCCGCTCATTTTGGGAGGTGATGTTAATGGAGTTTTGGATTTCCAATTGGATACCTGTGGAGGGGGGGATGCACGGGCGCGGGAGAAAGTCACACAACTGTTAAATAGTTTCACGAATCGACTGGGACTTGTCGACACTTGGAGGGTTTTTCACCCCCTAGAGAAGGACTTCACCCACCAGTCTCGAGCCCATGGCACAACCTCTCGTATAGATTACATGTTTATGTCCGCTGGGGGTCTTGTGAACGTGGATGAGGCGCAGATCGGGCCTTTTGAAATCTCAGACCATGCACCGGTGTGGTTGGCTCTCCATTGGGGGGGAGGGATGGATAAGACGCGGATCTGGCGCTTCCCGCCGGAATTATACGGCGATGCCCAATTTCACAAATTCTTAGAGCAGCGCTGGAGGGAATTTGAGGAGGACCACCGGTGTCACCAGGGGGATCCTGAACTGGTATGGGAGACGGCCAAAGTTGTGTTAAGAGGCGATATTATTGGTTTTGCGGCCCGCAAACGTAGATTACATATGGATAGGATTCTCCGTTTGGAGAAACGGGTGTCATGGTTGCGGAGGCGCCTGGCAGAGGCCCCGACGGAGGGGCTCCGGAAGGAGCTGTGGGAGGCTAGGGTAGACCTTAATGAATTGCTACATCAACGGGCTAAGAAGTCCCTGCTCTATTATCGCTATCGGCTGCAAAGTTATGGGGATAAGCCCGGGCGATTACTAGCACGGTGCCTGAAAGGGGCACGGGGACTGCGTACGGTGGCAGCCTTGCGAGATGAACGCGGGGTATTGCAGAGTCACACCACCAACATTGTTCAGGCCTTTCGGAAGTTCTTTCAAACCCTGTACGCTGCGGAGGGTGGCTCTCCCGCGACGATCCCAGCTTATCTCCGGCGGTTAAACCTGCCCTCGCTCACCGAAGAGCAGAGTAGTCAGTTGGGGCGACCAATTACCCCGGAGGAAGTATGGTCTGTTATTGCCCGGGCTAGCTGTTTTAAATCACCGGGGCCGGATGGCTTGGGCGCCGAGTTTTATAAACTGCTTAAGGACCTTGTTTGCCCAACCTTGGTGGAGGTATTCACGTGCCGAGTAGCGCAGGGAGGCTTTAGGTGGGGCAAGAATCATGCACATATTACCCTGCTTCCCAAACCAGGCAAAGATCCAGTGCTGCCGACGTCTTACCGGCCTATCTCTTTATTGGACTTTGACGTAAAAATTTTTGCTAAGATTCTGGCTGATCGGCTAGCAGAACATCTCCCGTACTTGATCCATGAATCCCAGGTGGGGTTTGTGAAAGGTTGGTATATTGTTCGAAACATGCGCAAAATAGTTGCATCCTTGGAGTGGGTCCATGATCGGCGCCTGCCCTCCCTTTTAGTAAGCTTCGACGCCGAGAAGGCTTTTGACAGAGTCAACTGGACCTATCTCAAAGAACTGCTTCCTTGGTATGGGTTGGGTGCCCCATTCTGTGCCATGATTGACTCCTTGTATCATTCCCCGACGGCGGGGATACTTTGTAATGGGCTACTCTCGGAGGCCTTCCCCTTGGAAAGGGGTACGCGGCAGGGATGTCCCCTGTCTCCCCTACTGTTTGTGTTATCACTGGATCCTTTGATTCGAGCGACGGAGATGTCACTGACGATACAGGGGATACATATGGGCTCCCAGACTTTTAAAGTATCGGCCTTCGCAGACGACATACTGGTGCACCTCTCGACACCTGCGGATTCCCTGCCTTGTTTACTACAGGAATTTCGAGCTTTTGGCCTGTTTTCGGGTCTGCGGATTAATAGTGATAAATCGGAGGCCCTTGATGTATTGGGGACGTTGCAGCGGGGGTGGGTCGGCGAGTTCCCCCTTAAATGGGCACACCGGCATTTTGCATATCTGGGCATTCGGCTGACCAGCCATCCGCGGGAACTGTACCGTTGTAACTTTGAGGAGATGCTCTCCCGTACGCGATCCCAGTTACAGGCTTGGAGGCCACTGCCGCTTTCGTTGGCGGGGAGAGTTGCGGCCATTAAGATGGTGATACTTCCCCGGCTGTTGTACTGGCTGCAAACTCTGCCTGTGTGGTTGTTACGGGGCGATTTGCGGAGACTGGAGGCTAACATCTGGACCTTTTTGTGGCGCGGAGCGCGCGCCCGAATACCCTTGACACGATTGACAGGGAAATGGCGCGACGGGGGGATGGGATTTCCCGACCTGGGGGTGTATGCCTTGGCCTGCCAGGCCCGTCACTTAGGGGACTGGTTGGGGGGGACAGCGGTGTACACCCCCACGACTTTTGAAGAGGAATATATGGCGCCGCTTTCTCTGCTGGGGGCTTTGCATACGGAGAGACGCTACCTCCCGACGCGCCTAGCATCGAGCGTGTTACTTGGGTCGGCCCAGAGAACATGGCGATACCTTAATAGCCGTTGGGGGACAGTCTGGACGGTGTCCAGTTGGGTGCCGCTGCAAGGGAACGTTCACTTTACCCCGGGATCGAACGCGCATGGTTTTCGCGACTGGTGGCAGAGGGATATTCGAAATATTGGGCATCTGGTGGATGAGGCGGGGAAGTGTAAGCCTTTCCAGTCTCTTTGCCGAGAATATGATCTGCCCCCACAGTCTACTTTTACATACCTACAGGTTTCCCACTACATTGCTGCCCTGCCGAGGGCGGCTTTAGGAACAGAGCGCTCGGCGCAACTACTGGCTTTTTTTGCCTTGGGAGAGGCTGCCTCTCAGTCTATTGCGGGCTATCGGGCCCGGCTGATGGTTCTTCGAATGCCAGTTGACTATCGCGGAGTGGAGGCGGCGTGGGGTGCGGAGATGGGTCGAGAGGTCCCTCCAAATACCGTTTTGGTTGCTCTCCGGCGGATTGCAGGCATGGTGGACGGGGCAAGGTGGCGAGAGATACAATTTAAATGCCTCACTCGGGCTTATTTCTCACCTAGGCGGGCCCTGCGCAGCCACCTGACCGTTGATGGTCGGTGTCCGCGATGCCAGGCTCCCTTAGCCGACCTGTGGCATATGTGGTGGGCCTGCCCCCATATTCAACCCTACTGGGCCAGAATCGCCAGATATATTGCTGGATTACTGCATCAGCGAGTGCGGTGGACGGGGGCTTTTGTGGTTTTGGATAGAATGGACCCCCCCTTTCCGCCCCGACGCACAGACCGATTGCTTATGCGAAAGGCATGTCTGGTGGGTAAAGGTCCCCTTTTACGAATGTGGCGCGACCAGCACCCCCCGACATTTGGGGAGTGGCGCAATAACTTTCACCAGTTAATGCTTGCAGAACGGTGGCGGGCGCGGGGCAGTGTCAGGCGCTGGGCCTCTTTTCTGCTGGTGTGGGACCCGTATATAGGAGTACTGGGGGCTCGGTGTAGGAATGAGATTTTGCAAGTAGGTAGGTGACGGCGGGGAGGAGGGAGGGGGAGAACCATAGATGCGCAGGGGAGCGATGGTAGGTGGAAGGAATGGGCTGGACTGCTCCTGGAATAATGTGTGACTAGGACGGGGGGGGGGGGGTGGGGGGAGGGGGGGGGGTGGGTGGGTGGGGGTGGGGGCATACTATGAAAATTGTATTCATCCCCTGTCATTGTTCCTCCGGGTGGGGATGAGAGTCCACCCCCCCGGAGATTGCTTGTATTGGCCTTGTTATATTTGTGTGGTGATGTTTAAAATAAAGTTTATAAAAAAAAAAAAAAAAAAGCTGCTCTATCTCCTTTTTAAAGGTTAATACCAGCAGTCTGGTTACAGCCCGGTTAAGGTGAAGCCCATCCCTTCGAAAGAGCCCCTCCTTTCCCCAGAATGTTCCCCAGTTCCTAACAAATCCAAAACCCTCATCCTTGCACCACTGTCTCATCCACGCATTGAGACTCCGGAGCTCTGCCTGCCTTTTGGGTCCTGCACGTCGAACGGGAAGCATTTCGGAGAACGCTATCCTGGAGGTTCTGGATTTCAACTTCTTACCTAAAAGCTTAAATTTAGCCTCCAGAACCTCCCTACCACATTTTCCTATGTCATTGGTACCAACATGTACCAAGACAGCAGACTCCTCCCCAGCACTATCTAAGATCTTATCTAGGCGTGAGGTCCGCTACCTTCGCACCAGGCAGGCATGTTACCAGGCAATCCTCACGTCCACCAGCCACCCAGCTATCTACATGCCTAATGATTGAATCACCAACTATAACAGCTGTCCTAACCCTCCCCTCATGGGCACATGCCCCTGGAGAAACATCCTCAGTGCGAGAGGGTTTTACATCATCTGGATGACAGGCAATGTTCCCTCTAATTTTCTGTAGGCTGTGTGCGCTTAAAATATCAGCTGTGCAGCTTTTGAAGGAAGGTTAAATTTTTGTGTGCCACATAACGACACTCGGAGTTATATACTTTAAAATTTGACTACACGTCAGAATACAGTATGTACACCACATTGATTGCACTAGAAAATGCACAAATGCTTAAGTTAAATTTCAAAAAGACAGAAGCCCTCTTCGTCACCAGGAATCCGGCTTTTACTCCACCCCTGTCTATCAAGGTTCGCGACGCAGAGATCATATGCAAGACTACAGTAAGATACCTAGGTGTAACGCTTGATCAGCAACTTAATATGAAGGCTCATATCAAAAACATAACAAAGTCGGTCTACCATAAAATCCGGACCCTCTGCAATCTGCGTCAACTGTTAGAGCCTGATGACTTCCGAACTGTCTTTCAGGCCCTAATAATGCCTCACTTTGACTATGCCAATGCGATCTTGTATGGTCTACCTAAGTGCACGACTAACCCCTTACAACTTGCAATGAATTCAGCTGCAAGAATCCTTCATGGAGCCTCAAGAAGTTGTATATAGTTAAAACCTTGTTCCATGTAAAGTATACAGAAGTATACAAATTTTTGTTCACTGTTCAATGTAAACCGCCCCTGATCTCTGGAAGGGGCGGTAGAGAAGAAACTGTTAAATAAATAAATAAGAAGTTCTCATATTACCCCAATACTAAAACAATTGCACTGGCTACCCATACAAGCCAGGATCTCATTCAAGATCCTAATTATGACCCATAAAGCCATCAAGAAATATCCTGCTACTGCCATTACTGACCTAATTTCAATCACACCTCCCATTCGAGCAAGGAGATCAAATGCCGCAAATACTCTCATATTACCTAAGGCAAGCACGAAGTGTTCTCAATTCACTAGATCCAGAGCCTTCTCCTTCTTTGCTCCATCTTGCTGGAACGCACTACCAGCAACTATCAGAACCATCAGTGAACTCTCCCAATTTAGGAAGGCACTGAAACGTCACCTCTTTCTTCATCACTACGATGTTGCAGTCTTCCCCCCACACCCACCCACTCTCACATCTCAATGCAGCACCTCAAACTCATGCACGTCACATTCCCAGACTGATCACTCGCAATCACACCTTCCCCTCCAACCAACATGAGAAACTTATGCAGTGCCGCATAACTCATTATATTGTTGCATAAAGTAGACTGTATTTATTCATCGTGTCTCCTTGTTAAGGGACTGGTTATTTATACCCTATTTTACCTGTTATACCTGCTTAATGCATACCCAAGTTTAATTTTCCTGTTTAATGTATACCCAAGTTATTATACCTGTTTCACTGTAAGCACAAATCATGAAATTGAGATGTGCAACTCTTATGTTCATTGTAAACCGCACTGATGTCGAATAGCGCGGTATAAAATACTGCAAATAAATAAATAAATAAATAAATAAATAGAAAATATTGTAGAACTTGTGAAAACCATAAATACACAACAACTTTTCAATTTTAAGAATGTCTGTGTTGTTTTCTATCAGAATCAGAACTGTAATTTTTGTGCACTCTGTTGTAAAGTATGTGCGCTCACTCGGTGAGGTGTGTGCGCGCGCGCACGCGCACAGCTTAGAGGGAACAGTGATGATAGGTACTAGTTACAGGATCACGTCCTGCCACACCAGGGTGATGCTCTCCTGTCAAGTGACCTCTCTCCTCCATGGCAACAGGGCTGCTGCCAGACTGAAGGTGGGACTTCAGGACTATATCCTTGTAGGTCTCGTCCATGCACTTCTCTGTCTTTCTAAGGTCTTCCAGGTCTGCTACTCTAGCCTCTAGAGAACAGACTTGTTCCCTGAGAGCAAAGAGCTCCTTGCACTTAGTGCATACGTAAGACCTCTCACCAACTGGGAGAAAATCATACATGTGACACTCAATGCAAAAGACTGGAAAGCCCCCATCTCGCTGCTGGACTGCTGACTGCATCTTAGTTTAAAACTTGTGTTTAGGTCCTTAAATTCTGTACTTACTAAAAAATACTTAGGAATACCCCTCGACCAGAGACTCAATTTCCAATCTCATATCAAAAGGACAACTTCCAAAGTCTACTATAAAATGACAATTCTGCAAAACCTTCAACCCTTACTCGAACAGAACCACTTCCACTCCATATGTCAAGCATTAATCACCCCGCAGTTTGATTACTGCAATTTAATTCTACATGGCCAACCCAAATGTGCAACCCAAGCTTTACAATTGGCTCAAAACACAGCAGCCCGATTAATCACAGGAACAAATAAACAAGCTCATATCACCCCCATATTAGAATCCCTCCATTGGCTCCCGATCCGATCACAAATAAAATATAAAGCAATAATGATGGCATTCAAAATATTACACAACCAATCTGCTGGATGTCTAAAAGACTTAATCAGAAAAGCCCCAGACACCCGATCAAGGAGGAAGCAACACCAAAACACCCACTATGGAACTCTCTTCCACACCACCTGAGAGCAACTACAGCTGTTGCTGACTTCAGAAAGTTTTTAAAAACCCATCTATTTACGGAACACTTCAACACCATAGAAGTCACGTAACATTATTGATAAATCCCCTAACCAACCCGACTCCAACAGGTCACCTCAATAGACAAATCATCAATCCTCTGTAAAGAGTTACAAAATGTTATATGAATGTAGCATATTAATTGTTGTAAATAGTTATTAATGATACGTTCCATGTAAACATAGTTATGTTCATTGTAAACCGCTTGGAGAATTTGAAAAGTGGTATATAAAAAGTGTTAAATGTGGAATTCAAATTATTTTATTTATTTATTGGATTCTTTCAAAAATGTTAACATTTCCTCATGAAATACTTTAATTGTATCTGTGGAATCCTCCAGTAAATCAGTTAAGTTCTGACTTCCAGCAGGATCCAGGGAGTCAAATCCTCTATCAATCCGTGCGGGCAATTTGACTCAAGTAGGAAGATAGTAAGCCTGAACCTTTGAAATCTCAGATGACAACCTTAGAACCTCTTTAAAATATTTCTATAACAATATCTCTGCTGAAAGTAACCGTGTGCACAGAAAATTCAGTAAATGTAAATTCCTTATCCGAGAGGCATTCTCCAAAGCCTGTTTTCACATGCAATGCAGTAACTTCCCAACATAATTAGCATTAATAGTCATACAGTAGGAAACCTGAGCACTTAAAGAAGAAACAGGCTTATCAAGAACCAACAAACGAGTATCCAAGTCTACCAGCTTCGTGGCTGCTCCCTGTGTAAACACACAGGGAATCAACCGTGTTGGAAAACTTGGAATCTAAGTGCCTAATCGCCGCCCAAATGTCTTTCAATGTAATATCCCCCTCCCTATGATGCTCTGGAACAGCAGAAGTTTCAGCTATGTAAGCAGCCAAAACCGGTTTTGGAACTGGAACAGTCAAAGAAAGCTCTCGTACCAGAGACATTCCATCTGGATCCAATGTAGATGACAAAGGAGGAAGTGGGCAAGGTGGCGTTCTGCTCCCAGAGCTAAAAGACGCTCCCTTGGGGAGGCTGACCTGCCAGCAGAGAAACAATGTGTCTATCCATAGGCTAACACCCACACCAATTGGGAAATCAGTTGGACCCCCTTTGATTGAGCCTTTAATCTTCCTTTTCTCCATGTTCCACTGGGCAGACAAACGAGGCTCCGCAGCCAAGACCTCAGGAACACTGAAGGGGCGTGTTTTGCCCCTTTGGACATGCCCCTTCGAAGCACGACCCGCAGGCTACGACACATGGCAATGTATAGTAGCTGGGGGCTTTAACAGCACAGAGGACCCCACTCACAGGCACTCCTCTCCACTGCCACCAGACGCCACCAATGATCAAGGCACATCAAAACAGCCATTAAAAGGCACCCGTCTGACTCTCCTCCACTGCTGCAGCACAGCTCCCTGATTGGGACATTCTGAATATTTATTTTCTGACCTTGTCATCGTTACGCACAATATGTTTTTATGGACATCGCGGTTGTATAGTTCATGCTGGCTCATTATTTATTTATTGTTTTATCTCCTGTTTGTAGGCATCTCACGGTGCTGGTGCAAATGCCCGTTTTCGGGCCAGTTTTATAGCCACTCAATTGGATTGTTATGTTTTTAGAGCTTGCAGTTTTAATTGGTTTTAGCCCATCTTCTTTTATAATTATCACTAGTTCTTGCCCCCTTGCTGTTCTTTAGGTTTTTTTTTAGTAGGTTACACTATGAATTTTCTATCCCCATCAATGTCATTTTATCCATTTTACACTTGGACTGTAGCTTTTTATTTGTGACACATATAATGCTGGACTTATATTGAGCAGCTATGCGCATCCGTGCAGAATATAACTTCAGAATGGCACTATGCGTTGGTCCGTCCTGGGTCCAATGATGTATGACACATCCCGTGCAGCGAGTAACGCAGGTTTTCAATTTGTCCCTCTTTTACTTCTATTCGGCTTCTCTACTATGTGTGTATTTTTTTGGGTCTAGTCGTGATTTCTCTATTGTCTTGCTTAACATTAATTCAGAGTACTGGTGTCTAATATCAGATCGGGAGGTATGACCGCATATTCATACACTTTAATATAGGATTCTCTGTACCTCCTGTGTCTTTAACTAAGGGCAACATACATAGTAGTAGAGGTCTTCTCAGGGGTAGCTCTCGACAGTCTCGAATAGCACTTTCATCTTAATTTACATTAGGATATGCAATATCGCCCCCTTATGGTAAAATTTTTTTTTTAAGTTACACTGTTTCGCCACCTTGAGATCATCAGAAACAATCACTCTGAGGTCCTTCTCCTGGTCCGTGCACACCAATCTCTCGCCCCCTATCGCATACATTTCCCTTGAATTTCTTCTTCCCAAATGCATGACACTGCACTTCACATTAATCTTAACTGCCAAGCATTAGCCATTCTTCCAGCTTTTGTAGATCTTTTCTCATATTTGCCACTCCCTCAGGGGAATCCACTCTGTTGCAAATTTTGGTGTCATCTGCAAAAAGGCAGACTTTTCCATTCAGCCCTTCGGCAATATCACTCACGAATATATTGAACAGTATCGGTCCCAGGGCCGAACACTGGGGCACACTGCTAATCACCTTCCTCTCATCGGAGTGAGTTCCATTTACCCAGGGGCGGCTCAAGGCAATCTACTGCCTGAGGTGGAGAAAGAGATGGCGCCCCCCCCCCCACCTTAGAGGGGGCGGGACTTTTCAGAAATCCAATCAGAGACTGAACCAAACCAAAAAGCCGATTAGATTATATGGAGGAAATGCAAGATGTTTGCACACAGGGCCGTATTGAGCTACAATCGTGCCCTGTGTGACTTGCAGCTCGGGTGCACACCCCCATCCTCCCCCCATACCTCCGTCCAGCGCTGCCTGCTCTTTCCCTACTTCTGCTGCCACCCTCCGTTTTTTTTCTCAGCGGTGCCGGCAGCAGGGAAAGAGCAGGCAGTGCTGGATGGAGGTATGGGGAGGAGGAGGGGGGGGGGCATGTGCCCGATCTCAAAGGCGCCAGCATTTTAACCAGATCTGTCCCTCCCTGCTCTGACATCGCGTCAGAGGAGGGAGGGACCAGGCCTGCTTAAAGTGCTGCGAAAAGACTTGGGGGCGCATTTTAGCTGCCTGCTATTGTCCTGCCAGTGGTGGCAGGGCACCAGCAGACAGCCAAAATGCGCCCCCCAAGCCTTTGCACCCTGTGCGGCTGCACTGCTTGCACAGGTCTAGGTACAGTCCTGTTTGCACACCAAGGAACTAAAAGACAGCAAGAACCAACAGCACAGTTTATAAAACTAAATTATAACTCATTTTTATTTTGTTGTTATAAACTGCGTCATGGTTCTTGCTTTTTCTTTTTCAACATATATTTTGCATCCACAGTAGGTGCAGAGCAGAACCAGGACATTCACACAAAGAAAATATTTGAAAAAAAATCTGATTCTGATCATCTCTCTAACAACAACAACCACTATTCTCCAGTACCAGGAATATTGTGAACTAATTCAAAACGCTACAACAAAGAGCAAACCTACCATACCATACCATATCAGCACAAACTTCCAAAAATCACATAAGGAGCCCATCCAAAAAAAGCATCACTGTAAATACTATAGTGGGCCCTGGAACATCTATACACCTATCTGAAAAGCTGAACAAGTCAAATTAGTACAGTACAGTATAGATCTTTATGTACAAACTTCATGTTAACAGAACACCTGACCTCAGTCATTGACCCTCACCAAGTACAGAATAAGTAACCACAATCTAAAGTAAAAATAAAAATATGTAGACAAAATTTAAACTGAATCCCCAAGAAGCCAGAGTCCACATGCAGTGGCAACATCAGATAAATAAGAGATGCAGTTCTCCAATACAGTGTAAAATATAAAAATAGCACAAAGTCCAATCACTAAAATTAAATAAAATTATTTTTTTCTACCTTTGTTGTCTGACCTTTTTATTCTCTGATCAATGCTGGTCCCGATCTAAGGCTTCTACTTTCCTGTCTTCTCTTAGCTCTCTTTCTGTGGTCTATGGTCCATGGTCCATCTGCCATTTCTTACCTCTTCTTTTGTTTTCTTCACTTCCTTCCATCAGCCTATTTCCAGTTCCATTAACCCTCCCCAGTATCAGCCCTCTTTCCAGTCCTCCCCTCCCAGAACCTTCCAATGTCAACCGCCTTGCATTCCCACGACTGCCACTGGTGTCCATTCCCTTCCAGTCCCCCTCCTTCCCCACTGTCCAGCCCCTTCTAGTCCAAATACCAACCCAGGTATCAGTTCAGGTTCACGCTCAGTGCCACCCCCCCGTCAGCTCCCTTCTAGCCTCCTCCCCATTACCCAGCCACCTACCACTCCCATCCCCAAGTGTCAGCTCCCTTCCAATCCCCCTTCAGTACATCCCAGGTGTTTGCTCCTTTCCAGCCCCCTCCTTCCCCCATGTCAGCTCCCTTCCTGCCCCCTCCTTCCCCTGGCAGACCATCTCAGTATCCGCTCCCTTCCAGTCCTATTCTACCATCCCCCGCATCAGCCCATTTCTATCCCTAGCCCCTAGTTTTCTTCCAGGGCCAGCAGCACTCTCCTTCCCTCCTCCTTTAGCCCATTTCCTCTCCCAGCCCATTTCCAGTCCTATCCACCTTATCAGCCCACTCCAGTCCTAGCCCCCCAATCAGCCCATTACCAGTCCTAACTCGTTTCTAGTGCTAGCCCCCCATCTGCCCATTACCAGTTGTAACCCCCAATAAGTCCATTTTCAGTCCTAGCCCTCCCATCAGCCCATTTCCAGGCCTAACTCCCCCCATCAGCCCATTTCCAGTCCTAGCCCCCCCCCGATAGCCCATTACCAGTCCTAGCCCCATCTCGATCAGCCCATTTCCAGTCCTAACCCCCACCAGCCCATTTCCAGTCCTAGCCCCCCCATAGCCCATTACTAGTCCTAAACCCCTCATCAGCCCATTTGCAGCCCTAGCACCCCTCCCGATCAGCCCATTTCCAGTTCTAAATTCCCCATCAGCCCATTTCGAGTCCTAGCCCCCCCAAGCCCAGGGAAATTGAAAAAAAACAAAAAACCCTCTGGCTGAAGAAGCAGCTGCTGCTGCAGCGGCGGCAGCGACAGAATGAAGAGCTCTGTGGCAGCGGCCCTCCACCTCCCCGGAGAGTAGTGCCGGGCATCGTTTCCCCTCCGTGCCAGCTCAGCTTTGCAGAGCCACACGAAGGGAGAGTGTTTCCCTTTACCGCCGCTCTGTTTCCCATCAGCGCTGGTGGGCTCAGCTTTAACAGAGCCACGGGAAACACTCTCCCTTCGCATGGCTCTGCAAAAGCTGAGCTGGTGCGGAGGGGAAACGGGCACGGCTCTTCCAGTGAAGCGGTGGCTGCAGCCACGGGGCTCTTCGTTCTGCTGCTGCCGCCACTGCAGTAGCAGTTATTTCTTCAGCCAGGTTTGATTTTTTAAAATTTTTATTTTGAAGGCCGAGTGATTTTGCCGCCCCCAAAAGTTGCTGCCTGAGGCTACCACCTCACTCGGCCTCATTATAGAGCCGCCCCTTCTCAACAGGGAGGATTGAAGAGAACACCACCTTTGCACCTATCTGCTTCACCCTCTGTCCCAGAGCCATGAAGTCACTTTTGATATGCTCAGAGGGATACCTAGCAGTATCATTTGTGCCGACATGAATTAGCAACATTGGGTAATAGTCAGTGGGCTTGATGAGTCTCGGCAAACTCTCCGTAACATCTCAGATTTTGGCACCAGGCAGACAACATACCTCTCTGGACATCAAGTCTGGTCGGCGGATGGATGCCTCAGTATCCCTCAGAAGAGAATCACCAACCATCACTACCCTTCGTTCCTTGTGGTCACTGATTCTGCAATTTTGGGGCACTTGAGTTCTGGTTCTTCCCTTTTCAGGGATGCTTTCATCTTCTCCTCTTCCAGGGCTGCATAATGGTTCTTCAATTCAAGGGCTGGAGAAGTTGGAGTAGTGATTCTGCAGGCCCTGGTGACTTGTGTCCAACCTTCATCATTCTGTAGGCACCCATCTTCTCCTCTGCTGGAGAGCTTGGATGTTCTAAGAAGCATCTCATCAATGTATTTCTCACTGTCTTTAATGCTCCTCAGCTTCTCCACTTCCTCTATGAGTTCCTCCACTTGTTTCCTGAGAGCTTCAGCATGCAGCCACCCTGCACATGGAACTGGTCCTCCAACTGGCATTGGGACCTCTGTATGGACAGAGGCAGAAGCTGTAACAGGGGTAACAGCTTTAGCGATACGATTTTTCTCAGCCATTGTTCAGTTTGTGGAGCTTAAGTATCTGTTAAAACAAAAGAGAGAGATCTACCAAAGTACCAGCCGGTTTCCCAGCTGTCCTTTCAGAGAAAAAGCAGTTAAATCTCTTTAAGTATGCTCAAAATATGCTGTTCCAAGTCATTGTGTGTAGTTAATTGGGAAGGTGTCCTATAAAGCAAGGCTGCTCACTAGGGGTGGGTGGGAGTTGGGGTGGGTAGGGAGGGAACTAACACCCGATTAGGTGTCAGTAGCTTCAAAGAGCTGAGAAAGATACTAAAGCAGAGCTTTAAACCTACCCCACTAAAGAAAATATTTTTCCTTTTAAACTAAAACACCAAAAAGAATATAACTTTGTTTGAAAAATGTACCAAAACCCTTTTAAGAGCTCCCAGGCAGAGAGCTAGTAATTTAAAAAGCCACAAACTCTTACCTTTGCTTGAAATGTATAGCCCCTGTTAGGAATGCTTAAACATTCCTATGACTCTAGAGCTGTGAAGAAGAGTTGTTTTCTGAGTCTACAAAATAGGGATTTCTTTCACGAGCATGCATTTGAGTTGTTAAGGTACTTTAAACATTTCTGTGTGTGCAAAATCAATTTAATGCATATCAACCTATAAATTAACACATGCAAAATCAATTTCCATGCATTGAAAAGTTCTAATGTGGATTATAAATGCATTATTAACATAAATGTGTGAAATAAACTGAAAAATCTATAAAATTGGAGAAAAACACAAGAGGTCAATATTCAAAGGCAAAGGCAGTTAACCATGACACTTAAATATCTGAAGGATTTTCAGTGACAGTATCCAGATACGAGCTGATGCTGAATATCTGGGATGAGCAACCATGTCTGGATAAGGGTCAGCACTTATATAATTAGAGCAATATTGAGCCAGCACTTGTCTGGATTGGAACTTAGGACAGTTTTAAATGGGGCCTAAGTTGTCCGGATAAGTTCCAACACGCCCTCACACTGCCCATGAACCATCCTCGTACTAACGAGATAGTGCAGGGCGGTTTGTGGAGATATTCAGGGGCACTATTCAGATAGTACCGGTGACTATACTGCTTTGCCCTCTTAGCTTTGCCCTCTTAACCCCCCCATTGGCTGCTGGCTGTGGCCTTTGAAAATCAGCCCGCAAATTTTCAGAACATAATCTAAAAATCGATGTGCTGAAACAATGCTTCACAGCACTGCGGCAATGCATTTTTGATGGAATGGATTTACAGTATCATCGCTAGGAATAATTATCAAACACTTTGGGGGGATATTCAATGTGGTTAGCAGGTCACCTGGATATTCGGCGGCATTAATTTGGTTAGTGTTGTGGAATATCACTGGGTGTCGCTGCAGCATTCCCCGATTCTAACTGGTTAGCGTCGGGGCCTTATGGAGGTGAAGCGGGGGCAGTATCATGGGTTAACTGGGTAGTGGCAATATACAGCCACTGCCCAATTACCTTAACCGGCTAAAGTTAGGACAGCTGACCACCCCCTCAGCAGCTAATGCGGAGGCTTTGCAAATAATGGGCATGCTTTGGCGGGTTATTTGCAAAGCCTTGGCGGGCTTTAGTAAAAGGGGTCCTTAGGGTTTTGGTATGGGAAAAGAGAACTAGGCTACTAATTTAGGCATTGAGTCCTCTCTCTGCAATGGGATAGTGGTGATGGCAATATTCTGATCTTCTTCTGCCGGTTTTTGTTGTTTATCCCCATGGAGGATCTCTGATATAAGCGTGCCTACATTTTTTTCACTCTCTTCTGGGCATCTGAGGAGAAGTTAAAAATGTTGCTCTATATACAAATAAACAACTAGGCAACAAAAATAAATCGTCTACTGAGCTATGTTGCATCCACCAGGAGTTCAGGCTTTCACAGCTAGTCAGCGCATGCAGTTTGACAACAAATTTCTGTATAGACAATGTGGACCGTACCTCTCAGAGATTAGGAAATCCACCATGGCACGGTTTACTATTACTTTTCATAGATTCTCACTCAACAATGTCCCACCCCTAGGGTTCTAAAAATAACCTCACTTGTGTTAAATCAATTTTGGTCTGAACAATTTCAGACTTTGATAATGACTTTTTAAAACATAGAATAGAGCATGATGGTCTCATTTAATACTATAGAAAACATTTCCTGGAGGTTGGTAATTAGTATCTGTGGATGATAACATCACTGACAGGGAGCATAAAGTTAATTGGATTTAGCACTGTTTTGCATGTGAGATTTGGGAGTTTTCTATGTGGTGAAACAAAGTAATTTTTTTTGAGATTTAAATTTAATGATCATGTTTTCTCAGCTTGTCCTGATATTTCACTATTATGTTTTTTCTCTGTCAAAGACTGTACAGCATTGGAGTCTTCCAGGCATTGCTACTTTATAGGGAATAATAAATATCCTCTTGTAAGATGAACTGAAACTGGTTTGCTTTTGAACGCTTAGGAGGTCATTTTAGAAGGATTGGGTGACATTTACATGTGTAAAAAGCTACTGCCCAATAGTCAAAGTGGTGGCTATCTAAAGACCGTGATGGTCAACTGTGGCACTTAAATATCCATCGGATATTCAGCAACAATAGCTGGATAGTGGCTACTGTTGAATATCCGGACTGTGTGGCTACTATCCAGATAAAAGCTGACCTTACCTGAATAGCAATTTAGGTCTGCTTTCCTGGCATACCAAAACTATCCGGATAAGATTGGCGGTTATCCTGACAGCAGCTGCACTGCACTAACTCTGCCCATGGACTGCACTAACTCCACCCCTGGCCTGCCCCTGCACTAACTGGATCCCGTGGGGCCACATTATGCCGCTGAATATCTGGATAAGGGTTTTGAAAATCAGCCCCTTGTTTACATGTGTAAATGGGCATATATGCATAAGCAGAAATTTTAGAAAAGTAAATACTTATGCTTATTTTAATTAATTTATTTAGCAGAGCTTATATACCGCTTTTCACCGGGTCAAAGCGGTTTACATTGAACCAAATTCAAATTACATATAATAGCCAATTATGTACAGAAACTTTGTACATGATACATTATAACTATAAACATGTAACGAGTAGGTCCGTAGGGTTGGCAGTTTCGGTGTGCGCATTTACTGAGGGGATCGGTATGTTCCTGGTTCAAAGTCAGGGTTGAAGTGTTTTGAGAACAGGAAGGTTTTAAGGTGTTTGCGGAAGGAATGGAGGTCAGAGGTATTTCTTATATGGTTTGGGAGTGTGTTCCAGAGGGAGGGGGCATATAGTTCGAAGGCTCGGTGGCATGTTTGTGAGTGTTTTGTTCTGGAGTGTGGTATGGTGAGTTTGTGGGTCGTGGAGAGTCTTCGTGGCCTGTTTGGGGTTGAGGTGCTGAAGAAGGGGTTGAAAGAGGAGCAGGGGTGCAGTAGAGTGCCTTGTGTGCTAGTAGCAGAATTTTGTATGTGATTTCACAGGGGAGTGGCAGTCAGTGAAGTTGTTTGAGTATAGGTTGGATGCTCCTCGTATGATGCGTGCAACAGTGTGGAGGGCAGTATATGTATATGGTGACCTGGGACATTCCCATTCCAACAAAACCCAACACAGTGGTAAAGGAGAAACACCAGAACAACACTGATAATAGAGGTGTCGGTTTCAAGTGATTATTCTGTGAATCATGTGGAGAGGCAGAAGATTCTGAAGTCCCAAGAAATGCAGTCAAAGACCAAGAAAATGTAGCAGAAAGACACAGAAATATTTCCCAGCGTATTAGGAGCCGCAGGCTTGATAAAGAAGAACTTCCAAGCACATCTTGACAAACTACCCATATATGTTACATTTTATGAACTCCAGTGAGCTTTAGCAGTAAGTTTGAGAGAATGAAATCATACTCCACATACCCTGGTTTAGGAGTGAAGTTCATGACTGTCATGCTATGTGCAAAACTAATCGAATTATCAAAAATAAAATTAGCTCTCACATAAGAAAAGAACAAAAAAACAAACAAAAACCATTGATGTAGCAATCTGATACCCCAACTCACGAATAAAAAGGCAACCTGGAGGAAAAAAGACATCAATAATAGTGTAGGGGCCAACACAATGGCTCACTTCTGAGAGTTATAGATCAATGTCGGCCTTATACAGATTGTAACTACTCCATCATAGATCAAACCTCCAGTTATTTATACTAGCCTATATTCACATTATCATTACATAAATTTAAATTGACAGACTGGAATGCATTTGACAAAAATGGACATTCCTTTTTGTATCCTCCAGTCCAGTCCCTACACGGATGGATAGTCACACCTGTCCAGCAGTGGAGACTGAGCATGTCAGAATTCTGACTTCTGCATCCCTGGGCAGCCGGAAGCCCCTCCCAGCCCTCCAGTATTCAGTCTTTAAGCAGCTGGAGAGATGTGTCTTCCCGTGGAGGGACAATGCTCTTAGTCTGGGCTATAGGAATTTTGTTTATCTACTTCTTCTTTCTTGCCTCGGCCGCACCAGTGCTAAGAGGAAGGGAGAAGCCCTGCAGTTGGAACCTTCCTTGGGTAGCCTTTACAATTTAGAGGGCTATTGAGTTTTTTTCCTACCGGCGAGGAGAGGCCTCCAGGAGGAGCATGGGAATGCTAGACCCGGTGCCCGCTGGGAGAGAACTCAGTACTCGACCCCCCTCTACCTCACTGGAGCTCTTTTCGCCGAAGTCGCTTGAAGGCTGAGTGAAGCGGTGGCTCTCTGAGTGTTGGTTAAAGTTTTTCTTTCTCCCACTCAATAGTGGCGCAGCTGCTGAAGCCTCGGGGCATGCTGAACAGTGCGCGCCGACACAAGGCAGATCAAACAGCTGATTACCCTGGGGAATTCTCAGCTGCTGAAGCTCTCAGAGCTGAGTGGCGTGCGGAATAAGAACAACTAGTCTGTTTTTCCCCTTCTGCTGGTAAGTGCTCCTTTTGGTCAGTTTTTTTCTTCAGGGGAAAGAAAATCAGCGTGTCTTGGATCATCCACGAGTCTTCCTTTTTTTGGGCAGGAAGAGTTGCGGGAGGCCATTTTGTCTTCTTCCCTCCTTTCTGCATCAGAGGCCAATTATTTTAGGGCCCTGCACAGGCAAAAATGTTGAGTTTTTCCCTTGTTCCTGGTTGTTTTGGCGCTGGTAGGTGTTGTGGTCTTAAAAAAAATATATATGTTTTTTCTGACAATATGCCTGCCAGACCAACCTGTTTGGCCTGTGGATCCAGGAGGGGGACCATGGCGGAAGAGGGCTTCTGTAGAGGCTGTGAGATGGAAGCTTGATTTCTGGAGGATGACCTGCAGGACAGGGCAGAGACCTCAGAAGACTTAGGAGATCATCAGCCAGGTACAGTGGGGCTGAGTTCCGGGGGAGACTTAGAGGATAGGGAACGCCAAGCTCCTCGGGCTTCTACCTCCAAGGACATCCAGGAAGAAGATTTTGCGGGGGTTTTCTCCCCAAAGTTCTTCCTCCTCATGCACAAAGCCTATTGCATTAGGCAAAAAGGCTCAGGGGCCTTGACAGTAGGAGGACCCTGTAAGAGGCCTTCTTCTAAAGAGGATCAGGCTGCCATCGCGCAAGTGGGACCTCCTGCCAAAGCCAAGCACAGGTCAGAGGCCTGGGATGACTCTTCTTCAATGCTATCTGGGGAACCAGAGGTGCAGGATGAAGAGGAAACCCCACAGGGGGATGAACTGGAAGAGGGCGAGATCCCATATGAGGAAGAGGCCCGCATTGTGAGGGTTTCCATAGAGAGAAGCTGCCTGCTCTGATCTCACATTCACTGAAAACCCTCAATATGACCCCATTATCACAAGCGGAGGAGGAGCCTTTGGAGAATCCTTTGTTTCAGGTGGTCAGAAAGCCACACACAGTGTTCCCAGTGCATTGGGTCATCAAACAGATGATCTTTGACGAATGGGAGATTCGGACTTGGTCGGCAGACGGGTCCTCCAAATCTCGCTTGAGCAGAATCCCATTTAAGGGGAAGCTCCTTTTTGGTGAGGTGCTTGAAGTTGATTAAGGACTTGGGAGAGTCAAAGGGTGGTAGTCTCCTGGAGGACAAGCAGAAGTTGGGACGTGTTACTGGCACAGAGATGAAGACAATCACGAGACTTCTGCCGGTTCAGGTCTACTCAATTTGCTTCCTACCAGAGGGGAAGGGTTACCTCTAGAGGTCAGTCCTTTTGTGATTTCCGAGGAACAGGGAGAAAGCTCTTCCCATCCACCTCAACCTCTAACAAGAAGCCATAATGAAGCGAGGGGAGTCCAGGCGGAATTAGTTATTGTAGGGGGACATCGGCAAGAATTTTATTCCGCCTGGGCCCAGATCACCTCCGACCAATGGGTCCTGGAGGTCATCAAGGAAGGGTATTCCCTCAAGTTCTCTCAGCCCCTCCAGGAGAGGTTCATGAGTTCCCCTTGAAGAGCACCGTGCAAGCTCCAGACTGTGCAAAGCACCCTTCAAATATTGGTACAGTTGCAGGCGGTGGTTGAGGTTCCACACAGCCAATGCGGATCCGGTCGATACTCCATATACTTTGTGGTTCCCAAAAAGGAGGGCTCCTTTCAGCCCATCCTGGACCTCAAACATGTGAATCGGTGCCTTTGGGTTCCGCGTTTTCATATGGTAACCCTGAGGTCGGTAATTGTCGCTGTCAGGGAAGGAGAGTTCCTTACATTTCTGGATCTCATGGAAACCTACCTACATATCCTACCTACCTACATACATATATAAGAGAATGTAAATAAATAAATAAATAAATATCCCTATCCAGAGGGAACATCAGCGGTTCCTAAGATTTCTGGTGCCCATGGGTCACTTTTATTTCACTGTGTTGCTATTCAGCCTATTCCTGGAAATAGGCTAATGGAAAGAAGTGAAGAAAACAAAAGAAGAGATAGGAAATGGCAGATGGGCCATAGGCCACAGAAAGAGAGCTAGGAGAAGACAGGAAAGCAGAAGCCTAAGATCGGGACCAGCATGATCAGAGAATAAATTGGTCAGACAACAAAGGTAGAAAAAAATAATTTTATTTCATATTACTGATTTGACTACAAAATCATAATAATTTTGAATTCAAATATTGTTACTTGTTATTGTGATTAATTATTATGGTTTAAATAAGTAAATTTTACAAATAAAAACATATTGAAAAGGCCTATAATATATTAATAATTCAACAAATGATTACAGCGACAATGCGTTAACGGTAAAGGAAGAGAGACGCATTTGATTTTATCATTGGGGGTCATCACAAGTTGACCAATGGTAAAAGGGGTCGCGGTACAAAAAAGGTTGAGAACCATTGCCCCAGGACAAGCATTGTGGAACCTGCGTGCCTTTCTGGGAACCTGCCAGGTACATGTGACCTGAATTGGCCACTGTTAGAAACAAGATACTGGGCATGATAGACCATGGTCTGACCAGTATGGCATTTCTTATGTTCTTATGTATCTTGAATTTGGTGGGACTGTCGGATCTGAGGCATTATGGACTTACTAGAAAATTAGGCCATGTGTTGAATGTGATTTATTTGAATTTCAGTAAAGCTTTTGATGCGGTCCTGCATAAGAGGCTCATAAATAAACTGAGCAACTTGGGAACAGGCTCTGAATGAGAAACCAGATGACAAATAGATGGCAGATATATGGAATTCATGCCAACAAAAGAAAAGCAATTAGTGTTATGCCTCAGTGTTCGCCTTGGGGGTCAATCTAGTTCAATATCTTTGTAAATGATTTTGTGAAGGAAATAAGAGGCAAAAAAAAAATACAAAATTATTCTTTTCGGCACATAAATAGCTGGGAACAGTATACAAGTGGAGGAGTAGCCTCATTGATTAAATTAACAAGCTGAGACCCAAGGAAGCCAGTGATGCTCCCTGTGATCTTGAGGACATCATCGTGACCTCTGTTGCTTTGGATACAACTTAGATTGTAAATCTGTTATAAACGCACCCTCAAGCTTAAAAGCGTCGTTTGGCAAAGGACATCTAGGTCAGAAAAGGTATGTTCTAAATTTCCTGGGTATTCTACAAAAGACTTGATGAATGTGGTGCCAATTTACAAAAAAATGCAAGCAAAATAACTGCCACTTCGCGCTGGGTATTACACATGTAAGCAGTGTTATTTACACGTTAAAGGGTGATTTTTTAAGGAACAGGCTATTTTTAGGCACCACAAATCCCATTTACTCCATTACAACATCCGTCAAACGTGGTAACAATTCCTTCTGTGGAGATATTCTTGGCTTCAATTCTATTTTAAATTCTTTATTTTCGTTTTGCAACAACAAAGGAAAGGAAGACATACAACTAAGAGACAAATACATACATGTAATGTGATACATACACCAAAGCAAACCCCCACCACCCCCCTCCCCCCTGCTTCTTCTCTAGAAACTAAAACATTCTCAAAGCGGACGTGTACTGACATTATTGTGTTACAAAACCTTCCAGCGGTCTGAAACATTATTATGTTACAAAACTTTACAGCGATCTGAGACATGATGAGTGTACATTAAACAGACATGTCGAAGCAATAAGCAGATGGTACATGATCATTGAGCATCTGCCATTTAGACAAGCAAGAATGAAATTGGGTATGGAAAATAGCCCTCCAAGATATCTGCTCATAGTTACTATATAAGCAGACAAGGTTCCACTATTCATTGACAGCAAGTCGAGAGCTATCCCTCCAAGTCCCCGTGATCAAAACACATGGCTATACCCAGCATAAAATCAGGAGAAAACGACCCTTCTTAGGAAGAGAGGGGACCCCCGCCACTGAGCGGAGTCCAACAGTCGTCCGAGAAAGAGGCTCGTGAAGGTACAAGATAAAGGAAAAAACGACCCCAGACCCGCCCCTAGTAAATCTGTAGTTAAGGACATTTACAAGAACATGAACGAAGGTTCCCACATCAGTATAGCGAGACCTGCACGGGCCCCTGGCAATTGTATTCCATTTGACTATTTTCTGGAATATGAGAACATCTTTGTGCAAAAGGACAAGAGTTGAGTTTGGATAGCTGAAGCAGATCGGGAAACCCGCATTATGTTGCTCCAGAAATGCTCCAATGCACAGGGGTTAAAGTGGTTTGTGGTTAGCAAGCCCAGGCTGGTTGGATTCTACAAGTGACAGTATCTGTACCCTGACATAATAGGTTATAAAAGGTAAAGGCTGCTCCATGTGTCCTACTAATAGAGTGAATTAGTTCTAAGAGCCCATCCTTAGTAGGGACAGAGGGCGGCATGATTGGAGCACTTTTGAGGCAGCATGTAAGCTGCATCAATTGAAAATAATGTTTCGCTAGGAACGCAAATCCCCTGTATAGCTCAGAAAAGGTTTTCCAACGAGCTGCAGAAAGAGCTGTTGGGGTGTCCTGATCCCCCTGGAGGACCAGGGTCTGGAAATAGTCATACATGGCTGCTCAAATTTCAAACCAAAACTCTGGCTGAGTTAATAGGGCTCTATCAAAGAGCCAGGCCCCCGGATTCCCTTGAAGTGCAGTAGTATAGTAGTGAAAAGGAATAGCAGCATGATCTGAAATAGACGAGGAGTGAATCTTTACAGCGTCCACCTGGGGAGCTAACAATGTTGATATTAGAAAGAAATCTATGCGAAACTGGAATTTGTGAAGGGAGGAGAAGAAGGTAAAGTCTAGCTCATTGGGGTGTATTAGCCTCCGTAGGTCGACTAGAACAATATCTTTGATCATAGAGGTAAGCGCGATATGACTCTTGGGGGGACCACTTATCCTGGACTACTATTTGTCAATCAGAGGATCAAGACCTGAATGGAAACCCCCCCACTATCAATGAAGAATTAGCAGAGGCCTGCGCAGCCTGAGCAGTAATCGCAACAGGACAGGGTCATCCAAATTAGGAACATGAAGGCATATACATGTAATTTTAAAGTTACCCATCTTGAGGTGAACGCTGGGCTATCTACCCGCTGTGTCTAAGCAAATCGCTACAATAGTAGCATGCAGAGATTTCCTATCCAATATAGCAACCCCACATTTCTTAGAAGCAGCTGGGGAGTAGGCGGCCACCATGTAAGGTTTAGTATTGAAGTGGAAAGTTTCCTTCGAATTGAAATGTGTTTCTTGGAGGAAAATCAGGTCCGCAGCCTCATGATTTAGATAGCATATGAGTTTCCTCCGTTTTATCGGATTATGGATTCCTTGTACGTTCAATGAAAAATCTTACATGGTGCCATCAGTCGATACTAGACATTTTAGGTAAAAGCGCTTGAAAACTTACAACATAATCAGAATCTGTACACTAATGACATAAGCACCAAATATGCTGGCCAATACACCATATTGAAAAGTATGTACCAAAGTAACTTAGAGAAGAAGCAAAACCCCAAATGAATATGGCGACCAGATGTCTGCGGGAGGAGGCCCTAGAGAGGAGATAAGACATAATAAAAGAAAAGAAACACCAGAGTCCATAAGAAACACTGTCTCTGATATTCGTCGAGGCTACAATGGGTAGATGGAGTCGGGTCCCAGATATCTTCAAAATAAGGCGACAGACCTCCTTCGATAAACTCTTCGCTGAGCCGCGGTAAATCCAATATGGCAGGCACAGCGAATATGAAAGTACTGGCAGGAATATTCTGGAAATCAGCGCATCAAGTCGGCTTCTTTAGAGTCCAAAAACTCCGCTAGTAGATCAGGGTCCTCAAATGTTCTTGTCTGATTGTGAAGCGTGACTCGGAGCTTGGCCGGGTACAGCAGACCATAGCGTGCTTGTAATTGTTGAAGCCTCGGCCGAAATTCCAGAAAGCGCTTTCGGCGGTCGAAAGTGGGTTTAGCCAAGTCAGGATAGAAGGAGACCTTGTGGCTCTCAAACTCCATATGGCCCTTTGCCCGGGAGGCACTGAGAATTTGTTCCACATGTTGATATCTCAAAAGTCGAAAGATGATAGGCCGCGGGGTCTTCCTGTTGAGCGTTATGTTTGTGGGTACACGATGAGCACGATCGATCTCCAATTCTTTGGTGAAGGTGATTTGGAGCAAGGAAGGGAGGATTTTACTTAAAAACTCCTTCATGTCACCCAATTCCGCTCCCTCCGGTAGGCCCACGAGGCGCAGGTTGTTGCGGCGCGCTCTATTATTGCCATCTTCCACTTCTTTCTGCAAAGCCCGCACCTGACGTTCAACTTTGTCGAGTTTGGACAGCCGGACCGCATGGGAGTCTAATATATTCTCCATTTTGTCCTGACGCGAAGAGAGCCCTCTAGCCTGCCTTGCAGTACACCAAGATCTTCCCTCAGCGCTCGAAGTGCTTCACCGTTTGACTGCACGAGGTCCTTAACCCCTCTAATTTCTGCGAGGATTTCCTGCTGCATTTCGGGGCCCTCGCGCAAAGCCAGCCCCTTCTGCGGGGACGGGGGTTCAGTTTTGGAGCGTTTACCGTGAGTAGCCGCTGAAGAGCCAAATTCCAGGCGCGTAGGTTTGGTCCCCGCCATCTCACCAATGTGCCCCGGCAAGATCAGAGCAGAAATTCAAGTTTGTCCGGTGTTAATTCAGGATTCTGAGTAGGCCTCTCGGGAGCCTCAGCATTATGCGACCATCCCGCTGGACATCGGGCTCCGCCCCCCCTCTTGGCTTCAATTCTATCAAAATGCTTGGAATGTCTCAGACTCATCGGCAGTAAAAAATCGATATTGAAAATATCTGATCATGGCGCCTAATAGCATCAATGATTTTTCCGGCATATATTTCTATATAGATACTCCCACAGATGAAATCTTCAAAATATATTTAAATAAATATTGCTTAGCTTTAAGGCTATTTTAGGCACCGGCAATATATCCAAATGTCAGTACTTTAGCCATTTATGCCCATAAATCACAGCTTATGAATATAAATGACCTCATAAAATGCCAAACATTGTAAAACTACGCACGTTGTTTGCAAGAAGATAAGCAGAAACAATCATGTCTCTCACCCACTGAGAAATGGAAGCCTTAGGTATTGCCTCTCCCTTGCGGGAGCCTCCAAACAGAACAAACAACTTATCGGACTTCCTGAACCTTTCTGTGGTTTTCAAGTAATGGTAAAGGGTACAACTGACATCCAGGAGCTATAGCAACAGATCCGACTGGGATCCTCCCTCACCCAAAAAAAAATGGGAGAGAAAACGGTTGATTGATATGAAAGGTGGAAATTACTTTCAGCAGGAAGGATGGAACCGGACGCAATACCACCTTCTCCTTAGAGATGTTCTCGGCAAGATAAGGCGTGCAGCTATGAAATTCTCCTGGCCGAACAAGTGGCCACAAGGAAAACAGTCTTCAGTGTTAAGTCCTTCAGGGAGCACTTGGCCAGTGGTTCGAAGTGCGCCATTGTTAAGGCCAAAAGCACAAAGTTAAGGTCCAATGCAGGAACTATGGATCATAAAGGAGTATGAACTTGTTTTACGGCCCAAACGCACCACATCCAGATGGGCCGCTAGCATCTTACCCTGCACTTTACCCCTGTAACACGCCAGCGCTGCCACCTGCACCTGAAGCGAGTTGCATGCCAGGCCTTTATCCAACTTCTCCTGAAGAAAAGCCACCAATGCCGGGAGGGGAGCATCCAGGAGTCTCAGTTCCCTGTCTACACTCCAGCTCTCAAAAATCCTCCAGACCCTAATGTAGGCCAATGAAGTAGAACGCTTATGCGCTTTCAAAAGGGTTGCAATAACTGCACCTGAATAACCTCACTTCACTAGCCGTGCCCTCTCAAGAGCCATGCCATAAGCGAGAATCTATCCATCTGAGGCATCCGGACTAGACCCTGCATCAGCAGGTCGCTCCTGGTTGGAAGTCGCCAGGGATTGTCCACCAGCAACCTGATGAGATCAGCATACCACGGTCTGCGTGGCCAGTCTGGTGCAATTAGGATGATCATCCCCCTGTGCACCTTGATCCGTTGCACCACCCGTCCTATCAGAGCCCAGGGTGGAAACACAGAGCAGTTCTGCGTCCGGACATTGTTGTATGAGCACGTCGAGGCCCTCTGACATCCGTTCTCTTCGTCTGCTATAGAAAAGGTTTGCCTTTGCCGATGCCAGGATTGCCATGAGGTCCATAACTGGAGGGCCCCAGCCGTGAACCAGCTGTACAAAAATCCCATCTTTCAGCATCCATTTGCCGCCAGGGTCCACTCTTACTTTGCTGAGCTAATCAGCCACCACGTTTGTTCTTCCGGCCACATGTGCCACCGACAAAACCTGAACATTGTCCTCCACCCATGCCAGCAGGAGAGCAGCCTCATTTTCCAACTGGACACTGCCCGTGCCTCCTTGTCTGTTGATGCTTCCTCTGTCGACAAGCTGCCCTGTGCCACCTGTACCTGGCAGAGGGCCCCCCAGCCTGACAGGCTGGCATCCGTCATTATGGCGATCCACCTCGGCGGCTCCAGTGGCATCCCTGCTAACAGTTTGTCGGATGTCAGCCACCACTGAAATGCAGACTTGACCTCCTAGAAAAAACCTGACCTGCAGATGTAGCTTGTTCATCTGCTCTAAAGGTAAGAAGACCTTGCCCAGGTGAGTCCGAAAATGAGCTCTCAGGTAAATCAACTCCTGAGCTGGATTTGTTTTGCTCTTGGCTGCATTGATCACCTAATCTAGGCTCTGCAGGAACTCAACCACCCGAGCGTTAGCCTTTACACTTTCTTCCCTGGACTCTTCCCATATCAGCCAATTGTTGAGGTATGGGTGTACCAGAATTCCTTCCTTCCGCAGAGCCGCCGCTGCGACAACCATGACCTTGGTAAAAGGTCCTGGGTGCCGTTGCTAGGCTGAATGGAAACAAGGTCTGGTTGCAGCTCAGGCCTTTGATGCTCCTTCTGGCATCTGGTGCATGGCAACGGGAGGCTACAGCACCAGCACACCTGCAAGAGGATGGGGCAAGCTGGCTATACTGCAGGGTGGATATCTTCCAAGGCAGATCGAGGGGCACACCGGGCCATCTCAGTGCCTGATTCTGCAACCGTTGGAATGTCTAAATCCTGTGGTGCAGAATTGGGTACGAACGGAGCCTGTCCAGTGTTTGGATGTCCGGATGGCCCAGACATCTCCCTGTTGGAATCGGGCTTTATGTATCTTTATAAAGTAGGTGAGTGTCTTCTCCATTTTCATACCTACGCGCCTTGTTAATAAAACTTACCATCCACATATGTACTTCCTAAAATATGCATATGCACTGCAACTCTGCCTCCTCTCCATCCAAAGTATGCCCTTGGGAACACCTATGCGCAGATCATGTAAAGGCGAACACACGCTTTTCGCATGTGTACTTTTTGCATGCACATGCTATTGCCCGATTTTAGAAAAACTCTCTTCTGCATGTAGCACAGACTTTACCTATGGAAAAAGCTTTATAAAATTATCCTTAAAGGGTCTAGACTCAGGCAGAATGCATGGGAAATACTTTATTATAGGAAATATGGGAGTCACCTAGAATAACCTCTCAGTGGAGGTGATGGATGACAAAATAATACAAGATAGCAAGAGATACGAACAAAGGATCTTATGATGTGAAATTGAGGGCAAAGCTTGAGAACAGATGGGCTTTGTAGTGCTGCATCGGGAATAGGCAGACCGGACAGGTTTTGAGGTTTTTATTCATTGTCCTTTTCTATGTAATTTTTTATGTAAAATTACATATTCTTTTTTTTTTTTTTATTTGGAATTTCAACAAACTTACAAAGCAAGCATAAAGAAACTATAGATGTTTCTCTCTCTCTCTCTCTCTCTCTTTTTTTTTACATATTCTTATACTTTTTGTAGCCTGCTAAATATTTGATGGTTTCTATTATGTCTCTCCTTCACCATTCTTAGTAGCTGTTCTCCGAACTGCTTCTATCCTTACATGGTCCTTACCAAGATATGGCCTCCAGAAATTACACAGTGTTCAAGGTGAGGTCTCACTAGTGACCTATGCAAGAGCAATATTACCTCAATTATCCTACTGGTGATAAATCTCTTTATGCTCCCCAAAGACAAAAGAGCAAGCTTGCTACTGAAAATGTAAGGGAAGGTGACAGAATTGCTCATAAAATCGCTATAACTATCACGCCCGTTCCTCGTTTACACATTACTCTGCAAACTGTCTTTTCCTTCTCTGTGGTAGAAATGGGAACGCTACTCTTGATTTGTGGATACACTCACAAATTTTGGCATTCAGACAGCATAGCTCTTGTCAAGATGATTAAACCTGTCTTGAGGGCTGTACATTAATATGTCATATCTGACCTATCAGAAATGTCATGGTAAGGAAATCTCTGCATGTAAATAGAAAAGAAGGCAATAGATGCAAATTATATAATTAATGATCTTTTTACATTTCCAAGCATTAACCTGATTTATAGTAACCCCGAATGCAGTGGGGAAAGGAGGAAGAGGAGGATAGGGAGGGGGGATGGAACTTTTCTCCTCTTTTCTTTCTTTCTGCATTTCTTTGATGGTCTTGCTGGGCAACCAAAGACCCAAACCGCTCATGTCATGCAAGAAAAATTTCTTTTCTGATTTAGCTCTCTAATGCTGCATTTTTGTAAGCCTGAACTATGGAGCTGTTTTAGTAAGGTGAAGTAAGTTTTTTTTTTTTTTTGTACTTATCTTACGTTTTGCATAAAAATTAGCTCATGGCACGTGCAAAAGTCATGCGCTAGTTGTCGGGGGGGGGGGGGGGGGGTTGTGGCCAGCCTGTTCCTAGCTGTTACCCACAGAAAACTAGCCTAAGATATGGCAGCAACATTCACAATTAACACAGGTATTTATTTATTTAACATTTCTTATATACCGCCTTTCAAGATATCAAGGCGGTTTACATTGAACAAACTTGATACTTGAGACCACTCACTTAGGCAGCATTAAATGCACCTGTGCTCTGGAACATTGACAGCAATGTGCTCTTCATACCCAAATTCTGTCCCTAACCCGCCCATTCCCTGTGCCATTGCATGATGTGCATTTACCACGAGAATCAACATGCACTACCTGCCAGGCTAGCATGGTAACAGTCACTGCAGCTCTGCATTAACAATTGCCACATGCTAAAATTCATGTTAACTGCTTAGCGCACTTTAGTAACAGGGTCCCTTTATGTAATGGCTTTAGATCATTGTGCATAACCCAGAGGTATGAGGAAAATAACCTATACTGCGCCTGGCAGATACAAGCCCCACACAGACTGGATGGGGGGCATGTATCTGTCTGCCACCATGTTACCACATTGCCGTGTGCTGTTAATGATTTATTGAGCTTAATATACTTGTCTCTTGAAGCTGTTGTTGGGTTTTCTTGGTAAAGCGTGACCTGAGATATTACCAGGCCTTTCTTCTACACAGTAAGCCTACAGCACCTGGTATTCCAAGGCGGTCTCCTATCCAAGTAGTAGCCAGGCTTGACCCTGCTTAGTTTCTAAGAACACATCCATTCAGAGCAGTATGGCCATAGTCATATGTTGCCTGCTTGCTATGTAACAAATATATTATCTGTTCAATGCACCTAAACTTCACTAAATGCCTTTGCTCTAAGGTTTAGGAGTTCATACAAGTATAAATAACAGGTTTACATGGATATATGGCTCTGTGTCTAATTAGCAATTTTAGAAAAAACGCTGCTTACACATCTATATCTGTATAAGGTTGCCAACTGGCTCCAGATGCGCCCGACAGGCTTGATCCAGTCCTGGGTTTACCCTATTGCATGCAGGGACATGTAGTCTTGCTTTTCTTATGGAGTGCAATAGGGAATTCAGAACTACATCTCCATGCATGCAATGGGGTAAACCCAGGACTGGATCAAGCCTGTTGGGCGCATCCGGAGCCAGTTGGCAACCCTATATCTGTAGCATGCACAGTTTTGAAGAGAGTGTGTTCAGGGCGTGGTTTAGGCAGGCCTAAACATTTTGCAAGTATTTCCTATTTTGCAATGGCAATGCATGCATACTTTAAAACATTTGCCCATCAGGATCTACACCTGCTCCATCACCCATAGGTGCCAGCTAACTGCTTGTTTGAATGAATTCTTTGGAGGAGTAACTGAAGGGGCAACTGCGCTTATCTTTCTGGTATTTTCAGTTTTTAAAGCCATCTGAAAAAGTCCAAGGTCTGAATTTTGTTGCCCGGCTTCTTGATTGGTTTTCCTTAATCATCCAGTTTTGCAAGTGAATGCAAGTGGCAGCCCTTGTAGGCGTGGGCTGCAAAATCATTCCTTCCGCACACGGACGTGCCGCTTCTTACACGGTCAAAGCCACAAGCGATGTGTTCAGCGAACCATTTGTAAAATACACTTCAAATTATGACTGGCATCTTGGATGCCTCTTTTTCTACTCAACCACTCAAAGAAAAGAGTACAAGTGAATCTAACCACTGAAGGAAACCAAGATTGGTAGCCAATATTTCTAAAAAAAAGGCTGCCCAATAGTAGTCAGTTGTACCATAAATATAGTTTTCTCGAAATTAAATTACTCGCTTTAAAGAAAGGGAAGGGGCATGGTCTCAGGCAGGGCCAGCCTGTCCATTATGTGAGAATGTTCTTCGTACAGGGCCCTGCGCTTCAGGGGGCCCCGCACAAACTTCATTCTCACACTATGGATGGCTTTAGAGGTGAGTTGGGGAGGCCCGCAAAAGGCCCTGGCTCACCTCCGCACAGCCGCCAGCATGAAGAGCAGCGTTTTTCCCTCACACTGTGTTCTAGTGAAGCGTACGAGTGTCAGGAAATGTCCTTTAACCTTTCTCTGCATTCAGCGTGCTTCACTAGAACACAGCTACCAGTGTGAGGGAAAACGCCGCTCTTCACGCTGGCGGCTGTGCAGAGGTGAGCCGGAGCCTCACATTGGCCTCCCCAGCTCACCTCTGAAGTCGCTTAGACAGGTGCAAGGCTCTTTTGGGGGGGGGGGGGGTGTCTAGGATAGGACTGGAAATGGCTGATGGGGGGCTAGCATTGGAAATGGGGGCGAGCACTGGAAATGGGCTGATTGGGAGAGAGCTTGGAGTGGAAATGGGCCAATGGGGGTCGGAATAGGACTGTAAATAGCTAATGGGGGGGACGGACTAGGATTGGAAATGGGCTGATAGGGGGCTGGAATAGGGCTGGAAATGGCTGATGGGGAGCTGGAATAGGACTGGAAATGGCTGATGGGGGACTAGGATTGGAATTGGGCTAATGGAGAGCTGGAATAGGGCTGGAAATGGCTGATGGGGAGCTGGAATAGTACTGGAAATAGCTGATGGGGGCTAGGGCTAGACATGAGCTGATTAGGGGGGCTAGACTGGAAATGGGCTGATGGGGGGCATGAAAGAAGGGAGTGGATGCTGGGTGGGGCTGAAACTAGAAGGGAGCTGATGTTGGGAGAGGACTAGAAGGGGATGGGGCTGGGGAAATTAGGATGGAGAGGGGAAAAGATATTTTGTGTGGGAGTGAAGAAAAGTCTACGACTGGCCAGGTATAGGGAGAGTAAGTGGGGATTGAGGATGGAGGGGTAAAGTTTGAGTGGATGATAAAGGAATAAAAAAAGAAATAGAGGAAAGAGAAAAAGGGGAAAGATCAGTATGTTAAAGCAGATGCAGAGAGAGAATAGCAAAATTCTAAAGAGAGAAGAAAGGAAAAATGGGTAGCTATCAGAAGACATGAAGAAACCAGAGGAAAATGACTGGAGCAATTGCAACTAAAAAATAAAATGCCCAAACAAAAGGTAGAAAAATACTTTTTTATTTTAAATTTATTAACTGGAATAAGTTAGCTCAGAGAAATGTGTATTGCTAACGTCTTTGCGTTTTTGTTTAGTACAAGAGGAAATTAATTTATTGTTTTATTTCTCCAGTGTTGTATATTCCAAGTTTGGCTTTTGGGGTTCCCAATTTAATTACAGTCTTTCTATTTTTAAATTGTGATCCCTTGTTCTTTGTTTGGTGATGGTCTATGTTCTGCATGTGTAACCGAGCTGATGTATTCTGTTCATGTAGTTTCTATTTGACAATGCCACTTATTCTCTTTCCCCAGTAAGATGTATTGATTTAATATTTGCAGTGTTGCCTTTTGATAGGTAGGATTTGGTGCTTTGTTAGTCCTGATAGTGCCGTTATGATATGGCGGGTTTGCTATGGGTTCTAAATGAGCAGTGTTTATAGTACTTCCTAATGTGCCTGGCAGTTGGCACTGGAGTATAGTAATGTAGAAATCTGGTAGTCTTTCTTTATCCAGACACTCATTAAGAGTCATGTTTCCTAAACGTTAGCGCATGTTAACATTATGCAAATATGTATGCAAATGAGGCCCCGCAATGAGTCTCCGCACATGGTCCCACACCCCTCTTGGGCTGCCCCTGGGCTCAGTACAAGGGCTGGGGGCTATGCTTGTGGTTAACCTTCACCGCAGCATCACACCCAATACAAATACCCTTATACTCATTCATAGGCCAACCAGGAGTATTTTTACAACTTTTAAATGCATTTAAAAACTTGAAAAACGTAGGTTTAGTAATCATTGCATCCCCGACCCTCAAAGAAGATAGTGCTGTCTGACCCACCGTCGACTCAAGTTTCGCCCTCACTTTTTCTATGGGCTGCCTCAGGACAGGTCAAACCAGCAGTACTGTTCTAATTAGATTGTAAGCTCCGATGAGCATGACTCTGACGAGCAGAGACTGTCTCTTGTATGATGGCTACCTCTTGTAGGTTAGCTGTGCTGTGCTGCGTGCGTGGCGCTTTATAAGTGCTGAATAGTAGTAGTAGCAGCAGCTTTGTATGCCTTCAGGTATGAACAGAGCCCCATATTAGGGGTATTTAACAGGAAACTGATGGCATTCAAGCAGACTCCCAACCAGTAAGATTAAATTGCTGCTAGCCAATCCAATGACTCATTCAATCCAATTGGCTGAACAGCCTTAACGCTGAGGATCCCCCTTTGCTCCAATGTTGCTAAACGCTGCTCCACTTGACCGGCGGCAAGATTTGCAATGCCATCTAATACCAGCCAACGGAGCTACTGCCATTGATGTTGATATTCCAAACAATGGGGTACTATCAGAGCGGTCAAAACCTTATTGAACAGCCGTGATTTGTGTTCGCTTAAGGGGACTCTGATTTGATGGCATGTTCTCCCTACATATACTCGAGGGCAGGGGCATAGGATCACATATACTACCCAGGATATCTGACAGTTCGTTATCCATTTCAGAGAGTAGGTAATCCCGCTATTTGGCTTCGTCCATTCATCCACGTCTAAAGAAGTGGCACACATGGTACAACAGCCGCATGGGCTATGATGTCCCTTTTGTTGTCACGCCAGACTCCATGTTAAAAAGTCAGAATGGACCAACTATGCAGACAAACTATGGAAAATCCTGCTCCATAATCTCTAGGGCTGACCTTTACTTTGGTTCTATGGAGCCTTTGAGGTATTCAAGATTCTTAGTTTATAATTCAAAAACATCAAATGAATTGAAATAAAACTATGTAGTAAAGACAAAATCATACCCTTTTGTTTTCAAGAACATATTAGATTGAAAAGCTCAGAATATTAAAAATGCCCCTACATATATTTATTTATTTGTTTTTATATACCGCGCTTTTTCAAATCAGTGCGGGTTTACATATAACATGAACAATCAAAACATTTTACATAGAGCTGGAGATATCAAGAAACAAAAACAGTGGAACGGTTACATTGAACAGATTTAAAAGATTGAAAAGATATTAGCAGATGCAATACATTCAGATTCAGAAAGGTGCAAAATCAAGGGGAGGGGTAAGAAGTGGTATAGGAGAGACTGCTGTTGGCTACTGAGCAGGGCTGAAGAGATCTATCAGACCTGCATTTAGGAAAGCACAACACAGGCAACTGCTTAAACATAGAAACATAGAAACATGATGACAGAAAAAGACCACATGGCCTATCTAGTCTGTCCTTCCATAACAACAACTACAACAGTCCACTTTTTACCTTTAGAGATCCTCTGTGTTGGTCCCATGCTTTTTTGAATTCAGTTACTGTCCTCATCTCTACCACCTCCACTGGGAGACTATTCCATGGATCCACTACTCTTTCTGTAAAGAAATATTTCCGCATATCACTCTTGAATCTATCTCCCTTCACCCTCATCCCATGTCCCCTCGTAGCAGAACTTGCTTTCAATTGAAAGAGGCTCTCTCCCTGAACATTTATGCCACGGAGGTATTTAAACATCTCAATCATATCACCTCTATCCCGCCTTTCCTCTAAGGTGTACATATTAAGATCCTTAAGTCTGTCCTCATATGCTTTATAATGAAGCCCACTAATCATTTTAGTAGCCAACCTTAGGATGCCAGATTCTGAGGTGACAAATTCACTGGCCAAAGAGGAGCCTACTTTCACTTATTTTAGGGTCGTATGTATGTGGTGCATCAGAGGCGCTACTATGACACTATGTCCTTCTTCTGGTTCTCCAATCTGTTTGGGATCTCTGACGCTCTCCTCCCCTGCTCTCTGGAATCTTCTATCTGGTCTTGCCTGTGGGTGCCAAAATCTTAAATCCAGCCTGAGATCAGTCACAGAGGAAGTTTTCTTTAGTCGTCTTTCAGCAACAGTCGACCCCAGAGCAGGGGAGGAAAACATGGATAATAGCGAATAAAAGAGAAATTAGTAAGATGGAAATGGCAATGTTAGCATGACAGCTGCACAAATATTTCACAGGAGGTTAAAAGGCCACATCACAGTTTAATACTAATTGAAGGCACCCTCATTGCGAGGCTCAGCAAAGATAGCAAAAGGCATACAGGATGAAGACTGAATTACCCTTCCACCTACAAAAGTGGTCCCTTCAGAGCAGGGTTAAAGACTGGAATGGGTAAACATGAGTCAGTTGTTTACTCTTTCAAAAAATACAAAGACTAGGGGCACACCATGAAGTTATTAAGTAGTACATTTAATTTTTTTAAATTTTATTTTTAATACATTTTCAATGGAATTCCAAGACCAAACGCTTGTACAGAAATGGTAGTTTCTTGTCACTCCAAAAGATGATCACAAAAAAACCAAGCTAGAGCCTAACAATTCTACAAGGAACAAAGAAGCCAAAAGCTCTGTACAGAGGAAAAAAAGAGCAGGCAGGTATCTAACAAAACCATACTTCTACGGAAGCGTATCAAGACTCAGATTGAAGAGCAGAGGCCAACAGGGGTGACTGGGAGCCCATCCCTAAAAGAAGCTGCATCAATTACACAGGATCATAAAAACTATATTTAACAGTTCTGTATGTAAACATTGTGATAAGGAAGCTTATCATAGCTCAGGAAGGAGCTATAGTAAAGGTGAAGTGACTCTGAACAAGCAACCTGTCAGTTCTGGTAGAAATAAGAAAACAGAATTTTTCCATAAAAGACTACCAGTCCCAGAATGCACCAGGTTTCCAACAGCCATTAGAGGAGCTGAAGTGGGGAAACGTGTGTTCAATAAGGAGGGCTATGAGGTAATCCCCAAGCACTCATCTCAAAGGGCAGGGCCTGATTCAGCACAGCTGCGCTGTGCTAGGGTGGAGCACTCATCTAAGCAGAATAAAGGTAGAGTTTATTCTACAGAGAATTATCCTCAGATTCAGCTTGGACATCTTCATGATCTTGGACATCTTCATCATCTGGAGGATCATCAGAAGCAGAAGCCAGAGCGGATGGACAGAGAGGGCAAGAAACCTTTTGGAAGAAAGAAGAGAAAAGCATTTGGGAGGTCTAAAGGAGTCCAGAGCAGTACGTTGTAAAAGGTTTGCCTATTGGCTAGCTGTGTCTCCCTAGGCAGCTGCCTAGATGGAGACCTAGTTTGAGTTGTGGAATAATAAGAGTCGTGTCCAAAGTGAATTAAGGATGGGTTTTATTCCCTGTCCCGTATGGATGACTTTCAGATAAGGACAACACAAAATAAGCTGTTACATCACAGGCAAAAGAACAAAAACCAAGCTTCTTCTTTGCTTTCTCAAAACCAAACAAAAATGTATTATCTTCCTTTAAAGAAATCAAAACACTTCCTTTTCTTCTCTTTAACACAGAGATTCTACAGTGTCTGTTACACCCAGACTACAATCCATGGGCTCCTGTATGTTCCCTGGGATAGTGCTTTCCCACTGCATCCCCTCTTGGGCTTCGCCTATGTGGGATCTCTGAGCTTTTGCCAATCTGTGCTCAGACCACTGCTCTGGGGCAAACTCTGTCCTTGGGAGGTATAGTTGCAGCTGCGGGGGTTCAGAGGTAACAGGAGCTGAGTTGGGGAATTCTTCCCAGTCCCTAAGCCATTGAGGGAATTCTTGTTTCCTGTATGCTTTTCCTTTCTTCCCCGAATCTACTCCACTCCCTTTATAATATAGAGGGTACTTATCTTTGCCACTAGAGAATATGGCTTCTAGTCCTTCTTCCTCTAGCCAGGGTTTTCTCCCAGACCTGCAGACTGCTTTGCTCCGGCAGTATCTGTTGCCGGGTCTAGCAGGGTAGTACTTGCTTCCTGCTTCCTGTGAGACTCTCTGAGTGTGAACTTTGCTCTCTGGAGATCTGGCTGCTTGCCTGGGAGCGAGGACCCCTCTGGTTGGGAAGACCTTAGCTCTATCTCCCCTGATCCACTCGGGTTCGTCAGACTGCTTCTGTTCAAACCTGGCTCTCCAAGGTAGTGGGTCTCTTACTGTTTGGTCTGGAGTTTTCAAATCAGCTTCTCTGCTTGTGAATTCACCCTCCCTGCTTGGAAATTCCTCCTCTCTGCATGTGAATTCATCCTCTCCTTCCTCTCCCCTCTCACTTGCTTTTCTCCTGGTTTTATTGGGCTGCCCATTGAACGTGGAACGTGACTGTTCCCACAGGTGAGCCTGATTAGAGCTCTGAATTCTCTCTGCGTCACTGCAACCCTGAGGAATGTTTGTTTCTTCACTCCCTGCCCCGTTGCACAGTGAATGTCTCCACTGACCCTGTGACTGTGAGGTAAGCTCTTCATTTCTAAATGCTTTTAATACTTCAGATTTTATGCTATCTCCCTCATAAGAAATAAGCTCCCTTTTAGAGCCTCTCTGGTTATTTCAAGCTGTGTACTGTCTATCTCATGACCAGTAAGCCCTTCCTTTGTTTTCCCTTTTAAAGTTTTACTCTCTGTGCTGTCTACCTCATGACATATCCCCCCACTTAAGCTATTTCGGGCTGAGGGACCTATGTCGCTACAGCACGAAATCCATGATGCTTCACCCGTCTTAACCTGGGGCTGTATCTGCACCTGCCCCACTGCCGCCTCACGTTCACGCCATGGTTTTAGAACGTTGACGTGATACGTTTGTTGGCGACCCTTGTCCGTCTCTACCACATAGGAGACTGGTCCTTTGCGAGCCACTATGGTATAGGGCCCCCTCCACTGAGCCTCAAATTTTGGCCCAGGATCTGATACCATCACCATTACCTTATCCCCAATTGGGAGCTGCCGTGGTTGTTTCCCCCTGTCGTAATATTTTTTCTGCTGCTGTTGGCTACCCTGCAGATGTTGTTCAGCAGCTTGAGAGGCCCTCTGCAACCGCGAACGAAGTTCCTGTAGGAACTGCGGCACCCCTATCTCCTCCCTTTTTGGCTCCACCCACTGGTCCTTCAAAATATCCAGGATACCCCTGGGAGCCCTGCCGAACATCAATTCGTAAGGGGATGCTCCTAACGAGGCCTGAAGGCGCTCCCTGCTGGCGTATAAAGCAAAGGGGAGCATAGTGTCCCAATCAGCCATTTTACCATCGAGTCCCCGTCTTAACAATTGTTTGAGGGTCTGATTAAAGCGTTCGACCATCCCGTTAGATTGGGGGTGGTATGCTGATGTCTTTATGTGAGCTATCCCGAAGGCCTCCCAAACTTGTGTCATGTACCGGGATAGGAAATTGGTTCCCCTATCCGTTAACATTTCCCTCGGGAACCCTACTTCGCAAAATATTTTAATTAACTCCCCCGCTATTACCCTTGCAGAAATGTTTCTTAGTGGGATAGCCCAGGGAAACCTGGTGGCCTGATCCATTATGACAAGGATGTATTGGAATCCCCTAGGGGTTTTCACTAAGGGGCCCACTATGTCCATCGCCATCCGGTGTATCGGCTCAGAAATAGTAGGTATGGGTATCAAAGGAACCCCTCTAGGCTTTGCGGCGGAAACCCTCTGACAGGACGGGCATGCCTCGCCAAATCGCTTGATCTCCTGGAACACCCCCGGCCAATAAAAACGGGCCAGTACCTGATCCAGGGTACCTACAACGCCTTTATGTGCCCCTACCGGGTGGTCATGAGCCAATCTCATTACAGTGGCTTTAAAGGCCGCGGGTATCACCAGCTGTTTTCTAGTGTTCCCTGACTGTGGGTCTTTACTCTCTCTATACAAGAGCTCCTCTTCTATGTAAAACCTAGGAAGAGAGTTTTTATCAATCTGGGCATATTCCAATGCGCGTTTTAATGCGGGATCTGTTTTTTGTTCCCTTGCAAAGGAGGGAAATTTCCGTACCAGTTCTGCCGGTACCCATGGAAAACCTATTTCCTCTCTTACTTCTGCCCTTAGCTGGGCCCTACTGTGGCGCTCTCGCCTCTTATCGCCCTTACTTTTCCTATTAGCCTTTTTTGGGTGGTTAATCAAACCCTCATGTCTGGGTAATTCTCCTAACAGGTCCTCCAGAGGCCTATCTTCCTCCTCCCCATGGGACTCAACTTCCTCCTCTGATGGGGGATCGACCTCCTCCCCGGGTTCACAACCCTCCTTTGAACTGTGGGCCTGGGATCTCGTAGAAACTAACCCCTTTTTCCCTCGCATGTCTTCCCCTATGCTCTTACAGAAAAGTGGCCAGTCACGACCTAAAACTATGTCATAGGGTAGGCGGGGAATCATTGCTACCAGGATCTTCCTACGAGTACCTAACGCTTTTACCACTACCCTATATAAAGGATATGTAGTGGAGGATCCATGAATACATCGGATCTTGCTACGGCCCTCAGGTTGATTCAGGGGAAAGGTCCTACTATTCTGTAGTAAGTGCCAGAACTTCTTTGACACCATCGACTGGTCGGCCCCTGAATCCAGCAAGGCCTTGGCCCTCACGCCCTGCACTTCTACATCAAGGCGAAAGCCCTCTTGCTTATACTTTTCTTTTTCAGTGATAAAGGCTGTGCGTGCCCTACATTCGTATCTCTTGTGACCAGCTTTTCCACATTTAAAACACAGGCGAGAATCATACAACCTTCCATTACCCATACTTTTTACTGTACTTTGTATGCGTACCTTAGGATCTTTCATCACTCTACCGAAGTTTGCTACGCCATACGAGTCATTAGCCCCTCCGTATAGTTTAGGGGCCATTTGAGCCTCCATAAACCTTTCTGTTAAGAGGGCAGCCTCGTCTGACGTTTGACAGTTCTGCAGAGTGAGAAAGGCCCGTACCTCTGCGGGCACAGCTTCCGAAAACTGTTCCAATACAAGCATATCTACAATACTTTCCTTAGTTCTACCCTCTGGCGTAAGCCATTTCCCTACCAGGCTCCGTATCCTTTGGCCTAATGCCTTTGGAGTTTCGCCTGGTTGCATTCTTGTGGCTCTCAGCATTCTTCTATACACCATAGGTGACAGGCCTAGCCTGTCCCTTATGGCTATTTTTACCTCCTTATAGTCATTGGCCTGGGTGGCCGGCATAGCTTTGTATGCAGCTAGGGCTTCTCCCGTCAGGGAGGTAGCTAAACGAACAGCCCATTGCTGCTCAGGCCAGCCTGCACCTTGAGCTACCCGCTCAAATGCCTCAAGAAAATCGTCTATGTTATCCTTCCCCGACCACTGTCCAAAGGATAAACTCCCACATGTTTGTGGGCCTACCCCACACCAATGTCCTTCAGTCCTGCGGTCGGTCTGCCGCTCCTGCAGTAGCGCTTGTAGAAGATCCATCAGCGGTTTCTGTTGCTCTTGCATCGCTGCCAGTGCTTGCATCTGGCACTGCTGGGCCAGGTCACGCTGTCTCTCGAACTGCAATCCAATCCAGTTCATGATGTCCGGTGAGGTTTCCATGCTGGCAGCCTGAAATAAATCAAGAAAAAGACACCAAGTGCGGAACCTTTTTTTTTTGAATACAGCTACCCTGGGATTTCTGGTCTCCCAGATACCTCTTTACAGAATCCCACCCCGGCTCTACCCAGATACCTTTACCTGAGCCAGGTGGTGATTCTGGCGTTTGAAAAAAGGTTCTTGGCTCCTCTTAATCCTGTAGTTGTTTGGGGTGTGGCACAAAGTAGTCCCGGTCGTGTTCTCCGGCGTTGGTGAGTCCTTGTAGCTTATGCGGTGCTCCTCTCTTCAGGCATCCGAAAAACTACGCCATTTGTAAAAGGTTTGCCTATTGGCTAGCTGTGTCTCCCTAGGCAGCTGCCTAGATGGAGACCCAGTTTGAGTTGTGGAATAATAAGAGTCGTGTCCAAAGTGAATTAAGGATGGGTTTTATTCCCTGTCCCGTATGGATGACTTTCAGATAAGGACAACACAAAATAAGCTGTTACATCACAGGCAAAAGAACAAAAACCAAGCTTCTTCTTTGCTTTCTCAAAACCACACAAAAATGTATTATCTTCCTTTAAAGAAATCAAAACACTTCCTTTTCTTCTCTTTAACACAGAGATTCTACAGTGTCTGTTACACCCAGACTACAATCCATGGGCTCCTGTATGTTCCCTGGGATAGTGCTTTCCCACTGCATCCCCTCTTGGGCTTCGCCTATGTGGGATCTCTGAGCTTTTGCCAATCTGTGCTCAGACCACTGCTCTGGGGCAAACTCTGTCCTTGGGAGGTATAGTTGCAGCTGCGGGGGTTCAGAGGTAACAGGAGCTGAGTTGGGGAATTCTTCCCAGTCCCTAAGCCATTGAGGGAATTCTTGTTTCCTGTATGCTTTTCCTTTCTTCCCCGAATCTACTCCACTCCCTTTATAATATAGAGGGTACTTATCTTTGCCACTAGAGAATATGGCTTCTAGTCCTTCTTCCTCTAGCCAGGGTTTTCTCCCAGACCTGCAGACTGCTTTGCTCCGGCAGTATCTGTTGCCGGGTCTAGCAGGGTAGTACTTGCTTCCTGCTTCCTGTGAGACTCTCTGAGTGTGACCTTTGCTCTCTGGAGATCTGGCTGCTTGCCTGGGAGCGAGGACCCCTCTGGTTGGGAAGACCTTAGCTCTATCTCCCCTGATCCACTCGGGTTCGTCAGACTGCTTCTGTTCAAACCTGGCTCTCCAAGGTAGTGGGTCTCTTACTGTTTGGTCTGGAGTTTTCAAATCAGCTTCTCTGCTTGTGAATTCACCCTCCCTGCTTGGAAATTCCTCCTCTCTGCATGTGAATTCATCCTCTCCTTCCTCTCCCCTCTCACTTGCTTTTCTCCTGGTTTTATTGGGCTGCCCATTGAACGTGGAACGTGACTGTTCCCACAGGTGAGCCTGATTAGAGCTCTGAATTCTCTCTGCGTCACTGCAACCCTGAGGAATGTTTGTTTCTTCACTCCCTGCCCCGTTGCACAGTGAATGTCTCCACTGACCCTGTGACTGTGAGGTAAGCTCTTCATTTCTAAATGCTTTTAATACTTCAGATTTTATGCTATCTCCCTCATAAGAAATAAGCTCTCCTTTTAGAGCCTCTCTGGTTATTTCAAGCTGTGTACTGTCTATCTCATGACCAGTAAGCCCTTCCTTTGTTTTCCCTTTTAAAGTTTTACTCTCTGTGCTGTCTACCTCATGACAACGTATACTGGAAGAAATTCCAAAGGCAAGTTTACACCATTGGACAGGGGAAAGCCAGAGGAATGGTGATGCAGAGCTAGGAACCTCCAGACGGTACCTGTGAGGGAGACGGCTGCACTTGGAAGGGACCCTAGGACCCGTGCCAGAAGGTATGTGAAGAGAGACCCAGTGTCCAGGGATCTGGATTGGAAGGCTGGACATAAGAACTGGACTACATACTGGCCAGGCTATTTAGAGAGGAACACTAACAGCAATGGAAGCTCAGGTATGAACACTGATCTATGCCCTAGCTATACCCTTGAAAGACAGCAAGGAAACAAGTATTCTCCTGAGAGTGCTCCATTGAGAAATTCCTCTGTGCCAATCCATGATATTGAACCCATGATTGTTGAAGAAGGGGGAGCGGTTATAGATACAGCTGTGAATACATGGATTGCTCTCTGTCTAAACTCCTTTGGTAATTTACTGTTACAAAGTACAACAACCATCACAAAGAAATACAAACTTGTTCTTTAAATCTACTCAGAAAAGCTCCTGAGTAGGATTTGAGCCAGGCAGTAGAAAGTAAGCCAGCTAAGGGGTTTCAGCTGGATAACTGCTAGCAATTGAGCCTTACCTAATTGCTTGTGAGCTCTGAGGGAATCACTTCTGAATCTGTGTGTGAAGATATAAGAAGTTAACCTGAAAAGAACAGTTTTTTCTTTTCCCTTCTTTGTGGGTTTTGCTTGTTGTTTGAAGCATTGCTAAGGAAATATTAGCTAAAGTCTACAGAAAAGACCATTCTGTTACTATCCTGGTCTTTATTCTTTTGATTTGATTGCCTGACAAGTTCAGCTGTTGTTTTCCTGATTTTGTTTTTCTAAGTTTAACACTGAAAGCAAGTATCCTGTTTTAAGTGCTACCAAGCATATCTGTGTTGGGAGAAATAACCCCATAAATAAATATCTTATTGGCTTTACACTCAAGCACAACTAATTATTGTGAACGGCTGTGTCTGGTGTGAATGGACTACATTTCCCACAATCCCTTGCAAATCATATTAGTATATGCCTTTGCCAAGACTGTGAACATTCTCACCCAGGCATCCGTCTGACAACATACATCTACAAGGAAAAACTTAAGCCAGAAAAGAACCCCAAGTTGTAATACCCCAGGGCGCATAAGTAGGAAACACCATCTTTTCTGCTGGGTAATTTTCGAAACATCAGGATACATGTGAACGTTACAACCAAAAAAAGTCTCAGCTTGGTGGCAGAAATGAAAGTATAGGGGAGTCTCTATCAGATTCTAAGACGAGGGCTTTTATTAGCTTAGCAATGCTTATATACCAGGTCAAAGCAGTGTACATTCAGGTATGGTATATATTTTTCTTGTCCCCAAAGGGCTCACAATCTATCTATTTAACATTTATAAAGCACTGTACATACATGAAGAAAAGACAGTTCCTGCTCATCAGAGCTCACAATCTAGTCAAGAAGATCACAAAATACAAATACAATCAAGTAAGACAAAGTATACAATAAACAAGAAGAGCAAAAACAAGAATCAAGAACAGAAAGCAATAGAGAAGAGATGGGGGGCTGAAGAGTGAATGCATTTATAGGTCAAGAGGAGGAGTTTGAATTGGATCTGGAAGCAGATGGGAAGCCAATGAAGGGACTTGAGAAGTGGAGTGACATGGAAAAAGCGATGCTGATGGAGGGTTAAACGGCTTGCCCAAGGCCACAAGGAGCACCTGTGGGACAAGGAATCCCAGTCCCTCTAGCTTGAGGTTGCTGTCAGCCAGTGGGATTCAAACACCAAGCCCTTGGTAGCCTGCCCCAAACACTAGGCTACTCCTACCAGTAGTGTAACAGGGCAGTATTTTTCCTCTTTAGATGTTTCCAAAAAAGTGGTTAAGCCAGAAGTATCCAATATTTAACTGTTGACAGGGCCGGCCTGTCCATTGTGAGAGAATGTTTGCACAGGGCCCCGTGCTTCAGGGGGCCCCACACCAACTTCATTCTTCACACAGTCAGTTTGCAGGGCCGGCTTCAAAGGGAGCCGGGGAGGCCCGACGCTTCAGCTCACCTCTGCACAGTTGCCAGAGTGAAGAGCAGCGTGTTCCTTCACTCTGGCAGCTGTGTTCTCATGAAGTGCGCTGAGTGCCGGGAAACAGGAAATGCCCTTTAACCTCCGGCACCAGCTGGCTTCATGAGAATATATCTGCCAGAGTGAAGGAACATGCCGCTCTTCACTCTGGCAGCTGTGCAGAGATAGGCCAGGGCTTTGAGCTTCCCCGGCTCCCTCTGAAGATGGTCAGATAGACTTGGAGCTCTTTAGGGGTGGAAGGGGGTAGGATAGGACTGGAAATGGGCTAATGGTGGGGGCTAGAACTTGAAATGGGCTGATGGGGGGCTAGGATAGAACTGGAAATGGGCTATTGGGGGGGGGCTAGGATTGGAAATGGGCTGATGGGGGTCTAACACTGGAAATGGACTGATTGCAGGGGCTTGGACTGGAAATGGGCTGATGGAGGCTAGGATAGGATTGGAAATAGCTAATGGGGGAGCTAGGATTGGAAATGGGCTGATGGTAGGCATGGACTAGAAATGGCTAATGGGGGGGGGGACTAGGACTGGAAATGGACTGATTTGGGGGGAGCCTGGACTGTAAATAGGTTGATGGGGGGCTAGGACTGGAAATAGCTAATGGGGGAGCTAAGATTGGAAAGGGTCTGATGGGAGGCATGGACTAGAAATGGCTGATGGGGGAGGGATAGGACTGGGAATGGGCTGATGGGAGACTAGGATAGGACTGGAAATGGACTGATGTGGGGGTGGGAGAATGGGCCTGGAAGGGAGAAGATGCTAGGTGGGGCTGGAACTACAAGGGAGCGGATACTGGGTAGGGCTGGAACTAGAAGGGAGCTGATGTTAGGGGAGGACTAGAATGGGATGGGGCTGGGGGAGTGAGGATTGAGAGGAGAAAAGAGATTTGCCGGTTATTGGGTGAATAAGTGGGGATTGAGGATGGAAGGGTGGAATATGAGTGGATGAGAAAGGGATAAAGAAAGAAATAGAGGAAAGAGAAAAAGGGGAAAGATCAGTATGTTAAAACAGATGTAGAGAGAGAATGGAAAAAAACTAGGAGAGAAGAAAGGACAAATGGCCAGCAGACAATAAATAGTTAGCAGAAGACACGAAGAAATCAGAAGAAAGTGACTGGAGAAATTGCAACTGCAAAATAAAATGCCCAAACAACAAAAGATAGAAAAATGCTTTTTTCATTTTGAATTTATTAACTGGAATATGTCAGCTCTGGGAAATGCGCATCGCTAACATCTTTGCGTTTTTGTTTAGTACAGGAGGAAATTAATTTATAGTTTTATTTCCTCAGTGTTGTTGTACATTCCAAGTTTGACTTTTGGGGTTCCCAGTTTAATTATTGTCTTCCTGTTTCTAAATTGTGATCCATTGTTCTTTGTATGGTGACGGTCTATGTTCTGCATGTGTAACTGAGCTGAGGTATTCTGTTTATGTAGTTTTTAGTTCTGTTATGATACAGTGGGTTTGCTATGGGTTCTAAATGGGCAGTGTTTATAGTACTTCCTAATGTGCCTAGCAGTTGGCACTGGAGTATAGTAATGTAGAAATCTGGTAGTCTTTCCTTATCCAGATACTCATTAAGAGGCATGTTTACTAAAAGTCAGTGCATGTTAACATTATGCAAATATTTATGCAAATAAGGCTCCTTATGGAAATGAGGACCTGCAACAAGTCTCTGCACATGGCCCTGCACTTCCCTTGGGCCGGCCTTGACTGTTGATCCCCTAGAAGCAGATAATAAGAAGCAGATATCAAAGGACAAGCTGCGGCTGGAATCTTTAAATGTTCTAACATGAACTTTTTAAACATATCCTTAGAAGTATAACATGATCTCAGAATGAGGTGGAGGTTTCTCTTTTTAATAGTGTTTTCCAGTGCTTCCCGTTTACCAGTTCAGACACCACTTCATTGTCCTGGTTTATCTTGGACTCAATAGTGTCAAGTCTAGCAGAAATATTTTTTACTTCCTTACACTGAGTCTTCACTGTCACCGTTCGGGCCTCAATTTGAGATGTAAGAACAATTTGAGAAGACACAGTCACCAACATTAATGTTAGCTTAATGAGTGCCTGGATAAAGAAAGACTACCAGATTTCTACATTGCTATACTCTAGTGCCAACTGCCAGGCACATTAGGAAGTACTATAAATACTGTCCATTTAAAACCCATAGCAAACCCGCCGTATCATAACAGCACTACCAGGACTCACAAAGCACCAAACCCTACCTATCAAAAGGCAACACTGCAAATATTAAACCAATACATCTCAGAGAATACCAATGCATCTCCTACTGGGGAAAGAGAACAAATGGCGGAGCAAGTTAGGTTTCAGACATCCAAAAATAGTACATTTAAAAGAAACTGGAGAAAATGTGTTTTCACTCAATGCATAATTAAGCTCTTGAATTTGTTGCCAGATGATGTGATACAAGCAGTTGATGTTGCTGGGTTTGAAAAAGGGTTGAAAAAAATTCCTGGAGGAAAAATCCATAAACCGTTATTAAGGTAGACTTGGTGATATTCTTGCTTATCCCCCTATGGGCAAGTTGCATGGAATCTAACTTATTTTTGGGAAACTGCCAAGTTCTTGGGAGCTGAGTTGGCCACTATTGGAAACAAGATACTGGGCTTAATAGACCTTTGGTCTGATCCAGTATGGCAATTCTTATGTTCTTATGTTCCTTGGCAGGGCAGTATGTGTAAATCTGTATTGTTGAATATGCTGCGAAACTATAGACACCTGAGTCTGACATTAGTGCTGGAGAAAATGGTAGAAGCTATTGTTAAAAATATAATGATGGGCCATATAAATAAGTATGGCTGAATTGGGAAGAGCAAACACTGATTGAGCAAAGGGAGGTCTTGCCTTACCAATGTATTTGAATGTTTTGAAGGTGTAAATAAATATGTCGGTAAGGGTGAGCCGGTCAATATAGGGGGTCATTTTAGAAGCCTTATTTGTGATTCATACATGCATAATCAGGCATAGACATGTGTAAATAGCATCTATGTGCAAATGGCCATTTTAGAAAGGGCTCAGTTTACATGTGGAAGTGTCGAGGGCGTGTGTCGAGGGCATGGTTAGGGAGTGGCTAGCACAGATAAATACTCTACATGTGCATTCCTCATTTCAGATAAGGAATGCATGTGTATGACCAAGATTGTGCATGTCGGTATTTACATCTGCTTCCTGACAATGTTTGATTCAGCCTACCCTTTACGGGAGAGATTATAGTTTATTTCTCATTCAAATTTAGTTTAGACAAAGAAAATCAGTCTCTGTAGTTAACTGGTGGCATTTATATGTGTAGGTTTGCAAAATGGAGCAAACTACATGAATAAGTGCTGGCACTTACATGTGGGAGGTGTCCAGTTGTCACCATCGATTTTTTGATGTGTAGGTTTTTAAAATGGCTTCCCCAGGTCCATGTGTTGACACACACACATGCACTCCTGCGCCACAGTATTGGGTATCTTAGGAAAGACTTACGGTCAATGGAGCCTTTTCTAAAATACTGCCATAACTGTAAATGTTGCCACCTTGACATTTCATTTCTGACCTCCACATCTTTTCTGAAATAGGCCTTACAGTGTATCTGGATTTTCAGAAGGCATTTGACTAAACCCCTCATGAGAGACTCCTGAGCAGTGCCATACCTAGCCCTGTATGAGCGCAAAAAATTAGGGCCACATTTTGGTTTGCAGGCCTTGGCTCCCGCCCCATGCTGCCTGCCATTGCTCCGCTGCTGCTTTTTGTGTTCCCTCAGTGGTGGCAGGGGTGGTAGCAGCAGCAGAGCGGACCTGATCTCAAATTGAAAAAAAAACCCCACACGGATCTTTCCGACTCCGTGTATGCACGCAGGTCTGATCCTTTCCTCCTGTGACGATGGTTTGCGTCAGAGGAGGGTGGGACCAGACCAGCCATTCAAACAACTCCACGCTTGAATGGCTGATCTGGTCCCTCCCTCCTCTGGTGCGAGCCTACATCAGCACAGGGAGGGATCAGACCTGCATACAAGGGTGGAGTTGGAAAGACTTGCTTTTTTTTTTTTCAATTTGAGATCAGGTTCACTCCGCTGCTGCCACTGCCACCGAGGGAACACAAAAAGTGGGGGTGGGGCATGGGCAGGCAGCGTGGGGGAAGCCACCTCGCCACGGAAGTGTGCAGTAAGATGGGGAGATGCTGGGCATGGGACAAATGTGATGGGAGGGGCACGCCAGATGTGCAAGTCACACAAGGCGCCTTTAAAAAACATGGGGTAGGTGGCAATGCCCCTTTGTGGACTGTGACTGGATAAAGGATAGGGAACATTGAAAAATTAGTTCACCAACTACTAGTATGCAAACAAGTTAAAGCTGAAAAACAGCAAGTCACTCATGAATGTAGCAAAATATGACCTTGAGAATACATCATTGGAATTTAGACTACCTGCAAAATCAATTTGCTGCTTTAGATACAAATGACAGAGCTCCAGAAGAGTTATGGGATAACATCAAGAAGGTTGTGTTGGAAGAAAGCGAGAAGTCTCTACAAAAGGTGAAAAAACAAAAACGAAGACCGAAGAAACTCTGAAAATTGCCCAGAAATGCAGAGAAGCTAAAGCCAGGCGAGAGAGAGGCAATCACAGAACTCAACAGAGCTTTTCAATGTACAGCAAGACAAGACAAGAAGAAGTACTACAATGGCGCATGCAAGGAAATCGAAGCAGAAACTATTAGAGGAAGAAAAAGATCTTCTTTCCTAAAGGTGCAAGAGTTAAAGAAAAAAATTCCAGCCTCGAATTGGAATGTAACAAGATGCTCAAGGATCTATGTTGAATGATGCTGAGAACATCAAGAAAAGGTAGAAAGAATATACAGAGTTTTATATGATAAAGATCAAGTGGACCAACAGCTGTTTCAACCTGTACCGTATGATCCGGAACCATTTGTAATGAAAGAAGAAGCTGAAGCAGCATTGAAAGCTTTATCAAAGAACAAAGCACCAGGCATTGATGGCATTCCCTTAGAAAGGAGAGAAGATAGTCAAATGCCTCCCAGGCTCTTTAGCCAGCAGGAATACAAACCAAATTGTTGATGTACTTAGTGCAGAACGTGAGCACTCCAAAATTGATGTTGTCATCCACCTGGGTACAAATGACCTGGCTAGAAACAGTGCCTCTGCAGTTCAAAGGGACTTCCAGACTCTGGGAGAGAAACTCAAGCCCATTGTTAACACTGTAGCATTCTCAGAAGTTCTACCTGTTCATGGTAAGGGGGCAGAAAGGCTGCATTGCATAAACAGCTTAAAATGCATGGCTCCAGACCTGGTGCAAACGAGAAGGATTCAGATTTATTGGTGACTGGGGAAACAGATGGACCAACAAGAGACTGTACTGTGCTGATGGACTACATCTCTCTGTCGCAGGGAAAAGAATCCTAAGTGAAAAATTCAGGCAGTATGTGGATATGCATTTAAACTAGAAAAAGGGGGTGATGGATGGAGAAGGACTAGATCAGGACATCACTCCTGGCAAATGCAGAACAACATCAGAAACAGCCACACTTTTAAACCACACATCAACGACAAGTGAGAAGAAGTGGTCAGAACAAAATCAATGCAAAATACATGCAAGCCAGTTAAATGCTGGAAAACAATGATTACAAATGCTCGAAGCTTAGCCAGCAAATTTCCGGACCTGGAAGCCCTAATGGTGGAAATGGACTTGGACATTGTGGCCATTACAGAAACATGGTTTAATGAATTACATGAATGGGATATAGCCACAGCTGGCTATAATCTATTCAGAAGAGTCAGAGAAAGTGGAAAAGGAGGAGGAGTAGCCTTGTATGTCAAAAGCAATATTAAAGCTTCTGCAATGCAGGGGGCATGGGGAAAAGAAGAAGCGCTCCTGATTATGTTGGAAAGAGGAGATGGCACTGTCATCCATACTTCTGTAGTCTACAGACCTCCGACTCAAATCAAAGAAATAGATAATGAATTGATTATAGATATTGCCAAGATAGCCACAAAGGGGGAAGTGATCATATTGGGTGACTTTAATCTACCCGATGTGGATTGGAGTACTCCTTCTGCGAATCTGGCAAGAAGCAAAACAATTGTGGATGCTTTCCAAATGTGTCACTTAAACAAATGGTGATGGAACCAACCAGGGAAAGCTCAATGCTGGATTTAGTGCTCACCAACGGTGAGAGCGTGTCGAATGTCTGGGTGGGTGCCCCTGTGAGCAGCAACGATCATCACACGGTGTAGTTTGACATAAAAGCCAAGGTGCAGTCCAATGATAGCAAGCTCAAAGTCCTAAACTTCAAAAACACTGGCTTCAGTAAAATGGCCAAGTACCTGAAGGAGGAGTTGGCAGGGTGGGAGGGGATAAGGGAAGTGGAATTGCAATGGGCTAAACTAAATGTGGCAATAAAAGGGGCAACAGATAAATATGTAAGGAAAGTAAATAAAAACAAGAGGAGAAGGAAACCTATTTGGTTCTCCCAAGAAGTAGCTGCTCAAATAAAGGCAAAAGACACAGCTTTCACAAAATTCGAAAGCTTACAAACAGAGGAACACAGTAAGGAATACAGGAGCAAACTAAAAGAGACAAAAAGAGAAATAAGGAAAGCAAAATCAAAGGCAGAGGAAAAGATGGCTAAAGATGTGAAGTGTGGCGACAAAACTTTCTTCAGGTATATTCGGGAGAGGAGGAAAATCAGAGATGGAATTGTAGGACTCAGAAGTGCTGGGAACAGATTTGTGGAAAGTGACATTGAAAAAGCAAAATTGCTAAACAAATACTTCTGCTCTGTTTTTACTAAAGAAAATCCTGGAGAAGGACCATCTGCGACTCCCAAATATAAAAATGGGAATGAAGTAGATACCACACCATTCACTGAAGATGATGTGTTAGAACAACTTGCAAAACTGAAAGTGAACAAGGCCATGGGACCGGATCGGATACATCCCAGGATACTGAAAGAGCTCAGAGAGGTTCTTGAGGGCAGTTAAAGGATGTTTGCAACAGATCCTTGGAAACCGGAGTAGTTCCTCAGGACTGGAGAAGGGCGGATGTGGTACCTCTTCACAAAAGTGGTGACAGGGAAGAAGTGACAAACTACCGGCCCGTGAGCCTTTTATTTATTTATTTACAGTTCTTATATACCGCACTGTTTGGTATCAGCGCGGTTTACAGTTAACAAATTTTTGCATTGGAACAATCCTTTGCTTACATTATAACAGGGTCAGTAACTTGGAGACAACAGGGGAAACTAAATACAAATTATATACAAACAGAATTTTATCTGTGGTTAATTTACAGTTCAGATTACATTGGGATCATGATTTGGGTGTGCAGAGAGTTTGGTTCATGATCTGACGGGACTATGTTGTTGGAATGTCTGAGGCTGTGTGAGTGATTTGAGAGATGCAGGGAGGGGGTGTAGGGTTAGGGCCTACCAGAAGAAGACAGAATAGGTAGTGCTTAAGGGTCTTCCTAAATTGAGAGAGGTCTTTTATTGATCGGATATGTGGAGGGAGATTGTTCCAGCAGATTGGTGCGAATAAGGTGAAGGCCCTGTCTCTAGTTGCTTGGTTACATTTAGTGTACTCTTTTGGTACAACGAGGGTATTAGTGGCTGCGGATCTTCTCAGCCTGTTTGTAGGGGTGTTGATAAGAAGTGAGGAGAGGGAGGGTGGGGCTATTTGATTGATTGCTTTAAAGGACAGTAATAGCGCTTTGTAAGTTATCCTGGCTTGTAGGGGTAGCCAGTGAAGATCTGTTAGTATGGGGGTGATGTGGTCTCTTCTGGATGTACAGCAGAGGATGCGGGCTGCTGAGTTTATTGCCAATTGAAATGGGTTGAGGGTGCTCTTGGGTAGGCCATGCAGGATGACGTTAGCGTAGTCAAAATGTGGTGTTACAAGGGATTGGAAGATTGTTCTGAAGTCATTCGGGGAGAGTAGAGGTCTTAATGGTTTCAGAGTTCTTATTTTGTTGTAAATGGATTTGACAGTCTGCTTTATGTGATCTTTGAAGGTCAGTTCTTGATCTATGATGACTCCCAGGTAGCGAATCGATGATTTACACGGAAGTTCCGCATCCCTCACCTTTAATGTTGTGGGGGGTGAGAATTTCTTATTCCTGGTTACGAATAGGACTTCAGTTTTCTTGAAGTTTATTCATAGGTTCTGGGATAAGAGCCAGTCTGTAATCGCGTTGAAGCAAGAGATTATTGGAGAGAAGTCAGGGGCATCAATTTTTATCGGAGTGAATATGAGAACATTATCCGCATAGATCAGACTGGAGGCGTTGAATGCTCTGATGATTTCACAGATTGGTTGCATATATATATATTTCTCTTCTACCAGGAATTCAATTACAGATCGTTGTTTGTGCCGTGTGTCACTCACAGACGCCCTTTGGAGGGTCACTACCACCTCGCTGTTTGTCGGACTGTAAAATTGCACACATGTGTCCTTTGAATTTCCAAGTTACTACCCTGTCGATTTCGCACTTCTATCTTCATTCTGGACAGAGAAAAGCCATGTGGGGCATTACTTTCTGAGCAACCCTTGTATTAACTTAATACACTGTATCCTAACTTAAAACATTGTATCCTAACCTTTTTGTAAATAACACCTGTTAAAAGAAATGTCAGATCGCTGCCTATTCCCTGTAAAAAGTTAGAAATTTCTGATCAAGATATACACCTTGTAAATAGTTTTAATAATTTACTGTTCTGTTACATGTAAAAAGTTAAAAAGACCTTGTTCAATGTAATGTTATACGAACGTATACAAAACTGTTAAATTGTTCCATGTAAACCGCCCCTGATCTCTGGAAGGGGCGGTATAGAAGAAATAGATAAATAAATAAATAAATAAATGTTAAATAGTAAAGCTGATAAGGAAGATCCTTGGGGAACACCCTGTTGTTGATGGAAGGGATCGGATGTTGAGGATCCTATCCGGACCTGTTGCCAGCGGTTAGTTAGGTATGATCTACACCATTCCCAAGCTGATCCTTGAACTCCCTTTTCTTGAAGACGGTGTAGCAGTTGAACATGGTTAACCGAGTCGAAAGCTGCCAAGATTTCCAGGAAGATAAGTATGAACCCATTTTCAATTTTGTCGATCCCTCTTGATAAGGTGTTGATAAGTAATGTGAGTAGGGTCTCTATGCCATGGGACTCACGGAACCCATGTTGGCAGGGGTCAAGAGAGGCTGAAAAATCAATGTGCTGCTGCAATTGAATTTGTACCACCTTCTCTATGATTTTGGCTAGATCATACCATATCTCTGAAAGAGCGAATAGTGGACTTTCTCAAAACCAACAGGTTGCATGATCCGAGGCAACATGGTTTTACAAAAAGACAATCTTGCCAAACAAATCTGATTGAGTTCTTTGACTGGGTGACCAGAGAACTAGATCAGGGGCAGGCAATGGGTGTTATCTACCTGGATTTCAGCACAGCCTTTGATACTGTTCCTCATAGGAGGTTATCAATAAACTCAGTAATTTGGGGATGGGTCCCAAGGTGGTGAACTGGATCAGAAATTGTTTGACTGACAGATGACAGAAGGTGATGGTAAATGGAGCTCACTCGGATGAAAGGAGGGTGATTAGCGGGGTGCCCCAGTGTTCAGTCCTGGGCACTGTTCAATGTATTTGTGAATGATATTGCTGAAGGACTGCATGGGAAAGTCTGTCTTTTTGCAGATGACACAAAAATTTGCAACTGAGTGGACTTCCCTGATGGAGTGGATAACATGAGGAAAGATCTACAAAAGCTGGAAGAATGGTCTAATGCTTGGCAGTTAATATTTAATGCGAAGAAGTGCAGTGTCATGCACTTGGGAAGCAGAAATCCAGGGGAAATGTACGCGATAGGGGGTGAAAGATTGGTGTGCATGGACTAGGAGAAGGACCTTGGTGTGATTATTTCTGCGGATCTCAAGGTGGCAAAACAGTGCAACAAGGCGGTGGCAAAAGCCAGGAGGATGTTGAGTTGCATTTAAAGAGGAATTACCAGTAGAAAGGAAGAGGTACTAATGCCACTGTATAAGTCACTGGTGAGGCCTCACTTGGAATACTGTGTTCAGTTTTGGAGACCATATCTTGCAAAGGATATAAAAAGACTGGAAACTGTTCAGAGGAAGGCGACCAAAATGATTTGGAGCCTGCATCAGAAGCCTTATGAGAAGAGACTTGAAGACCTAAATATGTACAATGGAGGAGAGCAGGGACACGGGAGATATGATTCAGACCTTTAAATACTTAAAGAGAAAAAATGAACAAACAAACTTCTTCCAAAGACGGGGAAGCTGTAAAACTAGAGGGCATAACATGAAGCTGCAAGGGGGTAAATTGAAAGGCAATGTCAGGAAATACATTTTCACTGAAAGGGTGGTGGATGCTTGGAATGCCCTCCCGATGGAAGTGTTGGGGGCACATACAGTGACAGAATTCAAAATGGCATGGGACAGACACAGTGGATCCCTTTATAGCAACAGGATAAAATGAAAATAAACTTAACTAACTAATTTATCAACATACAGGGGTGTCCTACACGGAGCGGTGGGTTCACCCCTAAAACAAAAACATGGGGAGGGGTGGCCTGCACAGCTCGGCAGGTGCACCTACTCTTGCCCTCTTACTGGGCAGACTAGATGGACCATACTGGTCTTTATCTGCCGTCATTTACTATGTTAATGTGTTAGAAGTATTACAGCAATCTGATGCAGCTGTTACCATACCTACAAGGCTCTGCCAGGAAATTTGGAAGATAAATTTAACCAATTTAACACCAATTTTTAAAAAGGGTTCCGGGGGGGGGGGGGGGGGGGATCCGGGAAAAAACAGACTGGTGAGCCTGAAAACAGTACCGGGAAAAATGGTAGAAACCATCATAAAGAATAAAATTAAACAGCATTTAGATATTCATGACCTAATGGGAGACAGCCAACATGGCTTTAGACAAGGAAGATCTTGTCTTACTAATCTGTTATGTTTTTTTGAAGGAGTGAATAATCAGGTGGACAAAGGTGAGTCGGTTGATATTGTGTATCTGGACTTTCAGAAAGCCTTTGACAAGGTCTCTCATCAGAGACTTTTGGCAAAACTAAAGAGTCATGGGATAGGAGGCAGTGTACTATTGTGGATCAGGAACTGGTTAAAAGATAAAAAGCAGAGGGTAGGGCTAAATGGCCAATTTTCCCAATGGAGAAAGGTGAATAGTGGTGTACCCCAGGGATCTGTGCTGGGTCCGCTGCTTTTTGACAAATTCATAAATGACCTGGAAAGGGGAATAACAAGTGAGGTTATCAAATTTTCAGATGACACAAAACTATTTAAAGTTGTTAAAACCCAAGAGGATTGTGGAAAATTGCAAGAGGATCTTGATAAATTGGAAGACTGGGCATCAAAATGGCAGATGAAATTTAATGTGGACAAGTGCAAGGTTATGCACCTAGGGAAGAACAATCCAAACTATGGTTACACGATGCAAGGTTCCACATTAGGAACCACCACCCAGGAAAAAGATTTAGGCGTCATTGTGGATACCATGTTAAAACCCTCGGCCCAGTGTGCAGCGGCGGCCAAGAGAGCAAATAGAATGCTAGGTATGATAAGGAAAGGAATAGAAAATAAAACAAAAGATATTATAATGCCTTTATATTGTTCCATGGTGAGACCGCACCTTGAATATTGTGTGCAATTCTGGTCACCGTATCTTAAAAAGGATATAGCGATTTTAGAAAAGGTTCAGAGAAGAGCCACCAAAATGGTAAAGGGGATGGAAGGATACTCCTATGAAGAAAGGCTAAAAAGGTTAGGGCTCTTTAACCTGGAAAAGAGATGGCTGAGGGGAGATATGATAGAAGTCTATAAATTAATGAACGGAGTGGAACGGGTAAACGTAGATCGATTGTTTACCTTATCAGAATACAGAAAGACTAGGGGACATGCAATAAAGCTACAGGGTAAACTATTTAAGACTAATAAAAGAAAATATTTTTTCACTCAACGTGTAATCAAACTCTGGAATTTGTTACCGGAGGATGTAGTAAAGGCTGTTAGTGTAGCTGGGTTTAAAAAAGGTTTGGACAAGTTCCTGGAGGAAAGGTCCATAAACCATTATTAAGAAGGGACCCAGGATATCAATGCTTGAAGCAATACAAGCATTGTGGAACCTGTGTCCCTTGGGGAAACTGCTAGGTACGTATGACCTAGATTGGCCACTGTTGGAAACAGAATACTGGGCTTGATGGACCTTGGTCTGACCCAGTATGGGATATCTTATGTTCTTATGTTATATGTTCTTATGTAATTTCATGGCCACCTGACTGGAAAAGAACTGTGTTTATACAAATACTAAAGAAGGGTGATCCAACTGAAAGTGGAAATGATCACATAATTGCTCTGATCCCACATGCCAGCAAGATTCTATTGAAAAGTATTCACAGAGACTACAACTATACCTGGAACGAGAAATACCTGAAGGGCAAGCAGGGTTCAGGAAAGGGCGAGGAATGAGAGACATCATCGGGGATGTGAGATGGATCCTTGAAAAGACTAAAGAATACCAAAAGGATATTTATTTGTGTAGTGGAGGAGTAGCCTAGTGGTTAGAGCACTGGCTTGGCAACCAAGCAACCAGGGTTCAATTCCCACTAGCACTTCTTGTGGTCTTGGGCAAGTCACTTAGCTCTACTTTGCCTCAGAAGAAAGGCCTGGCAATCTACTTCTGGTGACACTGCCAAGAAAACCCAGGAGCTTCTGGATCACTAGGAGTCAGGACTGACTCAAAGGTGCACACTGCATCTATTTGTGCCTTATTGACTATAGCAAGACTTTTGACTGTGTAAACAATGATAAACTCTGGGCCACATTAAGAAGCATGAGTATACCAGAACACCTGATTGTTCTCTTGCACAACCTTTACATTGATCTAGAAACAACAGTTCAAACAGAACAAGGAGAAACAGAATGGTTTAAAATAAGCAAAGGTATATGACGAGTCTGCATACTTTCCCCCTACCTGTTTAATTTATATGCAGAACAAATCTTCAGAGATGCAGGATTGTTTGAAGACAACAGATGTGTGAAGATTGAAAGACTCATCAACATCCTTTGCTATGCTGATGATACCACATTACTGGCTGGAAGTGAAGACGATCTGAAATATTTGCTGCACCTTAATGTAAAGAAGACAAGATCATGACAACTGGCAAAATCAATAAGTTCATCGTTGATGGAGAAGAAATTGAGATAGTGGACAACTTTAACCTACTTGGATCAACTAGCAATAAAGCAACAAGCAGTCAAGAAATCCATCAACGTGTTGCTCTTGGCAGAATGGCTATGAAGGACCTAGACAAGATTTTCAAGAGTACAGATGTCTTTCTCCATACAAAGATTTGACTTGTTCAGGCCATGGCATTTTCAATAACGTCATATGGATGCAAAAGTTGGTCAGTGAAAAAGATAGACAGGAAGAAAATTGATGTCTTTGAATTATGGTGCTGGCGACGAATACTGTGTATACTATGGACTACCCAAAGAACTAACCAGTCAGTACTAGAGGAGATCAAACCTAAGCTTTCTTTAGAAGCTCAGATGACAAGACTTTGACTTTCATATTTTGGATACATCATGCGAAGAGAGATCATTAGAGAAAGACATCATGCTTGGCAAGGTAGAAGGTCAACGCAAAAGAGGAAGGCCAGCAGAGATGGATTGATACAATAACAGCAGCTACGGGTGCCACTCTGTCAACCATGAGCCGCTTGACTGAAGTCCAAACACAATTTTGGACAACTATCCAGAGGGTAGCTATGAGTTGACACGGACTCAACGGCACTTAACAGCAACAACAAGAACAACAACACTAATACACAAGTAAGTTATAAAGAATTGCTCTTTGTGAGGCTGGGGATTGAGTATCTAAATGGCAGATGATGTTTAATGTGGAGAAGTGAAAAGTGAAACACATAGGGAAAAGATCCTAACTACAGATACTTAATGCTGGGTTTCATATTATTAGCCACCACCAAGCAAAAAGATCTTGGAATCCCTATGGAAAACACATTGAAATCATCAGCTTGGTGCACAGCAGTGGCCACAAAAAGCAAACTGAATGTTAGGAATTATTCAGAAAGAAGAAGAAAACAAAACAGGAAATATAATAATGTGTTTCTAGTAATCCATGAGGTGGCCACTCATTGAGTATCGTGTGCAGTTCTAGTATCAAAAAAGATAAAAGCAGTGCTCGAGAATGTGGAGAGAAGAGTAGCCAAAACGATAAAAGCAATGAAATGCTCCCTTTTGAGGAGAAGCTTTACAGTTAGGGTTCTGGAGACGAGATATAACAGAGGTTTATTAACAAGGGGGTTATTTTAGAAGCCTTATTTGTGATTTACATGTGTATAATCAGGCATAAATGTGTAAATGGCCATTTTAGAATTGGCTTCATCTACACATGAATGTCCTTACTGTGTTAGGGAGTGGCCTGGGTGGGACAAAAATCTACTCAAAAATTCCTCATTTCACTTAGGAAGTAAATGTATATAACCAGATTTGTCCTTGTGGGAGTTGCACCTGCTTCTTTGCATGTGTAGATATGTAAAACGTATGGGGAGGGGGTGAGGGAGTTCAGAGCCATTTAGATGGTTTGCAGACCTCGCCTAACTTTTACCGCTGTAGCTAACCGAGCAGCCACTAAATATCGCCGTTGCCCTGTTAGTCGTGGTGCTATTTGGCCAACCCAGATAGTCAATGCTGGAGACTGGATATGGCTCGGCACTGAATATGTGGGTGCAAAGTTCATCGGCGATGCCTAGAAGCTCTAGAAGCATTAGCTGCTGCCACTGAATATCTCGACCTGCGCACTTTGACCAGCCCTTTAGAGGAAGCATTAGGGAGGTTTTCCTCCTTAATCCCTCCTTGTTTGTTTTTCCTTCCAAATTCAACCTAGACAGAAACAGAATTGGTAGACTTTACACGTGCAGGCTTGCAAAATGGGCAGTCTGCATATATAACTTTAAATGGATTTCATGTCATTTAAAGTTTTATATCTGCCATTTACCTGTTAGCACATAAATATATGGAAGGTAATTTTATAACAGGGTATCTAGGTGAAGGTAGCCAAAAGGCTCCTATTTTAAGCCTATTTTATAATGACAAGTAGGGACTTGCCTGTCTTCATGCTCCTAACTTTCAGAATTATGGGCTCAATATTCAACGGCCTTTACATGGGTAACTTCCTTAGTTACCTAATGTAAAGGTCTTAACTGGGATTTTCAAAGGGCACCGACGTAGGTAGTGCCCTTTGAAAATCCTGGCTAAGTCCCTAATGTTATCCGCATAGCATCGGGCGTAGTATGGGTGTTCCAGGACAGAGCGGGGGCGGAGGAAGGAGCTACATGGGTAGCAGTGATTGTCGTTGTTACCCGTGTAGCCCTCTGTGCCTTAAAGATAGGCGAGGAAAAAGTGGGTTTGGGGGATCGGCGGGCAGGCTATGTGCTGCCGTGGCATATGGCCTGCCCAACTCAATATCGGGTCCTATGCTCCTAACTTGGCCTTTTTGAAAATTTTCTAGGACTGAGTACCTAAATTTGTACTGAAAATTTGCATTTGAGATGGGATAAGAGACTGGAATTGCTTAGGAGCTCAGATTTAGGAGCTCAGCTTATTTTGAATTTCGGGCCATTACTTCTACAGTATCTTTAGTGGCTGAATTTTGTTGTTGAATATGCACATTTTTCACCTTTCCTCACTCCTCCCCAAACAGAGCCCCTATTTAAATTTGTAACTTTGGCTGTTTTACCAATAAAATAGCCAAGGTTATATATAGATCTGGTCTGATGTTTAAAAAAAATATTTATGTGGCCTCTGCTTCTGCCGCCGCCACTGAAATCACATGTGCTTTGGAATATTGAGGTGACTGAGCCGAGAGGAAATACTTGTTTTGAGCAACTTTGCAAAATCTTGGATTTTCTAATGTTAGATTGCACATTGCTTCTCTTAGTAGAATTATGAATGATTGTAATGTGTTTGACATACAGCTTGACAACAGCATACTAGACTGCAGCAGATAAAATATAATGCAATTAACATTCTTGGCACCCAGCAGAAACCTTGCTAAGCTATAGTATAGTGGATGGTACAGTATGCCAAGAGGATTACTTGATAATCTCATAGGAGACTGCAGTGTAAATTATTTTGGGACACTTTGCAACATCTCATTACAATATTTCATGGTTCAGAGAAACAAAACGGCAGTAAAACATGAGAAATAATGTCATTTTCCCTTATATGATGCCAGTGAAAGTGGTGGAGGCAAAAACAGAAATGGAATTGAAGAAAGTATGGGATAGACATAAACAATTGCTAAATGGAAAGAAGTGAAAGGAAAGCTGGAGATCAACTGAGATCTATAGCTTTACCCCAGAACATAAGAACTGAAGATATGCCATACTGGGTCAGACCAAGGGTCCATCAAGCCCAGTATCCTGTCTCCAACAGTGGTCAATGCAGTTCACAAGTACCTGTCAAGTTCTCAAAAGGTAGACAGATTCCATGTTACTTATCCCAAGGCTAAGCAGTGGATTTCCCTGGTCCTCTTTAATAATGGTTTATGGACTTTGTCTCCAGTAACTTGTCCAAGCCTCTTTTAAACCCAGCTACACTAAGAGATTTTACTACATACTCTGGAAATGAATTCCATAATTTGATTACATGTTGAGTGAAAAATATTTTCTATGATTAGTCTGAAATGTGCTATTTTGTAGCTTCATTATGGGCCCGATTCCGGGACATGGGTTACGCAAGCTATCCGGACCCGATTCCCCCTCCAGCTCTCTCCGTACGTCCTGATGCTCAGGATGGGGAGTGCTGTTGGGGGGCAGGAGGGGACAGAGTGGGGGCGGGTCAGCCCAGCAGAACTTACAGGGTCGATTCAAGTCATGGCACTCTACGTCCTGTTGGGCCCATGGGGATGCGCTGCTTATTCCACCTTAAAGGTAGAATAAGCAACGAAAACCTGGCAATTGGGCCTGGGTGCAGGGGGTGGGGGTCCCCGCCACTCGATCCAGGCCACGGCAGGCCAGCCTTGAGTCGGGTGGTGGGGAAAAGGGTGGCTGAAGCCATGGGAGTTGGGGGTGCCTGTAGGGAGGACATCCCCGCAGGCGGCAGGGGCACATGGGGCAGTCCTCCTGCCTGATTCTGGCCAACGTGTGAACGTTTTGTTCCCATGATCCAGAACTGGGTCCAAACGAGCCTGCCTTGCTTGGGGCCATCCAGATGGCCCGGACATGCCCCTCTCTGAATCAGGCTCTGTATGTCCCCTAGTCTTTGGTTGTTTACTCCTTTAAAAAGTAGAATCTACATTTACTCATTCCAATACATTTATTATTTTATACGAGCATCTCCCCTCAGCCATCTTTTATCCAAATTGAAGAGCCCTAACCTTTTAAGCCTTTCTACATAGGGGTATCTTTTCATCCCCTCTATTATTTTGGTCTCTCTTTGTACCTTTTCTAGCTACACTATATCCTTTTTAAGATATGGTGTACACAATATTCAAGATGTGGTCACACCATGGAGAAATACAGAGGCATTATAATATTCTTTATTTTCTTCTCCATTCATTTCCTTATGATTCCTAGCATTCTATATGCTTTCTTAGCTACCGCTATACACTGGGCGGAAGGTTTTAATGTATTACCCATGATGATGCTTAGATCCTTTACATCCTTTTCCTAGGATGGTGGTTCCTAATATGGAACCTTGTATCGCGTAACCATAGTTCAGATTGTGCTTCCCTACGTGCATAACTTTGCACTTGTCCACATTAAATTCCATCTGCCTTTTGGGTGCCCAGTCTCCCAATTTATGAAGGCCCTCTTGCAATTGTTCACAATCCTCTTCTGTTTTAACAGCTTTGAATAACTTTATGTAGAAACCATCATAAAGAATAAAATTACTCAGCATGTAGATAGTCACAACCTAATGGGAGACAGCCAACATGGCTTTAGACAAGGAACATCTTGTCTTACTAATCTGTTATGTTTTTTTGAAGGAGTGAATAAACAGGTGGACAAAGGTGAGTCGGTTGATATTGTGTATCTGGACTTTCAGAAAGCCTTTGACAAGGTCCATCATCAGAGACTTTTGGCAAAACTAAAGAGTCATGGGATAGGAGGCAGTGTACTATTGTGGATCAGGAACTGGTTAAAAGATAGAAAGCAGAGGGTAGGGCTAAATGGCCAATTTTCCCAATGGAGAAAGGTGAATGGTGGTGTACCCCAGGGATCTGTGCTGGGTCCGCTGCTTTTTGACATATTCATAAATGACCTGGAAAGTGGGATAACGAGTGAGGTTATCAAATTTGCAGATGACACAAAACTATTTAAAGTTGTTAAAACCCAAGAGGATTGTGAAAAATTGCAAGAGGATCTTGATAAATTGGAAGACTGGGCATCAAAATGGCAGATGAAATTTAATGTGGACAAGTGCAAGGTTATGCACCTAGGGAAGAACAACCCAAACTATGGTTACACGATGCAAGGTTCCACATTAGGAACCACCACCCAGGAAAAAGATTTAGGTGTCATTGTGCATACCATGTTAAAACCCTCGGCCCAGTGTGCAGCGGCGGCCAAGAGAGCAAATAGAATGCTAGGTATGATAAGGAAAGGAATGGAAAATAAAACAAAAGATATTATAATGCCTCTATATCGTTCCATGGTGAGACCGCACCTTGAATATTGTGTGCAATTCTGGTCGCCGTATCTTAAAAAGGATATAGCGATTTTAGAAAAGGTTCAGAGAAGAGCCACCAAAATGGTAAAGGGGATGGAAGGATACTCCTATGAAGAAAGGCTAAAAAGGTTAGGGCTCTTTAACCTGGAAAAGAGACAGCTGAGGGGAGATATGATAGAAGTCTATAAATTAATGAACGGAGTGGAATGGGTAAACGTAGATCAATTGTTTACCTTATCAGAATATAGAAAGACTAGGGGACATACAATGAAGCTACAGGGTAAACTATTTAAGACTAATAAAAGAAAATATTTTTTCACTCAACGTGTAATCAAACTCTGGAATTTGTTACCGGAGGATGTAGTAAAGGCTGTTAGTGTAGCTGGGTTTAAAAAAGGTTTGGACAAGTTCCTGGAGGAAAGGTCCATAAACCATTATTAAGAAGTGACCGAAGATATCAATGCTTGACCCAGTACAAGCATTGTGGAACTTGTGTCTCTTGGGGAAACTGCTAGGTACATATGACCTAGATTGGCCACTGTTGGATCAGAATACTGGGCTTGATGGACCCTGGTCTGACCCAGTATGGCATATCTTATGTTCTTATGTTCTTATGTTATCTGAAAATTGGATCATCTCACTAGTTATTCCCATTTCCCTGGGGTTCTCCACTATTCACCTTTCTCCATTTAGAAAGCTGTCCATTTAGCCCTACTCTATGTTTTCTATCTTTTAACCAGTTCCTGATCCACAATAGTTACTGCCTCCTATCCCATGACTTTTTAATTCGGCCAAGAGTCTCTCACGAGGGATCTTGTCAAAGGCTTTCTGAAAATCCAGATACACTATATCAGGTGGAAGGAAGTCAAAAAAACTGTCAGCATAGTTTAAAGGTGAGGTCAGAGAGGCTGTTGTAGCCAAAAAAGCATCTTTCAGGAAATGAAAAAAGAAGCCAAATGATGAAAACTGGAAACAACGAAAGCACTGGCAAGTTAGATGCAAGGCAGGCAAAGAGAGAATTTGAGAAGAAGCTTACTGTGTAAGCAAAAACATATAATAAATACTTTTTCAAGTACATTAATAGTAAAAAAACCTTTGAGAGTCAGTTTGATGATTAGATGATAGAGGGGTAAAAGGGGCACTAAGAGGGGACAAGGCCATAGTGGAGAGACTGAATGAATTCTTTGCTTCAATCTTTACTGAAGAAGATGTAGGGAAGTTACCCATGACTGAAACGGTATTTAAAGGTGATGCATCAGAGAGGAGGAGGAGGAAAATGGCAGAGTTGTGAGTAGACGCTGAGGATCACTCTGGTGAAGTGTACTTGTTTCTTTACCTGATAGCTTTTCCTATGCTGCATACAGCATGAAAACGGAAGGCAAAACTTCAACTGGAGTTTACTGGGCAGTCTGGGCCGATGGATGCTTTCCTTTGGTCTGGTAGTGGAGTGAGTACTTTGGGTGGCTTGCTGGTGGAGATGGGGGTGGAAGATAGATCCTCATCTAGCCCTGGGCCGGATGTCTTATTGAGCCCGGAGTTCCGGCTGCCTCCTGTACAGTCTGCAGATGAGAGTGATCATGCCGCAGCAAGCGAGGTTCATGCGGCTGGTTTGGCTGCTCAATCCTCGCAAGTGGAGCAGCTTCCCTGTCCCGGATGGAATTCCTGGGGGTTGGTGTCCTCTGCAGCTGATAGAGTGGAGGGCCTTGAGCCTGTATCTATGGAGTGGACACAATCTTTGGAGCATGCTCTGAGCCCTCCTGTAATTTAAGGTATGTCTGATTTGCAAGCAGTGGTCACCTTGGTGCAGGTTGTTTTACCACGGCCTGAAGTCTTCTCTTCAGCGACAATGTGGGAAGCTATGAATAAACTCAAACAGTCTTTATCGGGTCAGTTGCAGGCTATTGCTGGCCGTTTTAACTCCGTTGTTCAACAATTGGGGCCGCATGATACTCTTTTGTTGGACCTGCCAGTGAAGGTTATTTCTTTCGAGCAGCGGGTGGACCAGATCCAGGACTCAGTGCAAGCTGTGATGCGTGATGCAGAGAATTTGCAGAGAAAGACAGAGTTGCTGGAGACTTTGTCCAGGAGCAGGAACCGGAGAGTTCTCAATTTTCTTAAAGTTCCTTTAGTACCACCATTGGTTTTGTTTAAGAAGTTTTTGACTGAGGCTTTAAAGATCTCGGCGGATGCTATTCTGCCAATATCTCGTGCCTTCTATTTATCTTCAGCTAAGTTCAAGGCAGATGGTGGTTTGGGTCAGGGTATATCTTCTATCCTGGCCCGCCCTGAGGATAGCCTGAACTTGATGGGATATTTGGAAAGGTCCGCGTCTGATTCTGGAGTGGCTGAAACGTTGTTGGTCACACTGGCATTGGATGTAGACCGTGATTGGCTTCTCAAAATGTATTTTCGTTCGTCAGTTAGTTTATGGGTTTTTCTATTAGATTTTTCCCCAATGTATCTAGGGAAACACAGAAAAGGAGGAGGCACTTCATCCTTATGAAACCTGGGGTGCTTCAACTAGATGGGCTATTTTTTCTTCGTTTCCCTTGTAAGTGCCTGGTCAAGTTGGTTAGGGTTAGTTATGTTTTATTTGAGCCCCAACAGCTGTCTACCCTTATTTCCTCTAAAAATACTGGTATTCAAACTTCTGGTTTAAGTTCCCTAAATGTGAGCCTTGCTAATATGGGGTAAGCTAGTTGGTTTGTTAGGTAGCTCTTCTTTCTACTCACGACTGCTGTCTTATTTCTTGAATGTATTAAATGTATTGTGTATCCTTCTTCCTCCAAGTGGTAGTATGCCATGTATATATATTTTTTTATTTTTTCCTCTTATTTTTCTTTCTATATGTATGGATTAGTTTTAGTTGCTTTGGTGACTCCTATTTCTGTTCAAGATTGATTCTTGTTGTATTCTTTTGAAATTGCATAAATAATTTTTTTTTAAAAAGGTGATGCATCGGAAGAATTGAAAGAAATAATGATAAACCGGGAAGATGTATTACAACTATTTGATAAACTAAACAGTAGCAAATCATCTGGACCGAATGTTATAGTCCCAAGTGTATTGAAAGAACTGAAATATGAGATTGCAGACCTATTATTAATCTGTGAATTATCATTAAAATTTGTAGAACTTGAAGACTGGCGATACTGACGTCAGGCTCACTGGTCTGTAGTTTCTCAGATCACCCCAGGACCCTTTTTAAAAATTGGCATTACATTAGCCATTCACCAGTCTTCAGATATTACAGATCTCAATAATAGTTCAGATTTCTAATAGTAGGTCTGCAATCTCATATTTCTCTTCTTCCAACACTCTCGGATGTATACCATCTGATCCAGGTTTTTTGCTACGAATGTACTTGAAATTTTTTTTATGCGTTTTTGCTTCCATGGCAAACTTTTTTTCAAATGTTCTCTTTGCCTGACTTGCATCTAACTTGGCAGTGCTTATGTTTCCAGTTTTCATCATTTGGCTTCTTTATCCATTTCTTGAAAATGCTTTTTTGGCTACAACATCCTCTCTGACCTCACCTTTAAACCATGCTGACAGTTTTTTGGGCTTCCTTCCACTTTTCTTAAAAGCGTGGAATACAGCTGGTCTAGGCTTCCAAGATAGTATTTTTAAACAACACCCATGCTTGATGAAAATCTTTAACCTTTGCAGCTGGTCCTTTTACTTTTTTCTTAACTATATTCCTCATTTTATCATAATTTCCCATTTGAAAACTAAAAGGTAGTACTGTGGATTTCCTTGCCATCTTTCCTCCATTTATTAAATCAAAAGCGATCATGCTATGATCACTATTGCCAAGTGGCCCCAACAGTCTTATCTCCTGCACCAGATCTTGTATTCCACTAAGGACTAGGTCCAAAATGGCTTCCCCTCTGTCGGTTCATGAACCAGCTGCTCCAAGAAGCAATCATTTATTTCATCTAGAAACTTTATTTCCTTAGCAGGTCCTGCTGTGACACTGACCCAGTCGATAACCGGGGTAATTGAAATCACTCATTATTATTACTGTGCTGTAACTTTTGTTGGCTTCCCTGATTTCTTTGAGCATTTCATCATCTATTTGTTCACTCTGACTAGGAGGTCAATAGTACACCCCCACTGCCATCACTTTCCCCTTTTTACATGGAATTTAGATCCATGGGGCCTGATTTTTGAAGGCATTTTCACTAGTAACTTCCCTAGTTACCCGTGTAATGTCTTATCCGTGATTTTCGAAGGGCACCTACATGGGTAGTGCCCTTCAGAAATCCCAGTTATGTCCCTAAAGCACCAAGATGCTATCCGTTTAGCATTGGGGCATGTTGGGGGCATTCTGGGGTGGATCAAAGGCGGGCCATGATGCTACCCATGTAGCACCGATTTTTGAAAACCTCGCCTATCTTTAAGGTGCTGGGGTTAACCAAGTAGCATTGAAAATCAGCTTCCTGGCTGTGCGGTGACACCTGGATTTTCAATGTCCGGGTCGCATATGACCCAGACATGAAAAATCTGGGTTAGTTGAGAGGGGGCAAACTATGTGCCAATGTCGCGCATAGCACTGCCCAGCTCAAAATCAGGCCCTTAGAGATTCTACAGTGTATTTTGTTTGCTGCAAAACTTTAATCCTGTGTGACTAATGCCCTCTCTAACATAGAGGGCAACCCCTCCACTAATTTGATCTACTCTCATTGTGATATAATTTATACCCAGGTAGCACAGTGTCCCACTGCTTGTCCTCCTTCCACCAGGTCTCTGAGATACCAATCATGTCTGACCTCTCATTTAGTGCTATATATTCTAATTCTCCCATCTTATTTTTTAGACTTCTAGTATTTGCATACAAGCATTTTAGAAGTTGTGTTTTATTGACATTAATATGGCTATCAGTAGATGGGGTAATTTGGAATCTTTAAGCTCTGTTTGCTCTGTACTTAAGGCCATTTGGGTTACTTTTGGGTTACTTTTGTCTCATTTACCTGCGGGAGATGGGATTCCCCCATGGGCAGAACAGGAAGGGAAGGCCACAATCGCGACCTCAATGCAGGTTGTTTGCCTGCTGTGATCTCGTCTTGTCACTGGTGGGCAAATGTTTTGTGGGGCTAGGGTCATGTGGCCCACCCCATTCCAATGACTATGCTTCTGCACTGCACCAAATCCTCCATTCCACTAAGGACTAGATCTAAAATATCTCCCCTGTTGCCAGTTCCTGAACCAACTGCTCCATGAAACCATCATTCATTTCATCTAGGAACTTTACTTCTCTAGGATGTCCTGATGTGACATCTACTCAGTCAATATTGGGCTAATTGAAATCATCAAATTTGTAAGCTTCTCGAATTCCCTAAGTTCTGTTAGCATTCTATCTGTTTATTTTGGCCAGAATTCTGACCACTATTCTCTTTCCCTTCACATGGATTTTCTATACATAACAATTCTATAGTGATTTTTGTGTCTTGCAGAACTTTTATCTAGTTTGATCCGTCTTATCATTGCAATAGAATTTGTATCTTCTTATTACAGTATCCCATTAGTTATCCTTCTACCAGATCGCTGAGATGGCAATTAGATCTATCTCTGCATAGAGTGCTATTCATTTTAACTTTTCCATCTTATTTTTTAGACTTCAGCATTTTTTTGCCGACATTTTAAAGCATATTTTTATTTGTATTTGCAACATGGAATTTTTCAACTTTTCCCTTTACATAAAGGTTATCATGCCAAAATATTTGACCGTGTCACCCCCACTCCCTTCTTATTGATCATCATTGGCTCCCAGTCTTCTCTCGTATCAGGTACAAAACTCTTCTTCTAACTTACAAAGCTCTATGCACTTCTTCATTCCTCGCAATCACACCTGGATTTCAATACCCATTGCAACAGTCACAAACTGCAGATTTTGACAATTTACTAATCAAAAGTTCCTCAAGACAGTGCTCCCACAACTGAATGAGGCTATAGTTACTGCTTCTCTTGTGCCATCAAGAATGAGCCCATCAAAGCAATACAATGGAGTTCCGTGGTACTCAACAACACTACAGAAGCAAAAGAGTAACCTACATCAACTCAAACATAAATGGAAATATTCCACTCTCCCCAGCCATCTACATGGAGAAACAGAGAACATTTATTTATTTTATTTATTACAAGTTCTTATATACCGCACTATTCGGCATCAGCGCGGTTTACATTATAACATAAAGACCATAACAACAAGCTGTTTGGTTTACATCGAACAGGAGTACAAACTTGGAGAACCGGGGTAAACTATATACAAGAGATAATTACATAGAACAGAATAGAGTCTTAATAATATCAAGAACGGCATGGTGTGTTCATGAGTGGGTCACTTCCTCTGGTTCAATTGCTGGTAGGGTAGTATTGAAGGAAGAGGTGGTATTTGAGTGCCTTCATTGCAAGGAAACACTAGATGCAAAAAAGAATATCATAACAACATCATCATGCGCTCCCTAAATAAACCTAGGGAGATCTTTTACATAGCAAAAGCTCTTCTAAGGGAACCTAATAAACAGGGTCCCCAAGATAACATGTGCCCCAAGAAATGGCAAATTACCTCTTTGCCAAACACAAGCCACCTTCTCTCAGAAACCAACCACCTCAGCTCTTGACCCCTGCCCAGTGTCCTGGATTAAGATTGCAAGAACTCAGCTCAGCTCCTACCTGCAGAGCATCGTCCATATCTCCCTATCCCAAGACTAAATGCCCGCCCTACTGAAACAAAGCTCGGTCAGGCCGCTACTAAAAGGCACTAACCTTGATAGCACTGCTCCAAATTCATATAGACCAATTTCCAGTATCCCATTTATATCAAAAATATTATAGAAAACCAGACAGATTAAACTACAAAACTACATTAATGATCATGCCTCCCTTGACCGTCATCAGCATGACTTCAGGCAGAACCACAGTGTTGAACTTTACTTACCTCCCTGCTTAATACTCTGCTCACTGGCATTCAAAACATCACTCAAGGCTTCAACCTCATCTTCCTGGATATCTCATCAGTTTTTGACTGCATACCCCACCGTCAGTTCCTATAGACACTCCACGACATTGGTGTCCGAGATACCACAATAAGCTGGTTCTGCTCCTATCTTGAAGATCACAGCCAGCAAATAAGAATTGGACATAGGACATCACACCCATTCACCCAACAACAAGGAGTCCCTCAGGGCTCAGCCCTCTTAGCCCTTCTATTTAATATCTTCCTCTAGCCCCTATGCACAATATTCAAAACACACAAGATACCTACCAAATATATGTCGATGATATCATGTTCTACACCCCATTAAATACATCAAAATCAAAGTACACCAGTATATTCAAATGCTTCATGGATGTGAGACAGTGGCTTCAACAACATAATCTATTCAACAACCAGAAAAAGACAGAGGCCCTTCATGTATTTATAGATCCATCCTTCATCCCACCGCAATCTCCATCAGCCCTGTTCCCTGGTCAGATCATTACCTTCTATCTTTCAACATGCCAGCTCAACCAGAGACAACCAACCACACCAGGAAACAATCTTCAACAAACCATAGACATTTCATACCATTTGACAAAGAAGAAATCACAAAAATTGTACTTCCAAAGCTTTCCAACCACCTTCCAACAACATCAAAGATCTAGTCGCAAACTGGAATAACACCCTTAACGAATTTTCGGTACCATCTACACCCAACATTCACCCAACACACCATAAACATTCAGATATAAGACCATCTTTACCATGGTTCTCCCCAGAGCTAAAGAAATCCCTCATACTCCTAAGAAAACTAGAGAGAAAATGGCGTAAATCCCAGAACTCTACCGATCAAGCAACATACCTAGCACAGCTAGAAACGCACCGGGAAGCAGTATGGAACAGAAGAAAAGCCTTTCACTCCGATCTCCTCAACCGTTCTCTAAACAAACCACGAGAACTCTTTAACCTAGTGAAAGTACTAACCACCGAGCCCACTCCACCACATCAAGATGCTATACACCCCCAAAAGTACGCCGATTACATCCAATCCAAAACCATCAAGACATCAACAACCTCTCCCCTATCTAATGCCCAAACTTTCTTACAGGAGAACCCACTCATCAAGCTCGCATCCCCCTCAATAAAGCACGTCGAAGATATTATCACCAGAATAAATACAACCACTGCACCCAACGATCCATGTCCAGCACAATGGATAAAAGCGTTACGACATGAGATCAGCCCATTCATATCCGAAATCATAAATCAATCATTCACCACAGGCATCTTCCCATCAGCTCTTAAACAGACTTCCATAAGACCTCTTCTAAAAAACAACCAGCTAGACCCAACAAAAGAAGAATCTTACCGTCCAATCTCCAGCATCCCCCTGCTATCAAAGATAATAGAGAAGGTCACACAGATTCAGATCCAACAGCATATAGACACCACATCACTTCTGGACCCCAGTCAACATGGATTCAGAGAAGCCCATGGTGTGGAATCTTTGCTGACTTCTTTAATCAACACCCTCATCTGTGGTACTGACAATATCAAAAAGGGCTTTGCACTAATATTCCTTGACATCTCTGCAGCGTTTGATTCTGTTGACCATAACAAACTCCTAACCCGACTCCAATGCAAGGGCATCCAGGGATTAGCATGGGACTGGTGCAAATCTTATCTTGAAGAGCGCTGGCAACATGTTCGAACAGAATCAAACACCTCAAAACCTTTCCAGTTGAAACAAGGCGTCCCTCAAGGATCCTCCCTCTCGGCGTTACTCTTTAATATCTACATGCAACCAATATGTGAGATCACTCGCTCATTTGGAGTATCCTCCCTAATCTATGCAGATGACGTGCTGATTTTCATACCAATCAACATTACTCGGCCTGATTACACAGTACTAATAGAGTGTTTTGATGCAATTACAGACTGGCTCCTCACACAGAATATGAGAATAAATTTCAAAAAAACAGAAGCCCTAATCATCACGAAGAATAAAGAATTCTCACCCCCGACTGCTCTAAAAGTACGGGACGCAGAGCTTCCAATCAAATCCACAGTAAAATACCTAGGCGTAACCCTTGATCACCGACTGGACTTCAAAGAACACATAAACCGAACAGTGAAATCCATCTACTTCAAGATCAGAACCCTCCGAAACCTCAAAAACATGCTCGACCCTGACAACTTCCGAACCATCTTCCAAGCCATAGTCATTCCACACTTTGACTATGCAAACATAGTTCTACATGGCCTCCCAAAAAGCACTCTAAACACGCTACAATTAGCGATGAACGCTGCTGCCCGCATCCTCAACGGTGCATCAAGGAACGATCACATAACTCCCATCTTAAAGGAATTACACTGGCTCCCAATATCCTGTAGGACTACATATAAAGCACTACTCATCACATTCAAAGCCATTAACAGCTTAGCTCCCCTAGCAATCTCCACTCTCATCACTCACACCCCCCACACCAGATCTAGAAGATCAGTCGCAGCTAATACTCTAATCATCCCGACGGACTTTACAAAATGTTCACACTCAACAACTGCAAGAGCATTCGTTTACTTCGCTCCCAAATGTTGGAATGATCTTCCACCCACCATAAGAGATATCAAAGACCTAAAACAATTTAGAAAAGCCATAAAACACCACCTGTTCCTTGCATACTTCTCTCAATACCCTACTCCAACATAGCCAACACCACATTACAAACCAATGTAACGATCTATCACTCCCTGTACAACAAGAAGAATACAATTGTATATAGTTATATAACTTATATGTACAAAGTTCTCCCCTATGTTGTATCCAATTAGATTTCCTGTTATATGTAAACTCACGACAGCCTGTTGCTATCGGTGAGTATTTTATGTTTACTGTAAACCGCGCTGATGATAAAAGTGCGGTATATAAGAACCTTAAATAAATAAATAAATAAATAAAATAAATCACTGAGGCTTGAAGATTGCGACATGCAGGTGAAAACAGAAGTTACATATCTGGGCATCTTAATGAACAAAAAACTAAATTTCCAGACACAAATCAAGAGAACAGCTAGCTCCTGTAAATTAAGAACACCAAAGAACCTATGCCCCTTCCTGACACTGGACCTGCTTTGGACGGTATGCCAAGCAATAATCATCCCCATTCTAGACTTCAGCAATATTATCTACCAGGGCCTACCCAAACACACTCTACACCCTCTTCAAATGGTCCAGAATACAGCTGCAAAAATAATACATGGAGCCCCATGACATGCACATATCACTCAATTCTAATGCAACTCCACTGGCTCCCTATAGCTGCAAGAATAAGGTACAAGTCCTTACTCACCATGTTCAAAGTCATATACAATAAATCAGAAATTGTCTACAACCTCTCCTATCTAGACCTAATACCGATAGGATACAAAGGCATAACACACTCAGCCTCCTCCCTATACCATCACAAATGGCCAAGAGCAAACAATCAGCATGCAACTGTGCTTTCTCACTCAACGCCCCCACGATTTGGAACGCCCTACCACCAGACCTAAGAGGCTGCTCAGACCAAAGTGACTTTTGTAAGAGACTGAAAACCTATCTATTCCAAGGATACTATAGCTCCTCCATACTCCATGACTCTCAACCTTGTAGCAACTCAGAACAGCCAACTGCATAAGCATGCACCCATCCTACTCATGAACTGGACAATGCAATACGCGTATTCAAACTGTAAATGCTTTACCAAAGTGTACATAAATTATACCCTATTATCCCCTTGAAGGCTCTGCCTTCCATTTATGACCCTGATTGTTATGTTATGCTACGATGTACAACAAATTGCATAATCATGCTCTGTACAAATTACAGTTGCATGTAAACCGCTTTGAATTGTAGAAAGGCGGTATAGAAATAAGTTAAATAAAATAAATACATTTGTACTCCCTTCAGTGTGGAACCACAGGGGCTGGTGGCTGCACTGCCATCTCTGCAGTTATTTGTTTAGAAGGGACAGGGCAGGGAGGAGCATGGGAATGGGCAAGCGGTGTGTTTTCTCTTTCAAATAATTGGTAGCCCTAGAAAGATACAATTCCTGATTTGAAGTATTTTATTTAAAACTAGGTACTTTGTCACGGTTCCTTTGTGAAGCAAATATCCTGGATTTTACTGATGCTATAGACTGAAAGGACTTTAGAGTACAAACAGCTCGACTCTAACTATGCTTTTCCATTGACTAGTAGGAGCAGACTAATAATACCATTTTGCTGCCACAATTTTCTTCATATACTCTACAAATACATTTTGACATTCCAATTTATCAGTGGCTGGCTTAGAATTTTTCTATCTCCTTTCTAGGGCATCTTTATTGTACATTAAGAGCACACAAGATTTGTGGATATGAAAAGGAATGCTTCCCACCTGCAACAGTTTTCCATAGACAGCAAGACTGATAAAGCACACAAGTGGGTAATGACATCTGATGGTGACGAGATGGGAACGCTCTCCTATAGCTCAAAACTTTAGTGTAAAGTTCTGAGAATGCAAGGCCCTTCCTACACACGGCAGTCTTCTCTGCAGCTCAGTTGAATTCAAAGTTCAAGCACAGAGACAACTCTCGGAAGCAGGAGGGATTGTATGCTTTATCAAAATTGCTGTCTACAGCAAACATCTGCTACAGGTGAGTAACATTGCTTTTCTGCCGACATGCAGGATTGAGTCAGGCACAAAAGTGGATTACTCCCAAGTTAAGGACAGCTCACAGTTTTCATACTGTGTCAGTCTTAAGAGCAGTCTAGAGTAACCAAGTGCAAGAGTTGATTGTTCAGATTGGCCTATACAGCTTGACCAAAGACTTGGCCCAAAGAGTAATGTGCAGTGAAAGTATGAAGAGAGGACTATGCAACTCCTTTGCACATGTTATCTAGTGAGGCAGACTTTAGGAGCGCGATGGTTGCTGCAATAGTTCTAATCTGATAAGTCTTTACTTTATTGATGAGAGGAGCATCCACTTGTTCATAACCGAACTGGGTACAAGATTCCAACCAATTTGCTAAACTTCTTTTTGTGACTGGTACACCAGGTCTTTTGGGCTCAAAGGAGATGAAAGGTTGCATGGACTTCTAAAATGATTCAGTTCTTTTAAGGTGGTAGGCAAGAGCCTGTTTACAGTCGAGAATATATAGGGGTTTCTTATGTGAATTTGAATGCAGTTTAGAACAAAACATGGGAGGCACTGTTTCTTTATGTGAAAAGGTATCGCCACCTTAGGTAAAAATTTAGTGTGATGATGAAATTTAGAGCTCAATAATCAGCTGTGCTAGTCAGCGTTTTTTTAATGTGCCTGACCACTACAGCTGAAATTGAAACAGATATTCAGCACCAGAACATATCTGACATTTGATGCTGAATATCCAGTTTTGCTGTTGACCGAATTTGCATCTGGTTAGCTGTGATATTCAGCTCTTAACCGGAGAGCAAATCCACATCATGCTAGGATAGCCATTGACCTATCCTAACTTTATGAGGTTTAGCTATCCAGTTAATGGCTGAATATTGCGATTAACCAGATAGCTGCAGGGATCACCCCAGCTCCGCCCACAGATTTCCCCATTAAGCAGATGGCATTACTGTGGCCCGTGCGGATATTCAGTGGTTCTGTCCAGATAGTGTCACTGAATATCAGTAGCTGTGATTTATGCAGTTTGCAGGTGCTGCAAACCACATAAACCCATAAACTCCTTAATATATGACTCATAGATTGTCGATGCCTGAAGTCCACTCAGTCTCGTAACCGAGGCAACTGCTAATAAGAGGAAGAGTACTTTTCAGATGAGGAATTTAAGAGTAGTTTCAAAGTGCATTAGCTCAAAGGGCATTTTCATAAGGAAAGCTAAGAACATAAGAAATGCCATATTGGGTCAGACCAAGGTCCATCAAGCCCAGTATCCTGCTTCCAACAGTGGCCAATCCAGGTCACAAGTACCTGGCAGATTCCCAGAAGGGTACATAGGTTCCACAATGCTTGTTCCGGGGTAAACAGTGGATTTCCCGGGTTCTCTTTAATAATGGTTTGTGGACCTTTCCTCCAGGAACTTGTCCAAACCTTTTTTAAATCCAGCTACACTAACAGTGTATCTCCAGGAACAAGCAGGAATGAGTTTTCACATATGGGTACGTTGGTACCGACGGAGTCTGCGCGGGAACGCTTCCCAGCGTCCAATCAAAGAGCTTTTGGAGTATCCCACCACGCCAGCGTGCTGCCTTCCCGCCTTTCTCAACTGCCTCTCCTCAGTTTTTGTTTTCCGCGGAGCCGGCAGGACGTCCTCCTGTCACCGCAGAAAATTCCTGTTTTATTTCTTTAGTTTTCTTGTGGTTGCGGCTGTCTTTCCCGACGCCACCGGTACCGCCGGTGTTTTCTTTTCTTTTCTGGTAAAATCTTCCTTTTCAAGGGATATTTTTTCTTCATAGTGTCTCACGGTTTCTTAGGCCTTCTAGGCCTCGTTTTTTCCTCATGGAACCGCCAGCCATTTTCCCCAAGAAATGTTTAAACTATGGCGGTACAACTTTATTTTTAGACCCTTGAAGTCGGTGTCTAACCTGCTTGGGTCCTGACGACAGTTTGGTGATAAGAGGTTTTCAACATCGGGATTCCCTCGATACACGGTTTCCCTCCAACTTCGGGGCACCGTCCCTTTCTTCTTCTACACAGGATCAGGTAACCCACAAACAGTCTGTTAAGACTAGCCAGCCCTCGAGTGGTGTCTCATGCACAGCATGTAGACGGCTCCGGCCTTGCCCTCGAGGGCCCACTGGCTTCAAAACCCCGGCGGGAGTCTTCAGTCTCCAAAGTGTTTGAAGGGTTTCAGGTTGTTCCTGGGGTTCACCCCTCACAGAACATACCTGAGCCGTGTCCGGTGGTGGCATCCGCTTCGAGCGGTACCGATACCCCGGCATCGGCACTGGTGTTGGATGAAACACTCCTCACCAGGGATTGTCATCTGGCATCCTCGGTACCTTCGGGACCAGTGGATACCCTCCAGACTGACTTTCCATTATCGGTACCAGCACCGATACTACCACCGACGTCGGTACCCTCCAGACCTGCATCGATAGCCTCGCTTCCTTCGATGCCGAGTCTGGAATCGATCTCCAGTCTGGAGGACTGGGTACAGACTCGCCTTGGTACCGGCTCTGGGCGGTACCGAAGGCTCGGTTCCGATGATTCGGATCCGCAACTCTCGGTTCCCCCGAGGCCATTTGAATTGCCACTGGTTAACCTTCATCCACCGGTATCAGACACGGTACCGAAGTCGGTACCGATGTCCTCATTATCCTTGCAATCAGTGCCTTCCATGCTTCGCTCATCAGGCTCTTTGCCCTCGATGCCGAGTTTGGAATCGATCTCTAGTCTGGAAGACTGGGTACCAATACGCTTTGGTACCGACACCGATCGATAACAGAGGCTCGGTACCGAGGATAGCGGCCGGAGGTTTTCGGTTACCTCGGTACCGATTGAACTGTCACCGATGGCTGTCTCGATCTCGTCTCTGACATCGGTACCGGTATCCACAGTAACATCGTGGCCAACTCCTGCCATGCTTTTTTCAACAGGATCGCTCCCTTCTATACCAAGCTTGGAGTCGATACCTGGCATGGATGATGTGGTACTGACGGTCGCTGCTCCTGACAGCCAGTACCGGCGACCATCCCTTAAGGATTCCACACTGCACCGTGCAGGATCTTCTATTCCTATATATTTGAATAGCTCTTTCGATACTCAGGCTAGTTCTTCAGATCTAACCTGTCCAAAGGAAATTCCCGTTGAAGATCCCTCTTTTCAGAGTTTCCTCCTGGATATAGCAAGATCCCTTGCATTCCTATCCCGGGACATGATCCTGCACAAGGCTCTGTTTCTACCAAAGCAAAGGACAACATAATGCTTCCTTTGCATCATTCCTTGCAGGATCTCCTTCTAGGAATGTGGGAAACACCTTTAAGGGTACCACCACCTTCCAGAGCAACTGATCTCTTATATCAGGTGCCCCCCTCTCCAGGGTTTCAAAAGACTCAACTTCCTCATCATTCCATAGTAGTGGAATCAGCAATGAGGCGGGTTAAGAGTAAGAAAAAGCACTCTTCTTATCCGCCAGGTCGTGAGTCTAAGACACTAGATGCCTTTGGACGTCAAACCTTCCAGACATCTATGCTTTCTGCAAGAATTCTCTCATATATTTTTTATATGAGTCTATCTCTTGAGGAGGTCACAAAGCAATTACATCTTTTGACTCCTTCCCTTCCAGAGTCCAAGAGTGCAGGCTATTCTTCACTGCTTAAGCATCTTCAGAATATCTCTTGGTTTCTTACTCGTGCTTCCCTAGACTCTTTTGAGTCTGTTGGCAGGACTTCTGCTATAACTATAGGGGCACGACGTAGAGCCTGGCTCCAAGCTTCAGACTTGGACAAATGGGCACAGCAAAGACTGGGACATACTCCTTGCACTGGAGACAATCTTTTCAACAAGGAGTCTTTACATCAGGTTACTCAGTTATCCACTGACTTACCTGTTCCTAGGGGCTGTTCTGCACCTTCTTCTGTCCCAGTAGGCAGGAAATGTCCTGCTAAACTTTCTTCCCATAGGAGAAGAAGGTTTTATGCATCATCTGCCCATCATACAGATGTTCCCAAACAAGGGAAGCATCGTCCTGGTCTGCAGAATTCAACCTCTCACCAGGCTCAGCAAACCCAGCAACCACAGGGTTTCTGATCAATCTCCATCAGATGCTTGCGATTCTTAAGGTTAGACTCTGCAGTTGCTTCTTCTCAATAGAGGCAATCCACTGCTGTTATTCTAAATCCTAGACATGGATCTCTTCCCAAAAGACATCCATTTTTTCTATGTTCTATGAGCTGTCAGGATGTTCATGCTTATAGGTCACAGGGTTCCCTCTTCTTCCTGCTAGGGAAAGAGGTCTAACCACTATCAAACGATAGTTTTCCTGTGCCAGCATGTCTTTTTTCCTTTCTATAGACTTACTACTTTGTAAGTCTTCTTCAGCTCCATTCTCTTTACCCTCTTACCAAGCTTTTCCTCTGTAAGAGCGGTATTGCTTCACTGGAGGGCTTTTCTTCAGCCTCTCTAGTTTTGTTACTTTTCCAGTGAGGAGTTCTCCTCTCTGAGTTGACTCCTCTTTTTCAATCTTGCTTTGAAGCAGTTCATCAGACATGTCCGGAGTTTTCTATTCCTGTTCTGTCTGTTCTTTCTGTTTTTAAACAGTAAGATTCTTTCTGCTGTCTAGCAAGCAGCTGCCTATGCACCAGCAACCAGATTTGTCCTCCACTAACTTTCTGTCTAGTTTAGTAGTGATTCCAAGTCAGTGCTGTTATCTGTCTTGGAAATTATTTCACTACAGCCTTGTTGGATTGTCTTCTCTTTCTGCCATCTCCATTCCCCTGGGTTTGGCAGCATAGTTGACATAGGTACTGGCTCTCCAGCAGCCAGTTCTATCTCCTCATTCTCCTGCATCATGCTCTCTGCAATTCTACAGAGAAACTCTCCACTATGGGCCCCTGCTAGAGAGCATGAGGGTTTTTTTTTCTCCAACAGCTATCCTAGATGGTTGGAAAAGGCTTTTTCAGTCATGTCTCCCATGATTAGAAAGGTTCTCCCTTTGTTCACTATCTCCTTTTTATTATAAAGGACATAGGCCTTCTCTTACGTGAAAGCTTAAGGAGTTGCCAATTCCCTGCTTTGGTCCATAGTATTTCCAATCGGGAATATGCTTTCTCCTTGCAGCTCGTCCTCATGGTAAGAACGCATGATATTTTTTTTGTCCTTAAGCAGGTCAGCATGGTATCTCATTTTTTATGCGTCTTCTGTTCACTTACCATGCTAGAGTTCTAGAATACTCGGGACTTGCTGGCTGCAGACTGATATCATCCTCTGCTTTTCACGTAACCGTCCTGGTTATTTCACTAGCTAGCATCCCTGTAGCTCATAACCAGTGGGAATAGATTCTCTATATATCTTCTCAAGTAGGTTCCACCTTCTTGTTATTCGATGAATCTTTCCTCTCCACTTTTCCTATGTGAATACCGTTCTGTAGGCATATCTCTGTCTGCTTCATTGCAGACACCCATATAGAGGCCTATATGTTCATTCTATAGCATACATCTTACAGATGTCTATGTCTATCATTTGTGTGTGTTTTATGCCCTTCATATCTCACTATAGATATATTCTTATCTATCTATCTATATGTTATATCTATATCTATATATCTATATCTATATCTATATATATATATGTATCTGTCGAGATATTTTACTATCGGTAGATATGTATTCTGCATTTATCTACCTGACTGTCTAGGCTCATATAGCTATATGATTCTGACAGATGGGCTTTACCCATACCTATGCTATCCAGCATGTTTGGGGTTCTACATTCACAACCACTCTGTGGTAGTTAACAACTTCCACCATAACCTTAAGGTTTAGGTACCTCTGAAGCTCTCCATGTTCCAGTATCTCTCCTAGCTGACTCCAGTTAGGAGAGACATTGCCGATCTTCAGCTAATCACAGGCTCTAACGCCTCAGCCGTTTGTCCTTTCTTTTGGGATACAAGGGCTTTCCAAAGCTTTTCCTCCCACAAGGACTGTGCCTGTTTATCCAATTCGGTCGGCCTTCTCTTTTTGCTCCCAAGGGTGAGCCACTCTGTCGCCAAAAGAGTTCGGCTTTTATCATAAAGCCTTCTGCTGAGGGCCCACCGTTTTTGGTACTACCCCAGTTATTACCGGGGTCCCCTCTTACCTTTCAGGAATCTGACCTCCACTGTTTTTTCCTACAGGTTTATTACCTCCACTTCACAGTGAGGTCCTCCTGGAGGTTCCTCTACTGGGTCCCCAGTAGATCCCATGAACCTCCTTACTGCTGTGTAATCCTGTTAGGGGAGGTCCATATTGCAATATTTCTTCCAATATCAATGATGATAATTATCATCCACACATGGACTCCTTGTCTGCAGTCCTATGCTAGGTTAGCTGTTCCACAGCACCTTTCTTTCTTCAACTCCTACCCTCCATCCTCAGGATGCCTGGCGTTGTGGGGGATAGCATGTTCCAACCCATGACATGCTGGGACTCCAGGCATCTTAGCTTGGGAGTCCCCATATGTGAAGACTCATTCCTGCTTGTTCCTGGAGATAGCACAGTTACTTACCTGTAACAGGTGATCTCTGGGAACAGCAGGAATAAGTCTTCACAACCCACCCACCTCCCCAGGAGTTGTATCTCTATCTATCTTTCCTTTCCTCTCTCTCTCTCTTTGTCTCAGCTTTAAAACTTAACTGAGGAGAGGCAGTTGGGAAAGGCAGGAAGGCAGCACGCAGGCGTGGTGGGATGCTCCAAAAGCTCTTTGATTGGACGCTGGGAAGCGTTCCCGCGCAGACTCCGTCGGTACCGACGTACCCATATGTGAAGACTTATTCCTGCTGTTCCCAGAGATCACCTGTTACAGGTAAGTAACTGTGCTTTACTACATTCTCTGGTAATGAATTCCAGAGTTTGATTACGCATTGAATGAAAAAATATTTTCTCTTATTACTCTTAAATGGATTACATTGTAGCTTCATTGTATGTCCTACTTTCTACTTTTTGATGGAGTAAACATCCTATCTACATTTACCTATTCTGCTTCATTCATTAATTTATAGACCACTATCATATCTCTCCTCAGCTGTCTCTTTTCTAAGTTGAAGAGCCTTAACTTTTAAGCCTTTTCTCATAGGGATATCCTTCTATTCCCTTTACTATTTTGTTGGTTCTTCTCTGTACCTTTTCTAATTCTGCTATAATCTTTTTAAGATATGGCCTCTAGAATTGCACACAATATTCAAGGTGCGGTACACAATGGATTGATACAGAGGCATTATAATATCTTTGGTTTTATTCTCCATTGCTTTCCTTATGAGTCATAACATTCTATTTGATTTTTGGCCATCGCTACACACTGGGCGGAGGGTTTCAACATATTATCCATGATGACGCCTAAATCTTTATCTTGGGTGGTGGTTCCTAATGTGGATCCTTGCATCATATAAACGTAGTTTGGGTTGTTCTTTGCACTTGTCCACATTCAATTTCATCTGCCATTTGGATATCCAGTTTTCCAGTTTATCAAGGTCTTCTTGGACATTTTCACAATTTGTTGTGTTTTAACAATTCTGAATAATTTTGTGTCATCTGCAAATCTGATCACCTCACTTATTCCCATTTTCAGGTCATTTATGAATATGTTAAAAAGCAGTGGGCCCAGCACAGATCCCTTAGATACTCCACTATTCACCTTTTTCCATTGAGAAAACTGGCCATTTAACCCTAATCTCTGCTTTCTATCTTTTAACCAGTTCCTGATCCACACTAGTACACTGCCTCCTATCCCATGACTTTTTATTTTCGCCAAGAGTCTCTTATGAGGGACCTTGTCAAAGGTTTTCTGAAAATCCAGATTTACTATATTGACTCGCTCACTGTTTTCTACTTGTTCATTCACGCCTTCAAAAAAATATTAGTAAGACAAGACTTTCCTTGGCTGAATCCATGTTGGCTTTCTCCCATTAAACCATGATTTTATTCTTTATAATGGTTTCTACCATTTTGCTTGGTACTGATCTGTAGTTTCCCAGATTGCCCCTGCAACCCTTTTTAAATTGGCATTACATTGGCCATTCTCCAAACTTTAAGTACTAAAGATGATTTTAAAAATAGTTCACAGATTGCTAATAGTAGGTCTGCAATTTCATATTTCAGTTCTTTAACACCAGATGAAGGCCTCAAGGCACAGTGGAGTTCTGCAGTGGAGGTTTTATATGCAGAAGACCCTTCATGAAGTGAGCAATAATATCACAACAAGCAGGGCATGGCTGGTATGAGGAGAGAAGAGAAGCACCTTCTGTGTCACATCTAGAGTGTTTCTCCTGAAGCAATCAGTTTTATCTGATAAAACTTGAGTGAGAACCTCTGAGAACGTCTGGTAATAACAGTGGTCTCTTCGGCCTGGATATTACGATGCTCTGTTGAGACGCTTTGGTAGCTCAGATGGCTTTGTGATAAGTACCATTGAACTTTAATTTTTTATATTATAGCTTTGTGGAAACTGCACATTTTATAAGAATCAGAAAAATATTATATATTTGAAAAGCAGGACTATGTTGGGAGACCAGTGATTGAAATTACAGGTATCTCAAACAGCCAGTATAGCTGACCTGTCCCATAGTGAGGTCTCACATCATTATTATAATATTTTCACAACACCAGGTTTTCATTGGTGTGTTGGTGATTTTAGTTCATTGACCAGAGCATAATAAGCTGATAGAGCACTGAGGTGTACTCTAATGTTAGAGGATTGAAGGCTAGATGATATAAATGTTATAGATACTGTAATACCGTAGTAGGTAGACATGTAAGAGGGTTATGGCCATTAGTGAAACCCTAAATTGAAAGTGTATATGCATCTAATAGATGGTTTTCTGGCAGCTATCACAATGTGTTGGATAGGATCCGATAACCCTAGAACAGAAACTAGCTGCTGCTGAATTTCAACGCTGCAAGGGTTAGAGACTTCAAGCCTAGCTAAAAATGGAGACTCTCCTGTTGAGTTAGTAGCATTGGAACTTGGTCTAGTTTCCTTGGAAGTAGAACTGCTAGCCTTTTGAGAAGGGAAACCAGTTTTGTTGGGGCCAATATGACACTATGGTGTATGTTTACTAAACTGCGGTAATGGTAAATAACACACGTAATGTAATGTTAACGATTGTTAGCGCATCATAACGCGCGTTATGACACGCTAACGATCGTTAACGTTACATAACACGCGTTATGATGCGCTAACGATCGTAAAGCTCCGCGGCGCGGTAAAACACCGCAGAAGGTGGAGGGAGGGCGGAGAGAAGGGGTCAGTGGGTGGAGAGTGGGCGGGGAGAGGCTCCCTTCACACTAACATGCTGATCTGAAGAGCTAAATCCCAACGCGAATGAAAACCTGCCGTTAAATGCACATTACAGGGGAGAGAAACCATTTAAGTGTCAGCAATGTACAGCCAAGGCAGGGAAACCTAAAAAAGGTGATAAGTGTGATACATGTGCACAGAACAAAAGGGCACATAAACACTGAAAATGACCTCAACAAACTGGAAAAAAAACATAACCAAGCTGGCAAATAGTGGTATTAATGAAACATCAACCCCCCCCCCCCCGAGAAAGCTCCATAGAAAACATATAAATCGTGGAAGGGTCTACACTCTGTCCCCATACAAGGTGAATGAGCCCACAGTGAAATAGTGCTGCTCAGGGTTTTCCACTCCATCGGACAGGGTTCCTATGGCGTGCACATGTCCCGCAACATCAGGGCGGGCATGTCGGAAGGGCAACTGACAATCAAAATGGTCGTGTTTTCAGAGTAATAACACAGTTGAGCCAAAAATAACCAATTACTCTATCAGTATGAGAATTCCTCACAGTTAGTCTCTAACTTTCCATATTGCATTTTAAATACATGTCATATTTTTATGTGTCAAAACCGGGTCTCAGACTTACAGGAGCTATGGTATCATTTTTTTAACCAAGTGCTCCAATTTGCATCTATAACCCTTTTTTTTGATATTTTGTTATTTTTCTTAATTTAGTTTAAAGTAAAAATCTTTAAAAAGACAAATGAGTCAGGCTTATCTTAATTGAAGAGTCCCAACGCCAGTTTCAGCGCTGCTGCGTTTCACGAATGCATCGTTTCTTCAGGGGTTTGTGCACTGACTTCCAAAGTTGTCAACTTAAACACATACAATCCCCGCAGCCGTATGAAAAAAGTTTTTCATACGGCTGCAGGGATTGTATGTGTTTAAGTTGACAACTTTGGAAGTCAGTGCACAAACCCCTGAAGAAACGATGCATTCGTGACGTTTTTCATACGGCTGCAGGGATTGTATGTGTTTAAGTTGACAACTTTGGAAGTCAGTGCACAAACCCCTGAAGAAACGATGCATTCGTGAAACGCAGCAGCGCTGAAACTGGCGTTGGGACTCTTCAATTAAGATAAGCCTGACTCATTTGTCTTTTTAAAGATTTTTACTTTAAACTAAATTAAGAAAAATAACAAAATATCAAAAAAAAAAGGGTCATTGATGCAAATTGGAGCATTTGGTTAAAAAGATGATACCATAGCTCCTGTAAGTCTGAGACCCGGTTTTGACACATAAAAATATGACATGTATTTAAAATGCAAAGTTAGAGACTAACTGTGAGGAATTCTCATACTGATAGAGTAATTGGTTATTTTTGGAACGGCAACTGGACAGATGCCGGAAAAGGGGATACAGAGGGCCGCAGGCGGCACATGCTGTGGTGCAGCTGGGCCACAGTGCGGACTAGGGTGATGCCTAGCTGGCCCATATGAATGCTGAAACAGCAAAGCAGCCAGACAGCAACTGCTGAAGGCCCAACATGGGCACGACTGTGTTTCCCACAGTGTCACAGGGGATAGTACCCAACAGCTACCCCCAAGGGAACAGAACATTGGCAGGCGGGGCTGGGGGGGAGCGTGGACGTCTATGCAGGCACCCCTACCCCAGAACCCGCACCATAGGCAGCCGCCTACCTGCACACTGGATGGCCTGAGACTGCGCACCACCAGCACCACCAGCAGAAGGGCATGTCAGCATGGTGGCTGAGGGATACTGGTGGTGGAGGTGGCAGTGGCAGCTGCCCAGAGCAGACCGTGGCCTAGCCCTGTGTAGTTGGGTGCCGTGTACTGCAACAGACGGGCCCTGTCTGACGAACAGTCATGGTATCACCAAGGAATGTACTGACTTTGTGACAACAAGGTGGTGCAGTGCACAACACCAGTGTATTCAGAAGCAGAGGGTTACAGGTTCAAGTCCCAGCTGTGGTTCCTGCCAACCCAGTCCCCATATTTTACCCACTACTACAACGTGCTAATACAGACAGCACCTTTATTGCAGATGACGTAAACATGCCCAAGACACCTACATTTTACCCTACAGAGCACGGACACCATAAACATGCACATTACCTAGAGCAGAGTCTCCCAAATGCAGTCCTGGAGGGCCAAACACCATTCCGGTTCCATGCTGCCTCTGATAAAGATGCCTGTGCTGCATTTCTATGCGCCACCCCCATGGTATGCAGATGTATCTCATGCATATTCATGAGGGCCAGCATGAAAACCCGAACAGTGTTTGGCACCGCAGGACTGGAGTTGGGAACCTCTGCCATAAAGCAGCAGCCAACAGGGGCAGACACACCCGCACCGACAGGCCCCATTATCCAAAGCCTCCTGGAGAGGCAGGACTTTGGGCTCTGCGTGCATCTCCCAATACTAGCACTTGCATACCTTAGTAATGCCACCCTAAACCTGGGAATATGGTACACATCTATCAAAAGGTTGCTATGATTACTGGCAGATAGCAATTCCTAGGTTAAGTACAATTTTCTGAGTGAGCTGCATCATAGCAACCTTTCTGATGTCTGTGGAGTGTGCTACAGGTCTTGTGTCTGACAGTGTTTACCAACCTGGGGAGTGACTCCTACAGTATTGCGTACCATAGCCATGCCTGCACTGTGCCCAGGACTGGTGTGGTGGCCTGGGCTGCCCAATACCTCTATAGTTGCACAATGCTGGCATAGGTGTGGGGAGTGTGTGTCTGTCTATCCAGTGTGTGGTGGCTGCCAACACCCTCCACAGCCCACACTGCTAGCACTGTTGCCAGTATTGGCCTGCCAATGTGCATAATGAGGAGCAAGGTACTGTGGGAATAGCCTGGATAGGGTGGCCTGGCCTGGCCGCATCTGCACAGGGCATAGGGCAATTTCTCGGACATTGTAGTGCCCGATACCACTTGCACGGACAGAGTGGCCACAGCATGTCCTGCTGGGAGGTCACTCTCACCCTGACTGAGCAGTGACCACGGCATGGCTAGGTTCCCCCATAGTGCTGTATAGTATTTCTTTCATGTGATATTTATGGGTTCTCTTTTGGGGCCCAATCACTGACTTATCTGCTTGGTGTGTATGTTGACCTCCCAGTTTTGGGTACACGCATCTTCTCCAGGACCATGCATTATGGACTAGCTAGCAGACTGTTTGCAGCTTGTATGTGTGTTGCTGGAACACCTTGCAGAGTGCAGCGGCTGGAGGCTTGCTGCTGGAGAATGTCAGATGGGGGGGGGGGGGGCAGCTGTGCATTTCCAGGCCTTCTGTCTGCTATTGCTTTATGGATGTGTACAGCTCTGCATTGCCTGCCCTGTAGGGTGTTTGATCCCTAGTGGGACTGGGGTGATGGTCCCCTCTACTGCCACCATTGCAGGGGGGTAGAAAGTGGATCTGTTGGCGGGAGATCCTGTCCCCCACCCTGAGCCCCAGAGGGTGCGTTGGGTGGTGGTATGTAATCTCCCTGTGAGTCCCAACACCCCTCTTCACTTACATCATGTGACCATGGCACCCACACAGGGTATGCACTTTTCTGGGTGCATCATAGTCCACAAGGGCTAGATGTGACATACAGATGAACACAGGCATATCCTAGGGGTGTTTGCAAGGACTACCTATCACACATTGGCACTGATGGGGACCTGCAGCATAGCCTATCTCAGCAAAGCCAGGTGCTGTGAGAATGGTGCTGGGCACCATACCTCTCCCTCAGGGTGAGCACAGGACCCGCACACTGTGACGGTCTGTAGCTACTCTGTGCCACTAACACACACCGTCGGCACCCCCTACCAGGCTGAGGTGCTGTGGGGTGCACACCCCATCTTGTGATCATCTGTAGACTGCTGATTTACATGTGCTGTGCATCCTGGGTACGGATGGGTTGACCCTATCCTGGTAACCACAGCAGAATGTGGGTGTGGTGCCATGCAGTCCTCCTGTAGCCAGCCAGGTGTTTGTTAGCAGTTCTAGCCCACTGGTTCCTTCACTGCCCATGGAGCCAAAGGTCATGGGTTCAAAACCCCCAGTTGGGTTCATCGATAGGGCTGTCTTAGGCATTGTCTATTTTTATTGTATATTAGTGCTGCCAGCAGAAACACCCTCAGGGTACTGTCACCTTAGGGTGGCTCATAAGGCACCCTATAGGGCGCCTTATATGGCACCCTATAAAGCGCCTTATAAGGTGCCTTATATGGTGTCCTATAGGGGACATTATAGGGTGCCTTGGCAGACAGCGCACTTTTTAATGTGCCCTATGGAGTGCCTTCTAGGGTGCCTTATGTGGCACCTTAGGTTACGCCACTGTGAGGGTGTGTTTGCTGGCAGCACTATTAAAGTACAACTAAACTTCCTCACAGCCCAATACTTAACCCTTTCCAGGCCAAGCCCAAAACTTTCGGGATCCAAACTTCTGCCTAAATATTCCTATCAAATGGTATATAATACATGACCATGGCAGAGGGAACGTCACTATTGGAACATATTGAATAAGACGGGCACAATTTTCCTGAAATATGCAAACATTAACCCGGCTGCAGAATGTGGATTAAAATATTATAGTAGGCCTTCAAAGGGTTACACATGATGCCTCAGCCAGCCTTATTCATTAGGCACACTGGGGAATCAAACCCATGACCCTTGTACTATCAGTCTGTGTAGTAACCGTTGTGCTACAGCTCTGTTTCTGTATTTGGGTGTTTGTGCGCCTTCTTAAGCTTAACGTGCAGTAACGTGTCCTGTAACGATCGTTGCTGCGCGGCGCCTTATAATGCGCATTATCGGTAACGATGTACCGCCCATGTCCTTTTTTGGCATTTCTTCCACTAACGTGGCTCCTAACGCGAATCACACTAACGCAGTTTAGTAAACATACCCCTATGAGAATCTTGGTGTGTTGGTTTCACTGAAACTTGTGCAGGATTCTTGCTGTGAAAGGAATTGGTGGATATGTGTGCAGGTAAGACCAGGTCCATGGAATCACTAGAGCAATTGGAGCTAGATGCAGGGGGAAGGGAGGATAGATAAAGAGGAAGTTTTGCATTTTTGCTGTTAGTGAAAAGACTAATTTTAGACAATCCTTATGCTTGAAAGATGTACTAAGAGGGATGCATCCAGAGACCACTCATGAGGACAGAGTGATTAGTACTATTGCTCAATATCTTTTCTAGTTAAATCCATTGCATACCTTTCCAAAACACAAATGTACTGCCTTAACAGAACATTGAGATTTGTACCAGTGACCAGCACTAGCATTCATATTTCCCCAGCTAGAAGCATATGAGCCCACATCAATCGCTCTACCCCAACAGCTCTAGACACAATCCCAGCCCCACATCTTTTCCATCAGCCTGTCTTCAACATTCTGTGCTCTCAGACTCCCTATCCTTGCTCTTACCACCGACTCTGATGCTTACTGTTGGCAAACAGCAAGGGGTGGGGGAGGAAAAAATGAAGGCCAATTGGCTGCTGAAAATATTTGCAGCTAAGGAATTGTCAGTATAGAAAGGGCACAAAAACAGACAGCCCGATGCAAAAACCTTGTGCTAGAGCCCAGTGCTAAAACTCTAGTGTAGGGCAAGTTCAGCATCGACGTTTTGCTCAGAGATGTTGTAATCAAACAGCATGCAAATGAGCTGTGCACAAAAAGACTGAGCTAAGCAAAGAGAGCAGTCCAGGCACATGCGCACAGAGGTCTGTATTAGCAGCACCTATATCTTGCGCACAAAAACAGTTTGGCACTTGTGCATATGTGCTTGATTTCTATCTGACACATACGGTAAAGGGCAATATTATTCTCAGCAGAATGTGTGCATGAACTTTTTGTGGGGGTAATTCATATACTTTCCCTTTGAAAACTGGGATAACTTAGATGCATATCTGCTGCACAATGGTTTTATGCACTTGATATACCGCCCTTTACTGTGTGTATCAGAGAGGTGATCTGTTATACACTGACTTCCCTATGTACAAGTCCTCTTCAAGAGGGGAATTTTAGAAGGGACATCCAAGCCAGAACGTCTGGAAAAAAAGAAGCAGGCATGTCCAGGTCTAGACATGATCTCACAAAGTTGACATGCTAAACATGGATAGCTGTGGGGGTGTCTACATAGACATCTCCAGAATAGGTGTGCAAAGCCTAGACATCTGGGTATATCCTAATGGTTAGAGTTGTGGGCTATGAATGGGGAAGCCAGGTTTCAAATCCCACTGCAGGTATCATTGAAAGAGTACTGAGGATGACAGAGTGTTTTTGCCTCTATACCATTTGGATGTTTTTCAGTCAAAACAAACGCTTTTCAGATGCCTGGAGCAGGTCTAATCTTAGACGTGATTCCGGACGTCCATGACATTTCTGAGATCAGGTGGGGACGTCCAGTTCCTGAGAAATCCCCAGCCATGACTTCACCATATCCCCATTCAGACTTGGACATCCACAGATCCAGCTTCTAAAACGCCTCTGGAGATGTCCCTGTACTTAAGACATCTCTATGCCCGTTTTCAGATGTCCAAAGCATGACTAGGGCTTCGAAAATGACTCCCTGAGTGTGAGTTTTGCATACCTCTGATGATCTTGTGAGTTGGGAGATGGAGGTCTGGAATCATTTTGGTGGACATTTTTTCTTTTAACTCATGAACAAGATTGTTGAGCAAAAGAGGTTCAATGATAAACTACACGCTTTAAGTCTCCAAGCTTTATTTTTCATTTTTTTAAACAAAACAGAAATCTAAATGAGCAAAAAGGGAACTATAGTTAATTTGCAAGGAGCTGATTAGTTACCAGCATTTATTCATTGTCAGAAATTGCCCATCTGGTTATTACTTTGATTGAAGGATAATGTGGTATACAAAACTGTCTAAATAAATAAATTACTTTAATCCTACTAAAAGCAGTATTTGGTATTTGCTTTCAAGCATAACAAAGACTGATGGACTAAAAGCAAAAAGATTGTAAACTTTCGGCCACTGGATAAGAAGGACCTTTTATATTTGCTTTCTCTAGTAATGTTACAATCAGGCCATAAACCTGTCGATTTTCAGGCTCCAGCTTGGATGTGTTAGTCTGCACAAAGCATTTGCCTCTGCTCAATCCACACTTAATAGAAAGACTAATTTAGCAAACTGTCAACCCTTGGGGCATTCCCAGCTTTTATAAAGATGTTACTTTCAAGTGGACTTTGGCCATAATAATTCATGCAAGATTAAAGACGAAGAATATTAAAAATCCAGTACAGCAGGGGCCATTCCTTGATAGCTGTGTTAAGCTCAGGGCACCTGAAACTTCTTTATAGGGCTTTAGTTTTATAAAGACATTAGAGCTGACAGTAACTCTTACCCAGGCTGAATAAGTAAAGCACGTCCAGTCGAGACATGGCTTTAACTTCATATTCATTATTTATAAGCAAGAATAGTTCTTCATAGAGGTGTAATTTATATCCTTTACAACTGTTATAATTTTAATCAAGGATTTTCCTAAACTTTCCTAACTTTCCTAAACTAGGCAGTTACCCATGTAAAGGCCTTCGAAAATCGGGTCCGTATTGTATAGTATATGGTGGCAGATAAAGACCAGTATGATCTATATAGTCTGCCCAGTAAGGCGGCTAGAGTGGTTGTAACTGCTGCTTCATGCAAATCACCCCCCCCCCCCATGCTTTTGTTTAGAGTTGTACTTGCCACTCTGTGCAGTTCATCCCCCCTCTATTTATTAAAGTATAAAATATATTTGCTTTGATTTCATCTTCTTGCTGTATCTGTCTCATGCCATTTTCAATTGTGTCACTGTATTTGCCCCCACCACCGCCATCGGGGGGGGGGGGGGGAAAGGGCATTCCAAGCATCCACCATCCTTTCAGTGAGAAAGCATTTCCTGATGTTACTTTTAAGTTTACCGCCTTGCAGCTTTATCGTATGTCCTCTAGTCTTACAGCTTCCCCTTCTTTGAAAAGGTTTCTTTGTTCATTGTCCTTTAAGTATCTAAAAGTCTGTATCATATCTCTCCTGTCCCTTCTCTTCTCTAGGGTATACATATTTATGTCTTCAAACCTCTTCTCATACGTCTTCTGGTGCAGGCTCCAAATCATTTTGGCCACTTTCCTCTGAACCATTTCAGGTCTTTTTATATCCTTTGTGAGATATGGTCTCCAAAACTGAACACAATACTCCATGTGAGGCCTCACCAACGACTTGTACAGTGGCATTAATACCTTCTCCTTTCTGCTGGTTATTCCTCTCTGTAAGCAGCTAGGCTACTGCCTTGCTGCATTGTTTTGCTACCTTGAGATCCTTAGACACTATCACTCCAAGGTCCTTCTTCTGGTCCATGCACACCAACCTCTCACCCCCTATCGCATACATTTCCTTTGGATTTCTGCATCCCAGGTGCATGGCTGCACTTCTTTGCATTAAACCTTAACTGCCAAGCATTAGACTATTCTTCCAGTTTTTGTAGATCTTTCCTCATGCTGTCCACTCCTTGAAGTGTCTACTCTGTTGCAAATTTTTGTGTCATCTGCAAAAAGGCAGACTTTTCTCTTCAATTCTTCCACAATATCACTCACAAATACATCGAACAGGACTGATCCCTGAAGCATGCCACTACACACCTTCTTTTCTTCTGAATGTGTTCCATTTACCACCACCTTTAGTCGTCTGCCAGTCAATCAATTTCTGATCCAGTTCACAACTTGGGACCTATCCCCAGGCTACTCAGTTTATTGAGATGCCTCTTATGAAGAACAGCATCAAAGGCTTTGCTGAAATCTAGGTAGATCACATCCATCGCATGCCCTTGATCTAGTTCTCTGGTCACCTAGTCATAGAACTCAATCAGATTTGTTTGGCATGATCTTCCTTTGGTAAAACCATGTTCCCTTTGATCATGCAATCCATTGATTTCTAGAAAGTCCATAAGAACATAAGATATGCCATACTGGGTCAGACCAAGGCCCGTCAAGCCCAGTATCCTGTTTCCAACAGTGGCCAATCTAGGTCATAAGTAATTAGTGGTTTCCCGAAAAGACACAGGTTCCACAATACTTGTATTGGATCAAGCAGTGATATCCTGGGTCCCTGGATATCAATTATTAAGAAGGGACCCAGGATATCAATGCTTGACCCAGTACAAGCATTGTGGAACCTGTGTCTTTTGGGGAAACTGCTAGGTACATATGACCTAGATTGGCCACTGTTGGAAACAGAATACTGGGCTTGATGGACCTTGGTCTGACCCAGTATGGCATATCTTATGTTCTTATGTTCCCTTTTAATAATGATTTATGGACCTTCCCTCCAGGAATTTGTTCAAACCTTTTATAAACCCAGCTACATTAACAGCTTCTACTACATCCTCCGGTAACAAATTCCAGAGTTTGATTACACGTTGAGTGAAAAAATATTTTCTCTTATTAGTCTTAAATAGTTTACCCTGTAGCTTCATTGCATGTCCCCTAGTCTTTCTATATTCTGATAACATAAACAATCAATCTACGTTTACCCGGTCCACTCCATTCATTAATTTATAGACCTCTATCATATCTCCTCTCAGCCCTCTCTTTTCCAGGTTGAAGAGCCCTAATCTTTTTAGCCTCTCTTCATAGGGATATCCTTCCATCCCCTTTACCATTTTGGTGGCTCTTCTCTGTACCTTTTCTAATAACGCTATATCCTTTTTAAGATACAGCGACCAGAATTGCACACAATAGTCAAGGTGCGGTCGCACCATGGAACGATACAGAGGCATTATAATATCCTTTATTTTATTTTCCATTCCTTTCCTTATGATACCTAGCATTCTATTTGCTCTCTAGGCCACCGTTGCACACTGGGCGGAGGGTTTTAACATGTTATCCACTATTCATTCTTTCAACAGTGCCTCCATTACTTTTCACACCACCGAGGTAATGCTTATTGGCCTATAGAATTTTAGCATAACTGACTGTCAGTGACTGACTAATCAGTTGTGCACAATTTTTCTCTCTCATTACTGTGCTAGTATGTGATGCTCCTTACTGTCTCTTAGTAGCCACTATAAATAATTTTTAGAACAAGTGTTCTCAACTCAGTCCTTGGGACCGTCCTCGGGAGGCATTGCATGCAGATTTATCTAATGCATATTCATTGTGGTTATCCTGAAAACCTGACTGGCTAGGTGTGTCCTTAGGATTGGGTTGAGAACCCCTGTTCTAGGGTGTACTTGTTAAGGGCAGCACCAAAGATATATTGGGGAGATATTCAGTGGTGGTAGCTAGCTGTATTAATGTGACTAGCTACTGCTGTTGAACTTAAACCCAGATATTCAACGCCAGGGTCATATCTGCCCTGACTTTGAATATCCAAAACCCCAATTCTCACAAAACATCACTCTGGTAACATTAACTCTATAAAAATCAAAATAAAAAATTTCAATAATTGACTGGTTAATGTTGGACTGTGGTCTAGGTGAGGAAAACACTCCTACCTAGAACATGCCCATTTAAATCAGTAAAGCAGTATCCGTTTTCATCAATAGAGCCATAAAGCAGTAAAGAAGTAAAAAATGTAATTAATCACGTAGCTTGTGTTCAGTCCCTCCTAAGGCGCACGTCCAGGAAAAAACACCAATAAGGGGAAAAAATGCAACACAGCACTGCGTTTCAGGTCTGCCGTCCACTCAAAAGACCCTGCGTCAGGCCAAAACTTGTTCTTGATTACGTCCCAGCGGGGTCACAGAATGTAGTTGAAAAATCCAGTGCTGCTTGCGCAGCTGCAAAACAACCTCCTGATCTCCCCCCCCGAACCGAAGGGGAAACCCAATCAATAACCCGCCATTGAAACTGAAAAAATGAATGGTCAAACTGAAGACTGTGTTGAATCAAGGGAGCTGACAATGTTTTAGTATGCAAACAGGAGGCATGTTCTGATAAGCGCACTTTTAAAAGGGCGAATGGTCTGATCCACATACTTAAGGCCACAAGGGCAAATCATTAAGTAAACCACAAAATCAGTGGTACAGGTGGTGTAATAGTGAGCAGTGAGGATTTTTCAACTACATTCTGTGACCCCATTTGGACTTAATCAAGAACTTGACTGGCACAGTCTTTTGTGAATTGAGCTGACTGGTTAGGGCTTTGCACTGTTGCTCTCCCCTTCCCATTGGCTTTGGCAGTAACCTATCGGTGGTTGCAATGTAATACGCCGGTCTGTTTAAATGTTTTCCGCTGGCTATTGGTCCTTCTATGTTCCTTGGAATTTAGTGTGGGGAGTTTTGGCCTGAAGCAGGGTCTTTTGAGTGGACAGCAGACCTGAAACACTGTGCTATGTTGCATTTTTTCCCTCTTATTAGTGTGTTTTCCCTGGATGTGCACCTTAGGAGGGACTAAGTACAATTCCCTGGACGTGCGCCTTAGGAGGGACTGAACACAAGCTACGTGATTAATTACAATTTTTACTACTTTACTGCTTTATTGCTCTATTGATGAAAACGGATACTGCTTTACTGACTGAAATGGACATGATCTAGGTAGGGGTTTTTTTCTTCACCTAGACTGCAGTCCGACATTAACCATCGATTATCAAAATTTTTCATTTTGATTTTTATGCAGTTAATGTTACCAGTGTGATGTTTTGTGAGAATTGGGGTTTTGTATTGGTTAGCTTCCACGGCAAAAGTTAGGTTAGCCTTTGCTGCACCTTACTTCCACTGCTTTGCCATAACTGGACATTATATATTCCTTGCGGTATTATTAATTGTGTTTTCATTGCTTCATTTTAAACCATAACCCCTGATGAAGACTCTGCCAAAACACAGCTGTGTTGGGTAATGTTTTTTATGTATATCCAATAAAATCCATGGCTTGCTTATCACCTCACTCTGGACTTGCCACTTCAAATTAGCACAGTCATCAATCAAACCTGAGCCTACCAGCCCCTGCCAATGGCCTCCTAGGTGAACAATTAGAGTTTCCCAAGGACATGTATTATCTTCCTAAATTCCAGATCTAAGTAATCAAATCAATATCTAGGTGAAAAACAGCATTTCTCTTCTCCTAGTTCTTTAAGTTTTATTAGGGGTTCATATACGTTATAACATTAGCACATACAATAAATCAAGCACATTAAATTACTACTAAACAATTAGTTGGTTACAAGAACATTTTCTATTTTTTTAAATTTACTATTTATTTATAGAACTTATTCTGGTTATCAAAAATATTTCCTAAGTGGTTATAATAAAACACACACAATCAATAAGTGAAATACCTAATGCAAATAAAACAAAAAATTATTCACAGATGAAACACTTTCTGAAAAAAGTTAGATTTAAGATGTTAACAAAATGTTAAATAGCAAGTCAAATTCTAAATAATGTAAGGTACTGTATTCCAAAGCATTGGCCCCCTCACTAGTGGTGTTACCAGTCCCCTCTGAACCCGGGGTGGACACCCCCTTGCTGCCAGTACCCCCCCATGTGGTATGGCTCTGTATGCTGCGATACACCCCCCCACCCATGGCTGGCCTCACGGAGGTAGTGCGGCAAACTGACGTTTAAGATGACTTTGGCTGGGAGGGAAGAGCAGTTGACCCATGGAGCACATAGCATCGCAGCAAAGTCATCTTAAATATGTTTGTCTCACTGCCTCCATGGGCCTGGTGGGGGTCCACCCTCCTACTGGGTGGCACTTGGGGTGGGCCGCACCCTCTGCCCCTCCCTTGGTATGCTACTTCCCCTCACCAAAGGCATGCCTATGGTTAGTTTCTTTACATTCCAGGGCTATAGAAGGAATACCAAGCAACCCTAGGAATGCAGAGGGTAAAGTATGCCCAGGAAGATAGCACTCCAAAAAGGAAGACACATCGAACACACTGACAAAAATGTGAAACCTTGTAAACTAAGTGCAAATACTTAAACGTGAAGCGTCATGAGAGCTGGAGTAATATGGTCACGTCTACACAGGCCCAAGATAACTGTCACAACTGAATTTTGAGCCAGTTGCAAAGGCTTAAGTAAACACTCAGGTAATGCTAAAATTAACATATTACAATAATCAAGATGATATATTACCAGCATCTAAACCACTTTTTGGAAATCAGATGGATTCAAATAATACTCAAATGGAGGACCGTATGCAACTTGCGGTACATGCTCTGAGCCACCCTTTATCAAGAAGGACCCCCCAAATAATGGACCTCCTCTCCGAGGGGAAGCAAATTTCCATCCGAAGATATGGATGAGCAAAAGTAGCAGCAGGGTCAATGCAAATGATTATAGCTTCAGTCTTACTGAAGTTAACCACCAACCCATTTTGCTCCAAGATCATGGGAAAATAGTGAACAATATTTAATGATGCCAAGTCAGCAGTAAAAGAGAAGTTTTCAAAAATTATGATGTCATCTAGATAAAAGTGAAATCCTGACCAAGCTCTACAATAGCTTAGAAAGGGGCTTCAGATGCACATTAAATAAGATAGAAGACAGTGAGGAGCCATTGTACCATTGTGACAGCTGCCAACGAAACACTACCCTCTGCACACGTTCAATTGGTTAAGAAGTAAACCACGATGAGACTACCCCTAAATCTGCCAACCACTGTAACAAAATTGAGGGAACAACCATATCAAAAGCCACCTTCAGGTCAAGGAACAACAGCAAAATAGGCAGCTTATCTCTACAGACTGTATAAAAGTACATTAAGTAAACAGACCAATAAAGAACATTGCCATTTTCTCTAGTTCCCTCTCATTGTGTAAAAGCAAAGCTGCAATTTAGCTAACTAACCACATTCAAGAGTGAATTAGAGGCGGTCTCATATGCCTCACATTCAGAGTCTCTAGAGAGTTGCTAAAAGCCTGGGTTCCTCACTCCTTTTTCTGTAAGTCACATCATCTTACAGGAATGTAAGCAGAGAATAGCCAGTATGGTTCCCTTTGAGCTAGGCTGAAAAGACAGACTTTACAGACACTTTAGAGATAGAAAGTTAGAAAGTCAACTCTGATGTCAGCATGCAGGAGGGAGAGATCAGATAGGAATCTGGTTGACAAAAGCCCAATCCTTTGATTGAAAATTTCTTATTTCCCGTCTTGCCCAAGGAGGCACTAAAAGCAGGTATATATACTTAAGGCAACTGGCCATCCTGAGTGCTTCAAACTGTGGAATCTGAAGGAGTCTTTTAGGTACCATTCATTTGTATGTGGGACGTATCCAGTGGCCAGAAGGTGGCATGTCCAGATTTATGGTCAGACAAATTAGGCTTCTCAGCTTGGTACAGGGTCTCTCTGAGGTTCAATCCAATGGTGTCTGTACTTTTTTAATGTCCACTCTGAAACAAGTATTACAACTATTTGATAAACTGAAGAGTAGCAAATCACTTGGTCCAGATGGTATACATCCAAGGGTGTTGAAAGAACTGAAATATGAGATCACAGATTATTAATCGTAGGTCTGTAAACTATCATTAAAATAATCTATGTATAGTACCTGCAAATTAGAGAATGGCCAATGTAATGCCAATTTTGAAAAAAGGTTCTAGGGGTGATCTGGGAAACTACGGACTGGTAAGCCTGCCATCGGTACCAGTCAAAATGGTAGAAAACATTCTTTTTTTTTTTTTAAACTTTTATTTTCATTTTGCAACAAACAAAAGAAACAACACACCAAAAGAGACAAAACAAGTATACAATAAGGAAAAGTAAACCCATTACCCCCCACCCCGATGCTTCTTCTCTACCCGATTATATCAGCATGTGAGCGCTTCCAATTAACAGTGATTATACATCAAACGATCAAAAGAGTATCTACAATACAGCATGATCATGGGACAGAGATATATACAAAGTTAGACAGTCAGATGAGAGCATTTAGCAAAATGTACATAGTCATTGAGCATCTTCCATTGAGACCAATGAGAAGGAGTCTGAACGGAGGAAGCGAACAGACGAGGTATTTGTTCATATTTACTGTAAAGACAGGCATGATTCCACCATTCATTGGGGCTCAGAAGGGAGCTAATTTTCCAGTATTACTTAATTAGGGAAATAGCAATGCCAAGCATAAAGTTCGAAAGGAGATAAGCCATTTTTGGGAGAGAGGGGATCCCCGCAACTGGGCGAAGTCCCACTATCCTCCAAGAAAGGGGCTCCTGAGAGTGCGAGATAGACTAAATACGACCCCAGACCCGACGCCAGTAATACTGTAGTGCGGGATATTCATGCATAACATGAGGCAATGAACCAATGGCCGCAGGACGTGTCCAGCAACCATTGCCCTGAGTAGTGTTCCATTTGTCTAATCTGTGAGAAGTGTAAAAACACCGGTGGGCTAGAAAGAAGAGGGTCTGAGTGAGTGAGGCGGATCGGGAACCCGTGTCCCTCTACGCCAGATAAGGCTCCATCACTCCGAGGTCAAAGTCACATGCAATTCTCTCTCCCATACTTTCTGCGCTATAGGGGTATCTCTAGTTATAGCATTACATAAGGTTTAGTAAAATTGGATGCTACACCCGGTGAACTACCGAGAGATCGGAAAGTCTCCAATCAACCTTATGTAGGGAATGCCGATGGCGGGAGTACTCTTATGCTCCGAAGGCGATGCTGAAGTTGCACTGACCAGGGTCGGGAGTCTAAAGATTGCATAAGAGTATTAAAGGCACCTAAAGTGTCTAAAAGCATTGGTGGATAGTGGGAGTCTGATGGGAGAGTCATACCAGGGAGAAAGGTAAGAGGAATCGGTTTGCAAAGGCCCGCTTCTATATCTAGCCACACAGGTCTACTCGGTACTGGATCTTCCAACCAACGAGCACCGTGTTTGAGAAGAAAAGATTGAGGGAACACTTGAGTAAAATCGCCACCAAGTATTAATGGAGCATTGGCAGAGGCCAAGGCCAACTGCGCAATACTTGCATAGTAAGCAGGGTTGTCCACATTCGGGGCATAATGCAAATACACGTGAATTCACTATCTCCAACCTCAAGGTGTACACGGGCCCATCTACCCTCCTTGTCAGCGCTAATATCAGGTACAGTAGCGTGCAAAGACTCCTTAACCAGAATGGTTATCCCGTACCATTTGGAAACGGTGGGAGAATAGGCAGCTACCATGTGAGGCTTAGCATTGAGTTTCAGTGTTTCAGCAGAGTTTAAATGCGTTTCCTGAAGAAACACTAAATCAACATGCTCATGGCTAAGATAGCTAAGGATTTTCTTTCCTTTGAGTGGACCATTAATGCCTTTGACGGTGAATGATAAGATTTTACATAAGGCCATTCAGAAAAGTTAAAAATTCTGAGCATGATAGCACACATAATTTCACTATGTCCCTCAAGCTGACTGTATCTGGCTGTACACATGACATAGGAAAAATAAGCTAATATAATACAATGAAGCGCCCCACATTAACAAAGAAAACCGCAGTACGGTAGAGGAGAAGCAAAACCCCAAAATTACTGGCGACCATGTGTCTGCGGGGAGAAACCCCAGAGAAGGCCGAAATTGAAAAAACACATAACCTGTAGGACTGTGCGTGCTCCGAATCCGACCGAGGCACACATCATGAAGGGATAGGAGACCAAAAAACAAAAGTCATATAGAGAAAGAAAGAAAGTCCAGGCTATTTCTGTGCTTGGCTATGACCGCCGCATCGGGCCCTTCAAAATGGCGGATAGAGCCGGCAGATAAGAGTCCAAGATTTGGGATTAGCGCATCTGCTCTGCTTCTTTGGAGTCTAAAAATGTTGATAGTAGATCAGGATCTTCGAACGTCCTGGTTTGGTTGTGGAGAGTCACTCGGAGCTTCGCTGGATACAACAGGCCAAAGCGAGCCTGTAGCTGTTGAAGTCGAGGGCGAAAAGCAAGGAGTTTCTTCCGACGGTCAACGGTAGGCTTTGCCAAATCAGGAAAGAAGGAGACCTTACGACCTTCAAATTCCAAATGATGATTCGCTCGGGCAACATGTAAAATTTGTTCCACTTGTTGATATCGTAGCAAGCTAAAGATAATAGGCCGGGGGGTCGTGCGGTTGAGCGCCATGTGGGCAGGAACACGGTGTGCTCGATCGATTTCCAGTTCTCTGTGAAAAGTGATCTTCAGCAAGGAGGGAAGAGTTTTGAGCAAGAATTCTCTTATATCTCCTGCTTCCACCCCCTCCGGCATTCCGAGGAGCCTCACATTGTTGCGACGGGCTCGATTATTGCTATCTTCTAACTCCTTTTGAAGATTCTGTATCTGGCGCTCAGCCTTGTCCAGTTTGCCCAAGCGCACCTCGTGCGAGTCGAGGACCCCCGCCATGTTGTCCTGCCGTAATGAAAGACTTTCAAGTCGGTCCTGGAGCACTCCAAAGTCTTCTCGCATGGCTCGAAGCGCTTCTCCATTGGACTGCACCAATTCCTTCACGCCGCGTATTTCCTCCAAAATCTCCAGGTGCATTTCGGGGTTTTCACGAAATGGGACCATCTTCTGTGGGGAGGACACCTCTGTTTTGGAGCGTTTTCCGTGAGAAGAAGAAGGAGACCCGAAGTCCAAGCGCGCTGGTTTATGGGCCGCCATCCCCCCCGAGGTGCCCCGGTCAGCTCGGAGCGAAATAGTAAATTTGTATAGGTATTAAGTCAGGATTCTAAGTAGGCCTCTCGGGAGCTTCAACGCAAAGCGTCCTACCCGCTGGACATCAGGCTCCGCCCCCGGTAGAAAACATTCTAAAGAATAAAATTACTGAACATGTAGATAGTCATGGTTTAATGGGAGAAAGCCATCATGGATTTAGCTAAGGAAAATATTGTTTTACTAATCTGTTATATTTTTTTGAAGGTGTGAATAAACAGATAGACAAAGGTGAGCTGATCAATATAGTGTATATGGATTTTCAGAAAGCCTTTGACAAGGTCCCTCATGGCAAAATTAAAAAAGTCATGGGATAGGAGGCTGTGTACTATTGTGGATCAGGAACTGATTAAAAGATGGAAAGCAGAGATTATGGCTAAATGGCTAATTTTCTCAAAGGAGAAAGGTGACTATCGGAGCACCACAGGGATCTGTGCTGGGCCCGTTGCTTCTTAACATCTTCATAAATGACCTGGAAATGGGAATAATGAGTGAGGTGATGAAATTTGCAGATGACAGAAAATTATTGAAAGATGTTAAAATACAAGAGGATTGTGAAAAATCGCAAGGAGACCTTGATTTAATTGGAAGACTGGACATCCAAATGGCAGATGAAATTTAATGCGGACAAGTGCAAAGTTATCCACCTAGGAAAGAATAACCCAAACTATGGTTACACGATGCAAGATTCCACATTAGGAACCACCAGCCAGGAAAAAGATTTAGGCGTCATCATGGATAATACATTGAAACCCTTCATCCAATATGTAGCGACGGCCAAAAAAAAAAAAAAAAAGCAAATAGAATGCTAAGAATCATAAAGAAAGGAATGGAGAATAAAGCCAAGGATATTATAATGCCCCTGTATTGTTCCATGGTGCAACCACAACTTGAATATTGTGTGCAGTTTTGGTAGCCGTATCTTAAAAAGGATATAGCGGAATTAGTAAAGGAATAGAGAAGAGCCATCAAAATGGTAAAGTGGATGGAAGGATACCCCTAAGCGGGAAGGCTTAAAAGATTAAGGTTCTTCAACTTGGAAAAGAGATGGCTGAGGCGAGATATGATAGAGGTCTATAAATCAATGAATGGAGTAAAACGGGTAAATGTAATAGGTTGTTTACTCTATCAAAAAGTAGAAAGACTAGGGGACATGCAATGAAGCTTGTCACCGCCTCCCTTGCCAGGCAGTTGCCTATGGCTTGGGAATGGGCAGTCAATATATTTATTTGTTTTAAGTGCCTATTTCTTGTAGTTGTGTAAAATCCAGCCGAGATGGTAATTATAGGCACACAGGATTTTTATTATTTTCAGCCAAAGGAACTTTAAAGATTCCAATTATCAGGATAAGGTAAGGATATTTTCCAACAGCATCAAACAAAGGCAAACTCGCTTCTCTTCAGCTTTGGCACTTAAATGAAAACACAGTATTTCCTCATACTATAACCAAACACAGCACTGAAACTCCGGTGCAAAAAGAATTAGAAAAAAAACCCCATCTTCTTTCATAGCTTTAAAACAAACAGAAGTTGTTACATTTCCAAGCAGGCAAACTTCTGTTACACATTGGTTTTTCTTTCTTTTCACCAAGTAATTCCTTCAGCTTGTTGTATCTCAGGCTTTTCACTTTCTAGCATACAAATGCTCACACACTCAGCTACGGCTTAAAACTTCAGGAACCTTATTTGCATATTTCCCAGCCATGCTCTCTTGAAGGAGCAGCTGCCAGGTTTAAAGCTTCTGCAAATGTTCTAGCCTTTCTCAATGCCTAGAGGCTACCGAACATTCCATTTCCTCATCAGAATTCTCCTCTATTAAACCAGGCATCTCTATTTCCATACTCTCCAGGTCAGAGTCTGCTTGAGAGGCACAGGATTCATACTCAAAACTATCAGGCTTTAATCCCTTCAGGATTTCTAAGACTTTAGTCAAGGCAGTGTCCTTCCTTCTCTGAGGAATAGTATAGCAGTTGGAAAGTCTCTTAGCTTTTAAGGAGTTAATAGAAGGCTTTAGGCTGCTCACCTTATCTTTTGGAATTGAGCCCTTAACAGGCTTTACTGCTGAACGCTCATGCTCCATGCATACTTCGGGGGAAGGGCTTCTGCTGCCAACATGGCTGACCAACTCCCCTGGGTAAGCTTTCCTTCTAGAAGTATATCTCCTGTCTCCCTTACAGGGCCCTGGGTTAGCTCCAAATCCTCTGGCTGGCTCTGCCCTTCTCCCAGAGGTTTCCAATGAAGCTCCCTTGACTCCCCGGGTACCTTCTTTGCGTGGTTCTCCAGAGCTTCTAGGACCTCCTCCCCTCCTGGGACGTTCTGACCTGTTCCAAGCTGCACTGGAACCAGAACTAGGAATCCTCGTCAAGCGTTTCCCTTCACGGTACTCAGACCTCTCTCTGAGTTCAGGCTTCCCTCTGAGTTCAGACTCCTCTCTGTCCTCCTCTGCTGCTTCCTCTCCCCTAAGTTCACTCTCTGGCAGTTTATATTTGTGCTTTCCCCTTCGGCTTCCTGGCCCCACCCCCAGCTGTCCCTCGTGAGCAGGGTTGGTAACCATGGAGCTGGTGTGTGTCTCCTTGCTACCTGCTTTCTGTGGAGAGTTTTTTTCTAGTTCAGAAGTTTTAACCCTTAAACTTCTGGTTCTTTTCCTACTATCTGGGGAAAATGCCTGTTTTTTCACTCTTTCTCTATTCTCCCTGCTTTCTGCGCCATCACAAGCTACAATGTAATCCATTTAAGAATAATAAGAGAAAATATTTTTTCACTCAATGCGTAATCAAACACTGGAATTCGTTACGGGAGAATGTAGTAAAAGTTGTTAGTGTAGCTGGTTTTAGAAAAGGTTTGGACAATTCCTGGAAGAAATGTCCACAAACCATTATTAAAGAGGATCCAGGAAATCCACTGCTTACCCCAAAACAAGCATTGTGGCACCTATGTACCTTTTTGGGAATCTACCAGGTACTTGTGACCTGGATTGACCACTGTTGGAAACAGGATACTGGGCTTGATGGACCTTGGTCTGACCCAATATGGCATTTCTTATGTTCTTATGTTATATAAGATCTACAAACTGCTTGGATGTTACCAGGGGCGGCTCAAGGCAATCTGCTGTCTGAGGCGAAGGATGAGATGGCACCATCCCCCTGAAGGGGGGGGGGGGTTCTCAAACCTTCAGTCAGGGACTGAACCAAACCAAAAAGCCAATTAGATTATATGGAGGAAATGCAAGATGTTTGCACACCAAGGAACTAAAAGAAAGCGAGAACCACAGCACAGTTTAAAAAACTAAATTATAACTCATTTTTATTTTGTTGTTATAAACCGCTTTATTGTTTTTGCTTTTTCTTTTTGAACAAATATTTTGCATCCACAGAACCCCCTTCAACAGTGGGTACAGAGCAGAACTAGGACATTCACCCACAGAACTCAATATCTAAAAAAAAAAAAAAATCTGATTCTGATCATCTCACTAACAACAACAACAAACATTCTCCAGTACCAAGCATTTTGTGAACTAATACAAACCCTACAACAAAATCACTGAAGGGTTCATTCCATCCCCGATGTACAGCCCCTCTGTACGTCTGGTCTGAGCCGGACGTACAGACGGGCTCACGATTCTGATTCCGCAGGGCACGTCTAGCCCCATGGGATCAGAATCACGATCAGCCATGTATGTGCAGGCCGGGACTGTGATTCAGTCTGGCCTGCATGTACATAACAAGCTCGACTAACTCAGTCAGAGCTTTTAAATGGAGCCGTGGCACCGCAGTTCCATTTAAAAGCTGTGATGCCGGCTGCAAGATAAGTGTTTACTCCACACAGCCCAGCCCCCGCTCTGGCCTCCTAAGGCCAGGATCAGGCTGCGGGGAATGTCCTCTGGCCCCCCCTGCCCCATCCACGCCCCGGCATTAAAAAAAATACATGTCCAGGGTGGGGTGGGGTGGGGTGGAGGGGGGGTGGTGTTTGGACCCATAGGTGGATTATGTACCACCACCCAACACGCCCTCTGTGGCTCAGGGTGGGAGACAGAATCCCCCACCAACAGATCCACATTCTACCTCTCTGCAATGGTGGCAGTGGAGGGGGACCATCAACCCCAGTCCTGCTGGGGAACAGACACCCTACAGGGCAGCCAATGCAAAGCTGTACACATCCATAAGGCAATGGCAAACAGACAGTAGGCCTGGGAATGCTCAGCTGCCCCCCCACCACCATCTGACATTCTCCAGCAGCGAGCACAGTGAGTCACCAGCCACTGCACCCTGCAAGGTGTTCCAACCATACACATATAACTGCAGACAGTCTGCTAGCTAATCCACAGTGCATGTTCCTGGGGGAGATGTGTGCACCCAAAACTGGGATGTGAGCATACCCACCAAGAAGATAGGTCAGTGATGGGGCCTCAGAAGAAAGAACCCATACGTTTCATTTGAGAGAAATACAATACAGCACTATGGGGGAGCCCAGCCATGCCATGGTCACTGGTCAGTCAGGGTGAGAGTGACCTCCCAGCAGGACATGCTGTGGCTACCCTGTCCGTGCAGGTGGTGGCCGGCCACTACAATGTCTGAGCCATTGCCCTATGCCCTGTGCAGATGCATCCTGGGCAGGCCACCCTGTCCGGGATATACCCATGGTACCTTGCTCCTCATTATGCACATTGGCAGGCTGACACTGGCAACAGTGCAAGCAGGTTGGGCTGAGGAAGGTGTTGGCAGCCACCACACACTGGGTAGACAGACACACACTCCCACACCTATGCCAGCATTGTGCAACTATAGAGGTGTTTGACAGCCCTGGCCACCGCACCAATCCTGGGCACAGTGCAGGCATGGCTATGGTACGCAAAACTGTTGGGGTCACTCCCCAGGGTGGTAAACACTGTCAGACACCAGACCTGAAGCACACTCCACAGACATCAGAAAGGTTGCTATGATGCAGCTCAATCAGCAAATTGTGCTTAACTTAGGAATTGCTATCTGCCAGTAATCATAGCAACCTTTTGATAGATGTGTACCGTATTCCCAGGCTTAGGGTGGCATTGCTAAGGTATGCAAGTACTATTATTGGGAAATGCACGCAGGGCCCAACATCCTGCCTCTCCAGGAGGCTTTGGATAATGGAGCCAGTGGGTGAGGGTGTGTCTGCCCCTGTTGGCCACCAATTTTTAAAAAGGGTTCCAGGGGTGATCCGGGAAACTACAGACCGGTGAGCCTCACGTCAGTACCGGGAAAAATGGTAGAAACCATCATAAAGAATAAAATTACTCAGCATGTAGATAGTCATGGCCTAATGGGAGACAGCCAACATCGCTTTAGACAAGGAAGATCTTGTCTTACTAATCTTTTATGTCTTTTTGAAAGTGTGAATAAACAGGTGGACAAAGGTGAGTCGGTTGATATAGTGTATCTAGACTTTCAGAAAGCCTTTGACAAGGTCCCTCATCAGAGACTTTTGGCAAAACTAAAGAGTCATGGGATAGGAGGCAGTGTACTACTGTGGATCAGGAAATGGTTAAAAGAAAGCAGAGGGTTGGGCTAAATGGCCAATTTTCCCAATGGAGAAAGGTGAATAGTAGTGTACCCCAGGGATCTGTGCTGGGTCCGCTGCTTTTTGACATATTCATAAATGACCTAGAAAGAGGAATAACGAGTGAGGTTATCAAATCTGCAGATGACACAAAACTATTTAAAGTTGTTAAAACCCAAGAGGATTGTGGAAAATTGCAAGAGGATCTTGATAAATTGGAAGACTGGGCATCAAAATGGCAGATGAAATTTAATGTGGACAAGTGCAAAGTTATGCACCTAGGGAAGAACAACCCAAACTATGGTTACACAATGCAAGGTTCCACATTAGGAACCACCACCCAGGAAAAAGATTTAGGCGTCATTGTGGATAACATGTTAAGCAGTGTTGAGCATCTTGAGACTCATGTGATGAGAGCACTGTGGCGTGCAGGAGAAAGACTGCACTCTCTGACTATTTGCAAGTATATTCAGGGTCTTGGGGAATTGCCAGAACTGATGTCTCCTAAGTCCTGCCCCTGTTCAGGGAATTATATGACTGGGCACATGCTCATAGTGTCTGTTGGTCTTAGCACTATTTGAAGGGTAAACAGTTGTCTATTTTCTCAGCAAGGTATGAATGGAAGTAGATTACCTGGTCTTTTCTTCCGAGGCAATGCAGGATAAAGTGGCATGCCCTAAATCACAAGGAGTGCCAGTGGGAACTGAACCCTGATTTTTTGCTGTAACCACTAGGCTACTGCTCCACTCCTCTTCTGCTTTATTCATGATTTTATAAACTTTTATCATATTGTCTCTCATCTTTTCTCAAAGATGAGAAACTTGTTTACCTTTCTTCATAAGTGAGTTATTCGATCTTCTTTATAATTTTAGTTGCCCTACTCTGTACATAAGAACATAAGAGATGTCATGGGTCAGATCAAGGTCCATCAAACCTGTTTCCAACAGTGGCCAATCTAGGTCATAAGTACCTAGCAGTCGGGACTGCTATCTATATTTTCCTTGATTGGATCCCGGTGCGGCTGTGTGGTGGAGGAGGAGCTCGGTATCCCCACCCCCCTCTAGCCGGCATAAGAGTGTCAGCCTGCCGTGGTGATTTGGGACTGCTACCTATATTTTCCGTGATCGGATCCTGGTGCAGCTGTGTGGTGGAGGAGGAGCACGGTGTCCCCACCCCCCTTTGGCCGGCATAAGAGCGTCGGCCCGCCACGAAATGCAACCCGCGGGCGCGTACCCGTGGGTGTGTGCCCGAAGGGGCATGACCAAAGGGGCATGTCCCACCCCTTTGGAGCTCCTTTGGAGTCTGAGGAGTTGTCTACAGTTTCTCATGGGTAAGAGGAGAAAAAAGGTCTTTCCCGCCTTGGGCGCTAAGTCTTTAAAGACTGTTGGACCAATGGATCGTCATCTTTTGAATGTGCAGGCTGATCACCCGGAGAAAGAACTATTGGGTGAAACTGTGAGTACTGTTTGAGACGTATCTGCTACTATGCTGGGGTTTGCTCTACCCGGACAGGAAGTGTTTTCTAAGGATTCTTCCCCCAGGGAAGAGTTACCTGGGGCAGAACCTGTTGTTGTTCAAGAAGCCTCTTCTTTACCTATTGCCTCGGGGATTGTGAAAGTTAAGCTGCCTTCTTCATTGGAATTTTCCTCTGCTGTTCCTATTGTTGAAACTCCCACAGATGTTTCTTTGCATGATGTATGGGAGGTAGTTGCGCATATTGAGCTTTCGCTCCGTGCATCTTTATCTCAAGTTATGCAGTTTTCCAAAGAAGTTGTTCAGAAACTTTCCGAACATGATATGCTTTTGGATACATCTAATAAGTTGTTAAATAAGTTGGAAGGTCAGGTCTCCGTGATGGAGGCTGCTGTTTCTTCTTCTATTAGGGACAGTGTTGTTATACATCATCAGTTAGAATTATTGGAAAATGCTGCCCGTGCTAAGAATTTGCGTTTTTTAAATTTTCCTTGTACTCATTATTTTACTCCTATAATACTGTTGCAGAAATATTTTAAGGAGGTTTTGTTAATGGATAATGTTGAGTAAATTAAGTTTTCCTCGGTTTTCTATGTTCCTCTTTTGCCTACCACTGAGAACTCCTCTCCAAATGCTAAGGAGAGAGTGAATCCCCCCCACGACTGAGTCTCTAGATGTTTCTGCCTTTTTGGAATCTCCTTTGGATGATATTTCTAATCATGCTACCCTAATCGCTTCCTTTTTATCTCTTTCAGATAAAAATTTAATAATGCAATTGTATTTTTTGAAAAAGGATCAAGCTTTTTGTGGTAGCTCTATTCAGATTTTTCCCGATGTTTGTAGATTAACCCAAAAATGGAGGAAAGCTTTTTTGGCATTAAAAACTTGGGTCTTAGCTGTGGGGGCTTCCTTCTTTCTAAAATATCCTTGTAAATGTATTTTGATATATGAGAATGTTAAGTATGTTTTCCTTGATGTTGGGCAATTAGAGGTTTTTTTGATCAGTAAAGAAAATGGTAAATTCATTTTCTCCTTCCTTTCCTAATTTAACAGGGCTAAGAATTTATTTGGGATCCATTTTTTCTTAAGGATTTAATTTACTTGAAGGCTATGTTTTGTTTGATATATTATAAGTAATTTTTGCTTGTAAATTGAATATTCATGATGTATGGGTAGTATTCTTCTTGACATGGACTTGATTGTATTCTTGCTTTATGTTTCTAATAAAGATTGTTGAAATTTAAAAAAAAAAAAATCAGTACCTAGCAGTTTTCCCAAAAGACACACGGGTTCCACAATGCTTGTACTGGGGCAAGCAGTGGATTACCCGGGACCTCTTTAATAATGGTTTATGAACCTTTCCTCCGGGAACTTGTCCAAACCTTTTTTAAACCCAGCTACACTAACAGCTTTTACTACATCCTCCAGTAATGAATTCCAGACTTTATGCATTGAGTGAAAAAATATTTTCTCTTATTAATCTCAAATAGATTACACTGTAGCTTCATTGCTTGTCCCCTAGCCTTTCTATATTTTGATGGCATAAACAACGATTGGAGTGGAACATTTATTTATTTATTTTATTTATTTAAAAGTAGTTCTATACCGCCTTCTCCTTCGATCAAGGCGGTCTCCACAGCAAGCAATCATAAGAGTGGTTCGAGTGTGTTCATGCAGTGAATCATAAGAATGGTTCAAGTGTGTTCATGCAGTGATACTGATTGTGTGTTTGTGGTAGTGTATATTAGATTCTTGGTGAGCTATTTACATCATGCGTTATTATACAATTTTATGTACAAGTGTCAGGGGCGGGGGTTGGTCTTTTGTTCTTGCTTGGTGAGTATATCATGTGACGTGTCCATAGTGTTCAATGAATAGTGTTGTCTTAAGCTGCTTCCGAAAGTCTTTGAGGTCTGTTGTTAGTCTTAGTTCGTCTGGGAGGGTGTTCCAAATTGCTGGTGCAGCCAGAGAAAGGGCTCGTTCCGCGGTGTCCTTGCGGACCTTGGAAAATGTAAACAATCGATCTACGTTTACCCATTCCACTCCATTCATTAATTTATAGACCTCTATCATATCTCCCCTCAGCCATCTCTTTTCCAGGTTGAAGAGCCCTAACCTTTTTAACCTCTCCTCATAGGGATATCCTTTCATCCCCTTTACCATTTTGATGGCTCTTCTCTGTACTTTTTCTAATAATGCTATATCCTTTTTAAGATACGGCAACCAGAATTGCACACAATATTCAAGGTGCAGTTGCACCATGGAACGATACAGAGACATTATAATATCCTTTGTTTTATTCTCCATTCCTTTCTGTATGATTCCTAGCATTCTATTTGCTTTCTTGACTGCTGCTGCACAATAGGCGGATGGTTTCAACATGTTATCCACGATGATGCCTAAATCTTTTTCCTGGAAGGTGGTTCCTAATGTGGAACCTTGCATCATGTAACCATAGTTTGGGTTGTTCTTTCATAGGTATATAACTTTGCACTTGTCCACATTAAATTTCATCTGCCATTTGAGCATCCAGTCTTCCAATTTATCAAGATCCTTTTTCAATTTTTCACAATCCTCTTGGGTTTTAACAACTTTGAATAATTTTGTGTCATCTGCAAATTTGATTACCTCACACATTATTCCCATTTCCAGGTAATTTACAAATATGTTAAAAAGCCGCAGATGCAGCGCAGATCCCAGGGGTACTCCACTATTCACCTTTCTCTATTGGGAAAATTGGCCATTCAGCCCTACCCTCTACTTTCTATCTTTTAACCAGTTCCTGATCCACAATAGTACGCTGCCTCCTATCCCATGACTCTTTAGTTTTGCCAAAAGTCTCTGATGAGGGACCTTGTCAAAGGTTTCTGAAAGTCCAGATACACTATATCAACCTACTCACCTTTGTCCACCTGTTTAATTTCGCCAAGAGTCTCTCATGAGGGACCTTGTCAAAACTTTCTGAAAATCCAGATACACTGTATCAACCGACTCCCCTTTGTCTACCTATTCATTCACACTTTCAAAAAACATAACAGATTAGTAAGGCAAGATCTTTCTTGGCTAAAACCATGTTGGCTGTTTCCCATTAAGCTATGACTATCTACATTTCAGTAATTTTGTTTTTTATAAAGACTGACTTTCAAACTTTTGACACATCATGCAAAGAGAGAGATCGTTAGAGAAAGACATCATGCTTGGCAAGATAGAAGGCCAACACAAAAGAGGAAGGTCAGCAATGAGATGGATCGTTACAATAATAACAGCTACTGGTACCAGTCTGTCAACAATGAGACGCCTGACTGAAGACCGAATGCAATTTAGGACAACTATCCAGAGGGTTGCCATGAGTTTCTACCATTTTTCCCGGTACTGATGTCAGGCTCATCGGTTTATAATTTCCCAGATCACTCTTAGAACCCTTTTTAAAAATTTGGTGTTACATTGGCCATCCTCCAATCTTCTGGTATTAAAGATGATTTAAATGATAGTTCACAGATTACTAATAGTAGGTCTGTAATTTCATATTTCAGTTCTTTCAACACCCTTGGATATATACCATCCAAGTCCAGGTGATTTGCTACTCTTCAGTTTATCAAATAGATGTAATACATATTCCCAGTGTATCAATTATTTCTTTCAATTCTTCTGCAGCATCACCTTTAAATACCATTTCAGTTATGGGTAACATCCCTACATCTTACTCAATAAATACTGAAGCAATGAATTCATTCAGTTCCTCTGCTATGGCCTTGTTCCCTTTTAGTGCCCCTTTTACCCCTCTATCATCTAATGGTCCAACTGACTCACAGGTTTTTTGCTATGAATGTACTTGAAAAAGTCTTCCACAGCAAGCTTCTTAAATTCTCTTTTTGCCTGCCTTATCAATGCCTTGCACCTAACTTGCCAGTGCTTATGTTTCTAGTTTTCATCATTTGGCTCCTTTTTCATTTCCTGAACAACGCTTTTTTGACAACAGCCTCTCTGACCTCACCTTTAAACCATGCTGACAGTTAACATAAGAACATAAGATATGCCATACTGGGTCAGACCAAGGTCCATCAAGCCCAGTATCCTGTTTCCAACAGTGGCCAATATAGGTCATACATACCTAGCAATTTCCCCAAAAGACACAGGTTCCACAATGTTTGTACTGGGTCAAGCATTGATATCCTGGATCCCTTCTTAATAATGGTTTATGGACCTTTCCTCCAGGAACTTGTCCAAACCTTTTTTAAACCCAGCTACACTAACAGCCTTTACTACATCCTCTGGTAACAAATTACAGAGTTTGATTACACGTTGAGTGAAAAAATATTTTCTTTTATTAGGCTTAAATACTTTACCCTGTAGCTTCATTGCATGTCCCCTAGTCTTTCTATATTCTGATAACGTAAACAATCAATCTATGTTTACTCGTTCCACTCTGTTCATTAATTTATAGACTTCTATCATATCTCCCCTCAGCCGTCTCTTTTCCAGGTTAAAGAGCCTTAACCTTTTTACCCTTTCTTTATAGGAGTATCCTTCCATCCCCTTTACCATTTTGGTGGCTCTTCTCGGAACCTTTTCTAATAACACTATATCCTTTTTAAGATACGGCAACCAGAATTGCACACAATATTCAAGGTGCGGTCTCACCATGGAACGATATAGAGGCATAATAATATCTTTTGTTTTATTTTCCATTCCTTTCCTTATGATACCTAGCATTCTATTTGCTCTCTTGGCCGCCGTTGCACACTGGGTCGAGGGTTTTAACATGTTATCCACAATGACGCCTAAGTCGTTTTCCTGGGTGGTGGTTCCTAATGTGGAACCTTGCATCGTGTAATTATAGTTTGGGTTGTTCTTCCCTAGGTGCATAACTTTGCACTTGTCCACATTAAATTTCATCTGCCATTTTGATGCCCAGTCTTCCAATTTATCAAGATCCTCTTGGGTTTTAACAACTTTAAATAGTTTTGTGTCATCTGCAAATTTGATAACCTCACTCGTTATTCCCCTTTCCAGGTCATTTATGAATTTGTCAAAAAGCAGCGGACCCAGCACAGATCCCTTGGGTACACCACTATTCACCTTTCTCCATTGGGAAAATTGGCCATTTAGCCCTACTCTCTGCTTTCTATCTTTTAACCAGTTCCTTTCTCCGAACACTATGAAATCCCAGACCCCCAAGTCCAACCACACACCATCCCCAAACACTCAAACACAAAGCCCTAAAACCACAATCAACTACCCACACACATACACCCACCACATACACCCACCACATACACCCCAAAATACTCCCAAGAGATGAAAAAAGGAAATAAATTCCTCCACACACACACACATATATGAAAGGTAGAAAACTCTGACTACCTATAAAAAGGTAGAAAAAACTCTGATCAACACTAGATCAACACTACGATACAGAAACTAATTAATGTATATAAAATGTAAATAGTTTTGACAATTAATGCACAGTTATTTGTATAAAGTTACAATGTTATAAATCTCTGTTAATAACTATTATCTGTATAAAGTTAAAAAAATCTCTGTTCCATGTAATGTATACATTAGTATACAAATTTGTTTACTTGTTCCATGTAAACCGCCCCTGATCTCTGGAAGGGGCGGTATAGAAGAAATAGCTAAATAAATAAATAAATAAATAAATAAATAAACAATAGTACACTGTCTCCTGTCCCATGACTCGTTAGTTTTGCCAAAAAGTCTCTGATGAGGGACCTTGTCAAAGGCTTTCTGAAAGTCCAGATACACTATATCAACCGACTCACCTTTGTCCACCTGTTTATTCACACCTTCAAAAAAAACATAACAGATTAGTAAGACAAGATCTTCCTTGTCTAAAGCCATGTTGGCTGTCTCCCATTAGGCCATGACTATCTACATGCTGAGTAATTTTATTCTTTATGATGGTTTCTACCATTTTTCCCAGTACTGACGTCAGGCTCACTGGTCTGTAGTTTCCCGGATCACCCCTGGAACCCTTTTTAAAAATTGGTGTTACATTGGCGATCCTCCAATCTTCAGGTATTACAGATGATTTTAATGAAAATTCACAGATTACTAATAGCAGGTCTGCAATCTCATATTTCAGTTCTTTCAACACCCTCGGATGTATACCATCCGGCCCAGGTGATTTGCTACTCTTCAGTTTATCTAATAGTTGTAATATATCTTCCCGATGTATCGATATTTCCTTCAATTCTTCCGCACCTTTAAATACCACTTCAGTCATGGGTAACATCCCTACATCTTCCTCAGTAAAGACCGAAGCAAAGAATTAATTCAGTCTCTCCGCTATCGCCTTGTCGCCTCTTAGTGCCCCTTTAACCCCTCTATCATCTAATGGACCAACTGACTTTCTCACAGGGTTTTTGCTACGAATGTACTTGAAAAAGTGTTTATTTCGCGTTTTTGCTTCAGCAGCAAGCTTCTTCTCAAATTATCCCTTTGCCTGCCTTGCATTTGACTTGCCAGTGCTTGTGTTGTTTCCAGGTTTTGTCGTTTGGCTCTTTTTTCCATTTCCTGAAAGTTGCTTTTTTGGCAACAACAGCCTCTCTGACCTCACCTTTAAACCATGCAGGCAGTTTTTTGGTCTTCCTTGCACTTTTCTTAAAGTGTGAAATACAGCTGTTCTGGGCTTCCAAGATAGTATTTTTCAACAACACCCAAGCTTGATGTAAGTCTTTAACCTTTGCAACTGCTCCTTTTAGTTTTTTCTTAACTATTTTTCTCATTTTATCATAGTCTCCCTTTTGAAAATTAAAAGATAGTACTGTGGATTTCCTTACTATCCCTCCTCCACTAATTAAATCAAATACAATCATGTTATGATCACTATTACCAAGTGGCCCCAACCCCCTTATCTCTTGCACTAGATCTGGTGTTCCACTAAGGACTAGGTCTAATATGGCTTCCCCTCTGGCCGGTTCATGAACCATCTGCTCCAAGAAGCAGTCATTTATTTCATCTAGGAACTTTATCGCCCTAGCATGTCCTGCCGTGACACTGACCCAGTCGATACCGGGGTAATTGAAATCACCCATTATTATTACTGTGCTGTAACTTTTGTTAGCTTCCTTGATTTCTTTGAGCATTTCATCATCCATTTGTTCATTCTGGCCAGGCGGTTGATAGTACTCCCCCACTGCCATCGCCTTCCCCTTTTTACATGGAATTTCAATCCATAGAGATTCTACAGCAAATTTTGTTTCCTGCAAAAATATAATCCTTTCTGACTCAATGCCCTCTCTAACATAGAGCGCAACCCCTCCACCAATTTGATCAGCTCTATGATCACGATATAGTTTGTACCCAGGTATCACAGTGTCCCACTGGTTGTCCTCCTTCCATCATGTCTCTAATATTCCAATCATATCTAACCTCTCATTTAGTGCTATATATTCTAACTATCCCATTTTATTTTTTAGACTTCTAGCATTTGCATACAAGCATTTTAGAGACTGTATTTTATTCATATTAATTTGGCTATTGGTAGACATGGGTAATTTGGGATCTTTAAGCTCTGTCTACTCCATACTCGAGGGCATTTGGGCTACTTTACTCTTTTTTGGAACCTCTCTGCTTTTGGTAGTATCCTTCAAGGATACATTCTTCCAAACCATCTGCTCTTGGGCGACTGTCGGCTTTCCCCTATTATCTACTTTAAAAGCTGCTCTATCTCCTTTTTAAAGGTTAATGCCAGCAGCCTGGTTCCATCCCAGTTAAGGTGAAGCCCATCCCTTTGGAAGAGCCCCTCCTTTCCCCAGAATGTTCCCCAGTTCCTAACAAATCCGAAACCCTCATCTCTGCACCATTTTCTCATCCACGCATTGAGACTCCGGAGCTCTGCGTGCCTTTTGGGTCCTGCGTGTGGAACGGGAAGCATTTCAGAGAATGCTACTCTGGAAGTTCTGGATTTCAACTTCCTACCTAAAAGCCTAAATTTAACCTCCAGAACCTCCCTACCACATTTTCCTATGTCATTGGTACCGACATGTACCAAGACAGCAGACACCTCCCCAGCACTATCTAAGACCTTATCTAGGTGGTGGGTGAGGTCTGCTACCTTTGCACCAGGCAGGCATGTTACCAGGCGATCTCACGACCACCAGCGACCCAGCTATCTACATGCCTAATGATCCAATCACCAACTATAATGGCTGTCCTAACCCTTCCCTCATGGGCACATGGCCCTGGAGAAACTTCCTCAGTGCGAGAGGGTTTTACATCACCTGGAGGACAGGTCCTAGTTACAGGATCACTTCCTGCCACACCAGGGTGATGCTCTCCTATCACATGACTTCTCTCCTCCATGGCAACAGGGATGCTGCCATACTGGAGGTAGGACTTCAGGACTATATCCCTGTAGGTCTCGTCTATGTACCTCTCTGTCTTTCTTATGTTTTCCAAGTCTGCTACTCTAGCCTCTAGATAATGGACTCGTTCCCTGAGAGCAAAGAGCTCCTTGCACCTAGTGCACATGTAAGACCTCTCACCAACTGGGAGAAAATCATACATGTGACACTCAATGCAAAAGACTGGAAAGCCCCCATCTCGCTGCTGGACTGCTGTCTGCATCTTAGTTTTAAGCTTGTGTTTAGATCTTTACTAAGGGTTGCTATGGATATTTATACTAATAAAACTGTACCTTATACGTTTAATATACCTTGTTCACCTGAAGCTTAATTAATCTCATGTCCTTAGTGTATGACTGATTTGGGTAACGAGCTTCACCTGAGAGCACCTCCTGTCCTTTAAGATGTGTAAGTACCTGTAAAGCTACGATTATCCCAGGGGTGGGTGAGTGTTGGTGAGGGAGGGAGGGAAATAACACTTATTAAAAGAGGGCTGCTACACAGTACCCTGCCCTGTGCTGCCGAGGTAAGCTGTGACCAACTTCCTGGGTGATTAACAGTCCTTGCTTGGATAGAAGGAGTCTTTCAAAATGACCTTTTGACCTGCCACCTGGTGTTAACACCTATTGAAAAAGTTTCACAGGTCTCTTGCCCCCTAGATAGAAGTCATCTTTGTAAAGGTCTCTAGAAGACTTTATTTGTTGCTCAAAGAGTACTGACCCCGTTTTGCCTTTTATGCTAAGCTATATTCTGATTTGATTTAAATTATAGCTCTTTGCTGCTGCTAGGCTCTGACTTATTATGAAATTTAAACTACAAGCTCTTTGCTGGGTTCTAAATTTAACCAGAAAGCTCTCTTCTGTATTTTAAATTGAGACTAAAAGTACTTTGATGATACTAGGCCCTGAGTGACTTAAATTTAAACTACAAGCTCTCTGCTGTGTTCCAAATTTAACCAGAAAGCTCTCTTCTGTATTTTAAATGTAAACTAAAAGTACTTTGCTGATACTAGGCCCTTAGTGACTATTAAATTTAAACTACAAGCTCTCTGCTGCGTATGAAATGTAACCAGAAAGTTCTCTTCTGTGTTTTAAATTTAAACTTAAACTACTGCTGCTACTAGGCCCTGACTGATTTAACAAAAAACAGTGGGTTCACAGATTAATTAGCTTTAATACAAAGAATTCCTTTCAGAAAATTCCCAGAAGTATATACTCACAATTGCAGATCTCTCTCCAGAAGTAACAGTCCCCTTTTCTAGTCCTTCAAGACTGAGCAGTTTTTTGAGCTTCCTTACACTTTTCTTAAAATGTGGAATACAGCTGGCCTGGGCTTCCAAGATAGTATTTTTAAACAATACCCATGCTTGATGCAAATCTTTAACCTTTGCCACTGCTCTTTTTAGTTTTTTCTTAACTATTTTCCTCATTTTATCACAGTCTTCCTTTTGAAAGTTATAAGGTAGTACTGTGGATTTCCTTGTTGTCCTTCCTCCACTTATTAAATCAGACACGATCATGCTATGATCACTGTTGCCAAGTGGCCCTCCAACACCCTTATATCTTGCTCCAGATCTTGTGTTCCACTAAGGACTATGTCCAAAATGGCTTCCCCTCTTGCTAGTTCATGAACCAGCTGCTTCAAAAAGCTTTTATTTCATCTAAAAAAACTTTTATCTCCCTAACATGTCCTGCCTTGATACTGAGGAACAAGGAAAACACCCCACCTGCAGTCAAACAGCACACAGAAGAAGCAGGTAAAGAAGAAATCCTTGATCATCTATTTTTATTCTTTCTTTTTATTCAGGGTGAGTTCTCTCCCTCTTTTTTTTACATTTTTTTTTTATATTTCTATCAATAGTTTATACAACTTTCTGATAAGCACTATTAATTACTTTGTAATATTATCACCGATTACATTGCTTTTTGCTTATAAGTACATAGAAATTACAGGTTCCCAATTGTGATATGTAAATTGGTCTTACCTCACTCCATTTAAAGTTCCATCATGGGGACTCTGCCTCCATTTGATTTTGGTGCCATTTTCAGAGGTAGGGATGATGCTGTATGTTGTTCCTTTCCTTTTGGTATCTGGTCGTTTGACTTTTCTTGAGACTTCATTTGCTATAAATTGTATTAACCTTGGTCTATTTATCCCACTCAAGACCACACTCTATATAAAGCATTACGGCGACATCATGTAACCTGTCCAGAGACCCCAGCCACTGACTGCTTCTGTCTCCTCCCTTCACCCCTTCAGAGCTTACAATCTAATCAAGATGAAAAAACATTGCATAACTGGGTACTAGAGTAGGGCATGATGCACATTAGAGTGAGGAGATCTAAGAGCAGCTTCAAAGAGGTGGGTCTTCAGGCTGGACTTGAATAAGTCCAAAAACAAAAATATACCAAACCCGATAATCAAAACCTCTAAAACCTGTACCGAGAGAAATGAACCTTAAAGTGAAGCAAACAAATTTTTTTGTCGGAGCAGCTACCACAGAGAGGGGAAAGGAACCACCCCAAACCGCTGCAGCCAGTCCATTTTAATCATGATATAAAATAACTTATGAAAAGTGTTTTAAAATTACACTTATCTGATTGTAGTGGTGAAATCCAACACCGTAATTATTTATGGAATAACAGGCCAAAGAAGACTAGTCCAACAGCTTGAGGAACGACGTGTCACGTTTCGGGGTCACAAACAGAGCCCCTGCATTAGGTCCCAGCCTTATCTAGCCAGAATAGCCTTGAAGAGTGTCTTCAAACTAACGGTTTTTATCATGAGAAGGTGTGTGATGCCCGTGCAACTTGTCGGCTCCACTGGTTGATCACTGTATGGCAGTCTCTCATAGTTTTTTTGATCTTCACTGGCATATCCTGGATTTTGTTCCCCCTAACCCGCGAGGGGGGAATCGCCTTCAAGCATTGCAGTTATTGGAACAACGATGGATTCATCGCTTGGGTACTGTGACTCCCTCAGGTTTGAATCAACAAATAGATTGGCACACTATTCTTTGATTTCTCCAGGATTGCCCCAACAGGGGCTATGTTGACGGCCAAACTCTGATCAGCTGGGGGGGAGGCGCTGAGTGATGCTCCTCCCTCCCTTTTGTTCTGATTAGTTTTTGTCATTGTGGGCGGGCTCTTATCCGGGCATCACACACCTTCTCATGATAAAAAACATTAGTTTGAAGACACTCTTCAAGGCTATTCTGGCTAGATAAGGCTGGGACCTGATGCAGGGGCACTGTTTGTGACCCCAAAACGTGACACGTCGTTCCTCAAGCTGTTGGACTAGTCTTCTTTGGCCTGTTATTCCATAAATAATTACGGTGTTGGATTTCACCACTACAATCAGATAAGTGTAATTTTAAAACACTTTTCATAAGTTATTTTATATCATGATTAAAATGGACTGGCTGCAGCGGTTTGGGGTGGTTCCTTTCCCCTCTCTGTGGTAGCTGCTCCGACAAAAAAATTTGTTTGCTTCACTTTAAGGTTCATTTCTCTCGGTACAGGTTTTAGTGGACTTGAATAAGGCCAGAGAAGGAGCCCGATGTACTGACTCAGGTAGTTTGTTTTAGGCATGTAGAGGAGCAAGGTGGAATGGACGGTCTGAAGTTGGCAGTAGCAGAGAAGGGCACAGATAAAAGGGATCTGCTAGAGAAGCAGAGTTCCTGAGGAGGAGTGTAGAGTGAGATAAGAGAGGAAAGATAGTTAGAAGCCGTGGAATAAATGTACTTGGATGTGTAAATGGTTAGGGAGCCAATGAAATGACTTGAGAAGAGGGATTATATGAGCATAGCAACACTGGCGGAAGATAAGCTGTGCAGCTGAGTTTTGAACAGACTGAAGGGGAGAAAGATGATTCAGAGGTGGGCCAATGAGGAGCAGGTTATAATAGTCAAGATGAGAAGTGACTAGAAAGTAGATAAGGATCTTAGCATGTGTGTAGAAAGGGAGGGATGAATTTTGCTGATGTTATAGAGGAAGAAGCGACATGTTTTAGCTATCTGTTGGATGTGTGCAGAGAAAGAGAGCAGAGTCAATGGTGACTCCGAGATTGCGAGCTGAGGAAACAGGGAGGAGTGTAGTGTTATCTATAGAAATAGAGAAGGGAGGGGAAGATCTAAAGTGGAGAGGCATGATCAAGCCCATACTAAGAGGAGGAAAAGGCGCAAGAGAAAAAGAGAAAAGAAAACCATAGGAATCTCAAAGAAAAATGTCCCTCCCACTTTCCCAGCCCTTTCTATAATGTCCCCACTGTTACCCCACATTTAATCTCCCACAAGCTCTATCAAATCTAAACCTCAAAAATCTTCTCAATCGGAAAACATTTCTCAAAATGTGCAGGGTCCAGAAAGACAAATTTATCACTTTGGTACGTGACCAGGCAATCACATGGGAACCGTAAAAAAAAAGGGTTGCCTGGCCTGCATGTACAGCGATAGCCCAGCTAACTCAAACAGGTCTTTTAAATGGAGCCGTGGCGCCATGGCATCCTGTTGCCATGGCACCACGGCTCCATTTATAAGCTGCGATGCCGGCTGCTGCCCAACAAAGTTAACTCCCCGCAGCCCGACCCCCGATCTGGCCTCCTAAGGCCTGGGTTGGGCTGTGGGGCATTAACTTTATCCCCCAACCTCTTCCACGTACTGACACTACAAAAAATAAACGCTCAGGGGAGTTATCCACCTCGAAGGTGGAATAACTTCTCTGGCCAATTCGCCGGCCCTGGATATAAATATATCATATATATGATTCTGTGCCCCTCCTCACCACCGGAGATAGCCAATCAGCTGTGAAAGAACTGCCTCTAACTGCTAGCACAGGAGCACACCCGGGAGAAGGGAGATCGGCGGCAACCATGAGAGAAGCTGATTCTGTGCTCCTTCTCACCACCAGAGATAGCCAATCAGCTGTGAAAGAACTGCCTCTAACTGCTAGCACAGGAGCGCGCCCGGGAGAAGGGAGATCGGCGGCAACCATGAGAGAAGCTGATTCTGTGCTCCTCACCACCAGAGATAGCCAATCAGCTGTGAAAGAACTGCCTCTAACTGCCAGCACAGGAGCGCGCCCGCGCCTTGCGGACCCGTGCCTGAGGGCCTCGCCAGACTAAGGAAGAGGACTAAGGAAGAGGCTGCTCCATAGATGTGTTTTGTTTGCTGGTATGCCTATTAAATGTAATGTAATGTATTGTATGTACTGTATTTCCCTGTGTTTGTATTCCCATTTGTCACTGCTTTGATGTAATGATAAAGTAGTGTATGTTTTCCTTGCCTTTATAACCTCGTAATGTATTGTAACCGCTTTGATTGAAGGAAAAGGCGGGATATAAAACTAGTTAAATAAATAAATAAATAGGCATACAGTGCCGACATCAGAATTGGCCCTGTACATCCAGGGCCAGCGACTGCTCACTGCCTTCCCACTCTCCGCCCCTGTGCTGCCTCTTCCCCGCCCAACCAGCGGGGAAGTTATACAGGGGCAGGAGCTGGCATGTTCCAACCCTGCTATTCATGCCTCAGAATGACCCTCAACCCTCCTTTCTCCTTCCTCCTTTCTCAGTCTCTGGATAACTCTCTACTCCTCCCTATCTCCTCAGCTCGCAACTTTGGAGTCATCTTTGATTCTTCACTCTCCTTCACACATATCCGGTTGATAGCTAAAACCTGATATTTCTTTCTCTACAACATCAACAAAATTCGCCCATTCCTTTCTGAACACACTACTAAGTCACTTATCCGCTCCTTAGTACCTTCTGTCTAGACTATTGTAGCCTGCACCTTGCTGATCTCCCTCTGAATCATCTCTCTCCCCTTCAATCTGTTCAACAATCTACTGTGCTGCTAATCTTCTGTCAGCCTCATCATGCTCATGTTATCCCTCTTCTCAAGTCACTTCATTGGCTCCCTATCCATTTCCGCATCTAGTTCAAACTTCTCCTGCTGACCTATAAGTGCATTCACTCTGAAGCTCCTCACTATCTCTCCTCTCTTATCTCTCCCTACACCCTTCTTTGGGAACTCCACTCTTCTGGCCCATTGCTTCTGTTTGTGCCCTTCTCTTCTATTGCTATCTCCAGAGTTTTCTCCTTTCACCTTACTGCTCCTTATGCCTGGAACAAATTACCTGAGTCTGTACGTCAGGCTTCATCTCTGGGCCTTAGAATATAAGAACATAAGATATGCCATACTGGGTCAGACCAAGGTCCATCAAACCCAGTATCCTGTTTCCAACAGTGGCCAATCTAATCAAGGCTGAAAACTCACCTCTTCATTGCCGCTTTCGGATCCTTTGTTTCCTTACCACTCCCCCTAGATGTATCCCATGTCTACAGCTACTGTGTTGTCTGTCTTGACTAGATCATAAGCTCTGATGAGCAGGGTTTCTCTTACATGTGTCTGTGCAGCACTGCGTACATTTTGTGGCGCTATACAAATGTTCAGTAATAGTAGTAGTAGTACTGGATGGAGGGAAAGAGAAAGCCAAAGAGAGAGAGACGCACACACTGGATGGGTAATGAGAACTGTTAAACATGGAGAGTGAGCAAAAGACTGAGGAATAATGGACCAGGGAAGAAGAGCTGGGGAATGGAAGGACTGGGGTGAAGGTTGAAAAGTGTTAAGGTAAATGGTGTAAAAAAGTGGAAGATTGAGAACTGGATTGTAAGAAGTAGTGAAATCTGGTTGGCCAGAGAGAGAGAGAAGTAAATGGAAGGAAAAAAATCAATATCCAAGATGGAAGGAAGTAAAGAAAACAAAAGGAGAGACAAGAAATGGCAGATGAACTACAGATCATAGAAAGAAAGCTAAGAGAAGACAGAGGAAAGCAGGAACTCAGATCGGGACCAGCATGATTAGAGAATAAAATGGTGAGACCGCAAAGGTAGAAAAAAATAATTTTATTTTCAAATGAGTGATTGGACTTTGTTCTATTTTTATATTTCACACAGTAGAGGGAAATGCATCTCTTTTATTTCTCTAGTGTTCCGTCGCATGCAGAGTCTGGCTTCTTGGGCTTTCAGTTTAATTTTTGTCTACATATTTTTATTTTTACTTTAGGTTATCGCCACTTATTCTGTATTTGGTGAGGGTGTTCTGAGTGTGTGACTGAGGCCAGGCGTTCTGTTAACACGGAGTTTGTATGAAGGGATCTGTACTGTAATAATTTGACTTGTTTAGCTTTTCAATAGGTGTATGGATGTTCTAGAACCCGCTACAGTATTTATAGTGCTGCTTTTATCTAGGTAGGTCCCTTGTATGAGTTTGGGAAGTTTATGCTGGTATGATATGGTTGATTTGGCCTTGTAGATAATCTGTGACCTTTGTAGGGTTTTGTATTAGTTCACAATATGCCTGGTACTGGAAAATATTTGTGTTAGTGAAATGATCAGAATCGTAAAGTTTTTTAATATATTGAATTCTGTGGATGAATGTCCTATCTCTGCTCTGCACCCATTGTCGAGGGAGAGATTTCTGTGGATGCAGAATATAGCTGTATACTCAAAAAGAAAGAGAACTATAATGCAGTTTATAACAAAATAAAATGAGTTATAATTTTATAATTTGGTATTATAAATTGCGCTGTGATTCTCACTTTTTCTTTTAGTTCCTTGGCATACGAGCATCTTGCATGTCCTGTTTTTTCAGAGGGTGGGAAGTGCTGCGTGGGGGCGCCAAGCCGCTCTTGTTATGTGGAAGTGGGAGGTGCTGCATGGTGCTTTTCAGCCTCTCTTGTTTGGCATATTTAGCAGTATGTTTTCTAAGCTTTGCGCTAGTAACATATGAACATAAGAACATAAGAAATGCCATACTGGGTCAGACCAAGGTCCATCAAGCCCAGTATCCTGTTTCCAACAGTGGCCAATGCAGGTCACAAGTACCTGGTAGGTTCCCAAAAAGGTACACAGATTCCACAATGCCTGTCTTGGGGCAAACAGTAGATTTCCTGGGTCCTCTTTAATAACAGTTTATGCACCTTTCCTCCGGACCTTGTCCAAACTTTTTTAAACTCATGCTACTTGCGCTGAGCCATTATGTTAGTTTCTGCCAACAATACAGATGCTAACAAAATACCCAGCCTCAGTCATACACACTGAAATAGGACCCTCACTAAGTACAGAATAAGCGACTATTAACTTGAAATAAATATATAGATAATTTAAATTGAAACTCCCAAAAGCCATAGTCTGAATGCAGTGCAACAGCAGAGAAATAGAAACAGGAAAAAATTTAATTACGCATTTAAAGAGGGCAGATATAAATCTTTATCTTTATTTAAAATTTGATGAACCGCTTTCCGTCAAAAACATAAAGCGGTGTACAATAAAAGGTTGGCAATGCAAGATAAGGAAAAGGAACGCCATAGCAGGATAAAAGAGTAAAAGTATAAAAGCATAGACAAATAAAAATGGACAGCACATAACAAACTAAAAGGGCCAGTAATTTTAAAAGCATAAGATTACTAAGACAACAAAATTACAGCAAGAGTAATAGGCCCATATTGGGGAGACAAGACAACCTATGGGTAGACAAGGTACAAGACAAGACAATCATATAGACAAACAGTAACTCATATCAACTGAAAAACATCAGGGAGAACCATCAGGTGAAAGATGAAAGGCTTGCTGAAACAGGTGGGTCTTGAGTAGTGTTTTAAATTGAAGGTAAGAAGGTTCTAATCGGAGAAATGATGGTAATGCATTCCATAATACTGGGCCTAAGAAGAAAAAAGCTGCATGTCGGGTTTGTTCAAGGTGTGCCTGTGACGGGGAAGGGAGAGATAGGCGGTTGGCGTGGAGAGAACGAAGCTGACGGTAGGGGGTGTGAAGCGAAATCCGGTCTGCAAGATACAGGGGAGTGTTGGTATGAATAGCGCGATGGATTAGAATAAGGAACTTGTACTGAAAACAAAAACTGAGGGGTAGCCAGTGCAGGTGGATAAGAATAGGGGTGATATGATCGTAGCGGTGTGAAAATGTGATGAGACGAGCAGCAGCATTTTGAATGCGCTGGAGACGAGACAGTTGAAATTTAGGGAGGTTGGCAAGAAAAACATTACAATAGTCTAAGCGACTCATAACTAAAGCTAAGACAAGCGTGACTAAGGAAGAGGAAGGGAGAAGGGAATGAACTGCCCTAATCTGACGCAAGGCAGTAAAGGAACGGCGAATAAGAGAAGTAAGGTGCTGGTGAAAAGAGAGGGTAGAATCAAGAATTACACCAAGATAGCGGAAAGATGACACGAGAGGGAGAGGAATAGAGTCAATCGAGGGGGATAGAGAGGGACAGGCACCACTCAGTGAAACCCACATAGCTGTAGACTTAGAGGGATTTAGGTGCAGGAAATTATGGGACAACCAGGAAGAGATCTGGGAGAGACAAAGATTTAGCTGAGTAATATCCAGAGTCAAAGGGGAAGTATGAAAAAGTAAAATGATATCATCAGCATACATGTAAAATGATACAGGGAATTGTTGGATCACCAGTGACAGGGGAGCCAGAAAGATGTTAAACAGGAGAGGGGAGAGAACAGAACCTTGTGGTACCCTGCAAGTGAGAGGGAAGGAGGCAGAGGACTGACCATCAGAGTGAACAGAGAATGAGCGATCTGTGAGGAAAGAACAGAACCACTGCCAAACCATACCATGAAGCCCCACATCAGATAAACGAGAAAGAAGAGTACGGTGGTCAATCAGATCAAAAGCCGCAGAAAGGTCAAGAGAAACCAGAAGAGTGATATTACCGTGGTCATGCGCGACATGCAAGTCATTGAGAAGTGCAAGAAGAACCGTTTCTGTACTGTGTCCGTGACGAAAGCCGGCTTGACGAGGGTGAAGAGTGTTAGTAGATTCGACATGAGAGTTAAGTTGCTCAAAGACAAAACGTTCCAAAAGTTTAGCCAGAAAAGGAAGATTTGAGACTGGACGCCAGTGAGATAGAACAGAGGGATTAAGAGAGGGTTGTTTTAAGATGGGACGAACAATAGCTAACTTCCAGGATGAAGGGAAGTGACCGGTAGAAAGACTAGTATTGATGATGGAGGTAATAAAAGGTACGAGCTGCAAAGTAGGTTCAGACAGCCAATAGGATGGAATTGGATCCAGCTGGCAGGTGGTCTTATTAGATTTTGTTAGAATCTGCAAAACTTCAGCAGGGGTGATTAAATGGAAGGAAGACCAGGAATGAGCTAAAGCAAGATTAGGTGGAGAGGGGGGCAATGATGGTTGAGAAGTAGCAACCAGGGGACCAGAAGATATAGATGGCAAGAGAGAACAAGGTGGGGATAAGGGCGGTGGAGGGGGAGGGTGTGAGAAGGATAGGCGAAGATTGAGAACCTGGTCTGAGAAAAAATTGGCTAAGGACTGAGGGTCGGGGGCCAAGGATACTTGCCAATGAGCAGGGCCAGTGGTGGAAAGTTTACGTAAAATAGCAAAAAGTTGTCTGGAAGAATTGGCAGCAGTAGCAATCTCAGTTGCGTGAAAATCGCATTTGGCAGCTTGAATGGCCAAGCGGTATTCAGAGAAAAGCTGCTTAAAACGAAGACGTAAGTCGGGGGAGGGATGGCGGGCCCACTGATGCTGTAAATGCCGGAGCTGAGTACGCTGAAGGCGAAGAGCAGGAGAATACCACGAGGAGTGAGGGGGTCTAGAATGATTGGGGACTGGATGAAGTGGAGCTAGATTGTTCAGAGTATCCGAAAGAAGAGAGTTCCAAAGAGAAACCTGTTCATCAGATAAAAGTGCAGTAAAGTCTGGTGGAAAAAGGGAAGAAGCGGATGGAAATGCTTTAAGGGTGTCAGGGGTGATACGACGGCGGTGGGAGACAGACGGGAGGGGTGCGATGGGATCAGAAGGTAACACAGAAGGAAATGAGACAGAGAAAAGGACACAAAAATGATCAGACCAGGGGACGCTAAACACAGTAGGGAGAGAAATTTCTGGTAACAGCGTGGAAGGGGAGAGGATCAAATCTAATGTATGTCCGACTATATGTGTAGGGCCAAGTACATGTTGTCATAAAGGGATATCGTGTAATAGGTCAAGAAAGACTACTAGGGTGGTCGACATGGACATTGAGGTCACCCAGGATGATAAGATTGGAGAACTGAATAGTGACATCAGAAATAGTTTGGAGAGCCGCATCCCAACGAGCAGCTGTCAGAGAGGGAGGAAGATAGAGAAGCAGAAAGTAGAGGGGAGGAGAGGAGCGAAGGCGAAGAAGAAGAGACTCAGAATACAGGACAAAGGGAGAAGAGACTTCTTCAATGTCAATGGAGGTGCGATGGAGCAAAGCCACTCCACCACCACCTCTTCCTACTCTGGGGGTCGAAATTGCAGTAAGCCCAGAGGGAAGAGAGCTAGATAGGACTGGGCTATCGCCCTCCTTCAGCCAGGTTTCTGTAAGAAAACAGAGATCAAGAGAGTGGGAAGAGATAAGATCCTGAACGAGCAGGGACTTTGACCGAAGGGACCGGCAATTTAATAGGGCCAGATTAAATGTTATTGTAGAAACCGCGGATGATAGGCTGGGGGAGAGAGGGCGCATAGAGTGACGAACAGAAGAGCCACAAGAGATTAAGTTAGAGGGGCAGCATGTCAGAGAGCCAGGAGGGACTAATGACGGAAGTTCAGGACGCCGACCCCAGAGGACAGGTATAGTAAACATAATCTCAGAGAAATACAATGCAGAGCCTAAGTAGAACGACAGAAGAAAGCAAATACAAACCCAGGGGGCAACCAACTAGAAAGAAGAGGCTAACCTGATATGACTAAGCAAGTGACTCAGAGAAAGCAACGAACCTGATACATACTGGGATGCCGAAGTTAGCAAGGGAAAAGTCAGTTCGGACCTCGCCCTCTGCTCGCCCCAAGGAGCTCGTCCAAGGAGCAGGACCTGCTCCTTGGGAGCGCGCCGCCGCGGTGCGGACCGCTGCAGGCAGTGTGAATAAATAGATGGCCGAGTACCTGGAGGGACCGCGACTGCGGGAACGCGATCGCGTCACTTCCGGTCTCGGCAGCAAGCTCCGGTGGGAAATGGAGGCAGCAACACAGGATCAGAGGACCTGGAGGGAGCAAACAATAGGTAACAGTCAGGCAAATAACAGTAAAGCAAAGCAACAAGTTAGACCGCTGCAGGCAGTGTGAATAAATAGATGGCCGAGTACCTGGAGGGACCGTGACCGCGGGAACACGATCGCGTCACTTCCGGTCTCGGCAGCAAGCTCCGGTGGGAAATGGAGGCAGCAACACGGGATCAGAGGACCTGGAGGGAGCAAACAATAGGTAACAGGCAGGCAAATAACAGTAAAGCAAAGCAACAAGTTAGACCGCTGCAGGCAGTGTGAATAAATAGATGGCCGAGTACCTGGAGGGACTGCGACCGCGGGAACGCGATCGCGTCACTTCCGGTCTCGGCAGCAAGCTCCGGTGGGAAATGGAGGCAGCAACACAGGATCAGAGGACCTGGAGGGAGCAAACAATAGGTAACAGGCAGGCAAATAACAGTAAAGCAAAGCAACAAGTTAGACCGCTGCAGGCAGTGTGATTAAATAGATGGCCGAGTACCTGGAGGGACCGCGACCGCGGGAACGCGATCGCGTCACTTCCGGTCTCGGCAGCAAGCTCCGGTGGGAAATGGAGGCAGCAACACAGGATCAGAGGACCTGGAGGGAGCAAACAATAGGTAACAGGCAGGCAAATAACAGTAAAGCAAAGCAACAAGTTAGACCGCTGCAGGCAGTGTGAATAAATAGATGGCCGAGTACCTGGAGGGACCACGACCGCGGGAACGCGATCGCGTCACTTCCGGTCTCGGCAGCAAGCTCCGGTGGGAAATGGAGGCAGCAACACAGGATCAGAGGATCTGGAGGGAGCAAACAATAGGTAACAGGTAGGCAAATAACAGTAAAGCAAAGCAACCAAAGCAAAGCAAATGTCTAAAACTGGCATATTCCAATCACTAAATAAAAAGGGGGGGGGGGAGGGGATATGTAAAAGGATTTAGTCAGTTAGCAGGACCTTCCTACCTACAGTTGAATTTACTCTGCATCTCCCTCTACATCTCTCCCCATGATCTTATCTATGCTCCTCCTCTGGTCTATTCGAATTCCAATCCCTGCTACCCTGCTGCATGAAGAGAATTTAGAATCCTTTGGTTTTGGCCAGAAAAAAACGAATGAGTCAGCTGTGGGCTTTTGTAGCTGCTGGGAAAGGTAATTAGCACCCGCCTTTAGGTGCTGAACACAATTTAGAACTGTTTTTGTCATGATAAGTATTGCCATTTTTAGTGGGACTCGGTATGTACCATGGGAATACCTGATAGGGTCATGAAACCTCATCATGGAGATTTTCATAATTAAATTTTGCTGTTCAATAGCTCTAATCACACCTCTAAGCCCCTCATTTATGTTGCACAGAGGAGGTATAGTCCCTCTGTGCTAAGGGTGCTGTGTTTGTAATGATTTAAATTACATGCAATTTCCTATATTAATATGTTGAACGTGTGGTACAATAATAGAACAAAGATAAAAATGTATGTACTTTATATATTTGTATCTATGTCAAACAATAAAATAAAATATAGAGAACACCTTAACATGAAAAAACAGTAAGAGGAGCATAAATAAAGCAATTTTCTTTATGATAAAATCCTCTTGAGGCTAAACAGACCTACTGCGATCAAATTGCTGTCTGAAATCATACCAAGCCATGGTCAGAGAAATGTATCTGGGCACTGCTGCTGAATATCTGACCCTATCTGGATAGCGTCAAGGCAGTCTGGAGCCAATAATTATACATATCATGGTAGTATCAGGGCTGGCCCTAGAGTTGGTTCAAGGTGTTAGGACCTTAGGCAAACCTTAAGCCTTATGCCCCCCTGCTTGTCAAAATTTATCGTCTAACTAAACAAATAGACCAATAGCAGTGTGGACCAATAGCAGTGTGGATACCCCTGGCACTGGGGATACTCCCGCTTCTGATTGGTTGCTCCCCTGTTTAAAGCTCAGGCAATTTGCTATGCCATTGAATGACGAATACCCATGACTGCGGAGATGGCGTTTTTTGTTGCATGAATACGAAGATTGGAGCACTTGAAACAGGGTTTTCACCCGAAACATGCACGTCGTGCAACTTCATGGTCAGCAACTCAGAAAGAAATAAGAAGAGTTTTTTCAATATTCATTAAAGATAAGTGACTGTTTAATACACCATTATTGGGGTGAGAAATAAAATAAAAGAAGTTTGCCGTCTGGAGGGGGTTGGTTACGCTGTTCCAGCCCTCCCACGGCAGGCTCCGACATAAGAAATAGAGCATAATGGGTTTACTATAATATATTGATGGATGTATAATTAATATGTATAAATAAAATTTATCGTCTAGCTTTGAATGTCCTGCCCTTTTCCAGCCCCAGAACTTGCCACCCTAGGCAACTGCCTAGCTTGACTAATGATTGGCCTGGCCCTGGATAATATTCAACATTGCTGTATAGATAACTATCTGAAGAGCTTAGGACAATAAAAAGCTGTCCTAAGGGGCTATCGGGGTGGCAGATTGAACATCAGCTGCTGGGCACTATCTGCATAGCAGTGCTGAATATCTGCAATAATTTTAGCTGTGGTAGCTGGCATTTAAAAAAACAAAATAAAGCGCAGACAGCCGCAGCTCAAAATTGACTCATATGCAACAGCAAGTTTCTTTAAACAGCCCAAGGGGTACATTTCTTTCTGGCAGTGACAACTGTGTTAATTTAAAGCACAATTCCTCCATGAAGGCATTCCAAAGCATAGATATGATATAGGAGGAACCTTGATTACATATAGATACTGGATGCCCTTTTTAGCAGAATGTAAAAGGAGTGTATGCTAGATAAGGTCTGTAGATATTTCAGCTCTTTATCATATGCAGACTTTATCTGCCGTCATGTTTCCGTGTTTCTAAATGAGAGTTGAAGCTTTTAATGGGCCACGGAAAATAGCTGGTAGCATCTGAGCACCAGCTAATGTGCTCCCTCAGCTGCCCTCCTGTGATATGCCAAAGACCGGCATGGTGCAGACTATCCAGTGTCTTCCATGGTAATCTAACCTCTAACAATGGTAATAGTCAACTTTAGAAATATCAAAAGTGTTTACCAAGGGAATGAAATCAGACACAGTACAATATATATGCACTGAGCACAGTCGATGCAGCTGAAATGAAAAATGCATTTGCAGATACTTTAGTAATGTGAGAATCCATTTCAACCTTCAGTCCAAATGCGACTCCCAAATTATGAGCATTTGCTGAAGAATAAAGAATGTTACTATCCAACATCAGTTTCAGCCCCTGGCTCTTTACCCATATATACGACTTCTGCCTTGGCAACATTTAGACAGATTTTCTTGGCAAAAAGCCAGTCTCTGATCTGCTGAAGGCTTCCATTAAGCTGCCTAAATGTCACAACTCTGTTTTGATTAATTGGAATAATAATCCGAACGCCATCTGCGTACATGTAAAAACGTAAACCAAAACTATTAATTAAATAGCAGGAGCTTCAGAAATATATTAATAAATAAGGGAGATAAAACCTATCTTTGTGGAACGCCGTATGTTACGCTGCTAGAAGAGGAATAAAATTCTCCGAGGACAATCTGTTACGTCCTTCCCCCAAGAAAACCATGAACCAGGCGAAGACCATGTCTTCTACCCCTATCTCTCCCAAGTTCTTCATCATTAGTCCATGTTCTGCTTGAAAGCCAGACTGGTGGTCATGTAACAACTGATGCTCTTCCACATAACTGTATATTTTTTCATAAGCCAAATGCTTAATAAGCTTAGAAAAGATAAATTGCAGATCTCCAGATTATTGCAATCGAGAAAAGGTTTTTCAGGGTGGGATGAACATGGTTTTATTTAATGTTTGGATATTTAGCTTTGGTAAGGGAAGTATTTATTTATTTATTTATTTTATTTATTTAACAGTTCTTCTATACCGCTCTATTTTAGATCAGAGCGGTTTACATTTAACATCAACTATACAACACAAGGAACTTTGAGTTGTATTTACAATAAACAGGGAGATCAACTTGGAAGTAACTGGGGGAAACTATGTACAATTCTTAACTCTATACATTGTATCACACTGGTACCTGATTTCAGGCAGAACATATCTACATCTTATTTACACTGGGGTACATTCTGAGCGATCAGTTGATTATCCTTTTTCATGCTGAGTCTGATTGTTTACTTGTAATGAGAGATTGTCTGGGGGGCCATATGTATGGTTACTAAGGCTAGATTCAGGGTAGTATGTAGTGAACAGGTGCTGCTTTATTGCCTTCCTGAAGTGGGTTAGGTAAGTGATATTTCGAATATAGGTAGGGAGAGCATTCCATGCTCTGGGAGCGTAAATCGTAAAGGCCCTATTTGTTGTTGTTCTTGTGCATTTTGTCATTACTTTTGGGACCTCTAGGGTGTTTTGCATCATGCTGGATAAAATCACAGAAATCCCGTTTGATTGTTTTCAGAAACCATGCTGGGCATTGATCCAAAGCACGTGATGTAAAATTAATGTGCTCCAAAACCTGCAGCACATCATCTGAATTAATGAGACAAATGGAGCTCAGGGTAGGCGCTACTGATTCCTAGCAAAGGGAGTCTGCAGGGAGGATGCTGCTAGCTTTATTTGTTCAATTTTCACCCAGATCAAATCAATTTTGCTTTTAACGTACTCGTCAGACTGTTCACTCTCCTCTATAGGAGGCTTCTCTGGGAAAGCAGTAACTGGAGGGTTAATTGAATTAGACACTACACCAACAGCTTTTCAGTAGAGCTTTCAGCTAACATGATTTCTTGCAAGTAAAATTGCTTGTTGCCTCCACAATAGATGCGAATAAAGGATTGATGGACTATTTTGTCATAAGTGAAGCAAGAGGTTCACCGTTTCCATTCCAGCTTCTGTTTCCCTTGTCTAAATGCCCCTGAAAACGAGAGTATGTTTATGTTTCTTCTGAGAGGCAAACTTTACCAGCATCAGGATTTACTCTACCTTACTGAGAGGCAAACTTTACTAGCATCAGAATTTACTCTACCTTAGCCAACTGCAATTCCCAGTGCAATTCCCGTGTGGAATTTTGCAGACCTTCCTATCTAAGAGAAAAGAATCTCCAAACTCCTCTGACTGCACTGTATTGCATGAGCTTACAATATCTACTGTTTGCCCCAGTACAAGCATTGTGGAACCTGTGCCTTTTAGGGAAACTGCTAGGTACTTGTGACCTAGATTGGCCACTGTTGGAAACAGGATACTGGGCTTGATGGACCTTGGTCTGACCCAGTATGGCATATCTTTTGTTCTTATGTTCTGATTTTAGTGCCAATGGACAGGTGATAGGCCACAAAGGTTATAAAGGTCATAGCAGGGGTCTATGCACTAAAATTTATTTAATGTCACAACTGAAAGAGTTAGTCTGTGTGCTCCCTTATTCACCGTTGACTGCTAAATTATCTTCATTAATTCATAAATATTGGAATGTGTTGTCATTGTATGCTGTTTTTTTTCATTGCATCAAATTGTTGCTTTTGAACATGGAAAGAACTTGGGTGAAATCCTATCGAATAAAAACGTTTGCTGCCAAAATCTACAGTGGTGCAAGGTGATCATAGTGTTTATGGTCCCTGTTCTTGGTGGGAGATATTTATAACTGGCAAAGAATGGACATAAGTAGTATAATGGGTACACTACTCGTCAAACTGATTGACAGGTGAGATAAGGATGACAGGAGCCAATCAGCGCTCCCTTCCGGTGTATGTCCCGCCTCAGGTCACGTCCCTCCCATAGAAGTGAATAGTGAGCTAGCCCCACCCATCCACACCACCAGGCGTGGCCATAACCCCGCTTTGACACGCCCCACCCCACCCCCAAGGATGACATCAGCCAATCAGCGCCCACTTCTGGGTTTGTGCCACACCCACACCCCACCCCACAATGTTGGAATTAGCCGATCAGTGCCCACTTCTGGGTTTGTGCCACACCCATGTCCTCCCACCCTCAACCATACCCCAGCCTACATCATTGGAAATGACATCACCGGAAACAGGGTGTCATCGGAAATGGACAGTGTCACTTTTCGATGACATCAGCGGAAGCAGAGTGACTGACTCCAGAAATGTGTTTTGCTTCTGGTTAATGCTGACATCTGCAAAAGCAGGAACCCTGGAAAACAAAAGAAAAATGCTTTCTCTCCACCTGCCCGAGTTCTTTTTTCTCACAAAGCAGTACAATGCTTTTGTGTGTATTGCAGGCTATTTAGAACTGATTGTTAAAAATAACCCTTTGGTAGCAACAGGAACACAAACCTGTATCTGTATAGCATTTGGTATACAGGCTTTTTGCAGACATAGCACTTGGGTATACAGGCTTTTCGCAGAGACACAGCAAGAAGCTTTTCTTTACAAATGTTAAACTGCAATTAACACATCTTTGTTAGAGAAACCAGTGCTGTCCTGTAGCAGCGAAGTGCATGCAATGAATAAAACCAGGAGTCAGTTGCAGGATCCAAGCCAATTTATTGTGCACAGGCTCAGACAGAATCGTGTCCAAAAGAGACTGAGCAATGGAGTACAGGAGCAAATTCCTTATATACAATTTTTATAGTTTGATACAGGCAAACTTTCTATTGGTCCCAATGCCCCTTGCACCTGTCCAATCGGGGACCCTCTCTGGGTCTAGCTCCCTGTTCCCCCTTCTCAGGCTATTCTAACAAAGGCATAGTCTTAGACATTGATACATTTCTACTTCAAGGCCATTTCTAGCTCAGGGAATGCAGGAACATGTCTATCAGCATAAAGGAATTATCATCAGCATAAAGGAATTATACAAACTTTTCAAAAGCAGTTTAAAGCAGTTTCTCAAACTCTGGTTCTCTTCAACACTAGTCTCAGGTGGGGGATGGGGTTTAGGCCTAGTTTACAGACCATAGCCTACCACATTCCCCCCTTTGATTATTCTCAGCCTGAATAAAAGAGGGTGAGAAAATAATCACATATCAAACCCTGTGCAAACTGATGCTTCTTCTCGGGGTATAGCTTGATACTTCCACATGGCTAGTACCCGTGCTGCTGTCTTATGTTCAACGGTACTGTCAACGATGGAGGTAACCATACGTAAACAAAGAGGCAGAAAACATGGAAGGAGTAAACACATAGCTGCCATTAGTAAAACTGCAAACACAATAGTCTTCAAACCTAAACAGGAGTGCGGTATCCCCAGGACCCATCAGTCGCCCATGTGGCTGGTCCATAACATGTGATACAAGGAGGTATATCAGTGGGCATTCTAAGGGGCCCCAGGGCTACCATAAGTACAACATAAATACATAGATATATCATGATTACAATATCTCAATGAATTCATCTAGAAATTTGCAAATTCTTTACTGAAGTTCTCTTTTTCCATAGCTTCCACCATACGTAGACCTGTCAGCTTCCGGTTGGTGACAGGAGTAGGGTTGCAGATTCCTCAAGCTTCTGCCATACGTAGACCTGCAAGCTTCCAGTAGGTAGCAGGAGTAGGGTTGTTGACTCTTACAGCGGTGGTTGTCGCCGCAGCGTGAGTTGCAATGGCGATTCTGGATTGTTTGTTGAAGTCCAGTGACAAAGTTCAGTAGATGCCGCTGGCTTTACCCGACTGTGGTGAATCCAAGGTTCTAGTTCTGCAACCTTAACTGCTGTAGGGGTTGATAGTATGACAACATAGGGTCCTCTCCAAGAGGCGATAACGGTTCCTTCCTCCACTCCTTGATCCACACCGTGCTTCCAGGCTTGAAGGGATGCAGTGGTTCAGTCAGATTGATGGGTAGTTGGTCTTGTACCCAGGCATGGAGACCCTGCAAGACAGAACCTAGAGCCAACAGCTTTTGTCTAGTGATTTGAGACCCAATCTGGTTCATATCCCCCTTTATTCCCTGGACAATGGGCGGAGGTCGCCCATACGAAATCTCAAATGTGGAAACTCCTAATGACTTTGTGGGGACTGAACGTATCCTGAGAAGAGCTATAGGAAGAACCTGAGGCTGCTTCAGGTGAGTTTCCTGGCAGAAGTTAGACAACTGGGATTGCAGAGTGCGGTTCATACGCTCTACCTTTCCTGAGCTTTGGGGTCTGTAAGCTGAATGTAATTTCCATTGCACTTGTAGAGCTTGGGCCAACTGTTGAGTCACTTGAGATACAAATGAGGGACCATATTTAATAGACTTGCCTCCTGAGGTTATTAACCCACATTCCTTGTACAGGGCTCCATGGGCATGTAATGTGGTGAAGGCATACTTGGAATCTGTGTACACATTCAAGCGGAGCCCTGTCCCTATTATCAGTGCCCTAATGAGGGCTATCAGTTCAGCTTTCTGTGCTGAAGTCTCCGGGGCCAAAGCTGATGATTCTATTACCATGTCTAGGGTCACCACTGCATAACCAGCACATCGTCGTCCATTGATGACAAGACTACTTCCATCCATGAAGAAAGTTTGTTCAGGGTCATTTAATGGGACATCAGTTAGATCAGGGCGCCTGGAGAATACAGTGTCCATTATTTCCAAGCAATCATGATCGGGGGGGCCTGGACCAATTGGCAACAGCGTAGCTAGGTTCAAAGCTTGACTGACGATCAACTGCAATCGGGGGTTTTCACACAACATGCTTTGGTACTCCAGCATTCGTGAATTTGTGAACCAGTAATTCCCTTTGTGTTCCATAAGAGTCAGGACAGAATGTGGTACCATTACTTGGAGACTCTGACCCAAAGTGAGCTTGTCGGCTTCACTCACCAAGAGAGCTGTAGCTGCCATGGTTCTCAGGCAAGGTGGCCATCCTTTTGCTACAGTGTCCAGTTGTCTGGATAGATATGCTACAGGTCGCTGCCAAGATCCGAGGGATTGGGTCAAAATGCCCAGAGCATTCGCTTTTAGAGTTGGTGGCTATCAATAGGTCATCTACATACTGGAGGAGGACTCTTTTTCCCGGAGTAACAGAGTAACTTGAAAGATCTTGGTTGAGAGCAGCACTGAAGAGAATAGGTGAGTTCTTAAATCCTTGGGGTAGTCGAGTCCAGGTGAGTTGACCCCATCTTCCTGTAGTAGGGTCTTCCCATTCAAAGGCAAACAAAAGTTGGCGGGTTGATGCTAGCCGTATGCAGAAAAAGGCATCCTTCAAATCCAAGACGGTGAAGTGAGTAGCCTCAGCGGGGATCAGTCCCAGGAGAGTATAAGGGTTTGGTACTACTGGATGTATAGTTTCGACTTCATTATTTACTTGTTCCAAGTCCTGCACTGGGCAGTAGTCACCTGTCCCAGGCTTCTTGACTGGGAGAAGGGGGGTATTCCAGGGCGATTGGCACTCTCTGAGAAGTCCATACTTCAGTAATTTCATTAAATGACAGTGAATTCCTTCAATCGCTGGTCGCGGGAGAGGATATTGTTTCACGTGCACTGGTTCCACTCCTGGTTTGAGGGTAACAAGCACAGGGGCTATATTCTTTGCTAGGCCTGGAGGATTATCCTCCGCCCATACCTCGGGCGGAGCTGAGATTCTGATGGGTATACGGGGGCTGGCTGCCTTGGTCGGAGATGCACTATAGAACCGCCACTCTTCTTCCCGGGGGACAGTCAGTACCATCAGGCCAGCAGATTTCGAGTTCACAGTCATTTCTATCTTTCCCCCTTCAACAAAGGATATCTGCGCCTGGAGCTTAGCAAGCATATCTCGGCCCAAAAGGGGAATTGGGCATTCAGGCATGTATAGGAACTGGTGCTTTATCTTCTGTCCCCCTAGTTCACAATTGCGGTTCTGAAAAAAAGGCTTTGTGGCCATAGCTCCAGTAGCTCCGACAATGGTGATGGATCAAGAAGACAGAGGGGCCACTGGTTTTGCTACTACTGAATGTTCGGCCCCCGTATCCACCATAAAGTCCATATATTGGTCCCCAGTTTTTAAACTAACCATAGGCTCCTGGGAACTCAGAGGAAACTTGGAGCCCAGTCTGGCCTAGTCTTCATCCATGCTGTAGCCCCCTTCGGCTGCCATTCCCTCCATAGCTACTTCATCTTGTCGGAACTATGTGCGGTACATTCCTTCCCGATTCTGGAATCGCCCCCCTGCTCTCCTTGTGCTCCCTCCTCCCCTCCAGGAGGCGGAGTCAAAGTTCGGGCATTCGTTCTTCCAATGTCCTTCTTCTCTACAGTGGGCGCACTGATTTGTGCCCAATGGGGGCCGACCATCTCCTCGGCCCCTTCCACATCCTCGAGTCTTTCGGTTAGAGAAACTTCCTCCTCGTCGTTCAACTAAAGCTGCAGCAAGGAAATCAGCTTTCTTCTTCATTTTATATTCACTTTTCTTCTGACGTTCTTGATCACGATTCACAAACACTTTCTGAGCAACTTCCATTAACTGGGCCGCATTCATGCCCGCAAATCCTTCCGACTTTTGCAGTTTCCGTCTTATGTCTCCCTGGGACTGACTCACAAAGTTCACATTTTCCATGCACAAATTTTCCTGGGCTGCCGGATCATATGGGGTATATAGTCTATAGGCTTCAGATAAGCGTTCATAAAAGGCCGCTGGGCTCTCATCTGGATGCTGGATGACTTCCGCTACCTTTCTGATATTCATAGCCTTCTGGCTTCCTTTCTTCAGGCCCTGCAGTAGGGCCTGGCGGAACCGAGTGAGGGCTGCCGCCCCATCGGCACTGTTCGGATCCCATCTAGGATCGTCATTTGGAAAATCTACAGCGGCTGCTTGCCGGGGATCTAGGCCTGCTTCTCCTACCGGATTTTCTTCTAACCATCGGGTAGACGCTTGCACAACCCGTGCTCATTCTTCAGTAGTGAAGAGAGTAGACAGGAGCTGGCGACAATCAGCCCAGGTAGGCTGATGGGTTTGCATAATACTGGACATTAATTCAATCAAATCTTGGGGCTTCTCAGTATAGGATGCATAATGCGTCTTCCAGTTCAATAAATCAGTGGTAGAAAAGGGCACATAAACAAGACTAGTTGGTCCCACCACCACCTGGTCATAGTCATTAAGAGTAGGTAGACCTGGGACCTGGTGTAATGGCATAACGTGACCATCCCTCTGACTTGCTGTTGTACTTCTGAAAGTATAAGGTGGTCTGGATTGTTGGAATTCTGCTCCCGGGCCTTGGCTGTCAGCAGTAAGTGACCCCGAACTGGCAAATGAATCCCTGCTGGCAGTGTCGTCGGTGGACGATGGTCCTCCCGAGGCACTCTGAACTGAGCTGGGGCTTCCAGTCAAGAGGGGGTGCACGTCCTCCTGCTGCGGAGGTGGCTGGTGGACTACTTGGGGTAAATCTGCAGGGAGGTTTCCGCCTGCGCCATGCTCTGCCCGGGGTGGTGGCGGAGCTGAGGGGACTAGCCTATAAAGGTACTGGGGTGGACGGGTTAAAATATCTGGAGATTCTGGGGTAGAATAGACAGGCAGTTTCTTTTCCCCAGCCTTCCGGACCCCCCTTGTGGTTGCTACAAGTATCCTGCACTGTTCCTCATAACAACGCTTCATCCAGGAGGGCTCTTTTTCACAAACACTTAACCAGGAATCTATATAGGGGAACTGGTCAGGGTGTTCTTTTCGTTGAATCTGGTGAACTAAAGATATGATACTAACATCAAAAGTACCCCCAGGGGGCCACGAAGTGACCAGTACAGGCCACTCCCTCTCACAAAGCATTTCTAATCGGGACAGAGACATTTTTATTTCATAGTTTCCAGCAAATCCCTTGCTAAAATTCTTGATCATACATTTCAACGGAGTTTGCATGCTCCGACCCTCCCATAATGATGTACACAACAACAGACAGTAGGGGCAGGTAGTTGGGCTGCAGGTAAGGGGTCCGTACAGCCCTAGGAACAAATAGGTAGACAAACACCAAACGCTTCCTCCTTTTTGCGACCTGGGCGCGGTCGCCCTGCCAGGATCTGTGCTAATCAGGAGTCCGCACTCGCTTGGTCTGTGTTTCAAGACTTCTCATTCACACACACACAAACAGACATGCCAGCAAAATCCAACATTTCCAGCGTGACAGAACTATATGGCAGTGTTCCTCTGGGTGCACTCTATAAAGACGGGGGGGGGGGGGAGGGGGGCCATTCTCGTTCATATAAAACTTACCATTGACCTGGGGTCATTACAATTACATAATCACCAGAGAAACCCCTCTTAAAGTTCTTAAGGAAACACTGCAGAAGGCTCAGTATAGATACACCCCCGCCCAGGGCCGGATTTACGTATACGCCATGTACGCCATGGCGTAGGGCCCACAGCCGGCAGGGGCCCACAAAAAAAGAACCAGTTTTTTTTTTTTCAACTCAATTAAAAAAAAAACCTGGTGGCTGCCGCCGCGGGGCCCCCTCTGCTGCCGCGGGGGCCCCGTCTACAAGCTGGTCGGGTCCGGTCCGGTCGGGTCGGGTCCGGTCTCTCTCCCTCCCTCCCTCCCTCGCTGCAGGCTGCGAGAGACGCGAAGATAGAGCGTCTCCTCGCGTCTGTGTTAAGCCCGCAGGAGCTGATGGGATTTCCCATCAGCCCCTGCGGGCTTAACACAGACGCGAGGAGACGCTCTCCCTTCGCGTCTCTCGCAGCCTGCAGCCTGCAGCGAGGGAGGGAGAGAGACCCGACCGGACCCGACCCGACCGGACCGGACCGGACCCGACCAGCTTGTAGACGGGGCCCCCGCGGCAGCAGAGGGGGCCCCGCGGCGGCAGCCACCAGGTTTTTTTTTAAAATTAAATTTTACTTTAGGCCGGGGGGGGTAGGACTGGTAATGGGCTATGGGGGGGGGGTAGGACTGGTAATGGGCTATGGGGGGGGTAGGACGGGTAATGGGCGATTGGGGGGGCTGGGGCTGGAAATGGACGGGGGGGTAGGGCTGGTAATGGGCTATTGTGGGGCTGGGGCTGGAAATGGGCTGGGCTGGGCTGGGCTGGGGGGGGGTTAAGGCTAGAGGTGGGCTGATGGGGTTAGGACTGGTAATGGACTGTGGGCTGTTGAGGGGGGCTTAGAACTGGCAAATGGCTTTGGGGGGGGTAAAGACTGGTAATGGGCGGTGGGCTGATGGGGGCTGTCTGGTAATGGGCTATGGGGGGGGGGCTAGGAATGGAAAAGGGCTGGGGGGTTAAGATTGGAGGTGGGCTGATGGGGTTAGGACTGGTAATGGGCTGTTGGGGGGGGGGTTAGAACTGGTAATGGGCTTTGGGGGGGTTAAGACTGGTAATGGGCTGTGGGCTGATGGGGGTTGTCTGGTAATGGGCTATGGGGGGCTAGGACTGGAAATGGGCTGGGGGGTTAAAACTGGAGGTGGGATGATGGGGTTAGGACTGGTAATGGGCTGTGGGCTGATGGGGGGGGGTAGGACTGGCAATGGGCTATGGGGGGCTGACTGGAAATGGGTTGATGGGGTTAGGACTGGAAGTGGGCTGATGGGGGGTTAGGACTGGTAATGGGTTATAGGGGGAGCTTAAACTGAAAATGGGGTGATGGGGGGTTAAGGACTGAAAATGGGGTGATGGGGGGTTAAGGACTGTAAGTGGGGTGATGGGGGGGCTAGGACTGGTATTGGGTTGGGGGGTTGCTAGGACTGGAAATGGGCTGATGGATGGCTAGGACTGGAAATGGGCTGATGCAGGGACTAGAAGGGAATGGATGCTGGGTGAGGCTGGAACTAGAAGGGAGCTGATGTTGGGGGAGGATTAGAATGGGATGGGGCTGGAAGAGTAAAATGGAGAAGGGAAAAATATTTTGTGTGGGAGGGATAAAAAATCTACAATTGGCCGGGTATTGGGAGAGTAAGTAGGGATTGAGGATGGAGGGGTAAAATTTGAGTGGATGAAATAGGAATGAGGAAAGAGCAAAAGGAGAAAGATTAGTATGTTAAAGCAGATGTAGAGAGAGAATGGAAAAAAATCTAGAAGAGAGAAGAAAGGACAAATGGACAGCAGACGATGGAGAGTTAGCAGAAGACACGAAGAAACCAGAAGAAAGTGGCTGGAGCAATTGCAGCTGAAAAAAATGCACAAAAGGTAGAAAAATATCTCTTTATTTTGAATTTATTAATTGGAATATGTCAGCTCTGGTAAATGTGCATCATTAACATCTGCGCTTTGTTTAGTACAAGAGCAAATTAATGTATAGTTTTATTTCTACAGTGTTGTACATTCCAAGTTTGGCTTTTGGGATTCCCAGTTTAATTATTGTCTTCCTATTTCTAAATTGTGATTACTTGTTTGGTGATGGTCTATGTTCTGCATGTGTAACTGAGCTGAGGTGTTCTGTTTATATAATTCCTATTTGACATTGCCACTTGTTCTCTTTCCCCAGTAGGTCATGTATTGTTGTTCTCTGAAATGTATTGGTTTAATATTTGCAGTGTTGCCTTTTGATTGGTAGAGTATGGTGCTTTGTGAGTCCTGGTAGTGCTGTTAGGATACGGCGGGTTTACTATGGGCAGTGTTTGTAGTAGTTCCTAATGTGTCTGGCAGTTGGCACTGGATTATAGTAATGTAGAAATCTTTTAGTCTTTCTTTATCCATACACTCATTAAGAGGCACGTTTACTAAAAGTTAGTATATGGCAACATTATGCAAATATTTATGCAAATGAGGCCCCTTATGCAAATGAGGTCCGCACCCCCCTTGGGCCGCCCCTGCTGGGGGCCCACAATTTTTGTTGGCGTAGGGCCTCACTCAAGGTAAATCCGGCCCTGCCCCCGCCCATGCTGTTCAAAAATGCTGTTCAAAACCTTTGTCTCTCTCTCACTCATTCAGGTTTCTCTCTATCAAATCCCACAGACATCACTCTCTCACTCTCCAGCAACTGGAAAATTAACACTTTCCTCCTCCCTTGGTCCGTACTCGGACCTCTAAGCCGTTCAGGATTCCCCCATAAATCAGAGAATAAACAAATAAATAAAAATAATAAGATAACAGGAACAGTTGACGTAGAAATACAGGCAGGGCTGAGATATAACCAGCAAACTAATATTACAGATACAGGTGAAGTAACAATACAGGCAGGGCAGAGATATAACTAAAACAGTTGAGGAGATCCGAAGGGGTTAATAGGAACTAAAACATTCCTTTCTGCAGGCTGTGTGAAAGACACACCCCTTCTCCCTCTACCTGCTAGAGACACCATCTCTCACGCTGTGCTGAAAGAATACAGAGACAGCTCGTCTTCGCTGTGCTGTGCTTAGACTTGATTCCTTAAAGTGACTCCTGAGTTTTTTTTCCCTTTTCTCAGTACTGTTCCTTAATTAATAACCTTACATTATACCAGAAGTGAAACCCGCGGTTAGACAACAGACAGAGGGTGCGGGTGATCGGACTGCCGGTAAGGGGTCCGGGCAGCCCTAGAAACAGAGGGAGACACAAACAGACATGCTAGCAACGTTTTCCCAAATTCCCAGGCCTACCTTACTAACCAACAGCAGCTGGCGTCGCGCACTCATGCAAGGCGTCTCGCGCACTCATGCAAGATGTACTCGGACTGCTGAACCAAGGGCAGTAGTTTCGGCCTCGTGCACTCATGCAAGGCATACTAAGACTTGCCCTGAGAGGTGATCAGGCTCTCAGTACTGTACCAATTTTGTCTCGCGCACTCATGCAAGACATTTCCCAAGCTAGCTGACTAGATAGCAACAAAAGTTCTACTCACCGGATCCGGTACCCGCTACAGAACCAGTTCTTGGGTTGAATCCTGGACTCCCCTCGGGTTCGGAGGTGTTGGCCGTCTGGATCCAGTAGCCCGCCGAGGCAAGGCGGAACCCTCTCCGATACAAGAGGACCGGTGGTGCCTGAGGTTTCCCCTGCGGTTGGCCAGACACGGTTCCAGCTAGACCAAACCTTGAGGTGGTAAAACGTGGTATATTCACTTGAATACCATCCACTACTCGCACATTCCCGGCCCAACGCACCAAGACTATGTAGCAGCGAAGTGCATGCAATGAATAAAACCAGGAGTCAGTTGCAGGATCCAAGCCAATTTATTGTGCACAGGCTCAGACAGAATCGTGTCCAAAAGAGACTGAGCAATGGAGTACAGGAGCAAATTCCTTATATACAATTTTTACAGTTTGATACAGGCAAACTTTCTATTGGTCCCAACGCCCCTTGCACCTGTCCAATCGGGGACCCTCTCTGGGTCTAGCTCCCTGTTCCCCCTTCTCAGGCTATTCTAACAAAGGCATAGTCTTAGACATTGATACATTTCTACTTCAAGGCCATTTCTAGCTCAGGGAATGCAGGAACATGTCTATCATCAGCATAAAGGAATTATCATCAGCATAAAGGAATTATACAAACTTTTCAAAAGCAGTTTAAAGCAGTTTCTCAAACTCTGGTTCTCTTCAACACTAGTCTCAGGTGGGGGTTGGTGTCTAGACCTAGTTTACAGGCCATAGCCTACCACAGTCCATGTGATAGAATTTTGCTTTTAAGACCTCACTGTTAGAGAGAAATATTCTGACAGCAGAGTTTTTTCAGGCTGAAATACAGAGAAAGAGAGAGAGAGAGACCCGAGTTCAAATCCCACTACAGCTATTTTTTAGTGGCTTTGAAAAAACATACAGAGAAAGAAGTCTGGGCATGCTTCTAGGAAAGGAAATGGTAACATGTGAATGGTAGAAAGAACAGGCTATACTTTAAAACACACAGAATTTGTGGAATAAATCCATTCTGAAGATGTTAGCAAAATAAAAAAAATAGTCAAAGCACGGCAATCATGAAGAAAACCTTATTGAAGAGCATTTACTATGACCCCAAAGCAATAGGGAGCTTTGGGGGCATAAATCCTCTACTTCAAGCTGCTAAAAAGCATGATAAAACAGTCAACAGAAACGATGTAGTTAGATGGGCTACAGGACAAGATGCTTATACTTTACACAGACCTGCTAGAGTCCGTTTTAAAAGAAAAAAGACAATCGTGTCAGATGTGGATGCACAATGGCAGGCTGATTTAGTTGATATGGCAGCTTTGTGCCATTATAACAATGGCTACAAATACATCTTAACAGTAGTAGACATCCTGTCAAAATATGCTTGGGCTTCAAGTTTAAAATCGAAAACCGGTCATGAAGTTGCTAAAGCCTTTGAAAAAATATTTAATCTAGGTCATATACCTGAAAAAATACAGACAGACAAGGGTAAAGAATTTTTAAATAGGTCTCTGAAGAATTTATTAAAACAAAGAGGGGTTCATCATTTTGTAACCAATAACGATGTTAAAGCAGCGGTGGTAGAAAGGTACCAATAACATAGGAAAATGTGGTAGGGAGGTTCTGGAGGCAAAATTTAGGCTTTTAGGTAGGAAGTTGAAATCCAGAACTTCCATGGTAGCGTTCTCCGAAATGCTTCCTGTTCCATGCGCAGGACCCAAAAGGCAGGCAGAGCTCCGGAGTCTCAATGCGTGGATGAGACAATGGTGCAGAGATGAGGGTTTTGGATTTGTTAGGAACTGAGAGGTTAGATATGATTGGAATATCAGAGACATGGTGGAAGGAGGACAACCAGTGGGACACTGTGATACCTGGGTACAAATTATATCGTAATGATAGAGCTGATCAAATTGGTGGAGGGGTTGCGCTCTATGTTAGAGAGGGCATTGACTCAGAAAGGATTGAAGTTTTGCAGGAAACAAAATCTGCTGTAGAATCTATATGGATTGAAATTCCATATAAAAGGGGGAAGGCAATGGCAGTGGGGGTGTACTATCAAGCACCTGGCCAGAATGACCAAATGGATGATGAAATGCTCAAAGAAATCAAGGAAGCTAACAAAAGTTACAGCGCAGTAATAATAATGGGTGATTTCAATTACCCCGGTATCGACTGGGTCAGTGTCACGTCAGGACATGCTAGGGAGATAAAGTTCCTAGATGAAATAAATGACTGCTTCTTGGAGCAGCTGGTTCATGAACCGACCAGAGGGGAAGCCATATTAGACCTAGTCCTTAGTGGAACACCACCAGATCTAGTGTAAGAGATAAGGGTGTTGGGGCCACTTGGCAATAGTGATCATAGCATGATCGCCTTTGATTTAATTAGTGGAGGAGGGATAGTAAGGAAATCCACAGTACTACCTTTTAACTTTCGAAAGGGAGACTATGATAAAATGAGGAAAACAGTTAAGAAAAAACTAAAAGGAGCAGTTGCAAAGGTTAAAGACGTACATCAAGCTTGGGTGTTGTTGAAAAATACTATCTTGGAAGCCCAGACCAGCTGTATTCCACGCTTTAAGAAAAGTGGAAGGAAGTCCAAAAAACTGCCAGCATGGTTTAAAGATGAGGTCAGAGAGGCTGTTGTTGCCAAAAAAGCATCTTTCAGGAAATGGAAAAAAGAGCCAAACGACGAAACCTGGAAACAGCACAAGCACTGGCAAGTCAAATGCAAGGCATTGATAAGGCAGGCAAAGAGAGAATTTGAGAAGAAGCTTGCTGCGGAAGCAAAAACGTGAAATAAAGACCTTTTCAAGTACATTCGTAACAAAAAACCTGTGAGAGAGTCAGTTGGTCCATTAGATGATAAAGGGGTTAAAGGAGCACTAAGAGGCGACAAGGCGATAGCGTAGAGACTGAATGAATTCTTTGCTTCGGTCTTTACTGAGGAAGATGTAGGGATGTTACCCATGACTGAAGTGGTATTTAAAGGTGCAGAAGAATTGAAGGAAATATCGATACATCGGGAAGATGTCTTACAACTATTAGATAAACTGAAGAGTAGCAAATCACCTGGCCGGATGGTATACATCCAAGGGTGTTGAAAGAACTGAAATGTGAGATTGCAGACCTGCTATCAGTAATCTGTGAACTATCATTAAAATCATCTCTAATACCTGAAGATTGGAGGATCGCCAATGTAACACCGTCAGGAGTTTTACAAAGGTTGGCGTTTGACCTTTCAATGGATCAGGAGTGTGCAGACCATTACTCGCTGATTAAAACTGGTAACCTGTGGGCTGAAATACGTTTTGCCAGCACCTTACCCCATATAGTTAACATAATTGTTTATGGGGTTTTTGACAATGTGATAGAAATTAATCATAGAAGGAATGTTCTTTTAGATCATTCGTGAAAATGAACACCATGCAGATCTTCCGTATTTTAAAGAAGGACTCCTGTGTTGCAGATTTCTTTTTAGATGTGCTACCCAGCGACTGGCTAGCTGATGTACAAATATCAAGGAAGCCCGTGTGTTTGGTGATAAATACACATCCTCATAACCTACCTGGAGAACACTGGTTAGCCCTCTATATATGTGGAGATGGAACAGGGAAATTTTTTGATTCTTATGAACAACCCCCAGATAGCCTATTCTTTCCTACCAGCACTATGAGCTTTTTCAACAAACATTGTAAAGCTGTTTTATACCACAGCAGACAATTGCAGTCAGGGGCGGTTCTATCATTAGGCGAACTGAGTCGGTTGCCTCAGGCGGCAGATTCTAGGGGGCATCACTATTTGCCACTCCCTAGAAACTGCCTATGATAGAACCGCCCGTCCGCAAAGATTCATCTTTTAAAATGAAATGAAAGCAGCCACGGGAACATTTCTCCGTTCCCGTGGCTCTGCTTTCAAACGGCTTGGCCCGTCAAACTTCGTGGAGCTGGCGGGGAGGGGGGGTTGAGGTCATCACTTTTGCCGCCCTTCCGCTTCCACTGGCTGCTTCCTCCTTCCTCCAAAATGAAAGCAGCCACGGGAACAGAGCTGCTTTCGTTTTGGAGGAAGCAGCCAGCAGAAGCGGAAAGGCGGCAAAAGAGATGACCTCGGCCCCCCCCGCCGGCTCCACGAAGATTGACGGGCAAAGCAGTTTGAAAGCAGAGCCACGGGAACAGATCCGCAGCTGCTTTCATTTAATTTTAAAGGATTGGTGAGGTGGGGGGGGGGGAAGCAGACAAAGGGGGCCTTCAGGGGAGCAGACAAGGGGGGGGCCTGGAAGGGAGCAGACCAGGGGGGCCTGGAGGAGAGCAGACCAGGGGGGGGGCCTGGATGAAAGAAGACAAGGGGGGCCTTCAGGGGAGCAGTCAAGGGGAGGCCTTCAGGGAAGCAGTCACGGAGGGGCTTAGAAGGGAGCAGTCAAAGGGGGGGGCCTGGAAGGGAGCAGACCAGGGGGCCTGGAGGGGAGCAGACCAGGGGGGGAGGGGAGCTGGAATGAAGCAGACATGTGGGGGGGGGGGGGGAGCTGGAAGGGAGCTGACATCCAGGGATGGCACTGGAAGGTGGATGGACAGGGAAGAAATGGAGCTGGAAGGGAGCTGACATGGGAGGGGCACTGGGACTGGAAGTTCGCTGATACCTGGGATGGTATTTTAACTAGAAGGAGCTGGATGATGGGGAAGGAGGGGGACCCAAAGAGAATAGACACCAGTGGCGGTACTGGAAAGGCAAGGGGGTTGGTATTGGGAGGGGAGGCTGTAAAGGGGGCTGATACTAGGGAGAGTTACTGGGACTGAAAAAAGGCTGATGGAAGAAAATGAAGACAGCAAAATGAGAGACAAGAAACAGCAGATGGACTATAGACCACAGAAAAAGAGCTAAGAGAAGACAGAGGAAAACGGAAACCTCAGATTGGGAACAGCATGATCAAAAATCATCAGACAACAAAGGTAGAAAAAATAATTTTATTTTCAATTTAGTGACTGGACTTTGTGCTATCTATATTTCACACAGTATGGGGAACTGCATCTCTTATCTGGTCTGTCACCGCATGCGGAGTCTGGCTTCTTGGGGTTTAATTTTAATTTTTGTCTACATATTTTTATTTTTGCTTTAGGTTGTGGTCACTTATTCTGTACTTGGTGAGGGTCTGTGTTCTGAGTGTGTGACCAAGGCCATGTGTTCTGTTAACATGGAATTTGTATGTAGGGATCTGTACTGTAGTAATTTGACTTGTTCAGCTTTTCAAATAAGTGTATAGATGTTTTGGGGCCCTTGCAGTGTTTATAGTGCTGCCTTTTTCTTGGAAGGCCCCTTATTATATGAGTTTTGGAAGTGTATGCTGGTATGGTATAGTAGATTGGCCTTGCAGATCTTAGTGACTTTAGTAGGGTTTTATATTAGTTCCCAATATGCCTGGTACTGGAGAATTTGTTGTTGGTGAGATGACCAGAATCAGCTTTTTTAAAAAAATATATTGAGTTCTGTGGGTGAATGTCCTACCTCTGCTCTGCACCCATTGTTGAGGAGGGGGGGGGGGGGGTCTGTGAATGCAAAATGTATGTTCAAAAAGAAAAAGCAAGCACCATAATGCAGTTTATAACAAAATACAAATGAATTATAATTTGGAGTTATAAACTGCTGTGGTTCTGCTCTTTCTTTTAGTTCCTTGGTGTGTGAACATCTTGTATTTGCTCCACGTTATCTAATTGACTTTTTGATTTGGTTCAGTCCCTGACTGGAGTTTTGAGAAAGATCCCCCCCGGGGGGGGGAGGGGCACACACGGGGGGGGGGGCACCATCTCATCCCTTGCCTCAGGCAGCAGATTGCCTTGAGCCGCCCCTGATTACAACACCCAATGTCCACGGCTTGTGGATATCACTGTTTATTTTTCTTGCACCACCGCTGTAAGGGGTGCCTTTTGAAAATATTTTAGAAATGTATTCTGAAGATTTAATGCAAAATGATGGTATGGTGTTACATTTTGTAAAACCCAACAAACAAACTTTGTGTAGATCTTTTAGAAATCAGTTTCATAACCAGCAGGTGTGTGTTTCCTGTTGTGAATGTTATGCTGCTTCTAAATAAAAAGTAACCCCTCTAAGGAAGTTTTTGAAAAGAAACCACTGTCTAGTCTTTTATTTTTGTTTTTAAACATTGTATTGAAAATACATTTTTATACACTCAACCACCGGTAGCTGTGAGATAATTTATGTTTTTTATGAGGGAGTAGCTCTTTACTCTTTATCAGCTTCGTGTACATTTTAGTAACCTTCACAGAAGTGTTCTCCTTGAGGCATACCAGTACATCTCTGTTGGCTGCATTACCCATCACCATGGTGGGCATCTTTAATTTGGCTAGGGTTTGCATGAACTTCACCCAGCCCCTGGGTATTCTTCATTGTGAAAAAGCTTGGGGCTGTGTAGCCCCACAAACGAGGTCAAGTAGGTTAGAGCCATTGACAGGGTTTCCCAGGTATGCAAATATTCCATTTCCCTCCCAGGATGTCACATCCTTGTTTTTTAACAGTTTATTAAGCAGCACCTCAGCATTTTTTCCTATAGCGCATATTGATGCTATTTAACACTTCTTGTATTACAGAGTCTGGAGGTATAATATTTTCTAGAGATGCTGCCGTTGATGTCTTATCTTGTGCCTGTAGATACAAGTTTATTTTTTCTTTTTCCATATCCCTTTGTCTGTTAAGCACGAGATAGCACTGTAACACTTCTGAGTAACATTTAGCCGTTTCATGTTCAGACATACCAACGCTTTGCAGGATGTTTTTCATTTCTTCATCTAACTTATGAATGGTCGCGGTTCTAATATTTTCATCCCGATCTGGCGGGTTTCTCAAGCGCTCGAGTTGTTGACTAGGGATTATGTACATTTTTTCAGCGTGCTGCATTAGCAGTTTGTCAGAAGCCCTGTTATCAATGGTAATGCAAAACTTAACAGGGGCCCGATAAATCCACCCGACTGTCTCATCAATTGCTTCTTTTTTTAAATTGGTACTCTTTTATCCTCTCACTTGGTTTGCAGCTTGTCGTGCTGTGAGGGCTTGCGTGCATCAGTGATGCTGAGAGCTAAACTATCGGTAGTTTAACTACTGGCAGGGTCTTCCAAGATGGACAGGTCTCAGCTGAGGTGCCAGACGAAGACAAACCACCCATCTGGGCAGCAGCAGAATGGGATAGTGTTGACGGCGGAGGATCACATTTCTGTGACAACGGCAACAACACCAAACTTAAACTGCGCGGAAGGAAGGCCCGGCAATCTACTTTTGTATCTTGCCATGAAAACCCAATGGATAGTTACAACAAAACAAATTGTGCTATGGTGCTGGAAGATGAGACTCCCAGGTTGGAAGGCACTCAACTAGCTACTGGGGAAGAGCTGAAGACTTTTCAGAGTAAAGCCAGCATTTATGATGTGGTTGGATCAAAGCCCTCGGGAAGTCTGACTGCTGATGTAGCTGCGCATGAAATGAGAGTCAGAAGCTGTAAAGATGTCTTACACATTGGAACATGGAACGTACGAAGCATGAACCAAGGGAAGTTGGAGGTGGTCAAGAATGAAATGGAACGTGTACAACTTGATCTGTTGGGTGTCAGCGAACTGAAATGGACTGGCATCGGGCACTTTGCATCAGATGATCACATGGTCTACTATGCTGGAAATGAAAGACAAAGAAGAAATGGTGTTGCATTTATAATAAAGAAGAAACTTGCAAGAACTGTAATGAAATACAATGCAGTCAGCGAACGCTTAATCTCTATTCGTCTACGAGGATTGCCTATCAACACAACTATAATTCAAGTATATGCCCCAACAACAGCTGCAGAAGAGAATGAAATTGAAGAGTTCTATGAACAAGTACAAGCTGAAATTGACAGAACATGCAAACAGGATATCCTGATAGTCATGGGTGACTGGAATGCAAAAGTTGGCAACAAAGAAGAAGGCAAAGTAGTTGGAAAATATGGACTTGGCAACAGAAATGAAGCTGGAGAAAGATTGATAGAATTCTGCAAGACCAATGATCTATTCATCTCAAACACCTTCTTCCAGCAACACAAGCGACGACTGTACACATGGACTTCACCCAATGGATTGTATAAAAATCAAATTGACTACATCTGTGGAAGTCAACGATGGAAAAGCTCTGTAACATCAACAAAGACAAAACCTGGAGCTGACTGTGGTACAGATCATCAACTACTAGTATGCAAACTCAAGCTAAAGTTGAAAAAGAGCAAACCACTCATGAATGCAGCAAAATATGACCTTGAGAATATACCACTGGAATTTAAAGACTGCCTGCAAAATCGATTTGCTGCTTTAGATACAAATGACAGAGCTCCGGAAGAGTTATGGAATGACATCAAGAAGGTTGTGCTGGAAGAAAACGAGAAGTCTCTACAAAAGGTGAAAAAGCAAAAACGGCCAAAATGGATGACGGAAGAAACTCTGAAAATTGCCCAGAAACGCAGAGAAGCTAAAGCCAAAGGAGAAAGAAAGACAATCGCAGAACTCAACAGAGATTTCCAACGTGCAGCAAGACAGGACAAGGAAAAGTACTACAATGACACTTGCAAGGAAATAGAAGCAGAAACTATTAGAGGAAGAACAAGATCGGCTTTCCTAAAGCTGCGAGAGTTAAAGAAAAAGTTCCAGCCTCGAATTGGAATGTTACAAGATGCTCAAGGTTCTATGTTGAATGATGCTGAGAAGATCAAGAAAAGGTGGAAGGAATATACAGAGTTTTTATATGATAAAGATCAAGTGGACCAACAGCCGTTTCAACCTATACCTTATGATCGGGAACCATTGGTGATGAAAGAAGAAGTTGAAGCAGCATTGAAAGCCTTATCAAAGAACAAAGCACCAGGCATTGATAGCATTCCCATAGAAGTATTGCAGCAATCTGATGCAGCTGTTACCGTACTTACAAGGCTCTGCCAAGAAATATGGAAGACAACATCATGGCCAACTGACTGGAAAAGATCTGTGTTTATACCAATACTAAAGAAAGGTGATCCAACTGACTGTGGAAATTATCGCACAATCGCTCTGATCCCACATGCCAGCAAGATTCTACTGAAGATTATTCAAAAGAGACTACAGCCATACCTAAAACAAGAACTACCTGAAGTGCAAGCAGGGTTCAGGAAAGGGCGAGGAACGAGAGACATCATTGCGGATGTGAGATGGATCCTTGAAAAGACTAAAGAATACCAAAAGGATATCTATTTGTGCTTTATCGACTATAGCAAGGCTTTTGACTGTGTAAACCATGAGAAACTCTGGGCCACATTAAGAAGCATGGGTATACCAGAACACCTGATCGTTCTCTTGCATAATCTGTACATTGATCAAGAAGCAACAGTTCGAACGGAACAAGGAGAAACAGAATGGTTTAAAATAAGCAAAGGTGTAAGACAAGGCTGCATACTTTCCCCCTACCTGTTTAATTTATATGCAGAACAAATCATCAGAGAAGCAGGACTGTATGAAGACAACAGAGGTGTGAAGATTGGTGGAAGACTCATCAACAACCTTCGCTATGCTGATGATACCACATTACTGGCTGAAAGCGAAGATGATCTGAAACATTTGCTTCTCACAATCAAAGAACATAGTCTCAAAATGGGCCTGCACCTTAATGTAAAGAAGACAAAGATCATGACAACTGGCATAATCAACAGGTTCATCGTTGAAGGAGAAGAAATTGAAATTGTGAACAACTTTAACCTACTTGGATCAACTATCAATAAAGAAGCAACAAGCAGTCAAGAAATCAGACGACGCATTGCTCTTGGCAGAATGGCTATGAAAGACCTAGATAAGATTCTCAAGAGCAGAGATGTGTCTCTCCATACAAAGATTCGACTTGTTCAAGCCATGGTATTTTCAATAACATCATATGGATGTGAAAGCTGGACAGTGAAAAAGACAGACAGGAAGAAAATTGATGCCTTTGAATTATGGTGCTGGCGGCGAATACTGTGTATACCATGGACTGCCCGAAGAACAAACCAGTCGGTACTAGAGGAGATCAAACCTAAGCTTTCTTTAGAAGCTCAGATGACAAGACTTCGACTTTCATACTTCGGACACATCATGCGAAGAGAGAGATCATTAGAGAAAGACATCATGCTTGGCAAGATAGAAAGTCAACGCAAAAGAGGAAGGTCAGCAATGAGATGGATCGCTACAATAACAGCAGCTACGGGTACCAGTCTGTCGTCAATGAGCCGCCTGACTGAAGACCGAACACAATTTAGGATAGCTATCCAGAGGGTCACCATGAGTCGACTCCGACTCGACGGCACTTAACAACAACAACTCTTTTATCACAGAGACTCTTTATGACGTGACGCTTCCCTTTTAAAACCTTTATCTGGTGTTGTGAAAGAGGAATGTTACCTTTTAGGGTGTTGAGAGTGATTTCAACTATAGCTGCTACCAGATCATTAGAAGCTGTATTCAGGATGGCTCTTCTGTGCTGCATAGAGGCTTGAACCAAAAGTTTTAAAAGGGGCGGGTTTCTCTTTACATGGCGAGACATGTTGTCTGAGACACACAAGCATGTATGAAGGGCCGGTTACATATTCATTTTTTTTTATATGGGATTTGTGGTTTTTCACAGTATACCATAGTCCAATCTGGCAGGAAGATATCCGTCCTCAGTCTGTAAGCCTCAGGCGTTGTGGTGTTTAAATCCACAATGAGATAACCAAACGGCTTTCTGGTGGCATCCTCAAAGACTTCTAAAAAGAATTTTGATTTTCCAGGATACATCTGCCTGGCTAGAATGGCAATCTGTAACTTATCTCTAGGGTTCTTAAAGAGCACCATGTATTTGGTATTAAAAGTTATAGTTCGGCTTGCTTTGCCTTGGCAGAAAACATTTTGAACAATATAGATGATGCTCAGGTTTCTGTGATGCACATACTTGGTAAAGGCTTTCTCTATTTCATCACTTTTACAGGCAGAATCCATTAGATCATCAACAATAACCAAGTTTACTTTATTGGATGGAAACATTCGTTCATCATTAAAAGTATCAGGCAAAGTATCCATAAATGTAATAAAAGGATATTTATTTAACATTTCTTTATACAAAGGTTGCCAGCAACTGTAACACCATACAATATTGTTAGGCATGACAGTTAATACACACCCAGCGTGTTCTAACAGCTTTTTAACAAAAAAGCTCTTGCCTGAATTGGATGGCCCAGCTAAAATACAAGAAAAAGGATGTGACCAGTGCACATTCACCACACTAGTATCCATAGGGTCGTGTGCTAAAGCCATCCTCCAACTTCACCCTTTTGTCATACACAACCTTTTGTGTTTTTTTAATCACGCCGGTCTCTATTGTCCAACTCTTTTTGTTTCTTATAATACCAGGTTGTTGTACTCCTATCTTTTTCTGGGGTAAATCTGCTGCCCCAGGCTTATAGTCCAAAACTAGATCTTTCAAAATAGTGAAATTGATTTTCTGGCAGGTTTTCTACGTTTAACGTAATCCCTTTCACTTTCATACAGGTCTTCCCGCTTGACAGCTTGTAACCATATGTTTTAGGCCCCGCTGATACAAACTCTGTGATATGTTCTTCTGAGGGTATCTCACTTGTGAGCTCACCTAAATAATCACCCAAAGATGGATTCCAATCTCCCTCTCGACTTAGAAATATCACAGAATCTGTATCATGGTACAGGCAGCGCTCTTGCAAACTATCTAGAAGATTGTACAATGCCAGGCGTGCATAAGCCGTTGTAAAGCAGGCAATGAAAACATTGGTGCTACCCGACAATATACAGCGGTCTTTTGAGTGCCTCCAAGACACACAGCCTGTTTCATCATCAATAAAATCGCATGATGAAACCTCAAATTCAGGAGAAAACAGATATTTAAAGAGATCATCAGGTTCTCTCACAATGCTTGTGGTAGGCAGGTTTGTTCTTTGACCAAATTTACCCCACAGGGAATTTAAGAAACATTTTGCTATTTGACGCTTAGCAGGGTTTACATTAATTTGGTCTGCACGCAAACACACCCCCTCTTTTCTAAAGAAATCAGCTATGTACACATTTTGTTTTTCAGTATCATTGCACCACCGAGGGTAGCCAGAAGCCTCTTGTTTTTGACGGAGGTGCATTTTGATGTATTCGGAAAAGAGATTATCAGATTTTTGCTCGAAATACCAGATTTCATAGATTTCAACAACCACATACCCTTTTGCAATGGCTAAATTCATCTCCACCGTACACCAAGTCCCCACAAAAGCTCTCTCCTCATCCGTGTGGGCACACATTTCCTGTTGCCGTGTGTCAGCACACGTATGACACAGAGGAAACATAAGCTTACCGCCCAACCGTATGGGTAACACCGGGAAAAAGAGCTTTCGTGGAGGATATACTTTTGCTTTTATAAAACCAAAGTAATTTGTAGGGGGACCGAATTTGTAATAAATGATTTGTGGATGGCCTATTGGATATTCCTTTATTTTATTGACAAAAGGGTATAGACTAGTAAAATCATAGTAGTGTATTTTTTCCCCAGGTCTTGTTTTGTGGTACAGACAAATGGCATTTGTTGTACCCCTAAAAAGGGCATCTCGTGGAATCAGAGGTTGCAGTAATGCTGAGTCAGCCAGGAAATCTGCACAACCCCTGTCATTTTTTTTTACCATCCGCTTCCACTCGTGCTCCCATAGACTTATGACCTTGAACCCCCGGCTTTCCAGGAACGCAGCTTTTAGCTGTGTTTTGTAATAAAGAAAACCATAGGTCGTGGCTGTTACAGGATTCTGGTCTTTATCGTTATAACAACTCAGACAGCCGTGATGAAAACAACCATTAAATTCAAAAGCTGTTTCTACCCCATCGATCTCTACACAGCCGTCAAGAAAATAAGACCCCACCTTTTTTTCGCCACCTTTCAGAGCATGTGTGATCTGTATATTTTCTTTGGCCCCTACATACATCAGCCAATGAATAGCGGTGGATGAATATCTCTTTGTCTGCCGGTGATAGTTATCCGGTGGAATGAGTGCCACAGTCTTGGGTTCTAAAAACATTAATCTGAACCCAGCCATACATACAGATGCAAGGGTTATATATTGGAAAGGGTCTAAACAACTTGTTAGAATTTCTGATACGTCACTCTGCTCTACAACCACTTTCTCTGTCATTTTCATGATTTCAGCTCGGTAGAGAACACAGGTCTGCCGCAAAATAGATAAATCCTGCTGGCAGTAATAAGCCAACTCTTTTCGCAAATTAAAAGTTTTATGCTGATTGTCCTTGTACCATTGTAAAAATTCCTCTTTTTCTTCAGGCAACATGTTTCCCACACCGTAATGTTCAACACCCAGCATGGGGCCCACATAATTTTGATTTTCCAGAGTATTAAAAAAGTGTGGAAAGTACCCCTTGCAGCCTGTAAAACCCATGGCTTGTGGAAGTTTGCTAAGTTTCATAGGCAGAAAATTTAGAGTCTATAAAACGGATAGTCAAAGGTTCAACGGTAATTTGTAAAAGTTTAGCACCTTGAACCAGCAGCCCTGTGCTCATTTTTTCCTTTAGCAGTTGTTTAAGAACAAAATACCCGTCATAACCTTTGGAATTATGGGCTATGAAGGTGTAGCCTTTAAATTTTTTGTCACAAAATATCTGTAAAAAGGCAGAAATACATTCGAGACCCTTGAATTCCCATTTTCTTTCATCATTTAAGTCCATCACATATATGTAATTAGGGACATGCCAGCCTGTTTCTTGCATACATTCACAATCATAAAAAATATACTTTTCAGATGTTTCAGTTTTACCAATATGGGTCATAAAACATAAGTGGACGCCATCGCCGGTTAAGGGTTCACTGCATAGTTTACAATGCCGACCCTTGCACTTATGTTTCTTGTCCACATAAGACTCACATTTCTGGCACATTATCTTAGATAAACACTCCACTTCTTTTTTTCAGAGCCAAATACGCGTGTCTATCTAAACACTCTTTAGAACGACAAAAGAGTTTGCAATTAGGACATCTCTGTTGTACACCAACATTATTCGCAGACGTTAGTGTCAAACAAAGACAACACCATAATTTGCAATTATGATCGTGACTGTACGGTTTCTGACAGTAACTACAGAAGTTGCGCGCCCCGTAGAAATTTTTGACATCAGTTATACCATAGAAATGGTCATCGTGTGGCAACAAGAACACAGTCTTAGGGAACACAGGCCTGTCTGATGTCTTAAAACAAACCCATGAATTTGTGTAAAGCACAACGCGTATGTTTATCTTTAAATGCTGTTCAAATACTGCTACATCATCGAGCATGACTTTTCTATGTACCGGCCATCCCAACTCATTATGTAGCTTTTTAGCACCTTCTAACAGTTCGACATCTGTCATTTTTACCAGTGACATGAGGGCTGTGAGGCTCCCTGCAAAACACAGGTTATTATCAGTGTTATCTAAGTCTATCAAATATATCCTTTTCTACAAGGAATTGTGAAAAAGAGATGAATGTAGATGCAGCTTTGCATAATCACCAGATGAAACTCTGCTGCTAACCTCATCCAGAATATGCTGAATACCTTGTCGAATGGCGTATTGAGCCTCAGATAATGTGGTTACCCTGTCTAAATGAATAAACTGAAATTCTTCTGAATAAATGACACCATTAAATTTGTCCAATTTACGATCCCACCTTTTCACAAACTGAACATAGCTAACTGGTTCTGATTCTTCGGAGGGGTCTAATGCATGATATTTGTTCTGTCCTCTGAAACACTGTGATCAAAGACATGGCTTTCACCACGCTCTCCGTATTCTGTATCAGCATGTGTAGATTCGCCATCAGAAAAACTCTCGCTGTATGTTCTTTTCCCGTTAGACTTTACTCCCATAGTCGCAGATTTTCTAACATTTACCCGATCTGAAAAAGAAAATGTAGGGGCTAATACTTTTTCTTTTACAGCGGCCTTAAAATTTAGGAGATGGATAAAACCGGAATACTTGTTATTTTGTTTATCTTTTGGCTTTTGGTAAGGAGCTGGGTGCTCTTCTGTATCGGCGTGTGTAGATTCACAGTCAGAAAAACTCTCGCTGTATGTTCTTTTCCTGTTAGACTTCTCTCCCATAGTCACTGATTTTCTAACATTTTCTCGATCTGAAAAAGAAAACGTAGGGGCTTATACTTTTTTTTTCTTTTACATTGGCCTTAAAATCTAGGAGAGGGATAAAGCCTGAATACTTACTATTTTGTTTGTCTTTTGGTTTTTGGTAAGGAACCGGCTGTTGATTAGATTGGTCATCTTGTTTTGTAGCATCATCTTGGTCTAAAATAAAAAAGATTAAAGGTTGAGACACACTATGGGGCTTGTTTACAAAGCCGCGGTAGCGGTTCGTGGTCGTTATCGGAGCCGCGGCCCCATTGAAATCAATGGGGCCGCGGCTCCAATAACGATCGCGAACCGCTACCGCAGCTTTGTAAACAAGCCCCTATGAAGAGCATAGCTGCTGGAAAATTAAAAAACACATGACATACCTTTTAACTTTCTTTGCTGCCTTCGTTTTGTAAGAGAGAGCCTATTTGTAAAACCTGGTTTCTGCCCCTGTTTTTAAAGACAATCATAAATTCAGAGACAGAAACATTACATAACCAGTATTTTTAAAAAGTAAGATTCATATCTACTCACAATGTTGGTGTATGAAGCACATGGTTCTGATATGGCCTCCTTACCATCTATAGACTGTGTGATCTGCTTTGTAGCAGCTTCCTGGTCTTTAATATAAAAAAACCCCATAAGACACATTATAAAGAGCATGGCTACTGGAAAATTAAAAAACACACAACATACCTTTTAACTTTCTTTGCTGTCTTCATTTTGTAAGAGACAGCCTATTTGTAAAACCCGGTTTCTGCTCCTATTTTTAAAGACAATCATAGATTCAGAGACAGAAACATTACATAACCAGTATTTTTAAAAAGTAAGATTCATATGTACTGTGGTGAACAGCGCCCTCCTGAGCCTATGGAGACGGATGGAAATCCTGAGGTTCAGCAGGATTTATACCTATTTGAGAAACCAAGGAAGAAAGAGAGACTCTATTCCACAGAGCTGAGCATGGAGACCAGCCCAGGGGAGGAGTCCTGCAGTCCTGATTGGGCACACCCTGCCCTTGGAAGGGGCGTGTCCAGGAGAGAACGTGGTTTTAAGCCAGAGCATGGCTTTGCTAGTCAGACGGAGGAGAAGAGGAAGAAGAAGAAGGAGAATGATTGGAAGTCCAGAAGACAGTATGCTGATACTTGGGAACCTGGCATTGGAAGGAGACCTGCAAAGTTCTATTCAGAGGCAGTGAGTAGAAGTCCCAAGGAGAGAGGACCTAGCCCTGAAATAGACAACCGTTGGAAGGCACAGCCCTGGGAAAGGAAGCCTTCAAGGCAGGCACAAGAAAGAAAACAATCATTCTGTGAAGTACAGTTTGAGCCAGAGAGCAACAAACATTCTAACAGCTGGAGAACGTTGGAGCCATCTGAAGTCAGAACGGCTTGGCAACAAGTAAGTGAATTGCCACAAAGTTTCCAGGCTGAACGTAAAGCTAACTCTCCTGTATGTGAAACATTAGCAAAAGAGACTAGCAGTTACTCTGATACAATTAATCTAAGAGAGGAGAAAATAAACAGCCTTAAGCCAGAGGGAAGTTGTATAGCTGATAGCAATTCCCTATCTCCCAAACAGCAGGCTGAATTGCTCCTACAGAGTTTTAAGCAGTTTTTAGAGTTGCAAGCTAGAAGACAGCCAGTGTTACAAGAAGCCAGTAATTCCATACAGTTTGAAGAATTAACACAAGATAATACAGACTTACCAGATTGTGAGAGCATGGATTGCACGGTCTGCTGTGTAGAGATGCCAAGCTGAAGGAAACTGCTTTTTACCGTATGTGAATTGAATGCTACGGAGCTGTTGTATTGCCTTGCTGAGAAAGCTCTAATTATGTGCACCTGATTTTCCCCAGCACTGTGAAGGTAACAGTGGCTGAAAGAGGCTGCAGTGAAACTAACTGACCTCTTGGGGCAAAGTGAGTAATTTGCTTAGAAGTGAAAAGAAGCAGTTATACTTTAAGTTGCCTTTATCCTAAGTTTTCCTGTTAGCATTTGAAGCACCTATTTTGTTTGCATTTATTTGCCGTGTGATGGAACAATATCCTTTACTATAATAAATATACTGGAAACCCCATAACTACAACTCTTTATTTCGGAGCGAGAGGAGCAGGAACTACAATACCCAGCATTCCCTGGATACAGGTTACTCTCCTTCCTCACGAAGCATCAGACCGCCGCTCCTGTCTTTAGCCCCAAGGCCGGGCAGGAGCGCCGCAGTACTCACCATGTTGATGTCTGAAGAGGTGACGATCTTACAAGCTAAAGAGACTATGTGATCTTTTCTGTCAGCTGAAATGTACTGCACCTTTTTAAATGAAATTCTTTGATGGGATTTACAGCCCCCAGACTCTAACTGAAACATCTCTGGATCTCTGGCCTATTGTTTTATGTGTCACACCACCCCCACAGCTAATTCACACCACACCATTCTTTTCGCAGACAGTACATTGTAATAGATACTATATATTGTGTATGTGTACCTATGTGGCTAATACACATTCCCCCATTCCCAGACGCTCTTCACATTCTTATCATATGGTCTATTGTGTAGGCCATGCCCGGATAATTCACACTGTTCCAGTTTTTCCAGACAACCCATTGTAGGTTTAATTAACTAGGAATTCCTAAAACACACCACACAAAGCTGTAGGTTCAAAATGTTTTATTTCAAATAAAATGTTTTCATCTTGTGAAATGATTCATTTGAGCATTACAAGTTTAAAAAAAAATATAAAGGCATACATATAATTTTTGTTCATTTGTATGTTCAGCTAATTGATTCTCAAAATACAAACATTTTCATAAAAAGTCAATTTTTACAGAACTTGGTGTTTTTTTAAAGAATATCTCTGTCACAGATTAAACCTTCCACTAGCTCCATATCACAACCTGCCACAGATCTAAGCAAAATATTGAGCAGTTGTCCTGGATTTCTACTGGTATTAAAATCTCTGATGAGTTCAAACAAAAAATTCAAATTTTCATAAACTAGTTCAGTTGCTTTCATTTTATGAACAACAATCATGACAACATTTACAATAGGTCCTAGGCACAACCTGTTACAAGGTTTATGGATTTTCTGTTGTATTTCCTTGTGTCCCCACCTCAGGCAATAATGATGTCTTTGCCCTGGAGCATGTATTAGACAAGCTGCACAGATTCTATGCATAACGTCCTGCCAGCATTTCTTGATAATACAGCACACCACTGTTTGTATAATAGATTTAAATGTGTTTATTTCTTCAGGTTTTGAGTTGTCCTTTTGGTTAACTATGACATCAAACGCCTCCCTTTGATATGCACAGAGAAAGCACAAGCAGCATAGATTGATTGCCTGTATGTCCTCTAGCTCTTGTAGGAGCGGAGATTCATTACTTCCCTACAAAAACAAAACAGGGTCAGTGTGAAATGAACTACCTCTTCTATAACACTTTACTACAAAAAAAAGACTTCTCTTACCTCTGCTGATCCTAGTTCTTCCAGTAAACAGATTGCTTCTGCATCTGCCGCGGCGTAATATAATTCTATGTCCTCTGGATCCGTTGTGTTGTCATCCGTTAAGTCAATATCAGTGCCTGTGTCACATAGTCCTTGAGAGTCAAACAATTTTTGGGCATCTGGTAAATATTCAATCCCTGTTAATTCATGCTCAGACTCTGCTGGACTGTCCTGTTTTTCAAATGGATTTTCACTCGGTGGATATCCCTCAGCCGTTGTGTCATGATCCTTAAGAAAGCAATTAATGTTATGCACCCTGTTGGAAATTCTGCTTGGTGTTCCAAAAAGAGCCATTTTTTTCTTTTTGAATCCCTGTGCTAGATTTTCCCCACACAGGACACACAGCCTTACACCAGAAGCATGCTCAGAGCACCTGGAGCATGCTCAGAACAGGCCTCATGTTTCGGCCAATCACGTGTTACCATATCCTAGAAGCATGCCCAGACTTGTTTCTCTGTATTGTTTTTTTTTCAAAACCACTAAAAATAGCTGTAGTGGGATTTGAACTCAGGTCTCTCTCTCTCTGTATTTCAGCCTGAAAAAGCTCTGCTGTCAGAATACTTCTAACAGTGAGGTCTTAAAAGCAAAATTCTATCACATGGATAGCTCTGGTTTCTCTAACAAAGATGTGTTAATTGCAGTTTAATATTTGTAAAGAAAAGCTTCTATACCAAGTGCTGTGGCTCTGCGAAAAGCCTGTATACCCAAGTGCTATGTCTGCGAAAAGCCTGTATACCAAATGCTGTACAGATACAGGATTGTGTTCCTGCTGCTACCAAAGGGTTATTTTTAACAATCAGTTCTAAATAGCCTGCAAATACACACAAAAGCATTGCACTGCTTTGTGAGAAAAAAGAACTCGGGCAGGGGGAGAGAAAGCATTTTTCTTTTGTTTCCAGGGTTCCTGCTTTTGCAGATGTCAGCATTAACCAGAAGCAAAACACATTTCCAGAGTCAGTCACTCTGCTTCCGCTGATGTCATCGAAAAGCGACACTGTCCATTTCTGATGACACCCTGTTTCCGGTGATGTCATTTCCGATGATGTAGGCTGGGGTGTGGTTGAGGGTGGGAGGATGTGGGTGTGGCACAAACCCGGAAGTGGGCACTGATTGGCTAATTCCAACATTGTGGGGTGGGGTGTGGGTGTGGCACAAACCCGGAAATGGGCACTGATTGGCTGATGCAATCCTTGGGGGTGGGGTGGGGGCATGTCAAAGTGGGGCTGTGGCCATGCCTGGAGTGTAGATGGGCAGGGCTAGCTCACCATTCACTTCTATGGGAGGGGGCATGGCCTGAGGTGGGACATACACTGGAAGTGAGCGCTGATTGGCTCCTGTCATCCTTATTTCACCTGTCAATCAGTTTGACGAGTAGTGTACCCATTAAACTACTGACATATCCTTCTTTGGGCCAAAAGATCTGCTCTCGATATTCAACAGATTGAAAATCAACACATGTATTTTATATAGTTGTTGGCCCTTACCGTTTGGACAAAGCAGAAAGTTTCTACAAAGCTTAACGAGCATAAAAGCAGGATTTCAACTAAGCAGGAATCGACACCCCTAGTGCAACACTAGCTTGAAAAAAATCATACAGTAAATGATATCCACCAGGGAATCATTGATCATGTCCTCAGTAATTATAGAGGTGGAGATCAGGAAGCAGCACTGAATGTTGTTGTTGTTAAGTGCCGTTGAGTCGGAGTCGACTCATGGCGACCCTCTGGATAGCTATCCTAAATTGTGTTCGGTCTTCAGTCAGGCGGCTCATTGTTGACAGACTGGTACCCGTAGCTGCTGTTATTGTATCGATCCATCTCATTGCTGGCCTTCCTCTTTTGCGTTGACCTTCTATCTTGCCAAGCATGATGTCTTTCTCTAATGATCTCTCTCTTCGCATGATGTGTCCAAAGTATGAAAGTCGAAGTCTTGTCATCTGAGCTTCTAAAGAAAGCTTAGGTTTGATCTCCTCTAGTACCGACTGGTTTGTTCTTCAGGCAGTCCATGGTATACACAGTATTCACCGCCAGCACCATAATTCAAAGGCATCAATTTTCTTCCTGTCTGTCTTTTTCACTGTCCAGCTTTCACATCCATATGATGTTATTGAAAATACCATGGCTTGAACAAGTCTAATCTTTGTATGGAGAGAGGCATCTCTGCTCTTGAGAATCTTATCTAGGTCTTTCATAGCCATTCTGCCAAGAGCCATGCGTCGTTTGATTTCTTGACTGCTTGTTGCTTCTTTATTGATAGTTGATCCAAGTAGGTTAAAGTTGTTCACAATTTCAATTTCTTCTCCTTCAACGATGAACCTGTTGATTATGCCAGTTGTCATGATCTTTGTCTTCTTTACATTAAGGTGCAGGCCCATTTTGAGACTATGTTCTTTGATTGTGTGATGCAGTGGGTAATATAGAGCCTATGGAAATTCAGGAAAGTGAAGAGCTTACCTCAGATTCAGCTGTAGGAAAAGACACAAGGCACAGAGAAACAACTGAGCAGAAAAGGCTGTTAGTACAAGCAAAGCCAAAAGCTCATCAGAAGCACCTGTGTTCTAACTCTCACGTAACGTGCAGGGCAAGGAACCATATAAGGGAGAGTTTTAGTCAGAGAGAGGGGAGGAGAGACGGAGACAGGAGCAGGAACAGCAGAGGAGTGCTGGGAAAGGCAGCTGCAATCCAGGATCCAGGAAGTGAAAGCAGAAACAGTGCTCGTGAGAGAAGGGTTGGAAGGAGCAGTGCTGGAAAGGCTATGCTTCAGGAAGCAGACCTGGAGAGAAGCCAGGAGGGGCCAGCAGCTCAGGAGGACGGTATGTGCAGCCAGTAAGCACAGGTCAGCCCAGAGGGAGTTTACCGGGTGAAGGGAACTTCAAACGTGGCTGTAAGCTAAGAAACAGCTGGGAAGCTGATACAGAGTTTGTTAACTCACAGCTTGACCGGAAAGCTGGGGAGAGAGTCCACTACAACCCAAGAGCTAATGCTAGCACCAAGATAAAAAGGTGGGAGCCTTATACTTTTGAAGAAAGGTTTAAAAGCTATGACTGTTGCAAAGGGCGTGGCCCTGAATATAATGCTATAAGTGAAAAGTATCCAAAACTCTCACTCCGTGAGGAAAACCAGCAGAAAGCTTTCCTCAGGCCAGGCAGACATAATCCTGGGATTAAAGAAACTTTTGCAGGAAGCGATAGTGAACTATCACAGGAGGCTGTGCCAGATTTCAGCATATCTGAAGAGGCTGATTCAGACGGTTTTGGGAGTGAAACTGAAGGGATGTTATGGGAGGATAACAGCCACCCTTCAGACCCCATGCCAATGGATTGTACTATATGTTGTAAAACGTAACCACACTTCTTTATGTTGACCTTTTGAAAAGAAGAGCTTTGTGAAGATAACAAAGGAAAGAAGTTTTCTGTTACCATTTTTTCATTGCTGTGTTTGTATTTTTGTTCCTTGAAGAATGTCTGTTCGGGAAGGGGAATAAAACCCATACTTAATTTTTCCTTACCACTTGACCACAAGACTCTGTTTTTATATCAAGAGCAGAGTAAACTTCAACAACCCTAGGCAACCACCTAAAATAGGGTTTAAAAGGGCTCTACCATATGGGCCCCATCACAAAATGGCATAGTTGGCAGGATCCATTCTGGAGGATATAAAACTGCAACGCAGCAAGCTACAGCGCGAAAAGAGCGGATGTTTGGCACACCCAGAGAGGAACCAGTTCCTGCAGGCAAAGACACGCCCCTTCTCAAAGTGAGAACCTCCACCTGGCTCAGGTAAAGGGTATTTGGGCATAGGCTGGGAGGATTCCTGGGTGAGAAGGAGGGCTGGTAAAAGAAAGAGGAAAAGGAAAATTTTCTCTCTTTTGTTGTATAGTACTGCACTTGGTGGTTCTGTTTCTGATCTGTTTTCCAGGATAAAAAAGAGTGGAAAGATGGAAGTCCAGGAAGTCTTAAGGTGGATGAGCCTGCAGTTTGATAAGCAGAGAGAGCTGGCTCAGCTGACCCAAGAGCAGGCCATCACAGCCCTGAAGGACCAGCAAAGGCCTCTGACAGACTTACTGCAAGCTTTGCTGGAGGAGCCGAGGAAAGGGACAGCACTACCAACATCCTTCTGTGGGGTAGGCCCACAGAGTTGTGGGATGTGGACTTTTGGACAAATGGATAAAAAAGATAACTTTGATGATTTTGTTGAAACCTTTGAGAGGGTAGCTCTCAATGCAAAATGGCCAAAAGAGCAGTGGGCGGTTAGACTGGCTTCAGCTTTAACTGGAGAGGCCCAGTTGGCTTATAGAGCCAAGCCTGCCGCTTTGGCAATAGATTATGACGAGGTAAAAAGAGCAGTACGTGATAGGCTAGGCCTAACCCCAGCGGTGTACAGACGTATGCTCAGGTCCACTAAGATTCAACCGGATGAAACGCCAAAAGCACTGTGCCATAGAGTGCACAGTTTAGTTGTAAAATGGCTTGAACCGGAGGGCAAACCTACAGAGAGCATAATAGACCAGATTGTGCTTGAGCAGTTCTATGAGGCAGTTCCGGTAGTAGTAAAAACCTTTTTGACACTGCAGAATTGCAGAACCTCCGCAGAAGCAGCGCAGCTAACTGAACGCTTCTTTGAAGCCGAATTAGCTAAAAAGGGAGGCACTGAAAATAAGTTGGGGTTGATCAATTCTGTAAAGGATACTAGAGAGCCTCGTAGGAATGTGAGGTATACAAATGAGTCTATGTATAAAAGAGAGGATAGAGATGTGTTGTCAAAGTGTTTTAAGTGTGGTAAGCCAGGGCACCTAAAGAAAGACTGCATCCAACGCACTGCACTAATTACAAATGATGACAAACATATACCAGCAGGCTTCTGCATTGATGTAGAGGTGCAGGGTGTACCTGCAAGGGCCTTGTTGGACTTGGGGGCCGATCAAAGTATGGTCTCCCGGCGGTTCTGGAAGATCATACAGGCCCAGAATGATTTTTCCCCAAGTCAGCAAGAGGGGACAACTAAGATAAAATGTGTACATGGGGCGTCAACCTGTTATCCCCTTTATAAATTAAAGGTTAAGGGTTTGGGCACCCAGGAAGAAGTCTTAGTAGCCATCATCCCCAAATTACCATATGATATAGTACTGGGGAGAGATTGGTCGCCTTTCTACAGGGGTATAGAGGGAAGTACATGTATAAAGGGAGGACTGGTTTCCACCAGGTCCCAGGCGAAGGGCCTAGAGACATCCAGTGAGATACCAGAGGATAATCCTGTCCCCATAGAAGAGGAAGAAGACCCCATAGTAGAAGAAGAGCCTGTAAGGGGGGAAGATAGGGTTGTAGATGAAACTCTAGGTGAGCTTCCCCAGCACGAAGACTTGATTAGTACTCCTTCAAAGGATAAAAAGAAAAGTAAAGGCGAAAAGCGCCAAGAGAGGCATCACCGAGCTCAATTGAGAGCCGGGGTAAATGATGGGCAAGGGCTACCGTGGGTACCTGCCGACTTGGTGAAAAAGTTCCCGTCTTTTTCTAAAGAGCAGAAGGCAGACCCGGTATTGAAATATGCCTTTGAGTTTGCACAGGCAGGTAGGGATGTGCTCCCCAGGTTCCTGTTAGAGGAAGACATTTTATATAGGGAGAGCAGCAATCCTCATGATGGTGCAATTAGAAAACAGTTAGTTGTTCCCACTACTTTTAAAGCGGTCGTTATGAGACTAGCTCATGACCACCCAATTGGGGGACATAAAGGAGTACAGGCTACACTCGACCAGATCCTCGAGCGTTTTTACTGGCCGGGAGTGTTCAGGGAAACAAAGAGGTTCTGCGAGGCCTGTCCGGCTTGTCAGCGGGTGGGCGCCGCTAAGCCCGTAGGAGTTCTAATGGTCCAGACTCCTACCATAACAGAACCAATTCGCCGAATGGCGATGGACATTGTAGGTCCCCTAATGAAAACCCCTAGAGGATTTCAGTACATCTTTGTCATAATGGATGTTGCTACCAGGTTCCCTTGGGCAATTCCTTTGAGGAATATATCAGCTAAGTTTATAGCCACAGAATTAGTTAAACTATGCTGTGAGGTGGGATTCCCGAGGTAAATGCTAACAGATAGGGGGAGTAATTTTGTTTCAAAATACTTAGCACAGGTATGGGATGCTTTTGGCATCCGCCACATAAAAACATCTGCGTACCATCCACAGACGAATGGTCTGGTGGAGCGCTTTAATCAAACCCTTAAGCAGTTGCTAAGGAGAGGGTTAGATGGGCAGATGGCAGATTGGGATATTATACTCCCATTCGCCCTATATGCTAGTAGGGAATGGACTCAAACCTCTTTAGGAGCGTCCCCTTATGAACTAATGTTCGGACGGGCACCACGAGGGGTCCTAGATATTTTAAGGGACCAGTGGGTTGAGCCAGAAGGGGAGGAAATGGGGGTTCCCCATTTTCTTTGTGGGCTCCGGAGTCGCCTACAGAGAGCGTCGCGAGCCGCAGATGAGCATTTACAAAGTAGTCAAAAAAGTCAGAAGTAATATTATGATAGAGGTAAGAAGCCACGGCAACTGACCGTGGGCAACAGAGTAGTGGTAATGGTCACTGATCCAGGGCCAAAGTTTGAGGCCCAGTGGAAAGGTCCTTACACGGTAGTAGACCGCAAGGGTCCAGTATCCTATGTCGTGAAGAACGACAGGGAACGTCTTCAGACATACCACATAAACGTACTAAAACCGTGGTGCGAGAGAATGGCAGCAACTAACCGTTCCAGAGTAACAGTCACAGGTAGAGCAGTGAGCGCCTGTTTGCAAGAACCCTGGGAGGGTGGTAAAGCAGCAGACAGTAGGTACAGTAGGAAGGTCACGTATCCAGGGCGTATTCCGGGCTGTGAGCACAGAGGTTCCCCATCCCGGAATATCTTAAGAGGGGGGATATGTGATGCAGTGGGTAATATTGAGCCTATGGAAATTCAGGAAAGTGAAGAGCTTACCTCAGATTCAGCTGTAGGAAAAGACACAAGGCACAGAGAAACAGCTGAGCAGAAAAGGCTGTTAGTACAAGCAAAGCCAAAAGCTCATCAGAAGCACCTGTGTTCTAACTCTCACGTAACGTGCAGGGCAAGGAACCATATAAGGGAGAGTTTTAGTCAGAGAGAGGGGAGGAGAGACGGAGACAGGAGCAGGAACAGCAGAGGAGTGCTGGGAAAGGAAGCTGCAATCCAGGAACCAGGAAGTGAAAGCAGAAACAGTGCTCGTGAGAGAAGGGTTGGAAGGAGCAGTGCTGGGAAAGGCTATGCTTCAGGAAGCAGACCTGGAGAGAAGCCAGGAGGGGCCAGCAGCTCAGGAGGATGGTATGTGCAGCCAGTAAGCACAGGTCAGCCCAGAGGGAGTTTACCGGGTGAAGGGAACTTCAAACGTGGCTGTAAGCTAAGAAACAGCTGGGAAGCTGATACAGAGTTTGTTAACTCACAGCTTGTCCGGAAAGCTGGGGAGAGAGTCCATCACAACCCAAGAGCTAATGCTAGCACCAAGATAAAAAGGTGGGAGCCTTATACTTTTGAAGAAAGGTTTAAAAGCTATGACTGTTGCAAAGGGCGTGGCCCTGAATATAATGCTATAAGAGAAAGGTATCCAAAACTCTCACTCCGTGAGGAAAACCAGCAGAAAGCTTTCCTCAGGCCAGGCAGACATAATCCTGGGATTAAAGAAACTTTTGCAGGAAGCGAAAGTGAACTATCACAGGAGGCTGTGCCAGATTTCAGCATATCTGAAGAGGCTGATTCAGACGGTTTTGGGAGTGAAACTGAAGGGATGTTATGGGAGGATAACAGCCACCCTTCAGACCCCATGCCAATGGATTGTACTATATGTTGTAAAAAGTGACCACACTTCTTTATGTTGACCTTTTGAAAGGAAGAGCTTTGTGAAGATAACAAAGGAAAGAAGTTTTCTGTTACCATTTTTTCATTGCTGTGTTTGTAATTTTGTTCCTTGAAGAATGTCTGTTCGGGAAGGGGAATAAAACCCATACTTAATTTTTCCTTACCACTTGACCACAAGACTCTGTTTTTATATCAAGAGCAGAGTAAACTTCAACAACCCTAGGCAACCGCCTAAAATAGGGTTTAAAAGGGCTCTACCATACGGGCCCCATCACAATTGTGAGAAGCAAATGTTTCAGATCATCTTCACTTTCAGCCAGTAATGTAGTATCATCAGCATAGCGAAGATTGTTGATGAGTCTTCCACCAATCTTCACACCTCTGTTGTCTTCATACAATCCTGCTTCTCTGATGATTTGTTCTGCATTTAAATTAAACAGGTAGGGGGAAAGTATGCAGCCTTGTCTTACACCTTTGCTTATTTTAAACCATTCTGTTTCTCCTTGTTCCGTTCGAACTGTTGCTTCTTGATCAATGTACAGATTGCACAAGAGAACGATCAGGTGTTCTGGTATACCCATGCTTCTTAATGTGGCCCAGAGTTTCTCATGGTTTACACAGTCAAAAGCTTTGCTATAGTCGATAAAGCACAAATAGATATCCTTTTGGTATTCTTTAGTCTTTTCAAGGATCCATCTCACATCCGCAATGATGTCTCTCGTTCCTCGCCCTTTCCTGAACCCTGCTTGCACTTCAGGTAGTTCTTGTTCCAGGTATGGTTGTAGTCTCTTTTGAATAATCTTCAGTAGAATCTTGCTGGCATGTGGGATCAGAGCGATTGTTCGATAATTTCCACAGTCAGTTGGATCACCTTTCTTTAGTATTGATATAAACACAGATCTTTTCCAGTCAGTTGGCCATGATGTTGTCTTCCATATTTCTTGGCAGAGCCTTGTAAGTATGGTAACAGCTGCATCAGATTGCTGCAATACTTCTATAGGAAAGCTATCAATGCCTGGTGCTTTGTTCTTTGATAAGGCTTTCAATGCTGCTTCAACTTCTTCTTTCATCACCAATGGTTCCCGATCATAAGGTTCAGGTTGAAACGGCTGTTGGTCCACTTGATCTTTATCATATAAAAACTCTGTATATTCCTTCCATCTTTTCTTGATCTTCTCAGCATCATTCAACATAGATCCTTGAGCATCTTGTAACATTCCAATTCGAGGCTGGAACTTTTTCTTTAACTCTCGTAGCTTCAGGAAAGCCGATCTTGTTCTTCCTCTAATAGTTTCTGCTTCTATTTCCTTGCAAGTGTCATTGTAGTACTTTTCCTTGTCCTGTCTTGCTGCACGTTGGAAATCTCTGAGTTCTGCGATTGTCTTTCTTTCTCTTCTGGCTTTAGCTTCTCTGCGTTTCTGGGCAATTTTCAGAGTTTCTTCCATCATCCATTTTGGCCGTTTTTGCTTTTTCACCTTTTGTAGAGACTTCTCACTTTCTTCCAACACAACCTTCTTAATGTCATTCCATAACTCTTCCGGAGCTCTGTCATTTGTATCTAAAGCAGCAAATCGATTTTGCAGGCAGTCTTTAAATTCCAGTGGTATATTCTCAAGGTCATATTTTGCTGCATTCATGAGTGGTTTGCTCTTTTTCAACTTTAGCTTGAGTTTGCATACTAGTAGTTGATGATCTGTACCACAGTCAGCTCCAGGTTTTGTCTTTGTTGATGTTATAGAGCTTTTCCATCGTTGACTTCCACAGATGTAGTCAATTTGATTTTTATATAATCCATTGGGTGAAGTCCATGTGTACAGTCGCCGCTTGTGTTGCTGGAAGAAGGTGTTTGAGATGAATAGATCAATGGTCTTGCAGAATTCTATCAGTCTTTCTCCAGCTTCATTTCTGTTGCCAAGTCCATATTTTCCAACTACTTTGCCTTCTTCTTTGTTGCCAACTTTTGCATTCCAGTCACCCATGACTATCAGGATATCCTGTTTGTATGTTCTGTCAATTTCAGCTTGTACTTGTTCATAGGACTCTTCAATTTCATTCTCTTCTGCAGCTGTTGTTGGGGCTTATACTTGAATTATAGTTGTGTTGATAGGCAATCCTCGTAGACGAATAGAGATTAGGCGTTCGCTGACTGCATTGTATTTCATTACAGTTCTTGCAAGTTTCTTCTTTATTATAAATGCAACACCATTTCTTCTTTGTCTTTCATTTCCAGCATAGTAGACCATGTGATCATCTGATGCAAAGTGCTTGATGCCAGTCCATTTCAGTTCGCTGACACCCAACAGATCAAGTTGTACACGTTCCATTTCATTCTTGACCACCTCCAACTTCCCTTGGTTCATGCTTCGTACATTCCATGTTCCAACGTGGAAGACATTTTTACAACTTCTGACTCTCATTTCATGCGCAGCTACATCAGCAGTCAGACTTCCCGAGGGCTTTGATCCAACCACATCATAAATGCTGGCTTTACTCTGAAAAGTCTTCAGCTCTTCCCCAGTAGCTAGTTGAGTGCCTTCCGACCTGGGGGTCTCATCTTCCAGCACCTTAGCACAATTTGTTTTGTTGTAACTATCCATTGGGTTTTCATGGCAAGATACAGAAGTAGATTGCCGGGCCTTTCTTCCGCGCAGTTTAAGTTTGGTGGTGTTGCCATTGTCACAAAAATGTGATCCTCCGCCATCAACACTATCCCATTCTGCTGCTGCCCAGATGGGTGGTTTGTCTTGGTCTGGCACCTCAGCTGAGACCTGTCCATCTTGGGAGACCCTGCCAGTAGTTAAACTACCGTTAGTTTAGCTCTCAGCATCACTGATGCACACAAGCCCTCACAGCACGACAAGCTGCAAACCAAGTGAGCACTGAATAAAAGAGCAGATTTGACTCTTCAGTTTACAGACAGTCCACTCGGGAGGTTTAATCCTGGAGGTGGAATGGCTATTGCTCATGTGATTGGGGTATAGCATTAATCATGTGATTTTGAGTTGAGTGCTTTTAAACACTGACACCATGTTTTTGGGGTTTTGTTTTTTTTGAATGATGAGCTTAAATCACTGTGACATGAAGATGAGTGCTATGCTCTGGGACCGAAGGATAAGTTGTTTTTTCTTTATTCCCCTGATGCAAAAAGACGTTTTCTGATGGACTTTTGAAACATGGTGCCATGTCAAGATACCCTATGATATTTTGTTATTGAATGAATTTTTCATATGAGTGAATTGAATATACATTTCAACAAATTTTTGCATATGAACTGAGGGCAAGTGTACACATGAGTTGGATTGGTATTTTTAAAGAGTCTATTTTTAGATAATTTTTGGGATAATTAATAAATATTTATGGGACTTAGGAACTGAAGCAATGATGAGTTTATTGCAAAGCCTACTATAGGCTTTGCTAAGCCTTGGTTTATAGCCTATAAAGAGATTCATATTTGAAATTTATTTAATGTACAAAAGTAAACATGTACACTAAAATGCCAAATAGCAAGTAATTTTGTAACAGGGTGCATAAGTTAAGAGGGTCATTTTATAAGCCCTATTTGTGTTTTAAGCATGAATGCAGCGGCCAAAAAATATGGACGTTGTGACTCTGTATAAAGGATATTTTGGAAAGGCCGCGAGCCGTATGTTTCTGCTCTGGACACATCGATCTCTGTAGGTCTTTGCTGGGTTCCTGTCATGACTCCTATATCCTTATCCAATCTGGCATCTATGAGAGGTCTGTTTACGTGAAGACTTGATATACTGCCTATGTGGCATGGTTTGCATCAAAGCGGTTTACATAAAATCAAAAGGATATGAAAAAGGTGAAAGAAATGCCATAAACAAATTAGGGAGAAAAGCTGAAGAGTGGGCGTGAGCCAACTAAATGACAGGTGAGGTCATAAGCATGGGTTAGGGGATCAAACTGCAGATCAGCGCCACCCTCAAGTTACCCTGGGCTCCTGAAACTCAGGGAAAGCCAGAGTGAAATACAAGGTTTTAAGGAGCTTCTTAAACTTCCTAAAATTGCACTCATGGCATAGGTAATCTGATAGAAAATTCTAAAGATGAGGGGCAATAAAGAAAAAGCAGTCAGACGAGTAGACTTCAGGTGTGTGTAAGAAACAGAGGGAAGCACTAGTAGATTGACAGACTGAGGCCTCAGAGTCTGTGCAGGACAGTAGAGAACCAGAAGAGAAAATAAGTATAGTGGGAAACCAGAGTAAAATGCTCTATGTATGAGAATAAAGATTTTAAAATGAGACAAATAACTGAGAGGTAACCAATGGTTCTGGAAGAGCAGGGGAGTAATGTGGTCACACTGGGCAGCTTTTGAAATCAGATGAACTGCTGTGTGTTGAACCAACTGCAGTTTTTTGAGGAGAGATGTTCGGAGGCCACAGGAAATGCTGTTGCAGTAATCCAGCCATGAAATAATTAAAGCATGGAGTGTAAAGCTGAGTTTGTAGAAATGGTTTGATAGAACTAATATGGCAAAGGGCATGAAACGATGAACGAACTGTTGCTGTGCCTGGAGTTCAGTGGTGAGATGGGCATCTAAGATTACCCCTAAATGGGTTAGAGACTGAACTAGTGGGATTGGTTTCCCTGCAATGGAAGGACTAATGGTAGGAGAGGAAGAACGTCCCGTCACCCATAAGGCCTGTGACTTCGTGGGGTTGAGTTGCAACCCATGGCCAAAAAGCCAAGTGGATACTGAGCGCAAACAGATATTGAGGGGAGAGATATCAGGTGGATCATTAGCAGAAGAGCTAACCAACAGAATGTCGTTTGCATATTAGTATCCACTAACCCCATGATCTTGTATCACCAGTGGATGTTTGCTAGGTAAGCCCCACAGTAGCCCTCTCTGTCACTTATACATGCACATGCTTGGAGGTTGCAATGTACCCTTAGAGCTGCAGTCCTCAGCCTAAGATCCCAGGGCTACAGTGCCCACCCAGCACATGGAACACTCTGGAGCAATTCCCTAATATTTGTCCTCTCCCTTGGCCTATACAGGTGATGAAGGTTAGCCACTGAGACATTGACTACTGACCCCCATTATGGTGCCTCACACAGAAGCAGAGGACTGCTACAACAGGGCCACAGGAACACACGTACTATCAATGAGAGGATACTTTCCAGCTCAAGAGCCGCTTCTGTGCCTTAACTGATCTGGAGGTGAACTGCTGTACAGCTCTCCCAGGATATGTCAGATCCTCATGGCCTGTTGCATGCTCCATAATCTTGCATTAAGGTGCTTACAGTGCCTCCCTGAACAACAGGATGCAGTAGACCCAGTCCATGATGCAGATACTGAAGAGCCAAGGCAAGAAGATACTGGACAGCTAAACCAACTAAGCACTGCAGCATAAAACAACATCATACACACACACTTCATGTGAATGTAGGCATTTCTTTTCTTACAAACTTCACATGTACATTATACTATCCATCCTCCACCTTTCCCTACCCATCCCCATGCCTATCTCAGCCTACACCGCCATCCCCACCCTCCAGCACCAGTTCAGGGCAATTCCCTTACCCTCAACACCATCACCTCAACCCCCACCCCCATCCCCCAGCGCCAGCTCTGGCCAATTCCCTTCTATCCCAATACCACAACTCTCACCCACCAGCACCATCCTTGGCCAACACACTCCTCCCCATCAATTCAGTGGTAGCACCAACAACCTCCCCTCCCCCATGAAGCACATACATACCTACCACCCCCCCAAGAGGCAACACTCTGCCCTCTCCCAACCCCCTCAGTAGCCTTCTATCACCCCCAAAGTGTGCATAAGGAAGATGGGGTTACTTCCTTTCAAGTCCTCTCCCCAATTCCGTCCCCTCTATATCTTACCCCCAATCTCTGCACCTTACCTTCTACACCAACCTCCTGATCCTGCCTATGTTGATGTGAAGGTATGCTGCTGATGTTTCACTGGAATCATAGGAGCTGTTAGAAACATCATCCAGTACAGTTGACCCCTGGGAGGCCTCATGGAAGCATAGGAGTTCCCACCTTCCATAGGACATGGGTCCAAATATGTTGGATGGAAGCTGTGCCAATGTGGCAGAGCTGGAGGTATGCTGACAGTAGTAGTAGTGGACAGTGGAAATGCCTTCCTTTTTGAGACCCAAGCCACCTCAATGCCCCAGCTGCTTATAAGCAAGCTCGGGAATTTGAGTGCATAGGATTTTGAAAGGGCTGACATGTGTGAGTGGTGTACTCTGTTTGCCATTGGCTGGTGGCACTGTGGTGGCATCTAAAGGTGAAGGGGGGACTGTGGCATATGGGTGCATGTAGTACTGCAGGTCTCTGTGCAGTCCCATGATAGACTCATTGAGGATCTCTTGCCTGCAGCTGCCTTTCCTGGAGTTCGATGTGATATTCCTGGAGGGTGAGTAACCATCTCAGCAGCTCTATCTTCTTGGTACGCTGAGCCTATGTGCTGCTGGATGCATTTGGTGCAGCACATAAGTTGCTGAGACTGGCAGCTTGTGCTAAGGATGTCCTGGCTGTCATCTGTCCCTGAACTGTCCACAGCTGCTTTTGTATCATCAAAGGGAGAAGGAGGTGGAAGCAGTAGATTGGCAGTAGAAATGTCCACACCCATGGTGTCCTAATGTTCCTGGCTTCTGGACCCCTGATCCTCCACCTTGGCTGCACCAATACTGTCATTCTGGGTGGTAATGGCCTGCAGCATGGGACCCTCTTCAGGAGGCTGGCTGCTGGAGACTGCACTGCTGCAATCCAGGGCATCTACAGACTCCTCACTTCCTGTAAGTAGGACATAAAATGCACTCAGTTACTATGTTACAGCTGTCTACCAACCTCTTATTTGACTTATTTATTTATTATTATTTTCTATATCACCCTTTCTAGAGATCAAAGGCGGTTTACAGTGAACAAAACATTTTACATAGAACGTAATGATTACTGTATAATTAGAAACAGTGCCAATGTCAGGAACAAAACATTGAATTTACATTAGGATTGTTCATAACTCATTTACAATTAATTATTTACAGAATAACATATTTACAGAGAGAGCTTATATTCACGGGGTTCTGAGGTGCTGTTGTTATTATGTTGGAAATGTTTTATTCTGTTCTGGTGGGTCCCTAAAGTGTTTGCAGAATAGATATGTCTTAATTTCCTTCCAGAATGGTTGTAAGTCCTTGACAGATCTTAATTTTTCTGGAAGGGAGTTCCAGAGGGTAGGAGCAAAGTATGAAAATGCTCTATTAGTTGTAGAGAGATTAGTCTTTCTAAAGTCACTAGGGACTATTATGGTGTTCTATGTGCAACCTCTTTGAGCTCTATTGTCGGATGGTATGTTCAATAAGTAAGATAGTTAGGAGGGGGCTATGTTCCTGAGTAGTTTAAAAGTGATCATTAGTGATTTATTTGTTATTCTACTTAGAACCGGTAACCAATGTACCACTAACCCCTTGTCATGTTAGTGGTGCATGCCCCTTGCACACATACATACCATCTGATGTGGTATTCCACAGCGTGTAACAGTGGATGGCACTCTGGGTAGTGGCTACAGCTCCATTACATCAGCTCTGGCCAAGGTAAGCTGCAGCATATAAGTCAGAGGGCCAAGGCTTTGGGAAGAGGTGACATAAAGGCCTAAATGCTGTGCTCTCCAATATCACACACTGCGTGTCCTCAGCAAGCCACATGTTCCACAGTTCACAATGGGAGTGATTGTAAGCTGGTTTCAGGGTCTGAAGTGATTATATGCTCACATCCCATCACCATACCCATCACAAGGCACACACACCAAAGGCCCAAATGCTCATGGATGTATGCTGACCCCAACCCAAAGCAGTCTATCAACCTGTCTAGTGACTGGTAAGTGCTGAAACAGTAGTTGGCCAAGAGGGTGGTGATGAACCCAGTGCAGGGCTCGGGAACAGGACCCAAAGAGTGAGGGCTGAGGTGGATCCTGATAATGTACCTCCATAGCATAGTGACTTGGAAGTGGCCTATGTGGTTCTTGGAGGCCCCTTTCAGAAGCTTTGACACACCTTTATTGGTAATAGGGTGCAATTTCTCCAAATGAGTTAGGGAGCTGTGAGAAAAGGTGCCTGACCACTGCAGCCAATCTGTATGGGTCACAATCTCTGCATACACAGAGTAGACTGAAGATGAGGTTACTAAAGCAGCAGACTGCTAGTGCAGCAATGCAGCCTCAGGGTGTGGGGGGCAACCAAACTGCATGTCTTGAAGGACTACAAAAGGGGACTGCTACTTCTGGAGAGAGATCTGAAATAGTGAGTATATACTTCTGGGAATTTTTCTGAAGGAAATTCTTTGGATTAAAGCTGATTAATCTGTGAACCCAGAGTATTTGTTAAATCAGTCAGGGCCTAGTAGCAGCAGTTTAAGTTTAAATTTAAAACACAGAAGAGAGCTTTCTGGTTAAATTTAGAACCCATTAGAGAGCTTCTAGTTTAAATTTCATACTAAGTCAGAGCCTAGCAGTAGCAAAGAGCTTTAATTAAATCAAATCAGAATATAACTTAACATAAAAGGCAAAACAGGGTCAGTATTCTTTTAGCAATAAATAAAGTCTTTTAGAGACCCTTAAGAAGAGGTCTTCTACCTAGGGGGCAAGAGACCTGTGAAACATTTTAAATAGGTGTTAAAGCCAGGTGGCAGGTCAAAAGGTCATTTTGAAAGACTCCTTCTATCCAAGCAAGGACTGTTAATCTCCCAGGAAGTTGGTCACAGCTTACCTTAGAAGCACAGGACAGGGTACTGTGTAGCAGCCCGCTTTTAATAAGTCTTCTTTCCCTCCCTCCCTCCCCAACACTCACCCACCCCTGGGATAATCATAGCTTTATAGGTACTTGCACATCTTAACACTAGAAGCCTCAAAGTGCGTCAATTGACTTAAATGTATCTTCAAAGTTGTATACCAGCCCCACTGCTAGAACCATGTCAGTCATGCTCCATGACTTTGTTAGCAAGGTCAAGATGTTCAAATATGTGCATCGAAAATTAATGACAGATGCACCACCTAGTGGGAAAATGAATTTATACCTAGAAGCCCCAAAGTACGTCAATTGAAGCACTCAATTGTCTTTGATGCGTCAATTGACGTACTTTGGGGCTTCTAGGTATAAATTCATGTTCCCACCAAGTGGCGCATCTCAATCACTGTTTACAGTTTTACTCCAACATTACAAACAATAAACACACAATGACGTCATGTAATGACATCACATACTGCACGTTTTTAACAAATAAGTAACTTCACATTAATTCACATCTGCATTTCATGCTAAACGCAGTCGTCGTGATAATGCGTCAATTGACGCACTTTGGGGTTTCTAGGTAACATTCCTTTTGGGGCTTCTAGTGTTATAGGAAAGGAGCTGCTCTCAGGTGCAGCTCTTTATCCAAATCAGTCATACATTAAGGACCTGAGATTAATTAAGCTTCAGGTGAACAAGGTATATTAAACATATTAGGTACACTTTTATTAGAATAAGTATCCACAGCAACCCTTAGTAAGTAAAGAACTTAAAGATCTAAACACAAGCTTAAAACTAAGATGCAGACAGCAATCCAGCAGAGAGATGGGGGTTTTCCAGTCTTTTGCAGTGAGTGTCACATGTATGATTTTCTCCCAGTCGGTGAGAGGTCTTACGTGTGCACTAGGTGCAAGGAGCTCTTTGCTCAGAGGGAACGAGTCCATTCTCTAGAGGCTAGAGTAGCAGTCTTGGAAGACATAAGAAATACAGAGAGGTACATAGATGAGACCTACAGGGATATAGTACTGAAGTCCCAACTCCAGTCTGGCAGCATCCCTGTTGCCATGGAGGAGAGAGGTCATGTGACAGGAGAGCATCACTCTGGTGTGGCAGGAAGTGATCCTATCACTAGGACATGTCCTCCAGGTGATGTAAAACCCTTTTGCACAAAGGAGGTTTCTCCAGGGCCATGTTCCCATGAGGGAAGGGTTAGGACAGCTGTTATAGTAGGTGATTTGATCATTAGCTGGGTGGCTGGTGGACGTGAGGATTGTCTGGTAACATGCCTGCCTGGTGCGAAGGTAGCGGACCTCATGCGCCACCTAGACAAAGTCTTAGATAGTGCTGGGGCAGAGTCTGCTGTCTTGGTAAATGTCAGTAACAGTGACATAGAAAAATGTGGTAGGGAGGTTCTGGAGGCTAAATTTAGGCTTTTAGGGAGGAAGCTGAAATCCAGAACTTCCAGGGTAGCGTTCTCCGAAATCCCTGGCATGGGGATGGCCTATGGTGCATGGGGGCCTTGCCTGTGCCCTGTCACTGCAGCAGTGAGGGCATCTAAGTGCGTGCCAATTGTCCGTGCTGCTGTCTGTACATCCTCCCTGAGAAGCCACAGCTCTGCCACCAGAGCAGTCAGATCCCAGTCACCAGATGGCTGAGTGGATGGTGGCACAGAGGGGCTGGGTGCGGCATGACCATGCCCTGCCCATGGGTGCTGGGGTGGCATGGAACATGGACCACTGCTCTGCTGCCCATCATGCACAGTCTGTGCTGAGCCATGCGGTGGGCACATGACCTCCTGATAGGGACATGGGCAGGCATGGCTGTGGGCTGCGGGTCACAGCTGGGTGGGCAGCTCTTCCTCTGGCCCCCACTGGGTGCCTGTTGGCTGTGCACTGCATTGCACCGCCATACCTAGGGCGCTTGGAGGGTGGGGCCTGCATCCCTCCTGCTACCCCCTCTGAGCCTGCCTCTGCTCTGGCCACCGGGGACAGCTCTGGTCTTGCTGCCACCTCCTCCTCCTCAGACTACCCACCCTGCCCCTGACCCTCTGATCCCTCCTCCTCCTCAGACTCCCTGCCCTGCCCCTGACCCTCTGATCCATCCTCAGACTCCCCATCCCACTGCTGCACAGTGGCCCCCATGGTGCTGTCATCTGTCACAGTGCCACTGGACTCCTCCTCCCCATCACTGCTGGAGGTACCACTGGGATTTGCACTTTGGGACAGCTGCACTGATGCCAGACCGCTGCTCCTGTTTGATTCCCGTAGTGTGCCAGCACTGTCCAGGGCCTCCCTGGGACTGGCTGTGGGGGAAGAGGGAGGGAGGATTAAAGGTCCACACAGGCATGGTCCTGGGGTGGGACTGGCACATCTCCATGGGGCCCGCACATACATTGCACAATCCACCTTTGGGCCATGGGGATGTGTCATCCCACCGTGCACACTGCATGCCCTCCCCTTTACCCACCGCCAGCCAGCTCTGTTCCTCCCCTCACATGCCCAGCTGTGGCCTGCCACTCCCCCTAGGTGATGGACACTCACAGGGGGCAGTGTGGACAGGTATGTAATGTGCGTCTGGGCCCACCACTGGTGGTGTGTGCCCCTGTACCGTCCTTCCATGCCATGCCCTAGCCATGTGTGTGCACTCCTACATGTATTGGGTGCTGGCTGGTGCACACATGGGGTAGTGGCACTGGGGGATGGCATGGCCACCCCAAGCACATTCACATCCTTGCATATGGGGGATCCACCACCAGATGTTCTGCCTGCACCTGTCACGCAGCCATGGCTGCTGCTCCCTGCATCTGCTGGGCTCCACTGTGTACCCCATTGACCTTTCTCAGCCGCCAGCCATTCCCTGATGCACTGCAGCTGGTTCGGTCAGTTCCAGCGCAGTGTGTGGTAGTGGCACTTTAGGGCCTCCAAGGTGCGTTGCATGCCATAGTCACTGTGGGAGAGAGGGGGAGGGGACACACATGAGCTCGGTTGTGTGCTTATACATCACCTAATTACACATACCTGTAACTTGCCTCAGCCTGGTGGCCTGCCTATCCTGGGGGCAGGGGCATACCCAAGGGTAGCAGGTGTGAGGTGCATGTGATGGTACACTTCTGGTGTCTGTCACTGGATTCCTACCCACTGCTCCACTGGACCTTTGACACATGCCCCGTGCCACACCAACAGTGCCTTCTGGGCCACTGATTCACCAGTGTCACCCCTCTAGTCCCTTCAGCCACCTCTGCAGTCCTCCCCCTTCCCTTGCTCCCATATGTTGTATGCAGTCTTGCCTTGGCACCATGGTAAATGGTTGTGGACCATAAGTGGCCTCTGGTGTGGGCATGTGTCATGGCAGGTGGCATCCACTGCTTCAGGAGCATCATAACTGCATGGTTTGTTAGGCGCCGTGCAGGGCAGGGTGTCACGGTTTGTGTATGCCTGCCATTACACATCTGTCAGGTCCTGTGGCATTACATTATTGACATACTGTCACAGCTGGACAGGGGGGTGGCAGGCAGTGGTGGCTGAGCCACTTGCAGGGACAGATGGACAGCAATATGTGGATATTGCCACTGGCCCCCTCTGAACCCTGGGCTGGGGTTGCAGGGGCTGCGGGTTGAGGCGTGTGTCCAGGGTGTTTGCACAGGCCGGCAGAGTCCCCTGGGGTGGGCAGCCCGGTCACAGCTCCCCATGCACCGGGCACTGGCATTGTTGTGCGAGCCTTGTGGTGTTGTTGCCATATGCATATTTGCATGGCATTTCAAGATTACATATCTGATCTGCATTTCCCAGCCAAACACATACCATCCCTACAGCTATGTTCTCGTTTTCCAAGTACTTTGTTGGGGTGGCCTTGCATGGGTCCTTTGGCACATCTAGCACATGCCAGAAGAATGACTATTACAGTGCTGTACATTTCTGCCAGGGTGTTTCTTGCTGCTACTTTACTTTACAAATGTCCCTCCCCTGTGCATTCTATTCATTACCACTGCATCTTCTGCTTCCCCAGACAGCAGACGCACCAGATCAATACAAACATGTCATAGCCATTCATCTCTATGGGTCTCATTGGAGTTCAGAGCAGGATTTTTTCTAAGTCCAGCCCTTATTCCATGTTTCAGCAGGTATAATGTGGATGTATGGATAAAATTCCGGGGACATATATGGGCCTTTCCTGAATACGCAGTGTTTGTCTCGCTCCTGACCAAGTGCCCGTTCCACCCTCTCCCACCCACATTCTGAGATGCCTGTTTTAGTGCCATGTATATGCAGGGCCGCATGGTTTCAGAATACAGGTCTAGACGTTTTCAACTTCAAAACCTCAATCCCGCTTGTACACAGGGCTTATTTGTGTTTCAGAATGACCTCCATAGTGTTTCTGGATTTTCAGAAAGCCTTTGACAAAATCCCTCATGAGAGACTCTTGGTGAAATTAAAAGGTCGTGAGATAGTAGGCAATGTACTACTGTGGATTAGAAATTGGTTAATAGAAAACAAGAGAGTAGGGCTAAATGGCCAATTTTATCAATGGAGAAAGATGATCTGTGCTGGGTCTGCTGCTTTTTAACATATTTATAAATGAAATGGAATTGAGAATAATGAGTGAAGTGATAACATTTGCAAATGACACAAAATTATTCAAAGCTGTTAAAACACAAGAGGACTGTAAAAAATTGCAAGAGGACTTTGATAAATTTGGAGACTGGGTGTCCAAATGGCAGATGACATTTAATGTGGACAAGTGGAAAGTTATGCACTTAGGGAAGAACAACCCAAACTATTTATTTATTTAGAATTATTTATATAAGAGAATGTAAATAAATAAAATAAATAAAACTACAGTTACAAGATGCAAGGTTTCACATTAGGAATCATCACCCGTGGATAATATGTTGAATGTGAGCTTCTCTGCCTTGGCCTTTACCCTCAACATGGAGGATTGAAGCGTCCCTATCTGCTTCACCATCTGTCTCAGAGCCATGAAGTCACTTTTCATACACTCAGAGGGATACCTGGCAGTATCATTTGTGCTGAGGAACCACAGAAGCGAGTAGATATGGAAGTCACATGCGCTTTATTGATTGGAAAAAACCCCAACGCGTTTTGGCGATTGCCTTCATCAGGGGGTACTACAGGTGATCTCTATTGGTACACTAGATATAGCGCATCGCTGGCCGATGGTGTTGAGCATTGTCCAACATACGATTGGTTTTGTGCCATTTCTTTATTGCTATTTGCGCTATATCTAGTGTACCAATAGAGATCACCTGTAGTACCCCCTGATGAAGGCAATCGCCGAAACGCGTTGGGGTTTTTTCCAATCAATAAAGCGCATGTGACTTCTATATCTACTCGCTTCTGTGGTTCCTCAGTCTCCTTTGCGAGCAGCGCTCCTTTTTGTAGTATCATTTATGCTGACATAGATTAGCAACATTGAGTAATAGTCAGTGAGCTTGATGAGTCTTGGCAAACTCTCTGTAACATCTCAGATTTTGGCATCTGGCAAACAGCATATCTCTCTTTTCCTCATCTGGTCGGCAGATGGATGCCTCAGTACCCCTCAGAAGAGAGTCACCAACCACCAACTTTGGGTTGCTCGAGCTCTGTTTCTTCCCTTTCCAGGGATGCTTTCACCTCCTCCACTTCCAGGGCTGCATAATGGTTCTTCAATTCAAGGGCTGGAGAAGTTGGATTGGTGATTCTGCAGGCCCTGGTGACTTGTGTCCAAGCTTCTTCATTCTGTAGGCTCCTATCTTCTCCTCTGCTGGAGAGTTTGGATGTTGCAAGAAGCATCTTATAAATGTACTTCTCATTGTCTTGAATGCTCCTCATCCTTGACATCTCCTCTCTGAGTTCCTCCATTTGTTTCCTGAGAGCTTCAGTATGCAGGCATCCTGCACATGGAACCGGTCCTTCAACTGGCATTGGGACCTCTGTCTGGACAGAGGAGGAAGTTTTAATGGGGGCAACAGCTTTGGTGACACGATTTTTCCCAGCCATTGTTCAGTTGGTGGAGCTTAGGTTTTTGTTAAAGCAAAAGAAAGAGAGAGACCAACCAAAGTCCCAGCCGGTTTCCCAGCTGTCCTTTCAGAGAAAAAGCAATTAAATCCCTTTTAAGTGTTTTCAAAATGTGCTGTTCCAAATCCCTGTGTGTAGTTAATTGGGGAGGTGCCCTATAAACCAAGACTGCTCACTAGGGGTGGGTGGGAGTTGGGGGGGGGGGGGGTAGGGAGGGAACTAACTCCTGATGAGATGTCAATGGCTTCAAAGAGCTGAGAAAGATACTAAAGTAGAGTTTTAAACCTACTCCGCTAAAGAAAATATTTCCCCTTTTAAACTAAAGCACCAAAAAGAATGTTTATGTTTATTTTTATGTTTATTTAATTTGATATACCGCCCTTAGATAAGCAGAGCGGTTTACAAAATACAAAAATTAACAGAGGGTGGCGCCAGGCCAGAAAAGGAAAAGAAGTTACAACTCATGATAGATAGACAGCAAAAGAAGAGAAGAGTGCACAAGACTCAGGGGTTAGGTCACACAAAGGGGGAGGGAAAATCAAAGGCGAGGGAGAAGAGATGGGTTTTTAGATTACGCTTAAAGGTAGGGAGGTGGGGCTCTAGACGAAGGGAAGTGGGGAGCGAGTTCCAGAGGGCGGGGCCTGCAAAGAAGAAGATGAGGAGCGAGTGGACTGAAGGTGCACAAGGGAGGGGGAGGGAAGGTGGAGGCAATTAAGGTGAAATGAATGGGGGGGGGGTGTCTAGAGGTGTGGAAGGTGATGAGGTCTGCCAGATATTGCGGGGTGTTGGTGTGAAGTGCCTGATGGACAAGGGCAAGTAGTTTGAACTGGAAGCGAAAGGGGACAGGTAACTAGTGAAGGTGAACAAGTAATGGTGAAATGTGGTCCCGTGGGGAGGAGTGGGTGATGATACGAGCAGCGGTATTCTGGATCCTTTGCAGTCTATTAAGTTGGGATTTGGGAAGACCAATGAGGATGGAGTTTGAGAAATGCAAGTTTGTTTTAAAAATGTACCAAAACCCTTTTAAGAGCTCCCAGGCAGAAAGCTAGTAATTTAAAAAGCCACAAACTCTTACCTTTCCTTGAAATGTATAGCCCCTATTTGGAATGGTAAAGGGGATGGAAGCATATCCCTATGAGCAAAGCTTAAAAGGATAGGGTTCTTCAACTTAGAAAAGAGACAGCTAAAGGGAGATATGATAGAGGTCTATAAAATAATGAATGGAGTATAATGGGTAAATGTAGATAGGTTGTTTACTCCATCATAAAGTAGAAAGACTAGGGGACATGCAATGAAGCTACAATGAGGAACATTTAAGACTAATCAGAGAAAATATTTTTTCACTCCACACGTGATCAAACTCTGGAATTCGATACCAGAGGATGTAGTAAAAGCTGTTAGTGTAGCTAGATTTAAAAGAGCTTTGGACAAGTTCTTGGAGGAAAAGTCCATAAACTATTATTAACAAGGACTGGGGAAATCTACTGTTTACCTATAGGACAAGCAGCATGGAATCTATATACCTTTTGGAGATTGTGACAGGTACTCGTGACTTGGATTGGCCATTGTTGGAAACTGGATAGTGAGCTTGATGGCTCTTTGGTCTGACCCAGTATGGCATATCTTATGTTCTTATGTTCTTTATTTGCGATATATACTGTAGATTCTGCTAACACAGACTCCTCTGTGCATGTGCTTGGCTTTCTTTCCTTGTTTAGCACAGATGTTTTGCACACAGTTCATTTGCATGCTATTTGCTTACAGCATTGCTATGTGAAACATCTGCGCTAAAGTTGTATTAGATAACCCTAGGGCTTTAGCACTGGGATCTAGCGTAGGGTTTCTGCATTGAGTCCTGAAAGTTTACCTACTTGCCTATTTCTTTACTGACTTTTTAAAATAGTAACAAAGCTTAACTACCTGCCCATTTTGTGATAGACCTTTTAAAACACTAATTGAAAGCTAGAACCACTTAATTATTTTTTGACTTGTTTAAATACTAACAGAAAGTTTAGGTACTTACATATATTCTTATGTTCTAAATGAGACCCTGTGTTTTTTAGAAAGTTACTGTACTTACCACTCGTGCTGTTCTCTTGCTTTCAATGAATATTTGTATTGTTTTGATTTCAGTCTCTGAGTTAGCCCTTGGGTTATTGCATTTCATCTGCAGGGTTCATTTTCACTGAAACACAGAAATATGATTGAACTTAGTAAAAGCTATTTTGCTGCTTAACAGTGTATTTCTCCAAATGACCTTTAAAATTACAAGTTTATGACCCAAGCTATGCATTTGAAACTAGAATATTTCTGTGCCTTTCAATAGAGCTAGAGGCATGCTTGAATAGAATCTTGGAAGCTGAACGCCTACATATGGCTTTGTGTATATACACAATTAGACGAGTTGGCAACTCCATAAATAGTCATTACAAATCCATCTATATTCAGAGGACCATTTCTCTTTGACCAGCGGATTTCAGAGAACTGAGCAGGGTAATACAATATTCCATGTAGTCATTTACAGAGACCAGCATTAGATGTGACAACCAAAATGGCATGTCAACCATGTTTAGTATTACCAACTTCCTTCATTTCATCATGGGCCTTTATGCTTTTTTTCTTAAAAAGGTGCAGGAGTTTGGGGTTGCCATCAAATCCTGATTATTTTTACCACTCTCCTTTCAAAATGCCAAGAGACTGATATAAAAAAAAAAGGCAGAGGCTCTAAATTTACTCATGCTATTGATTTGTCTAGATTTAGAAGGCCAGTTTAGAAGCCTTCCACAGCTGCTACACATGGGAACCGTGGCATTTATATATGTAATTTGGCCATGTGTATCAATGACGATTTCGGATGCTGCTGTTTCTACAGGTAGAAACCCGGATTGCACAGTTGTGAAGGGAGCATGTTGTGAGTGTGGTTTAGTGGGCCAAAAAAATATATGTGCATTCCCATTATACAAGAGAAATACATATATGCATATAATTATTTATTTAACTATTTTTCTATATCGCTGTATCTGAGAGTCACAGTGGTTTACATGGAACAACATAGCTTAACAGGGCTTTACAGAGAACTGATTATAACAATTGAACAGTGTACAGTGGGGATAGAACATGGTTATCAACTTAATATGAACAGGGCATTAACTTGCAAGGGAGGGAGGGAAAAGGGATAAGAGGGGAATGCTTTAGGTTGTAAGTGGTGGAGGGGAGGAGGGAAATATGGTTTGGCATATACATTGGGAAGATGGTCAGGTATTATCAGGAAAGCGTTCCAAGAATAAGTGAGTTTTTAGGTTTCTGTGGAATGTCATTTAGTCATCTGTGGTGCGCAAATGGTATGGGATGGCATTCCAGAGTGTAGGGGCATATGAAGAGGAAGTTCTTCTCAATGTGGAGTGGCTGGTTCTTGTATTGCTTGCTACTATGGATAGTGTATTCTTGGAGTTTATTCTTCTTGATCTGTTGTTGGGTAATTTCTGCAGAAGTGATTGTAGGTAGTGTGGTGATGAGCTTACTGACAAGCATAGGAAAAGAGCTGGTTTTAAAACTTTTTCTTCTGAGTTAGAGCAGGGCTCAGATAGACAGTCATTTAAAACAGCACCTAGAGAGAAGTTACAGGGTTGAGTGTGCTGAGTACAAGCCACGCCCTACCTCCATGGCAACACAGATTGCAAAGGGGAATCACCTGGGGAGGAGGGGCAGGCAAACGAACTTCACGCTCAAGCATTTAACCTCTCAGACACATGCAGGAGAAAAACATTCACGATCAGGAGAAGGATCAGGAGCAGAAGCAGGATTGGGCTGGGAACAGAAACAGAGCTCAGAGCGTGAGCATGAGAAGCAGAAAGAAAGAGAAAGTCTGAGGAATCTGACCAGAGGCTTTGGAGCACGGCAGAGAAGGGCTGACTCTCAACACAGAAGGAGTTCTAGCAGCAGCTCTCTCAGCTAAGACAGATATACAGAGTTTGCAAGCCTTGGTAAAGGTAAGAAACCAAACTCTGGGAAACTGGTGGAATACAGTTCAGATAGCAGTGAAGCTATTGAGGATTCAGAGGGGGAGTTTTATTCCTCTAAAAAGCCTGCAAGGAAATCTGTTCCTAGAGCTCAGGGAAGGCAGCTAAAGCAAGTGACTGTTTTACCCAGAGATATAAAACCCTGCAGCTCTCGTATTAAACCTGAAGGGAGGAAAGATAATTCCTGGGAGAAACTGTTTAAACTAATGCAGCAGTTAAAACCTGATAATGTAAATAAAAGCCCAGAGCTGTTTCAGAGTGAATGTGAGGATATGGAAACAGACTTAGCTGGATTGGAGGAGGACACAGACTCTCCAATGGAATGTTCAACAGCCTTTATTGCATAGGAGAAAGGCTGACTTACCAGCTGAAAGGAATATTTCAGGACTGTGATATATGCTCGAGTTTCCTGAACCCTGAAGCCAAAGGGAAGGGATTATAAATGTGTTTTGTTGAAGTTTGGTTCCTGTATGCTGAAGGAAGCTATATGAGTTGATTATTGTTCTGTTATTACTTGTTCATACGCTTAAGATTTGCTTTTCTGAAGTTTGGTGACAAAAGATAAAAAATAATAAATTTCCTGTGTAATGCCTAAAAACCACTCGGACTGCTTACTGACCACAACTACAATAGTCCCAGCAGCACATGCTGGAGTTAAGCAAGAACAGTTGGCACGCTGCTCCTTCTAGGCAACCGCCTAGATGGCCTGGCAGCGCCACAGTAGGTGGAGGAGAGGTCATGCTTGATTTTAAAGATGGTGAAGATGGCTTTGTATTTAATTCGTTCTGTGATGGATTACCAGTGTAATTGTTTGTAGAGTGAGGATATGTGGTCAGTCCTGGAGGCATTTCAGAGGATGCATGTAGCAGTATTCAGAGCCAGTTGAATAGGGTGAAGAGCATTTTTGAGAAGGCCTTGAAGGAAGAGATTGCAGTAGTCAATGTGAGGGAAGATGAGAGCTTGGAAGACAGTGTAAACATCTTGAGGGTTGAGTAGTGGTTTCAAGTGTGCACTGTTTTGATTTTGCTGTAAATGGCTCTGGTGTTATTGTGATTATGGGCTGTTAGGTGCTGGTCAAGTGTGACGCCTAGATAGCGAACTTTGGGTTTTACAATTAGATTTTCTCCGTCAATGGTGATGATAGTTGATGATGTGAAGTTGGGGTCTCTGGTTATGTATAAGATTTCAATTCTCTTATAGTTGATAGTCACATTGTGTTTTGTGAGCCATTTCTTCATGGATGTGAAGCATGTTTCTATGAGTGCAGTTGTGGGATTAGTGGTGTTGAATGGAGCAGATATCATCACATCATCTGCATATATATGGTTTTGGTTGTTATGTTCTTGAATTATTGTGCATAGTGGTTGAAGAAATATGTTAAATAGCAATGCTGATAAGGCAGATCCTTGTGGGACACCTTGGAGTTGGTAGTAGAGGACTGATTTCTTGTGGTTCACTTTGACTTGGAGTTGACGGTCTGTGAGGTATGATATGAACCATTTTAGTGTAGTGTCCTGTAGTACTATTGCATGAAGTCATTCTAGTATTAGATAGTGGGGGATAGAGTCAAAAACAGCTTTGATATCAAGGAATATTAGGGTGAATCCATTGTGTGGTTTGTCTATGCCTTTTAGTAGGTTATCGGTTAGGGCAATTAGGAGGGTTTCTATGCCATGATTGGGTCTAAAACCATATTGCTGGGGGTCACATGGGCAGCGGGAGTCAACATAGTCTTGTAGTTGGATTTGCACTATTTTCTCTATGACTTTTTCTAGGAACGGCAGACCGGTTATGGACCTGTATGAGCTCGGTTGGTTGGGATCGTTGTCTGGCCCTTTCTTTATGGGATGGATGGAGGCTTTTTTGAGGGGTTTAGGCATACACCCTTGAGAGATTGAGCTACTTGAAATTTTGAGGACTGTAGGAATTAGAGCTTCTCTAGTGATCTTGATCCAGCTGACTGGACAGGGATCAAGCGGAAAAGTTGTTGTATTGATGATGATGAGTGTCTCAAGTTGCTCTGAGGAGATGTATGAAAATGATTTCCATCCATTATTTGTTTTTGTGTTGCTTAGGTCTAGCAGCCTTACTAGCGCAGAGTGTTGAGAGGATGTTTATCTTTGGTAGAATTCAGCTATGGTTTGAGGAGAGATAGGAATCTCTTCCTTTTCTTAGAGGGGTTTCTTATTAAGGATTTTGTTATTTCAAAGAGCTCTCTCAGATGGCTAAGGCGTTTTGCGATTGTTTAATGAAGAATTCTTTCTTTGCATGATTTGTAGTTGTTTGGTATATTTGTAGGTAAGCCATGTAGATATTCAGATTTTCCATTGTTTTGGAGTGTCTCCATTTTTGCTCAAGGATCCTGAGTTTACGCTTTTGATCTCTCAGTTCAGGGGTATACCATGGTGCAGTGTTATGTCTCCTGTGGGGAGTAAAGGTATGAGGTTTTGTGGCAATCTTATATATAGTTTGATTCCAGTGATATATTTGTGCATCTAGGTCATTTGGAGCTTGTTTCAATTTGGGCAGAAGTTTATCTAGGAAGTCTTTTGTTTCTAGATGATGAAATCTATGGGTTATTGGGGGGGGGGGAGGAAGGGGGTTTGTGTGTATATAGTATTGGGTTGGCTTTGTGGGATTGGAAGGAGATTGTTTTGTGGTCTGACCATGGTACAGAGGTTATGGTGGGCTTGGGGAGATTATAGTTTGGGAGCACATGATGTAGGGTAAATATGATGTCCAAGTGTTGCCTTTGTTGTAAGTTGGTGCTTTGTGAGTTGGTGCTAGGGTTTCCATTGCTTTGAGGAATGTCTTTGAGGTCTTGGGGGATGCAGAAGCAAGTAGTAAGAGTTGTTTGGATTGGGTTTTGTGGTTGCAGTCTTTTTCCAGTAGAAGTGTAAGTTCTTCTGCGTGAGTGTTTGGGGATCTATATGACAGGCAGAATGTTAAGGATTTGTTTGTGATGGAGATTGTGTCCAAATTTTCCTTTGATTTGGAAATTAAGTTGCTTATTAGAAATGATCAGGACTCCTCCACCTCTTCGATTGCCTCTGGGACAGTTGAATATGTCGTGAGTAGGAGTTATCTGCTGATTTACTAGCACATTATCAAATACAGTGAACCAGGTTTCGGTGACACAGAGGATGATGGTTGTATTGTCGGTGATGAGGACTGAGAGTAGCTGGATTTTGTTTCTTGCTGAGCGTGCATTACGGAGTGTGCATCTCGGATGAGGAGAATGGGGTGAGATGTCCAGGAGTTGTGTGGTAGCTTGTTTGGACCTTTGTGTGGAGTGATGAGTTGTTTGTTGGAATGCTGATTAGTTTATTGAGTTGGTATTGATGTCTGTTATGTGCTCTGTGTTGGATATGGGCTAGTCTGTCACATGTTTGAATGTATTTTATGGGGTTGGGTAGTAGATGTATGGAGTAGGCGGTTGTGTGTGTGTGAAATAGGAATGTTATTAGGAAGCAGTAGGCTAGGTACTGTTTTGGTTTCGTTCTGATGGAATGTAGTAGATACTAGGTGCTGTATTTAGGTTGGGTCTCTTGGGGTTGTCTTTGTGTTAAATTGTTCTAGGGTTAAGGTTAGAATGTGGCCTGTTGTGATGCGTTATACAGGGGGTACTCACTAGTAGAAGTTTATGACTTGCAGAGGTTCAAGCTGCTTTGGCAGGGTTGATGCTTTCTTGCTCAAGAGCCATGCAGCGTGGTCTTCGGGGGCTTGCCTGATTGGTGCTGGTGTGCCGGTCAGTTTTTTATGTTTAAATCAAGAGGTATAGATTTGGCAGGGAGCTCTCTTCTGGACTTCCGCTGTTTCTGACCGCTTGCTTGTCAGGATGTCTTGATGGTGTGGTGCTCGAGGATTGAGTGGTAGTTTCTTGTAGGTTGGAGTTGGTTTGATCCGTGTTCCCATTGGCTTTTGTACCACCTCTGAGGCCTGCATAATTTTTAACAAAGTGCTCATTTCGGCTCAGACTTGAAAGGAGTGATTGAGGAAGTAATGGTGCTTAACCTCCTGGAAAGGCTGTCATTTAAACTACTTAAGCCACCTTTTGGGGCTTTTCTCCTTAATTAGCTCCACTAATATATATTTTTATTCAAAATGGGGCCCCCTATATGCTGGCACTTCTATGTGGAGATGTTGAAAACTGTCACTTGCACATGTAATCACCAGCTTCCAGGACCGGTGCAAGGACATGAGACATACTACCACCCCTGCAACAGCCCCCGAGCCCATTGCTGCCCCTCTCCAGGATGTGTGGCAGTGGCAATACTGTTAAAAAGGCATTGCGGAGTCATAGTCATTTGAAGGTTGTATAATACTTTTAAATAAATCCATGCAAGAAAGCCTATTTTTAATTTAGGACAACAAAATAGAAAACAGCAGTTTGATACCTAAATGCCATAAAAACAGATAACATGATGGCAGGTAAGAGTGATGGGTAAATAGAATTTATTTATTTATTTTATTTAACAGGTTTTTATACCGCTTTAGTCTTTGACAGGGCTGTAACAAAAACTGTGCAAGAGGTGTGGCCAACAGGGCACCAGTACAGAAGGGATGCTAATGTCATTACTGAGCTTCCAGGAAACCTGACAAAAGTGAGCTCCTGCATGCAGCTGAGTGGATATGGGAGTGCCAGGATCACCAGCTGCACAGGGCGCATGACTAGCTTGCTGCAGTCCTGGTCTCCGATTGAGACGGAAGAGGAATCTAGGGCTGTGCACAGCCAAAAAAAAGTTCAGCTTGTGCTCATTTACAAAATGAGATTTTCCTGATTTGTTGGCACTCTCATGTTCGTTTGACCTATTTTGTTTTTTAGGCATGCATTGTGTGCATGTGAGAACTTTAAAAATGTGCACAATTGACTGTATATGCAGTAGTTCCTAGATATATGTGCATACAATTTACATGCACTTTAATGGGTCAATATTAAACTGCATGGTCAACATTCCTTTTAAACACTGGCCATGGCTTTTAATGTTACACCGGAATATTTGGTGTTGGCTGCTATCCGTCTATCAGCACCAAATATCTGGTCCCGGTATCTGGATAGCAGCGATATTCAGAGTTGATATCCAGATAGCCATTTACATTACTTAAGACAACAATTTTGTTTTTCCTAAGTTATGTGGAGCTGTGGCTTTGGATGAACTTGATCATGGCTAATCTCAGAAGCTATGCAGCGTCGGGCCTGGCTAGTATCTCAGATGGAAGATCACCTTGGAATATCAAGTGTTGTAGACTTACTGCACAGAAGAAACGCCTGGCAATCTATTTCCTGTCACACCTTGCAAAGAAAACCCAGGGCTGGGTTTCCAGGAATCAGCATTGACTTGATGACACACACACGTTATCTGGATAGCAAAGCTGAAGATTGCCACTAACAGGATGAGTGGTACCCCACCACTGGACCACCTGGCACTATCTGGATAGCACCAGGTGGCCTGTGATAATTTTCAGCAGCATTATCTAGATTATATTAAGGGCTGATAATCAGATAAATGCTTTTAAATACCAGTTCCTAAATTTTTAGGTACCCAAACTAATCGAATGCACTCTTACGAATACACACTAGAGGAAAACAATGTAACAAGAAAGCTTAAGACAAGCACCTAAGATCTCTAATGGTCAAAAAGTGAAGAGAATGTCAGTGATCAGCTGTGCTCTATTGCAGACGTGTCCAAAACACGGTCTCTGCACCATTTCCAGCCTGCTAAGCTCACTCTTCCAGCCAGTGACACTCTACCTGTCATTACCCTATTCCTCTTAAGACATTAGCAGGGGTCATCACTGAGCTGCATCACTGTTACTAATGACATTGCTAAAAGCCTCCAGCTGGATGTACCTTAAGCCTCCTATGAGGAAGCCTGTCAGCTAGGGGAATCACAGTCTTATGACATGGCCAACTGGCTGATCCACCTTCAATGATATTGCCACTTAGGAGCAACCCCATCTTTGGAGGAGGTCCTTCCAGCAAAGCTACTTCATTAAAAAAGAAGTCTCTTATAGAACAGCTGCTATGTTGGAACATATTTCAACAACCTTATGGGGTGGTATTTGGACAAGTGCTGGTATAAAAATAGGATTTAGATTTGATTAATTGTCTTTCCAAATCCAAACTCAAGGTGAATTACTTATAGGTATAGTAGATTGTTCCCTTCCGAAAAGGCATACAGTCTAACAGGCTTTATTTGGCAGCCTGACCCTAACAAAACCTGGCACTTTTCTTCTGATCTGCTGACTTCTTGTTGCCTCTGTTCTCTGTTTTAGCTGTGCTCCATTTTTTAAATCTGCCTTATATTAAATATTTGGAATAAATCTCGACTGGGTTTTCCAGGCATAGTTTTCTATATTCTGCTAGCTACTATAACCCCTAACATCGATCCTTCCCTCTGATCCCCCCTCCCTGGCATTCGATTCCCCACAAAAGATGTGATATTCAATTCTCCTAACTCCCTTACCATAAACAATACACAAATTAAAGTGCAAAGTCAAATCAAATACCTCGGCATCATCTTGGACCAACAACAACTTTCCTTCATCCCATAGATACTCAAAACCACCAAAACAATCTACTTCAAAGCCAGGACCCTACAATGTCTATGCTCCCTCCTTGAGCCAACAGACTTTCACTCCATTCTCCAGACTATGATCCTCCCACTTCTTGACTATTGTAACTCCCTCTACTACCACGGTTCACTTTACTCCCCCTATGCACTGCTCTACATACAAATGTAGCAATAGTTTGCAATGTCATAGATGAATGCTCACTGTTGCTGTATCATGGGTACAAATCCCCCAGATGGGGAACCTTTTCAAAGGCAATCAGATTAGTAGTTTATCACCCATTTAGATATATAGATGTCATTAATAACAGTTTCAAGTATGCTGCTATGAGAGGGTGGCCCACAGGGTTGCAGGGTCTGAACCAGTGAGGGCTTCCAACGTATAAAATCCTAGCCTTCTATGTCCCTTGTGTACAGTTGTGTTCAACATTATTGGCACCCTGCCATTTTAGGTATGCGAAACTCAGACATAGTAATTTCTGAGAAAAAAACAACAACATATGACCTAGACAGGATTAATGGCACCCTTCACTAATATTTGGTTGCACAACTCTTATCAGTGATGACAGCCTCCAAACATTTATTTATTTTATTTATTTATTTATTTATATTCTCTTATATACCGCGCTATTCTGCATCAGTGCGGTTTACATTGAACAAACTGAAATTACATTGAACAGGGCATTATAACTTGGAGATAACTATTTTACAGGGAACATGGGCTATGGAGGGTTAAGTGGCTTGCCCAAGACCACAAGGAGCACCTGTGGGACTAGAAACCCCAGAAACATTAGAAACATTTCTTGTAGTCATCTGTAGGTTTCTTACATCTGTCTGCTGGTAGTTTCTCCCACTCTTCAACTATGATTTGTTCCAGCTCATGAATGTTTCCAGAATTCCTTTTACCAATGGCAGAATTCAGCTCTTTCCAAAGGATCTCGATTGGATTGAGATCAGGACTCATTGCTGGCCAGCTTAAAACAGTCCGTTTTTCTTTTTTAACCATTTTTTGGTACTTTTGGAGGTATGTTTTGGGTCATTGTCGTGCTGAAGGATCCATGATCTTCATCCCAGACTTAGCTTTCTGATACTAGGTAGCACATTTCACTCCAGAATACCTTGGTAGTCCTCTGATTTCATGATTCCCTTTAATACGTTCCAGGCCTCCACTTCCTGGGGCAGCAAAACAGCTCTACATTATAGAACCTCTACCATATTTAACTGTAGGAAAGGTTCTTTTTCCTTATAAACTTCATTATTTTTGCCTGTAAATGTATAGCTGGTCTGCATTGCCAAAGAATCAGCCTCTTAATGTTTCATCAAGTTTCGTTTCATCTGTCCACTGAACATTTTCCCAGAAACATTGTGGCTTCTCAAGGTGGATTTAGGCAAAAATCAGGTTTGCCTTTTTATGTCTGTCTTTGAGCAGTGAGGTCCTCCTTGACCTTCGCCCATGAAGTCCTTCTTTGTTTAGTGCACTGCATATGGTGGGGGTTGAAATCACTACTCCAGATTGCTCCAGGTCAGCCTTAAGCTCTTTGTACGTGGTGTTTTTCCAACAGTTTGCACTAACTTTCAAAGACTTCTTGGATTAATTTTCCTCTTCCCACCTTCTCTTGGGAGGCTCTTGACAGTTCCATAAGCAGAAAACTTCTTAATAACATTACGAACTGTAGACACAGGAATCCCAAATTCTTTGGAGATGGCCTTGCACCCCTTTGAAGTTTGATATTTGGTGATAATGGCTTTTCTGATGGTTTCAAGCAGTTCTTTTGTCTTCACCATTGTGAAAATGGAACAGTGAGTGAATGTGGCCATTTTAAACATTAGAGTTATCATTCATTGGCTGATTCAAGTCATGTGAGTACTGACAATTGATCACAGGTGTGTCCAATTTTACTGCATTCAGAATGTAGCTCTTCTGTTTAAACTGATTTGAATTGTTTATAAGGGTGCTAATCATGTTCTGGCACTGTCCCGGTTTTTATACTATTTCCTACTATTTTCTTTTTTAATTGGTCTTGTTTTATTTGATTTTTTTTATGTGTCAAATATGTGTGCATATATAGTCCAATGCCATTTCACTGGCTACTCTTTTTTTTAGGAGATATTGAACATTAAGAGGTTGATTCTGGTTCGCGCACGTTCGGTCACATTGGCCATGCAAAATCCAGACTTGTGGGAAATGTTTCCGATTCTGCTACCTTGGGGCCCGGATATACCCGCAACAGCCGAATCGGGGACTTGGATGTCCAGGCACTCCACTTATGCCGATGAGATCGGCATATGGGGTGCTGCCTGTCCAGATGCCAGAAAGGCACAGCTAGGGTGTGGGAGCCATGAAGTTCTGGCCTCATAGCAACGAGCCATCTATATGACGGCTTGGAATGCCATTGCCTATGTTCGCTCCTATAGATTGCCATCCTGCCAGCTCTGGAGGCCCCCATGGCCCGGATTGCGGCTACAGGGCACAGTGCTGCAGGCAGCATGCTTTACGGAGGTGTGCAGTGCTTTGCAGTAGGGACCCCCAGGACTTATTCCACCTTTAAGTTGGAATAAGCCAGGCATCCATCACTGTACCAGGGGATGTACAGAGGCCTGACCTGAATGGCCTCTATGTCCGGGTGCACTGGCTTGCCCCCTCTCCACCTCCAGTCTGCCTCCACCTCCATCCTGCCCCCGCTCTGCCTCCACCTCCATCTCGCCCCCTTCCAACCCCCTCCAGTGAACCCTGCACAAATGCTCTGTATATGTGAGAGGTGCTGGGACTAGAATAGTGCCCCAGGCCTGTGCGCGGGTTTTACGTCCAAGCCGGACATACAACCCCACTATTCAGAGATCTGTATGATTGCCTAAGGGGTTGAACTGCAAGGGTGCCAATAATGTTGACCACAACAGTAAGACAGCAGGAATGCTGCTGCCTCGGATGCCAATTTACAGAACTAGTGGTAGTTTGTAAGAGCTTGCATGTTGGAGCAAATAGGTCATATGAATGAGAGTGCCACAGCTATGCGCAAAATGCCCTCTTGCAATGTCACTGCAGATATGTCAAAGAGAACACGTGCAGATGTCAAAATTCCATCTACAAAAAACATTACTACAGTCTGTGAATGTAGGCAATGTTGGACACTGCACGTTAACCTCAGACTCCTAGTTGCTCATCCCATACTCCAAAACCTGGCATACAGGTACACTCATGTGTAGGGTGTACCTGTATGCCTTGAGCATTAGCATAGGCACCCCCTATATGTCTGCTATTTGCCCAGCAGAGGCCCATGATGGTAAGTGAACATACAGAGCTGCGAAGTCCAACATATAAGTTACCCTTGTGCACCTGGTAGGAAATTACTGTGCAACGTCTAGTGCTTTGTAAGCTGCCATTGCTTATGCAATAGCTTTATAACCTGCATTTCTCCTCATTTGTCAACTCTCACCTGTGTACTGACCTCTTTTCTGTCATTTTATCTACAGGACCAAGGTCTACAGGAGGTAGCTGATGAAGGCCAAAAGGACTTATCCTCTTCCTCTTCCTTTTTATCTTCTTCAACCTCCTCCTCATGTTTATGTTTATTAAAACTTACTATACTGCTCTCTGCTGCATGGTGGGGAACAAGAGGAGCAAGAGACGTAGGTTGGTAATAGACTGCTTTATTGATGATGGTCCCTACGCGTTTCGGCAAACGCCTTCCTCGGGGGACATACAGCTAACATAAAATAACAAACATTATTAAAACTAAACAAACAATGTTAAAAACAAACCGTGTCATAATAAATAATGCACATAATACAAATACAAAGATAACAAATAAATAAATAAATTATGGAAATACATTCAGAACAACTGTGAAATAAGAAGGGCCGAGACAAAGGGCAAAACCAATTTGCACAAACGGTGAGGACTGTGCACACTTAGTTTAGGGGCAGTGACCAATATACATATAAAGAACTAAGATCTTATTGAATAATTAAAAAATAATTAAAAAATAATAATAACAACCGTACATGCATAACCTGAATCATAGACAAAAGGGGGGTAGAATGAATCAAAAGTCACACTAAAATACGCAACAAATGTGTCAATTGTGTTGAATAAAAGGTGATTAAACCAATCAGCTCAGACATATAAATAAACCTACCAGTGCTGTGTCAACTGAGGTGTCTCATTAAGACAGTTTGGTCGGACTATTACACAATAGCTAAAAAATATATATGGAAGAACAATCAATAAATACATAAAAATATAAAATATATAAATACATATAAGAATAATAAATGTTGATCAGTATTACAACAATGTAAAAACATTAAAAATTGTAAATATAATAGTACAATGCACGAATCTTAAAATACATAAATACTGATAAAAGAAAAATGAATGCCAAACAAAGAATTGAATAAATTGGACCTAACGAAATGCATGTGGAGGGTAATAGGAATTAACCAAAAGAATATGTGAATGTGATATGATGCTAGCTATTCGAAAATACTATCAAAGAATTCACCAGTCCTTGTAGACGGCTGGGAGACCATATAATGAAATTATGCAGAGAACTATAAACAAAATATGTGCTAAGCGAGCTATTGAAGAGATGGAACCAGCTGGGAAGCCATATAGTGGATTAGTGCAGAGAACTATAAACAAAACCTGTGCTAGGGGAGCTATTGGGAAGATGGAACGGTGAATGAAAATCGCCAGTGAAATGAAAGTATATACGTGAACTGCACATATGTGCTAAGGGATGAATTGTGACGGGTGTAGAGGTATCCAAATACTATCTTCAATGCAGGAGAAAATGAATGTATATGAATATAGAATGGGAGGACAGGAACCTTACATGTAGAAAAAAGGTAGTACTGACATAGACGGTGCTTGCTAGTGAATCTGACAAAAGAACTGGGCCATCATAAAAATATGTCATTGCAAAAATATGGAACGGCAGAACTTTAAATGAAAAAAGTGAAGAGTGCTGGTAGTGACAATTATATAATAAATTAAGAAGAGTGTAGGAAGTATAAGCAAAAAGCTTGCAATACAATAAAACGTAGTCTTACATTTGGCGTTGATCAATCCTGTGCAGAACGTTGGGAATTGTACTCGAAATAACAACAATGTGCTGGATATGAGGACAGCGTGGTAACAATGAAAGGAACCCAGGGAAAACAAACAGTCTTATGTAGACGCCAATTTTCGCGCCTTCCTGGATGACGTAACAAATGGGCGGAGTCAAATGCGGCCATGAAAAATAGCGAGTACGTGAAAAATAAGTGAAAAAGTGCAGGAAACACAATATCCGCCCACTCGTCAAATTTTGATTTATAAGAGGATCTAATGTGTTTCTATAATTCATTTCCTTTCCTCGAATGATTTGATATTGTGTTTCCTGTACTTTCTCATTTGACTCCGCCCATTTGTATACCTCTACACCCGTCACAATTCATCCCTTAGCATACATTAAGGAACTGGGATTAATTAAGCTTCAGGTGAACAAGGTATATTAAACATATTAGATACACTCTTATTAGTATAGGCATCCACACCAACCCTTAGTAAGTAAAGAACTTAAAGATCTAAACACAAGCTTAAACTAAGATGCAGACAGCAGTCCAGCAGCGGGATGTGGGCTTTCCAGTCTTTTGCATTGAGTGTCACATGTATGATTTTCTCCCAGTTGGTGAGAGGTCTTACGTGTGCACTAGGTACAAGGAGCTCTTTGCTCTCAGGGAACGAGTATAGAGGCTAGAGTAGCAGACTTGGAAGAATAAGAAAGACAGAGAGGTACATAGACGAGACCTACAGGAATATAGTCCTGAAGTCCCACCTCCAGTCTGGCAGCATCCCTGTTGCCATGGAGGAGAGAGGTCACATGACAGGAGAGCATCACCCTGATGTGGCAAGAAGTGATCCTGTAACTAGGACCTGTCCTCCAGGTGATGTAAAACCCTCTCGCACCGAGGAAGTTTCTCCAGGACCATGTGCCCATGAGGGAAGGGTTAGGACAGCCGTTATAGTTGGTTATTCCATCATTATGCATGTAGATAGCTGGGTGGCTGGTGGACATGAGGATCGCCAGGTAACATGCCTGCCTGATGCGAAGGTAGCGGACCTCACGCGCCACCTAGATAAGTTCTTAGATAGTGCTGGGGAGGAGTATGCTGTCTTGGTACATGTCGGTATCAATGCCATAGGAAAATGTGGTAGGGAGGTTCTGGAGGCTAAACTTAGGCTTTTAGGTAGTAAGTTGAAATCCAGAACTTTCAGGGTAGCGTTCTACGAAATGCTTCTCGTTCCACGCGCAGGACCCAAAAGGTAGGCAGAGCTCCGGAGTCTCAATGCGTGGATGAGACAATGGTGTAGAGATGAGGGTTTTGGATTTGTTAGGAACTGGGTAACATTCTGGGGAAAGGAGGGGCTCTTCTGAAGGGATGGGTTTCACCTTAATCGGGATGGAAACAGGCTGCTGGCATTAACCTTTAAAAAGGAGAGAGCAAGGGGCGGAGCTAGCCACTGAACAGAATGGACGCCTGAATTTTTGCTCCCGTTGCTGCCCAAGAATCCTGAACATATCCCGGTATTCCATTGAAGTTTGTACCCCCTACCTACATCAATAACACCGCAATACAGCTGGATGGCATCCCTGAAGCCTGCCTGGCTGGAATTTCCACAGGGATCCGGCTCAGCAGCGAAACGATCCAAACCCGAAGTGGGTTCCCCGCAGAAAATGGCCGCGGGAGAGAAGGAGGGAGTGACTGCCGGTGGCCTACGTGAAGTGCTACAGGAATTGAAATGCGTTAAAGAAATGATTGCAGCCAATTCTAGTTCACTGAACATGATTCAAGAAGACTTGCTGGAGGTAAAAGAGAAACTCCTCACCATCACCACTCGACTTACTGCAGTTGAATTACAAACCCAGAAGCATGGCGTTGCATTAGAACAGCTGGGCCCTTTGGCCAAACGAGTCCGGCACATAGAAAATCTGATTGAAGATCAAAATAACCATTTCCGTAGAAATAATATCCGCCTTGTTGGAGTCCCTGAAGGCGCTGAAGGTACCGATCCGATTGGATTTCTGGAAAAAAACCATACCGGAGATGCTGCAGCTTGTCTTTGCAAGGCCTTTTGAACTAGAACGGGCCCATTGAATCCCAGCGCACAAAGCTGAAAACACACGATACCCGCGCCCACTCATAATGAAGGTACTGAGATACCCACAGGTCCTACAGATCTTTCAAGCTGCACGGAAGGCCGGATCACTGCAAATCCAGGGACACAAAGTAACACTTTATCCGGATTTGAGCAAGCAAACGGTAGATCGGAGAAAAGCGTTGCTGGCCTGTAGACCCATGCTACAAAGTGCACAGGCAAGATACGGGCTATACTACCCAGGAACCATGCGGGTCACGCTGCATAATGAAACGAGGAATTGTGTTGATGCTGAAAAACTGAAAACTTTCCTACAAGAAAAATGCGGTATGGAAACCTGAGGTCAATATTCTGATCTCTCACGCAGTGTAGAGAACTCAGCATATACTCAGGGGGTGCGGCCGTGCGTTCTCACAAATTTTAGAACGCCTTAAGCCTTGTTAAACACCTCATTGATTGTATTTCTGTTGTTCTAAATAGTTTTAATTAAACAGATATTTCTGCTTGAAATGTAGGGGTGGCAACGGGAGGTCAGGGTTGGTTACTGTTTCAGTGGATTGTGTTCACCTTAGCGATACAATGTTTGCCAGTTATGCAGTTGTTTGTGTCAGTCCAGTCCAGTACAAAACCCTCCACATACACGCAAATGCAAGTACGCGGCAGGCCTATCCATAGGATAGCTTTCACCTATAAGACAGCTTATCCCAACGTTGATGTCTAGTGATCTTTTAATGTTTTCGTTAAATGTAAAAGGTATTACTGGCCCTGTCAAGCGAAAGAAGATTTTAGCGTACTGCCAGCAAAAAAAAGCGGATATTGCCCTCTTACAAGAGACACATTTAACAGATACTGAATCGCAGAAAGTAACCTCTAAATACTTCCTGGTGGCGGCCTCGGCCTCTGCCACTCAACGCAAAGGGGGGGTAATAATATTAGTGCGCAAATTCCTGCAATCCGCCATTACCGACACACGGATTGATCCGCTAGGTCGATGGGCCAGAGTGACGATGAAAATAAATCAACAGCTTTACACATTCTTCAATATTTACGCGCCCAACCTCGATGACCCTAACTTTTTCAAACTGATAGCTAAAGAAGTTACAGCCGCGGCTCACACCAATATCATATTAGGGGGCGATTTCAATGTCATCTTGGATCCACTGTTAGATCGCACGCCCTATCGGGCTGTAGACAAAGTCAAATCGCAGGCGATTCTTAAAGGCATCATAACAGAGCTACACTTGGTAGACCCCTGGCGCCTACTTCATCCCCAAGAAAGAGACTACACATTTTATTCCATCCCACATAATACCCAAACAAGGATCGATTTCTTCCTACTGTCCACAGAGCTGATGCCCCAAGTGTTGTCCGCAGAGATATATGCTACAACGGTATCGGACCACGCCGCTGTCTCCCTAGTGTTGAATACCAACGTTACACAGCATGTTCCACCAAGATGGACATTTGATAAATCCCTACTAGCAGATGACTCCTTTATACAGATACTGTCAGGGGAAATTGAGACCTATTTTAAATATAATATACCCACTGATACCTCCATCTGGAGCTGGTGGGAAGGTTTTAAAGCGACCATACGAGCTCATATTACCACCTACACCATTAGACGGCGTAAAGCCAGGAAAAAAGAAAAAGATGAATTGGAACTCCAAATAAAAGCTGGGGAAAGGTTACTAGCCAAAAGAGCTGACTCAATGATATTGATTAGACTCCAAAAATTGCGATACCAATATAATGCTCTCCTCAACAAAGAAGCACTGAGTAGCATCCAGCTACAACGTAGTATATACTACTATGACAGCAACCGCTCAGGATCCCTCTTAGCTCGGCAGCTCAGACCAAAAACCAGCAAGACCGCTATAGCGGCGTTGCAGGACAATTCCGGGGGCCTTCTCCTGAGATCTGACAAAATACTAGACCGCTGCAAAGAATTCTATGAGGAACTATATCGCTCAGATACCCAATGTAGTGACAGAGCCTTTGAAGATTTTGTCTCCAAGATAGTAGGACCCACATTAACCAGTCATCAAAGTCGAACGCTGGAACAAGAGATCTCAGTAACTGAAATACAAGATGCGATCAAACAGATGGCTCGTGGCAAAGCCGCCGGTCCAGATGGTATCCCGTTGGAATTCTATAATAAATATTGCATTCAATTGGCTCCCATGCTACAGATCTACTACAGTGGCCTGCAAGATGAATCTCCAGAGATTGGAGCCCTGGCAGAGGCTGTGGTGGTAATTCACCCGAAACCGGGCAGGGATACACAAAAGATAGAGAATTACAGACCCATCTCTCTCCTAAACTCTGATTATAAAATCTATGCTAAAGTGCTTGCTAACCGATTAGGACGGATCTTAAAAGATTTGATACATGAGGATCAATGTGGATTTATACAAAACAGATCCACTACAGATAATGGAAGATTATTGGCACATGTACTGGCATCTGCCAAGACCAAGGCCGAGCCCCTGATAGGGCTAGCATTGGATGCCGAAAAAGCCTTCGATCGACTGGAATGGTCCTTTCTATTTCGATCCCTACGGTGGTTTGGGATAGGAGAAAAGTTCCTAAAACGCGTTGAATTGTTATATACCAAACCCACAGCTCGAATAGCGGTCAACTCACACCTCTCAGCCCCTTTTCAGTTGCAAAGAGGGACCAGACAGGGTTGCCCCCTGTCACCGATGCTTTTTAATTTAGCCCTGGAACCCTTATTAATAGCGCTCCGACAGAAGGAAAACATAAAAGGAATTGAGTTAGCTGATGGTCCCTGTAAATTGTCAGCATATGCCGATGACCTGCTCATTTTTCTACAACCATCAGACCTTCCTGAAACACTGCAACTCATAGATGCATACTCAGCGATATCCGGATATAAAGTAAATTTGAATAAAACAACAATTATCCCTCTGAATGAACAGGTCAGCGAAGAAATGATGCGTGGATACCCCTTTCAATATGAGAAGTCATCCTTTAGATACCTGGGCGTGACCTATGGCACCACCTTGGAAGAGACTGTCGCAATCAACATTAAGATGTGTCAAGAAATTGTACATGATAACATCTGCAAGTGGACCCCCCTTCATTTGAGCTGGTGGGGCAGGCTAGAAACGATAAAAATGATGTTGGTACCAAAACTCAGCTATATATTAAGTATGATACCCTTACGTTTCCCGACAGCCTTCTATAAGAAAATGAATAGTCAACTGATAGCCTTTCTATGGAACAACCGAGTACCCCGAATAGCTGCCTGGAAACTGAAGTTACCTAATACACAAGGAGGTGTCCATTTCCCAGATCTCGGCTGGCTGCACACTGCCTCTCTTTTAAAGCAGGGTGCTCAATGGGTCGGCTCTGACGACACGGATAAAGGACCTAGATGGCTGAGTGTGGAGCGGGCCCTACATTCCCCCCTGCCCACATGGCTACTGGTAGGCACAGTAGTAGACCAGACTGCACCACATAATGCTATTATCCGAGAAACACAGCATGCCTGTCGATTATTGGCATCATGTATCGATGGAGGGGATGACTTTGCCGCAGATATGCCCATATGGCTGAACCCGCGCCTTATCATCGGAGGGAAGCCTGTCTTATGGAAAAAATGGGTGGAACATGATCTTATCACCATTGGACAACTGATCAATGGAAGTGCATTTAAAACCTTTGACAGATTAAGAACGGAATTCCGATTGCCTAATACATGCTATTTCCAATGGTGTCAGCTCCGATCCTGCATGAGCAAAGCGGGTGTGTCACCTGTCTTGATACGTACAGGATGGCCACTGCGACAGAAACTTCAAGAATTACAAACAGATGCTAAAGCTGTTTCGAGATGTGTTGCGATTCTCCGATCCAAAAGTGACAAGACATGTTCTAAGATACAGTCGGTGTGGGCTACTGAAACCGGTCAAGATCTACCTCCGGAAAATTGGGACACTTTTTGGGGAACTCAAATACGTGCCACGAGAGCAGCGTCTCTCACACAATCGATGTACTTTATAGCACATCGAGCGCATATTACACCGGCTAAGAAAATGAAATGGACACTACAGGAGGGAAATCGATGTTGGTCCTGTAACATGGAAATTGGGACACTGGCACATATGTTGTTCCATTGTAAATCCCTGGAAATATATTGGAACAGAGTTTGGGAACGCATATCACAGATCCTCAACTTACAAACTCCTATCACTTATCGGATAGTGATATATAAATCCATAGCTCTGGAACCTACTCTGATGAAATGGGATGGTAAACTGCTGGACTTAATGCTCGGGATAGCGCTTAAAATAGTTCTAATACACTGGAAGAATCTCGACAAAGCTTGTTTCGAGCATTGGTGGAGTCTCTTAATCCTACATAAGACCTACGAAGAGATCTATATAGCCAAGAACCCATGGTCTGGTAAACTAAGTAAGAAATGGTCAGCTTTACAAAATTATGTTTGATGAAAATGATTGCTGGAGGCTGCCTTGTGGAATGGTCTCTGCTGTAACCACATTGAACGGAGAGAGGGAGGGTGGCGTGCTGGCATGGACTGATACTAGTTCTTGTTAACGTTGTTGTACTGTCTTGTTCAAGTTATTATATTCTTTTGCTATTTTGATCAATAACATCTGCTTGTATCCTGCTATATCACGATCGTTTGTATTGTTATTTTATATGTTAAAACTGAATAAAAACTACTATTAAAAAAAAAATAAAAAGGAGAGAGCAGCTTTTAAATTAGATAATAGGGGAAAGTCGACAGTCGCCCAAGAGCGCATGGTTCAGAAGAATGTATCCTTGAAGGATACTACCAAAAGCAGAGAGGTTACAAAAAAGAGCATAGGCCAAATACCCTCGAGTTTGGAGCAGACAGAGCTTAAAGATCCCAAATTGCCCATGCCTACCAATAGTCAGGTTAATATGAATAAAATACAGTCTCTAAAATGCTTGTATGCAAATGCTAGAAGTCTAAAAAATAAGATGGGAGAGTTAGAATATATAGCACTCAAGGAGAGGCTAGATATGATTGGAATATCAGAGACATGGTGGAAGGAGGACAACCAGTGGGACACTGTGATACCTGGGTACAAACTATATCGTAATGATAGAGCTGATCAAATTGGTGGAGGGGTTGCACTCTATGTTAGAGAGAGCATTGAGTCAGAAAGGATTATAGTTTTGCAGGAAACAAAATTTGCTGTAGAATCTCTATGGATTGAAATTCCATGTAAAAAGGGGAAGGCGATGGCAGTGGGGGTGTACTATCGACCGCCTGGCCAGAATGAACAAATGGATGATGAAATTCTCAAAGAAATCAAGGAAGCTAACAAAAATTACTGCGCAGTAATAATAACTTTTAGATAAACTGAAGAGTAGCAAATCACCTGGGCCGGATGGTATACATCCAAGGGTGTTGAAGGAACTGAAATATGAGATTGCAGACCTGCTATTAGTAATCTGTGAATTTTCATTAAAATCATCTGTAATACCTGAAGATTGGAGGATCGCCAATGTAACGCCAATTTTTAAAAAGGGTTCCAGGGGTGATCCTGGAAACTACAGATCGGTGAGCTTGACGTCAGTACCAGGAAAATTAGCAGAAACCATCATAAAGAACAGAATTACTCAGCATGTAGATAGTCATGGCCTAATGGGAGACAGCCAACATGGCTTTAGACAAGGAAGATCTTGTCTTACTAATTTGTTATGTTTTTTTTGAAGGTGTGAATAAATAGGTGGACAAAGGTGAGTCGATTGATATAGTGTATCTGGACTTTCAGAAAGCCTTTGACAAGGTCCCTCATCAGAGACTTTTAGCAAAACTTAAGAGTCAATGGATAGGAGGCAGTGTACTATTGTGGATCAGGAACTGGTTAAAAGATAGAAAGCAGAGGGTAGGGCTAAATGGCCAATTTTTCCAATGGAGAAAGGTGAATAGTGGTGTACCCCAGGGATCTGTGCTGGGTCCGCTGCTTTTTGACGTATTCATAAATGACCTGGAAAAGGGAATAACGAGTGAGGTTATCAAATTTGCAGATGGCACAAAACTATTTAAAGTTGTTAAAACCTAAGAGGATTGTGGAAAATTGCAAGAGGATCTTGATAAATTGGAAGATTGGGCATCAAAATGGCAGATGAAATTTAATGTGGACAAGTGCAAAGTTATGCACCTAGGGAAGAACAACCGAAACTATGGTTATACGATGCAAGGTTCCACATTAGGAACCACCACCCAGGAAAACGATTTAGGCATCATTGTGGATAACATGTTAAAACCCTCGATCCAGTGTGCAGTGGCGGCCAAGAGAGCAAATAGAATGCTAGGTATCATAAGGAAAGGAATGGAAAATAAAACAAAAGATATTATAATGCCTCTATATCATTCCATGGTGAGACCGCACCTTGAATATTGTGTGCAATTTTGGTCGCCGTATCTTAAAAAGGATATAGCATTATTAGGAAAGGTTCAGAGAAGAGCCACCAAAATGGTAAAGGGGATGGAAGGATACTCCTATGAAGAAAGGCTAAAAAGGTTAGGGCTCTTTAACCTGGAAAAGAGACGGCTGAGGGGAGATATTATAGAAGTCTGTAAATTAATGAAAGGAGTGGAACGGGTAAACGTAGATCGATCGTTTATGTTATCAGAATATAGAAAGACTACGGGACATGCAATGAAGCTACAGGGTAAACTATTTAAGACTAATAAAAGAAAATATTTTTTCACTCAACGTGTAATCAAACTCTGGAATTTGTTACCAGAGGATATAGTAAAGGCTGCTAGTGTAGCCGGGTTTAAAAAAGGTTTGGACAAGTTCCTGAAGGAAAGGTCCATAAACCATTATTAAGAAGGGACCCAGGATATCAGTGCTTGACCCGGTACAAGCATTGTGGAACCTGTGTCCCTTGGGGAAACTGCTAGGTACGTATGACCTAGATTGGCCACTGTTGGAAACAGGATACTGGGCTTGATGGACCTTGGTCTGACCCAGTATAGCATATCTTATGTTCTGCCCTGTACAGCTTTAGCCACTGCAGTGGGTGGCCTGCTAGGGCCAAGTGCAGAGTCCATGTACTGCGGCGCTCCTGCCCCGCTTTAGGGCTAAAGACAGGAGCGGGGCCTATTGCCTCGTGAGGAAGGAGTTTAAAACCTATTCCCCTGGAATACTGGGTACTGTAGTTCTTCTACTCCTTTCGCTCTGAAATAAAGTGTAGTTGTGCGCCAGAGACGGTAAGGCTTATTTGCAAGTATTTTTATTATGGTTAAGGTTATTCTTCCATCGCATGACAAATTCAGAAATATGAACAAAACAGGTGCTTTTAACACGAACAGAATGAACTCAGGTAAAGTCAACTTAAAGTAGAAATTCAGCTTTGCTTCTAAGCAGTTTTACTCAGCTCTGCCCCAAGAGGTCATTTACTTTAAATGCAGCCTCTTCCACACACTGTTACGTTCACAGTGCTAGGTCACTTCAGGTGCAGGTAATTACAGCTTTCTAAGCATGGCAGCAAAACAGCTCCGTTGTATTTCAATTCATACATGGCATAACCAGTTTCTTCAGTTTGGTAATTCCACACAACAAATGGTACAGTCCATGCTCTCACAGTCAGGTAAGATAGAATCAACTTGCATTAATTCCTCAGACTGTATAGAATTATTAGCTTCCTGCAATACTGGCTGTCTGTTTGCTTTTAGCTTTAAAAACTCTTTAAGATCCTGGAGAAGCAATTCAGCCTGTTGTCTGCTAGATAAGGAATTGTTATCAGTTATTAAACTTCCCTCTTGATTAAGGCTGTTTCCCTTTTCCTCTCTCAGGTTAAGTGAATCAGAGTAACTCTTAGGCTCTTTTGTTAAGGCTTCAAATATAGGAAACTTGAGTTTACCTTCACTCTGGAAAGTCCTCTGCAAATCACTTACTTGTTGCCAAGCTTCTCTTGTCTTAGGTGGCTCAGACGTTATCCAGCTGTGAGAGTTCCCGTGCCTCTCTGGGTCAAACTGTAATTCCAAGAATGAGTTCTTTTTTTCTCTTGCCTGCCGTGAAGGCTTCCTCTCCCAGGGCTCTGCCTTCCTCCAGGTGTCTATTCCAGGGCTAGGTCCACTTTCCTCAGGACTTCCATTTATTGCCTCTGAACAGATTCTTGCAGGTCTTCTTCTACTGCTTCGGCTCAGTCTTTGGCTGCTAGCCTTCTCTCTCTGACTGCTGCTCCTCTGACTGGTCACGCTGCTCTGACGGTTCCCTGGGCTCCTCTCTTTCCAGCTGCTCTTCTCCTTCCCTTTCTTTTTTTTTTTTTATAGTAGTTTTTATTCAGTTTTAACATATAAAATAACAATACAAACGATCGTGGTATAACAGGATACAAGCAGATGCTATTGATCAAAATAGCAAAAGAATATAATAACTTGAACAAGACAGTACAATAACGTTAACAAGAACTAGTATCAGTCCATGCCAGCACGCCACCCTCCCTTTCTCCGTTCAATGTGGTTACAGCAGAGACCATTCCACAAGGCAGCCTCCAGCAATCACTTTCATCAAACATAATTTTGTAAAGCTGACCATTTCTTACTGAGTTTACCAGACCATGGGTTCTTGGCTATATAAATCTCTTCGTAGGTCTTATGTAGGATTAAGAGACTCCACCAATGCTCGAAACAAGCTTTGTCGAGATTCTTCCAGTGTATTAGAACTATTTTAAGCGCTATCCCGAGCATTAAGTCCAGCAGTTTACTATCCCATTTCATCAGAGTAGGTTCCAGAGCTATGGATTTATAGATCACTATCCGATAAGTGATAGGAGTTTGTAAGTTGAGGATCTGTGATATGCGTTCCCAAACTCTGTTCCAATATATTTCCAGGGATTTACAATGGAACAACATATGTGCCAGTGTCCCAATTTCCATGTGACAGGACCAACATCGATTTCCCTCCTGTAGTGTCCATTTCATTTTTTTAGCCGGTGTAATATGCGCTCGATGTGCTATAAAGTACATAGATTGTGTGAGAGACGCTGCTCTCGTGGCACGTATTTGAGTTCCCCAAAAAGTGTCCCAATTTTCCGGAGGTAGATCTTGACCGGTTTCAGTAGCCCACACCGACTGTGTCTTAGAACATGTCTGGTCACTTTTGGATCGGAGAATCGCAACACATCTCGAAACAGCTTTGGCATCTGTTTGTAATTCTTGAAGTTTCTGTCGCAGCGGCCATCCTGTACGTATCAAGACAGGTGACACACCCGCTTTGCTCATGCAGTATCGGAGCTGACACCATTGGAAATAGCATGTATTAGGCAATCGGAATTCCGTTCTTAATCTGTCAAAGGTTTTAAATGCACTTCCATTGATCAGTTGTCCAATGGTGATAAGATCATGTTCCACCCATTTTTTCCATAAGACAGGCTTCCCTCCGATGATAAGGCGCGGGTTCAGCCATATGGGCATATCTGCGGCGAAGTCATCCCCTCCATCGATACATGATGCCAATAATCGACAGGCATGCTGTGTTTCTCGGATAATAGCATTATGTGGTGCAGTCTGGTCTACTACTGTGCCTACCAGTAGCCATGTAGGTAGGGGGGAATGTAGGGCCCGCTCCACACTCAGCCATCTAGGTCCTTTATCCGTGTCGTCAGAGTCGACCCATTGAGCACCCTGCTTTAAAAGAGAGGCAGTGTGCAGCCAGCCGAGATCTGGGAAATGGACACCTCCTTGTGTATTAGGTAACTTCAGTTTCCAGGCAGCTATTCGAGGTACTCGGTTGTTCCATAGAAAGGCTATCAGTTGACTATTCATTTTCTTATAGAAGGCTGACGGGAAACGTAAGGGTATCATGCTTAAGATATAGCTGAGTTTTGGTACCAACATCATTTTTATCGTTTCTAGCCTGCCCCACCAGCTCAAATGAAGGGGGGTCCACTTGCAGATGTTATCATGTACAATTTCTTGACACATCTTAATGTTGATTGCGACAGTCTCTTCCAAGGTGGTGCCATAGGTCACGCCCAGGTATCTAAAGGATGACTTCTCATATTGAAAGGGGTATCCACGCATCATTTCTTCGCTGACCTGTTCATTCAGAGGAATAATTGTTGTTTTATTCAGATTTACTTTATATCCGGATATCGCTGAGTATGTATCTATGAGTTGCAGTGTTTCAGGAAGGTCTGATGGTTGTAGAAAAATGAGCAGGTCATCGGCATATGCTGACAATTTACAGGGACCATCAGCCAACTCAATTCCTTTTATGTTTTCCTTCTGTCGGAGCGCTATTAATAAGGGTTCCAGGGCTAAATTAAAAAGCATCGGTGACAGGGGGCAACCCTGTCTGGTCCCTCTTTGCAACTGAAAAGGGGCTGAGAGGTGTGAGTTGACCGCTATTCGAGCTGTGGGTTTGGTATATAACAATTCAACGCGTTTTAGGAACTTTTCTCCTATCCCAAACCACCGTAGGGATCGAAATAGAAAGGACCATTCCAGTCGATCGAAGGCTTTTTCGGCATCCAATGCTAGCCCTATCAGGGGCTCGGCCTTGGTCTTGGCAGATGCCAGTACATGTGCCAATAATCTTCCATTATCTGTAGTGGATCTGTTTTGTATAAATCCACATTGATCCTCATGTATCAAATCTTTTAAGATCCGTTCTAATCGGTTAGCAAGCACTTTAGCATAGATTTTATAATCAGAGTTTAGGAGAGAGATGGGTCTGTAATTCTCTATCTTTTGTGTATCCCTACCCGGTTTCAGGTGAATTACCACCACAGCCTCTGCCAGGGCTCCAATCTCTGGAGATTCATCTTGCAGGCCACTGTAGTAGATCTGTAGCATGGGAGCCAATTGAATGCAATATTTAGTATAGAATTCCAGTGGGATACCATCTGGACCGGCGGCTTTGCCACGAGCCATCTGTTTGATCGCATCTTGTATTTCAGTTACTGAGATCTCTTGTTCCAGTGTTCGACTTTGATGACTGGTTAATGTGGGTCCTACTATCTTGGAGACAAAATCTTCAAAGGCTCTGTCACTACATTGGGTATCTGAGCGATATAGTTCCTCATAGAATTCTTTGCAGCGGTCTAGTATTTTGTCAGATCTCAGTAGAAGACCCCCGGAATTGTCCTGCAACGCCGCTATAGTGGTCTTGCTGGTTTTTGGTCTGAGCTGCCGAGCTAAAATGGATCCAGAGCGGTTGCTTTCATAGTAGTATATACTACGTTGTAGCTGGATACTACTCAGTGCTTCTTTGTTGAGGAGAGCATTATATTGGTATCGCAATTTTTGGAGTCTAATCAATATCATTGAGTCAGCTCTTTTGGCTAGTAACCTTTCCCCAGCTTTTATTTGGAGTTCCAATTCATCTTTTTCTTTTTTCCTGGCTTTACGCCGTCTAATGGTGTAGGTGGTAATATGAGCTCGTATGGTCGCTTTAAAACCTTCCCACCAGCTCCAGATGGAGGTATCAGTGGGTGTATTATATTTAAAGTAGGTCTCAATTTCCCCTGACAGTAGCTGTACAAAGGAGTCATCTGCTAGTAGGGATTTATCAAATGTCCATCTTGGCGGAACATGCTGTGTAACGGTGGTATTCAATACTAGGGAGACAGCGGCGTGGTCCGATACCGTTGTAGCATATATCTCTGCGGACAACACTTGGGACATCAGCTCTGTGGACAGTAGGAAGAAATCGATTCTTGTTTGGGTATTGTGTGGGATGGAATAAAATGTGTAGTCTCTTTCTTGGGGATGAAGTAGGCGCCATGGGTCTACCAAGTGTAGCTCTGTTATGATGCCTTTAAGAATCGCCTGCGATTTGACTTTGTCTACAGCCCGATAGGGCGTGCGATCTAGCAGTGGATCCAAGATGACATTGAAATCGCCCCCTAATATGATATTGGTGTGAGCTGTGGCTGTAACTTCTTTAGCTATCAGTTTGAAAAAGTTAGGGTCATCGAGGTTGGGCGCGTAGATATTGAAGAATGTGTAAAGCTGTTGATTTATTTTCATCGTCACTCTGGCCCATCGACCTAGCGGATCAATCTGTGTGTCGGTAATGGCGGATTGCAGGAATTTGCGCACTAATATTATTACCCCCCCTTTGCGTTGAGTGGCAGAGGCCGAGGCCGCCACCAGGAAATATTTAGAGGTTACTTTCTGCGATTCAGTATCTGTTAAATGTGTCTCTTGTAAGAGGGCAATATCTGCTTTTTTTTGCTGGCAGTACGCTAAAATCTTCTTTCGCTTGACAGGGCCAGTAATACCTTTTACATTTAACGAAAGCATTAAAAGATCACTAGACATCAACGTTGGAATAAGCTGTCTTATAGGTGAAGGCTATCCTATGGATAGGCCTGCCGCGTACTTGCATTTTGCATGTATGTGGAGGGTTTTGTACTGGACTGGACTGACACAAACAACTGCATAACTGGCAAACATTGTATCGCTAAGGTGAACACAATCCACTAAAACAGTAACCAACCCCGACCTCCCGTTGCCACCCCTACATTTCAAGCAGAAATATCTGTTTAATTAAAACTATTTAGAACAACAGAAATACAATCAATGAGGTGTTTAACAAGGCTTAAGGCGTTCTAAAATTTGTGAGAACGCACGGCCGCACCCCCTGAGTATATGCTGAGTTCTCTACACTGCGTGAGAGATCAGAATATTGACCTCAGGTTTCCATACCGCATTTTTCTTGTAGGAAAGTTTTCAGTTTTTCAGCTTCAACAAAATTCCTCGTTTCATTATGCAGCGTGACCCGCATGGTTCCTGGGTAGTATAGCCCGTATCTTGCCTGTGCACTTTGTAGCATGGGTCTGCAGGCCAGCAATGCTTTTCTCCGATCTACCGTTTGCTTGCTCAAATCCGGATAGAGTGCCACTTTGTGTCCCTGGATTTGCAGTGATCCGGCCTTCCGTGCAGCTTGAAAGATCTGTAGGACCTGTGGGTATCTCAGTACCTTCATTATGAGTGGGCGCGGGTATCGTGTGTTTTCAGCTTTGTGTGTTGGGATTCGATGGGCCCGTTCTAGTTCAAAAGGCCTTGCAAAGACAAGCTGCAGCATCTCCGGTATGGTTTTTTCCAGAAATCCAATCGGATCGGTACCTTCAGCGCCTTCAGGGACTCCAACAAGGCGGATATTATTTCTACGGGTATGGTTATTTTGATCTTCAATCAGATTTTCTATGTGCCGGACTCGTTTGACCAAAGGGCCCAGCTGTTCTAATGCAACGCCATGCTTCTGGGTTTGTAATTCAACTGCATTAAGTCGAGTGGTGATGGCGAGGAGTTTCTCTTTTACCTCCAGCAAGTCTTCTTGAATCATGTTCAGTGAACTAGAATTGGCTGCAATCATTTCTTTAACGCATTTCAATTCCTGTAGCACTTCACGTAGGCCACCGGCAGTCACTCCCTCCTTCTCTCCCGCGGCCATTTTCTGCGGGGAACCCACTTCGGGTTTGGATCGTTTCGCTGCTGAGCCGGATCCCTGTGGAAATTCCAGCCGGGCAGGCTTCAGGGATGCCATCCAGCTGTATTGCGGTGTTATTGATGTAGGTAGGGGGTACAAACTTCAATGTAATACCGGGATATGTTCAGGATTCTTGGGCAGCTACGGGAACAAAAATTCAGGCGTCCATTCTGTTCAGTGGCTAGCTCCGCCCCTCCTCTCCTTCCCTTTCTGATTAGCAAAGCCATACTCCGGTTTAAAACCAGGTTCTCTTCCTGACACGCCCCTTCCAAGCACTGGGCGTGCCCAATCAGGACTGCAGGACTCCTCCCCTGGGCTGGTCTCCATGCTCAGCTCAGCAGAACGGAGTATCTCTTTCTTTCTAGCACTGACACTCTGGCATAAATCCTGTTGTACTCCAGGATTTTCATCTGTTTCCATAGCCTCAGGAGGGCGCTCTTCACCACAGTACATGTCAGAGTCTTCATCGGTTTCCTCTTCTGAAAGGGCAAGTCCTCTTTGCGTTGCAATGTTGTGAAGTATGCATCAAGTGGTGAAGATGGTGCACACCTTTTGTGGGCTATATAGGAGTTCCCCTCCACTCCTGTCTAGGTTCCTGAAACAGCTTTTCAGGATATTAAAGTTGCACTCTTTAACGGATCCCATGCAATAGTGTGTCTGGTTGTATCTTTCCTCCAGTGCTCTGTGGGTTGTCTGACAGGCATTAGCAACCAAGTTCTCAGTGGATAGTCCCTATCTCCTATGGGTATGGACAGAAATGGAAAGGCATTGTTAGGATCTATGAGCATTATTAGACAAAGAGCAGCATATTGTATAGAGGATGTAAGTGGTCCCAGAGCCACTGCACATATGCCTTCCTTTAGATGCAGGGCATTCACAGCATGTGCTTTCATGCAGCTTTTGCCTCCTTCCTGTGTATCCTCCTGGCTGCCACATTAAGGAGGAATGACAAGTATTAATGCAAGTAAAGAGAGTGTACTTGCAGTGTGTAGTGCAGTGTGCAAACAGAGTGTCAAGAGTGGGTGGTGGAGTTCATTCCATTTTACCACACTTTTTTACCATTGGGGCACTCTTGCCCTAGTCTGGACTGGGTTAGCACAAAGGAATCATGACAGGAGCTAGGGTATCTGGCACAGACACTGGTGATGATGTGCCCCACATAGGGTTACCAACTTTTTCACCGAGAAAAACCCGACACCTGTGGCTCGCCATGCTCCACCCATTCTCCGCCCCTAGTCCCACCCCTGCCCCGCCCCCAGCCCCACCCACAAAAATTACCGAGGATACGTGTAGGCTAACTTCCTTGGTCATATAATAATTAAACTGGGAACCCCAAAATCCAAACATGAAATGTACAACACTGGAGAAATAAAACTATAAAGTAATTTCCTCTTGCACTAAACAAAAACGCAAAGATGTTATCAATACACACTTCCCAGACCAAACATATTCCAGCTAATAAATTCAAAATAAAAAGTATTTTTCTACCTTCTGTTTGGGCGTTTTATTTTCAGTTGCAATTGCTCCAGTCACTTTCTTCTGGTTTCTTCATGTCTTCTGCGAGCTATCCATTTGTCCTTTCTTCTCTTTTAGATGTTTTCCATTCTCTCTCTATTTCTGCTTTAACATACTGATTGTTTCCCTTTTGCTCTTTCCCCCAATTCTTTCCTTATTCCTTTATCATCCATTTAAATTTCACCCTTCCATTCTCAAGCCCCTCACTCTCCCAATACCCAGCCCATCATAGACTTTTCTTCCACACAAAATATTCTTTCCCCTCTCCATTCTCATTCCCCATCTATTCTAGTCCTCCCCCAAAATCAGTTCCCTTATAGTTCTAGACCCACCCAGCATCCACTCCCTTCTAATCCCATTCTCCCATGCCCCACATCAGCCCATTTCCAGTCCTAGCCCCCCCCCCATCACAGCCCATTTCCAGTCCAAGTCCCCCATCACAGCCTATTTCCAGTCCTAGGCCCCCCCCCATCACATCCCATTTGCAGTCCGAGTCCCCCCGCACCATCACAGCCCATTTGCAGTCCTAGCCCCCCTAATCACAGCCTATTTCCAGTCCAAGTTCCCCCTCCCTCCACCATAGCCCATTTCCAGTCCAAGTTCCCCCCCCCCCATAGCCTTTTTCCAGTCCAGGTCCCCCTCCCCATCACAACCCATTTCCAGTCCAAGTCCCCCCCCCATAGCCCTTTTCCCGTCCCGGTCCCCCTCCCCAATAAAAACCCATTTCCAGTCCATGTCCCCCCCCCCCACATTGCCCTTTTACAGTCCAGGTCCCCCTCCCCATCACAGCCCATTTCTTTCCAGTCCAATGCCCCCCATAGCCCTTTTCCAGTCCAGGTCTGTCCCCCCCTTCACAACCCATTTCCAGTCCATGTACCCCCTAATCACAGCCCATTTCCAGTCCAAGTCCCCCCCCATAGCCCTTTTCCAGTCCACGTTCCCCCCCCATAGCCCTTTTCCAGTCCAGGTCCCCCTCCCCATCACAACCCATTTCCAGTCCATGTCCCCCCCCAGCCCTTTTCCAGTCCTGTTCCCCCCCCCAGCCCTTTTCCAGTCCAGGTCCCCCTCCCCATCAAAACCCATTTCCAGTCCATGCCCCCCCCCACATAGCCCTTTTACAGTCCAGGTCCCCTCCCATCACAGCCCATTTCTTTCCAGTCCAAGTCCCCCCCCCCCCCATAGCCCTTTTCCCGTCCAGGTCCCCCTCCCCATCAAATCCCATTTCCAGTCCAGGTCCCCCCCCCCCACAGCCCTTTTACAGTCCAGGTCCCCTCCCATCACAGCCCATTTCTTTCCAGTCCAAGTCCTCCCCCCCCCACATAGCCCTTTTCTGGTCCAGGCCCCCCCCCCATCACAACCCATTTCCAGTCAAATTCCCCCTCCTAGCCCTTTTCCAGTCCAGGCCCCCTCCCCCCATCACCGCCCAGGCAGTCCTTGGGCCCCCCCCCAAACCGTGGCTGTCTGAGGCTTTAGAGGGAGCTGGGGAAGCCCGCGCGAGGCCCCGGCTCCCTCTGAACAGCTGCCAGCGTGAAGAGCCTTTTCCTTCACGCTGGCGGCTGTTCCTGTGAAGCCGCGAATGCTGGGAAAGGTTAAAGGGCATTGCCTTTAACCTTTCCCACCAATCGCGGCTTCACAGGAACAGCCGCCAGCGTGAAGGTAAAGGCTCTTCACGCTGGCGGCTGTACAGAGGGAGCCGGGGCCTCGCGCGGGCTTCCCCGGCTCCCTCTGAAGCCCTCCGGGTTGGGAGAAAAGCCGGTTTTTTTGCTCTGGCCGCTCCCGATCTTGCGGCCAGAGCAAAAAAACCGGCTTTTCAAGGGCCGGTTTTGCCTCTGCGCCGGCAGCCGGCCTGGCCATGGAAAAACCGGCCAGGCCGGCTGAAAACCGGCCAGTTGGCAACCCTAGCCCCACAATGCATACCACATGCATATTCATGGCGTGGTAGCGCCTGCAGTTTCTGAAAGCTCTCTCTTCCTGGCCTGGTGGTGCAGAGAGGTGCAGTCTGTGGCCCTCAATACAGAAGGGAACTGAGCAATAGCATATAATTCTCCATAGTCTGCTCTCTGGTGTTTGGAAAGGCGATAAAATCCTTCAGCCTTCTGACCATTGCTTGCAAGAAGACCTCTATGTAATGGCAGGCTGCAGACTGGGTGATTCCTGATGTGCTTCCTATCACTTGCTGGAAACTGCCTGTAGCCAAAAATGCTAGTGCAGTGGCCACCTTAACATGCACTGGCAGCGCATGGATCCTCAGAGTTGGTGCCTAGAAGTAATTACTCATCAGGTCACAGATCTCAGCTATGGAGACTTTGTTAAACTTGTGTCTTTGGAATAGCTCCTCCTCCTCTATAAGATTGAGGAAGCTCACTCTTACCCTATATCTCCACTGGGCCCTGTACCTCCATCTTCTGGACTGGCCCTGGGTCTCTCTCGGACTCTGTCTCCTCTGCAGCCTCTTACCATACCATCAGATGATAGGCATTGCTGACTGTGGAAATGGCAACATCTGTAGGCAGAGGAATAGTCTAGTGGTTACAACACTGGCTTGGGAACAAGGAGCACAGGGCTCAATTCCCACTAACACTCCTTGTGGCCTTGGGCAAGCTGCTTAACCCTCCATTGTCTCAGAAGAATCCAGGTTATCAATGTCCCTGTTTAATGTATGTTACCAAGTTTAAATGACAATGTAACCTGCTTTGACTTAGTATAAAAAGCTTGTCAAATAAATAGGGTTTGTGATTGTCCCGTCAGCTATTCAATGCTATGATGGCTAAACAGCAGTCCTAGCTTTAACAGATAAATGTCATCTACTGGTCACTAAGATAGAACTGAATATCACCAAAACCTTTGGTCCTGCCCACGCAATGTCCCCATGGTTATCCAGATCTCCACCAGAGGTTTGTAGTGATATTCAGTAGGCCACCACTGACCACAGGCTCGTCTGGATATGTGTGCCATTTGTCCAGCTGACCCTTTGAATACTGTCTTGCAAATACATCATTGCTGAGGAATTAGTAATCCCTGTGACTGTGTGTATATGGTGTTAGAGTGTGAGTGTGTGTATGTACCTCTGTTGTGGGTTCTGTGTATGGTTGTGTCTAGGGATGGGGACAGCTGGAGTGGTGTAGTATTTCTGGAGGATGGAGTTTTGGAAGGTGGGGATAGATGCAGAGAGGTAGTTTTAGGGGTGGGGTAATTTGCAGGGTGGTGGGGCAGTTGTGGCAGGAGATTTTGGGGTTGGGGGAAGTTATATGGGGGAGCGTTTGAGGGTGAGGTGATGAGACAACTGTGGGAGTAATTTTGGGCAGTTGGACATTTTGAAAGATGGTGGGGCACTTTTTAGGGGTGGGGAAGTTGTCAGGGAATATTTTTTTAATGATGGAGCAATGTGTGTGGTGGTGGGACAGTTGTGTGATGGTAGGTTTGGGGGATGGAAAGTTTGTGGGGCAGTGGGGCAGATGTGGTGGGGTACGTTTTGGTGGTGGGGCAATTGAGATGTAGTTTATGGGGATAGGGCAATTGGCAGGATGGTGGGGTATTTGCAGGGAGTTAGGTTTTTGGGGTAGGGCACTTTGCGGTGTGATGGGGCACTTGTGGATGTTTTTAGGGAGGTAGAGCAGTTTGCAAGGTGGTGAGTCAGCTGTCTAGAGGTATTTCTTTTAAGGGTGGGGTGCTTTTGGTGGGGTGTTAGTGCAGTTGTCAGGGAGTAGTTTTTGGAGTTGGGGCAGTTGGGGGGTTGGGAGGGAAGAGAACAGGGAGAGGGAGGTTAAAAGGAGGAATTCTATAACTGTTATATTTCACTGTATGTAAGTTTCTATGCTACAGAAGTCGGAACTCCTTCTCCCATATGGACTATTTTAACATATAGCACAATGAATATTACACTCAACACAGGGTAAAACAGAATTCTTTAGAACCTTAAAGAAGTAAAATAACTCAACACATTTCCTTCTTGAGATATCTTTAAATGAGTGTGAAATACATTCTGTTCAGTCCAACATGATTGCTATTCAAATAGAATGCATTTAAAACTGATTTTAGGGACATTTAAATGACATTTGGGCTGAATTTGATATGAGACCCATTTTTATAATAACACACAACTAAAAATATCGCTATACAGAATCAATGGATTTTCCTTATGAGTGCTTTTTGTCCATTAAAAAAGAACAACTTACTCATATTAATCCAGCTGTGTAATGAGTTTTGGTAGTGATTGTGGAAATTCTCATGAGAATGCTCTACTGAATTAATTGGAAATGAATATGGCCTGATGAATTAATATGAACTACTTTGAACCAAAGGGTGGGGGGTGTGGAGCTGGACTTAATTCAATCTGGAAACAATACAGACACCAGTGATTACTGAAATATGAGCTATGAGTCATACTGGTGAATCGATTTGAGTTTCTTGTGATCTGTGCAATCCACCCCATCCAAATAGAAAAATGAATTTTTTCCTTCTTGGACAGCAGGGTGATGGATTCTGAAGCCTGAGCACACTCCCCTCCATCCACTGATTGAGTCAGAGCACGTGAGGAGTCCTGGATGAATTAATCTCCACTTTAGCTCGAAAGAGCATTTCTCCCACTTGTCTGGCAGAAGACGGATTTTGTAAGCTAGAGCAGAGTCGTCTTCTCATATAGGATATGAGCAGAGAGGTAATAAGTCTGGGGAATCTCCTTCCACCCTTTCTACTATAAGAAATGAGTTTGTGCAGATCCTGGACTCACATATGGTCCCATCTTGAGGAGGGGAAGGAGAGGCTGTGATGCTTTCTGCTATACCAGAGGTCTCCAAATTATGGCTTGCAGACCAAAGCTGGCCTATAGACCACTTTGTCCTCCTGATGCCAGATGGACTCTGGCCCATCCAAATTTTAATCCTCTCCCTTCCACTGCTGCTTCTGCCACCATATCCCACCAGGCCTGAAGCAGCGGTAGTGGCAGAAATGAAAGAAACTCTACTACATGTGTTCCGGAATCTTCCTTGTTCTCTGCCACATCCCATCCCTTGCTAGGAACAGAAAGCTGAATCAGAGAGGGTGTGTGAAGCAGCAGAGTACAGGGAATGCTCTGGGACAAACATGGTAGAGTCTTTACTTCTTCAGAAAAGGGCATCATTTTAGAAGTCTTAGTAATGATTTGGACATCTGAAAAAGTGCATGTTGATGTCCAAATGATGGAGATGTCCCCAGAGCCATTTTAACAGATGCTCTAGAGACATCCCCAGCACATGTATATATAAATATAGAGCCAGAAGCAACAGAAGTTGAACAAGCTTCCCTGGATTCAGCTCTCCTAGAGCAAGAACCTATGGACTGCTCTCTGAGTAGAAGGTATTCCAAGTTATGAAAAGAAAAAGAAAAGGAAATGTTCTAAAGCTGAAGCATTTGTTTAAAGACAGCTGGGGAGATGACAAAGGGTACAGGTAAATGGAGTTCACTCTGAGGGAGAAGGAGGTTACCAGTGGAGTGCCGCAGGGATCTGACCTTGGTCCGATTCTTTTTAACATCTTTGTTAGTTATATTGCGGAAGGACTGTTGGGTAAGGTTTGCCTCTTTGCAGATGATACCAAAATCTGCAACAGAGTAGACATCCATGAAGGTGTAGGTAACATGAGGAGAGATCTAGCTAAGCTTGAAGAATGGTCTAGAATTTGGCAGCTGAGATTTAATGCTAAAAAATGTAGGGCCATGCATTTGGGGGGTGCGGTACAGTATAGGGTATGATGTACCTCTGCCCACGAAAGAAGAACGGGACCTAGGCATGATTGTGTCTGATGATTTCAAAGTAGCTAAACAGGTAGAAAAGGCAACGATGAAAGCTAGAAGGATGCTTGGGTGCATAGGGTGCGGAATGGCCAGCAGAAGAAAGGAGGTGATAGTGCCTCTGTATAAGTCTTTGGTGCAACCTCATTTGGAGTATTGTGTGCAATCTGGAGACCACACCTTCAAAAGTATATTAAAAATGTTGGAGTCGGTGCAGAGGGTGGCTACTAAAATGCTTAGTGGTTTTCGTTATAAAGCATATGAGGACAGACTTAAGGATCTTAATATGTATACTTTAGAGCAAAGGCGGTACAGAGGTGATATGATTGAGACATTTAACTACTTCTGTGGCATAAATGCACAGGGGGAGAGCCTCTTTTGATTGAAAGCAAGCTCTGCTATGAGGGGACATAGGAAGTGGGTGAAAGGAAATAAACTCAGGAGTAATAAGCGGAGATATTTCTTTACGGAAAGAGCGGTAGATGTGTGGAATAATCTCCCAGTGGAGGTGGTAGAGATGAGGGAGGTAGTAGAGAGGAGGACAACCAGTGGGACACTGTGATACCTGGGTATAAACTATATCGTAATGATAGAGCTGATCAAACTGGTGGAGGGGTTGCGCTCTATGTTAGAGAGGGCATTGAGTCAGAAAGGATTAAAGTTTTGCAGGAAACAAAATTTGCTGTAGAATCTCGATGGATTGCAATTCCATGTAAAAAGGGGAAGGCAATGGCAGAGGGGGTGTACTATCGACCGCCTGGCCAGAATGAACAAATGGATGATGAAATGCTCAAAGAAATCAAGGGAGCTAACAAAACTTACAGCACAGTAATAATAATGGGTGATTTCAATTACCCTGGTATCGACTGGGTCAGTGTCACGGCAGGACATGCTAGGGAGATAAAGTTCCTAGATGAAATAAATGACTGCTTCTTGGAGCAGCTGGTTCATGAACCGACTAGAGGTGAAGCCATATTGGACCTAGTCCTTAGTGGAACACCAGATCGGGTGCAAGAGATAAGGGTGTTGGGGCCACTTGGCAATAGTGATCATGGCATGATCGTGTTTGATTTAATTAGTGGAGGAGGGATAGTAAGGAAATCCACAGTACTACCTTTTAACTTTCGAAAGGGAGACTATGATAAAATGAGGAAAATAGTTAAGAAAAAACTAAAAGGAGCAGTTGCAAAGGTTAAAGACTTACATCAAGTTTGGGTATTGTTGAAAAATACTATCTTGGAAGCCCAGACCAGCTGTATTCCACACTTTAAGAAAAGTGGAAGGAAGTCCAAAAAACTGCCAGCATGGTTTAAAGGTGAGGTCAGAGAGGCAGTTGTTGCCAAAAAAGCATCTTTCAGGAAATGGAAAAAAGAGCCAAACAATGAAACCTGGAGACAGCACAAGCACTGGCAAGTTAAATGCAAGGCATTGATAAGGCAGGCAAAAGGAGAATTTGAGAAGAAGCTTGCTGCAGAAGGAAAAACGTATAATAAAGACTTTTTCAAGTACATTTGTAGCAAAAAACCTGTGAGAGAGTCAGTTGGTCCATTTGATGATAGAGGGGTTAAAGGGGCACTAAGAGGTGACAAGGCGATAGCGGAGAGACTGAATGAATTCTTTGCTTCGGTCTTTACTGAGGAAGATGTAGGGAAGTTACCCAGGACTGAAGCGGTATTTAAAGGTGCAGAAGAACTGAAGGAAATATCAATACATCGAGAAGATTTATTACAACTATTTGATAAGCTAAAGAGTAACAAATCACCTGGACCGGATGATATACATCCAAGGGTGCTGAAAGAACTGAAATATGAGATTGCAGACCTGCTATAAGTAATTTGTGAACTATCATTAAAATCATCTGTAATACCTGAAGATTGGAGGATGGCGAACGTAACACCAATTTTTAAAAAGGGTTCCAGGGGTGATCCGGGAAACTACAGACCGGTGAGCCTGACATCGGTACCGGGAAAAATGGTAGAAACCATCATAAAGAACAAAATTGCTGAACATGTAGATAATCATGGCTTAATGGGAGACTGCCAACATGGCTTTAGACAAGGACGATCTTGTCTTACTAATTTGTTATGTTTTTTTGAAGGTGTGAATAAACAGGTAGACAAAGGTGAGTCGGTTGATATAGTGTATTTGGACTTTCAGAAAGCCTTTGACAAGGTCCCTCATCAGAGACTTTTGCCAAATCTCACTACGAAACAATGAGAACTGTGATACGAAATGTAAAAATGTAAAAATGTAGATATGTAAATCCTGAATCCGCTCCTTTAAACCATCTTCCTGTGTGCTGTGCTTTTCCCTTCAAATCAACGTGTTTATAACCCAAATTTTCTGTCATGATTGACATCATTCAACATGTAATCAAACCGCTATTGATCGCTGGAAGTAGCGGTATACAAATGTATACTAAATAAATAAATAAATAAAATAAAGAGTCATGGTATAGGAGGCAGTGTACTATTGTGGATTAGGAACTGGTTAAAATATAGAAAGCAGAGGGTAGGGCTAAATGACCAATTTTCCCAATGGAGAAAGGTGAATAGTGGAGTACCTCAGGGATCTGTGCTGGGTCCGCTGTTTTTTGACATATTCATAAATGACCTGTAAAAGGGAATAACAAGTGAGGTTATCAAATTTGCAGATGACACAAAACTATTTAAAGTTGTTAAAACCCAAGAGGATTGTGGAAAATTGCAAGAGGATCTTGATAAATTGGAAGACTGGACATCAAAATAGCAGATGAAATTTAATGTGGACAAGTGCAAAGTTATGCACCTAGGGAAGAACAACCCAAACTATGGTTACACGATGCAAGGTTCCACATTAGGAACCACCATCAAGGAAAAAGAGTTAGGCGTCATTGTGGATAACATATTAAAACCCTCCGCCCAGTGTGTAGCGGCAGCCAAGACCAAATAGAATGCCAGGTATCATAAGGAAAGGAATGGAAAATAAAACAAAGGATATTATAATGCCTCTATATCGTTCCATGGTGAGACCGCACCTTGAATATTGTATGCAATTCTGGTCGCTGTATCTTAAAAAGGATATAGCGTTATTAGAAAAGGTTCAGAGAAAAGCCACCAAAATGGTAAAGGGGATGGAAGGATACCCCTATGAAGAAAGGCTAAAAAGGTTAGGGTTCTTTAACCTGGAAAAGAGACAGCTGAGGGGAGATATGATAGAAGTCTATAAATTAATGAACGGAGTGGAACGGGTAAACGTACAGTAGATCAATTGGTTACATTATCAGAATATAGAAAGACTAGGGGACATGCAATGAAGCTACAGGGTAAACTATTTGAGACTAATAAAAGAAAATATTTTTTCACTTAACGTGTAATCAAACTCTGGAATTTGTTACCGGAGTATGTAGTAAAGGCTGTTAGTGTAGCTGGGTTTAAAAAAGGTTTGGACAAGTTGCTGGAGGAAAGGTCCATAAACCATTATTAAAAAGGGACCCAGGATATCAATGCTTGACCCAATACAAACATTGTGGAACCTGTGTCTTTTGGGGAAAGTGCTAGGTACGTATAACTTAGATTGGCCACTGTTGGAAACAGGATACTGGGCTTGATGGACCTTGGTCTGACCCAGTATGGCATATCTTATGTTCTTATGTTCAGTATCTAAATTCAAAAAAGCATGGGATAAACACAGAGGTTCTCTAAAGGAAAAGAGGGACTATTATAATGGTTGATATGGAAGGGCCAGGGCCATATTGAGACAGAATCGCACCCAGTGCAACTTGCAGATTGGGCACTCGCCCTCCCCCTTATCCCCATACCTCTGTCCAGTGCTGCTTGCTCTTGCCCTGTTGCTGCCACTCTCTGTTTTTGTCATGGTGGCACCGGCAGCGGGGAAAGAGCAGGCAGCGCTGGACAGAGGTATGGGGAGGAGGGGGCCGCACCCGATCTGCAAGTCACCGGCACTTTAAGCAGATCTGTCCCTCCCTGCTCTGACGTCGCATCAGAGGAGTGGGGGGCCAGACCTGCTTAAAGTGCTGTGAAAAGGTTTGGGGGCGCATTTTGGCTGTCTGCTGTTGTCCTGCTGCCACTGAGAGAAGAAAACGTGGCAGCGGCAGGGCAATAGTAGGCAGCCGAAATGCGCCCCCAAGTCTTTGTGCCCTGTGCGGCTGCACCGCCTGCACAGGACTGGGTATAGTCCTGGGAAGGGCAGACTAGATAGGCCATGTAGTCTTTTTCTGCCGTCATGTTTCTATGTTTCAAGCTCAGCTTGCAGAGGGCGGTGGCTGTCTCATTTTCTGTTTCTCCTCAGCAGAGGGATTGTAACAGTAACAGAACTGTGGAACTGTGGAAAGACTGATTTGTGTTCTACTAATCTTTTGTTGAATAATGCTTACTGAAAGAGGAGAGTAACTGAGAGCCATAGTAACTGAATTCCAAGCTCAGAATGAGCATAATTGGAGCAACTGTGATGCTATAATCAAAGACTGGAGTGGATAAATGGCTATTCTCCTTTGGAATGCTGACAGACAAGATAAGAAGTCTGTCTGCATTTAAATAACCGGCTAAACCACACTCAATGCGATATTCAGCGGCTCTAAAATGTTACTGCCACTGGATATCCCTCCTACCCAGTTTAAACACCCTGATGCTAAGCAGTTAACAGCGGAGCATTCTGGGGGCGGTGACATAGGTTAGCCAGTCTGTTGCAATATTGAGTTGCTAGCCAGCTAACTTAAACTGGCTAAAGTTAGGCAGAAAAAAGGCTGTGCTAACGTTAGCCGGTTTAGCTATCCAGTCAGCAGCTGAATATCGCCGCTGATCGAATTGGGCAATTTGGATATTCAATACCAGTGGCTGGATATGGTCCCAGCATTGAATATTTGGGCACAGTTTAATGCAGCAATGGCTTAGCCCCTTTAACAGTGCTAGCTACCTCTTTTGAATATGGATTTTCTTATTGGTGTTCAGTATTTTGCTGAAGACTGTGAACAGTTTAAACTGCTGCATAAAGCAGAAAGCTGTTGGATGAGTTAAAAGGGGGAACTGGAAGAGTTCCAGTTTAGCCACGGAGGGAGAAGGACGCGAGTTAGAGCGCTTTCTGGCCCGCACAGATAAAACGGGTAGATTCAGCCTCCCCCGGCTAGAAATCCAAAGGGAAAAAGAGGTAACATGCCGAAGATAGTAAAAATTAAGCAAGGAGCCACTATCAAAGAACTATACGCGGCAAAAACGGGTGTAGGAAAAAAGACCCCGGAGAGCACGAGGGCCCTGACAGAGCCGGCATTTCCGAGCACATCTGTGGAGCAGCGGGAGGAAGAGGGAGAGGATGAGCCTCAGGCAGATTTAGCGGCGATACTGCGGGAGATACGGGAATCTAAGGAGGAAATTGTGGAGAGAGTACCCAACAAGTTGGAGGAAAAATTTGCCGGTATGGGAAAGCGCTTGGAGGAAGTAGAGGCCAGAGTTAGCCAGACGGAGGACTCTCAAGCGGCCCTTCAGCGTACAGTGAGCTCCCTACAGCATCAAGTTAAATGGCTGCACACAAAAACAGAAGATATGGAGAATAGAGATAGAAGATCCAACCTCAGAATTTTTGGTGTGCCGGAGGGGGAGGAGGGAGAGGACACTATCAGATTCATAAAAGATATATTGCTGCAGTGTTTCCCCTACCCCCCATCTCTGATGCCATTTGAAATAGAAAGAGCACACAGAGAACTGAGGCCGAGGCTTGAGGCAACAGCAGAGCCACGTGCTATTATTGTTAAATTACAGTATTTCCAGGATAGGGAGCACATAATAAAAGCAGCAAGGAGATCAAAGTATGTGACATACAAGGACTGGAAAGTGTATGTGTCCCCGGATTTGGCATATGAGACTGTTAAAAGAAGAAAAGAGTTGCTAAAAGTAAAGTACCCTCTAGCGAAAAAAGGAACTCAAATCGCGATCTGGTACCCAGCCAGGCTCGATGGTGGTGAAAGGAGTGAGGAAGTTCTTCAATACAGCAGAGGCCTTGGAGAAATTTTTGAAAACGCAGAGAGGGAAAGCTTTGGAGAACAATGAAGATCACAATGCAAGGGGCAATCGGGATACATACGAGGAGGCCGAGAGAGAGCTGCCGACGCTTGAGGAGTGAGAGAAGGCTAATTGAACAGGCTGAACTTTAGACGCTGATGTAAAAGGAGGGAGGAAGGAGAGGGTTTTTTTGAACTGTGCTGAAACTGTGTATGGTATTATAGAAGGGGGTTGACAATACAATAAGACATTATTAATAGAAAAAGGGAAGAGCTGTGAGAAAGAGAATGGGGATGGATTGAGGGGACTGAGAATGGGGAAAGGGGACAAGAGGGGGGGTACTGAATTGAGAGGTCCCCCACTGCCTCCACTTAGTCGGGGTGAGAAGGGAGTAAAAATGGGGGAAACCCGGGGGAGGTTAATGAAGGAGGGTGGGAGGTGGGGACAAGAAGGGGCGAAAGATGCAGGATAAAGGAGAGGGAAGAAATGTAAGGGTTGGGGCTAATGGAAGTCAATAATCAAAAAATTTGTGATGAGAGAGAGTGGATGGAGTGTGATATATTGAATAGTTGAAGGTTAAGTTATGAAAATGTTATATCGGTGCTCGTGCTGTCTGTGACCCTGCTGTTGCGTTATGGGAGGGAGAGGAAAAGGATGGAAACCAGTAGCAATGCCCATGAGGGAAGGGTATAGAGTTGCCTCCTTCAATGTAAGGGGGATTAATAGCCCTATAAAAAGAAAAAGGATTCTCACACAATTGAACAGAAACAAGATAGATATTGCCATGTTGCTAGAAACACATTTAACAAAGGAGGAACATGAGAAATTGAAATCCCAGTTGTTTGCGCAGATGTTTGGATCTGCATATAACTAAAAAAAAAGAGGGGTGGTGATCCTCTTTATGAGTCGGGAGGGGATGGGATGGGTAGGATAGTGTGGGTAGTAAGGAGAGTTGATCAAACATAGGTGTCATTTCTTAATTTATATGTCCCCAATGGGAAGAAGGGTTCTTTTTTCACCAGAGCTCTGCGGGAGTTTGGAGATAAGGCAAAAGGGGACTGGATCATTGGGGGGGATATGAACTGTGTGGTGGGAGCTAAAGATAGATCTAATTTCCAGGTAAAATTGCATTGAAATGAGGGAAAAGAATTAAGAAAAAGTCTAGAGGAATTTGATCTGGTGGATATATGGAGATGGGAGAATCCGGGGGGACAAGAATATACATGTTATACCATAAGGCAAGGGACATACGATTAGACATGTTCCTAGGGAAAAGAAGGCAATTGGGGGTGCTAGAGAACATAAAGATTCACTGTATTATGCTATCAGACCATGGGATGATTACCGGGGAGTGGAGACCTAAGGGAAAAGGGGGAGGAGGGGGGATGGGGGAGTGGAGAGGCAATGTATCACTGATCCAATCAGAGGAAGGGAAGGTGAAATTCTGAAAGGCTTGGCGGGAATACTTAGACTTGATCGACAATGGGGAGGTGTCAGATGCTATGGTGTGGGATGGGGGAAAGGCGTATATGAGGGGAGTAATGATACAACTTGGGAGTCGGAAGAAAAAAGAAAGGGAGGTGATGAGTCAAACATGCATGAAGGAGTTGGAAGATCTGCAATTAGAACACAGTAGAACAAGAGCAAGGGCTACCCTGCAAAAACTGGGGAAGGTTAGAGCGAAAATAAACACCCTAGATTTGGAGGAGGTGGAGAGAATGATGAGGGCATCTAAAAGGAATTTCATGGAAAGAGGAAACAAGGCTGGTAAAATGTTGGCTAAACAGTTGCAAAAGAGGAGGAAAAGTAGGGTTGTGGGGGAAATTGTGAATGAAGAGGGGAAGAGAGTAGTGGAAAACTGGAGTATTTGTAGAGAATTTTGGCAGTTTTATAAGGCCCTGTATAGTGGACAGGAGGGGATTAGTAAGGAGAAGATTCAGGATTACCTGAATAAAATCAAAGTGCCAATGGCTGCTGAGGATACAGCGGACTGGTTGGGGAGGCCTATAAGCACGGAGGAAGTAGTGAGAGGAATTAAGAAATTACCAAAGGGAAAAGCAGCAGGAGAAGATGGATTCCAGGCGGAATACTATCATATGATGCAGGAGGAGGTGGCACCTTTTTTTGGCTAGGAATTATTTACAGGCCTAATCCAGGGGAATAAAATGCCAGACTCAATGGCACAAGCTAACATTGTGGTAATACCTAAAGAGGGGAGACCTCCTAATAGATGTGAAAACTATAGGCCAATTGCTTTGATTAACAGTGATGCTAAACTATACGCAAAGATAATGGCGAGTAGATTGGAGGGGATCTTGCCGGATCTAATTTACCCGGATCAGACAGGGTTCATTAAGGGTAGGATGATAGCGGACAATCTAAGGAGGGCGGTGGGTATTCTACACTTTGTCAGGGGAAAAAATATACCAACAATATGTGTGGTGCTCGACCCTGAAAAAGCTTTTGATAGAGTGGAGTGGGAGTTTCTGTTTGAAGTCATGGGAAGGATGGGATTAGGGGAAGGATTCATATGGGGGCTAAGAGCTGTGTATCGGAGCTCGACAGCTCGGCTCATGGTGAATGGCCACCGCTCAGAGTTATTTGAAGTCCAGCGGAGTACGAGGCAGGGATACCCACTATCGCCGCTGCTGTTCGCAATAATGATTGAAGCACTAGCAATCCGAATACGGAAACAACAGAGTATAGTGCTGGTGAAGATCGGCAACACTCAGCATAAGATACTTCTGTATGCAGATGATACATTGATATTTATGGCAAGACCGGAAGAATCTCTTCCAGTATTAGTGAAAGAGTTGGAAGATTTTTCAGACGTGTCAGGTTTTAAGGTGAATTTAACAAAGACAGAGGCACTGGTATGGGGGGGGGGGGGGGGTTACAAGAGGACGAAATAGAGAGAATTTTCCATTTAGGTGGGCTCAGGGCGATATTAAAAGGAGTAGAAATACAAACACAATATCATTACCTAAAGACTATAAAAAAGCTAGAAAACTAACCAATAACAGGGCCTTCTCGCACTGTGCACCGACTCTCTGGAATAACCTACCTGACAACATTCGCCTCCTGACTGAAATTAAAGAATTTAGAAAAAAACTAAAAACACACCTATTTACCTCACATTACGCACCTCTGGCTAACCAAACTAAACAAAGAGACACAGGGTAATAAACTTTACTAAACATACATCTATATGATAATAAATAAATGTAAAAACTGATATTAAAACGCTGTTCTCATGTAACTCAAATTGTATAAAACTAATGTAAATATGTATAAAGTTTGATTACATCCTCACTATACCTCAGGATGTAAACAATGTTTGAAAGTTTTAATTATACTGTTAAATGTAAAAACTTAAATCTGTTCCCTGTAAACGACTAGGATATGATTAATCATGTACCTTGAATTTTTTCTGTTCATTGTAAACTGCACTTGATACTTGGGAAAGAGCGGTATATAAATGTGTACTAAATAAATAAATAAATATCTAGGGGTTAGAATCACTGAGAAATCTGAGAAACTGTTTGAGCTTAATTATAAACCTTTAGCTGGGAAAATTAATGAGAAGCTGGAGGGGTGGTCATCGCTGCAATTAAGTTGGGTAGGGCGAGTAGAGGCTATAAAACTGAATATTGTTCTGAAATGTATCTTTCTCGTTACGCAACTACCCATTCGGATCCAGGGTTTTATTATTAAAAAGTGGGAGGCAAAGTTGATGAGAATTGTATGGGGAGGTAGAAGGGCACGGATAAAAATGAGCAGATTGATGCTATCCAAAAACCAGGGGGGGGGGGGATTCGTTTCCCATCTCTGAAATGATATTATCAAGCTAGCTAGTGAAGGCTTGGAGGGATCATTACCGCAATGGAAACGAGGTGGTGTGGGTGAAATGGAAAAATTCATATTAGGATCCCAGTCTTTGTTTCAGTGGTTAGAGAAAGGAGAAGAGATAGGCATAGGGGTAAGGGGGAAAGAACACCCACTGATTGAGGCCATTTTGATGATGAACAAAATAGGGAAGAAACAAGGATGGTTTCCATCGTCGTTATCACCCTAGCCCAGAGTTAAGGATTACCTTCCTTTCGGAAATACGGAATGGTGTAAGAGGGGAATGCATATTAAACAGGGAGGAGTGGTAAAACTGGCAGACCTAGTAGATAGGGGGGTGATATGTTCACACCAGGAGATGGAAAACAAAACCCAGGGGAAAGTTCCATTTTATCAATATTTTCAATTAAGACCTAGTGTTTCATTGGCTGACTGAGAGACTGAACTGGTAATTGGCCTAACACTACCCAAGTTTATTTGGAAAGATAAGCTTTGCTTTATCTTAATAGACTCATTTGAATATAAAGGATCTTAAGCATTTTTAGTCAAGGATCCTACATTGAGTGTACTCGATCCTGTCCTAGTGTGTGAGGGCGTAAGTATTGCAAGTAGAGTGCCCTCTACTGATGGCAATAACATGCAAAATTTTCTAACAATTTATGCACATAATTTTCAAACTCTAAAAATATGCACATAAGTTCAAACTCCAACCTCAGGAATGCCTCTGCTCACCATGGTAAAAGTATGTAAGAAAAGGCTTCGTGCCCAACTTTTTATCCACGTAGGGCATAACTTCATAATAGGACGCCTATATGAAATGTCCAAACAAGCATCTATTTTATGCCACTTATATTAAGGCATCTAGGAGCATATGTGCCTTTCTATAGTAAATCATATTTATTCCAAGAAAAGAAATGATAGAACACCATACCGAACACGATACAGTTCATCAACAAAGACAAAGAGCAATGAATCGATGATACAAATGGAAAATCTTTCTTATTTATCTCATTTACCCTTTAACCCCCAATGCCCCCCCTCTCCCTGCAGGACCTCCATAGCCCAGACATCCAACAGTGCACAACTGGTTGAAGCCAAACCTCACAATATTTCCAGTTTGTGTTGACTCCTCACACCATTGGGATATGTCAAACCAGGCACGTCCCCATTTAAGTCAATCATTCCAAAACAACCATCCAGAATGATATACAAAGCACAATACAGACCCACCATTCCCAACCCCCTCCCACCCTAAAGATCCTCTGCCACTTCCCAACCCAAAACACCCTCACCCTCTGCCCCATCTCTCCCCTCCCCTTCTTGGCTAGCCACAGTTAACCAAGATACAGCAAAGCAAACCATTCATATCAACTTGAATCAATCCAATCAAGTCAAGTCACATCACCCCGCAGGCAAGCATACAGCACATATTCAAGCCCCCTTGAGTCAAAAAGAGAACAAGATAGCAGAGTACTACAACAAAAATCATGCCTTTGTTACCATAGAGCAATGGGGACTAAGGACATTGCAACAACGCAAGGTTCTATAGAGTCAGTTTCTCATTGCACATACGTGATGTAAAGCGCCATATATAAGGATCCCAAAGGGCCAAAAAAGGCCAACTTTTTCGTAGACAAGCCCCAGACAGCCAGACATCACTAACAAATGATGAAAAGTGTTCCGCCACTCCCAAAAGTAGGGGGCCAGATCATCCCATCAATGCCTCAGGAGGCACTGCTTAGCAATCAAACAGACTTTTTAAAGAAGCAGTCGCGCTCTGTGACCCTTAATTCCTAATCCCCAAACATCATCCAGCACAGCTGTTCCAGCCCACAATACCACTTGCTGACTGAGCAACTCACTTAAAAAATGCTGAATCGGACTCCAAAAATCCCAGAGCCACCCACATCTCCAGAACATATGACCCAGGTGAGCCTCAGTCTGCTGGTACCAAGAGCAAGACCCAGAATCCGTAAATATCCCTCTATAAGCTTTCATGGAGTGGAGGAGTAGCCTAGTGGTTAGAACACTGGCTTGGTAACCAAGCAACTAGGGTTCGATTCCCACTAGCACTCCTTGTGGCCTTGGGCAAGTCACTTAACCCTCCATTGCCTCGGAAGAAAGGCCTGGCAATCTACTTCCGGTGACACTGCCAAGAAAACCCAGGAGCTTCTGGGTCGCCAGGAGTCAGGACTGACTCGAAGGCACACATTGCATTTGCAAGCTTTCATAGGGGAATAATACCAATGCTCCAGTATGTTATACTGAATCTCTCAAAGCCACATGCTTTTAACCAAAGCAGGAGTTGTCATCACTGCAGGCCAACAGCTGAACCTCGTTAAACTCTCTTCCAATTCAGCAGTCCATTTAACTTCTGTGCGTGCATAAGCTTGCCCAGCCACCAGGCTCTAGATCTTATTTATTTATAGACCTCATCCTTAAATTAAAGTGGTTTACATTAAAGTCAACATTTTACAGTATAACAGCATTATTAGTTTACATGATAACAGTGTAACAGTATAACATTCTGAACGACTAAGTAATGGGTAAACAGTTGGGGTAATTTAACTCATGCTAGAACTGTTTACAGGAGGGTTGTTCATGTGTTAGCGATATCATAATATGGTAGGATATTGTACAAGTTGCCGTGGGTACTATATGACATTTCTAAAGAGTTCTTTAAAAAGGAGCGTTTTTAATTTTTTCCTAAAGTCTTTTGTGTCCTGTGTGGCTTTTACATCCTCCTGCAATGTGTTCTATAGCGAAGATGCTGTGAGCGAAAGCGCTCTCTTGGTTGTGATATCCTTGGTTGTCTTCTTATGATATCCCACAATAGACACTCTTTCTCTTGCATCATACTCAAAGAACCCATCTATCTCATCCACAGAACTCTTGTCTAACCACTGTTGCCCTAATGACAGGGCATAATTTCTCATTTGTAGGTAGGCGAAAAAATGGTTTTCATCCAAATCAAAGTGCTCTTTTATCGCCTGAAACAGACACACCATCCCATCTTCATCAAGCACTTGCCACAGCAACCTCAAGTCCTTGCCCTTCCACACCTTAAACAATCTAGAATCTAAGCTTGGGGGCAAAAATCCTGTCATCCGAGGATTAATCCCCCACATCTTACATATGGAGCGCCATCCATCTCTCAGAGTACAGATCAGGATACTACTCCGTACGTATGGGGGCAAGAATCTCCAATCCGCTTGCAATACTGTCAAAAGGCTATATGGAGCAATAAAAGCTTCCTCATCCACACAAGGGGTGAACACAGATTGAAAACCCAATCAGACTCTGACATGGCGTAAAATAGAAGCCAGGTTATAAATATGCAGGTCTGGGAGATCTAACCCTCCAGTACTGGTGCCAGTCTCTGAATTTACCCATCACCAAAGATTGTAAAGACTGCATATTCAAGTGATACAATCACTTATAGTTCGCAGGTAACCAAATGCCCAAATATTTAAATTGTCCATCAGTCTAATATAGTAGAAAATCCTGTGGTTATGTCCCCTGCAAACATCCCCCCCCCCCCACACACACATCTTGTGCCTATGACTTAGTCTTGTTTAACTTCAGCCCCGCTATAGCACCAAACTTATCCATCTCCTCCAAGAGATTCCCCAAGGACACCACAAGATTAGTCAAATGCACAAGGAGAGCATCAGCAAATGCTGACACTTGGAAGTGACACCCTTTCAATGTCACTTCATTCATGGACAAGGCATAGCAAAGGATCCAGAGACAATACAAAGCGGACATCCCTGTTTCATATCACTCTCTAATGCAAGCCGCCATGTGAGCGCCCCATTTATCACCACCATGCAATATTCAGCGGCTCTAAAATGTTACTGCTACTGGATATCCCTCCTACCCAGTTTAAAGACCCTGATGCTGGGAGCTGCGTACAACACCTGCACCCCCTTTAAGAATCCTTCTTCAAAGCCATAAGCCTCCAAAATGGCAAACAGTGTACTTCCTGCCAACTCTATCAAAGGCCTTTTCTGCATCAAAGCTCACCAGCAAGGAGGGCAGCTTGTGGTAGTGCAGCCACTCCAGTGACACTAGTATCCTAAGCATGTTTCCTACAGGATACCAGCCGTTGACAAAACTCACCTGGCTCTGATGAACCAACCCCGGGAGCCTCATTGCTAATCTATCTGCTAAAATCTTCACCAGCACCTTCAAGTGAAATTTGATCAGAGAGATAGAACGATAAGATTCCGCTAAATATGGATGTTTCCTGGTTTGGAAAGAGCCATAATATGGGCCGTGTTGACATCATAAGTAAAAGACCTGTGCTTGAGCAGAACTTTAAAGACTTCAACCACAGGAGGGATAACCTGCCCCTTCATTAACTTGTAAAATTCTGCCCTGTACCCATCAGGCCCTAGTGCCTTGCACCACGCAGCTCCCTTAATGATCCGCTGTACTGCCATCACTGATGCCCCCAACTGCTCAGCCTGTTGGGCATTCTGCCAAGGCAACTGCACCCTGGCTAAATACTGTACTATTCACAGCTTTACTGTAATACAATGTCCAATGGTAATCAACTAATACTTTCCCTGTCTCAGGCCCAAACCTCAACCCCAGATTGCCCCTCAAGCAACGTGCAGGAGCTTGTCAGTTTTGTCCCCATACTGATACAAATGAAATTTGTAATATACCAGAGATTTCTTCATTCTTTGTTGCAAGAGAGTATTCAGAGCTACCTGAGATTCCATCAGGCGGATCCGGTTCCTATTGGTCAGCTGCTGAGCCAAAACATGCCACTCCGTACACACTTGTTTTTCCAGTTGAAGCACCCTCGCATTTAAGGCCCCCCTCAATACTACATCGGACCCTTCCCAAAACAATTAAGAGCTGTCTACACACTATTGTTCTTCATGTATTCCTCCCAACGCTCCTTCAGATATGAGGCAAAGTGCTTATCCTGATACAGCTCTAAGGGGAATCGCTACAATCTATCGGTCTTCGGCTACCACCTTCTCATTAGGTCAACAGTGGCATCCTCCACCTCAGAGAACAAAGGTTCTGACACTAATATGTCATCAATCCGAAAGCTTGTGCCATGAGCTCTAGACAGATGAGTGTAGTCTCATTCCGGAGGATGGAGAACACGCCACACATCTAAAAGGTGGCACTGATCCAAGAATCTGCTAAGACACTGAGACGTACTCGCCCCCACTACCCCCCTGAGACGTATCCATATCGGGCTCCAGCACCCTCTTCAGATCTCCCCCCAGTATTAAGGGACTTTCCACGAGAAAACCTCAATCTCAGTTCTTTAAGTATCATTAGAGAAATAAAGAAACTCAAAGTGATAATACTGTGGCACATAATTCTGTTTTCAGATCAAAAAATAAAAACGATTTTAACTAAGAAGTAAAAAGAAGACAACCCAAACAACATTACACAGGGCTCAACTAAAACAATGTATTCATCACATTTGTCAGGCAAACAAAAGCTAAATTCTCAGCTTGTTTCACTCTTGCTTTTACTCTCTGCAGAGACAAAATGCATTTTGTATAAAAGTCTTTATGTAAATAAATTTAGCAAACAGCTGCTGGCTCAAAAAGTAATTTGTCTGTTTTGCTAACACTAGGAACATCTCAAAAAACATGATTTTGGCCACATTTCTCCAATTCTGCTATTATTTCGTGTCTTGCTCTTAGACCCATTTTCTCAAATATGCATACACAAATTTCCAGTTTAATATTCCTTTGTTTGAGAAAGGGATTTCTTAAAAGAAATAGGTGTTTTTATCATTTCTTATGTGCAGTGATCTTTGGATACTGGCATGCATATGGCATATGGCAAGTATGTTTTGGGGTTATTTTAGAACAGTGTTTTTTAACCCAGTCCTCTGGTACCCCATACGTCAATCGGGTTTTCAGGATATCCACAAGACATATTCATTCATGAGATAAATCTACATACAATGGAGGCAGTGCATGCAAGTCTATCTCAAGCATATTTATTGTGGATATCCTGAAGGCATATCTGGTCTAGGAGGTATTGGAGGACTGGGTGGAGAGCCACTGTTTTAGAAGCATCCCATGTGTAAAATGCGACTTGTGAATGTGTAGATTGTCTACATATGCACATAGCAATGTTAGAAAGCCACCCTATACATGTGGTGATCCACGCTTAGGGCATGTATTCCCCATTTAATAAGGAGAATACACATGGATATATAAAAAATATAGATGTTGGCATTTACACCTGCCCTGAGGCACACATAGGTGTCTGCCTGATGGGGCAGGTGCCAAGGTCAGGACAAGGACCCTCTGCTGATCCTCTCCTGATATCACCAACCCCTTCCAATATCCCCCAACATTGCTCCCTTCTCCCAATACACTTAACATCACTTGCCCACCCGAAGACCCCCTCGATACCCCTTCCCACACCCAATGGCCCTCCAACAATAACTCCACATAATGGTCCTTTGGCAATGATCACCCCACTCCTTGATCTCCCTGATATCAAGCCTCAAAATCCCTCTCTCCCAGCATCAAGGCGATATTGCAGCACCTCCCCCTATAGGCAGCAGCTTGGGTGGAAGACTGCCACACAGCTTCGTGGGAAAGTTGTCTTTGTTGTAGGACAATATTTAGTTGATTCACTGCTCTAGGTACAGAAAAAAGAAAGGCCTGGCTGATATGCATCACGGAACCAGCATGTTTGCTTGCCTGCTCGATCTAATATTTTACTTAGTAGTCATCAACCTTGTCTATACAGCGACTGTGCAAACCATTCTTTTAACACACATTCACAGCCAGAGCTGGTTTCAATTTGTGAAGAAATGCATAGTTTCTCAGACATATATTTTCCCAGAGGATCAGTACAGATCAAACAATGCATGACTTAGGTTTATACAATTTTTGAAAAGCTGACTTTTAAATAGCTTGTTTTAAGTTTCTTAGTTCAGCTATCAGGAAGTTGCCTGATGTTTCTGAAAACACCTCTAAACCATGCCAGTGGTGCAAACGACTTCTGGCATGGCTTTGAGGGAAGAAAGACTGTTATAGCCAAAAAAACATCTTTCAGAAAGTGGAAAAAGGATCCAAATGAAGAAAACAGGAAACAGCATAAGCAATGGCAAATTAAATGCAAAACACTGATAAGGTTGGCAAAGAGAGAATTTGAAAGGAAACTAGCCATGGAAGCAAAAACTCATAATAACATTTTTTTCAGGTACATTCAAAGCAAGAAGGGAGTCAGTTGGACCATTAGATGATAGAGGGGCAAAGGGGTATTAAAGGAAGACAAGGCCATAAAGGAGAGAGTAAGGGACATGTTTACTGAAGGTTAACGCATATTAAATAAAGTTAACACGCATTAAGTGCTGTGATTGCCCATTTGTTTACTATGAGCCACTGCAACACTTAACGCGTCTTAACGTTACTTAATGCACTCTAACCTTTAGTAAATATGCCCCTAAATGAATTCTTTGCTTTGGACTTTACTAAAAAAGATATAGGGGAGATACCTCTGTCTGAAATGATATTTAAAGGTAATGAATTAGAAGAAATGAAACAAACCTCAGTGAACCTGGAAGATGTAACAGGGCAAGGGAAAGCTTGCCTCACCAATCTGCTACATTTTTTGAAGGTGTGAATAAGCAGGTACTACTACTACTACTACTTATCATTTATATAGTGTTGCTAGGCATATGCAGCTCCCACTCCAGAGAGTTTGCAATCTGCTAAGACAGACAAACAGAACTAACAGGGGACTGGGGAATTCTTAAGGGAAATTATTAAAATACACATGAGTGTAGACAGGGGAATAAGTTGGTCTAGATCCAAAAGCATCATCAAAGAGAGAAGTTTTTAGCCTGGATTTGAATAGGAGCCTGACGTAGATAAGTAAGCCAGTGGTCATAGTATAGGTGACCTAGAAATGAGAACAATGAGTGAGCTGATCAAATTTGTAGACAATACAAAATTATTCAGAGTTGATAAATCACAAGAGGAGTGTGAAAAATTGCAAGAGTCTCTTGAGAAATTGGGAAGCTGCACATCCATATAGTGGATGAAATTTAAAGTGGGATTTTATAAAGGATGTTCTGGCAGCGGGAAATGTACAAAGAAGGGCATGGGCATGGACTGTGTAAAATCAGCATGTGAACATCCGGATGGATAGATGTAGAGCTTAGATGTAGTGCATAGCCAAATGTGCGGTGCATGGAGAATATGATTTGGAAGCCATGCAAGGCTACCGTTTGCATAAATGGGGACATGAATGTGCATGTGTGATGGAAGATACACATCCATGTATGGGCATGCAGAGGCACAGCACGGCTAGATGATTTGGAGATTATGACACAGCTGCCCAATTTCTCTGGTGCAGAGATAGGAGGCTGTGCAGGATGATGCTCCTGCATGAGATTGTTCTGTACCCGCCATCAGGGCATAGACCAGCCTACCATGATGCACATGCGATCTGGAGGTGGATCCGCCAGACCCTGTTGCAATAAGTGCCAATATTGCTATAGCCAGAGGGTGCGATAGGGCCATGAATGGACAGAAGTGCCAAGGGATGGGGACATGCGGGTCTAGGGAACAGTGCTCCTCAGCAGGCATGAGCATAGAATGGCAGGGGGTTCCCTGGGCCCACAACTATATTCGTATGTGTTATCATATGGACAGAATGAAAGTTCTAGTTGTAGCTGTCACACCATCCACTCAGTGGGCCCTCTAAATACATACAGTACATATGTAGCCATGGGATATAGTTCACACTGTGCACCAATAGGAGGCCCTCCGAGAAACCCAAATCAGGCAGAAAACCCAAAAGCCAACTAGCAACAGGCACCATACAGACAGGGCAGAAAGCCATGTCCAAAATGACCCATTGTATCAGGTGTGGAGGAGGGAAGGGGTATGAGCATCCCACCCTCAGGCAGGATGAGATGCAAGTTCCATCAACAGAAGGTCAGACAATGTTCACACAGAACCAAGGCAGTCAGTGGGTAATAGATGGAGTCTATTTGTGGGATGACATGGGATGTCAGAGTTGCAGGATGGGCTAGTAAGCATGTCTGTCACATCCTTCATTTACAGGAGGTACCAGATATGCTGGAACGTCAAAGACACACTTCAGGGCCACAAAGCAGAAGAGGCTGCGACTCCTGGGGTACCTATGGAGGGAGCGGCAAGAGCGGTAAGATATGTGGAATATGTATAGGTGCAGCAGTGGTAACAGCTGTTGGAGCTAAGTGTGTCATAAGTCCCTGGGGAGGGCTGTAAATGGCATGGAGCTGGTGGTGTGCACAGCACAGTAGGGGAAGGATGGGTACAAGAGTACCCAGACATAGAAGAGAGCACATTCTGGCACAAAGTATGTGTGTACCCTGAGGCAGGTAGCAGCTGCAAAGGTCAGTAGGAATACAGTATGCATGCGAAGATGTGCCAGACATGGGGGGATAAATGCAGCAAAGTGAGCAAGAGCAGAGGAACTACCGTAGAAAGGACCAGCCCCAGATTTGGTTCAAGGTGCTGGCACCCTAGGCAAACCTTTAGCCTTACTCCTCCTCCAATCTGTCATAATCTATTGTTTAGCTTTGAATGCCCTGCTTTTTGCCCCCCCCCCAGAAGATAACACCCTAGGCTACCACCTAGTTTGCCTGGTGGTTGGGATGACCCTTATTATGGATGTCAGAACAAAGGTATGCAGGTTAACACTTGCAGAGGGCATGGCAGGGACACAGATGTGAGTGGCAAAGGGATGTGGGAGCAGTATACAGTTGAAAGCAGTTAATGACCAGCAGTGCAGGAATAGCAAGTGGAATGGATGCCAGTTAGGGATAAATGGATGCAGCAACAGTAAGTAGAGATTCTTGGCGAAGTTAAAAAATCATGGGATAGGAGGCAGTGTACTATCATGGATTAGGAACTGGTTAAAAGATAGAAAGCAGAGAGTAGGGCTGAATTGCCAATTTTCCCAATGGAGAAAGGTGAATAATGGAGTACCCCAGGGATCTGTGCTGGATCCGGTGCTTTTTAACATTCGTAAATGACCTGGAAATGGGAATAACAAGTGAGGTAATCAAATATGCAGATGACACAAAATTATTCAAAGTTGTTAAAACCCAAGAGAATTGTGAAAATTTTCAAGAAGATCTTAATAAGTTGGAAGACTGGACATTTAAATGGCAGATGAAATCTAATATGGACACGTGCAAAGTTATGCACCTAGGAAAGAACAACCCAATCTATGGTTACACGATGCAAGGTTCCACATTAGGAACCACCACCCAGGAAAAGATTTAGGCGTCATCATGGATAACACGTTGAAACCCTCCACCCAGTGTGCAATGGCAGCCAAGAAGGCAAATAAAATGCTAGCAATCATAAGGAAAGGAATGGAGAATAAAACAAAGGATATTATAATACCTCTGTATCATTCCATGGTGCGACCGCACTTTGAATATTGTGTGCAATTCTGGTCGCCATCTTTTAAAAAGTATATTGCAGAATTAGAAAAGGTACAGGGAAGAGCCACCAAAATGGTAAAGGGGATGGAAGGATAGCCCTATGAGGAGAGGCTTAAAAGGTTAGGACTTCTCAACCTGGAAAAGAGTTGGCTGAGGGGAGACATAATAGAGATCTATAAATTAATGAATGGAGTGGAACGGGTAAACATAGATCGATTCTTTACACCATCGAAAAGAAAAAAGACTAGGGGACATGCAATGAAGCTACATTGTAACCCTTTTAAGACTAATAAGAGAAAATATTTTTTCACTCAACGCATAATCAAACTCTGGAATTTGTTAGCGGAGGAAAGCTGTTAGTGTAGCTGGGTTTAAAAAAGGTTTGGACAAGTTCCCGGAAGAAAGGTCCATAAACCATTATTAAAGAGAACCCAGGTAATCCACTGCTTGCCCTAATACAAGCATTATGGAACCTATGTGCCTTTTTGGGAAACTGTTAGGTACTTGTGATCTAGATTGGCTACTGTTGGAAACAGGATACTGGGCTTGATGGACCTTGGTCTGACCCAGTATGGCATTTCTTAGGTTCTTAACTGGCTCACCTTTATCTACCTGTTGATTCACATCTTAAATAAAAAACAAATTAGTAAGACTAGACTTTCCTTGGATAAATCCAAGTTGACTTTTTCCCTTTAAACCATGACTATCAATATGTTCAGTAAGTTTGTACATTATAATGATTTGACAAAAAACACAATCACACGAAAAAGATGTGAGTGTGTTTTTTCCCTCCTTTTTATGGTGACTGAGTTTTTTAGTATAAGAAAAAATGCATCATGCGACTTGGGCAGTATGTATCTGTTCTCTAAGGTGTTACTGTATTAGTAAAGAGCCATAAAGATCGTTTCGTTGTGAGTCACTGCTACGGCTGCATTTCATTATGTGATTGGGAGTTTGAGATTTTGGACCGTGATGGTTTGGACTATCTGCTCTCCCATGAACGCTTCATCATATATGCCTTTGGGTTTAGATGAGGTGTGTATGGGAAGTTTCTTTAGTAACTTACTTAAGATGGTGGTTTTGATCTTTGAATGAGTAGCAGCCGGTTTTTGAATATCTTTGAAGTGTGGCTCTTTAAATGTTGATGGACTGATAAGGAGTTCGATTTCATAAGTAGTGCGCCTGCTTGGCATGTTTTAGTTTCTGAAATCTTTGCCCGCCCAATTCTTGTGCCAGTCTGTTGGTCCTTTAACAGTCTGTTAAGAACGCAAAGTTATGTCTATATTTCTGAAAGGATATGAAGGTGTTTGTTTGGGGTTTAAATGTGGTATTGTCATCAGTTGGATAGTTTGCATGTATATTTTTCTGTATTGGATCACTAGGTCCATTTGGGGAGATAGTTGTTTTAGGAGAGTCTTTAGGTATTCTTCTTTTCAGGTCAAGGTTTGCTGTGGAGTAAGCTTTTTGGTGAATTTGGTCAGTATTGCCAGTTTTATAGTTATGTGAGGTTTAAAATTGGAGATTTAATTAGAAAAAAAATCTTCTTTCAAAGAAAGGTTAGGAATTGTCTATAGTTAAATTATATGGTAAATTAATGGTGTAAGTGATGGCTAGGTGATGGGCTGTTGTATTAGGTCTTACAGATTTTTTAGATAAGATATGAATGGGTGTAATGAAAATTAATGATTGGTTTCTCTTGCCATGGTAGTTACACTTCTAAACAGTAATTTTAGGAAGGGTTATCATAGACATAGAGCATTACAGCTCTTAGCATTCGCTCAATGCAACAATGATCCTAAAAAACTCATTTAATTTAATTTTAAAATGTTTTACTTTAAAGATTTCATTAAAATCAATATCATAGGAATCAATTAAACATGCCTTACTGTCCCACAGAGCATGTGCCAAACAATCATGTCTCAGGCAGGTCTCAGATGAGATCCTTTTTCTCCTTTATTAAATTTAGTATAATTATATTGTATGATAACCTTGGTAGAAACTTTTCCCTTTTTTCCACTTGGGATATTGAAACGAAGTGTATTTTTCATTGATGTTTGCATCTTCTTCATTCTGGGATTGGTTTTGCTTGTGTGAGGACATGATTATTGGCACCTTTATAAACAATTCAAATCAATTTAAATAGAAGAACTACATTCCCATTGCAGTATAATTGGACGCACCTGTGATCAATTGTCAGTACTCACATGACTTGAATCAGACAACGAATGATGGCTCTAAAATGGCCACATTCACTCCCTGTTCCATTTTCACAATGGTGAAGACAAGAGACCTGCCTGAGACAGTCAAAGAAGCCATTATCACCAAACATCAAGCTTCAAAAGGGTGCAAGGCCATCTCCAAAGACCTTGGGATTCCTGTGACTACAGTTCACAGTGTTATTAAAGGGTAAGTTTACTAAACTGCAGTAATGTCACTCGCGTTAGGTTCTGCGGTAAAGGTACAGATGCTCATATAAAGGCGTGGGCAGTGCATCGTTACAGCAAGCCATATCAGCTAACGCTTATTACAAGGCGCCTTAGACTAACGAGCATTACAAGGTGCCTTGTAAGGCGCATTTCAAGGCGCCTTATAAGGTGTCCTGTAAGATGCCTTGTAAGACGCCTTGTAAGGTGCCCTGTGCCTTATAAGGTGCCTTGTAAGGCGCCTGGTAAGGTGCCTTGTAAGGTGCCCTGTAAGGTGCCTTATAAGGTGCCTTGTAAGGTGCCTTGTAAGGTGCCCTTTGCCTTATAAGGTGCCTTGTAAGGTGTCTTATAAGCTGCCTTGTAAGGTGCCCTGTAAGGTGACTTGTAAGGTGTCCTGTGCCTTATAAGCTGCCTTGTAAGGGCCTGGTAAGGTGCCTTGAAAGGCGCCCTGTAAGGTGCCTTGTAAGGTGCCCTGTGCCTTATAAGGTGCTTTGTAAGGTGCCTGGTAAGGTGCCTTGTAAGGCGCCTTGTAAGGTGCCTTGTAAGGTGACCGTGCCTTGTAAGGTGCCTTATAAGGTGCCTTGTAAGGTGCCCTGTAAGGTGCCTTGTAAGGTGCCTCATAAGGTGCCCTGTAAGGTGCCCTATAAGGTGCCTTGTAAGGTGCCTTGTAAGGTGCCTCATAAGGCGCCCTATAGGGCCCCTTAGGCTAAGCGCCGTATTAGGCACCCCTGGACAAGGCATTGAAGAAGGCACCCTGGGCTATGGAACCATAGGTGAAGGTGGCCTAACAAGGTTACGGTGCCCTAGGTTAGTATGCCCTAAGGGCTGAAAGGTGCCGCAGGATGACATGCATGATCTGTGAGGAACAGAGACAGATGTAACCCTAACACTAGATAGAGCACTCAGGAAAGGCAATGAACAGGTGAGTGAAGGAGGGAGAGCTGGGAGCCGCTGAACCTGCCATATCTGCGTGCATCCCATGTGGCTGCCAGTACTGATGACAAACATGGTGGAGGCAACTGTACCACAGCACAGGGTGTTGCCAATGTAAAGTACTGGGAAGACAGTAGGTGGCAGATGATGGGAATACGTGTCCTCCAGTGGAGGCGGAGGTAGCAGGATAGTTACAATGATGGGTGGACAGAGGAGTGGTGGTGCCATGCAGATCAGGCACAGGTGAGGCAAGCACGATGAGGCGCAATGCAGGAAAGGGTACACAGTGCAGGCAATGGGGTGGTAGCCTGCACAGGAAGACCGCACAACTGCCAGACGCAGATAGATGGACTGATGGATGGCTGGTGACTGTGATGAGGGTGAAATGTGCTGCCAGCAAAGATCCGCAGAAATATGACTATCACAGGAATGACAAGTACCTGTGTAGGAAAGGCATAAAAGAAAGAGAACAAAGAGGAAGCGAACCCATGACCTCTGGCATGAAAACACAGCCCCCAAACTCTAGGCCACAGCAATGGCTGCATGCAAGTGCACTGCAAGGCACCATACAAAATGCCTGCTGTGTGCCAGGATACGGCAACCCCAACATTCGCCATGATGCAATGCACATGCACAACAGGCGGCACCAGCTCATATCGCAGTCTGTAAGTGGGACGAGAGGCACATAAAAACACATGCACACACACCATGAGACGTCATGCGGTGTTAATTGCATGCAAAAGAGCATGGGTGCAAAGCGGAAAGGGTGTCAGGGGCTGACTGAGGGGAAAGCTGTGTGGATGGCCTGTGGACCATGGCAACATGGGGAATGGAATGAAAAGGGAGCATGTGGGAATTGAACCAGCACACTGATGTGGCCCAGATCAGCCAACAACAGCAGTACCAATCCCCCAAGATGACTGCTCAGATGGACACCACAAAGATATAGCCATATGTAACACTCAACATGTGACAGATAGGCTGCAGAGAGGGCACACTGTGGTGCAGAGCGCAGAGATGGAAGGGTGTCTGGAGAGGTGACGAGGCTGCAGCAATTGCATGGGCAGGTTAGCAGAACACTGAAAAGGAAAAGGAATGGAACATGTGGGAATCAAACCATCAACCTAAGGACTCCCAAAAGATGTTTCTGACCACTATCCCAAACAACACAATGGAAACAAGTCACTACAAAAGGCACACTGTGGGTCACATTACTGAAACATAGAAACATAGAAACATAGAAATATGACGACAGAAAAAGACCACATGGCCTATCTAGTCTGTCCTTCCATAACAACTACAACAGTCCACTTTTTGCCTTTAGAGATCCTCTGTGTTGGTCCCATGCTTTCTTGAATTCAGTTACTGTCCTCATCTCTACCACCTCCACTGGGAGACTATTCCACGGATCCACTACTCTTTCCGTAAAGAAATATTTCCGCATATCACTCCTGAATCTATCTCCCTTCACCCTCATCCCATGTCCCCTCGTAGCAGAACTTGCTTTCAATTGAAAGAGGCTCTCTCCCTGAACATTTATGCCAAGGAGGTATTTAAACATCTCAATCATATCACCTCTATCCCGCCTTTCCTCTAAGGTGTACATATTAAGATCCTTAAGTCTGTCCTCATATGCTTTATAATGAAGCCCATTAATCATTTTGGTAGCAACCCTCTGCACCGACTCCATCCTGTTCACATCCTTTTGAAGGTGCGGTCTCCAGAATTGCACACCATACTCCAAATGAGTACTCCATACTCCATACTCCATACTGAGTACTCCATACTCCATACTGAGATGGAAGACCCCCCTGCCCCACTGCTAGCTGCAGACATTGCATCCCTCACCATGCTGCAGTCTACGCCTGGAATAAACTACTGGGGTCCATGTGGCATGCACCCTCGCAAACCCACAGCCAATCTAGGCTGAAAGCTCACCAACCCGCTGCTGCCTGTGGAACATAACCATCCTGATCTCCCTCACCCAGCCCTCTGTGTCACACCTGCGTGCACATTCCCACAGCTGTCAAATCATAATGTAAGCTCGATTGAGCAGGGTTTGTCACCTACATGTCTGTGCAGCGCTGTGTATGAGGGGCAGTGCCAGATAAATGTACTGATCCATTGATGTAATAAACTGTTTTTCCATACCGCATCATCCCTCAACTAAAGCGGTGGGCAATAGAGGGGCAAGTGGCACGTCCATGGCCACAAGGAATGTCCAAAAGACTAGAAGCCTCAGTGCCCCAGACATGAGACTGCTCTCCCTAGGTGAGCACTGAAACCCCTGCCCTCCAGACCGAGGTATGTTATTATAATCAATAGGCCATACCTAGCACTGCACAGGTGCAGTAGGTGTGGCAGTAATGAAGTCAGTAAGATAAGTAGTTGGTGGTTTAACAGTACCCGTACATGCCAAGCAGGATATCAGTGAGCTTGGCTCCGCAGAAATTGAGATCATGACTTGGGGTTACAATGTCACCTACACCCCCTGGTGCCCTACCTGTCTAGATGGCTGTGGAGCTCTACTGCCAAGGATACCCTCATGCAGCATGCAGAGCCCATCAGCTATCCTGATAATGGCAAAAACCACCTGCTCCAGGGCGTGGGTCCATGGCCGCGGCTCATAGGACACAGCACACTTTGCCACGTCTAGACGGTGCACACACATGCCACCACACAGACACACCGTACCTGCTGCCTGTGTGGTGGCATCGGCAGAGCATCTGTCTGTGTCGATGTGTGCCAGGCCCCTGTCTGGTCGTGAGACACCCCTAGCACCGTGGGGCAAGTGGCAGGGGCCCTAGTGGTCTGTGAGGGCCTGTGCTGCCCAGGACTGGCCACCCCCTCCCCCCAGTGTCCCAACCACCCACCACCACCCTCCTCCCCACCCCAACTACCACATCCACATCACCCCACACCACCTCCCCCTCCACATCATGATCACCCACACCCCTGTCTGGGCTTGCGACTGACCCCCTTCCTCCGCCATGGTACTGGTGTCGATGGCCACCACCTCCACCGCCATGTCCTGTGCACCTGGGGCTGGCTGCCATGGGCCACTCTGAATGGAGCATCAGTGGAAGCCCCCACGCCAGCATCTGCAGCCACTGTGCAGTGAGAATAAAACATCAGCACCGTAGCCATGTGTCTGCCACATTGTGGAGACATAGTAGGTGGCACCACAGGATGCAGGTCAACCCAATCATGCTGTCATGCAACACACAGGCTGCCTCACTCACCATGTCTGTTGATGATTGCGCCACGCTGTACCTGCTGCAGCAGCTGTGGCCAATGCATCTGCAGCCACTGCCCCGTTCTGCATATTCCTGCCACCTGGGGGCTCAGCAATGGATACAGACTGTTATGGGACAGATATCTCTGGCCAATGGCAGATGCACATCACATATGGCTATGGGCAGCAGGGGGATGTAGCTGCAGTAAACTGTTGTTCCAATGCCAGGTGGTGTCTACGCTACCTGCATGTGTGCATGTGCAGCTGAACATGTGTGAGCTGCCCCCCTGGGTACTGTGTGCAACCATCCAGCCAGCATGTGGCCACCTGATGGGCAGCTCCCATGTGACATGGTTGGCCCATATCAATCCTGGCTGTGTCTGGCTGCATAACAGGTGCATCGTACCAGCAGTGTGTCATGTTGCCATTTGCCGTGTGATATATCACCCTGTCTGCTACACCTGACGATGTGCCCGAGACATGTGGTGAGCGTATGCTGTGACTGGGCATACTTGTGCCACAGGTGTCAATGGGAGAAGTGCTGCATATGTGGCTAGCCAGTGTGTCATGCATACAGCAGCAGACTCACCTATGAAGCTCCAAGGAATGTAGCACAGACCCTGCTGTACAGACCAGGGGCCACCTGGGGTAAGCACCACCCTGAAAACAGCAACTGGCGCACCTACCATAGCACCAGGGGTAAATACAGGCCTCTGTAATGAGGCCTGAGGCCACCTGGGGCCAGAGCGGACCTGCACACATCACATAGCGCCCCTGAATTGCTCCTGTTACAGTTTCACAGGGCTTGTCCAGCCCCAGGATGCCCCAGGCCTCATCACAGAGCCCTGTTAAACACCCTGGTTGTATGGTATTTGCTCCTGTTACAGTTTCACAGGGCTGGCCCAGGCCCAGGATGCCCCAGGCCCCATCACAGAGAGCTGTTAATCACCCTGGTTGTGTGTTATTTGCTCCTGTCATTGTTTCACAGGGCTGCCCAGCCCCAGGATGCCCCAGCCCTCATACAAAAGCCCTGTTATTCATCCTGGTTGTATGATATTTGCACCTGTAACTGTTTCACAGGGCTGGCCCAGCCCCAGGATGCCCCAGGCCTCATTACAGAGCCCAGTTAGTCATCCTGGTGCCAAGGTACCTGCCCCTGGTTTAGTCTCACAGAGCTGGCCCAGCCCCAGGATGCCCCAGGCCTCATCACAGAGCCCTGTTATTCATCCTTGTGCTAAGGTACCTGCCCCTGGTTGAGTTTTACAGGGCTGGCCCAGCCTCAGGATGCCCCAGGCCACATCAGAGTGGTATGTCGGTCACCCTGGCACAATGATAGGTGCACTGGCTGGTGGGTGTGGGACTCGCCCACCCCCATGTTGCCCCAGGACCCTAGAGAGCATGTGGTGGCCCACACCCTGGCCCCTCCTGGGCACGGCTGCTGCTGTGCCAAGGCCCAGTGGTGGCACACATGATCAGTCCCCCACATGTGCACAGCGGCACATGATACGCAGCCTGTGCATATGTTGGACACGCGTTGTAGGCAGGCTGATGGTGTAGCCGACATGCTGAAACTGTGGATATGTGTGGGGTGCGGTGCAAGTCCCCCCCCCCGATACACCATGTATGGATGACTGCGCCATGCAGGCAGTATGGCAGTGGCACATATGACACGGTGGTGCAGGGCCATGTGCGGCTAGGCTGATGGGCTGGAAAAGTGTGGCAGGTGCCCGGGTGACCACTGACTTGTCCCACACCCATGCTCACCATGCATAACATGTGTGTTGATAGCTGCCCACAGTTTCGCAGGTCCAGGTGTGTGTGGCCTGCCCCCATGAACCTAGCCCATGTGGGTGCGTAGTGGCTCAATTTTAGCGCTTGGTGAGGCGCATCCAGGCCCCCACCTCCCCCAAAGGAGCTGAAGGTCCAAGGATCCTGGGAGGAGGTGCCCCTGCCTGCAGCTGGTGTGGAGCCCCAGCAGCATCCTGTGGCGTCCACTGGCTGAAACTGCAAACACGTCTGTTGTATTGCAGTCCAGTATCACATGATGCAGTGGATATGTGGTGGGAGAATGTGCAGTGTTCCTATGCGCTTTACGCAACTGTGTCACAGGTTGCGACGTGTGTGACAGGATGGGCAAGAGAAGAAAAGGAGGAAGAGGGAATTGAACTGGGATCTGGAAGAGCCAACACACAGCTTATGGACACCAATGCCAAACGCCAACCCAGAAAGCAGAAGGAAAGCCACCATATCCAATACAAAGCATGTGTAGGATAGGCTGAACAGAGGGGACAATGCACAGAGACGAGAAGATGTGTGTGCATAGAGGTGATGAGGCTGGAGCCTGTGTATGGTAAGGTGAGCAGAACACAAGGAAAGAAAAGCCAGGAAATGAAAAGGAATGTGTGGGAATCAAACACACAACCTATGGTGGCACAATGCAAGCCCGTAACCGTCATCCTAAACAGCCATAGCAAGCACAGTGAACATATGTTCCAACCAAGGGAATGTGTCCATGGAAGCCTGGAGCACTCCATGCAGCTGCATGCAGCAAATGCCAGTGTCATAGATGCATGCATGTAGAATGTAGGTGGTGGCAGATGGCATCCCAACACACATCAGCCCTGAACAGTCACCCACAAAAGCACCATCACGCCAATACAGGACACATCAACCGACAGAAGCATACCCAGAAATAAGTCATCAAGTGTACACACATATATAAGGAACAGCTGTCTGATATGGCTCCATGTTGTCAATCAAAGTGGTGTACATGGCAACGTCATCCTGGTAATGTACAGCAGAGAGGGACAAATATCAACTGGAGCCTGTCAGATCAATGCATGTTATGTGACCACACAATGCCCACAGTGGGAATCAAACCCCTGTCCCCAGGTCCCCAAGACCAGTGGGCGAAACATCATGCCACCCCACAACAGCACAACATGAATATATCTGCAGCCTAAGATGTGTAGACCAGGAGGCGGCAGCATCTCTAATTGTTTCCACTGCCACCATGTCAGTACCAGTGCCAACAAGCACGAAATGGCAGCTAGGTTCTACAAACACCTCCCAGGTGGGGATGTAGGCCCACCAGCCTGAGCATGCATGTGGCCAATTAGTAGAGATGCACACCCAAACGTAGCATCACTGGTCCAACTGAGCTGACCTGCAGCTGTCCAGGCATATGGGAGCCATATACATAGCTGTGCCTAAATGGAACACCTATGTGGACATCAATGAAACAATCTGTGGGCAGGAATGCAGCAGCACAAGGTCTGTAAACAGGGGTGCTTGTTGTGAAAGTTCCACAATCTTGGCAAGGACATGAATTTACTTGACTTGCAAAGGATTGTGGGTCTTGTAGTTCAATCACACAAAACTAGCCATTTAACAAGAATAAAGAATTGTAGTTGCTCGAGTGTAAAGCAGAAAACAGATTTTATTTATGAGGTGTTATTCAGGTGGTAACATCAACAGGATAATTTCTCCAGAAGTTTTATTCAGGAAACAAAACAAATAAGGCAACTGAATTACTTATGCAACAACTTAGTAAAGACCTTGATGGAACAGAAAAGGTCTTTCTTCTAGCCCCTGCTAATAAACTTTCTTAGCAGTGCTGGAATGAAAAATAAACCCAAAAGGAAAATTCTCTTTATCAAAAAACCCCCAGCTTTCTTCCATTCACACAGAGAAGAAGATTTTTTCAAAGTCCCACGTGCACTTGTGCCCCTCTCCACGTGGCTCCAACTTTCCCCAAAGCTTTCTCTCAAAAAAACTTTTCTGGTAAGCTAAAAATCAGTACAGTTCCTTTTGGTGTTTGATCCTTATCTGAGGATTACTTTAGAACAGCAGCTTAGAAAGAGAACAATCCATACATTCAACTTCCTCATTTGATATTTCCCCTTGCTCTTGAAATATCATAAGATCACTTTCATACACTGGCTCAGAGGATTTCTCTAACTGATCTCTACCAGGATAGAAACAGTTTCCCTGCTGTCTTCCTTGTGCAAAGCTAGGGAACAGATCAGAGTTCATACTTGAGATCACGTTGCCATTAGACCTCCTCTCTGGGTATTTTGGCCAGTAGGTAGGAAAGCTTTTGTGCCCAGCTCTCCAGTCAGAATCCCTGGATTTCAGGTCTCTTTTCCCATACCTCCTTAAATAGGTATTAGAGCTCCTTCTTTCTGTAGATGCAGCCGTCTCCTTTACAGGTGCTGTCCGAGAGTTCCAGGCTGTATATCTCCAAGCCTCTGGCTTCTTCCAGTCCAATGAAGAATGCTTGCCCCAGGAATCTCTCCCAGTATACATACTGTCTTGGGCTCCTTTCTTAGACCTTCTGGACGTCTTGCTGTTCTTCCTTCTGTTCACGATCAGTCTCTCCTTCTCTAGCTCCCATTGCTGTCCTTGCTGCTTTTGCTCTCCTTCCTCTCCTTGCTGTCTGTATGATGAATTTCTTCTAGCTTTAAAGTGCCTAGATGGCCGCTCCACCCTAGCACACTGCAGGTGTTCTGAATTAAGCCCTGCCCTAAGAGATGTGTGATTAGGGATTACATCATTGCTTCTCTGATTAGGCACACGTTTCCCTACTTCAGCTCTCCTAGAGGCTTTCTGTAAACCAGTGCATTCTGGGTCTGGTAGTCTTTTAGGTAAACACTCTGTTTTAGTGCTTTTACCAGCCAGCACAGGTTGCTTATTCAGAGCCCATTCACCTCTTGTATTATTTCTTCCTGAACTATGATAAGCTTCCTTATCACAGGTTGGATATACCACAGACCACCTGTGTATGTCACAAAACACACAGAGGTCAATGATATGAAAGCTGGACTGTGGTCACAGTGCTGTGAGTGAGCCTGATGGCAGCGATGTATGCTGTACCGATCTCCCCCCCCCTCACATGCCCGCTCAGATCCCTCACAGTCTGGCTGTCATCCAGTACACACCACTGAAACGGCTGCTGCCATCGTCCACAGCAAATAGGTCCTGACGATATCCAAGGGCCCATAATAAATGGATATCCCTCTTGCCCTTGACACTGGTGACCAGAGCCGTCTCCACGATACCCCACCCCTGCATGGTTCAAGGGTCCATGTACTACTTTGCATTCTAATCAAGAAAATTTTTCCGGGCTACCCACATGATCTCGGCGCAAAAAAGAGACAGTGACTTTTCAATAATTGATACAGTGATTAACCTTTCTCATAAAACGTTGAGTGTTCTGCAATATAGAGTTTTAGCTCGTGGTCTATCTTTCATTGATGGACCGCAGTATGATGGTTTCAAGAGTAGAATAGCTATAGAACGATTGATTTGTTCTTTACAATTAAATTTTTTTTTTCATGACAAGTCTACTATGACTGATTCGTCTATTGTTGCATTAAAATCAGATTGGACACCTCCGTGTCCTTTAGACCCGATGATATATACATTTAAACAATTGGTATTGCCTGATCTGAATAAGATGGAAAACAAAATCAATAAATCTCCTAAAAATTTGTCGGTTGCTGAGTTTCACGCATTGCAGGAACTTTTTAGTATGGATGATATTACAATAAAACGTGCGGATAAAGGCGGTGCAGTTGTGATTTTAAGTACCTCTAGCTATGATGCTGAAATTTTATCGCAATTGAATAATGCCACTAATTATGTGTGTCTGGCTATGGATCCCACTGAAGAATTACAGAGTACCGTTTTGGAAGTCACCAAGATGGCTGTTGATGAAGGCTATTTAACTGTGAAAGAAAAGGCATTTTTGAATCCCCCGTATCCAAATGTTCCAGTATTTTATATCCTTCCAAAAGTTCATAAAAATCTGAAGAGTCCACCAGGATGTCCTATCTTGTCTAGCAGTGACTCTTTGTTAGAACGGTTAGGCATTTATTTAGATATGTTTCTTAAAGATGAAGTCCCCTTAATTCCTTCTTTTATTAAAGATACTATGCGTTTTTTGACCATTTTGGAAGACTATGGTTCAACCGAACAAGCTACTTGGATGGCAACTCTAGATGTTGCTGCGTTGTATATATCTATTCCTCAAGAAGAGGCTTTACAAGTACTAACCCATGTATGGGATGCTAGACCGCGACCACACACTGCTCCCACAAGATTTTTAGTAACTTTGGCTGAATTAGCATTAAAGAGGAATTATTTTGTGTATAAAAATGAATTTTTTCAACAGATCTCTGGGACAGCTATGGGGGCTACGTTTGCACCATTTTTGGCTAATTTATATATGCATGCTTTTGAAGATCGCTGGATATACCGTTCTAGTTATGCCCCTTATATATTACGATGGTATCGTTATATTGATGATATTATTTTGCTGTGGGGTGGTCAGCTTAATATTTTGGAAGATTTTTTTAAGTATTTAAATAACTGTAGTAATAATATTAAATTTGAGATAAATATTCAGAAAACAGTGGTGCATTTCTTGGATGTATAAGTTATGAAAAGCCGTGATGGGTTTAACACTACGGTTTATACTAAACCTACTGATAAGAAAACCTTATTGCACTACTCGAGTTTTCATCCTATTTATTTGAAACACAGTTTGCCATATTCACAATTACTTAGATGTCGCCATATATGCTCATCAGATGGTGATTTTGAAATACAAGCTTGTAAAATGTTGGAAAAATTTAAAGAACGTGGGTATCCTGCTGCAGTTTTAAATAAAGCTTACAAGAGAGTGAAATTCAATCACCGTGAATGGCTGTTGAAGCCTAAGAATGTAGATTTGGCTTTACCTGCTGCTGTTTCACCTATTACGTGTGTTTTACCATACTCCAGTCTTTCAAGCCGAATGGCTGCTTCTATTCGCAATCGTTGGAAGATCTTTTCATCTCACCCTGTTTTGTCTAATCACTCTTTACATATGGCTTATAGTAGAGGTAGAAATCTACGTGATCAGTTGTGTTCTGCAGTACCTAAACGGATTGATCCTTCTAGTTATATTCATAGTAAATGTGGATGCTGTCTTTTTTGTAATGTGATGGTGAATCAGCTATGTCCTCAATTTGCAAATAAACGTTACAAATTGAAACAACATACGAACTGCAATGCTTCATTTGTAGTTTATGCTCTGTGGTGCCCTTGTCCATTGATGTATATTGGAAAAACAACGTGCCCCTTACATACTAGATTAGCAGAGCATAAGTACAGTATTACTAAAGCAAGACTTGAGACTCCACTAGTGCAGCATTGTGTGGCAATGAATTGCACTTTTGAAGAACTTCGCTGTACTGTTGTAGAACAAGTTCTTCCGTATATACGGAGGGGTGATAGAGGTAGTTTCTTCCTTTAAAAAGAACAGAAATGGATTTATGATTTGCAGACTTTAGTTTCTAATGGATTAAATGATAAAATTGAATAGGCATTGTTTTTTTGATTCAACGGGAGCGCTTTGAAGTTCCCATCTGATTTTTCCTCTTTTAGTTTTTTATTAGCATTTTATTGATTAAGGTATGATGAGGTTTATTTTGTTTTTAGTGTGGATACTAAAGTTATTTTCTGCAGAACGATCATATCAATTAGTGCGAGCGAATCAGCTTATGTGTTCTCTCTTTTAAAAAAAGGAGTGACGTCAGATGCCTTTAGAAACGTTGAGCTATTAATGAAGAATATAAGCACCAATACCTAACCCTAGACTAACCTAATTGAAAAAGGAAATATGCTTTAGCGATCAGGTCTCAGAGTTACACTCGGCTATACACTGGACCCGTTGATCTGGTGCAGTGAAATGCCATTAACACATCAACGACCTGTAAATATCGCTATAATATAATTGCCTTTTATTGCTTAATTTTAGAATATGTCTTTTTTAAATTTTTCTTCTTCTTTTTCTTTTTAAAAAATACCAACGTGGGCCTTACTATATTGTATACAGCACATTGAATGAAAAGAGGTTTCAAAGTTGAGGAATAACTCCGTAATACCAGGATAATAGAGCACTATTGCAGTTCATATTTCTTCCCAACTGTTCATTCATTCATCATCAAAACCAAAACCAAAACGTACTATATGTAGTTGTATCATAAGCCTTCAATCGGTATGATTACAATTTATCTCCAATACGGTATTCTTCAGTAACCGTTATTCATTTACTTATCTTATTCCCAACGCATATATCAAGGCGCCGTAGCGTTTCACATCCCGCGTTTCTTCAGGGGGATATCTTAAATTAAAACCAAAAGGTAATAAAAGCAATCATTATTGAATCTTAGTAAACTGCATTTGAGAAAAGGAAGTTAGTCCTATTTTCAGTGAAATACTCACAATGTTTCAATGCTGCCAGGCTCATAATCGAAAAAACGCCGCGCATGCGGAATTAGAGAGCTGTCAGCCATTTAACTATCTTATAAGGGATTGTGTAAAAAGTACCCTTCCGTATGTTAAACGTTGAGTATCACTGACACAGATTCCATTCGACGGATGAATTTAAGCCCGTCGGAAACACAGTATTCAGACGGAAAATCCATTGTTGTTCTCTACGTATAAGGGTCTGATCCTAGGATTTTCCCTGTTCCCCTCGAGTAACTTGATCGATACAGAAACATCGAAGAGTGGCAAAACTATGTTGTTGTTCTATGCAGTGAGATACCATAGGAGCCTGTAAAACTTTACAATGAATTCGGCTACGGTGTTCTCTCATACGGACTTGAAAAGCCCGGTTAGTTTTGCCAATGTAAAGCAAGGGGCAGGGACAATAAACCCCATATACTACACCGGTCGAATTACAGGTTGTGTGATGTTTTAAATGATAAATCTTGCCACAATGTGTAAACTGTTGTATTTCTAATGTACTATCACAGATGGAGCATTGACCACATTTATGGTGACCTATAGATTCAGATTGAATTTGTCGTGTAGAGGATCGTAATACTGCAGGGGATAAAATTTCTTTCAGATTCCTGTGTCTTTGCCAGACACATCTAATATTTATAGTGTCCAATCCAGGGGTACTTTGCAATACATTGTTATGTTTCTTCACGATCCGTTGGATCTGGTGACTCAAGGGGGAATATTTTGTTATTAAATGGGCCGATTCTCTTGTAATAGGCTCCTTTTTCCTAGGTTGCAACAATAGCTCTCTATTCACATAAAGGGCTCGTTTATATGCCTTCTCTATTATTTGAGGTGGATAGCCCCGAGCTATAAATTTCTGTTTTAATGATCGAGCTTGTTGTTTGTATATATGCACATCTGAACAATTCCGACGATAACGAAAAAATTGGGATAGAGGAAGGCTATCTCAAAGTTTTTGAGGATGAGCACTTTTATAGTGTAGGAAACTGTTCCGGTCAGTAGATTTTTGAAACACCATGGTTTCCCATGTTCCCAAATTTCGACTAATATTAACATCTAAATATGTAATGGTGGTACTGTTATGTTGATGACTAAATTGAATATTAACGTCACAAGTATTTATCCATTTCACAAACTGTTGGATAATTAACTTTTCACCCTCCCATATCATAAAAACATCATCAATATAGCGTAGCCATATTTTTATATTAGCATAATATGGAGACTCGGAGGATATCCAACGTTGTTCAAACTTACAATGCTGGGTCAGCAGTGCAGTGGTGGTACCATGCACATCGGTCACAGGCAAGGCACGCACACAGATGAGCAATGCGGGACAGGGTACCAGCGCAGGACATAGGATGGCAGCCTGCACAGCCAGACAGGACTCTACACAGCTGCCAGATGTAGATAGATGGACAGGGGGGAGGTTGGCATCTGTCATGTGGTTATTATAGCCTGGCAGCATGGCTCTGCATGGATACACCTGTTGCAGCATGCAAAACACATGAATTGGGCAGCCATGAGGGGGGAAACAATGTGGAGTCACCACATAGTCACTGTTTGCAACATCATTGTACTAAAGAGTGGTCTATGCCTCTATAGCCTGTTGTACAGCAGTGGCTGGTTACTGAGTGAGTGCAGGTCACTGCAGAAACCATCTGTTCTGTGAACCAGGATAGGTTTACAGCACCAGTACCCATGATGCATTGCACATGTGGAAAAGCGGTCTACAGCTGTTCACCAATTGGGGTCTGTGTCTCTCCATTGCCACAGCCATGAGGGGGGAAACAATGTGGAGTCACCACATAGTCACTGTTTGCAACGTCATTGTACTAAAGAGTGGTCTATGCCTCTATAGCCTGTTGTACAGCAGTGGCTGGTTACTGAGTGAGTGCAGGTCACTGTAGAAACCATCTGTTCTGTGAACCAGGATAGGTTTACAGCACCAGTACCCATGATGCATTGCACATGTGGAACAGCGGTCTACAGCTGTTCACCAATTGGGGTCTGTGTCTCTCCATTGCCACAGCTTGTTTGGACGGCCTGCCATGCGTGATACTGACACAGACTGGCTACAGACCCTGCCTTTGTGCAGGTTCTGTGTTCACCCTGAGGGTAATGAAGTGCGCACAGAACTAGGTCCACAGTACATGTGATGCAAGGCATAGGTCCTGCTGCACATTACCGTCAACTGCAGTGTGTGGCAGATGTTACCTCTGTGGCCATCTGGAACCAGACACTACCCAGATCTGTGCACAGCCAGTGTTAAGGTCAAGCTGCCATGGACACCTGTTAGCAGGGTGGGGAGGTGTCTGGACATGCATGGGGGGTTTATGTCACACAGACCTTCCCTACTGCTCAGGGTGATATACACATGTGGAACAGCGGTCTACAGCTGTTCACCAATTGGGGTCTGTGTCTCTCCATTGCCACAGCTTGTTTGGACGGCCTGCCATGCGTGATACTGACCAGTGTTGTCTGCTGCTGTGGGGATTGCACTGTTTGATGTTGTATCTACCTCATAGGGTAAAATGTGGTGATGTGCTCTGCAGCCATGACCTGACTCTGCCCCTCTGCTCTGGGACACACTCACTGTGTGTACTACACCACAGTGCTGCCACTGAGGCACAGAAGTCCATGGGGCTACCTTTACTTCTCCTCAGCCGGACCTTTGCTGTTTTTCTGTTGTATGTCCATGGTTGGATAAAATGTTGTGATGTGCTCTGTAGCTGGGACCAGACCCTGTGACCTTCTGCTCTGGGTTATATTGGCTGTGTGTATTGCACCACAGTGTTGCCACAGGGACACAGAGGTCCATAGGCTACCTTTACCTTTCCTCAGTCATACCTTTGCTGGTTTTCTGTTGTATGTCCATGGTTGGATAAAATATTGGGATGTGTTCTGCAGAGTCTGCATCTTGGACATGAACCTGTAACCTTCTGCTCTGGGTCACATTGGCTGTGTGTACTGCACCACAGTGTTGCCACAGGGGGCACAGAGGTCCATAGGCTACCTTTACTTTTCCTCACCCAGACCATTGCTGTTTTTCTGTTGTGTGTACATAGTCCGGTAAAATAATGGGCTGTGCTCTGTCAGGTCCACAGCTGGGAACTGAACCTGTGACCTTCTGCTCCTGGTTACATTGGCTGTGTGTACTGCACCACAGAGTTGACACAGTGACACAAAGGTCCATAGGCTACCTTTACTTTTCCTCAGTCAGACCTTTGCTGTTTTTCTGTTGTATGTACATAGTTGGGTAAAATAGTGGGATGTGTTCTGAGGATTTGCAACTTGGACATGAACCTATGACCTTCTGCTCTGGGTTACTCTGGCTGTGTGTACTGCATCACTGTGTTGTCACAGAGACACAGCAGTCTCTGGGCCTATCTTCACATCTCTTCAGCCAGGCCTTTTCTGTTGCAGTGTGCACCACGTACTGGTACAGGGCATGGCCTGGGTCCACTGCAGGTGGGTTACACTGTTTCCTCCAGCACAGACACCCCCACCCTAGCCTGCTGCCATATGCTGCCCATGTGCTGTTGGTGCCAGTGGTGCACTGTCCCAGGCCATCCAGGGTGCCGGTAGGAGGCTGCCTATGGTGTGGGTTACGGTGTAGGGATGCCTACATCAACGCACGCACCTCCCCCCGGCACTGCCTGTCAATGTTGTGTGCCCTGTGGGTACCTGCTGGGTAATGTCCCCTGGATGGGGCACTGTGGGACACAGACACATGGGCATGTTTGACCTTGGTGAGTTGCTACCTTGCTGATTTCCATTTTCTGTGTTCATATGTGCCACCTAGGCGACAGCCTAGTCCACCCTGTGCCCCAGCAGATCCCACCACACGTCCCGCCTGTGGCCCCCTATGCCCCAGTTGCACCCTCGCCATAGTGGACTTTCATACCTGGGCACTATGCTATTGTTGCACATGTAGCACTACTATCACCTTTTAATGGTCTCTCTGTCTTTGCTGCACATTGCTGACCTAAATGGTTTCTCTCTCCTGCAAATGTGCCTCTAACGACAGGTTTTCACTTGCGTTAGTTTACAGCCCTTCAGATCCCCGCGTTGGTGTAGCAGAAGCCTCTCCCCGCCCACTCCCCACCCATTGACCCCTTCTCTTCACCCTCTGTCCACCCTCTGTGGGCTTTACCGCGGCCACGGATATTTCAGATCGTTAATGTTACATACCGCACGTTATGTAACGTTAACGGTCGTTAACGTTATGTAACGTGCGGTAATGTTACCTAATGTGTGGTATGTAATGTTACCGCAGTTTAGCAAACATGCCCCTAAGAGTTTTTCTGAACATGGAACTGTCAAGAACCTCCCAGGATGTGGTGGGAAGAGGAAAATTAATCCAAGAAGTCTTCAAAGGTTAGTGCGAACTGTTGGAAAACACCACATACAACATTCAAAGAGCTTAAGGCTAACCTGGAGCAATCTGGAGTGGTACTTTCAACCCACACCATATGCTGCGCACCAAACAAAGAAGGACTTCATGAGTTAAAAGTGGTTACTCCTTAAAAAAGTAGAAAGACTAGGCGACATGCAATAGAGCTTTAACGTTGGACATTTAAGACTAATCAGAGAAAATATTTTTTTTCATTTAACGCATAATCAAACTCTGGAATTTGTTGCTGGAGGATGTAGTATAAATTGTTAGTGTAGCTTCCTTTAAAAGAGGTTTAAACAAGTTCTTAGAGGAAAAGTCCATAAACTATTATTAAAGTGGATTGGAGAAATCCTCTGCTTACCGCTGGAATAAGCAGCATGGAATCTGACTACCTTTTTGGATCCTCACAAGTACCTTTGACCTGGATTGGCTACTGTTGGAAACTTGGGAGGCTCAAGACAATCTGCTGCCTGAGGTGAGAGGTGAGCTGGCACCCCCCTCCCCCCCAGCAGCCCATATCAGGAGCTTCCCCAGTCAAAAACCCCTAACTCAACACCAGTCAGGTCATTGCCCCATGAATAAAGAAAGCAATATAGTCCCAGGCTATATAAGGTTTTTTTTTAAACTTTGTTATGCTCTTTTTTATGTAGCAAAAAATGTAGCAGCTTAATTATATAGCCTAGGAATCTAATGCAAAACATACTGACCTTGCACACTTGATTCACCTGTTATTAAATTTAACTGTATATTCTGGAAAAACAAAAGAGATACTAGCTGATCAAAAAACAAGGAGCAAAATGAAAAAGAAAGAATCACAGCTAATTTTATTTTGCTGTTATAAACTGTGCTGTGCTTTTTGCTTTTTATTTTTGAACATATATTCTACATCCAAAGAAACCCTTCTCCCAATAATGAGTGCAGAGGACATTTCCCCATAGAACTTAACAACATTATACAATGAACTGTTATGTCTAGTTGGGATGAGTGGGTACCGAGTTGAACTTGTATGTCTAGCTGGGGTGAGCGGGTATTGAGTTGGCGAAGGTAGTTGCATTACTGTTCGGGTAGAGCTTATAATTTGACCCACCCAGCTGGTCATTCAGGCCAAAATTTCTGGGGAGAACACTGGTTAACCCTTTGAAGACCTACTTTAAAATTTTAATCCACATTCTGCAGCCGGGTTAATTTTTGCATATTTCAGGAAAATTCAATATGTTCTAATAGTGATTTTCCTTCTGCTATGGTCACGTATTATATACCATTTGATAGGAATATTTAGTCAGAATTTTGGATCCCGAGAGTTTTGGGCTCGGCCTGGAAAGGGTTAAGTACCCTCATGCTAAATGTAACCCCAATCATGTTGTCTAAATATTGTTAAGTACTCTCATGTTAAATGTAACCCTCCAATTGTGATGTGACCACTTTGATTGAAGGATAAGGTGGTATACAAATCTTCCTAAATAAAATAAATAAATAAGCCGGCTGGCAGCGGAATAGTGTCTTCTTTCCTTTTTCCATTCCTGAATATTTTGCCATGTCGTTTCATCAGTTAATGTTAGCCGGGTGGTCATTAAAATCACCCGGGTGCCACACCCATTCGAAAAGTCATGGAGAGAAAACATACACAAAATAATTTCTGATTCTCATGTCATCTCAGCATTATTAATATAAACCCTCACCAGTCATGGACATATTGTGAGGTAATATAAAACCTTACAAAAATTATTCAAGATCTATAAAGAAAATCTACAATACCATAACAGCAGCAACTTCCAAATCTCGCACAAGGAGCCTACCCGGCAAGGAGCAGACTCTAAGGGGGTCTACTGTATGTACTAAAGTGCGTTAGGTTTTTGCAAAAGCTGTGCATTATCTATTGGGAGGGTGCACAGCATTTCCCTAACAGATAATGCACCATAACCGAGGTAACCCGGACCCGGTTCTCTCCCCTTTCCACCACACAACAATCCCTCACCCCCACTCAGCCCTCTCCCCTTTCAATCCCCCTCCTCCCACCTGTCACAAAAAATACAGACAAGACATTGGGAATAAACTGGTCACAACTTTATTAACATCCATAACTTTATCAACATATTAGCATCCAACAACAATCCTCATAACCCAGCTAGTGGAACCAATACCTCCACCAGCCATGCTATTAGCAAGGTGACATGGTCTCGGCTTCCGCCGCGGACAAGCCAATGGCAAGCTTACCTACCCCCCCCCCCCCCCCCGCATCCGACCTCACCATATCATTAGCAAAGGCCAGCCCCAAAGTATTGCCCAAAGTCTCCATACCCCGGAAACCTCCGGGATCCCACCCCCCTTTTTTTTTTTTGAGTGCCAAATACTTTTATTTGCCAGGACTCAATTGTTACAGTATGAAGTGCAATGCTGTTCCCATGGTTTTTGCCTTTTTGGTTGCTGCAGATGTATCACTACTATCACTTTTCTAGGTCTCCCTGCCTTTGCTGTACATTGCTGACTGAAATGGTTTCTCTGTCCTGCAAATGTGCCTAGCGCGAGGTTTTCACTGGCGCTAATCTTCAGAGCTTCATTCCACGGCGTTAGTGTGCATGGAGCCTCTCCCCACCCACTCTCCGCCCATTGACCCCCTTCTCTCCGCCCCTGGGGTGCCTTACTCCGCCCTCTGGGGAGCCTTCCTCCACCCTCTGCGCACCTTACTGCCGCAGGATACGTTATCACATGATACATGACGTTCTCTCACGGTAATGCACCATTATTATGCGATAACATCACATATCGCGCGATAACATCGCTGCTGCTACATTTGCGCCTTTTAGTAAACATACCCCTATGTTTCTAAAACAACAACACTGGTCCAAGTAAAAATTCTTAGGACACCCCAGTATTCATCTCTCTCCACTGGGAAACCTGATTTTCTCACTCTTATTTCCTATCATTTAACTAGTTACCAGCCCATGATATTATGTATTCTGTAAATTGTTTAGATTATATTTATCTATATATTATGCATGTTGTAAACTGCATCGGGTGGTCTCTTGATGAACCAGAATAATAGTATATAAACTCCAGATTAAATTAGAATAGGACATTGCCTCCTATCTCATGGTTTTCTAATTTACTGAGGAGTGTCTCATTGTTGAGGCCAAAATGAAACATATTTCTTCTTTCGTGAGTGAAGCACTGGTTTTATGATGCATTTGAGCTGAATATTGAGGCATTTCCCTTTTTCTATTGCATATCTCCTTCTTAAAAATTTCTGAAGGTTGGTATGGATGGGAAAAGCACAGAGCCTGATCTCACACCTCATCTAGAAAACCTTGTGGCTTTAGTCCTAGAAAAATGGAACACTTTTCAAACCTTTTTTTACCCTTGGATACAAAACAGATGGGATTTTGCAAAATTTTATGTGTGTATCTTCGTATTCTTAATGGAGAAAACACATAACATTGGGGTCATTTCTGCACTAAAGCAAACACCCCCATAATCTCCGGTGAAGCAAAAGTTTAGACAGTATGCCATTTCATTTTAACTGTACAAAAGGAAAACCTTCGCCTCACCTTCTGATCAGACTGCTTTTGATGAGCTTGGATTGATCCAGCCCATGTATCCCTTGTGAACAGCACATAATGTCAGATGCTAGCAACCCGCAATTTCAGCTTAGCAACCTAAGTCTCCAGTGAAAACCAGCTTTTAAAAACCACTTTGTTGGAATATTTCCAGCTTATTAAAAAAAAGGAACATGACTTGTCAGATTAAACCATTAGGGACTCCATCGCCAGTGTGATATAAGCCTAATAAAGCTTCTTAAACCAGCTCACGTAGCCAGAATAACATGGAGTGAACTCCTTAACCCTTGCAAACCTCCAGAGACACAGACCTTGTAGAAGAGGAAGAAAACAAAAACAAATGAGGGGCAGTAATTTGCATATAAAACTCAGCTACCCTTTGCTTTCCTATCCACACTCTTGGATTTTACTTCCAGAGATGTGCTGAGCAATTTTGTGCAATTAATATTTATATTTCTCTTCTTGCACATAAATAGCACACAGATGTGGTCAACATTATTGGTACCCCTGCATTTTAGGTATGTTTTGTACACTATCCTGAGAAATAATTGGAAATATTCCAACTGTATGTCATCATAATATTTTAATAGTATGTTCAAAGGTATACAACAAAAGAAAAAAGATATTGGCGCAACTTAGACATAATAATTTCTTAGAAAAAAACACCAAATATGACCTGGACAGGATTAATGGCACCCTTCAAATCATTTAGAATCCCTTCAGCAAAGGCTCCAACGATCCTGTGAGCAGTGAGTGAGAATCAGCTGTGCCTACTTAGTTGGGAACTGTGTGTGAGAGAAAACTGCAGCCAATCTGAGCACTTTTCAAATCATTTAGAATCCCTTCAGCAAAGGCTCCAACGATCCTGTGAGCAGTGAGTGAGAATCAGCTGTGCCTACTTAGTTGGGAACTGTGTGTGAGAGAAAACTGCAGCCAATCTGAGCACTTTTCAAATCATTTAGAATCCCTTCAGCAAAGGCTCCAACGATCCTGTGAGCAGTGAGTGAGAATCAGCTGTGCCTACTTAGTTGGGAACTGTGTGTGAGAGAAAACTGCAGCCAATCTGAGCACTTTTCAAATCATTTAGAATCCCTTCAGCAAAGGCTCCAACGATCCTGTGAGCAGTGAGTGAGAATCAGCTGTGCCTACTTAGTTGGGAACTGTGTGTGAGAGAAAACTGCAGCCAATCTGAGCACTTTTCAAATCATTTAGAATCCCTTCAGCAAAGGCTCCAACGATCCTGTGAGCAGTGAGTGAGAATCAGCTGTGCCTACTTAGTTGGGAACTGTGTGTGAGAGAAAACTGCAGCCAATCTGAGCACTTTTCAAATCATTTAGAATCCCTTCAGCAAAGGCTCCAACGATCCTGTGAGCAGTGAGTGAGAATCAGCTGTGCCTACTTAGTTGGGAACTGTGTGTGAGAGAAAACTGCAGCCAATCTGAGCACTTTTCAAATCATTTAGAATCCCTTCAGCAAAGGCTCCAACGATCCTGTGAGCAGTGAGTGAGAATCAGCTGTGCCTACTTAGTTGGGAACTGTGTGTGAGAGAAAACTGCAGCCAATCTGAGCACTTTTCAAATCATTTAGAATCCCTTCAGCAAAGGCTCCAACGATCCTGTGAGCAGTGAGTGAGAATCAGCTATGCCTACTTAGTTGGGAACTGTGTGTGAGAGAAAACTGCAGCCAATCTGAGCACTTTTCAAATCATTTAGAATCCCTTCAGCAAAGGCTCCAACGATCCTGTGAGCAGTGAGTGAGAATCAGCTGTGCCTACTTAGTTGGGAACTGTGTGTGAGAGAAAACTGCAGCCAATCTGAGCACTTTTCAAATCATTTAGAATCCCTTCAGCAAAGGCTCCAACGATCCTGTGAGCAGTGAGTGAGAATCAGCTGTGCCTACTTAGTTGGGAACTGTGTGTGAGAGAAAACTGCAGCCAATCTGAGCACTTTTCAAATCATTTAGAATCCCTTCAGCAAAGGCTCCAACGATCCTGTGAGCAGTGAGTGAGAATCAGCTGTGCCTACTTAGTTGGGAACTGTGTGTGAGAGAAAACTGCAGCCAATCTGAGCACTTTTCAAATCATTTAGAATCCCTTCAGCAAAGGCTCCAACGATCCTGTGAGCAGTGAGTGAGAATCAGCTGTGCCTACTTAGTTGGGAACTGTGTGTGAGAGAAAACTGCAGCCAATCTGAGCACTTTTCAAATCATTTAGAATCCCTTCAGCAAAGGCTCCAACGATCCTGTGAGCAGTGAGTGAGAATCAGCTGTGCCTACTTAGTTGGGAACTGTGTGTGAGAGAGAACTGCAGCCAATCTGAGCACTTATCAAATCATTTAGAATCCCTTCAGCAATGGCGCGCCCGTGCCTTGCGGGCCCGCGCCTGAGGGCCTCGCAAGAGGGCCCTTTGGCGTGGCCCTTAGGCGGTGGACCGTGCGGGACCCACTATCTGCTGCTATATGCTCATTCTGTTCAGCGATATGCTGTTTGTAGTTAATGTAAGGTAATGTAATGTAAGTTATGTACTGTGTTCCCTGTTTGTACTCCTAGTGTTTTGTTGTGATGTAATGATAATGCAATGTATGTTTCCCTCACCTTTGTTTAACTTTGTGCTGTATTAACCGCTTTGATTGAAGGAAAAGGCGGGATACAAAACATGTTAAATAAATAAATAAATTTGGTTGCACAAACCTTGGCAGTGATGACAACCTTCAAATGTTTCTTGTAACAATCTATAAGTTTCTTATATCTGTCTGCTGGTAGTTTCTCCCACTCTTCAGTTGTGATGTTTCAGCTCAAGAATGTTTCCAGAATTCCTTTTATCAATGGCAGATTTCAGCTCTTTCCAGAGGTTCTCGATTGAATTGAGATCAGGACTCATTGCTGGCCAGTTTAAAAAACAGTCCATTTTTTCATTTTTAACCATTCCTTTATACTTTTGGATATATGTTTTGGGTCATTGTCCTGCTGGAGGAACCATGACCTTCGACCCAGACCTAACTTTCTGATACTACAGTAGGTAGCACATTTCACTCCAAAATACCTTGGTAATCCTCTGACTTCATGATTCCTTTAATAAGTTCCAGGCCTCCAGTCCCTGAGACAGCAATATAGCCCCATATCATTATAGTACCTCCACTATATTTAACTTTAGGAAGGGTGGGTTTTTTTTCCCTTATAAGCTTCATTCCTTCACTTATAAATGTATCGCTGGTCTGCATTGCCAAAGAGCTCAATTTTGGTTTCATCTGTCCACAGAACATTTTCCCAGAAGGATTGTGGTCTCTCAAGGTGGGTTTGGGCAAAGATCAGGTGTGCCTCATTATGTCTGTCTTTGAGCAGTGGGATCCTTCTTGGCCTTCTCCCATGAAGTCCTTCTTTGTTTAGTGTGTGGCATATGGTGCAGGTTGAAATCACCATTCCAGATTGTTCCAGGCCAGCCTTAAGCTCTTTGGATGCTGTATGTAGTATTTTTCCAATAGTTCGCACTAACCTTTGAGGACTTCTTGGATTAATTTTCCTCCTCCCACCATATCCTGGGAGGTTCTTGACAGTTCCATGAGCAGGAATCCCAAGGTCTTTGGAGATGACCTTGTACCTCTTTGAAGTTTGATGTTTGGTGACAATGACTCTCTTGTCCTCACCATTGTGAAAATGGAACAGGGAATGAATTGGGACATTTTAAACATTAGAGCTCTCATTCATTAGTTGATTCATGTCATGTGAGTACTGCACTAGTCAACATTGAAATCGTTACTGACTTTAAAAGGCCCTAATCTGTAGTATCTTGGTGAGCTGAACATGAATATAACATTAAAAAAATTTTATTGGCTCTCGTTTTGAAGATATTGCATGTAGTTCATTTTTGAGGTTTCACCGTGTAAATTTATCCAGTAGGACATCAACAACATCCCAGCTGTACAAGAGACAGGCGAAAAAATCCAAGAAGTAGTCTATGGGGTATGCTTACTAAACTGTGGTAATGTCATTCACGTTAGGTTCCGCGGTAAGATGGTAAAGGTACAGATGCCCATATAAAGGCGTGGGTGGTGCATCGTTACAGCAAGCTGTATCAGCTAACGCATGTTACAAACTAACGTGCGCTACAAGGCACCTCATAAGGCACCTTATAAGGCACCTTACAAGGCACATTAATGGCGCCTTGCAAGGCGCCTTGTAGGGCACCTTGTTAGGTGCCTTATAAGGTGCCGTATAAGTAAGGTGCCTTATAAGGTGCCGCATAAGTAAAGTGCCCTATAAGGTGCCTTGTTAGGTGCCGTATAAGTAAGGTGCCTTATAAGGTGCCTTGTAAGGTATCGTATAAGTAAGGTGCCTTATAAGGTGCCCTATAAGGTGCCTTGTTAGGTACCTTATAAGGTGCCTTGTAAGGTACATAAGAACATAAGATATGCCATACTGGGTCAGACCAAGGTCCATCAAGCCCAGTATTCTGTTTCCAACAGTGGCCAATCTAGGTCATATGTACCTAGCAGTTTCCCCAAGAGACACAAGTTCCACAATGCTTGTACTGGGTCAAGCATTGATATCTTCGGTCACTTCTTAATAATTTTTTATGGACCTTTCCTCCAGGAACTTGTCCAAACCTTTTTTAAACCCAGCTACACTAACAGCCTTTACTACATCCTCCGGTAACAAATTCCAGAGTTTGATTACACGTTGAGTGAAAAAATATTTTCTTTTTTTAGTCTTAAATTGTTTACCCTGTAGCTTCATTTCATGTCCCCTAGTCTTTCTATATTCTGATAACGTAAACAATCGATCTACGTTTACCCGTCCCACTCCGTTCATTAATTTATAGACTTCTATCATATCTCCCCTCAGCCGTCTCTTTTCCAGGTTAAAGAGCCCTAACCTTTTTAGCCTTTCTTCATAGGAGTATCCTTCCATCCCCTTTACCATTTTGGTGGCTCTTCTCTGAACCTTTTCTAAAATCGCTATATCCTTTTTAAGATACGGCGACCAGAATTGCACACAATATTCAAGGTGTGGTCTCACCATGGAACGATATAGAGGCATTATAATATCTTTTGTTTTATTTTCCATTCCTTTCCTTATCATACCTAGCATTCTATTTGCTCTCTTGGTACTTCATTAGGCTCTTTGTAAGGTGCCCTATACAGTAGGGCTCCTTAGGCTATGCACCGTATTAGGCACCCCTGGACAGGGCACCTTAGAGGGCACCCTGGATTATGGAACCATAGGTTATGGTGGCCTAACAAGGTTATGGTACCCTAGATTAGTGTGGCCTAAGGGATGCAAGGTGCTGCAGGATGACATGCATGACCTGTGAGAAACAGAGACAGATGTAGCCCTAACACTAGATAGAGCACTCAGGAAAGGCAATGAACAGGTGAGTGAAGGAGGGAGAGCTGGGAGCCGCTGGACCTGCCATATCTGTGGGCATCCCATATGGCTGCCAGTACTGATGCAAACATGGTGGGGGCACCTGTACCACAGCACAGGGTGTTGGCAATGTAAAGTACTGGAAATATAGTTGGTGGCAGATGATGGGAATACGTGTCCCCCAGTGGAGGCAGAGGTGGCAGGATAGTTACAATGATGAGTGGACAGAGGAGTGGTGGTGCCATGCAGATCAGGCACAGTTAAGGCAAGCATGAAGAGGCGCAATGCAGGAAAGGGTAGCAGTGCAGGACATGGGGTGACAGCCTGCACAGGCAGACAAGACTCTACACAGCTGACAGACGCAGATAGACGGACTGAGGGAATGTTGGCAATTGTTGCAAGGGTATTTTGGGCTGGCAGCACAGATCTGCAAAAATATGACTGTTACAGGCATGCACACTATTTGAGTAGGACAGGCATGAGAGGAGGGAACAATGAGGAATTGAACCCATGAACACTGCCAAAAATGACATTGTATTAACCAGTAGGCTATACCTCCGTGGTGTATGTCACAGCAATGTCTGGGTACAGAAGGACTGCAGGTCACTGCACAAACTGTCTGCTCTGAGTGTCAGGATAGGGTAACCCCACCAGTACCCATGATGCAATGCACATGCTGAATAGCTGTCTACAGCTGATCAGCAAATGGGATCGGCATCTCTCCGGTACCTCAGCTTGGAAAGACGAACTGACAGTGCATGATACTGGCACAGAGTAGCTACAGACCATGCCATTGTTCAGGTTCTGTGTTCTCCCTGAGGGATAGGATGGGTGCCCAGCACTAGGTCCGCAGTACATGTGGTGCTAGAGATAGGCCCTGCTGTACATCCCCATCAATGCCAGTGTGTGCCAGGTGTTCCTTGTAGTGCAGCTGAAGGTAATTTGGTGTCCATCTGTATCCTGCAGTCACATCTGGCCCTCTGGGACCAGACACCACCCAGATTAGTGTGAACCCCATGTTAGGGTCTGGCTGACATGGGCACCTGTTATCAGGGCAGAGGGGTTTCCAAACTTGCATGAGGTTTGTGTAGCAGTGCCTTGATAGTTCAAAGTGGTATACATTGCATACCCCAAAGGGCTCATATCACCCTTTTTGTAGGTAAGAAACAGGTGCCCCAGACCCTGTAAAGCAACCTCCATCCTGCTGGTATGCAACAGCCCTCCAGGGTTGGTGGGCTAGAGCCATACCTGTGGCTGGGGCAGTGGCAGAACAGCAGCAATGATGGGGTTAGCTCTGGAAAACCCCAACTGCCTCCCACCACTGTCTGCTAGTCACCAGCAGACAGCACAGTCAGACTGCACCATATAGGTGTTCCGACCATGCACAGTCTAACTGCAGACAGCCCACTAGCCAGTCCATAGTGTATGCTCACAGAGGAACTAGGTGCACCAAGCAGGCATCTCAGTGATTGGGGACCTCAGCACTGGGGACACAACAGGATCACTGGAGGCAGATAGTATAGAGTGCTATGTGGGAACCTAGACATGTCATGGTCACTGCTCGGTCAGAATGAGTGCCCTCCCAGCATGCCATGCTATGGCCACCCTGTCCATGCAGGCGGTGGTCAGGCACTACAGTGTGCCAGCCATTGCCCCACACCCTGTGAAGATGCATCCTGGCCAATCCGCCCTGTCCGGGCCATACCCACAACACTTTGCATTATGCACATATGCAGGCTAACGCTGGTAACAGTGGGACATTGTGGGCCCGGTGAGGTGTGGGCAGCCACAAAACAATGGATAGACATACACACATACACACACTCCTATTGCAGCATTGTGCACAGATAGGGGTGGTTGGCAACCCTGCCCGCCACACTGGTCCTTATCACAGTGCCGACATTGCTAAACTGTGGAGGAGATAGTAGTAGTGCCCTGATGGTAACTGCAGCTCAATGCTGGGGCCAACAGCCTGACTCTCCATGCATCTTTGGATTGTGGAGCCTGTGAGTGGGTGTTTGTACCCCTGTTTGCTGCTGCTTTGGGCTTTGCACATGTTGCTGTTGTATCTGCATTGTAGGGTAAAACATAGGGACATGCTCTGTAGGAACCACAGCTGGGGCTTGAACCTGTGACCCTCTGCTTTTGGACACACTCACTGGGTGTACTGTACCACACTGTTACCACAGATGCATGGTGGTCCCTGGGGCTACCTATACCTTTCCTCAGCCAGACCTTTTATGTTGCACTGCACACCACATACTGGTACAGGGCATGGCCTAGGTCTACTGCAGGCAGGTGCCACTGCCCCTTCAGCACGGGCACCCCCCCCTGCCATGCTGACATGGCCATATGATGTTGGTGCTGGTAGTGCGCAGTCCCAGGCCATCCACTGTGTGGGTAGGTGGTCGCCTAGGGAGTGGGGTCTGGGGCATACATGAGCATCCTCACATCCCCCCCCTATCACCGCCTACCAATAGTCTGTTCTTTCTTGACTGGGAGGATATCAGGTCAGTGCCCTGGCAACTGTTAGCTCGGGTGGACCAGGTAGATATAGGTGGATTGTGTTTGAATTTTCAGCTGCTGTCATGATGATTTCCAGTTTCTATGTTCCTATGTGCCACCTAGGCCCTCACCTAGTCCACCCTGTGCCCCTGCTGCCCCCGCTACATGTCCCGCCTGCAGCCTCCTATGCCCCACATGCACCATCGCCATAGTCGCCTTTCATACTTGGGCACTATGCTGATGCTGGACATGGAGCACATTTCTTGGGCTCCCTGTCTATGCTATACATTGCTGACACTTAAATGGTTTCTCTCTCCTGCAAATGTGCATCTAACGGCAGGTTTTCATTCGCAGTAGGATTCAGCCCTTCAGTTCAGCGCGTTATTGTGCAGGGAGCCTCTCCCCGCCCATTGGCCCCTTCCCCCCGCCCTCTCTCCACCCTCTGAGGTGTTTACCGCGGCCGGGGACGTTAACGATCGTTAAGTAACGTTAACGCACGTTAACGTTACCTACCACGCGTTAACGTTACCTAACGAGCGTTAACGTTACATAACGCTTGGTCTGTAACGTTACCACAGTTTAGTAAACATACCCCTATGACTTGGTTTTTTACAGATATTAACCGAAGGCCTATTATATTTCTATTGACATGCATTTCGTGATGTAAACATTAATTCTTGTAGATTACAATTGCACTGTCATATTCGTGTTCAGTATATAAAAATTGATAAGAAATGACTATTTTTATTTCAGTAACATGACTTTTGTAAAAATTTGTTGATCAATTGATCACAGATGCATCTGCAATGGGAATTTGGTTCTTTTGTTCAAAATGATTTGAACTGTTTATAAGGGTGCCAAAAATCATGGCCTGGCAACGTCCCAATTTTTATACTATTTCCTACTATTTCTTTTTTTAATTGGTCTTGTTTTATTTGATTTTTTTATGCATCAATACGTGTGCATATATAGTCCAAGACCATTGCACTGGCCACATTTTTGAAGGAGATATTGGACATTAAGGGGTTGAATTGTAAGGGTGCCAAGAATGTTGACCACAATTGTATATATTTTGGCACTTCTCATAAAATCAGCCCCCTTGTTTCTGAACCATGTAATTTGCTTGACCTCCTAATTGTAGAGAAACATGGCAATACCTGTTACCATGATACAATGGCACCATGTCATTTTAATGTTAATTTCATCATTTTAAATCTTCCTGATTGACAGTGACATCTAATGGTTAGAATTATCATCACACTTGGTGTCATTTTACTAGTCCTTCAGAACCCAAGGAATGTGTGGGTACTGCTCCATTCAAACTGCCTCTCCCTTCCAGGTCAGAGACACACACAGAGATAACACAGAGGCATACATACACGCACACGCACAGCACAGATACAAACACGTGATCCTGCATGCACACACAGGGCTCAGAAAGAATTCAGTGCTCCACATGCTTTCCCCCTTTTCTTTTTTGACTTGGCAGTTTCCTTCTGCGCTTTCAGGTTTCCAGCTCATTCAGAGCCAGAGCTAGCATCTGGTGCCATGGAGCTTCACTTGCAATATTTTCTCCCTATTCTATATTTTCTCCCAACTTCCTTTAATCCATTCTTTGTGGCCACAGCCCTTGACCAAGAGAGTGATTTCTTATAAGTAAGGCTTTTAGTAATTCTGCCATTGCAAAATTTGTTGAAGAACATGCTCAGTGCTGCCGCTAAGGGCCAGATGCAGAGTCGCAGGTTGCGGGGCTGCACATCCTGATGGGATGTGCAGCCCTGCAAGCTGTCCTGGCCCGATTCCCCCTCTGGCTCTCCCCGCATGTCCTGACCAGCAGGATGGGGAGAGCCGGTGGGGGGCAGGATCTGGGCGGAGCGGGGCTGAGCGGGGGCAGGCCATCCCAGTAGGATGTACAGGGCTGATTCAGGTCACAGTCCTGTACGTCCTGCTGGGTCAAGGGGGACATGCTGCTTATTCCACCTCAAAGGTGGAATAAGCAGCACTGATCCAGTGATCGGGTCCGGGGCTCCCACCCCCGCCCCCCGGGGCCAGGGCTGGGTGCGGGGTGGTCCATGCCACCCGATCCAGGCTCTGGCTGGCCAGCCTTGGGTTGAGCAGCGGGGAAGAGGGGGGGGGGGCAGCCAGGGGAGCCTGTAGGGAAGACGTCCCATAGGCAGGCAGGGGCATGCCGGGTCATCCTCGGGCCCGATTCTGTGTACTGTGGGAACGTTTTGTTCTCATGGTCCAGAATCGGGTCCTAACGGGCCCATTTTCATTGGTGACGTCCAGATGGCCCGGACATACCCCTCTGGGAATCAGGCTCCATGTCTCTTTTTTAACATTTTTACATTAAAAACACCCTTTTTAAAATTAATTACTAAGTGCAGTAAGAAAATTGAAAACATGTTCTAAATCACAAAGTTTCTTCAATAAGAAACATCAGATGCAAGTAAGTGTAACATTAAGATAAACTCAGAGTCATGATGATCTTAAGAAGGTGCAAAAAATCTTTTGTCTGATGAGAAAATTGGTGTAATTAAGTAAATGAAAGGAAGTAAATGAGGGGATAATAGGAATTAATATAAGCTTTGATTAATGAGACAAATTTTCAGACTCCCTGTGGATATCGTTTTATGCCTTGTACCTGTGGATCTGCAAGCTGGTTTATAAAGCGAAACTCCCCACAGGTGCTTGCCAGGCGCTGCAAGTAGGGAGGTAAACTTTGCCAGGATGGCCCCAGCCCTGCTCACATTGTCACCCCTTTCCCCTGCACTGGGAGTTCAGGGGGGGGGGGATTTTTCTAGAGGTGAATGACTGTTATCCAGAAGCATCCCTTTATCTTTATTTAATTTATTTGAATTTATTGATATACTGCGACTCATACAGATGTTATGGTAGTTTACAGTGGGTCAAGTGGCAGTAATGGCAATAGGCACATACAGTAAAAAGCATGGTTGACAAAAACGTAGAAATGCATACAACCAGGATAAGCGCAAAGCATAAAAAGAAACCGAGAAACAGCAAGAGCCCACCTATCTGCACTAGTCACGAAAAAGAACTTGGGGGGGGGGGGAGGTGAGGACATTTTCAAAGCATTTTAGCCTTTTTAGTAGATCTTCTAACCAGCAAAAACACAGTCACTGCAATATTCAGCTCAATAACTGACTAGAGTCGCTGAATATCCCCATCAACTGACAAGCAAATGCCTAGTTTAAACCGGGGTGGTCTGTGGGTGGAGCAGGAGCAGTGACACCCGTGTTCTGGTTAGCGGTGATGGTTAGACATTAACTGGAGAGCTTCAGCAGTTACAGCTGTCCTAACGTTAACCACGCTACCAGTTAGCGGCTAACAACAGCGTCTCAGGTGTCCAGCCTGCCTGTATATCTGGTGGTGGAAACTGAATATCTTTCGCTGTTGAAGCGCCGGTCTCAAAGAGGCAGCAGTTAGGAGCTTTATTTAGCCTAGCCGCTGCCAATGAATATTACCCCCACTGCAGTTTTTTTGGATTTCTTAAACTTTTTGTAATTGCTCTCAGCGCGGAGTTCTAGTGAAAGGGAGTTCCGCAAGGCAGGAGTCATGCCGTACAACACTGAGAGACAAGTTTGTTCCAAAATAACGTGTGAAGGGCAGAGGTCAAGTAGAAGAGAAACGCATAAAAAATGGAAGTGACACAAATCGTTTAGTAAGGAACCTAAATAAAGAGGGACTCCAGTAGAAAAGGCCCGATGTGGCAGCAATGATATCGGGATCTTAATTCTGACTAAGACCAATAGCCAGTGTTGTTCATATAAACATCGGTAGTCTAAAACTACTTCAACATTTAACAGTGGCTGAAAGATCAGCTCAGGACAGCCTGCTCTTCACGAGAGTTTAGTTTGGATGAAGACTTTCTTTCTATGGGGAGAGCGCTGAGAGAGAGAGATGCATTGAAATAGGAAATAAGCATTAATGGAAGGGTAAGGAGAGCGTGAGATGCTGCATGGAGAAAGTGACGAGGCAGAGCGATATTAAAGGGCTACGCCACAGACACATTTGGAAGTAAGGTGAACAAGAGCCACTGAAGCGTTACAGGGTTGCTGAGGCAGACAAAAGGGTAAGTGTGTCACAGACTCAGCACAGAGTCAGGTAGTCCAGCATGAGTCTGCTCTAGGGAAGAACATAATGTAACCAGAATAAAAAAATTAAATAAATGACCTGCAAGAGAGATCTGCAGCGGAGGCACAAGCATCGAGGCATACATTAAAAAACTGAGCGAGATTGAGAAGTTTAAAGGGACAGCACAGAAAGTTTCTTTTGGTGATCTTCGCATAAGTTATATACAATTTTTTATTTTAATCTGAGGATATTAGGGTTTTTTTCAGCTGATGTAAGAAGGGATTTGGAATGTTAGTGATGGAGAAGGGAAAGAGGAAGCGGGAGCTTGACTGGGAAGGTGAATGGATTGTGCCTGCGTATGTGGTGTCAGGGCCGTGGATTTGCCTGTGTTTGTATGGCTTTGAAAGTTATATTGAAAGTTTTGAATGTCTGAGTGTTTGAGAGTATGATTGTAAATGAGAGGGAGGAAGAGCAAGTGGATTTGAGGAGTTTATTTGGAAATGTCTGGTAAACGTAAGCATGAGTACAGTCTAAGGTAAGAGGGGGTTAGAGAGGGAAGGGAACTGAGTAAGAGTACAAAAGAGAAGAAAATTATATTATCTTTGGAAATTTTTATTTGATTTTCTCAGATTCGGAGAGCTTTAGGCACAGGTGGGTTTAGAGCCAGAGGGAGGTTGTGGAGAGTAGGAGGTGCCTATTAAGAGGTAAGAATAACCTCTTTCCTAACAATTTAGGAAAATTGATTGACATGGAGCCCAATTCTCAGAAGTATATCTGGGCTGTCTGGATGTCCCCGATGAAGATGGGCCCATTTGCACCCAATTCTGGACCGCGGTGCATGGAATCGAGCCCGTGGATGGCCTGACGTGCCCTGCCCCTGACTCCCGTAGCTTCAGCTCCCCTCATCCACTCACTCCCGCAGCTTCAGCTCCCCTCATCCACTCACTCCCGCAGCTTCAGCTCCCCTCATCCTTGCCGCCCGACCCATGGCTGGCCTGCCGGGACCTGGATCGGACAGCGGGGACCCCTCTCCGCACCCAGCCCCCCCTGAGGGGGATCTCTGGGCCCCCTTCCAGATCTTCTTGTTCTGCTGCTCAGGATGTACAGGGAAAGCTGGAGGGGGAATTGGACCCAGATGACTTGTGGGGATGCACATCCCTCCAGGACGTGCAGCCCCGCAACCTGCATCTCAGAATCGGACCCTAATTGTCCCTGAGAAATCACTATGGAGGAGGGAAACTCCGATAAGAAGCTTTCTATAATGGATCTGAGATCTGGAAAGAAGGGTGCAAGTAGATAGTGGAGGAGCATCCTTAATTAGAAATGTCATAAACCACCTGAAAGGTAAATGCTGAGTGTATGAGTGGGTGAGCCTGTTAGCAGAGGTGCGAGAGAGAGAGAGAGAGAGAGAGAAAGAGAGGAGTTTCTGTGTTTTGTTTTGTTTTAGCAAGCTTGCAATAGTAATTTTAATCTATTACTAACAACATTTTTTAATGCTTAGGATAAAGAGGCTAGGTATTTTTTTCCTTGACTTGTGAGGCACAAGGCAGTTTAGTTTCAGGGTTAGGGCCATTAGAGTCAGACTTCCTCTACAGAGTCCCGAAGAAACGTGAAGAAACCTTGTGAACCTGAAGAAGACGATCTTCCCAAGCTCAGTTGACGCAGTGGATGGGCCTCACCGATTGAAGCCTCTGGGGATAAGTGCTGATTTCTATGTGCATCTAGATTTATGATATTTGAGCTCAAATATACTTCACAGACTGCTAGAAGAGAACTTTGACTGGGAGTGATACATCTTTATTTGGGAAAAGGTTCATGTGAGTAGTTAAATAAATTGGAACATTATACACAAATGTTTATTTCCATTTTCTTTATTAATTAATTTGTATTCATCTCTATCCACTGTAGGATACTTACTTTATTGACTGACCTGAGTAGAATAACTTACCTTTATGCCATCTGGGTGTCTCCTTCGCTCTTATCATTTAGATATTTTATTTATTCTGACTCTGTTTTCTACCCATGGGGGGAGCAAGGAGTATCTCAATCAGAACTTAATATTCTTGTACCCCACCTGCCACATCCTAAGTGGTTGAGACAATGATAACATTTATCTGACTACCATGAACAGCTTCCACACAAGGGGAAGCCTATGCCCTTGTCCCGGGTGGGGGTGGGTGGGGTTTACAATAAGATATGCCATATCGGGTCAGATCAAAGATCCATCAAACCCAGTATCCTGTTTCCAATAGTGGCCAATCCAGGTTCCCGAAAGGTAGACATATTCCATGCTGCTTATCCCAGCGGTAAGCAGTGTATTTTCCCAGTCCATTTTAATAATGGTTAATGGATTTTTCCTCCAGGAATTGGCCCAAACCTCTTTTAAAACCAGCTACACTAATAGCTTTTACTATATTCTCCATCAATGAATTCCAGAGTTTGATTACACGCTGAGAGAAAATATATATTCTTTGATTAGCCTTAAATGTGCTACATTGTAGCTTCTTTGCATGTCCTACGTACATCGTAAAGGAGAAGAGAGACAGGGTGATAGGACACAATTGTTTACAAACTTGACGTGTATAAATGCATAAGTATTGAACCTCTTCCAAAGGAAACGAAGCTGTGGAGTTAGGAGATAGGATATGAAGCTGTAAGGTTGCAGACTGAAAAGCCATGTCAGGATATGTGTTTTCATGGAAAGGATAAGGAATACCATCATGGAGAAGGTGGTGGAAACAGAAATGCTGATTGAACTCAAAAAGAGGTAGGTTACACATAGAGGGTCACTTAAGGGCCCGATTCTATTCACAACGTAGATCTCCTTTGTACGTCCGAGCTAACCTGGATATACAAAGGAGAGTGCGATTCTGATCCCATGGGGAACAGAATCGCGAACAGCACTGTATGTGCAGGCTGGGACTGCAATTCAGTCCCAGCCTGCATATACAACGCTAGCCCAGCTAACTCAGCCAGGGTTTTTAAATAGAGCTGCAATGCCATGGCACCGCGGCTCCATATGAAAGCCGTGATGCCGGCCGCTGCCCCAAAAAGTTAATTCCCCACAGCTCAATCCCCGATCCAGCCTCCTAAGGTCAGGGTTGGGCAGTAGGGGATTAACTTTGTCCCACCCAGCCCTTTCTGCACTCCAAATCGAACCCCCCCCAAAACATTCAGGGAGGTTATTCCACCCTGGGGGGGAGGAGGTGGAATAACCTCTCCCAGCCAATTCACCGGCCCTGGACATACAGGGCCAACATTAGAAGCGGCTCTGTATGTCCAGGACTGGTAACCATGCTCTCTCTGCCCCGGACCACCTCTTCCCTGCCCCTGACTAACTTCCCTGAACAACCATTGGGGGAGTTATTTGGGTGCCTGCAGCCGCATGCATAGTGGGGATGGACATCCCATTGGGACGTCCATCCCCGCTATTTGTGGTTCAGAATAACTCCCTAAATGTCTAGAGGATGGAAAGCAAGCATTGAGCTCTTCAGCTCAAAATAGCACTGACATGACTTTTTGTGCTTCTAAAAAGGTATAGAGCACAGAGAGGCAGTTATTACCCTATACAAGGGCATGAGGGTTATCCTGTATGAAGTGGTACTTATAATGCTAAACAAAGGTATGGGGGGGGGGGGGGAGGGAGGGAGTTATAACCCTAACCACCTCACTGGGAAGACCAAAAGGCTAAAATGATCCAATCTTGAATCATCTACTATGTAAATATTGAATGGAGAGAGAAATTGGGAGTGATTTATACAGGTAAAAAGTGCTTTACCCACATTAATTAGCTGTTTGAAAACTGCTCTCCCTTAATGTAACTAAGCAACATGGAGACCTTTAGTTGCACTGAAAAGAGGCATTTCTGAGGGAAGGAGAGGATTTAGATTAGGGAGGAAAGGGTATGCATGCAGATGGCATTTTCAATTCTAAATATCTACTTCTCCAGTAAAAAATGTACCTGCAGAAAAAGCAGTCGCACATGACCCTGCACACTGTGTCCTCACAAGAATATACAGAGGGAAAAACATGTGCAAGTGTCCTTTTAAAATAGGTGCTAAGTCCATGGGTAAAGCATACATGTGGATTTTGTTCTAATGTAGAGAGTTTAATGTAAGAAGATACGAAAAGCCATACTGGGTCATATCAAGGTCCATCAAGCCCAGCATCCTATTTCCAACAATGGCCAATCCAGGTCACAAGGTCCTGGCAAATTTGAAAGTTGCCTCCTCTAAATAGGGTGGTTAACTCTTCGGTTTTCAACCAGAAAGTTTGGTCTTAAAGGGACCCATATGGTATTTGGTCAGGCAGTGGCTTTAGCCAAAGGATACAGCATGCATAGATGTGAAAATCCCATTGTTGTACACAGACAGATTTCCTCTATGGGTACCCCTTGGCTGTGAAGGTGGAAGGGGAGATGGAGAGAGGGTGTCCTGCAGGATTCACCAATGCACTTTGATGAAAAGGGCAATGTAGACACATTTTCTGCAACTTACGCTAGTTTTTTTAATAAGAAAAACTAGGCACCTACTTGTCTTTATAAAATAGGCTCAACATAGGCACCTTAAAAGACACTTTAACTAGCAGCCCCCTTATCAAATTGCCCTCATAATACTTTCAATGTAGATACTGATGCTGAATGCTTACAAATCTGTCATTACAGTGTGTAGAGTGCCAGGTTCTATAGCATCTGAGTCTTCTCTAGAATATATCGTTCTTGCAAGTCCTCTTTTTTTTTTTTTACCTACCATCTAATTTTTAATAAATCAATAAGCAAATGGGAAAAGCATGCAGATTGTGGTTCATGGAATTCATTCCTACCCCTTTGCCTATGCGTGTGTACCTGTTGCCTGTAGATGGCTGGGTAGGGTACATATCTGTATTGCCTGTACATGTGCGGGAGTCTCTCTATGTGTCTATCTGTGCTATCAGTGTGCATTTGGTCAGGGATTTGTGGACATGTGTATCTGTATGAACTGTGGGTGGGTGTATGGGGGGTTTTGTGTATGTAGCATTACTATGCAGCCATTAGCTCACTTCTTACACCATTAAGGTTATCACTGTCCGATTACTGAGGGGGGTATATTCAGCAGTGCGACCAGTGTGGGTAAAGTGACTGGCCATCGCTGCTTTTATTTAAGCCTGGATATTCAATGCCGGACTATTTCAGGCTATTGGCATTGAATATTCAGGCCTCCTAGATAACCATCTAGAATTTCCAAACAGCAGCAATATTCAACCAATGGCCAGATAGCTAAAATGTCTAAGTTAGGCCAGGCAGCCCTCGGTGCCAGCCCTGGAATGCCCTGATGCCAAGCGATTAGAATTGTGGCATTTAAACTGGGTAGGAGGGGATATTCAGTGTCACTAAATGCTTTAGTACCAGTGAATATCCCGCTGACTTTGGTTTAGCCTTTTAACAAATCTACGAACTGGCTAAACTGTTTTGAATATGCACCCCAAAATGTTGTTTTAGCAGGGCCAATCCAAGAGTTTCTGTTGCCCCAGGCAGAAGCCTTGGCCAGGCCTCTCTCCCCACCCCAAGTGCACAATCCTTCCCCTCCTGTGCTGAGCTGCACTGTCCTCCCCTACCTCATGCTCAGTCATGCCACTGCCCCCCACTGCCACCGATTCCTGCGGTGGGGGAGGGGTTGGAGTGGGGGGCAGCTTGGTGCAGCGGCCTGTGGCAGGCCATGTACTTTAGCACACAAGGCCTGCCGCTTCTTACCCCCTTTCTGACACAACTTCCTGTTGGAGGGGGGGCAGAAGTGGCAGGTCATGTGTGCCAAAGCACATGGCCTGCCATGAGCACTGTGCCACCCATAGAGGTCTGCTGCCCTAGGCGACCACCTAGCCTACCTAGTGCATGGGCTGGCCCTGCAATTTAGGAATCACATTATTCCTCATCTGATATGTTTACATTGGCTGCCAGTAGTCCAGCATATTGAATTTAAGCTGGGCATCATGATTTTTAGCACTGAGACAAATTCTAATGGACAAATTTTACGTTTGATTGGTATGAAAGAGTTAATAGTTCTGCTTGGGTTGAACTTGTACCAACCTGTTCTCTGTAGTCGGCCCACTTTTCTGGAATTCATTGTCCACAGCGATATGCCACCAGACTATTTGAAATTTAGGAAACAGCTGAATGGCCTTCAAACCTGTGACAGCTTGAAGGATGGGATTTTAATTCTTTGGGGCATATTATTCAATGGCAGAGGTTGGCCTGAACAAAGCTGTCATCATTTTAAATTAGACTCAAATACTCATTGCCGGGATCATATCTGGCCACTGGCCTTAAATATCCAGTCTGCCCGGATAATGTTTGACCTAACCAGGCTGTGGCAATGATCAGTTACTATCTAGTTAGCTAAACTTGCTAAAGTTAGGCCAGTCTTTTATGTGCCTAATATTAGCCAGTAAGTTAACCGGCCAGTGGCTGAATATTTCTGCCCTGGAACACCACCAGAATGCCTCGATGCCATGTGGGTAATAAAGGGGCTTGCAGTGGCACTATGAGGGGATATTCAGCAGCACACAATGACTATGTGCCACTAAATATTCCAATCATCAGGATTAACGCAGTTAGCAGGTTTGCTAACACTTTAATCCTTTTGAATATGCCCCTTAAATGAATTTAAATGATTTAGATAGGATATGTTCCATTACGTAATTATTGTATTAATATGTCCTGCATGTTGTCTGTTTCCTATATTTTATTGTGCTTATTTGTATACTACATAACATGAGACATTAGAATCTATAAATGGAAATGTGAAGGGGAAATCAGGTTTAGGATTCATTGTTTTATCTTTCCTGTGAATGGAATTTCCTTGTAGATTCCCCAAAGTCATTTTTATGAGTGTTATTGGAATGAAGAATTGGGTTACCATGTCAGGAATATTAAACCCATTGATGGCATCAGAAATTCCTATAATTCCTTTACCTCTACTAGCCAGCTTCAGTAGATTTCTTTTCCCTCTTACTTCAAAAATGAGCAGCAGGTATTCATCATGATTATCACGGCTCCTGGAGCACAGAAATGAGAAGGACATTTTTCTTGTCAGTTTGAAAAAAAAACAAATGTCAACAGCTTTGCCAAGATTCCACAGGCCTCTCCTGCCCTACATTAATCCTTTTACTTTCTGTCAGATTAAAGTCACTGATAGTCCCAGTGGTTTAATTTTTCTAATACTTTGTGTCAAGGTTGAAGTTATTTTCTTTTAGATTCTTTTACACAGTTACTCTTGAAAAACTTACAGCTACTTGAGTAGAATCAGTTTGCGGGATTGCTCGGAACTTAATTCTTAAGTCCTTTCTCTTATCTACCTTGAGGTAATTTCAAATTAAGAAAATTTGAGTTGCTGTCCCAAACATTCATACACATACGCTCCTCAAGAAGATAAAACCATAGCTTTCAGGACCCAGGACAGCTCCCTGTTGTTTCTCTTCAGTCTTCTAAGGGGTATGTTTACTAAAACTGTTAGGGTGCGCCGCGCTAGTGTCCGGATGCCATATAAGGAGTGGGCGTTTCAGTCAGAAAAAAGCAAAACCGGGATTAATCATGCGCTAATTTGCGCTGCGCTCATGTGCGCCCCACACATTAGCGCATGAGAAAGTTGCACGGGAAGCATAAGTGGCGCGCTGATGTGCAAGCACAGGAACAAAGCCACAGTACAATGGTTAAGACACTGACCAATGGTACAGGGATCATGGGTTCAATCCCCCGCTATTCCCAATGAAGAAGTCTGGCTGAGGCATTACCTATTATGGGGAAGATTGCTTTAGGAGGCATTTTATTTTTATTTTAATTATCTCTACTAGCAAATGCACTCTCAAAGCGTGTTAACATAAGGCGTCCCACAAGGCACATTTTAAAGTGCACTGTCCGCCAAGGCACCCTAGAATGTTGCTTATAGGGCGCTTTATAGGGTGCCGTATGAGGTACCGCAAGGTCACAGCACTTTTTTTGATGGCAGCACTGTGCAGTTTAAGGAATGAAAATCATAAGTAGGTGCGCTGAAATGCAAGGAGGAGCAGCAGTGTAACACAATGGTTAAGACACTGACCAATGATGCAGGAGTCATGGGTTCAAACCCCCACTGTGCCTAATGAAGAAGGCTGGCTGAGGTGTTACCCATTATAGGTAATATTGCTGTAGGGGGCATTTTATTTTTATTTTAAATAGTGCTGCCAGCAAACACACCCTCCAAGTATTGTAACCTAAGGTGCTGCATAAGGCGCCTCATAGGGTACCCCAGAGGGCACATTTTAAAGTGCACTGTCCGCCACGGCACCCTACAATGTTGCTGAAAGGGCGGCCTATAGGGCGCCATATAGGGTGCCCTATGAGGCACAGCAAGGTCATAGCACTGTGTTTGATGGCAGCACTGTGCATTTAAACACATGGAAATCTGGTGCGCTGACATACAAGAAGAAACAGCAGTGTAGCACAATGTTTAAGGCACTGACTGCTGATACAGGGGTCATGAGTTTGCTCCCCAGGGTGCCTAATACGTAAGGCTGGCTGAGGCATCAGCTTTGCAATGTACGTATTGTTTCCTGCAGCACTTTATTTGTATTTTATTAATTGCTGCCAGCAAACACGCCCTCACGTGCCGTAATTGAAGGTGCCGCATAAGGCACCCTATAAGGCACTCCATAGGGCACATTATAAAGTGCACTGTCTGCCACAGCATCCTAAAATGTCCCCTATAGGGCACCCTATAAGTCGCTCCACAGGATAACGTATAGTGCACCTCATATGGACGGTAACCATAAGGTGCCCTATAGGGCGCCCTATAAAGCGCTCTCAGAGGCACCTTATGGGTACAGTACGCTGAGAGTGTTTTTGCTGGCAGCAATAATGTACATTAAAAAGAGATAATGCTTTGGGCAGCCCTATCAAACAACCCCACTGTGGGTTTGAACCCATGATCTCTGACTCCACAGGCAGTGATGTAACCAGTGGGCTACAGCTCTATAGCTGCTAGCAAGCCCCTGGCTGGCTGTAGAGGGACTGCACGTCACCACACAGACAGTCTGCTGTGGTCACCAGGATAGGGTTAGGCCACCCGTACCCATGATGCACTGCACATGCAAATCAGCTGTCCACAGATTAACACAAGATGGGGTATGCACCCCCAGAGCACCTCGGCCTGGTAGGGGGAACTGACCATGTCCACCCCCACAGCACCTTGGCCTGGTAGGGGGTACTGACCGTGTGTGTTACTGGCACAGAGTAGCTACACACCTTCACATTGTGCAGGTACTGTGCTCACCCTGAGTGTGCGGTGGGGCGCCCAGCACCAGGTCCACTGCACCTTCCATGGCAGAAATAGGTCATGCTGCAGGTCCCCAGCAGTGCTAATGTGTGAGATAGGTAGCTTCTGAAGCAACACCTTGGATATATCTGTCTGTCTCAGTCAGGTGTAGCTCCTATGGACCCCTAGGAGGATCATGTGCCACCACCCTCCTCCTCCAGAGCTGAGGGTGATAAACAGGGTCTCCCATCAACAGATCCACATTCTACCTCCCTGCAATGGTGGCAGTATAGGGGACCATCAAACCCAGTCCTGCTGGGGAACAGACACCCTACAGGGCAGTCAATGCAGCTCTGCACACATCCATAACACAATAGCAGACAGACATTAGGCCTGGATATGCTAAGCTGCACCCCACCACTATCTGATATTCTCCTGCAGCAAGCCTTTAGCCACTGCACCCTGCAAGGCAATCCATCAAGACACATACTAGCTGCAGACAGTCTGCTAGCTAGTCCACAGTGCATGTTCCTGGTGGAAATGCATGCACCCAGAACTGGGATGTCAGCATACACAACAAGCAGATAAGTCAGTGACTGGGCTCCAAAAGGAAAACCATAAATATTACATGAAAGAAATACTATATAGCACTATGGGGGTGCCTAGCCATGCTGTGGTCACTGCACAGTCAGGGTGAGAGTGATCTCCCAGCAGGACATGCTGAGGCCACCCTGTCTGTGTAGGTGGTGGCCGGGCACTAAAATGTCCCAGCCAGTGCCCTATGCCCTGTGCAGATGCATCCTGGCCAGGCCACCCTGTCCGGGCTATACCCATGGTACCTTGCTCCTCATTATGCACATTGGCAGGCCAATACTGGCAACAGTGCTGACAGTGTGGGCTGTGGAGGGTGTTTGCAGCCACCACACACTGGATAGACAGACAGACACCCCCACACCTATGCCAGCATTGTGCTACTATAGAGGAGTTTAGCAGCCCTGGCCACCACACCAGTCCTGGGCACAGTACAGGCATGGATATGCTACGCAATACTGTTGTGGGTCACTCCCCAGGGTGGTAAACACTGTCAGAGACCAGACCTGAAGCACACACCACAGACATCAGAAAGGTTGTTATGATGGATCTCAATCAGCAAACTGTGCTTAACGTAGGAATTGCTATCTGCCAGTAATCATAGCAAACGTTTGATAGCTGTGTACCGTATACCCAGGTGTAGGGTGGCATTGCTAAGGTATGCAAGTGCTAGTATTGGGAGATGCACGCAGGGCCAAATTTCCTGCCTCTCCGGGAGGCATTGGCCAATGGGGCCTGTGGGTGTGGGTGTGTCTGCCCCTGTTGGCTGCTGCTTTACGGCAGAGGTTCCCAACTCCAGTCCTGGTGTGCAAAACACTGTTCGGGTTTTCATGCTGTCCCTCATGAATATGCATGAGATACATCTGCATACCATGTGGGTGGAGCATTGATATGCAGCACAGGCATCTTTATTAGAGGCAGCATGGAACCTGAATGGTGTTTGGCCCTCCAGGACAGCATTTGGGAGACTCTGCTCTAGGTAATGCGCCTGTTTATGGTATCTGTGCTCAGTGGGGTAAAATATAGGCGTATTAGCCATGCGTATGTTCTCTGCAATAAAGGTTTGTCCTTACTATCACGGTTTAGTTGTGGGAAAAATATGTGGACTGGATTGGCAGTAGCCCCAGCTGGGCTTTGAACCTGTGATTTTCTGTTCTTGCACACACTGTCTGTGTGCACTGCACCACCGTGTTGCCACAGATATGCTGCATTCCCTGGGGAGTCCATGACTGTACATCCGACAGGGCCTGTTAGTTGAAGTGCACGGCACCCACCTGGACAGGGCTAGGCCATGGTCTGCTGTTGCCACCAGCTGCTGCCACCTCCACCACCAGTACCGCTCCAGCCTTAGATTGGAGACAGCATAAACCCTGAAGGATTTGTGGCCCTCCAGGACTGCTTTTGGGGGAATCTGCTCTAGGTAATGTGCTTGTTTCTGGTGTCTGTGCTCTGTAGGGTAAAATAGAGGTGTTTGAGCCATGCTTATGTTCTCTGCAAAAAAGGTTCGTCTTTACTATCACGATATAGTTGTGGGTAAAATATGGGGACTGGATTGGCAGGAGCCCCAGCTGGGGCTTGAACCTATGACCTTCTGTCTCCAAACACAGTGGTTGTGTGCACTGCACCACCGTGTTGCCACAGAGACAGTGCATTCCCTGATGATACCATGACTGTTTGTCTGGCAGGGCCTGTCTGTTGCAGTGCATTGCACCCACCTACACAGGGCTAGGCCATGGTCTGCTCTGGGCAGCTGCCACTGCTCCCCTTCACCTCCAGTACCCCTGTGCCACCATGCTGACATGCCCTTCTGCTGGTGGTGCTGGTGGTACGCAGTCTCAGGCCATCCTGTGTGCGGTAGGTGGCTGCCTATGGTGCGGGTTCTGGGGTAGGGGTGCCTGCATATCTGTCTGCACGTCCCCCAATCACTGCCTGCCAATGTTCTGTGCCCTTGGGGGAACCTGCTGGGTACTGTCCCCTGTGGCACTGTGCTAAACACTCTCATGCCCATGTTGGGCCCTCATCAGTTGCTGTCTGGCTGCTGTTCAGTTTCAGCATTCCTAAGTGTCATCTAGGCATCTGCCTAGTCCGCACTGTGCCCCAGCTGCACCACAGCATGTGCCGCCTGCAGCCCTCTGAATCCCCTTTCCCAGCATCTGTCCAGTTGCCCATTCCGACCTGCCCGCCCTGCTGTTGTGGAACATGTGCATGCCATAGGAAACCTGTCCAATGAAGAGGGAAACCCTGATCAGTGTTATTTCACTGCGGGATCATTCACCTTGTATGGGGACAGAGCGTAGACCCTTCCAAAATTCATATTTATTTTTTGGGGCTTTGTTGGGAGTGCTTTTTGATGTTTCCCATTACTCTAAGTATTGCACAGCTTGCTTATGATTTTTTTTAAATTTTGTTGGGGTTATTTTTATTGTTTATTTGCCCTTTTGTGCCATGCACATGTATCACACTGCTCACTTTTTGTTGGTTTCCCTGGTTTTGCTGTACATTGCTGACATAAATGGTTTCTCTTCCCTTTAAATCGGCTCTACCGCGAGGTTTTCACTCGCGGTATTTTTTTGCTTGAATTTCAGCCCCGCTCGTGTGCGGGGAGCCTCTCCCCTCCCACTCTCCACCCATTGACCCCGTCTCTCTGCCCCTGGGGAGCCTTCCTCCGCCCTCCGGGAGCCTTTCCACACCTCTATCGCACATCAGCGTGCCGCGCACATGAGCCGGCACTTTAGTGCGGCACGCACATGTGCGGGGCACGAAAACGCATCATTAGCGTGCGCTAAGGTACCTTAACGCACGCTATTGTGCATAAGAACATAAGAACATAAGATATGCCATACTGGGTCAGACCAAGGTCCATCAAGCCCAGTATTCTGTTTCCAACAGTGGCCAATCTAGGTCATACGTACCTAGCAGTTTCCCCAAGGGACACAGGTTCCACAATGCTTGTATTGGTTCAAGCATTGATATCCTGGGTCCCTTCTTAATAATGGTTTATGGACCTTTCCTCCAGGAACTTGTCCAAACCTTTTTTAAACCCAGCTACACTAACAGCCTTTACTACATCCTCCGGTAACAAATTCCAGAGTTTGATTACACGTTGAGTGAAAAAATATTTTCTTTTATTAGTCTTAAATAGTTTACCCTGTAGCTTCATTGCATGTCCCCTAGTCTTTCTATATTCTGATAAGGTAAACAATCGATCTACGTTTACCCGTTCCACTCCGTTCATTAATTTATAGACTTCTATCATATCTCCCCTCAGAAGTCTATTTTCCAAGTTAAATAGCCCCAACCTTTTTAGCCTTTCTTCATAGGAGTAGCCTTCCATCCCCTTTACCATTTTGGTGGCTCTTCTCTGAACCTTTTCTAAAATCGCTATATCCTTTTTAAGATACGGCGACCAGAATTGCACACAATATTCAAGGTGCGGTCTCACCATGGAACGATATAGAGGCATTATAATATCTTTTGTTTTATTTTCCATTCCTTTCCTTATCATACCTAGCATTCTATTTGCTCTCTTGGCCGCCGCTGCACACTGGGCCGAGGGTTTTAACATGGTATCCACAATGACGCCTAAATCTTTTTCCTGGGTGGTGGTTCCTAATGTGGAACCTTGCATCGTGTAACCATAGTTTGGGTTGTTCTTCCCTAGGTGCATAACCTTGCACTTCTCCACATTAAATTTCATCTGCCATTTTGATGCCCAGTCTTCCAATTTATCAAGATCCTCTTGCAATTTTCCACAATCCTCCTGGGTTTTAACAACTTTAAATAGTTTTGTGTCATCTGCAAATTTGATAACCTCACTCGTTATTCCACTTTCCAGGTCATTTATGAATATGTCAAAAAGCAGCGGACCCAGCACAGATCCCTGGGGTACACCACCATTCACCTTTCTCCATTGGGAAAATTGGCCATTTAGCCTACCCTCTGCTTTCTATCTTTTAACCAGTTCCTGATCCACAATAGTACACTGCCTCCTATCCCATGACTCTTTAGTTTTGCCAAAAGTCTCTCATGAGGGACCTTGTCAAAGGCTTTCTGAAAGTCCAGATACACCATATCAACCGACTCACCTTTGTCCACCTGTTTATTCACTCCTTCAAAAAAACATAACAGATTAGTAAGACAAGATCTTCCTTGTCTAAAGCCATGTTGGCTGTCTCCCATTAGGTCATGACTATCTACATGCTGAGTAATTTTATTCTTTATGATGGTTTCTACCATTTTTCCCGGTACTGATGTCAGGCTCACCGGTCTGTAGTTTCCTGGATCACCCCTCAAACCCTTTTTAAAAATTGGTGTTACATTGGCGATCCTCCAATCCTCAGGTATTAGAGATGATTTTAATGATAGTTCACAGATTACTGATAGCAGGTCTGCAATCTCAAATTTCAGTTCTTTCAACACCCTTGGATGTATACCATCCAGCCCAGGTGATTTGCTACTCTTCAGTTTATCTAATAGTTGTAAGACATCTTCCCGATGTATCGATATTTCCTTCAATTCTTCCACACCTTTAAATACCACTTCAGTCATGGGTAACATCCCTACATCTTCCTCAGTAAAGACCGAAGCAAAGAATTCATTCAGTCTCTCCGCTATCGCCTTGTCGCCTCTTAGTGCTCCTTTAACCCCTTTATCATCTAATGGACCAACTGACTCTCTCACAGGTTTTTTGCTACGAATGTACTTGAAAAGGTCTTTATTTCGCGTTTTTGCTTCCGCAGCAAGCTTCTTCTCAAATTCTCTCTTTGCCTGCCTTATCAATGCCTTGCATTTGACTTGCCAGTGCTTGTGCTATTTCCAGGTTTCATCGTTTGGCTCTTTTTTCCATTTCCTGAAAGATGCTTTTTTGGCAACAACAGCCTCTCTGACCTCTCCTTTAAACCATGCTGGCAGTTTTTTGGACTTCCTTCCACTTTTCTTAAAGCGTGGAATAGAGCTGGTCTGGGCTTCCAAGATAGTATTTTTCAACAACACCCAAGCTTGATGTACGTCTTTATCCTTTGCAACTGCTCCTTTTAGTTTTTTCTTAACTGTTTTCCTCATTTTATCATAGTCTCCCTTTCGAAAGTTAAAGGGTAGTACTGTGGATTTCCTTACTATCCCTCCTCCACTAATTAAATCAAAGGTGATCATGCTATGATCACTATTGCCAAGTGGCCCCAACACCCTTATCTCTTGCACTACATCTGGTGTTCCACTAAGGACTAGGTCTAATATTGCTTCCCCTCTGGTCGGTTCATGAACCAGCTGCTCCAAGAAGCAGTCATTTATTTCATCTAGGAACTTTATCTCCCTAGCATGTCCTGTTGTGACACTGACCCAGTCGATGCCGGGGTAATTGAAATCACCCATTATTATTACTGCACTGTAACGTTTGCTAGCTTCCTTGATTTCTTTGAGCATTTCATCATCCATTTGTTCATTCTGGCCAGGCGGACGATAGTACACCCCCACTGCCATCGCCTTCCCCTTTTTACATGGAATTTCAATCCATAGAGATTCTACAGCAAATTTTGTTTCTTGCAAAACTTTAATCCTTTCTGACTCAATGCCCTCTCTAACATAGAGCGCAACCCCTCCACCAATTTGATCAGCTCTATCATTACGATATAGTTTGTACCCAGGTATCACAGTGTCCCACTGGTTGTCCTCCTTCCACCATGTCTCTGATATTCCAATCATATCTAACCTCTCGTTTAGTGCTATATATTCTAACTCTCCCATCTTGTTTTGTAGACTTCTAGCATTTGCATAAAAGCATTTTAGAGACTGTATTTTATTCATATTAATTTGGCTATTGGTAGACATGGGTAATTTGGGATCTTTAAGCTCTGTCTGCTCCATACTCGAGGGCATTTGGGCTACTTTACTCTTTTTTGGAACCTCTCTGCTTTTTGTAGTATCCTTCAAGGATACATTCTTCCGAACCATGAGCTCTTGGGCGACTGTCGGCTTTCCCCTATTATCTAGTTTAAAAGCTGCTCTATCTCCTTTTTAAAGGTTAATGCCAGCAGCCTGGTTCCATCCCGGTTAAGGTGAAGCCCATCCCTTCGGAAGAGCCCCTCCTTTCCCCAGAATGTTCCCCCGGTTCCTAACAAATCCGAACCTCTCATCTCTGCACCATTGTCTCATCCACGCATTGAGACTCCGGAGCTCTGCCTGCCTTTTGGGTCCTGCACGTGGAACGGGAAGCATTTCGGAGAACGCTACCCTGGAAGTTCTGGATTTCAACTTCCTACCTAAAAGCCTTAATTTAGCTTCCAGAACCTCCCTACCACATTTTCCTATGTCATTGGTACCGACATGTACCAAGACAGCAGACTCCTCCCCAGCACTATCTAAGACCTTATCTAGGTGGCGTGTGAGGTCCGCTACCTTCGCACCAGGCAGGCATGTTACCAGGCGATCCTCACGTCCACCAGCCACCCAGCTATCTACATGCCTAATGATCGAATCACCAACTATAACTGCTGTCCTATCCCCTCCCTCATGGGCACTTGGCCCTGGAGAAACCTCCTCGGTGAGAGAGGGGTTTACATCACCTGGAGGACAGGTCCTAGTTACAGGATCACTTCCTGCCACACCAGGGTGATGCTCTCCTGTCACGTGACCTCTCTCCTCCATGACAACAGGGATGCTGCCAGACTGGAGGTGGGACTTCAGGACTATATCCCTGTAGGTCTCGTCTATGTATCTCTCTGTCTGTCTTATGTTTTCCAAGTCTGCTACTCTAGCCTCTAGAGAACGGACTCGTTCCCTGAGAGCAGAGAGCTCCTTGCACCTAGTGCACACGTAAGACCTCTCACCAGCTGGGAGAAAATCATACATGTGACACTCAATGCAAAAGACTGGAAAGCCCACATCCCGCTGCTGGACTGCTGTCTGCATCTTAGTTTTAAGTTTGTGTTTAGATCTTTAAGTTCTTTATGTACTAAAGGGTGCTATGGATATTTATACCACTAAAACTGTACCTAAGAAGTTTAATATACCTTGTTCACCTGAAGCTTAATTAATCTCAGGTCCTTAGTGTATGACTGATTTGGGTAATGAGCTTCACCTGAGAGCACCTCCTGTCTTTTAAGTTGTGCAAGTACCTATAAAGCTGTGATTATCCCAGGGGAGGGTGGGTGTGGGGAGGGAGGGAGGGATATAACACTTATTAAAAAAAAGGGCTGCTACACAGTACCCTGTCCTGTGCTGCTGAGGTAAGCTATATTCTGATTTGATTTAAATTATAGCTCTTTGCTGCTGCTAGGCTCTAACCTATTATGAAATTTAAACTACAAGCTCTCTGCTGGATTCTAAATTTAACCAGAAAGCTCTCTTCTGTGTTTTAATTTGAAACTAAAAGTACTTTGCTGATGCTAGGCCCTGAGTGACTATGAAATTTAAACTACAGCTCCCTACTGGGTATGAAAGGTAACCAGAAAGTTCTCTTCTGTGTTTTAAATTGAATCTTAAACTGTTGCTACTAGGCCCTGACTGATTTAACAAAAAATAGTGGGTTCACAGATTAATTAGCTTTAAAAGAAAAAAAATTCCTTTCAGAAAGATTCCCAGAAGTATATACTCACAATTTCAGATTTCTCTCCAGAAGTAACAGCCCCCCTTTCTAGTCCTTCAAGACTTGAGCGCAGTTTAGTAAACATACCCCCAAGGCTTTAAACAAATTTAATTTGTAAATGTCTTTTCCCACAACCTTTCTGTTGATAACTAACATGGAGCAGGAGATCCACTGATTCCATTTCTTCTGCCGTTCAGCAGTTTCTCTCAGTTTTGTCTGTTTTGAGTTTACTGCTCCTAAATCCTTTTTCCTACAGCATGAGTCTGGACAATACCTGCAGCCAACATGCCTTGACAAATCACTCAAAAAATATCCTCCTGGGCCTGGGGATACCCTTTTCCTCAGACCCTTTTCACTGCACATCTGTGAAGTGGCCCTGGACTTCCAAGTCTGCTGTGACTTTTATTTTGCTCCCGCCCCAGGAATCCTAAGAGGGCCTTTTACTAAAGTGTGCTGAGGTTTTGCAACTAATGCTTGTTTAGCTCAAAAACGAAAGCATGATAGTTGCAACTGCTCTGTGCTAACTACCGGGGGAATGTCCAGTATGTTCTCGGCAATTACTGCACTGAACGGTACCCTCATATGCCATAGTGGCATGCATAATTACCACGGGTGCACATAACTTCACCTGTTGAGGTGGCGTTCGGTGAACACGCGCTAATTGCAATGGTTGTAGTTAGTGCTCAGGGATTACCCCCCATGCTAACCGTGCGGTGCTCATCACACCCATGTTCCACCTCTATCTCACCCCCTTACCACCTCAATGCAGGATTCACAGTGCCTGCACTGTCTTGGCCTTGTGCCAACGGGGACTTCAGGCCTAGGCACTCACTTAATATGTGCCAAAATGCATATTACCTGCACTGTAGTAAAAGGGCCCCTAAGTGGAAGGAGAAACTTTCCTTTTGCTCCCTTGTCGCTTGTGGACTCAGCCCCAAGTCTTCTGGCCTCCCTCCTTGAACACAGCTGACAGTGGCCCAGCGACCTGGCTCTAACTTCTGAGTTTGCTTCCACCAGACTGTTTTGCTTGCATACCACCACTGTACCCTGGAGCCTCTATTCAACAGGAGCTGAGGAAGACGTTCCCCACTGCCATCTGACCCTGCTTCTGCTTGTTCTGAATGGTTCCATCTTCTCTCATTTGCATTGCCATGAGTTCAAAACGCCACAGCAGCAGCAAGAGCTTCAGACTATGCTTTCCCTCCACATCCCCACCCCCAGGCCTCTGTCAATTCTGCTTCTGCTTTCTGAATTAGATCTCATTCCAACCCCAGTATGGGACACCGGGCTCTCTTCTCTCCATCCCTGGGCACTTCATCTCATCAGGCCAGATTGTCATCCATCTCTAATCCCAAGAAGCCGCTGCCATCAATATAAAATGATTTATTTTTATGCTTGTTTACATATATATCAGCACATTTATTTCAATTATGAATCAAATGCTAACTGAAAACCCCCCTCATCTTAAGATTCTTTTTAAACACAGAATCCTCCTGCATGAAGTAAAACTCCTTTGCTATCACATTCCACAGACTAAGTATCAATCATGCCAGGGCCCAAAAATTAATTTCATTTTAAGTAAAATGAACCAAACCCTTTTTTTGTATTTGTCTTAACTGTGCATCTACTATGCATGCTGCAACTTTTTTGTGCATGCAAATCGATTGTGCGCATGTTAATTCGAGGAGTACTTGCATGCAAGCAATTTTTAGGTGCCTAAATGAGCCTGAAATGCACGTCTACTAGGTGGTTGTTGTTGTTAATTGCCATCGAGTCGATGCTGTCTCATGGCGACCCTCTGGATAGTTGTCCTAAGCTGTGTTCGGTATGACACATGAAAAAAACCTGTGCAGAAATATTCTTTAACTTTATTTCATTAGTAGAACCATTTTGCAGAAGGTTATCCAGGGCAGATCTCAATAATCGAGATGGTGTGCACTTCATTACTCTCGATTCACTTTGATAGCTGAAATTTAATCTACCATTGGGTTGATATTCATAGGGCGCTATAGAACTTGTAAAATTGTCATGCAGTTTGAACAACAAAATCCTCTTTATAGCCTTCTGCTGTTCACACATAATGACAGGTGACATTATCAAAAACGTTGCCAGTATGCCCTTATTCTATTTTATTATTTTATCTGGCTAACATTTTGTTTTAAAAAAAATTGCATGTCAGTCAGTACAGAAGTAGCAATTAATGAATCCTGGCACATTTTGAAAAGTGTAATTTTATTCTTTTAAGAGAATTTCCCTGCTGCAAAAACACACTGACTCAGCACATGGATATTTAACCTATCAGCAGATCATTCGTTCTTTCAGTCTTACCTCTTGCGTAACCAGCACCGTCCATATATAATCCTGTAATTGTCTAGAAAGAACAGTGAGACCCGCAAAGTAAGAGAAAATTAAATAAGAGTGTAATACAGCGCTGATATGTTTATGGTTTCTTTGAAGAGGAACAGGCATGTGGAGGCTGTTTATGGTGCTTGGGAGCTGGGATCTGAGCGTGCAAAGACTGGGAGACCTGACTAGCAGAGAAGTAGGCAGGGAGGAGCTGAAGTAGGAGCGCAGCAAGAATCAGAGGCAATCCTGCTATTATCCAGTACAGCTTCCTTTGGCTTTTTCTGCTTGCTGCATGAAAACTATGTTCTAGCAGCAGGTTTGTTATTTATTAGATACATTCCATTGCTGTTGCAGCCCAGTGGCACATTGTGAATGGATGCTCCCATATATTTTGGAATTCCATTGTTTTTCATTTATTAAACTTAGGGGCCTTCTCAGTAAAGTGAAGTTGGATTTTACACTTGCCACGTGTTTAGCGCTAAAACTAACATGCGGTAAGAGCAACAGTTGTGCATTAGCTGTCGGCAGTGGCATTTGCAATTAATGTGGGTGCATTTAACACCTCCTATTGAGTTGTTAAGTGCATCCATGCTAATTGAAACATTGACAGTGCAAGATATATTGCCCCAAGCTAACTGCAATGGGCTCTTCACACCCACTTTCCGATCTCTAACCCACCCATTCCCTACCCTATTGAATGATTTGCAATTACTACAGGAATTGACATGCTTGTGTGATAATAACAACGTCAGTGTGGTGATTATTAAGTGCCATCGAGTCAGTGTCAATTCCTGGCAACCCTCTGAATAGTTGACCTAAACTGTGTTCGGTCTTCAATCAGGCAGCTTATTGTTGATAGAGTGGCACCCATAGCTGAGGTTATTGTATCAATCCATCTCATTGCCGGCCTTCCTTTTTTACGGTGACCTTCTACCTTGCCAAGTACAATGTCTTTCTCCAACAATCTCTCTCCACATGATGTGTCCAAAGTATGAAAGTCAAAGTCTTGTCATCTGAGCTTCTAAGGAAAGCTTAGGTTTGATCTCCTCTAGTACTGACTGGTTTGTTCTTCGGGCAGTCCATGATATACACAGTATTCATCGCCAGCACCATAATTCAAAGGTATTAATCTTTTTCACTGTCCAACTTTCACATCCATATGATGTTATTGAAAACACCATGCTTGAACAAGTCAAATCTTTGTATGAAGAAAAACAGCTCTGCTCTTGAGAATCTTCTCTAGGTCCTTCATAGCCATTCTGCCAAGAGCAATGTGTCATCAGATTTCTTGACTGCTTGTTGTTTTCTTATTGATAGTTGATTCAAGTAGGTCAGTGTTGTCAACTATTTCAATTTCTTCTCCATCAACAATGAACTTATTGATTTTTCCAGTTGTCAGGCGCAGGCCTATTTTAAGACTATGTTTCTTGATCTTGAGAAGTAAATGTTTCAGATCATCTTCAGTTTCAGCCTGTAATGTGGTATCCTCTGTTTTCTTCATGAAGTCCTGCTTCTCTGATGATTTGTTCTGCATATAAATTAAACAGGTTGGGGGAAAGTATGCAGTCTTGTTGTACACCGTTGCTGATTTTAAACCATTCTGTTTCTCCTTGTGCCATTATACAGCCTTTACACTGATCAAGAAGCATCAGGTGTTCTGGTATACCCATGCTTCTTAATGTGGCCCAGAGTTTCTCATGGTTTACACAGTAAAAAGCCTTGCTGTAGTCAATAAAACACATATGGATATCTTTTTGGTATTCTTTGTCTTTTCAAGGATCCATCTCACATCGGCAATGATGTCTCTCTTTCCCTGCCCTTTGCTGACCCCTGCTTGCCCTTCAGGCAGTTCTCATTTCAGATTCAGTTGTAGTCTCTGCTGAATGATTTTGGGTAGAATCTTACTGGCATGTGGGATCAAAGCAATTGTGCGATAATTGCCACAGTCAGTGAGGTCACCTTTCTTCATTATGTACTTTCATTATGGTCTCCTAGAGACTGCCATTATATGCAACCACCTAGTTTGTCTAATGGTTAAGCTGGCCCTGACTTAGCCTGTGCCTTTTGTCCCTCTATGACCATTTCTATGTGCAGTACTTTCCGACATGCAATCTATCATGCTTTCCCTGAACTGAGATAAATACTTACTTAGGATATGCCAGCCAAGCTCAGAGCATCTGCCAGATTTGTCCTTATCCAGTTCAGCTTTTTTGTTTTCTTCCTTAGTACACCAGCATCTTGACATACATTCCCCACACTGTACCCTCTATTACTCATCTTCTCAATGCCTGCACAGTGCTATGGAGTCAACCACGTTGCGGGCTCTTACCTCTTGGGAGTATGATGCCTATTGGTTGAAATGCTGTATGAAGGAAAATTTGGACTTCCTGGGCCACAATTAGCTCAGTAAATAGGTGAGGGTCTCCTGTAGGAAACTGGGCTTGCAAATGTCTCCATGCATTCCTCAAAGCATGTAAAATACACATGGAACAAATGTACTTAAGATTTGTGTAACTGTTCTATAGGTGCACCACTGTGCCTTTATGCACATACTTTGAAGGCCCCAGGATACACATAATTTATTGTGCAGGTTTCCCTACACCTTTTATAAAATACTGCTACACAATTTTATGAAATCCCACTTATGCGTGTCTCTGCTGACTCATATGCATATAAAATTATCTCCCCTATCCTTTGAAAATTGACTTTAAAGCAGGATCAATTGATTGTTGCGAATCTCTTTGGCATAACTCTTTTGCTTTGCGATCCTGCAGTCAATCTGTTATTAATGTGTGTGAAACAAATAAATTCTAAAACTAAATCATGTTATCATCTAACAGAGACAGCAGGCCTAATATTCAACAGCACTTATCCATATAGGAGCAACCATGCTACAGAAAAGTGCCCCATTTATGAATTTTCAGTGGCATTAACCATGTAAAATTCCAGCACTCTCCAGCTACTATACCATTGCTTCTTACTGGCAGTATCAGTGTTCCACTTTACAGATAGTCAACAATCCTCAGCCACTATCCATATAGTTATGCAGTTTAATTTCGGACAGCAAAAGGACCCGCCTAAATTAAACTGCTTAGCTAAACGGATAGCAACTGAATAGCACTGCTATCCGTAAAGTGACAGGTTTCACTGCTGTCCACATATATTCAATGCTACTTGTTATCAGGATAGTGGCACTGAATAGACATGAATGATTTAAGCACCATAGCTGCTGACCAGAGCATTTCTCAGTACAACAATCTCGCCAGTACCGTGGTCAGACCACTACATTAGCAACATATCCCACACCTATCAACTCAAAAATAACAGAGAAAACAAACACCACGCAAGGAGATTCAAAGCATTTAACAAGGAAGACTTCCTAACAAAAACCCTGCCTAACTTACACACAAACTCCAACAACCTTGATGTCCTGATCCACAACTGGAATACCACAATCTCCTCAGCAGCCAGCACAACTAGAAACAGCACCAATACCAGACCCATCTCCTCAAAAGCCCGATGATTCACCCCCAGCCTCCGCAAACTGAAATCCAGACTTAGAAGAACCGAAAGGAAATGGAGGAAAACCAAAAGCGACAGAGACAAAGCAAAATACCTCTACGAACTCAATGCATACCACTCAGAAACTGACAATGCCAAAAAACCTACCACACCAAAATCATCGCAACAGCCATAAACAAACCTCGAGAGCTCTTCCAAATTGTCAAAAATCTAACAAAAGCACCCAGTAACCCCGACCAGCTGCCAGATATCCCCCCTGATCTTCTAGCCCGACAATACAAACAGCTTCAGCAACTACAAAACCCACATCACTACGCTGAAACAACAACCAAGACGACTTCATACCCCACCCTGAACAGAGACTGGAATACATTCGACACAACCTCAAAAGAAGAAATATCTTCCACCATCTCCTGCTTGAACACCACCACCTCCCTGCTGGATCCTTGCCCTGCCGACTGGATAAAGAAAACCAAAGAAGACCTCAGTGCACCACTAACCCACATCGTAAATGAATCCTTTAAACAAGGACACATGCCAGATGCCCTCAAGACCACAATCATCCGACCAACCCTAAAAAAGCACAACCTAGATCCTCTAGACCCCACCTCCTACAGGCCAGTAGCAAGCCTCCCGCTCACCGCAAAGATAATCGAGAAGATAGTCCAACATCAGCTTCAAGAACACCTAGACGTTAACAACATACTGGACCCGCAGCAACACGGATTCCGACCATTACATGGGGTCGAGACCCTAATGACCATGCTGATGAACACCCTCATCATAGGAACCCAAGAGAAACACTCCGGATACATCCTAATTTTTCTGGATATATCAGCGGCATTCGACACCATCTCCCATAACACCCTTATCCACAGACTCCAAACAATTGGGATCAAAGATACTGTACTCCAATGGTTCAGGTCCTATCTAACCAACCGACAGCAACTGATCCGCACCAAAACCTCCACCTCACTCCCCTTCCAGCAACATCAAGGAGTACCTCAAGGATCCACACTATCAGCCATGCTTTTCAACATCTACCTCCGTCCACTCTGCTCAGTCATACGCACTCACAATGTCAACTTCCACATATACGCCGACGACATAATGCTCTATGCCCCAATTACAACCACGGACCCAGCTATCAACCTGCTTCACTGACGTATCCAACTGGCTACAAGAGAACAACTTATCCATTAACATAAAGAAGACCGAAGCCCTTATAGTAACAAAAGACCCAGACTTCAAACCACCCACTCACTTCACCATGGGAACCACGCAAATTCAAGTACAACCACACATAAGATATCTTGGCATTATCATTGACCAAGCCCTAACCCTTAAGCAACAAATCAACAAGACCACGAGAACTGTATTCCACAAGGCAAAAACGGTACAACGCCTCCGACCCCTCCTCGAACCACAAGACTTCAGGACAGTAATGCAAGCTCTAACACTCCCTCATCTGGACTACTGCAACATAATCTACCATGGCCTACCTGCCACACAGACCAATCCCCTCCGAACTGCCCTAAACACCACGGCGAGAATAATTCACAATGCAAAGAAACGAGACCACATCACCCCAATTCTGAAAGACCTTCATATTCTCCCCATCGAAGCAAGAATCAAGTACAAAACTCTTCTACTCACCCACAAAACCATCCACCAAACACAAGGCACCCCACTCCGCGCCCTACTGCCTCGCCCAACCCATAGCAGAACAACCAGACAATCCTCCAACAGCTCCGTTGCCATCCCCCACAAAAGAACCAAAGCAACTCAACGGACCTGCAACAGAGCCTTTGAACTCTATGCCCCATCCCTCTGGAACTCTCTACCAAACCACATCAGGAACAACGGTGATCTCCCATCATTCAAAAAGCAGCTAAAAACCATCATATTCCAAGAACATCTCTGAATAGGAACCCCCCCCCCCCCTATTTCTCTCCAAGAACTCCAAACCAGTAACTATGCTATCTTGTCAGTCTATATGTTCATCCCAAAAATCATCAATGTTGAGCCCCCGGTGATGGCCCCCCCCCCACATTTGATTTCCCCCCCGGTTATATGTCCCACCGCTTTGACCCAGTGAAAAGCAGGATATAAATACAGTTAAATAAATAAATAAGTGTAAGAATATCTCAAGCACAAGCTTAAGAACAAAAATTTGCCTTTCTATGACAGACCAATGGTCCATCAAGCCCAGTATCCTCTTTCCAACAGTGAGCAATCCAGGTCGCAAGGGCCTGTCAGGTTCCCAAAAAGGTCTAGAGATTCCATGTTGCTTATCCCAGAGGCAGCAGCAGATTTCTCCGGTCCACTTTAATAATGGTTTATGGACTGTTCCTCCAGGAACATGTTCAAACCTTTGTTAAACCCAGCTACACGGGGGGGGCGGAGCCTGATGTCTAGCGGGATAGACGCTTTGCGTTGAAGCTCCCGAGAGGCCTACTCAGAATCCTGAATTAATACCTGCATAAATTTCATTTTTTTGCTCTGAACTTACCGGGGTGTCTCGGGGGGAACGGCGGGCCACAAACCAGTGCGACTGGACCTCGGGTCTCCCTCTTCTTCACACGGAAAAACGCTCCAAAACAGAGTTCTTCCCCACAAAAGATGGCCCCACTTTGGGGAAAACCCGCAACGCCACAGGAGATCTTGGAGGAGATACGCGGTGTGAAGGAGCTGGTACAATCCAACGGAGCGGCGCTCCGAACCATGCGTGAAGACTTTGGTACACTTCAGAACCGGCTTGAAAGTCTCCCACTACGACAGGACAACATGGCGGAGGTCCTTGACTCGCACGCGGTGCGCTTGGTGAAATTGGGCAAGGCTGAGCGTATGATACAGAATTTTCAAAAAGAGCTGGAGGATAGCAATGATCGAGCTGGTTGCAACCATATGGGGCTCATTGGAGTACCGGAGGATGTGAGAGCAGGAGACATGCGAGAATTCTTGGTCAAAACTCTCCCCCCCTTGCTAAAGATTATTATTTACAGAGATCTGGAGACTGACCGAGCGCATCGTGTTCCTGCTAATATGGCGCTCAATCGGACGACTCCTCGGGCTCTCATTTTTCGATTATTGCGATACCAGTAAGTAGAGCAAATTCGCACTGCTGCCCGGGCGAACTATCATCTTGAATTTGAAAGCCATAAAGTTTCTTTTCCCCTGACGTAGCAAAGTCCACAGTTGTCCGACGGAGGAGACTCCTTGCTTTTCGCCCTGGACTTCAATAACTACAGGCTCACTTTGGCTTAATATATCCAGTGAAGCTCAGAGTGACTCTCCATAGCCCAGCCATAACATTCGAAGATCCCGATCTACTAGCAATGTTTTTGGACTCCAAATACCGCAGATCAGATGCGCTAATCCAACAACTATGATTCAACAATTTTGATCTGTAATTCGCCGGATTTGCCCGCCATCTTGAACGGCCCGCCGCGGTGATCCCAGCCTGGAATAGAGACTGCCTGGACTTTTCTTTCTATCTATAATTTACTTGGCCTTCTATCCCTCCATGATGTGCACCTCGGTGGGATTCGAAACATGCATAGTTTTACAGGTTATATGTTTTAGCTTGGGCCCTCTCTGGAGTTTCTCCCCGCAGACATTAGGTCGCCAGTAATTTCTGGGGTTTTGCTTCTTCTCTGGTGCACCTCGGTGCTTATTTTTTATAAGGGGCGTTTCCATGATTTTCATTAACTCATTGATTATTATGTTATGTGCACAGTCATACATAGTTAAGATGAGGGACATTGGGAAACTGTGTGCATTATTGTGTTCTTTCTCAGAATTTATAATCTTTCTTGATGGCCTTGTGTCAGATCTTCTCCTAAAACTTAAACGGCATTAATAGTCCAATCAAAAGAAAGAAAATCCTTAGCTATCTTAATCATGAGCATGTTAAGTTAATGTTTCTTCAGGAAATGCATTTAAATTCCGCTGCGGCATTGAAACTCAATATCACGCCTAATATGGCGACTGCCTTCTCTTCCGCTGTTTCCAAGCGGTGTGGGGTAGCCATTTTGGTTAAGAAGTCTCTGCAAGCTATTGTAATGGATGTTAGCTTTGATAAGGAGGGTAGATGGGCCCGTGCACACCTTCAGGTTGAGACTGTAATTTACGTGTATTGGTATATATGCTCCGAATGTGGATAATCCTGTTTATTCTGCAAGTATTATGCAGTTAGCACAGGCATTTGCCAGCCCTCCATTAATGTTCGGCGGCGATTTCAACCAAGTACTTGAGCCCTTGACAGCTTGGCTGCCGCCCAGAACGAGTGGTCCACCCAAGAGTCTTGATTCTTTTACTGCTTTGATAACAGATTTTGCGCTAGAAGATATATGGAGGCTGCTTCTCCCCTCACTCCCATTATCCACCAATGCGCTCAGACAGCATAGAAATTCTGGGAGCGGGAGTTGCATGTAGCTTTGACCCCGGAGCATGGGAGCCTAGCCTGGTGCAGGTTGACATGGATCTCTCGATCTCCCTCACTTACTCAGACACCTTTTTTCTTTTAATCCACCGAAGTTTCTATACTCCTGATAGGTTAGTCAAATGACCGCTACCCAGCGCAACAGATTTTGGATATGCCGCACGGCCATTCCCATGCTAACTTATATTATGTTTGAATGCCCGGTACTACAATATTACTGGAAAATACTGGGGAAAAATAGGTCCCCTCTTAATTTCAATGAATGGTGGCATCCTGTCAGTCTATACAGTAATATGAACGAATACCTCATCTGTTGGCTTCTTCCGTTCAGACCCTCTATCATTTGTCTGAATGGAGGATACTCCACGATTATGTTTAAAATGCTAAAATGCTAAATGTTCCCATCTGACTGTTTAAATCTATTTCACATGATCAGTCTATATTGCTGATACTCTTTTGTTTGTTTGGATGTACAATCACTGCTATATGTATACGCCTCTTTGATGATACTCCTCAGTTCCAGAGAAGAAGCTTAGGGGTGGGGGGTACTTGGGGTTGCTTTCCTTATGTGTATATTTGTATTTGTCTCCTTTGGTTTGTTGTTTCGTTTGCTTGTTGTAAAATGAAAATAAAAGTTTCAAAAAAAAAAAAACCCAGCTACACAAAAAGCTTTTACTAATCGTCTGGTGACAAACTGAGATGTCACCATAAAAGAATGAAAGCAGATAGTTGCAATCATTCAGAAAGTTGCAATAATTCTATTCTTATAGCTTAAAGAAACAGAATTTCTTTCTCTGCCTCCCACCTCCTGAGATCTAGACTATATTAATAGTGCTTCTTGAGAGATTTTGTAAGCATGGGGAGTTATTTGTGATTTACATGTGTCAATAGGGCCACTTACATCTGTATATTGCATCTACAGTATGTGTAAATCTATGTTTTTGAAAGGGCTCATGCCTACTGTATAGCACCTTCAAGTAGATGGGACGTATCAAGGGTATGGCCTGGGTGAAACCAAAATCCACACTTGTATTCCCTATTTCATATAGGAAAGACATGTGCAAAACCAAAACTGGCTACGTCCGGATTTTCACTTGCTCCCTGACACAAATAAGCATTGAAAACATCTGGTTTTAGCTAACCTTGTAGGAGGGATTAAGTGGGCTATCTCCCTTAATTCTCTAATGTTTATTTCTTCCCCACAAATGAAATGAGGAAAAATAGAGGCGATTACAAGCAGTTGCATATCTAGGTCTGCAAATTGCTGAGATGCACGTGTAAGTGCTGACATTTATGCCTGCACATTGTGAAATGTCAGCACTTACCTGTATAAAATTACCAGGTTTTCTCCCTCGATTTTTGCCATGTGTATATTTGTGAAATTACTCTTCCCATTAAGTGGATTTCAGTCCCCGTGCATTTCCGTACTTTCTTCTGTCCACGGTCCGTTTTTAACAATCACATTCATTTTGAGAGATGGAGATACAGTATGCTGGGTTTGCATAGACCTCACACATGCACACCCTCTCTTCTAAAACTGAGAGATGCGGATGTTTTCATTTCCTATCCCTCCAACCACATTAAGAGGCATTTATAAAATGTAACTTTTTTGCCATTAGACTTCTTTAAATTGTAGTTTGCCAAATCGTTTAGCTTTATTTTGTGATTGTTATACTTTAAGAAGGTATGTGAGAGGCCAGCCCTGTAGATCAAGAGTTCTGCAGCACAGGGGATTAGAATTCAGATCTTCAATTCAGTGGGAGTTATTGGGCCTGGGCATATAGCAAAGATGGCTTGCTCAGACTTGGGATGAATGGAAGGCAGCTGTCATGATCAACCAGCATAACTTGCAAGGGGTATCTGGCCACCTGAGAATGACCAAGCAGGAAGAAGTGTGAGTGCAAGGGACCATTTCCATTTCCATTGTATTTATTCATATTTCTTTCTTTCTAATAATATGCTAGATAACTGCCAATAAAAACATGTATAAACTAACTAAATTATACATATAAACTGATAAAAAAATTACATAACAAAGACAAAACAAATCCACTCCAACCTGCAAATTATACAGTGAGGACATTTTAGTTGCTATAACCACTGCACTATACCCCTAAATCCTGAACAAATAGTGAAGCCAGCCTCTGAAAAGGGACCACTGAGGAAAGCGGGGGTTGGAAGGAGAGAAAGAAAGAAAATAAAAAAAGCAAATGTTTCTGACAGTAATGTATGTTTTGTTTAGGCGATCTGCTGTTGTGCTATTATATTCCCTCCATTTGTGTCTTTTACTATGTCTATGTACGTTTGTGGTATGTTTATGGCTGGCTTTCCTTGGTATTATAAACTGCTGAGATGCATGCCTTTGTGGTTGTTACTAAATGATATAGAAAATGTATTTATTAATTATTATTATTATTATTATTTTTTAAAACATCATCTATTTATAATAGAAAGTGGGGATGTGCACAAAGCAAGAATTTTTTGTTCAGTTTGTTACGACTTTTTCCAAATTTTCAGTCTTTTCTTTGTTTTATACTTTTATTTTATTTTAACATGCATTAAAACACATATAGCCCCGATTCTACAAGCCATCCTGCCCCTATTCTCCCTCCGACTCTCCCCCTCGTGGCTAGAGCAGCAGGACGGGGAGAACCGGTGAGGGGTAGGAGGGGGCAGAGGTTGGGTGAAGCAGGGGCAGGCTGAGGCAACAGGACACACAGGGCCAATTCCGGTCACGGCCCTCTACGTTCTACGGGGTCAGGGGGACGTGCTGCTTATTCCACCTCAAAAGGTGGAATAAGCAGCATAAATGGGACGATCAGGCCCAATCCAGGCAACGGCTAGCCAGCAATAGGGCAGCAGGGAAGAGGAGGGTCGGTGCTGTGGGATCCAGTGCAGCCTGTGGGGAGGATATCCCCGCAGGCATGCAGGAGCGCTCCAGGCCGTCCTCAGGCCTGATTCTGTATGCTGCGGGAACATCTTGCTCCCGGCAGTACAGAATTGGGTCCTCATAGGCCAGTCTTGTTTGGAGCCGTCCGGACATGCCCCTGCTAGAATCAGGCTCATACTAATTGAATTAACATGTGTTAATTGATAGGTTAAGCCAGGACTTGACAAATCCCAGGCACCAGGTTGCCATGGCTCCTAGAAACTGTCTCCGGTGTAGCTGTAAAAGGTCACCAATGTGCTGTTGGCAATGTCCTCACTAGGGTTGGTGGGAGAGGGAAGAGGAGAAAGGTTGCTGCCTTCTGTTGGCACTGTTCAATGACACATTAAAGGCCTGATTTATTAAGCTTTCTTTTCCCACAGAAAATGGGAAAACAGTAAATCAGGCCCTTAAAAAGGAGCAGTGATATACTCTTTGTGAGGTGGGGTGAGGGGGGAGCCTGAAAGGTCTCAGCGGCCGTCTCCTAAATTTTGGAGCTAGATCCTAGATTCCAAGAAAACTTGTTAAGGCCTGGCTTAAGGGGCATTAAATTAATTTAGGGCCCAATACATTTCTAAGGCATGCTACCAAATACACCTCATCCCTAATTTAACGTTCACCGAGCAAATAGATTTTATTCTTTAAATATGCAGGGCTTTCTTTGAGGGGCATGCCGTGGTACAGAGTACCGGCCCTTTTTTCATTGCCTGCTCTCATATATTAATGAAAGAGCTATGCATTTGAGTACGGGCACTTTTTGGGGGGGAAAAATGCACTGTAAATATATATACTAAGCAACCAAAGATCAATTTCACTCTCAACAACTTATAGGAATATATTGATGGAGCAACCTCCATTGTAGTTCTTTGTAATTGAAAAGCAAATTTGGACTGTTCAGCCAAAAGTATCATACGGTTCTAAACTTTATAATGATTCAGCCAGTCAGAAAGTGATCACTATTATTGATCCTTTCCTGGACCTGAAGCGCTGCAGAAACAGGCCAATCAACCAGAGTGGATTTGGAATGACTAATACTCTTGTTCTGTTCAATACGAAAATTTAGCAATTGCAGCTATTCATTGCAATCTTTAGTAATGCCTCTGTCCTTTGTACGCTCTGCTTATCATTCTGCAATCAATAAAACAACAACAAAAAATATATAAAAACTGAGAAAAGAGCAAAAGATTGGAATGGAAAATTTTTGCACCCATTTTCAGAAGTGTGGTAAAAACAAGAGATGATTTTCATGAACTCTTTCTGCCTGTTAGGTACCTCCAACCTAACCACTTCCTGTCCTTACTAGGCCTAGAAACAAAACAATTTCCATTCTAACCCAGCCATTTCAGACATCCTGTCTTTATACTTTTATCACCATTTGCATCTTTTAGCTTCTTCAGCTCCCCTCTTGCAATTGCTTCACTCTTTGAAATTGTGACGAACAAAAATTATGCCTCTCAGATTCATCCTTCTCTCCCTGCTCTCAGTGTTCCCTACATTCAACAGCTTCAGTCCTGGTTGGCCAGTAGTCTAAAGATAACTCACTGTAAACTCAGAGCTGCAGAACAGTGGTGGAAAAACAAAGCAAACTTGTTCAGTTGAGTAATTTATGCGCTGTAAAATTCTCTTTTGCTCATTTTCTTATGACTTAACATTTACCAAGAAAAGCTTCCTTCCTACAACTCTTGCCAACTGTTAATTCTGTCCTGTAGTATGATGGAGGAGAACAGAGCTGTCAGTTTGTGTGGAAGCAGACAGCGAAGGCCAAGGCAGAGAAGAGGAGGAGCATATAGCGCTGACCCTTTAAAGGTGCTGACAGTCTGCAGCATATTGAAGCTTTATCCAAACTCGCTAAAGCAATATTCATCACCTAATCAAAAGAAAAGTTTACGTTAATACATTCAATATTTTTTATTAACTTTTCATTGAGCTTTTGTGCAACGATAGCATTCAAGGGTCTTCAGCTAACAGCTTTAAAACTGCTCCAAAGTAAGCACATCAGGGTCAGTTCACACAATTTGAGGCTATAAGGGGGGCTAAGGTGAACAGCTGTTCAGGAAACCTGGCAAATACAAAATATTGCTAGTCAAAGCTAGAGGCAGAGGCTTCACAGGAAGCTGAACAAAGGAGAAGCAAGTGATAATGAGTGTATAATAAAGCATTTGGAACTCTTCCAGCTCTGAGTTCTAGAATGCATTAGCATAGTCAGCTCACCTCCTATTGCATGAACTTCATTGTCCTTTTTTAGAAATACAAAGAGACTTGGTTGAGGTTGAACCCTTAGATAAAAGGGCAGAGGAATCACGTTGAGCATGCTCGGGCCTTGATGTTAATACAAACCAACAGCAAGACGTAGAAATGGTTCCCCAGGCTTCAATCTTCACACCATCTCATTTGCAGACTCTGAGATACTTATTTGTCCTGACTCCATAGGATTTCATAGGGAAAATCACAGCACTAACAAACATGGAGAAAGGCTTGATATGGTCAGAAAAAAAACTGCCAATGCCTTAGCAATCTTTAGGGTATAAAGAACTGCTGGCATGGAAGGCCAGCATGTGTTCAACTGTAATAAGTCTGGCTTTTTCACATCACACAATTACCATTCTGTACTTCAAAGATGTCTTCAACAATGAGCTGCCTGACTGAAGTCTGAACACTGTTTAGGACAACTATCCAGAAGGTCACCATGAGTCAATGCCGACTCGACAGCACAATAACAACAACATCCTTTGCTCTCAATTGTCTGACATGAGCTGAGGGCTGCTTTTACCTGTGGACAAAAGGGTCAGCTGACCCTGACCCTTGTACAATGGGGCCCAGCTACCCTGCTGCCCATAGGTAAATACGGCCCTATTCTACTCTTCTGCTCCCTCAGGCCACTTCTGCTTTAGTAAAGAGGCAGACTTCCTGCTTTCAGTCTGCTCACTAAAGTGCAAGTGGCCTGAGCAGCACAAGGTAGGAACAAGGCTGCTGGCCAATGTTCCCGCTAAGCAGCTTGAAGTTGCACGGGAGTCCTCTGCCAGCATTCCTGCTAATTGGGGAGAGGAACAACATGATCACTCTTAGCATTGTGTGGCATAGGTAGTTCCCAAAGGCATAGGCAGGCCCTGGCCCGATATTCAGCCCATGGCGATTAAAGTGAAACCGGATGTTCAGCGTTGGGATCTGGATACCCTCTGGTGCTGAATATCTGGTTTTATCGGTGACCAGCATGGCAATCCAGAAAGTGGCGATATGCAAAGCTTACTAATCCCCTTTAAATATCATGCCCTAAGAGTACATATATAGGGCACACTAGGCAAGAGAAGGGAGAAAGCACCAATACGCATCCCAACTAAAAGAAAAGATTCATGGTTGCCAAAGGCTTTGGAAAAGAACCAGTTTTTAATCCCTTTTTAAATCTCTTTGGAGGACTCATGGTGTGCCTCATTTAGCAGAGCATTCCACAGTGTTGGGGTCAAAAAACTGTAGGCTGTGGTATGAGTTAATTACAAGCTAAATTGTGAAGGTGGGGAGTATTCCTAAGAGATTTAGTTGGGCAAATAGCAAATAATTGTAACAATAGGGAATTTTATTAGTTTATTTATTTACATTCTCTTATATACTGTGCTATTCTGCATCAGTGTGGTTTACATTGAACAAACTGAAATTACGTTGAACAGGGCATTATAACTTGGAGATAACTATTTTACAGGGAACATGGGCTATGGAGGGTTAAGTGGTTTGCCCAAGACCACAAGGAGCACCTGTGGGACTAGAAACCCAGTCCTTCTGGCCCAAGGTTGCTGTCCTCTAGTGGGATTTGAACCTCTGGCCTGAAGTACCTTGCCCCAACCACTAGGCCACTCCTCCATTCCACTCCATTTGTTTATTTAGCTCATGCCTTTATTTATTTATTTATTTATCCGAGGAGCCTTAGTGCCAAAAAGGAATTTTTACTATCTTAGAGATGTGGTCCCGAAAGGATAATGAGGTATCTAACATCACTAAGAGAGTGAATACGGTCTTTAAGTGGTAAGGGGGTAACCATCAAGTGTAGGACAAAAGGAAGGGAAGATTTTCTTTTTGTTAAACCAAATTGCTTCTAATTTTGAGGCTTTCAGGAGCCTATGGGAGGAGTGGTCTAGTGGTTAGGACAAGGTACTTCAGGCTAGAGGGCCAGGGGTTCAAGTCACACCTGGGGACAGCAATCTCACGCCAGAGGGACTGGGATTTCTAGTCCTATAGGCACTCCTTGTGGTCTTGGGCAAGCCACTTAACTCTCCATTGCCCATGTTCCCTGTAAGTATTAGCATATGTGTCTCATATCCCCTTGTGTTAAATGTATCCCCTAATTGACCACTTTGACCCAGTGAAAAGCAGGATATAAATACAGCTAAATAAATAAATATGGGATTAAACACAGCTGGCAATTGAAGGGGTGGAAAGTGGGTGCTGGTGGTGGACCACAGCATGGGTGTAATGGGTGCATGCTAAACACCTCAATGGGTGGCATTAGGTGTACCTGAGTGTCTTGTTCTATGGTGCGCAGATGGCAGGGGGAGGGAAGCAGATACCTCATAAAGCTGGCACAGGGCTTCATGCTGATTTTGTGGCCCAACTGCATGCTACTGATGCCCCAGTCTTTCAAAATCTCAGCATGAGCATTTATATAGCCATAGATTTTATACAGTTTTTGACCACATATGCCCTATATTATAAAATAAAGAGCAAGCGTGTTCTGTTATTATTATATTGTATTAATTGTTATTGTGTTAGTATACTCTGTTTTACATTGTGAATGTCATTTTGTAACCCACCTAGGTCTTCGGATAGGTGGGATATAAAATAAATACCAACTTATATTAGATTTCATATCTATCCAGAAAGCCTTACAGTGTTTCCTCTAGAAATGCTAATTATTTACTCACTGTGAGATTACATTTAGCATATCAATTTGCTATTTTTACACATTTGAGTATTCTGTTTGTAGCAGTTCAACTACCCTCATTGAGCTGATATGTGGTGCACGACTGTTGCTTTTGTAGCTTCTAACCTGTATGATATTTACCCTTTCTTCATCGTTTCCTAAGACGCTGGGTCACACCCGTGTTTGAGAGCATCTTTAAATGAGGTTAAGCAAGTTATTTTGGTTCCTTTCCCATACTTCCTGCTGTGATCATGACCTGTGTACTCTGTGTGGTCAAATCATGGAGGAAGAAAAACAAACATATATTTAGGAAGGATGAGTCAACCCTATTTTAAGAGAGTTTATTCATGTTGATCTGAGATGCTCCATTAATGGCACTGAAATTACGGTCAGTAGGTTTCAAAAGTATATTTTTAAGAAAACAATTTTAACCATATGCCTCTAAACTACTACAAGAAAGGTCCCGTTTCTTTAAACATGGGTCGGATTTTGCGTGAAGGGTATGTGGTTTCAGCTTTAGACATGTCAACAATCTATTCGATGGTTCGATGCATTTCAGCCCTTCTTTCATATTTTCTATTGTACAAATTATGTCTGTCCTCAAGAAAACACACTCATCTGTGTCCCAACAAATCACTGATGAAAGCCAGCAATTGGTTTTAAATCTGGATCTCCTGTTTTCTACCTTTCAAAAGCTTCCAGGTCTGTCTCTGATACAAGAGAGAAACATGAATGCCCTGTAAGTTCACTCAATGCCTTATCATCACTCAGGAATGTTGATGGCAGCAGTAGATCTTTTAAGGTCATTAACACACAAAGCTTTAGATGCTGTCAGTAAGAATAAGTTCCTCCTAAGGTATTATTCTGCATGAATGGGCAAGAATATTGGAAGTAAATTGTCAAACTCTAGTATATCTAATATTTTCAGGCAGCACACATTGCCATGCTATATGACCAAATATGATATGCTGATGGAAAACATCATGGTTTGCATCAAAGTTGATCCGAGGACTGAGGAATATTGTACAAGTTAAAGGGACTGTGATAATTGTGAAAGTACTTTTAAGATACTGCAGGTAGTGACAATTTTATCAAAGCCATACAAGCACGAGCCCTGATAAACCAAGAGAAATTCTAGGGCAGGGACATCCAACGTACAACTTGTGGGCCAAATGCAGCCTGCCTGACCTTGGGATAGGGCCCACTTGAGATTTCAGCAAAACAAGTGTGTTATCTAAATAGCCAGCGCACATGATTTTGAAGCATTCCATAGCTATTTGGTGGATAATACATAATACAATGTGTGCCATTGAGTCACTGCTGACTCCTGGCAACCCAGTTCCTGGGTTTTCTTGGCAAGGCATGATCAGATTGCCAGGCCTTTTTTCCACACAGTGAGTTTATAGCCCTTGATTCCAAAGTGGTCACCTATCTAAGTAGTAGCAGGCTTAGACCGTGGTTATCTTCAGAGGCTTATTCAGGACAGCTGAAGACCGATAAATATGTGAATCTCTTCTGAAATTGTGATTTCATGCCATGCTATAACAGGTAAACTATTCATGCTGCCCACACACAAATGATCATGTGCCCACTGTTGAAAAAACGGAGACATCCCTGTTCTGGGGCAAAACCTCTTGAATACAATATATTACATTATATGGAATGGACGCCTAAAGCTCCCCCTCTAAAATCAGTGCATATCTCCCTCCACCTATAACGCCCCCCAATCTCCCCCATCTAACTCTAGTAAACCCACTTCCCAAACACCTCCACCCTAACCTAGTAATTGTTACCCTAAAATCATTTTACCTTATGAATCTATGTAATGTACATAAGTTAACTGGTTTTAAGTTATAATCTTCCTCCTACCCCCACTCCCCAATGTTCTCTGTAATAAGTTGATGTTAACTGTAAATCACTTTGATAATTTGAAAAGTGGTATCAAAGAAAATGTAAATAAATAAATAATCCCTGCTTCTTCTTCTTCTTCTGAATATGAAAGAGAATTTAGCCAAATGTAGCTTAGGTTTGAGCTTCTCTAATACCAAAATATTCAAAGATGTTTAGTCAGCAGTAATAGAAAATTTGCTCAAAAATTAAAATAGCATCTGTTTAAAAATGAAAATGTAGTCCCACGTCTCACAATAACTTACATAGTGGCGCTAAATAAACATTAAGGTACAGGAATGGATGTGAGCTGTAGCAATGACAAGGACAGCATAAGGACATAGCCTATTCAATAAGGTCCACCTCATCTTGTCCTGCAGGCAACAGCAGATACCCGCTGAGGAGTTGGCTTATGACCCCATTGTTTCACCTCACAATGAGGCAGAGAAGCACTATAAACAGGCTCACTGGATCACTTGTTTTGTAATAGAGAGAACATCTGGGTAGCTGAAAACCTGGTTCCAGTATTTGGACAGGTCAGGTGGCAAACTACTTTACAGCCTACAGAAAGTATGCGAGATTTTCATGGAATGCTACATAACTCTGCCAAGAGGAGACACCTGCCCTGCCCCCAGAGAAAGCATCAGAGGAAGCACCAACATCGCCACAAATGTGAATGAGTGGCCCCACAGTTAAGGAGAGGGTGCAAGGAACAGACTCATATACTATAGAATCACTTTACGTAAAGTATGTCCTTATTGTGAAGCAGCCACATACAGTGATAACATTTCCACTCGCATCTGCCCACCCTCACACACAGAAAACCCATACTTTAGTGCCTCAAGCCACCAACCACCACCCTGTGTACCCCTGAGAAACCTGTGAACCCCTGAGACACAACTAGCTGCACAAGGCCCCTGAGGGACCCCAACATGCAACCATCCCCCTTTCTTCTCCCTCATCCACCAACTTCTGCCTCTTCCCCTCCACCATACAAAGACACAGGGATACCCCAGGACAAACACAGTACAGCCCAGCTTTTGCAACATACAGCTTCTAACACACAATATGCCACCTCCTAAGATGTACTTCTGCCATAGCTACTGGTCTGTGTGAGGCCTGGGTGACTGGTGCAGAGGCTGGGGGAACATTGGATGGGACAGTAGCTAGTAGGGGTGCCTGGGAGGCTAGATAGTCAGACTGCAAAAGCAATGTGTCCAAGGACTGGCTGATATATTGCAGCTCCTGCAGACGCCAATGACCTGCCTCCCTTCTTTTTCTCTGCACATGCAAGATGTCAAGCAGGATATCATTGCACTCCCTCTCCATCACCAGGTAACATAAGAACATAAGAACATAAGACATGCCATACTGGGTCAGACCGAGGTCCATCAAGCCCAGTATCCTGTTTCCAACAGTGGCCAATCTAGGTCATACGTACCTAGCAATATCCCCAAAAGACACAGGTTCCACAATGATTGTACTGGGTCAAGCATTGATATCCTGGGTCCCTTTTTAATAGTGGTTTATGGACCTTTCCTCCAGGAACTTGTCCAAACCTTTTTTAAACCCAGCTATACTAACAGCCCTTACTACATCCTCCGGTAACAGATTCCAGAGTTTGATTACATGTTGAGTGAAAAAATATTTTCTCTTATTTGTCTTAAATAGTTTACCCTGTAGCTTCATTACATGTCCCCTAGTCTTTCTATACTCTGATAGCCTAAACAATTGATCCACGTTTATCCGTTCCACTCCATTCATTAATTTATAGACCTCTATCATATCTCCCCTCAGCCGTCTCTTCTCCAGGCTAAAGAGCCCTAACCTTCTTAGCCTCTCTTCATAGGAGTAGCCTTCCATCCCCTTCACCAATTTGGTGGCTCTTCTCTGTACTTTTTCTAATAACGCTATGTCCTTTTTAAGATACGGTGACCAGAATTGCACACAATATTCAAGGTGCGGTCGTACCATGGAGCGATACAGAGGCATTATAATATCCTCTGTTTTGTTCTCCATCCCTTTCCTTATCATACCTAGCATTCTATTTGCTTTCTTGGCCGCCGCTGCACACTGGGCGGAGGGTTTTAACATGTTATCCACGATGACTCCTAAATATTTTTCCTGGGTGGTGGTTTCTAATGTGGAGCCTTGCATCGTGTAACTATAGTGTGGGTTGTTCTTTCCTAGGTGCATAACTTTGCACTTGTCCACATTAAATTTCATCTGCCATTTGGATGCCCAGTCTTCCAATTTATCCAGATCCTCCTGCAGTTTTCCACAATCCTCTTGGGTTTTAACAACTTTAAACAGTTTTGTGTCATCTGCAAATTTGATAACCTCACTAGTTATTCCCTTTTCCAGGTCATTTATGAATATGTCAAAAAGCAGCAGACCCAGTACAGATCCCTGGGGGTACTCCACTATTCACCTTTTTCCATTGGGAATATTGGCCATTTAGCCCTACCCTCTGCTTTCTTTCTTTTAACCAGTTCCCGATCCACAATAGTACACTGCCTCCTATCCCATGACTTTTTAGCTTCACCAAAAGTCTCTGATGGGGGACTTTGTCAAATGCTTTCTGAAAGTCCAGATACCAGGTACTCTGCATTCTGCTGAAGGAGGCTGGCCCCACAGTTTATCAGCTGCTGTCTTCTGTACCTGTCTATTGGCACCTCCTGGTGAATCCAGTGGCACCTTCTTGCCTGATGAGTCAGTGGCAATGTTGGGGGCCGGTGGGAATGCTACAAGAAGCTCCTGTTGGTTAGATAGCATCCCCTCCTTGGTCCTCTCTTCTGGGTCCTCAGCATTGCTGTGCTCCTCTTCCCTCTGGCTGGTCTCTGTGTCTGCTGCCAATGTGCTAGGAGTGTCTTTGGGCTGTCCCTCACCTCACTCCATTGACCTTCATCCATGGAAGCTTGCAGTCCATCTCTGTCAGAACCAGCACCTGCAGATGAGGAAAGAACATCCAGCTTGCTGCTCATATGTTGCTGACACAGGTGTTGGGTTAGGTAACCTGGTGGCCTTTGTGAATTCCATTTGTGTACATGGGCAAGGCAGTGAATTCAATGGGCAATGGCACAAAACATATGAAGTGAGCATCTAATGCCAAGGTTTAAGGGCTGGATGTGCAGAGGTGGGTGAGCAATATGGGATTATGGGGACTCAGTTGGGCAGTGGAAAAGGGGGATGGGCATCTGTTTGTGCCTCTAACACATCTGTATGGTGCTAGCATGCCCACGATACTTCTACTTGCACTTGCCACTCCATAGGCATGTCATTGCTGTGTAAAGACTGCAGAAATGTCTGCAACACCAAGATAGCTGGCTGCACTAATCCTGGGGTGCTAGCCTGGTGCCATACAGATTGGAGGTGCCCTCTGATGCAGAAGCTGAGTTGTGCATTTAGTATAATTCTATCACTCTGGGGATTAGGGTGGGGTCAGCCATGCATGCAGTATGCAGACCAGTGTTGTGAATGGTGAGGAGTATGTGTAGAACAACTGCAGCCACCAGTGCAGATGATCTATGTGCCATCATGTCTCAAAACACATTTTCTATATTTCATTAGAGCACTACTGACCTGTTTGCTGCAAAGTTTGTGAACTATAAAGACTTCTGTCTCCTGTTGATGCCTCCTTGCCCATGGTGCCTAGTATGTACTCCTCTAACTTGCTCAGAATAGGTGGCCTCCCATCGGGACTGTTTTTGGCTGCCTTAGCCTTTGCCTTGCACTTGATCAGTTTTCAGATCCTCTATATTGCAGTTATGGTGGTAGACGGCATTCAGTTTGGTGTCAGCATTACCAAAGAGGATGTTGTATTTAGCGAGGACCTCTCTGAGCAGCAGCTCCACTTCTCCTCCTCCTGGAGGAGGTCTTGCCTTTGGGTAACATGATGAAAGATCAGTGATGTTTCTCCTTGGATCGCGTTTCAAAATTGATCATTTGCACATAAGCTGCCACTTTTATTTTGTCTCTATGGGCTGCATCTGCACATCCCAAAGATGTAGGTCTCCATGTCCAAAATGAGTAATTTGCATAGATTTGACCAGCAGATGATGTCCACAGGCCCTGTTTCAGAATCAATTACCTGGATGGAACAGATATTGTGCTGTGGTGTTGGTCTAGACTACTGGACTCCTTTATCCCCGAGGACTCTCTGCGGTGGATAAGCTGTAGGCATGCATGTATCGCCTACAGTTTCTTGTAGGTAATGGGTGCGTGCAGTACAGTGTATGCATCCACATTGCTTTCAGACCCTGAAGGGAGGGTTGGGTACAGCTCAAAGTGCAAGTGGCCGTGATGAGGGTCACTGTTGATGGTAAACACTATATGTTTTGGGAACATGCTATAGTGCAGGGTATGTCTGCAGATGAACATCATGCTCCTGTTGCAGACACCTGCATACAGCAGCAGAGCAGAGTTGGACTCCCAGCACATTGTTATATTGGGGACTACTGTCACATATCACTTTTTTGTCTAGAACTACTCATGTCATGGTGTACAGTCTTGGTGAGGGCACTTTTAATCAGCCAAGATCAAAGAGACCGTGTCCAGATGCCATTGTGAATACAGACCCAGGATGGTGTCTGATGGTCCTTCATATCTTTTGCTGTGATCCTGGGCCATACAGCTCTAGTTACCATTCCTTACCCTAAAGGTACTGATATTGGGATACTGTTGGCATCACCTATGGATCCCTACGGTTGTTAGTTGTGGACTTTCTGTGACAATATGGGTTTGTGTGTATGAACAATGAACAGAGCCAGTCCTTGCGTGATTGGGGGGGAAGTAATCAGGGAAAGGGGGACATTGGCTACTCAGGCTGTTTCTTCATCTCCTCATGATGGGGGTGGCAAAGGGGTTCTGGTGATGTTCACATGGTATCAGGATAAATTTCAGAGATAGCAATATGTTGTTCTAGACTGTTTTGCATCTAGCAGCCACCATGGATCCTGGGGAGGGCACAGTCATAGTATTTATCTCATGGTGTCCTGGCCAATACATGCATGGGGAATGTAGGATTATTGCACTGTAGCAATGTTGCAAAAGGGTACCCATGAGGCCAGACCTTTGTAACAGGCTGCGCTCATACCTGCAACTTTTGCTATATAGGTCTACTGTTGACAGGCATGTAATTGTGGATGTGTGTTGGGTGACCAGGCACAGCTGACCTGGTGGGTGCTTCCATTGAGCCACTGGACACAGCTTCAGGAAGGGATGACACAAACACAGTGGTTTCCCTAAGCGGTAGCCCACAATTCTTATAACACATAAAACAAGATCCCACATCAACAATCCCTTCCCCTCTGTCTAGGCCCTTTGTCCATAGTATCAGGGTAGTGTTGTAGCTACACAGGTCCAATCCAGCCTGTGTAGGCCCACCATGAGATCCTATGTGACAACTGAAAAGCCCTGCTGCACCTCATTCCTGAGGGCCTGTAGGATGTCTGGCTCACTGGGGCCCAGATCTGCCCCATGGTGGGGTATCTGTGGGCTAGCCATAAGAAGCCACTCCTGTGCCATAGCCCTGGGCATATGTATCACAACAGTGCTGCCAGTGGCATGAACCCTCACAGCCTCGACTCCTCCTACTTTTAATCCATCCTCTACCCCTCTCCACCTCCCCCCACACCCAGTCATCTTTTTCCCACTCCACGTTCACTTCTCTCTCCCCATCACACCCCTTCCTGCCTGCATGCCTCTGCCCTTCCCTTTCGTGCAGCCATTAGCCCCTTGGCTGCATCAGTGAGGGCTGACAGTCTATAGTTTTCTGTCATGCCCCTGACATATTGGAAGAAGAGCACGAGTTGAATGGTGGTGGCCTCCAGTGCCTCACCGTCATTATCCTCCTGGGAAATGTTGATTAAAAGATGCCTAGTGCTGCTTCTGGCCACCGTTTCTTCAGTGGGGGATGTGGGACTAGCTATGTCATCTGCCTGTCCTGTCACCATTCCTATCACTACTCTTTGCACTCTGCCACGCTATGCCATGGACCACCAAATGCCTGGGGCTTGAACAGCTGTGCTCATGTATCTTGTCCTTACCTTAGCTTTTGGCCAGCTCCACGGCAGCCTCTTCCTCCTTGTGGTCCTTTAGTGCCTGCAGATATGAGTGGTGCCATTAGTGCTTCCATTACCTTTTCACTTGGCATCTGGCCCTCCCACACACTGGCTCTATACATCTGTTCCACTGCCACCTTTTTGCAGCTGGGATGGCTCCATGCTATGTTCTGTTGTGGGCAGCTGCCTCTAGTCCTGTCTGATGGGTATGTCCCTTGTCCACTGGCCCACTTTCTCCCTTCCTATGCCCTCCCATGTCATTGTTGGGACATCCGCTGTGGTCGGTGCTATGGTTGGGGGGGGGGCAGTGTTCCCATTCCTTGCAGCTTCCTGCACTGTCTCTCCCCCCATTTCAGCATCTCTGGCCCCACTCCCCGATCTCTGCTCATTTTCTGCCTCATGGCTTCAGCTGCCTTTGCCCTCCTGTACCTGCTATTGCCCTCTCTCCATACTCTCTTGTCACATTTACTAATAAGCCTCTGGTGGATCATATGGCAGATCACCTGTGCCTCCTGCCAGCTGGCTCTGTGCCCAAATGATGGGTAGAAGCGCTCCTCATTCTCTAGGACCAGGTGGCAGAGGCACTTTGTCTCCACCTAGGAGAAGTTGGCTATTCTCATTGCCATCATCCCAACTTCTCATCATTTCCTTGTGCTCAGCCCCTGTGTGGCCGTACAAGCTAGCATATCATTGCTGGCACCTTGACGTCCCATGATCCCATGTTTGTGAATGGCTCTTTGGCTGTCTTCCTTGCTTAATCCACAAGAGATGTATGTGTGGTTGCCTCATCCAGTCTGTGCATCCATTCTCCTGCATGTTCAGACTGCTATTTTACACTTGAACATTTCTTCCACAGGCCCAGTTTTGCAATTGCCTGCATTTGCTGCACATCCTCATTTGGATGTTCATCCTGTGCCCTGAAAGTCCTTTGTAAAATGCCTCTCTAAAGAAGGTGGATGATAAAGCACAACCCTGGGGCACCCCTCTCACCAATTTGTACCAAAAATAATGTTTACTTTAAAAGGAAACTGGCTTTTCACAATAGGCAAGATAAACGAACCAGGACAAAACTATATGTCTTTAGCCAAATCAGTCACCTATTGCAACATTATACAGTAGAGGGAACAACAAATGCTGCTTTTAAATCTAGGAACAACAAATAGTAACATAGTAAATTATGGCAGATAAAGACCATCTTGATCCATCTAGTCTGCCCAGCAAGGTGGCAAGAGTAGGTGCACCTGCTGCTTCATACAGGTCACCCCTCCCCATGCTTTTGTTTAGGGGTGTACCCACCATTCTGTGCTGGTCACCCCTATTTGTTGAGATATAAGAGATAGTTATGTTGATTTTATCCTGTTGCTATAAAAGGGATCTACTGTGTCTGTCCTATGTCATTTTGAATTCTGTCACTATATTTGCCCCTACTACGTCCATCAGCAGGGCAGTCCAAGTATCTACCACCCTTTCAGTGAAAAAGTATTTCCTGACATTGTCTTTCAGTTTACTCTCTTGCAGATTCATGTTATGCCCTCTAGTTTTACAGCTTCACCATCTTTGAAAAAAGGTTTCTTTGTTCATTAATACTCTAAGTATTTAAAGGTCTGTATCATATCTCCCCTGTCCCTTTTCTCCTCTAGCATATACATATTTAGGTCTTCAAATCTCTTCTCATACGTCTTCTGGTGCAGGCGCCAACTCATTTTGGTCACCTTCCTCTGAACTGTTTCTAGTCTTTTTATATCCTTTGTGAGATACGGTCTCCAAAACTGAACATAATATTCCAAGTGAGGCCTCACCAGTGACTTGTACAGTAACATTAGTACCTCCTCCTTTCTGCATTCAACGCAGCATCCTTCTGGCTTTGGCCACTGCCTTGTCACACTGTTTTGCCACCTTGAGATCCTCAGAAACAAGTCACTCCAAGGTCCTTCTCCTAGTCTGTACACACCAACTTCTTACCCCCTATCACATACAATTCCCTTGGATTTCTGCATTCCAAGTGCATGACACTGCACTTCTTCACATTAAATCTTAACTGCCAAGCATTACACATTTCTTCCAGCTTTTGTAGATCTTTCCTCATATTATCCACTCCCTCAGAGGAGTCCACTCTGTTGCAAATTTTTGCATCATCTGCAAACAGACACTTATCCATTTAGTCCTTCAGCAATATATCACTCACAAATACATTGAACAATACCAGTTCCAGGACCGATCCCCAGGGCATGCAACTAATCACCTTCCTTTTATCAGAGTGAGTTCCATTTACCATCACCTTCTGTGTCAGTCAGTCAAGTTCTGATCCAGTTCACCACCTTGGGACCCATCCCCAGGCTGTTCAATTTATTGATAAGCCTCCTGTGAGAAACAGTATCAAAGGCTTTGCTGAGATCACATCCACTGAATGCCCTTGATCTAGTTCTGTGGTCACCCAGTCAAAGAACTCAATCAGATTTGTTTGACATGATCGTCCTTTGGAATAACCTTGTTGCCTTGGATCATGCAACCTATTGGTTTCAAGAAAGTCCATTATTATCTCTTTCAGGAGCACCTCCATTACTTTTCCCAACACTGAGGTAAGACTTACTGCCTGTAGTTTGTCACCTCTTCCCTATTGCCACTTTTGTGGAGAGGTACCACATCAGCCTTTCTCCAGTCCTGTGAACTTCTCCTGTCTCCAAGGATCTGTTAAAAACATCCTTTAAAGGCCCTGCAAGAACCTTTTTGAACTCTTTCAGTATCCTATCTGATCCCATGACCTTGACCACTTTCAGTTTGCAAGCTGTTCGAACACATCATCTTCTGTGAATGGTGTAGTATCTACTCCATTCCCATTTGTACATCACAGGTAAGTCCTTCTCCAGGATTTTCTTTAGTAAAAACAGAACAGAAGTATTTGTTTAGCATTTTCGCTTTTTCAACGTTGCTTTCCATGAATCCGTTCTTGGCACTAGTTGAGTCTTGCAATTCTACCTCAGATCTTACTCATCTCCCGAATATACATGAAAAAAAAATTGTCTCCACACTTCAGATCTTTACAGTCTTTTCTTCTGCCATCTTTTTGTCTCTTTAAGCTTTATCCTGTATTCTGTTCCATGTTCCTCTGTTTGTGATCTTCTGAATTTTATGAGAGCTGTGTTTTTGTCTTTGGAGACCCAAATAGGTTTCCTTTTCCTCTTGTTTTTATTTACTTTCCTTACATATGTATCTGTTGTCGCTTTTATTGCCTCCCTTAGTTTAGCCCACTGCAATTCCACTTCCCTTATCCCCTCCCACACTGCTAACTCTTCCTTCAGGCATTTGGCCATTTTACTGAAGTCAGCGTTTTTGAAGTCTAGGACTTTGAACTTGCTGTGATTGGACTCTGCCTTGGTTTTTATCTCAATCCACACTGTATGATGATCACTGCTGCTCATATGGGCACCCACCTGGACATTCACCATGCTATCTCCATTGATGAGTACTAAATCAAAACTTTCCCTGGTATGTTCCATCACCATTTGTCTTAGTAATGCATCTTGGAAGGCATCCACAATTTTTTTTACTTCTTTCCAGATTTTCAGAAGGAATACTCCAATCCACATCAGGTAGAATAAAGTCACCCAATATGATCACTTCCCCCTTCATGGCTACCTTTGCAATACCAATAATCAAGTCTCTATCCATTTCTTCGGTTTGAGTTGGAGGCCGGTGGATTACATCAGTATGGATGATAGTGCCATCTCCTCTTTCCAACACAATCCACAGCACTTCTTCTTTTCTCCATGTCCCCTGCATTTCAGCAGCTTTAATATTGCTTCTGACATATAGGACTACTCCTCCTCCTTTTCTGCCTTTTCTGTCTATTGTAAATAAATCATAGCCAGCTATGGCTATATCCCATTCATGCAACTCGTTAAACCAAGTTTCTGTAATGGCCACAATGTCCAAGTCCATTTCAACCATTAGGACTTCCAGGTCAGGAACTTTATTGGCTAGGCTGCGAACATTTATGCTCATTGCTTTCCAACATTTGTTGACTAGCTTGCCTATATGTTGCATGGATTTTGTTCTGCATGCCTCTTCCCGCTTGCCATTGGTGTGGGGGTTAATAGTGTGGCTGTCTCCAATGTTATGGTTTTGCTGGGTGTGATATCCTGAACTTGTTCTCCTCTATCCGTCACCCCCTTTCTCTAGTTTAAATGCCCGTCTATGTAATACCTGAATTTTTCACTTATGATCCTTTTCCCTGTGACAGAGAGATGTAGTCTATCTACATGGTGTAGCCTCTTCTTGTTCCATCTATTTCCACATTTGCCAATATATCTAAATCCTTCTTGTTTGCACCAGGTTTGGAGCCACGTATTAAAGTTGATTATGCAATGCATGTGTTCATGCAGTGTCCTTCTCTTCAAAGTCAGAAATTATTCCATTTAGCAACAAAATAAACAAGGTTATTGGGCTAACCCTAAATCTATGTTGCCAGCGGTCCAAAACTTGATGTTCCTCTAAAAAATTATCTAAATCTCTTCATACCCATTGCTCTATAAGTTTGTCCAGGAAAGATAAAGAGGATATTGGCCTTTTACATTACCATTAGGGTCCTTTATTTTTGACATAATCTCCTCTTGTTTTAATATCGGAGGCATTACTCCCTCAGTTAGAGGCCTTTACAGTACAATAGCACAAAATTATTTGTGTAAAAAGCAGGTCAAATCTAACTAGCCAGATTCTCCCTCCTTTTGGGCATAACTTCATAGTGGAGGTGATGGAGATGTGGACAGTATCCGAATACAAGAAAACATGGGACAACCTTTGAGGGCAGTTGATTTGGATGATTAGACTGGAGAGGCTGCATTGTCTTTTTCCTTCTACCATGCTCTATGTTTCCATGCATCTTTATTTTCCTCTAGGCTCAGCTTGGATAGTTTAGGCTGTTCTGAGCATGGAAGAAAGGGCTAGGAAGGTTGATGGGAGCAGAGGAGGGATCAGGAGCAGTACTGGCCACATTTTTAAAGTTTGGGCTAGGAGGAGGGAGATTGTGTTGGCAGAAGTATTAGCCCCACCCTGAACTCGCAATTTGGATGAATGAGCAGGTGGGGCAGTAGAGTCAGCAACAATTTTTCTTTTAAGTTTCAACTGAAGAGAGGGGGAATTACTGGTGGAGGGGAGTGGGAGAGAGAAGAAGGAGCCAGAGATGTCATCTTACCACCAGATTTGCAGTTTGGGTATATGAGAGAGAGGAAGGTTGTCAGTATAGTGGTTGTGGTGGTGGTGCTTGGGGGGGGGGGACTGGGGGTGGTAGGAGGGGGGAGGGCTGGTGGGAGGGGGGGGGCTGATTTTTAGCCTTAGTGAACTAAGTTTAGGTAACAAGATTTAAGTCCCCTAAATCTACCCAACTACATTTTAGATGGTTAGATGCAGATGATTTTTATTTAAAAGTCTAGTCGGCCAGAGTTGAACAGTATGCCTGGCCAAATATTGGCTACATCAGTTACTCAGTGCTTTTTATTGATCTGAAAGTGACCAGTGAAGATCTGCAATGTGCCGGTAGTCCTGACCAGAAAGTTCATGCTTGCTGCTAGTTCAGTTCTGTTTATACTCCAGCACAGGGATTCCGGTTCCACACACATTCTGACCAACTCAAATTACCCTCACTCTAGTTAGTTTAGGTGGAGTGGAATGCCTTTTGATTGAAATGGGGGATAAACACAAATTAGGAATTTTGTTAATATATAATGCCCATATATATAAAAGCCAGATACTTTGGAATCTCCAACTGTATAGTAAAACTCCGTTGAACCAATTTCTCGAGAAGTTAGTTTTAGGTTATTTTAACTTACATGTGATTTCAACTTACAGTCGCTGATGAATTTTTAATGACTCTTTCCACAGAGGTTTTTAATCTATTAACTGCTACTCCTGCACGTATCAAAGGCCACCTTCTGGATTTATTATATCTGCATGGAGATGGCAGGGGGAATATTATATAATTCAAGAAATGTCCTGGACTGATCATTTTTTAATTTCCCATTAAATTACTACAGTTTATGCTCAATCTTTTTCTCAGATGCAAGTAATTTGTAAATACCATTCAAGAAAGATTTGACACCCCTAAGGATTTTAGAAGTATGGGATTAGATGAGATTTGATGTAAATCTCTGCACAGAAGTACTAGTGGATTAGTGATGTAAGTCTGGCACAGAAACAATTGAAATAAATCGCCCCGTACAAAAGTGACAGATAATCCTGAGAAAGCCAGAGGTGCAGTCTTTAAATAGGAAGAGATTTGAAAGGCAAAGACAAAAAACTGGAAATTCTAATGATAAAACAAGACAGACATTGTTTTTTTTTATTTTTTTAGTTATAAAGCCTCAGATGTTGGCAAACAAAAAAAGAAACCATCTCACTTTCTCAGCCAAAATTAAACTTAACAGATTCTGCTAAGTCTTTACTGGATATTCTATATCGACTCCAAAGTATGTCCTTTAACATTTGCCATGCTATATTTTAAGATACCGCTAATTTGCTATATATAAATGCAGTCATTGCTTGTTTCTAGCAAATATTGTTGCATTTTCTGCACATTACAAATGTACCTGGTTGATACCATTAATTATATGTAAACTTTAGAAATTACAATGTAATGAAGACATTGCATTTCTTGTTCCTTACAAATGTACCCGGTTCCTCTAGTAGTTATATGTAAAAGTTACAATGGACTCAACAAGTTAGTTGTTCATTTGTGCAGAGTTTATTGTAAAACTGCCTTGATTCTTAGAAAGGCGGTATAAAAGAAAGTGTTCAATAAATAAGTAAATATTATGCGATATAAATTGGTCCAATCTGATTTCACGAAACTGGATGTGGGACTGCTTTTTTCACTTCAGTTTAATTTTCAATAAGTCTTTATTTCAGACAGCTAAGGAATTATAGGGATAAGGCAATGAAGTAGCTTCCAAGGATAAGACTGCAATTTCCTTTAATTCAGGGATTGTTGCCATCTTTTTTAAATGTAGCATATATGGATTGTAGGAAAGATTTTTATACTGATCTAGTTGTGGAAAAAAACCCTCACAAAATATTTCTTCTTCAGAAAGAGATTTGACTGAATTTGAGCTTATGTCTAATAAAAAAGTTGAAGTAGCCTTGAACAGTCAAAACTTAATGGGAGTCATTTTGATCCTTGCCCAGCCTGGCTGATTTAAGATTGGAGTCCTGGTTTGACCAATTCACTAAAATGCATTATGCAATAACTTTGTTATCCTCACGATTCTTCACTACCAAAGCTGAAGGAAGGAATTGTAAGGCCAGTTTTGAAAAACTAAATTTGGATGCTCAGATGTTTATGTAACAGGTTTATATACTGAATTTCCAAAGATTAAAGCAGTTTACATGGAACATACCCTTAACATTACAATGAAGAAGAAAAACAGATTAACACAGAACATAATAATTGCTTAACCATACCAAGAATAGGGTAGTGGCAAAGGAGGGGAAGGAAAAAGCTCAATGAACATATAGGAAAGAGGTAAAAGGGAAGGGGAGACTTTATACTGTACCATAGAAGCCAATGGGAATGATTAGGGAATACAGTACAATGTAAAATGACGAGATCTGGAGGTCAAATGTCCAGGGGGAAGATTGAGAGTATTATCTAATCATTATTCCTTCACAAAGTGTTCTTTGAACAGGAAGGTTTTGAGGAGTTTTTGGAAGGTTGTGAGGTTGGTGGATGTTCTAACTTCTTGCAGGAGAGTGTTCCTGAGGCTAGGCAAATAGAGAGAAAAAGCACATGTAGTTTGGTTTCCTGTGGTGAGCTCAAGTGGGAGAGTGAGAATGTTTTTTTGCAGAGCTTCTTCAGAGTCTGTTTACAGTAGGTTTTTTGCAGTAGATTCTGTAGGTGCTGAGAGCCTGAGTTGTGGTAGGTCTTAAAGGTGGTTAATAGGGTTTTGTATTTGATGCGGGAACAACAAGGTAGCCAGTGAAGTTCCTTTAGTATCAGAGTGATATGGCTGGATTTGGATGCTCCCAGGAGTATTTGAGCTGTGGCATGTTGGACGAGTTGCAGAGGGTGTAGAAAGTAACCGTGGCAGGCCGCATCCGGTGCCCTAAAGCCCTCATTTCAAACCCCCTCCCCCCGCCCCTGCCTTCTCACTCCCCCCGCCACCCCCTATCCCAACCATAAAAATTTCAAAGACAACAATTTTCTTATTGGAAGTACCAACTGGTCGCAGCTTTATTATATTTTAAACAATTAACTTTACATATCAAAACCAGTTCTGTTAACAATCTCCCACCAGCGGAGCGATGCCCCACCAGCCATAATTAGCAAAGTGGGGGTCGCATCCGCTCCGGCCGTGTTCGACCACCGGCCAATTTCCTACCGCCCTTTCCCCGACCTCGCCATGTGATAGCAAAGGCCAGCAGGGCTTATCCGGGTCAGGGGCACCCCGCCCCCACCCAAGTATGTGCTAAAGGCTCCGGACCCCGGAAACCTCCGGGATCCCGCCTTGTAACCCCCCCCAAACTGCGACACCCCAAAAAAACTGTCCCCAACCTATATCAAGTTGAGGGGAGGGAGGGTGGGAAGCCTCCACACCAACAACAGCCGCCGAAGAAAAAAGGGGGGGATGAAAAGCGATCCCCCCTTTTTATAGCAGCTCCACGCCGGCAGCTCTGATTGGCTCTGCTCCCCATACACTGCGGAGCCAATCAGTTTGAATGATGCTGCCGGCGTTAACCAACCCGCTCGCCTGCTCACCCTCCCTCCCCATATTTCCGAGGCCGGAAGCACGGGCCGGGACCGGGGCGACCGCCCGGTTACCGGCGTCCTTCACGACTTTGCGCTCGTCCTTTTATTTTTTGGGTAAACCTTAAAGGATGGCAAAGCAAAAGTCAGTGACAGAATATCAAGGCTTGAAAGACTGTTCTAGTCATGAGGATCAAGGAGTGGCTTAAAGTGCTGAATGACCCTCACCTTGTTGTAGATAGTTGGTGTTATTTTTCTTTTATGTGATTGAAGTGTGAGAAGTTGATCAATGATGATGCCGAGATAACACACTTCCGGCTTTACCACTAAGTCAGCATTATTAACTATATATAAAGATGGAGGGGAGAAGGAATAATCCTTGGTTATAAAGAGTATCTCAATTTTCTTATAATTAATGGAAAGGTGATTATCTGATAACCATTGGGTGATAGCATTGTGATGGCTATATAGGAAGGTCTTATGGTAGAGAAAGAGCATAAATCATAATGTTGCCTGCATACAAATGATAGAAGACATTATGGGCCCGAATGATGTCACAGATTGTTTGAATATAGAGATACTGAATAATAATGCAGATAGGACAGATCCCTGGGGGGACACCTTGCATTTGCATGTAGGGTTCAGATGTGTTGGGTCCTAATTGGGTCCCAGAGCTTGTACGGGGCGAAGGGTCAGCTGGACTGTTGGCCAGACAGTTCCCGAGCAGACACCATTCTCCGTCCAGAAGGGGAACCACTCAGGGAGGACATATCACTTCCCAATAAAAGAAACATCACAGAGAGGACCTACACTTCCCAATAAAATCTCAGCTTATGCAGAACAAAATCTCACCTTATGCGGGACAGCACGCTCGTACATGGTAATAACTATCTCACAGATTTTTCTTCCAAAAGGATCTTTTTATTATTCCCTATCTTACAGAAACAGAAAACTAAGAACAAAGGAAAACAGTCCAGTAGAATTACAGATCTTGCCACCTCTCACAGCAGACGAACAGGGTCATTTGTACTTATCTTTGATGCAGATCTCTAAACAATTACAAGTCAGAATGGCTGGTCCTGCCTGCATGATTCTGTCTTACTTCCTGACTCAACAGCAGTATGACAGGCTTTTCTGGACACAAGAGATCAGTGTAATAGACATACACAAGATGCACACAAAACTCTCAGACACGACAATGGAGATACTGGGGCCATAGGGAACCCAGGGAATTCATACCCCACACAGCCTTCACTGCGCAAGGAAACAAACTCATTGTGTATCTGGTCCTGTCAGATTATATACCCTTGCTCAGGACCATTCTTACTATTCAGGCATTCTTCTCTAATTAGCTCATTCTTGTTCCAGCTTTCTGGGGCCCCACCTGAGTGATGTTATTCTACTCATGTCTGTACCCCTCTCCGTTGACCTTTCTTGGGCCCATGTCTGCAATTATCACTCTGGGCCTTGTCAGATTTATATTGTTATCTGACCTCTGCCCCCCTCACTCAGTTCTTTACCTGGTTCTCTTGCTTGGTTCTCTCCCACCCCTCAGTTCTCAAGAAATATATCTCTTCAACTCCCCGTGTTCTGACAACTACACTGAGGGCCATATGTCCTTCTTCATGCTAAGCTGGCATGTTTATCTCTCATGATTATCTTTCTACCCTCTCTCTGTCCACCATTTACTCTTAAGTGTGTTTTCATATCTTTTTCATATAGATGTCACAAACCTCTGAAAGCTCATGTACGCACCTCAGTACAATTCCAACATTCAGACATTTCAATGATTTTTCTTTGTGTTACTGTGTTAACTGCTTCTCCTCTGGCTCTCACAAGGTACATCTGATTGAACAAATTTCAGGTGATCAGATAGGAATGAGCGGAACCAGTCTAATGCAATGCCTTGGATTCCAATGTTTTGAAGATGCTGTAGGAGGATTTTGTGACAAATTGTGTCTAAGACAGTGGCTATGACAGTGCTTAGGGTTTTCAGTGCTTTTTATGAGTCTGTCATTAAGAGATATTAGTAAGGTTTCGATGCCAAGACCACATTGGAATCCATGCTGCTGTACGTCTAGGGGGAGTGGGCATCAATGGGGTCCTGCAGTTGTTTTAAGACTGCTTTCTCCATCATTGTCACTAGGAAAGGTAGACTGGAAAATGGCCTGTTTGAGCTAGGATCTTTTGTTTCCGGTTTGGGATTCTTTAGGATTGGACAGAAAGAAGCAGTCTTAAGGCTGATGAGCCTGAATCGTTGGGTGAAAGAAAGATGTATCTTCAAAAGTTTTTTGGCTAGCTTGGTTCTTGAGATTTTAACCCAACTTACTGGACAGGGGTCCAGGTGACTAATTATAGACCAATTTCAAACTTATTTTTTTAATAGAGAAATTGATGGAATGGATACATGCTACACAATTAAGTGAGTGGATGGGAGGAGAATAATCTCATGCATCCATATCCATCTGGCTTTCAAAGGATCATGGAACAGAGACCACATTAATGGCTCTCAGATACTGTAAATGTTGATCAAGATTCAGATAGCTAAAACCTGTCATTTCCTTCTCTTTTATATCAGCAAAATGTGTCCCTTCCTTTCTGAATACACTACCAAGACAGTTATCCTCTCATTTAGACTATTGTAACCTGTTTCTCACTGGTTTCCCGTTGAATCATCTTTTGCCTTCAGAACTCAGCTGCACAGCTGATCTTCTGCCAGTCTTGCTACCAGTGTTCTCATTTCTGTCGTTCGCTAGCCCAATTGGTCAACCCTTTTCCTAGGATGTGGGAAAAATTGGCAGGTTGTGGATTGCAGTTTTTTGGGCTAAGGCCCATCATCACTTTGGATGTGAAAACTGGAAAACTGAGTCCAAAAAAGCAAAATAAAGGTTCAGAGACAGTCACAGTCCTTTGCTGCCTCTCACTGGTCAGGTCCTGGAGCTGCACATCTGGAACTGACCAATGACCTTTTCTCTCTTATCTCTTCTTACACCCCTCCTCGAGAACTTTGCTCTTGTGACAAATCACTTATCCATGCCCCTTTTCTTCTATTGCCAACTCCAGACTTTGCTCCTTTCACCTTGCTGCTCCTTATGCCTGGAACAAACTACCCGAGTCTATACATCAGGTGCCTTCTCTGGCCCTTTTCAAATCCAGGCTGAAAACTCACCTCTTCGCTGCTGCTTTCGGATCTTGACTCACCTGGTCTCCTTTGTGTTTCCTTATCATTGCCCCTAGATGTAGCCAGTGTCTACAGCTACTGTGTTGTCTGTCTTGACTAGATTGTAAGTTCTGATGAGCAGGGACTGTCTTTTACATGTGTCTGTGCAGCACTGCGTACATCTTGTAACACTATACAAATGCTCAGAGGTACTAGTAGCAGCAATGAGATTTGGCAGAATGGGAGTGTTTGTCAGCCACCACAATTTTGACTGACTGGAGGGCAGGGCCATGCAGTGAGGTGGGTGTGGTTATACATGATGAACTGTCAGACCAGCCAATCAGGGAAGGGGAGGGTGAGGCCAAGGGTTGTTGTTTTGGGCTACTTCTTAATCCACATTGGGCTAGAAATTTTCAGCTCATCTGCCAACTGTGGTTGCTACACTCCCATAACCCCCTCTTCTCAAGTTACTTTATTGGTGCCCTGTTTCTGTTTCCACATACAGTTCAAACTTCTCCTGTCCTATAAGTGCATTCACACTGCAGCTCTTCATTACATCTTCTCTCTTTTTTTTCCCTACAACCCTCCTTGAGAACGCCACTCATGAAGTAAATCAATCACTTTTATCTGTGCCCTTCTCTTCTACTGCCAACTCCACACTGTTCCTTGGAATAGACTACTTGATTCAATGCATCAGGCTTTATCTCTAGTCCTATTCAAATCTGATCTAAAAGCCCACCTTTTTGAAGCTGCTTTTAGATCCTGACCACTTTATTATCCTGCTTAATACCTATGTGTGTTTTAATTGAGAAGAACTACCAAAATGGTTAAAGGGATGGAAGGATACCCCTATGAGGAAAGGCTTAAAAGGTTAGGGCTCTTCAACTTGGATAAAAAGACGGCTGAGAAGAAATATGATAGAGGTCTGTAAAATAATGGCTAGAGCAGAAAGGGTAAACATAGATCGGTTGTTTACTCCTTCAAAAAGTAGAAAGGCTAGAGGACATGCAATGAAGCTACAATATAGCTTATTTAAGACTAATAGGAGAAAATATTTTTTTTCAGTCAAAATGTAATCTAGAATTCATTAACAGAGGATATAGTAAAAGCTGTTAGCGTAGCTGGATTTAAAAAAAGGTTTGGATAGGTTCCTGGAGGAAAAGCCCATAAACCATTATGAAAGAGGACCAGAGAAATCCACTTCTTATCATGAGATCAGCAGCATGGAATAGGCTACCTTTTTGGGAACCTGGCACGTACTTGTGCCCTGGATTGGCTGCTGTTGGAAACAGGATACTGGGCTTGATGGACCTTGGTCTGACTCAGTATGGCATATCGTATATTCTCTTGAACTACCCTATTTGTTGTATTTCCCTGTCTTGAATAGATTGTAAGCTCTGTAAAGCAGGGACTCTTACATATTCTGTATGTGTACAGTGCTGTGGATGCTTAGTAGTGCCATGCAAATGATATAGTAGTAGTAGTATCCTTCTCATCCATCTTCTGCCTCTGATACTGCAGATTATACAGTTCTCATTGATCAGTTATCAGCTCTGGGTATCAGGGACGAATTAAAAACTGGTTTGTCTCTTTCATCTATTAGAAGATTCAATAGGTCATGATTGCTGATGAGATCTCAGACCCATGGGATATTAGTTGCAGTGTGCCACAAAAGCGTTTCATCTAATTTTTAGCTTAATATATAAATTCAGCCATTGGGGTTTCTGATCAAAAATATGAAAATGAACAAGACTGTCTGATAATCTCAGCTAGAGGTTTTAAATGCAGATTAAGCTTTAATGGCAACAAAATAGCTCCCTAGGGAATGTAAAGAGAGTTTTTCACCAAGGAACAGTAGCCTCCCAGAGCCCTATGTGGTGTCCTAGTCTTCAGAAAAGATGCAAATCAATTCAAAACGAAATCCCGAATCCTTGCTTTGGTCAAATGATTTAGAGGTCTAGGTACTAAGGTATATTAACATGCACATGTTAATTCACCATTAATGCATGTTATTTTAGTGCAGGGCCCATGTTATTCAATGGGACCTAGTTACTAATTAAGTGTGTTGATGTCATTTCACCTTAGTAACTAGACCCCTCAAAAGGCTATAATGATCGACCATGCAAAATATGGTCAAATGATCTAATAAAATAAGATAAAGCAGCTTACCCTTAATTGTAGAAGATAGGTATGGCTGATTCTTCATAGCACACTGAGATCGGTATTGAGTTGTGGAGATTAAGAGGTGCCCAGTTCCAGCAGTATTTTACAAAAGGCTCTGCTCAATGTAGAACCTTTTGTAAAATATGTTTCAATGGTCAGAAGTGAACTTGGCTTTCATGCCAGGTACAGCGGGAGGAGTCCATTTACAGGTTTACATGCGGGAAATCTAAGCATCGCCAAACGCAATCCTATACGGTCTCCCACAAGCAACTCTAAACTCTCTTCAACTGGCAATGAACACAGCAGCCAGGGTGCTAGAAGGAATATCGAAGACCGACCACATCACACCAATCCTGAAAAGGCTCCACTGGTTACCTCTCCAAGCTAGAACCCTATATAAGAATATCATCATGACCTTCAAAGCCCTAAACAATCAGTCCCCCATAACCATCACCGAATTGATACATACCTCAGCTCCTATTAGAAGTAGAAGATCCGTAGCAATAAACACTTTAACAGTCCCGAAAGAATCAACAAGATGCAAAAAGTCAACAACCAACAGAGCCTTCTGCTTCTATGCACCGAAAGCCTGGAACTCCCTCCCCCCCGACATCAGAGCTATTACAGACCTAACCCAACTTAGAAAGGCCCTAAAACATCACCTATTCACCAGATACTTCCCGGCTTAGTCCCGACAAGAAATTACCCTCATGATGTATATAATGTAGATACTTATTGTATAACTCTTGTTAATTTACCCTGTCATCCAAGTTTCCAATCCCTGTTCAAATGTAAATGCATCTCAGTGACCCTGAAATGCATATGTTATGTTTTGATGTAAACCGCACTTTATCTTTATCTTTATTTTACGCTTGATAAACCGCTTACGTCAAGACATTAAAGCGGTGTACAATAAAATAAAATAACAGGTCACCACCGCAAACTACGGAAAAAGGAACGCCAAAAAATGACAGGAAAGAAAGAGAAAGGACAGGACAGGCATAAAAGACAAAAACATCAATCAGTAATCAGGACCAAGCACACACAAAACAAGGGGAAAGACAGACAGGGGGATGACAGGACAAGACGCGACTGGGGTGGAGCAAACAACCTGATGTCAATAGCGCGGTATAAAAGAAATACTAAATAAATAAAAATAAATAAAAATAAAACACGGCACTTCCCTAGGGAAGTGGCGATGTCATAACTTTAACATGTAAGTGCGAACACTTCAACGTATAACCAGGTCAGTTTGAAATCCTAAACGTATAAGTGCTGTCAATTAAGTATTGATGCTGCGATTTTGTTAAAATCACATTTTGGAGGAGGAAACAAATAGGGTATTAAGGAAAATAACTCCCTTAATTGCTCATATAAAGTCCTGACCGAAATTATCACTTTTCAAAAATCTATTTGTGTCTCAGAGCAGCTGTTAAACCCTTTATGGAAATTTTTTGACATATACATGGATTCCCTTTGTAAAATGGGGGACACACGTGCCACCACACCCCCTTGCAATTCCTATGTGGCGTGATCTCCATGTGTAACATGCACCTTTCTAAAATCACCATTTACTCGTGTATGCAACCTATGCATATAAATGCTGCCATTTTCACATACAGATCATGAACAAGGCTCCGAAAATACAGCATCTCCAATGAAACCTTAATTTATAAACCTTATTTATTTATTTGTATTTCTTCTATACCGCACTCTTTTTCATCAGCGCGGTTTACATTAAACAGGAATACTCATTTCAATCAACAGACTGTGGTGAGCTTACATATAACAGGAAATATACAACTGGGATTATAACTTAGGGAAACTATGTACATATTTGTAGCATGTATAGGACCTATATACACGGGATAGAGTTTCTTTTCATCATCTTAAATAGGGCGGTTACACTTTATCTGAAAGTGTTAGAGGGTTGATGATGTGCTTTGGAAATGTAGAATGAAGAGGTGATGCTTTATGGCTTTTCTAAATTGTTTGAGGTCAGTAATAGCTCTAATGTTGGGAGGTAGGTTGTTCCAACATCTGGGTGCGTAGTACGCGAAAGCCCTGTCTGTTGTTGATCGTTTGTATTTTGTGGCCTCATGTGGTGTAGTTAGGGTATTTGGATTCTTAGATAGCTGCAAAATCTTGCACAGTAGCTCAGGATTTTGAACCAGTTATCCTGTGCAAGAACTGCTTTTAGGCTTGCTACGCACTTGGCCTCGAGTGGCAGTAAGACTCAAAGCCCACAGGGTCGGCCCAACCATCAGGCAAACTAGACGGCTGCATAGGATGGCAGTTTCTGGTGGTGGGGTTGGCAAAGAGCAGGGCTTTCAAAGCTAAGCAATAGATTCTGTCAGCCAGGTGGGGGAAGGGGGGGGGGTGACAGAAGGCTTAATGTTTGCCTAGGGTGCCTATACCTTGAACCAACTCTGGAAACTGCCCTGAAAACACATGAATTTTAACTAAATGGACTTTGACAACAGAATCAATACCCAATAAAAAGTTCCACTGTAGTTAGAAGAAAGTGAAAGGCTTCATTTGACTGGCTAAGTGTAAGTTGCCAATGACAGTAAGTATGGTTCAGTTTATTTCCCAGTCTTTAAAAGGCAAATAATCAACAGCGTTCAAGCTATGCAGGCAAATTTTGCCATCGATAAATCACACTGTGCTCCAGAGTAGATGGTCTCTGCAGTGCTGACACTTCAAGAGGGGAGATGGATGATCGCTCTGCACATGTCCTAGAGTCTCTGGGGCAGTCTACTGCCTTCAGATCGGTGATCTCTTCCTCTTGCAACTTTTATAATCAGCTAATGAAACTAAAGCCTCTTCAGATTTAATCCTATTCTCCTTAAACTCGTCTAAACTCGAGGCGGGTCCACCTGCAGTCTTCAGAGGCTAGTCACAGTTTACAACTTTATCTGCTATCAATATTTTCTCTGCAGTGATTTAATATGACACACACACACTAGGAAGGCTATTTGAGAAGCTCTGCGAGTCAATTCTACATATATATCATGGCATTTCCATCTGCAGAGGGCATAAGTGTGTAGAGGGCAATTATACTGTACAATGAAGCTGTTTACACATAGAATTGTCATAGGATGCACAAATTCAAAAGGGATTGTTCTATGCATACTTTGGGTCCTCCCAAAAATGTATACATGTACTATTGATTTTGCGCAGGAATGCAATTAGATTTTTAAAACTTTTGCAGTTAGCTTTTGCACTTCCTCCGAGGCACATATAGAAAAACTGTTAAATAAATAAATACATAAATAAGTGATATCAAAATGCTTGCTTTGGTCAGGGCTTAAAAGAGTAATTGAGGTGGCAATTGTGTTTAGCCTTCTGGCAATTATCACCTTTAAAATGTAAAAAATAGCCTTTAGTAGCTCGACATCCGAATCCATCGTTTTAATACATATACAGGTCAATATGCAGCCACAGAGATCAACATTTGGAAAGCGGCTGGTTGCTGTGGCTGAAACCAAGACTGGATATTCAGCGTCAGAGCCTTTGTGGCATCCGGCATCGACTATCTGGTTTCACTACTGACCATATTCGCTTTCCAGTTAGTGGCAATAGTCAGCACAATCACATCATCACTGGGATGTTTAGCCACGTTGTCTGGTTAGTGCCATTGAACATCCCTTTCAGTGAGGTTTTTTTTTGGGTTAGCAGGATAAACCCCTCTGAATATCGGCACCATAGTTTTCTGGAATAGGGCTCATATATACATATACATACACACACACACATATACATCTATATCTATACCTATACATAAAATGGCTGGTACTGTATTTGTGTATGGGGCATGTTTATTAAGATGTGCTGTTAATATTTACTAACTTGCAGACCAAGAACAGACAGCACATGGTTAATTATGTGCTATCTGCTTAGCACGTGACGGGAGGGGAATGGGCAGCATAGGAGCATTGACTGCATATTACCGTTAGCACAGGGTTACTAATGCATGTTTATCATCAATGCTGCGGTTATTGCGAGTGCACTTAATGTCATCTCAATGCATGGCATAGAATGCATCCATGTTAAGGGTGAATGCCATTGGCTCACGTTAGGGTGCAAATCAGTGCAGTATCTGATGGAATCATGCTGTAGACATTTCCAACAGATACTGCATGACTGTTGCCCCTACTGCACATTGGGAGTGTTAATGAGTTGTGTTAGGTCCACTGTCATCATTGCTTGGATGAAGGACTGCACGTGGTTTTGGTGCAGCAAGAGGAGGTTAAAGTCTCCTAGGACTAGTAGGTTCTTTCTAGTTTTTGATGCTGCTATTACTGTGTTCAGTATTATTGAAAGGTCATTGGCGCTGGAGGTAGATGTCCTGTATGTGAGGCAGATGGTGGTCGTTTTGTTGGAGATGGTGATGGAGTCGGATTCATTGGTGCTGTTGTTTGCTCGGCATGGGAGATTGAGGTTTTTTCCTGGCTATGATCATGCCGCCACCTCTGCATTGGGTTCTTGGGCATTGGTATAAGGCGCATCCATTTGATGTGAGGTGGTTCAGTAGTACATTGTCTGTTTCTGTGATCCATGTTTCAGTTATGCAGAGTATGTCTAAGTAATGGGACACCAGGAGGTCTTGACCTGGATTTTGTTCCAGATTGATCAGGAGTTTATTACGGCACAGTGCAGTGTATGTGTGTGGGGGGACTTGGATGAAATCAGGGTAGTTTGAGGGGAGGAGCTTTTTGTGTATATTAGGTGTCTTGGGGTTCGGTAAGTGTTGTGTGAGCATTTGAATGGGTGGTTGGTTGGTGGGCCATAGTAGGGGTGCTGAGGTAGCTGGAGGATTATGTGCAGTGGTGAGCAACAAGAGTGCCAGCAGCATGTAGAGTAGAGGGTAAATAGGGAGCATGTTATGTGATGGGTTGGGTGGTTGAGGGTCCATATTTTTTGTGCTGGTGGGACTACCTTCTTCTGGCTGTTGTTGAGGCTCTGTGTCTGGAGAGTGTATGACATGAGAGGATCTGTATGGTGCTGCACGTCCTTGCTGGGTCATATTGGTGCAGTGTCTTTTGGCCGAGTGGTGTTAGTAGGGGGTTTGGAGATCCACTGTTTCTGCTTGGTGGTCTTTCGGCGTTCTTGTGTTGCATTTGTTGTGGAAGCAGAGGCTGTGATGTTATGCCTGGGGCAGGCGTTGAATCCTCTGTTGTTGTCTTAGCTTGCAATCCCCGCCTACGCCCTTTGTTTAAAAGTTCCTGATGCTGCTGTATCAAGGGCCCTGATTGGTCCTAGCAGCAGAGGGGCAGCAGTACCCTGTGTTCCTGCTCCTCTGTTGCAGGATGCTGATCAGGGTCCGGGGCTCTCAATAATCCTTCTCAGCAGGACTTATCTGGTGAGCAGGTCCTACTAAATGATTAGGTCTTTTTGAATATTGACTTCTTAAAATTTAGGAGGGTAATGAGATAATAAAAGTAAAAGAATGAAAGAAATGATAATAAAGAACTTACAAAAAAAAAAACCCTTTCATGATCAGGATAGCTTTACCTTAATTTCAGAGTTTAAAAATCTGTTCTATTCATTTAAGGAATTAATTGGCATGCTTTCTTTTAATTACAGATTTAAATGCATACAAAAGTAATGATGAGACTTTATCGATTCTCTCCCTCTTACTCGTTTTCAATTCTCCCTGACTTGCCATCGCATTTCTTACTAATGTGTAGTTTCATTAGGATCGAAATGCCCCATCTTTGTTTCCAATTTTGGTTTGCTTGTATGTTTCATGTCTAATGTGTGCCGATTGCTAAGAGCAATGAGAATAGGACTCCTTTGAATGTGATTTGCTTGCTGCTTCTGTTTATCTTAATTGCACAAAGACAGTTTGCCTTTCACATGATGTGTCAGGGAAGGGACCGTAGCCAGAAGCATTTAGCTCTACTTAAAAAGTGAAATGTTCATCCTGGAGAAGGTTTGCAATAAGGCAGCTTAGGTCGGGGCTTTCTGTAGGAGCTCCTGGAACAAAATCTGTAATTCAAGTCAATAAATGCATGCGAAACAGATATCTAAGTTACTCATTTCAACAAGCGACCGTACTGGGGTCGATACATTAATGCCTACAGGCCATTAACAGTTCTCAAGCATGCTAACCATGTGTGTGCAATAAATAATATTGTACTCATTAAAGGGGCAATATTCAGCCTGGCTGCGGTATTACAGATCCCATGGGTAATTTTTATCCAAGGGTTTGCAGCAATACTGAAAGCAAAAGCACAATATTATTTTTGCTTTCATCATTGCCTCCTCAAAATGTATTCTCCGAGATTTAAGATTCCTTTCTCGGTGGCTAATTTTTGCAGTCAAAGCCATGCATGTCATTTTTAACAATTAAACTATGTGCATTATTCAATCCCCTATTCTCTCCCTTGACTACTTCTGCATTCAGCAGGTAGGGGATCACTAGACAGCAAGAGGATTGAAGAAATGTAAATAACTTCTGAATGGAGAGGGGTAACCTGTCTGGAGCAACATGTACAACTCTGGCACCTTACTGGGCAGACTAAATGGACCATGCTGGTCTTTATCTGCCGTCATTTACTATATTACTATCTTATTATGTACATTATTGAAACATGGACATATTTTTATCTGCAGACAAATTTGGCAGTTCTGGATAAAATGCTTTTTTTTTTTTACCTATGGAGAAGGGTTTCCATATTATTCTGTAAATTCTTGGCATGCACCTAGGTGCAAAACTAATGAGCAAAAGGTACTCCAATGAATGCATAATGAGCATGTTAAATTTATTACCCTAGTCACTATACCATACGCTGTTTACCAATTCCACACTGACGCCAAACATTTGTCATTCACGCTAGTGCAGATAGAGTTGTACGTGTTATTAAAGCCATCTGAGAGCCAGGAGCAGTTTGCAGGATAAAATGGAGGCCTTCTGGCTACTGCAGTAATCATTTCAGAGGCAATAAGAGAGAAACAGAAGAGAAGGAGGAAAGGAAAACAGAAATAGAAAAACCAGAAGATGATGAGATATTGAGAAAGAAGCGAAAGACGTGTGCAGAGAAAGACAAGAGAGTCAAAGATGAGTCCAAGACTGCAAACTGCGGAAACAGGGAGACGTATAGTGTTATCTACAAAAACAGAGAAGGGAGAAGTGTGTGGGGGGGGGGGGGGGGAGGGAAAGAGGTAGCTTTAGGGGGAAAAATAAGAAGCTCAGTTTCAGCCACATTCAATTTCAGATAATGGCGAGGCATCCAGGCAGCAATGTTGGATAAGCCGGCAGAGATCTGGGCCTGGATTCCTGGAGAGATTTCAGGTGCAGAAAGATAGATGCAAGCGTCATCAATAAAAAGCAGGGGAGAAGATAAGTGCACCAAGGGACCGAGTGTAGAGAGAAAAGGAGGAGAAGTCCCACGCAGAGCCCGGAGGTACACCAACTGAAAGTGGGATGGCAGTAGAGGAGGATCCACCAGAATATACCCTAAAAGTGCAGTGGCAGAGAAGAATACTGGGACAGAACAGAGCTCCTAAATCCAAGTGGGAACGGGGTAATGAGGAGAAAGTGGTGCTCAGCAGTGTCAAAAGCAGCAGAGCAGTAATATGGATGAGGATCGAGTAAAGGCCCTTGGATTAGGTGAGAAACAAGTCACTGGAGACTGGCAAGAACCAGTTCTGTAGAATGTAGAGGATGAAAGCCAGATTGTAGTGGATCCAGACGGGCTTGAGAGAAAAGAATGTCAAGACAGCAGCGGTGAACCGCTCGTTTGAGTAGTTTTGAGCAAAGGAGAGGAGGGGAGCCTCTTCCTAAGGCTGAAGTGATGTGTATATACCGCTTCTATGGCCTTAGAAGAATATATGAAGAATGACATCTGATGGTTACATTTTGTGCCATATCAGAGTTTGCAGAGTTCCTGGGTTTGTTACAATTGCTTGGGAGCAATTTTCAAACTGCCCACGTTGCTTCAAAGTTGGATTTTTGTTTTGTTTTTAAACCAAAATCTTTGCAGGAATTTTCAATGTGAAAGCACCCACTTTTTCTCACATTGAAAATTGCCACAGGGACAAAGAGGGTAATTTTAGATAGCTTGGATAGGTAGAGATGTGACCCAGAAAATGGGGACATTTAAATAAATTTAAAGAACATCAAGGCCCTTTTATTTATTTAACATTTCTTATATACCGCCTTTCATGATATCAAGGCGGTTTACATTGAACAAACTGAAATTACATTGAACAGGGCATTATAACTTGGAGATAACTATTTTACAGGGAACATGGGCAATGGAGGGTTAAGTGGCTTGCCCAAGACCACAAGGAGCACCTGTGGGACTAGAAACCGTACCGGCACAGCTGTGCTGGTGAAATGTATGCCACAGAAATGTACACATGTGGATTTATGCATACACATTTCCAAAATTACCTTTTCTTAATCAGGATTACAAGAAGACAGTGCATCACAACTGTGTTGGTCTTCGAGAATCTCTTTCCCAATCTAAGGAAGCCGTGAAAGCTTGGGTATTTGTAGTTTTCATTTGCCCAGGCCCTCAGGCTGTAGAGCCCATTCCTGTTACCTGTTATTTGCTTTTCTCCTTCCTCTCTCTTGATAATTACATGGTGTTGCTGTCTTCCTTTCTGACCTTTCCTTTATTTTACTGCTAGCTAGTCCTGCTAGCTTTTCAAGGTTTAAGGTGATCTAGCAAATGACATGAATAAAGAAGTAGCCAAATGTTTCTGCAGCTTCAGTGACAGTACAATCATGGTATAGTAGCAAGTCATTTAAAACAGAAATGAAACAGTCTCTCCTTTTTAAACCTCCCAAGATCCTACCTACAACAGAAAAAGGCCAGATGGTATAGAAACATACAATATGATGGCAGATAAACACCATTTGGCCTATTCACTCTGCCCATCTATACCAAAAACGAAATCTGCAATCCCTTTCTCTCCCTTAGAGATTCTTTGTGCTTGTTCCATGCTTTTTTTGAATTCAGATAGAGTTCTTGTCTTCTCTACCTTTACTGGGAGGCTATTCTATTCTGCCACTATTTTTGTAAAGACCTTTTTCCTTAGATTACCCCTAAGTCTATCTCCCTTTTGCCTTCATCCTATGCCCCCTCATTCCAGAGCTTCCTTTCATTTAAGAGGCCTGCTTCAGTGGCGGGATCTGACCCAAAGAGGAACCGGTTCGGATCAATCCCACCACTGACAGACAGATGCATGAGGGTTGAGTGGCCTAGTGGTTGGGGCAAGTTACCTCAGGCTGGAAGGTCAGGGGTTCAAATCCCACTAGGGGACGGCAACTTTGAGCTGAAAGGATTGGGGTTTCTAGTCCCACAGGTGCTCCTTGTGGTCTTGGGCAAGCCACTTAACCCTCCGTTGCCCATGTTCCCTGTAAAATAGTTATCTCCATGTTATAATGCCCTGTTCAATGTCATTTCAGTTTGTTCAATGTAAACCACCTTGATATCATGAAAGTTGGTATATAAGAGATGTTAAATAAATGTGTTTGCACTGCACACTTGGGCCCCTGGCTGTCACCACAGTGCAGCAGCTCCCTGGTGGCCCAGCAGCCCCATCACCCCACCTACATGTGGCTTGATGGTATCAGGGGCTTCCCCACCCAATGCTGTCAAATCACAGGTGGGCAGGGGGAGTGCTGGCATCCAGATACAGTTTTCAATCCGGTTCGCTGAACGTGGCCCATTGATCCCACTGCTGGCCTGCTTCCTGAGAGGAGTGGAGGAGTTGAGGAGTAGCTTAATGGTTAGAGCAGCAGGCTAGAAACACAGAAGCCTAGCTCAGTTCTCACTGATGTTCCATGTGATCTTGGGTAAGTCACTTAACTCTCCATTGCCTCAGGTACAAACTTACGTGCTGATGCAGAAAGACCAATGCGCTCTTTGCACGAAGATAACACAACTTATAAACAAATCTGAGAGGCATGTTCTGCCAATTTAATCTACCTTGGTAAAACCATTCGTTCCGTTAAAAAGCGATTGGCAGAACATGCCTCTCGGATTCGACATCAGGTAGAAACTGCACCGATGGTGCTACATTGTATTGAACTACAGTTCCAGTTGATCGTTCAATTTCAAATGCAATGCAAGTTAGAAGAATGCTTTAAAGCACTTCAAGAGGTCTCAAAATCAATTGCCAATTTTTTATACTCATTTTCCATCTTCTTTAGATTAAAATTTTTTTTTATTTTTAACTCCACCATTCCCAGTGCTCAAAAATTTCATATAATAAAAAAGTAACATCTTTATTAGAGGACTTTCTTTAAAATCTTCACCCCTATTTTCATTTTAAACGAGCGGATCTCGACGCTCTCATCGGGCGCCTTTGCGGCGTTTCAACAACTAGTCTTTCTTCAGGAGATCCTCACCTTAAAAACACAAACAAATAATTTAACTATTAACTACCTCTACCTGTAGTGTTCCTAACTTTAATATAATCTAAAAATCTTAACCTAACTTACCCTTACGACTGATGCTGCCCACGTCCAACCGGTTTCACATTCTTGACAAGACGCCGCGCATGCGTACGAACTATAGCTTTCCCTATTTAAATCCCTCTGAAATCATCATCCTTCATTGGATACCTACTTCAGAAAATGTTAAACACCTGAAGTCACTCCCGATGCACCAATAGCGTACTATACACATGGATCCACTCATCCAACCAACTATTAATCTATCTATGTAGCATTTCAAAGAAAACTCCTATTTAAAAGCTTCCAGAGTGTCATCAGTCATTATAGACAATCTAATGATGTGAAATTCGCTACGCAAAATTCAGAACTATTGGCAATTCTGAAGATCATTAGTTATACTCTAACATAGGGATCCCTAGTATTTATATTCTACCAACACATTTCTTAGCGGTCCTTAGCAGCTACATGACTCCCCATATATTCGTGAAGTAGAAAACCCTATTCAAAGCCTTCTATCCCTGTGGAAATCTATTCCAATCGTTAGAGTTTTTACTCACTAATGAACATCTTTCAGATACAACATTGCCAATCTATAGTAAGATTCAAACCCCTTGGGCTAACAGTATTTACTTTAAATATCCAACGTTGTTCTTTTGATACTAGGGTTTCATCTAATGTATGGCCAGCCGAGGGATGGTGTATTTGTTCAATTGCGAAGCAGCGTAGCTGTTCAAAAGTGTGCTGATGGGCTAAGCAATGCGCAACCATGGGTGCCTCTAATCGTTGACACTTTAAACGGCTTTTGTGTTCCCGTAGCCGCACTCGCAAGGAGCGTACCGTTTTACCTATATACATTAGACCACAGGGACACAAAATGCCGTATACCACTGCTTCCGAAGCACAATTGGTATTATTGTATAGAACATAACTATTCCCATGATACTCGAATCGTGCTTGTTCTACCATAACTAGGCAAACATCACAGTCACCGCATTTTGTATGCCCTCCTTCCCTACGCTCAAAATTCAACCGGGGAAGAACGGTGGGACTCAGATATTCTTTTAAGTTCCTACCTCTCTGCCATACACATCTTATTTTCTTCTCCTGTAAACCTGGCACTGCTGTTAATATGTTACTGTGTTTTCGACAAATCTTTTGAATATGATGGCTCATTGGAGAATGAGTAGTAATTAAATTTATATTATTATCATCATATTTTATTTTAACCGGAGGACGCATTACTAATAACCCCGGTCGGTGATTATATAGTGCACGTTGATAAGCGTGTTGTATTATTGACCGGGGATAACCCCGCTGTTCAAAATCACTTTTTAACTGTGCGGCTACGGGAACACAAAAGCCGTTTAAAGTGTCAACGATTAGAGGCACCCATGGTTGCGCATTGCTTAGCCCATCAGCACACTTTTGAACAGCTACGCTGCTTCGCAATTGAACAAATACACCATCCCTCGGCTGGCCATACATTAGATGAAACCCTAGTATCAAAAGAACAACGTTGGATATTTAAAGTAAATACTGTTAGCCCAAGGGGTTTGAATCTTACTATAGATTGGCAATGTTGTATCTGAAAGATGTTCATTAGTGAGTAAAAACTCTAACGATTGGAATAGATTTCCACAGGGATAGAAGGCTTTGAATAGGGTTTTCTACTTCACGAATATATGGGGAGTCATGTAGCTGCAAAGGACCGCTAAGGAATGTGTTGGTAGAATATAAACACTAGGGATCCCTATGTTAGAGTATAACTAATGATCTTCAGAATTGCCAATAGTTCTGAATTTTGCGTAGCGAATTTCACATCATTAGATTGTCTATAATGACTGATGACACTCTGGAAGCTTTTAAATAGGAGTTTTCTTTGAAATGCTACATAGATAGATTAATAGTTGGTTGGATGAGTGGATCCATGTGTATAGTATGCTATTGGTGCATCGGGAGTGACTTCAGGTGTTTAACATTTTCTGAAGTAGGTATCCAATGAAGGATGATGATTTCAGAGGGATTTAAATAGGGAAAGCTATAGTTCGTACGCATGCGCGGCGTCTTGTCAAGAATGTGAAACCGGTTGGACGTGGGCAGCATCAGTCGTAAGGGTAAGTTAGGTTAAGATTTTTAGATTATATTAAAGTTAGGAACACTACAGGTAGAGGTAGTTAATAGTTAAATTATTTGTTTGTGTTTTTAAGGTGAGGATCTCCTGAAGAAAGACTAGTTGTTGAAACACCGCAAAGGCGCCCGATGAGAGCGTCGAGATCCGCTCGTTTAAAATGAAAATAGGGGTGAAGATTTTAAAGAAAGTCCTCTAATAAAGATGTTACTTTTTTATAATATGAAATTTTTGAGCACTGGGAATGGTGGAGTTAAAAATAAAAAAAATTTTTAATCTAAAGAAGATGGAAAATGAGTATAAAAAATTGGCAATTGATTTTGAGACCTCTTGAAGTGCTTTAAAGCATTCTTCTAACTTGCATTGCATTTGAAATTGAACGATCAACTGGAACTGTAGTAAAAACGTTCAATTGAGTAGACCCCTTAGGTTGTATTCTCACATTGTATTGAACGACACCATTCTTTTGAAGATCTTCGTTGGACCATTATGGATCATGTGCCTTTAAATCCGCGCAGTGGTGATAGAGAACGTAAACTCCAAAGGTTGGAGCAAAAATGGATTTTTACTATGAATACGATCGAACCCCATGGGCTGAACCGTGAAATTGAATGGCAGAGCGTGCTGTGATGTCATCACGTTATTTTCTCCAATCGGAGCAGGGAGTCCCCTGACAGTGGGGTTTCCCTTGATCCCATTGGTGGGTTCTTCCTTTAAAAAGGCTTCCATTCAGCCTATAGGACTGTTTAACCTCTGCCGCAGTGACGGCGTTCCTCATCATTATTTTCACTTTGTTGCTGTATTGTTGGGATAACGAGTTATGCACTTGATACAGGGCTGGTGCCCGAAACGTGCACGTCGTGCGGAGCAAATCGTTGGATGAGCAACAAATATTTTGTGGACTTTGAGAAGTTAAGTGTGATTTTTAAATATTTACTTATTTGGTGAAAAGAACCTTAATTGATAAAAAGCAGCTTGCTGTCTGGCGTGGGTTGAGCTTCCATCTCATCCCTCCTACAGCTCGCTTCGACAAAAAGAAATAGCGTGTATTAAAATGGCATACTAATATTGTCTGCGCCCAATAAAGAGAAATACAGGTAGTCATCGATTTATGACCTATGCAACTTACGACTGATCAACTTTACGACCAGCAGCGGAGTGAGTGAGTGTTCCACAAACATTTACGCCACTGAGTGTGGCAGAGCGGCGGCCACTTCTGGTATAACCCCAAGCCTTGCTATCACTGCTTGTGGGGATGCAGCAGCTCCCACATCCCCTTCTCTTCCCCAGCCCCGTGTCCCAGGTGATGACGCTTGCTGCCACATGACACCACTATTTTTTCCCTCCCTTCTTGTCTGCGCTCACAAGTCAGTCCAGGAAGCTGCCTCACGCTGGGCAGTCTCGCTAGAAGTTACACGGGGAGGGCGGGGAGCTCTCCAAAATGACTCGCAGGGTCACAACCAAAAAGGAAGAAAAATATGGTGTGGGTAAGAGCCGCGACACTTTTATGTACGCGTTTCCTTGTGGCGGTTTGTGAGCGAGTTCGCTCAATGTTTGTGTCTGTTGCCCTCGGGCTGCAGGGCGGGCGTATGCTCTTCCCGAACTTTTTGGAAACCGCCGGTCCTGGGACACTCGGAGCGCCGAGGCTGCTCTTCCTTCTCTGTGCCCCCGCTGCCTGCTTCATCTGCATCCTGCCCTGACTGCTTATTATTAAGATGTAGAATAGACTTATTTTTTCTTTTTTTTTTTACTGCATTGCTCTGTCTGTCGTGGTTTTGTGCCTTTCCGAGACTGTGAGGAATCCTTTGAAACAGCAGGGAAGAGGCACACCTTGTCCCGGTGACTTCTTAATACCATAAGTTGGTTTAAAGCCTAAATTTAAAATAGGCCAACTTACGACCAAGTCGACTTATGACCGGTCTGTCGGAACCAAACGCGGTCGTAAGTCGACGACTACCTGTATGTAGAGCATATTGTAACCAACAGAAGTGCCAATATCTCTACGCCTGGGTCTGAGGTGGCTTAAACATCCTGCGCATGCCCCTGACAGTATTTTGTTGGTACTGGGGGCTTTCCCTGAAGCCTGGATCATCTTAGGGGAAGTGTCAAACTTCCCCTTAGCTGATCCAGGCATCCGGTGATGGAAAAATGAAAATGTTGCTTTTACAAAAGGGTTAATCAAGCATAAGAGAAGCCTGTATAATATGATATCGTTTATCAGTCCCTGACCAGCTTCCTCACTTCCTGCTTAGCAGGTACTCCCCCCCCCCCCCATCTCCTTTCTGCCAGTAGGATAGAAAAATACCAAGTTGCTAAAAGAAATTATCAAGAGTCACAGAGCTCCTATGCAGCTGAGAGATAGTGCAGGTTGCGTGACTGAGGTTGTTTGACCACTTTCCTAATTTCGCCCCTCTCAGCCATGACAGGCTGAGTAAATTCCTTTCTTTAAAACTGACAGAAAATATAGGCTTCTATATATCCCTCTCTTTCTCTTTAAAACTGACAGCGATATATCCCTCTCTTAAAAAACGAATCCTATACTTTTACTGATCCTAAAACCCCTGAAATATGCAAGCTTTAAGGCAAAAGACAAAATACTTGCTGTGCAAGGCTACACATCCCCACCCAAGAAATTCTGAAGAAGCGGTCCCCCCCCCCCTTTTTTTTCCTGACCCACACCATCTCTGCAGAGCAAGCCTGCAAAGCTAACAGTGCATAGGAATAGCTTGAAAGTATAAGGTAGACTCTCTGAGTCTCATTGGTCATATTGGCCATAGGTAAATTGGGCACAGGTAAAGGTAAAGTTGTTTGCAACATCAGAGAAAGCCCCTGATGCAATCAAAGTATTGTTGGGGACTGGTGCTCCCAACAGAAACCAAATCTATGGGGGTCTAGTGACCCCGATCCCACCCAATTAAAAATAAGCCTGGTGGCCCGACAGCAGCTCCTGGTACCTTTACAATGGAGCAGCAGCGTTGCCCATGTGCTCCACTGCTGCTCTGCCATCTTGAAAAATGTCTGTACCTGGTCCCACACGGTGCATCCTGGGATGCACCGGGTGGGGTCAGATTAACAGGCGCTCTACATTTCAAGCAAAGGAAAGAGTGTGTGGCTTTTTAATTACTAGCTCTCTGCCTGAGAGTTCTTAAAAGGATTTTGGTACATTTTTAAAACAAAGTTACATTCTTTTTGGTGTTTAATTCAAATGGGGAAATAGTTTCTTTAGTGGTGTAAGTTTAAAGCTCTGCTTTAGTATCTTTCTCAGCTCTTCGAAGCTACTGACATCTCATTAGGTATTAGTTCCTTCACTACATCCCAACTCCCACCCACCCCATGTGAGCAGTCTTGCTTTATAGGGCACCTCCCCAATTAGCTATGCACAGGGACTTGGAATAGCACATTTAGAGCACACTTAAGAGATTTAACTGCTTTCTCTGAAAAGACAGCTGGGAAACCGGCTGGTACTTTGGTAGGTCTCTCTCCCTTTTGCTTCAACAGGTACCTAAGCTCCACCAACTGAACAATGGCTGTGAAAAATCATAATGCCAAAGCTGTTGTCCCTGTTACAGCTTCTGCCTCTGTCCAGACAGAGATCCCAATGTCAGTTGAATGTTCGATTCCATGTGCAGGATGCCTGCATGCTGAAGCTCTCAGGAAACAGGAGGAGGAGCTCAGAGACGAGGTGGTGAGGCTGAGGAGCATTCAAGACAGTGAGAAGTACATTTATGAGATGCTTCTTGAAACATCCAAGTTCTCCAGCAGAGGAGAAGATGGGAGCCTACAGAATGACTAAGGTTGGACATGAGTCTCTAGGGCCTGCAGAATCACCAATCCAACTCCTCCAGCCCTTGAATGGAAGAACCATTATGCAGCCCTGGAAGAGGAGGAGGTAAAAGCATCCCTGAAAAGGGAAGAACCAGAGCTCAAGCACCGCAAAGTTGCAGAATCAGTGACTACAAGGAAGCGAAGGATAGTGGTGGTTGGCAGCTCTCTTCTGAGGGGTTCTGAGGTATATATCTGCCAACCAGACTTGATGTCCAGAGAGGTATGCTGTGTCTGCCAGGTGCCAAAATTTGAGATGTTATGGAGAGTTTGCCAAGACTCATCAAGCCCACTGTCTATTACCCAATGTTGCTAATCCATGTTGGCACAAATGATACTGCCAGGTATCCCTCTGAGTATATCAATAGTGACTTCATGGCTCTGGGACAGAGGGTGAAGCAGATAGGGGCACAGGTGGTGTTATCTTCAATCCTCCCTATTGAGGGTAAAGGCCAAGGTAGAGAAGCCTGCATCTTGGAGATGAATGCATGGCTGCATGGATGGTATCACTGAGAGCAGCCATTTTGGTTTCCTGGACCATGAGATGCTGTTTCAAGGGTTGCAGAGCAAGAAGGGTCAATGTGTCTTCAGTAGCAGACTGACTAACCTACTGAGGAGAGCTTTAAACTAGATTCATTCGGGGTGGATGAAAAAATCCCCTGGTTAAGTGAAACATTAAAAACCTTTATGGAGATGGGTAAAAGGGGCAACATATGGAAAGCAGTGTGTATAAATGACCATAGCATGGGAAATAATATCCCAGATGTTGAGGCTTTATGGGAGAGGCTGACTTGGATTTAGTGGCGATAACAGAGACATGGTTCATGGACAACCATGACTGGGATGTAACTATACCAAGCTATACTTTATTCAGAAAGGACAGGGTAGAAAAAACAGGAGGAGGAGTGGCACTATATGTAAAAAATATTAAAGCTATAGAAATGCAGGGCATAAGAGGGAGATAAGAGGCACTGTGTGTTAAACTAGAAAGAGAAGAAGAGAAATCTATCTGTATTGGCGTAATATACAGACCTCCTTCACAGGGAGAAGAGGTGGATGGAGAATTAATCAAAGATATATACAGCATTGCCAGGAAAAGGGAAGTGTTACTGATAGGGGATTTCAATATGCCAGATGTTGATTGGCACATTCCTGCTGCAGTATCATCTAGAAGTAAGGAGATCCTGGATTCTCTACAGGGAGAACTATTCAGGCAACTGGTAACAGAACCCACACATGAAGGAGCCATACTGGACTTGGTGCTTACTAATGGTGAAAGTGTTTCTAATGTTAAAGTGGGAGATAATTTTGCATCCAGTGATCACCAGATGGTGTGGTTCAGTATAAGGACTAGGGCAGATAAAATCCATTCAAAAGCGAGGGTTTTAGACTTTAGGAAAACTAACTTTGCCAAGATGGGCCAATACCTCAGGGAGTTGTTAGCGGGGTGGGAACAGCTGGAGGATGTAGAAAAATAGTGGGTAGAATTGAAAGGGGATATTTTAATGGCAACCAACCTTTTAGTTAAAATGGTAAATAAAGGTAAAAGGAAAAGGAGACTGCTATGGTTTTCGAAAGAAGTAGCTGAAAAGTGAAGGCCTTCATGAAATACAAGAGATCACAGAGCAAGGAAGACAGGCATCTATATTTGGAAAAACTTAGAGAAGCTAGCAATGTAGTCACGAAAGCAAAGATTCAAAAAGAGGAGGAAATGGCCAATGCAATAAAATGGGGGGGAGGGGGGGATAAGACATTTTTCAGATATGTTAGTGAGAAGAGGAAGGGCAAAAATGGTATTGACAGACTCAAGGGTGAAGGGGAAGAATATGTAGAAGCTGATGAGGATAAAGGAGAATTGCTTAACAAATATTTCTGTTCTGTGTTCACAGATGAAGAACCAGGAGAAGGACCTCAGAAAAATCTCAAATAGGAACAGAAACAAAGGGCATCAAACAATTTTCAGAAGACTGCTCATGAGGAACTAGCTAAACTTAAAGTACACAAAGTGATGGGACCAGATGGGATGCACCCAAAAATATTGCAGGAACTTGGAGACGTTCTGGCAGCTCCACTGACTGACCTTTTCAATGCCTCGTTGGCATCGGGAGTGGTGCCTGAGGACTGGAGAGAGGCACATGTGGTTCCTTTATACAAAAATGGAAGTAAGGATGTGATTGAAAACTACAGGCCAGTTAGTTTAACTTCGGTGGTGAGTAAATTATTGGAAGCACTGCTGAAAAAGAAAATAGTGAGGTTTCTGGAGTCCAACGGATTACTGGATATGAGGCAGCATGGATTCACCAGAGGCAGGTCTTGTCAGACAAATCCGATTGATTTCTTTGACTGGGTGACCTGGGAGTTGGACCGAGAGAGAACCCTAGATGTGGTGTATTTAGATTTCAGTAAAGCCTTTGACATTGTTCCGCACAGGCAACTTATAAACAAACTGAGCACCCTCGGGATAGACCCTAAAGTTACTGCTGGAGTTAGAAACTGGTTGAGTGGGAGGCAACAAAGAGTACAGGTAAATGGAGCTCACTCTGAGGAGAAAGAGGTTACCAGTGGAATGCCCCAGGAATCTGTCCTTGGTCTAATTCTTTTTAACATCTTTGCTAGTGATATTGCTGAAGGGCTGTTGGTGAAGGTTTTCCTCTTTGCGGATGATGCAAAAATCTGCAATAGAGCAGTAGACACTCAACTCTCTCCCCCCTCTCCCTGCTCTGTCCCCAGAACCTGCTGTGTTTTAAACTTTTTTTCCTGCTCTAGCCTACCTGAGGAACTACTCCCTCCCCCCTGCTGAGGTATTGTGTAGCCCTTCTTCATGTCTCCTCCTCCCACATGTGCATAGTTGTTCTGCTTGCCTCTCTCTGCTTCAGCTTTGGAGGTGGATATTTAACTCCTGTGACAACTTTGCTGTGAGTTCTACCTGTCTATTTAATTATTTATTGTTGTCTTTATTGGTGTGCTACTTCACCTCCCTGTTCCCTTTAGTTTTGCACTTCAGCTTTCTCAGCTGTATAACTTACCTTGCCTCTCTCAACTAACTGGCTTTTGTGTGGTAGCCAAGTTAACTGTTACTTTAAATTAAATATCTCTCCCTGCTCTGTCCCCAGAACCTGCTGCATTTTAAACTTTTTTCCTGCTCTAGCCTACCTGAGGGACTACCCCCTCCCCCCCTGCTGAGGTATTGTGTAGCCCTTCTTCCTGTCTCCTCCTCCCATGTGTGCATAGTTTGTTCTGTTTGCCTCTCTCTGCTCTGGGAAGAGCAGTGCCCTCACAGTGCTCTGCTAGAGAGGTGACATTTAACTCCTGTGACATCTTTGCTGTGAGTTCTAGCTGTCTATTTAATTATTTATTGTTGTTTTTATTGGTGTGCTACTTCACCTCCCTGTTCCCTTTAGTTTTGCACTTCAGCTTTCTCAGCTGTATAACTTACCTTGCCTCTCTCAACTAACTGGCTTTTGTGTGGTAGCCAAGTTAACTGTTACTGTAAATTAAATATTTCTCCCTGCTCTGTCCCCAGAACAATTTATGTCTGGGGTGCCTAAAGATTTGCACACTTTCCTTATACAGCAAAATTGCCAAAATCTTGGAGAGGCAACCATGCTAGCAGAGAGATTCTTGGGAGCCACGCAGGCTTGCCATAGAATGGGTGGCCCTCTGAAGATAGGTGCTGAGGCAAGTTGTGCTGTATCAGAAAAGAAAATAGTTAAAAATATTTCTGAAAATAAATGTACTGTGCCAAACCAGATGACACAGGGGAGTGAAAAGAAATGTTTCAAGTGTGGAAGCTGGGGACATTTAGAGAAGGGATGCCAGTCACACACTAGCTTAATGGGTCTGGATTTAAAACAGCCCAAAGAAGGATTTCTTTTGATGGTTGATGTGCAAGGAATTACCATAAATGCTTTGTTAGACTCTGGGGCAGACCAGAGTATGATGTCAGAAAGGCTTTGGAAGAGGATAGAGGCCCAAGAAGGATTTGTGCCTAGAACCCCTGAAAGCCAAGTTCACATCGGGTGCATTCATGGTGCTGCAACATCACATCCCACCTATAGGCTAAAGGTTAAGTGCCTGAGGGAACAAGAGGAAGTCCTGGTAGCAGTGGTGCCTAGGCTACCCTTTGATTTGGTTCTAGGAAAGGACTGGCCAAGATTTAAGCAGGGTCTAGTGGAAGGGCTAGGAAAGAAGGAGGGAGAAGGTTTAATAATGGAAATAGCTCCCGGGCCTTTCTTTGGAAGTCCTCAGTCCCTAGCTAAAAAGATGGTTCAGCTTCCAGAAGGCCAAACTATGGGTAATAAGAGGGGCCTTGTATCCACCCGCTCGCAGGCTAAGATAGAGAGCCAGCAGGAGGAGGAGGGGGAGCAGGCAGAGTTATTAGGAGACTTACCCTCTCATGATGATTTAATAACTCCATCATCTGGTAAAGTAAGAAAGTTGAAAGCACAAAAGCGGCGTGAGAGACTTTGCAGAGCACAGGGTAGGGCTGAGATGTTAGCTGGTCAAAGTTTACCCTGGGTGCCAGCTGAGTTAGTGGCAAAGTTTCCTAACTTTCCACAAGAGCAGCGAGCTGATCAAGCTCTCACCCGAGCTTTTAAGTATGCTCAGGAGGTCAGGGAGGAATTGCCCAGATTCAGACTAGATAATGACATATTATATAGAGAGAGTCAGGACCCCAGGAATGGGACCATTCGTAAACAATTGGTGGTACCCACAACTTTCAAAGGGCTAGTACTTAGACTAGCACATGATCATCCAGTTGGAGGTCATAAAGGGATGCAAGGAACGCTGGATCAAATACTTAAGCGTTTTTACTGGCCAGGTATTTTCAAAGAAACTGCCCAGTTTTGTGCTGCATGTCCAGCGTGTCAGCGAGTTACAGCGGCTCACCCACCGGTGGTGCCATTGATCCCCATGCCAATTATCACAGACCCAATTGGTCGCATTGCCATGGATATTGTAGGCCCATTAGTCAAAACGCCCCGAGGTTTCCAATACATCCTAGTTATGGTAGAGCAGGCAACAAGGTTTCCCTGGGCCATACCATTGAGGAATGTGTCTGCAAAAACAATAGCTTTAGAGTTAGTAAAATTGTTTTGTGAAGTGGGATTCCCAAGAGAGGTGTTGACTGACCGAGGGTCCAATTTTGTATCCAAATATTTGGCCCAGGTCTGGGATGCCTTTGGCATTCATCACGTAAAAACCTCAGCCTACCATCCACAATCAAACGGTTTGGTGGAGAGATTCAACCAAACTCTCAAACAAATGTTGAGAAGGGGGTTAGCAGGAGAGGTAAAAGAATGGGATATGTTATTGCCTTTTGCCTTGTATGCCTGCAGGGAAAGAATTCAGGTGTCCCTAGGTGTAACCCCATATGAATTGATGTATGGTAGGGCTCCACGGGGTTTGTTAGACATTTTGAGGGAACAATGGATTGATCCTGAACCAGGAAGTCAGGAGGTGCCACTGTTTCTACGTGACTTGAGAGCACGTTTGAAAAGGACGTCGCAGGTTGCTGAGAGGAACCTGCAGGACAGTCAAGTGCGCCAGAAAGGGTGGTATGATAGGAAGGCCAAAAGCCGCCAATTAAGCATTGGTGAAAAGGTTTTGGTTCAAGTAGCAGGTACAGCTCCAAAATTTGAAGTACAGTGGAAAGGGCCATGGAAGGTTGTTAAACAAGTGAGCCCAGTATCTTATGTGGTAGAAAATGCAAGAGGGCGTAGGCAGACCTACCATATTAATGTACTTAAGTCTTGGAAGGAGAGGCCTGTAAATAATAATGTCCCTGAAGCCAGTCAGGAAGTAAGTGAGCTTCAAAATGATAACACTCTCGTAGGTATTACGGACTGTAGGAAAGAAGTTTCACCAGTTAAACCAGTCCGTAATAACTTAAGCAGGGGGGTATGTGATAAGGAAGCTTATCATAGCTCAGGAAGGAGCTATAGAAAAGGTGAAGTGTCTCTGAACAAGCAACCTGTCAGTGCTGGTAGAAATGAGAAAACAGAATTTTGCCATAAAAGACTACCAGTCCCAGAATGCACCAGGTTTCCAAGAGCCATTAGAGGAGCTGAAGTGGGGAAACGTGTGTTCAATCAGGAGGGCTATGAGGTAATCCCTAAGCACTCATCTCAAAGGGCAGGGCCTGATTCAGCACAGCTGTGCTGTGTTAGGGAGGAGCACTCATCCAGGCAGAATAAGAGTAGAGTTTATTCTACAGATGACCATCTTCATGATCACCTTGGATATGCAGAGAAGGATCATCAGTTTCATCTGAAGAATCAGCAGAAGCAGAAGCCAAACCGGATGGATAGAGAAGGAAAGAAACACTCTGGAAGGAAGAGGAGAAAAGCCTTTGAGAGGTCTAGAAGAGTCCAAGGCAGTACGTATACTGGGAGGTATTCCAAGGGCCAGCATAGACCATTGGACCGGGGAAAGCCAGAGGAATGGTGCTGCAGAACAAGGAATCACCAGAGGCTACCTGTGAGGGAGATGGCTGCACGTGGAAGGGACTCTAAGACCTATGCCAGAAGGTATGTGAAGAGAGATCCAGTGTCCAGGGATCAGGACTGGAAGGCTGGACATAAGAACTGGACTACATACTGGCCAGGCTATATAGAGAGGAACTATAGCAACAATGGAAGCTCAGGTATGAACATTGATCTATGCCCTAGCTATAACCTTGAAAGACAGCAGGGAAATAAGTGTTCTCCTGAAAGTGCTCCATTGAAAGATTCATCTGTGCCAATTCATGATAGTGACCCTATGCTTGTTGATGAAGGGGAAATAATAGCAGATCAAGATATTGTTTATATGGACTGCTCTCTATCCAAACTCCGTTGGTAACTTTCTGTGATAAAGCACAGCAGCCATCACAAAGAAAATATAAATTTGTTCTTTATTCCACTAAGAAAAGCTCCTGAAGCAGGATTTGACTCACACAGTAGAAAGCCAGCCTGCTAAAGGGTTTCAGCTGGATAACTGATAGCAATTGAGCTGCACCTAATTGCTTGTGAGCTAGGAGACAATTACTTCTGGATCTGTGTGGAAAGTAATCAGAAGTTAACCTTACAAGAACAGTTTATTTCTTTCTTTGTGGCTTTTCGTTTGTTAGAGATATGCTAAGAAAACATTAGCTAATTGCCTGACAAGTTTGAAGGATGTTTTCCTGATTTTGATTTTTGACTTTGTTTTACCAAGTTAAACACTGCAAGCAAGTAACCTAATTTATGTGCTACCAAGCATATCTGTGCTGGGAGAAATAACCCCATAAATAAAGAAGTATCTTATTGGCTTTAACACTTGTGCACAACTAAATTATTGTCAGCAGCTGTGTATGGTGTGAATGAACTACATTACCCACAATACCTTGCAAAAATCATATAAATATATGCATTGTCAAGACTGTGAAGATTCTCACCCAGGCAGCCGTCTGACAGGACCTGAGATTAATTAAGCTTCAGGTGAACAAGGTAGATTAGAGGTATTAGATACACTTTTATTAGTATAAGCATCTATACCAACCCTTAGCAAATACATAATTTAAAGACCTAAACACAAGTTTTAAACTAAGATGCAGACAACAGTCCAGCAGAGAGATGGGGGCTTTCCAGTCTTTTGCATTGAGTGTCACATGTATGATTTTCTCCCAGTTGGTGAGAGGTCTTACGTATGCACAAAGTGCAAGGAGCTCTTTGCTCTCAGGGAACAAGTCCATTCTTTAGAGGCTAGAGTAGCAGACCTGGGAGACATAAGAAAGACAGCGAAGTACATGGACGAGACCTACAGGGATATAGTCCTGAGGTCCCACCTCCAGTCTGGCAGTATCCCTGTTGCCATGGAAGAGAGAGGTCACGTGACAGGAGAGCATCACCCTGGTGTGGCAGGATGTGATCCTCTAAGTAGGACCTGTCCTCCAGGTGATGTAAAACCCTCTCGCACCGAGGACATTTCTCCAGGGCCATGTGCCCATGAGGGGAGGGTTAGGACAGCTGTTATAGTTCGTGATTCGATCATTAGGCATGTAGATAGCTGGGTGGCTGGTGCACGTGAGGATCGCCTGGTAACATGCCTGCCTGGTGCGAAGGTAGCGGACCTCACGCACCGCCTAGATAGGATCTTAGTGCTGGGGAGGAGTCCTATGTCTTGGCACATATCGGTACCAATGACATAGGAAAATGTGGTAGGGAAGTTCTGGAGGCTAAATTTAAGCTTTTAGGTAGGAAGTTGAAATCCAGAACTTCCAGGGTAGCGTTCTCCGAAATGCTTCCTGTTCCACGTGCAGGACCCAAAAGGCAGGCAGAGCTCTGGAGTCTCAATGCGTGGATGAGACGATGGTGCAAGGATGAGGGTTTTGGATTTGTTAGGAACTGGGGAACATTCTGGGGAAAGGAGGGGCTCTTCCGAAAGGATGGGCTTCACCTTAACCAGGATGGAACCAGACTGCTGGCATTAACCTTTAGAAAGGAGATAGAGAAGCTTTTAAACTAGAAAATAGGGGAAAGCCGACAGTCGCCCAAGAGCGCATGGTTCAGAAGAAGGTATCCTTGAAGGATACTACCAAAAGCAGTGAGGTTCCAAAAAAGAGTAAAGTAGCCCAAATGCCCTTGAGTATGGTGCAGACAGAGCGTAAAGATTCCAAATTACCCATGCCTACCAATAGCCAGATTAATATTAATAAAATACAGTCTCTAAAATGCTTGTATGCAAATGCTAGAAGTCTAAACAATAAGATGGGAGAGTTAGAATATATAGCACTAAATGAGAGGTTAGATATGATTGCAATCTCAGAGACATGGTGGAAGGAGGATAAGCAGTGGGACACTGTGATACCTGGATACAAGCTATATCGTAATGATAGAACTGATCAAATTGGTGGAGGGGTTGCGCTCTATGTTAGAGAGGGAATTGAGTCAGAAAGGATTAAAGTTTTGCAGGAAACAAAATTTGCTGTAGAATCTCTATGGCTTGAAATTCCATGTATGAAGGGAAAGGTGATGGCAGTGGGGGTGTACTATCGACCGCCTGGCCAGAATGAACAAATGGATGATGAAATACTCAAAGAAATCAAGGAAGCTAACAAAAGTCACAGCAGAGTAGTAATAACGGGTGATTTCAATTACCCCGGTATCGACGGTCAGTGTCATGGCAGGACATTCAAGGGAGATAAAGTTTCTAGATGAAATAAGTGACTGCTTCTTGGAGCAGCTGGTTCATGATCCGACCAGAGAGGAAGCCAAACTGGATCTAGTCCTTAGTGGAACACCAGATCTGGTGCAAGAAATAAGGGTGTTGGGACCACTTGGCAATAGTGATCATAGCATGATCGTGTTTGATTTAATTAGTGGAGGATGGATAGTAAAGAAATCCACAGTACTACCTTTTAACTTTCGAAAGGGAGACTATGATAAAATGAGGAATATAGTTAAAAAAAATACTAAAAGGAGCGGTTGCAAAGGTTAAAGACTTACATCAAGCTTGGGTGTTGTTTAAAAATACTATCCTGGAAGCCCAGACCAGCTGTATTCGACGCATTAAAAAAAGTGGAAGAAAGTCCAAAAAACTGCCAGCATGGTTTAAAGGTGAGGTCAGAGAGGCTGTTGCTGCCAAAAAAGCATCTTTCAGGAAATGGAAAAAAGAGCCAAACGACGAAACCTGGAAACAGCACAAGCACTGGCAAGTTAAATGCAAAGCATTGATAAGGCAGGCAAAGTGAGAATTTGAGAAGGAACTTGCTACGGAAGCAATAAAGACTATTTCAAGTACATTCATAGCAAAAGGCCTGTGAGAGAGTCAATTGGAACATTAGATGACAGAGGGGTAAAACGGGCAGTAAGAGGAGACAAGGCTATAGCGGAGAGACTGAATGAACTCTTTGCTTCGGTCTTTACTGAGGAAGATGTAGGGATGTTACCCAAGACTGAAGTGGTATTTAAAGGTGATACTGCAGAGGAATTGAGAGAAATATCGCTACACCGGGAAGATGTATTACAACTATTTGATAAACTGAATAGTAGCAAATCACCTGGACTGGATGGTATACATCCAAGAGTGTTGAAAGTACTGAAATATGAGATTGCAGACCTGCTATTAGTAATCTGTGAACTTTCGCTAAAATCATCTGTAATACCTGAAGATTGGAGGGTCGCCAATGTAACGCCAATTTTTAAAAATGGTTCCAGGGGATGATCTGGGAAATTACAGACCAGTGAGCCTGACGTCAGTACCGGGGAAAATGGTAGAAACCATCATAAAGAACAGAATTACACAGCATGTAGATAGTCATGGCCTAATAGAAGACAGCCAACATGGCTTTAGACAAGGAAGATCTTGTCTTACTAATCTGATATGTTTTTTTGAAGGTGTGAATAAACAGGTAGACAAAGGTGAGTGGGTTGATATAGTGTATCTGCACTTTCAGAAAGCCTTTGACAAGGTCCCTCATCAGAGACTTTTGGACCTGGAAAAGGGAATAACTAGTGAGGTTATCAAATTTGCAGACGATACAAAACTGTTTAAAGTTGTTAAAACCCAAGAGGACTGTGGAAAACTGCAGGAGGATCTGGATAAATTGGAAGACTGGGCATTCAAATGGCAGATGAAATTTAATGTGGACAAGTGCAAAGTTATGCACCTAGGAAAGAACAACCCACACTATGGTTACACGATGCAAAGTTCCACATTGGGAACCACCACCCAGGAAAAAGATTTAGGAGTCATCGTGGATAACATGTTAAAACCCTCTGCCCAGTGTGCAGTGGCGACCAAGAAAGCAAATAGAATGCTAGGTATCATAAGGAAAGGAATGGAAAATAAAACAAAGGATATTATAATGCCTCTGTATCGTTCCATGGTACGACCGCACCTTGAATATTGTGTGCATTTCTGGTCGCTGTTTCTTAAAAAGGATATAGCGTTATTCGAAAAGCTACAGAGAAGAGCCACCAAAATGGTAAAGGGGATGGAAGGCTACTCCTATGAAGAGAGGCTACAAAGGTTAGGGCTCTTCAACCTGGAAAAGAGACGGCTGAGGGGAGATATGATAGAGGTCTATAAATTAATGAATGGAGTGGAACGGGTAAACGTAGATCGATTGTTTACGTTATCAGAATATAGAAAGACTAGTGGACATGTAATGAAGCTACAGGGTAAACTATTTAAGACAAATAAGAGAAAATATTTTTTCACTCAACGTGTAATCAAACTCTGGAGTTTGTTACCAGAGGATGTAGTAAGAGCTGTTAGTATAGCTGGGTTTAAAAAAGGTTTGGAAAAGTTCCTGGAGGAAAGGTCCATAAACCATTATTAAAAAGGGACCCAGGATATCAATGCTTGACCCAATACAAGCATTGTGGAACCTGTGTCTTTTGGGGATACTGCTAGGTACGTATGACCTAGATTGGCCCATTGCTACTGCTGCCGCCCCTCTCCAGATACTGCAATGGCTTCAAACTGCCCCACAGTGCTTACCTAAACTTCCAGTGCTGCAAGGCCACTTCCACCCCCTTTGATGCCCAGTGCCGACTTCCCATGCATGCCCCCTTGCAAAAGGAAGTGAGCATCGTAGGGGGTGATGCATAGAGTGCCTTGCAGCACCAGAGGTTTAGATAAGAGCTGCAGGGCTATTTGAAGCCATTGACACTGTTGAAGGTCCTAGAGCAGCAGCAGTGAGGGTCAGGGAGGAGTTTTGAGTGGGAGTAAGAACATAAGATATGCCATACTGGGTCAGACCAAGGTCCATCAAGCCCAGTATCCTGTTTGCAACAGTGGCAAGCACCTAGCAGTTTCCCCTAAAGACAAGTTCCACAATGCTTGTACTGAGGAAAGCAATGGATTTCCCAGGTAGAGAGACTAAGGGATGAGATTGGCCTAGGGCGCCTCATTTCGTTGCATCAGTCCTGTCTGGAAGTATAGCCACAGAGGACTTGATGACATTGCGAACAAACCTCTTGCAGAGTTGCCTGTCTATCTGTCTTGTAGGCCTTGTGTCAGAACTGCTGCTCCAGCCTATACCTGACCCATGTCATGCTTGCCAATATACTATGAACATAAGACAACGGCAGAGGGAATTCTGAAACATCAGTTCCTGCATGCAATGGGGTTAATGCAGCACTGAAGGAAGCAGGCCTAAAGAGTGCAAGTAATAGGTAATGCTGACACATGGCCAGATGCAGTCTCAGCAGACCGTTGCATTGGGCAACAAATGAAGTTCTTACGGAACACAATGTAGGTAAAAGTGGACTGTCTGTGAAAACCATGCTGCCTTGGCAATCCAGTCCTATAAACCATGAACAAGGCCAATGTAGCAGCAGTGATGAAACTAAAACAAGCACACACACACACACAAAATAGGCAGGCTAGACAGTCTATACAATTATATATTTGTACAGATCAATTTGTGGGAGAAAGCACGTTAAAGACAGACTTGCCATGTTTTACAAGAAATTGCTGTGTATGGTCTGGTAGGATAAGCTGGATCTTTCTGCCTTGGGCTTTCTGTGTCATCCTCTATGTCCGGCTTGTCACTGCCTAATGGCCAGATTGTGGAGCACGTGACAGGCCATAAATATCTCCAAGACCTTGGCTGGGCTGTAGAGGAGTTCTCCTCCAGCTCAGTCCAGGCACCCAAAGCGTCTATTAAGCAGGCCAAAGATCCTCCCAATGATGGAATGGGTATGTCTGTGGGCTCCACTGTACCGCTCCTCTGCATCTGTGAGGGATGTGACATTGGTGGATAGGAACACTCTCCTGAGAGGGTAGTCTATTTCCTATGTGGGTAGGTACATAGAGAACAGATTAGAGCCAAGAGCCTGTGATGTGTAACCTCGGCAACTATGTGCTCTGTTTGCCAGTTGTTGTTGCTCCTAGAGACCTCTGAGACCTTCTAGTATGTGCATGTCTCGGTTGCAGAGCGCGCTGCTTCTGGGCTTACTAGCGGTCACCCTCCAGTGACTTGTCCAATCTCAAATCTCTCATAAATATCAAAGTGGGTCAAGATGTAAGAGTACTGGCAAGAGCCTTTATGAAATAGGTCAGGAGATGTGCAAACGCAAAGCTGCCCTAGCCACATCCAACTTGCCCCCCCCCCAAAAAAAAAAGTACAGAAATTGACCAGTCTCAGGCAAAAAACACGGATGCGGCTTCCACATTTTTTTTTCTGCCACCGCAGAAATGCGAATAGGGCTTCTAAAATAATCCCTAAAATGACTGTTCTGTAATCTATAACATGCTTCCTTTTCTCAAGGTTTCTTTTCTATAAATCTGTCAGTTAAGAGCTTGCCTTGTAAAGTTCAAAAGTGCATTTTGTTCTGATAAGACATAGCTAAATCATTTCTCTAGGAGCAATGAGTCTGGACATTTAAACAACATCATCTCAGAAATGTCTCTGCCAATTAGCTTAACTGTCTCATATAGAAAAAAAAAGTTCGTTCCGCCTTGCTTTGCATTACGCCACGTTTAAAAGTTTGTTTCTGTGGAATGCTGATATTATATACATCTGAGTTAATGTTAATATTTGTTAAAAGTAATGCAAAACCTTTGAGCTTATACTGCCATGAGTAAATTAGCATAACGTGTGTGTGTTTAACTCAAGGTTTGTAACTAATGTACTCTCTCTATTCGTATGTATCTAATAAATCTGCTTTCTGAGTAATACATTATACAGGATTGCTAGAAATTTGTGACTGAATTTATGGGTTGGCAAAAATATAAAAAAGAATGAGGAAAGATGCGAATTTTAGTAGCACTCGTTCAAATATACTCATTATGTTTGATTCAGAGCAGACAGTGTAGGCATAATTTGACCGTTTAATTTTTTTTTGGAGTGGGGAGTGGAAAGAGGTAGGGAGATCAGATTGATGGTGGGAGCGGAGGGATACTTTAAACAGCTATAAAGACATTACAAAAAGTGTCTCAAGGACTTTCTATATAGTGTCACCAGATACTCCCAGTAATCCAGCCACTGCTGTAACCGGCAATTTCAGTACTATAATACAAAAGTAGTCCAATTCAGAGATAAGTTAAATAAGGCACATTAATCACCTTATGTCCCCAGTGCTTTAGCAACATTGTCAAAAGCAATGTGCCATGCCCTGGAAATCCTTCAGTAACCACCTAGATGGCACAGTCCACGTACTCCTCCCAGGAACTAGAATCCTCAGGATGGCACTTTAAACTCAGCCAGTCTTTAAATGTCCCACTACAAGTCAACGACAACCTCAGTCTCAAAATACAGAGGGCCCAATTCTGTGCCACGAATAGCGGGGATGGACGTCCCAACAGGATATTCATCTCCGCTATTCGTGCCTTCCCCTGCCACGTCTAACTTCCCCGCTGGTTGTGCGGGGAAATAAGATGGGGGTAGGGAAGAGGCGGCTCAGGGGCGGAGTCTGGGTGGGCGGTGGATGGTTGCCAGCCGTGGACATACAGGGCCGATTCTAATGTTGGCCCTCTACGTCCAGGGCCAGCGACATGTGCGGGGAAGTTATTCCACCTCCGAGATGGAATAACTTCCCTGCATGTTTCTTTTTCGGCGGCCCGGGGTGCGGATGGGGTAGGGGGGCCTGGAGGCATTCCCCGCAGCCTGGCCTTAGGAGGCCAGATCAGGAGTTAGGCTGCAGGGAATGAAGCCCTGAAGTCTGGCAGCAGGCATCACGGCTCTTCAATGGAGCCATTGTGCCATGGCAACACAACGCCATGGCGACGCAGCTCCATTGAAGAGTCTTCACTAAGTTAGCCAGGTACAATCCTGTACGTGCTGGCCGGGCTGAATCACAGCCTGCAGGCTGCACATACAGGACTGTTTGTGATTCTGATCCCACGGGACTAGATATGCCCCGTGTGATCAGAATAGGGTTGCCAACTGGCTCCAGATGTGCCCTACAGGCTTGATCCAGTACTGGGTTTACTCCATTGCATGCAGGAACATGTAGTTCTGATTTCCCCATTGCACTTCATAAGAAAAGCAAGACTACAAGTCCCTGCATGCAATGGGGTAAACACAGGACTGGATCAAGCCTGTCCGGTGCATCTGGAGCCAGTTGGCAACCCCACTCCCAACAGTTTCTGCCCCTTTCACTAAGCAAGAGAATACAAAGAAAGAGTTTTTGTAATCGGTCTCTAGGCTTCTCTTTTCCTTATTTTCTGAAGCAACAAAAGTCCACAACTACTTGACTCCCAAGGAACAGTCCACAAGTTCATTATCTTCCAGCAAGGAGTCTGAGGAAATCTGTTCCACCTCCATTTGTTCCACTTCTGCTGGATGTAGTACACACACCAGTAACTCTTCCCCAGCTACCTTCTCTCCATGCACCCCAGACCTTCCTGTCTGCTAACCCAGGGGTAAATAGACTCTGTGTACTCTGCTCTGGGAAGTTCCACCCTCTCCCGTGTGTTCTCCTCCTAAATGAATCCACCTGGGGCTTCAACTATAGCTGGGGCCTTCCCATCTCAAGTGATGCTGGGACTTGTAGCATGCTTGACCCTGCCACAACAGTAAACAACCATAACAATGGCATAATTCACCAGTTGTTCTATAGAGATGTGCTTTCATTTCAAAATTGTGCAGTAATGCGTATGTTGCTCAATAATGCACTATTGCGCAACAGTCCACACTATTGTGCAGTAGTGCGCACTATTCATGTATGTGCAAACTACTGGAAAAAAATGAAACAATATGAACAAAAAGCAAAGCATCAAAATAACACAATACAAAACTAAAATCTTTTGGCCTGCACATCCTTATATCCTACCGGGAGCAAAGTCTGGTGTCAATACAGGATGGGACAGAACCATAGTAAGCAAACTGCACATCAAACTGTATACATACCCACGCCTACAGAAATTCCTCTAGCAATGGTGCAGAGCTGGAGCTTTCTCCGCTGCCGAGCACATTGGGAAATACCATAACCTGACATAAAAACACCCAGAGCCTATGCCTCAAACTTTCCATACCATAATAGCACTAATGCCTAAGACTCCAACTGAAACAACCCCACCTACGTATGAAAAGTACAATACAGTACATACAGTACAATGAACCCCAGTAAGTCAATAGGATCTCTACTGGGAAAACAGACCAGAGCAGAATGCTACAGAACCCAGGCCTGGATTTAGACATAGGTAACCGCCTCCGGTGCTAAATTTTGATAGGTGCTGGAAAGTGCCTCCATCCGAATCTGCCTTGTTTTCTTCTACGTGCTGGCACAATACAACAGCAACATCTGAACAGTGAAGTTTGAACCTGCTACCATCCCTCTCCCCAGTGGTTTTCCTCATTACCATGGAAACCAGTGCCAAGCATAGCAGGGCCTGTCCAAACCTCAAAGTAGGAAGGCAAGCAGGCTCAAGTTCTACTCTGCAGATTTAGCTACAGCTGTGTGGATAGATGAAGACAGGAAGGTGAGGGGGGACTCTAGAGGAGGATTTGGGCCATGCCAATCAAGAGAGAGGTAAGGTAAATTCCACCCCCCCCCCTGCCTATGGGCAACCAAAATGTAAATATGGATCTGACAGAACTTACAGAGAAACGACATAATAGAAAAATACCTCACCTCACTCGTATATATCAACTCTCATCAAATACAAAATGAGTGACAAAGAATTAGAAATTTGCACAGAAAAAGTAAACTAGAAATCCTAAGAAGCCAGATACTGCATCCAGTGCCACCATGGAGAAATAGAGCCAGAAATACATTTCTTCTTCTGCTTGACATAATGCAAAGATAAGACATGCAGGTTAGTGCTACTGAATATCCATGGGAGCTGCCGCTACATGCCCCGGTGCTAACTGCTTGGCATCAGGATGTGTGGGGCGGTACACATCGCTAACCAAGCAGTGGCAATATTGAGCTGCTACCCAGTTAGTAACACATGGCTCAGGTAAGGTGCAACAAATGCTGGCCTTACTTTACCCATGGAAGCTAACTGGGCATCGGCTGAATATGGCCGCTGCCTGGTTAGCTTCTGGATTCTGCAGACAACCCAGAGATTCCGTGCCGGTGGCTGGGTATGACCCTAGAATTGAATATCTGGGGTTAACCTCCAATGGCAATGGCCGCTATACAAGTGCTAGCCACCACTGCTGAATATACCCCCCCAAAATATATGTTTTCTACCTTTGTTGCCTGGACATCTTGGGGGTTATTTTAGAAACCCTATTCGTGCTTTGAACATCTGAAAATGGGGATAGAGATGTTCAAAGCACGGAGATATCTCCAGAGGCATTTTAGAAGCTGGATCTATAGATGTCCAAGTCTGAAGGGGGCATGGTAGAGACGTGGCTGAGGCATTCCCAAGATTCTGGACATTACCACCTGATCTCAGTAACATCCTGGGATGTCCGGAGTTGCATCTAAGGTTATACCTGTTCCAGGCATGAATAGGCATCAAGAAAGTGTTTGGTTTGATCATATAACATCCAAGTATGTAGAGAAGATGGCCTTCCACCCTGCCCAGTACTCTGCATGATCACAATGATAGCAGCATTAGGATTCAAACACTGGCTTCCCTGCTCCTGCTCTTCTACTCCAACCCTAAGGTTATTCCCAGATGGATGGAATATTAATCAGGGGATGTCAAGTAGACCCACACAGATGTCCATATTGAGCACGTCCACATTTGTGAAATCATATCTGAACTTGGACATGCTTGCCTTTTTTTTTAAGACATTCTGGCTTGGACGTCCCAGATTGCACTTGGACATCATTTGTAAAATGCCACATCATATGTTTCTCGTCATGTTGATCACAATCTATATTTTCTACTTTCCTTGTCTGCCTTCTTCTAGAACAGAGGTCTCCAATTCCAGTCAGGTTTTCAGGCTGTGAAATTTCGGATGGTATTTAAGGCCTTGGTTTTGGGGTTTATGGTCTTGCACGGGATGGCACCTGTGTTTTAGTCAGATAAAGTGGTTCCATATGTTCCTCATCAGTTTTTGAGATCCCAGATGGAGCGATCTTTAGTGGTTCCTTCGTATAAACCAGAGCTACTCAATTCCAGTCCTGGTGGCCCACAACCCTGCAGGTTTTTGGGATATCCCTAATGATATGCATGAGATATATATGCATTAGAGATAGCCTGCCAACCTGACTGGTGTTTGGCCCTCCAGGGCTGGATTTGGAGACCCCTGCCTTACACCTCTGTCATTTAAGATTGTAAGTGGGCAAGGTGCAGATGTCCAAAACATCAAAAAGGTTAGAATTTGTCACATTCCTCTTTGCTTCTCACCACCACCAAAATATTGTCTATTAGACAACATTTTGGTGGTGTTGAGAATCTAGGAGGAATGTGACACATTCTATCTACCCTTTTGATGTCTAGAACATCTGTACCTTGCCCACTCACAATCTTAAATGACAGAGGTGTAAGGCAGGAGTCTCCAAATCCAGCCCTGGAGGGCCACAAACCAGTCAGGTTGGCAGGCTATCTCTAATGCATATATATCTCATGCATATCATTAGGGATATCCCAAAAACCTGCAGGGTTGCGGGCCACCAGGACTGGAATTGAGTAGCTCTGGTATAAACAGTGGCGGCGTGTGGCTCACCAGAATAGAGCTTTTTGGTTCAGGCACCAGTTTTGTGGAATGCCTTGTCATGTGACTTGCATCTCTTGGATGATTTGCATTCATTTAGAAGAGCACAGAAGACCTTTTCATTTTTGAACGCTTTTGGAGAACGGGTGGAGGTGGATTAGTGGATCACAGCTGGGTAGTTTGCCTACATCTGTGGGGGTTGGGTTGCAAATTGGGGTATTTGTTGGTGGCGTTTTGTATTTTTATGTATACTATTTTGTACATCACACAGAGCTGATTGTTCAATAGTGCGGTTTATAAATGCAACCAAATAAATAATAAATAAAATAGAAATATTAGCAATTTTATAAGTAAGTGAAACAATACAAAGTTTCTTTAAAAATTATACATCAAGAAAGTTAAAAAGCTACCCAGTTTAAGGGGAACTTTTAATGTTTTATATGATGCCATTTCCATTGTTACACACTAATTAATTAGAAATTATTTATGGAAAATTTAGATGGTTTTCTCTCTCTCTCTGTATATACAGGGTGGCCCAAAAAAAGTGAGAACATCTCATAAATTAAAAGCTTAAATAGTTTACTTATTTACCCTATATGACGTCTTTATTTCAACAATTTCTAGTCGCCATCTTTGTTTTTTTAATTTGTCAATCGTTTACATCTGTCTTTTTGAAATTTTAAATAATTTATATGCTACGAGATGTTCTCACTTTTTTTGGGCCACCCTGTATATTCAGCGCCTTTAAATCTATTTTGGTATTAGATTGTAAATTATTCATATTCCATGCAGTTTAAAGTAAAGCTAAACCCCCCTAACAAACAGTGGTGTAAGTTCTAATGAGGGGCCTTCAAGTAAAATTTTACCGAAGGCTCTCTACTGGGGCCTCTTAGCCTCTTAGGGGGCTAGTTACTAAGCTGCAGCAAAATTTCCCATCGTTCTGTGGCTTAATTTACCGCAGTAATGATTAACCCATAGCAACTCAGTACTGCAGGTTATTTATTTATATAGACAGTTTTGTATACCACCTTATCCTTCAATCAAAGTGGTCACAACACAATTGGGGGATACATTTAACATGACGGGATATGAGACACATACACTAATACTTACAGGGAACATGGGCAATGGAGGGTTAAGTGGCTTGCCCAAGACCACAAGGAGCACCTGTGGGACTGGAAACCCCAGTCCTTCCGACCCAAGGTTACTGTCCTCTAGTGGGATCTGAACTCCTGACCTTCCGGCCTGAGATAACTTGCCCCAACCACTAGAAACTCCTGTAGCAAAGGAATAATGCAGGCTTGTGATACAGGCCTGTGCCCTTATATGTCAATTTGACCCTTAGTGGTAGTACTATGATACTACTATTAGGGGTTGTGGGTGCCATTTTGAACCCAGTGCTGGTCGAAGCAGGAGTGAGAGGGGATCATTCCTACCAGTCCCCTCCTCCCCAGAGGAGGCAGTTTACAAGTGTAAATTGGTATTCACCTGAGTAAATGGCTTTGAAAATTGTCTCCCCAGTCTCTAGATGTTTTCAAAGCAGGAGCTGTAGTTAGTGGAATGGGACAGAGCTCATTCTCCAAATATTTCTGACAGGTGCTACCAACCATGCAAAAAGAAGTCAGAAATTACTCTAACTTACACACGTTCTTTAGATAACTAGGCACAGGTATTCACACCAGCCCTAGGGCTGATATAAGTGCTCGTGCCTAGATTTAACACACATTTTTTTAAACTGAGATTTCAAATTATCTTACAAAACACTCATAAGATAGGAATAATACAGCAAATATAAACATCAATACCCCATAACTTGGGGGAGAGGATACATCATTGTTAAACAAGCCCCACTAAATATAATACTAGCTGACATCTAGAAAATATGCCCCTGTTTTCTAAATTAGATTCACTATAGATGTGTTCTGGGTGCCTAAAACTAGGTGCCCAGTTACAAACTTACCCTCTTTTCTGTCACCACATCTCAGCATGGGGTTGCCAATTCTACGCTGAGGTACCAAGGATCTGCAAGTGAGTTACAAGATGGAAGCCTTTCAGTAAAATTAGCTATAAGTACAGTAAATGCAGGTGATTAATGTTTTCTTAACTTGAACTAAACAGGCAGTGCATAGGATGGTATCTGAAAATCTGATCTGATCTGATTTTGTGGCGAGTCCTATGAATATATCATGGCTCTTGGATGAGTCTCAAAGCAGAAACGTTTATGTCTTAGTAGGCATTGTGCCCCACGGGATGCCTAAGTACATATATTGATTTCCAGACTCTACTAGATTAGAGGCAAGTTCCAAGAAAAGAAATACACTTCTGTCAGACAGTGAAAGTTGCAAAGCAAGTAGATTTGTGCTGAACATCTTAAATATAAATAAAAACTGGAATTCTATGTATAGGTTTGACTGCTTTTTTCCACCAAACAGCCACATTTATGTGTACAATAACATGGACTGGTTTGTAGCAGAGCTAGGGAAGTCTACAAATCTTAAGCATTCAGTGGGAAAATTCAACAGCAGAACATAAAAGTTATACATAGAAGTGCTGTGCACAGCAGGTATAACTCTATATGCATAATGTATGCATATAGGGCCTGATTTATAACAGGACATCTAAGTGAGAAGTCAAAAAAGGCATTTATTTTAAGCCTATTTTATACAGGCCACACAGATGCCTATGTGCCTTTATTAAAGAGATTCCCAGATCCAACCCCGGTAGCATGCAAATATGGATACCATTAATTACATCTGTTCATAGGCATGTACTCACATAGCTTATAAAATACATGTATACATTACAATTCTTCCCCAACTCCACTCAAACAACTTCACTGCGAACACTTACACCCAGTTAAGTACTACTACTACAACTACGAATCATTTGTATAACACTACAAGATGTACATAGTGCTGTACATATACATGTAGGAGATAGTCCCTACTCATAGAGCTTACAGTTTAACCAAGAAAGACAACACAATAACTAAGGACTAGGGTAGATCTAGGGGAATGATAAAGATATGCATAGATGGTGAGCGGGAGAATAAGGGGATGAGCAGCCTAACGAGATGGGTTTTTAGCGTGGATGTGAATAGGGCTAGAGAGGAAACCTGATGTACGCACTCAGGTAGTTTGTTCCAGGAATATGGAGCAATAAGATGGAATGAACGAAGTCTGGAGTTGGCAGTGGCAGAGAACGTCACAGGTAAAAGGGATCTGCCAGAGGAGCAGAGTTTTGGAGGAAGGCTATAGGGAGAGATAAGGGGTAGTAAGGACCCGTAAAATGGATGCACTTCTAGGTCAGTAGGAAAGGTTTGAACTGGGATGCAGAAATGGATAGGGAGCCAGTGAAGTGACTTGAGGTTACATAAGTATAGTGATACTGGCAGCTGAATTTTGAACAGATTGAAGAGATGATTCAGAGGGAAACCAATGAGGAGCTGGTTGCTATAGTCTAGAAGGGAGGTGACTAGAGAGTGAATAAGGTCTAGTAGTGTGCTCAGAAAGGAAGGGTGAAGTATGCTGATGTTATAGGGAAAGAAAGAACAGGTTTTAGCTATCTGTTGGATATATGCAGAGAAAGAGAAAATAATCAAAGATGACCCCAAGGTTGTAAGTCAAGAAAGCATATAGTGTTATCCACAAAAATAGAGAAAGGAGGAAGGTGGTAATGAGGTAAGTGGGTTTAGAATGAAAGATAAGGAGCATGGTTTGGGCTATGTTCATTTACAAACAGCAGTGGGACATCCAGGCAACAATGTCAGATAAGGATGAGATATAGGTCTGGATTCCTGGAGAGATTTCAGGTGCAGAGAGGTAGATCTGAGAGTCATGAGCTTAAAGGTCATACTGAAAACCATGGGAGGACATAAGTGCACCAAGGGACTGAGTCTAGAGAGTGAAAAGGAGAAATCTTAAGACAGAGCCCTGGGGTACACCAAATGAAAGCGAGAGGGTGGTAGAGGAGGCTCCACTAGAACATACACTAAAACTGCGATGGGAGAGATAAGAAAACCAGGACAGAACTGAGCCACTAAATCCAAGCAAGAAAAGAGTAACAAGGAGAAGATGGTGATCAAGTGTCAAAAGCAGCAAAAAGGTCAAGAAGGATGAGAATTGAATAAAGACCTTTGGATTTGGTGAGGAACCTGCATTCCTCTGGAGACTTTGGCAAGAGCTGTTTCTATAGAATGTAGAGGATGACAGCCAGATTGCAATGGAGCCAGACTGGTCTGAGGGGAATGTAAGTCAAGACAACACCAGGTGAACTGCATGTTTGAGTAGTTTAGAAGCAAAGGGGAGGAGCAAGATGGGCTGTTAGAGGGACAAGTAGGGTCTAGTGAAGGTTTTTTGAAGAGAGCTGTTACCTCAGCATGTTTGAAAGCTGCAGGAATAGTTGCAGTGGAAAAGTGATAAACTGAGGATATGAGAGCTGGAAGGGATGCCAGCGGAAGAGATAGAGCTTAGTAGAAGGGTGGAAATGGGATCAAAGGAACAGGTAGTGAGTTTGGAGGAGGAGAGATGTGCAGTTTCCTCCTCAATGATTTTAGAAAAGGAAGAAAGGGCGACAGAGGTTGAGGGAAGGATCTGGGATTGTGCATGCCATCTTATTGGCTCACATACTTATATATGTGTATACTGTTACACAATTTTATGAGAGGTCTTTTCTGCATGCAAAACAAGCTGTACATGCAGAAAAACCTTATTAAATGATCCTGATCAAGATATACATGGATTTTCAGCACCAGCGCTTATACACATAACTTTATGAGGATAATTTCATAATTAGGCTCCTGGTCGAGGGCAGCCAAAATGTGTCTATTTTAAGCCTCTTTAATAAAGCAAAGTAGGTGTCTACAGTTCTTTGTAAAATAGTAGCATAAGTGGGCAAAAACACGCCTTAAATTAAGGTGCTGTCCAGAAGCAGAAGCAAACACACCCACAAGATGCAACAGCAAGTACACAGGAGCCGGGTGATGAAACTACAGCATGGAAGGATTAAGACCAGCCTTTATTAGAGTGTCCAAGAGTTCCTTCCCTACACGGGCTGTGTTTTGGCAAGTGGGAGCCTTCGTCAGGGGCTGTGTGACCTTAGTTAAAAACATAAAATTGCACAAAGTATAACATAAATGTCATAAACAATCATACAAAAATACATATGTGGAGACATATTCTAAGATGTGCGTCCCAGGCCTCTGTGTGTCCTGTCGGAACCGGATGTACAAAGGTAGACAGGATTCTGATCCCGCAGGGAACGTCTAGCCCCCGTGGGATCAGAATCCCGTCTAGGCCTGTACGTGCAGGCTGGGACCCGATTCTGGTTGGCCTGCACGTACAGGCCTCTTCCCAGCTTACTCAGTCAAGGCTCCTGAATGGAGCCATGGCGCTATGGCGTCCGCTTGCCATGGCACTGCGGCTCCATTCAGGAGCCGTGATCCCCGGCTGCCAACGACTTCATTCATTCCCCATAGCCTGACCCCCGATCTGGCCTCCCAAGGCCAGGGTCGGACTGCGGGGAATCTCCTGCGCTTCCTCCACCCTTTGATGTGCCCCGGGCCTGCAGTCCCCCACCATCTAGGGAAACTTATTCTACCTCAGAGGTGGAATAAGTTCCCTGTCTACTCTGCTGGCCCTGGATGTACAGGGCTGACATCAGAATCGGCCCTGTATGTCCAGGACCGCAGACTGCCCATTGCCCTCCCTAACCCTGCCTCTGCTCCACCCCCTTCCTTCCCCCATCTAGCTTCCCAATACAAACTCCCTGTTCGTACAGGGAACTTAGTCAGGGATGGAAAAGGGGCAGACTAGATGGACCATACTGGTCTTTATCTGTCATCATATACTATGTTACTATGAATAGCAGGCATGGACATCCATCCCCGTGTTACAGAATAGACCCCATAGGTATGTGTATATAGTTTCATGAGGTTAAAATAAAATAAAAGCCTACTAAAAATAATTAATTAAAATAAAGAGTAAAAAACCCAATAAAATAGAACTACACATAAAGGATATAGCACACAATGCATTCAATTATATAAAATACAATTAGATATAATAACAGATAATGTTGCTAGAAAAAGGCGTGCATAAGGATCAGGAGGTCAGACCTAACATCCAGTACAAGGATCCCTTTACAGTAAAAGGATAAAATCAAAATAAGCTTAAATATCTTTTATACTTCAATAAATAGAGGGGGTGGGGGGGGGGGGGGCAGTTTGACCTGCACGGAGCTGTGGATAGAACTCTAAACAAAGGCATAGAGGGGGGTGATCCACACAGAGCGATGGATGCAACCACTCTAGCCACCTTACTGGCCAGACTAGATGGACCTTACTGAACTTTATCTGTGCCATCTACTGTTATTATGTAACTTCGGCTATTCACATGGCCTAGTAGATTAGCTTCTGACAGAGGTGTGTCTGTCCCATGACATTCTGAATTCTGTCACTGTATTTGTCTCCACCAACTCCATCAGGAGGACTTTCCAAACATTCACCATCCTTTCAGTGAAAAAGTATTTCCTGTTTTTACTTTTAAGTTTAGCTTCTTGTAGCTTCATATTATACCTTTTACTTTTACAGCTTCCCCTTCTTTGAAAGAGGTTTGTTTGTTCATTAATTCCCTTTACGTACGGTATTAAACATCTGTACCATATCTCCTCTGTCCCTCCTCTCCTCCAGGGTATACATATTTAGATCTTCAAGTCTCTTCTCATACGTCTTCTGGCTCAGGCTCCAAATCATTTTGATCACCTTCCTCTGAACTGTTTCATATCCTTTTAGATCCTTTCATGAGGTATGCTCTCCAAAACTGAACACAGAACGCACCAAGAACTTGTACAGGCGCATTAATACCGCCTCCTTTCTGCCGGTCACTATTCCATGCTCATGAATTAACAAGTTAAAACAGAAGAAAGCTAAATAAAAGCCCGACTAAATTCAAAAGACATGAATGGATATTCTTAGACCTGGGCTGCTTTTGGCTGAATAGATGGTGCTATGGTATTACATACCAAAAACCCTCATCCTTAAATTTGCCTATTCTGATGCTAATGATTCCTCTGTTATAGTTTGTTAACCTGTTCCTTTTTTTAAATTCTGTTTTGTTTGGGATTTTCGGTGGCTCTATATATCCAAGTGGTACTGCTGAAAATCGATGTATGAACTTCAAATGCAAAATGTATCTGTTTAAAAATACATCTGCTATTTGTGCATTCATGCTTGAATGTATTATTCATTCAGCAGTTGAATGGATAACGTCAAGCCAAAATTTATCCATCAGCCAGCATTGAATAAAAAAAAAATACTTATGCAACATTGGGTGCTGATTGCATAAATGCTTCTGAATATTGACCTGATTATTTTTATGACAAAATTGTCATTCTCTGATATAAAATTCAGTTTTATAGAAACACAGAACATTGCATCAGATAATGGCCTTAATACCATCTAATCTACCCAGTATGGAGACAATAAAAAAATAAATATATTAATAATATTATTAGTATTTAGCTCATGCCTTTCCAGTGGTTATAAAGCATGTGGAAAATGGATATCATCATTAATTTGTGTGGTTGAACATGTACATAAAGTATGAACGCACGTGCTGACAAGATAATTCATATTTTCATGCAGTCTCTGCATATGAATTTCTAGGGGTTGTGTCTGGGTAGACCTAGGGTGGAGTTGTGAGGTACACATGTAATTTATAAAATGCATGTGTATGGACACAGGATAAATGCACAGAGGGGCATGTTTACTAAAGTGCACTACCCGAAAGCATGGGGTTTAGTATGTGGTTTGGACAAGATGATATAAGGTTTTGTTTTGTTCTTTTAGTGCTCTCAAGTCACTGCTGACTCCTGGTAACCTAGCTGCCTCTGGGTTTACTTGGCAATGTATCACAGGAAGTAGATTACCATGCCTATTCTTCCAAAGCAATGGCGGGTAAAGTGACTTGCCCAAAATTACAAGGAGTGCTAGTGGGAATCAAGCCCTTTGTTATCTGGGTACTAGATAGTTGCTCCAACCCCTAGGCTACTCCTCCTCTCTCATAATGAGTGGAGTGGAATGGATACAGATCTGTTTACTCCTTCCAAAAGTAGAAAGGCTAGGGGATGCTCAATGAAACTACAATGTAGCACATTTAAGACTAATCAGAGGCAATATTTTTTCACTCAACATGTAATCAAACTCTGGAATTCATTACCGGAGGATGTAGTAAAAACTGTAACCGGGTAGCCAGACCCGATGCTCACCCTTAATTCACATGCGCACACCACCTTTCTCCCAAGTCCCCCACCACCTATTCTGCGTCACCCCCCACCCCCGTGGGTCACCCACAAACTCTGCAGACACTGTTCTTGGAAGCCAACTGGTCGCAGCTTTATTAATAATCCAACAATTGAACACTCAGAACAATAATCAACAACAACCGTACCCCAGCGGAGTTATCCGTCGCCAGCCATACGATTAGCAAGGTGACCTCGCCTCTGCCCTTGCCGTAGTCAAGCCACCGGCCAATTCCTATCAACCTTCTCTGACTTTGCCGTATCAGTAGCACAAGTCTACCAGGGTTTATCCTGGTCGTGGGCACCCTGCCCTCACCCCAAGTGGCCTAAGGCTCCGGACCCCGGAAACCTCCGGGATCCCACCCCCCCCAAGCTGCGACACCCCAAATCCCACCACACTCTCTGCCGAGTCCAGTGGGTGGGCGGGTGGGAAGCCACCACGCTGTCTCCCTCACATGTGCTCAGGCACCGCCGCAGCACTGAGCACATGCGTGCGGGGATCAATTGGCTCCCCCGTGTATGCTCACACGGGGGATCCAATCAGTTTAAAGGACACATCGTACATCCTGCTCCAGAACGCACTTCCTCTCCCCCCAATTCACTAAACCAGGTGCGAGCAGGGTCCCGCACCGGGCCGGGCTCCTGGTTACCCATGGGCGCCAGGACCCTGCCCGCGCCCTTACTTTAACCGGGTAGCCGGACCCGATGCTCACCTTTAATTCACATGTGCACACCACCTTTCTCCCAAGTCCCCCACCACCCATTCCGCGTCACCCCCCACCCCCGTGGGTTGCCCACAAACTTCACAGATACTGTTCTTGGAAGCCAACTGGTCGCAGCTTTATTAATAATCCAACAATTGAACACTCAGAACAATAATCAACAACAACTGTACCCCAGCGGAGCGAGGAAGGTGACCTCGCCTCCGCCCTTGCCGTGGTCAAGCCACCGGCTAATTCTTATCACCCTTCTCCGACTTTGCCGTATCAGTAGCACAAGTCTGCCAGGGTTTATCCGGGTCATGGGCACCCCGCCCTCGCCCCAAGTGGCCTAAGGCTCCGGACCACGGAAACCTCCGGGATCTCGCCACCAGCACAGACCTGTTGCGCTGTCTGTGCCGCCCCCCCCCCCCGATATCAAGCTGCGACCAGTGGGTGCTGTCCTGCACCACCCTCTCCACTGCTTCCTGCCAGTCATTCAGCAGTAAGTCCACTCCCACCGGAGATAGATGAACCCCATCGCTCCTATACAACCCGGCACAATTCACCTCTACCCATGCATGCTGCACCTGATAACCCCCTAATTCACACACCCACCGCCCAATCTGACGATTAATTTTAGTCAGACCTCTAGACCACCTCCTCTGACCCCAGCACGCCGGTCTAGTTATAATGTCTGACCATATCAACACCACCCCAGCAAACCACCGCAGTACCACAGCAAGATCCTTCTTTGCCACATTAATCAGCTACTTGCAGTTCCAAGAAGTCAATTCATTGCCACCCAGATGCACCAACAAAATCTCCGGCTGCTTCCGTAGGCGCCGCTGATATCGAAGCAAGGGCAGCAGCTGCGTCCACTGCAGACCCCGCTCACCCAGCCATGAAACGGACACCACTGCAGGATCGAAGCACAGGTTTATCCCGACTGGCCGCACTGCCGCTCACTGGCCAGCCCAGAACACGAAGGAGTGCCCAATCATCCAACAATCTCGCACACCAAGTCCCCCATCTGTAAAAGAAATCAACAATTAATATCACCCCCCCATTTGCCCCCTTTTTATAAATGCACATATCCTTTAAATACCTTGGACCACCACCTGCCGATACATTGTATCTGACCACTCAAAAGCCCCACCTCCGCCGCACTGGTCACTGCCCCATTGTGAAAAGAATGTGCCGAGAATTGACCTGGGTCCTCGCTTAGGCGACACAGCACCATCTGTAACACCGCCGACACCTGAAACCGAGTCAGCAACTGAGCGTCACTATGCACCAATAGCCCGCCCGCTGCCACCGGACGCACTCACAAGTACTCCCACATTGCAGCTACCGGGCAGGTAGGCCCCCCTGTTCCCTTCAAGACCACCCAGAGACCCCTACCCCGCTGGTCTGTTTTGGATTTAGCCAGGAGTACCCGTATTTGCCCACCATCGAGCTGCATGTGTTGTTGAAGCAAGCTACTCCCTACTCCCGATTTCCCGGAGCTGGCCACCAATTTCCCCACCTTGAATGCGCCAAAGAACGTCAAAGTAAAAACCGCACGGAAAAGTATCGCTTCGTATTGCGACTCCGCAACATTAGGTAATTGCCTACATAGTCGCAAGAGTAAGTCATGCGTAATCAGCCGCCGCTGATCCCGCGGTGCCGGCTTCGAACGTTCCCACCCCCGCAGTAGCTTCTGAACCATGAACCCTCCCCCAGTAGGCTTCCAACCGACAGCTCTCGCAAAAAATGCAAAGCCGGCCAGATGTCCCCTCACTGAAGTTCTGGACACCCCTCGACCTTTAGCACTGACGATATACTGCCCAATCAATTGATCCGACACCACCCCCGTCCGCCAACTGAGCGCCCTTAAAAATGCTACCACCATCTCGCAGCCTCTTCAGTAAGCCTCCCAGGTCCTCTCAGCCACCGAACTCCGCTGCAGCTCCTTCATCTCAGCAGGCCACCGTTCCACAAGCTCCAAGGGACAACACGCCCTTCCGGTTCCGCCTCCGGTGCCAACTGCCGAAACCAGTCTAACTGCAAGCGGGAAAGAGCATCAGCAATTCCATTAGTATGGCCTGGGATATGTCGCGCCTTCAACACTACATTTAGATGCAAACAGGCGAGTACCACCGCTCTCATCAGCGACGCCACCTGCAGACATCGCGGAGTGTAATGATTAATGACATTTACGACTGCTTCTTTATCGCACCACCACACCAACTTATGGTTCTGCAATCTGTCTGGCCACAGCTCCAATGCCACTAGTATCGGGAATAGTTCCAAAAACATTATATTTTTTGACAAACCCACCTCATGCCACTCTTCCGGCCACTTATCAGCACACCACGGCCCCCTAAAGTAGATTCCCATACTCACGCCACCTGCAGCATCCGTGTAAAGTTGTAACTCCTCACACAAACTCTCTGCTTCCATTATGACCGACGTCCCATTAAATTCCTTCAAAAAGATGTCCCAAACCTGCAAATCCTCCTGCATAACTCTGGAAACTCGTATGCAGTGGTGTGACTCCCCACCCCCACCATCGCTGCCGCCAAGTGACGTATAAATACCTGACCCATCGGAATCACTCTACAGGCAAAATTTAGTGATCCGATCAATGCCTGCATTTCCTTCGATGTTAACTTCGAAGAGGCCAAAACATTAGCAACCAAAACCCGCAACTTCACCACCTTCTCTATCGGCAAGCGCGCCACCATTTGGTCGGAATCCAACTCAACTCCCAAGAAGGTGATCCTTGAACCTGGTCCTTCTGTCTTACTGTCCGTTAACAGCACCCCCACCTCGCCTGCTAGGCTCACAAAACCGTCCAACAGCTCTTTACACGCTGTCATTTGTGATGCGCCCACGAACAAAAAGTCGTCTAGATAATGAACCACCTCAGACCTACCCACCTGCCGTGTCACCGCCCACTGGAGGAAGGTACTGAATTTTTCAAAGTAGGCGCAGGACACCTCACAGCCCATCGGCATGCACTTTTTGAAATAAAATCTGTCAGCAAGACGAAAACCTAATAAATGAAAGGCCATGGGGTGCACCGGCAACAAACGAAATGCTGACTCAATATCCACCTTCGCCATCAGTCCACCGGGCCCTGCTTTCCTGACCAATTCCATTGCCCTATTGAATGAGGCATAGCACACAGTACACCACTTGCGTGGTATGTGATCATTCACTGATACTCCAACTGGAAACGACAGATTGTGGATCATCCGAAACGTTCTCGGTTCCTTCTTGGGTATGATTCCCAATGGAGATACCACCAAATTCCGAAAGGGTTGCTGCGTAAACAGTCCCGCGACCCTTCCTAACTCCAACTCCACCGACAACTTCTCCTGCACCACCGCAGCAAATCATTGCACCAATGGGGAATTCCTCGCCGCCGCAACCGCCACCACACCCCGAACCGGTATAACAAAACCAAACTGAAACCCCAACTGTAACATTTTCCTAACCCTTGGCTTCGGGTAGTACCAAAGCCACTCCTTTAATACCTCCACCCTTATTGGCATAGGGGCCACGTCAAACACCTCCCCCCTACTTAAGGGCAGGCAAGGCAGGCAGCGCAGTACCTATCTTAAGGCATTTGGCCGCAGAATGCCCACCTCCACAAGCCAAGCACACATGCCGTAACTTGCAATCTGGGAAAGGACACAAGGTCTTATTGAACCGCCAGCATACGTCCCCTCCAATGCCTGACACCGGTCTAACGGGTGACATGACTCCCCCACTGCGAAAGGAATGACTCGCTCCTGTGGTGAACGCTGACCCTTCCTTCCCCAGACCCCCCCCAGATGTTGCTCTAACTGACATCTGGGTGAGCCACAAATTGATGTCCTGCGTGCCCCAGGTTCATGACTTGTTCTCCTCCATTTTATCCCAGAACTTTTAATCATAATTAAGCCACGACCACCCTTCATGGGTCTGCAAGGCTTCTAAGATCGAATCCGCATATGCCAGCAACATCCCATTCTGACCCGGGTAATGCTGCCCCCACACACTAGCCAGCCACAAAAACGCCCACACCCAGTTCACGACCATCCTAGAAACCTTTCAAATCCTGCCCGCCTTCTCATCCTCCTTCCGCTTTTTCCTGCTCTCTCCCGACTGCTTCCGACCCTCCAGCAAGCGGAAAATGTCTATGTATCTCCGCTTGCGAATTTTGCGTCTCAACTTCCTCGGAACCCCTTCCCACAACTCAGATAAAGTCGCCAAATTCGGGGTCCCACCCGACGCCCCACTGGCAGCCGCAGCCCCATCTCACGCCTCCAGCCCACCACCCTCGCCTCCCGAGGATGGCCCTGATGAACCCGACGACGAAGAGGACGACGACTCAGAACTACGCCGCCGCCAGCACGTATGTTTCCTCTTCCTGCTCACTTTTCCCGACAGAACCACCCGCTCACCGCTCCCATCACCCTCCGCCCCCCTGTCCACTTGCAACTCACCCCTTGCTGCCACGGGCCCAGCATCAATCACCGCCGGTTGAATCATCTCTTGTGCCAGATCCTCGCTCGACTGCTCCTCTGTCACACCTTGTGCCTCTACTCCTGCCACCCTGCCTCTGAGCGGCACAGCGTTTTGGGCATCCATAGTCTCCCACGGTTGTCCCACTGGTCTGTGCGCAGGTCCTGGGGACACCAGAAATGGCACCTGCGGAGAAACAAAAGGAAAAGCAGGGGCGGGGAACCCGCAGACCACGCCGGTTGCCACACCCCCATCCACTCAGCCCCAGATGGGCCTTGTCCTACCCCCATCCACTGATTCCATGTATACTTCCTCCCTCCTGAACCATAGTCTGGTGCCCCCACCGTCCCACACCACATGGGGCGCGCACCTTCTGCCCCACCCCTGGCTACCCTTTGACCATAACTGCCCCACGGACCCACTCTCTCTCCCATCCCACTGTGGACTGGGGTCCCTGCCCCTTGCCCAATGACTCCCCCCACCCTCCTCCGTGTCGGCCATAAAAACCCCTTGGGAACCATCCTGTCCCCTTTCCACAGATGAAGGAGCTGCGGCTTCCTCCAGTAAACCCCCCGCCCTCAGCATGCTCCCCGTTCCCCTAGCTTGGTGACCCCCCCGTGACCTGCTTGCCACCACCGAGGACCTGCCACGCACACTAGCTGCCTGCCTGGCCCTCACCACTCCCTGCCGTGAGGCCAGGCTCTCTACCTGGCCCCGCCGGCCTCCTTGCCTTCCCCCATCCACCCCCCTCCCCCTGGAACCCCCACCTGGCCTGCACATCCCTGCTCTGTTGGCCCCCCACCCTCGGCAATGGCGTCCCCTCCCTGCTGGCATCCCCTTTTATCCTTTTTTTTTTTTGCAGTTAAAGTTCGTTTGCCTCCAGAATATCCCTTTTGTTTTGTTTTTTTTCTGAACCCCTGCCATTAGCCTACCCTTTGCTAGTGAACCCTTACCTCCTTCAGTGTGCTTATATTACTATCTCGTGCACCGCAGCCCTACTCGCCTGCTCCTCGACTGCAGGCCCATGTGCACTGCTGCGCCCGCCGCGTCTTGGCCCCTTCATGGCCCGTATACACCTGCTGGCCTGCTCGAACCGCTGCACTGCTCCAAGCCACCACAACTCTGCCGCCCGAACCTCCAATCAGCAGGCTCCACCACGTATTCCGATCTCCATGTCCCTCGCCGCCGTCGCCAAAGGACCATGCTCCCAAGCCACCATGCTGTCTCCCACATGTGCTCAGGCACCGCCGCAGCACTGAGCACATGCACGCGGGGATCAATTGGCTTCCCCACACATGCTCACACGGGGGATCCAATCAGTTTGAAGGACACATCGTATGTCCTGCTCCAGAACTCACTTCCCCTCCCCCCCAATTCACTAAACCAGGTGCAATCAGGGTCCCACACCGGGCTGGGCACTCGGTTACCCGCCGGGCGCCGGGACCCTGCCCGCGCCTTTACTTTTAGTGTAGCTGGCTTTAAAAGAGGCTTAGACAAGTTCCTGAAGGAAAAGTCCATTAACCATCATTAAAGTGGACTGGGGAAATCCACTGCTTACCCTAGGGATAAAAAGCATGGAATCTGGTAACTTTTGGGAATCTCACAGGTACTTGGCCACTGTTCTAAACAGGATACTGAATTTGATAGACTGTTGGTCTGGCCAAGTATGGCATCTCTTATGTTCTTATGTAAGTAACATGGGCTCTAGCACCAAGAGTTCCATGCTGCCCAGTTGTGCACGATAGGGCAGGGACTGGATAGGACAGGGGTGGAATAAAGGCCTTGCTAATGCATCACAACTAGAACAGGCATTGGGAGCCCATGCTAGCTGCGCTTTTCACTCTTAGGGGCTTGTTTACAAAGCCGCGGTAGTGGTTCGCGATCGCGATCCCAACCGCGGCCCCATTGAAATCAATGGGGCCGCGGCTCCGATTACGATCGCAAACCGCTACCGTGGCTTTGTAAACAAGCCCCTTAGCGTGCTTGCACTTAATGCCTCCTCAATGGGTGGTGTTATGCACCCACATGTCAGCTGGTATGGCACAGCATCTAGGGCTCATGCTAATTGCAAGGATATGGATGCCTGAAGTTAGCACCGGCCCCCACACTGTTACTGGCATGGGCTTTAGTAAACATGCCTCATAGTGTCACTTACTGTACAGTACCTTGGAGCAGGGAATAAATTTGGGACTCTGTTTTATCAAGGCAGATAGAAACCTATGTCGCCTTTATAAAATATACTATCAAAGCACATGATGCTCTCCTGAGAGCTTACTGGCAAACATTTTTGTATTTTAGAGCACTAAACTGTACCTGAGAGAAGAATTTCCCCAGAAGCAGACACTGATGCCAAAACAGTGATGCCGGGTTTTCATGTCTCTTCCAGAGTGCACAACTAAGTTGCAAACACATTTTAAATATTTTCAAACATTAGTCCTCACGCTACACACTTTGAGCCTCATTATAATGACTTTTTGTTCAAGAAGGACCTTTCCACTGTGAAAAAAGCTAGCTTTTTATACATTGATTTTACATTTGAGTTATTTGGGTTTCTCTATTACATTCCCTCCCCTATCATCTAGGGCAGGCATGTCCAACTTCGAACAGGTCGTGATCTACTTTTAACTGGCCAAAAGTGCCGGTGATCTATCACCATGAAAATTAAGTTTCAAATTAAATTTTAACCCAATAAAGTGGAGGATTCCCCCCCACCCCATTTTTAATGAACCTTCTGTCATTTACTTGGGTGTGATCAGCTGTTAAGCAAATTAAGCAAAAACAAAATAGAGAGACGAAGATCCAGTAAGAACTGCAATGGGAAATGGAAAGAATATTTTTTCTTAAAGTTTTATTGAGTAATAACTTTCTTTAACTGTCTTAATAACTGTCTTTAACTTTTATTGAGTAATTTGTATTAAATTTAGGTCGAGTATTGATCCAGGCTGATCTTGCACAATCTTTAATATTTCGCTCTTGCTCATTAGTGAGACATCTGAGCCTGCATTTCATCCACCAGCTTTTTGAAGTTGGGTGAATATTTCGTGAGGGCCAGTCTCAGGGAATTCTGGAGATGTTCATCTGTCATGTTTTAACATTGTGTACTCTTTGTCATTTTCAGATGGGAAAATGCAGATTCACACAAATAAGTTGAACCGAAACAGGAGTGTACAGCTTCACTGCGTCTTTTCAAGTTTGAAATTTGACTCTAGGCACTAGCTTCCAAAACGATTCTTGCTCAGCACGGGTCTTGAGAAAAATGTCAATTTTAACGGTCAATATTTCGTTTTCAAGAGATGGCTTGTTCAATGAGTAATTTTTACTGATAGCAGCTGCAGTTTAACATAAGAACATAAGATATGCCATACTGGGTCAGACCAAGGTCCATCAAGCCCAGTATCCTGTTTCCAACAGTAGCCAATCTAGATCACAAGTACCTAGCAGTTTCCCAAAAAGACACACAGGTTCCATAATGCTTGTATTAGGGCAAGCATTGATATCCTGGGTCCCTTCTTAATAATGGTTTATGGACCTTTCCTCCAGCTACTTGTCCAACCTTTTTTAAACCCAGCTACACTAACAGCCTTTACTACATCCTCCGGTAACAAATTCCAGAGTTTGATTACACATTGAGTGAAAAAATATTTTCTTTTATTAGTCTTAAATAGTTTACCCTGTAGCTTCATTGCATGTCCCCTAGTCTTTTTATATTCTGATAACGTAAACAATCGATCTACGTTTACCCGTTCCACTCCGTTCATTAATTTCCACATCTACTTTGAATGGGTATGACAAGTACTCCACAACTGTTCCAATTTTTTGGAAGTCACAGAATCTATTTTCGAATTCCTGGATAACAGAACAGATTTCTGTCACATACTTTTCGTTCTGAAAAACAAAATTTTGATATTGTCCCAGATGGTCCTGCGTATTAGGAAAATGATCAAAAGTGTTGTTTGCAAGGTCAGTCATCATTAGCTCAAATTTGCTCTTGTAGGATAAAACTACTCATCATCTCGCCAATGCATTTGTTTTTACCTTGTAATTCAAGGTTCATAATCACTTAGTTCGCCTGTAAAATCAGCGAGAAATGCCAGATCACATAACCACTCCTCATCTTCCAACTCTGCTTGGTCATCTCCCCTCGCCTTCAAAAAACGTCTTATTTCATTCAGCAAATCACGAAATCTTTGCAGCAATTCGTGCCTACTTAGCCACCTTACATCTGTGTGCAAAATGATTTCCGCTGCCCCTTCATCAAGAGTAAGATTGAAAAGCAGTCTTTGAAGTGATCTTCCACGAACTGAATTTACAATTTTGAAAGTGATGTTCATGACAGTCTTTGTATTGAGTCTCTTGCTTGCCAAAACTTGCTGGTGAATGATGCAGTGGTAAGAAAGGAAATCTGGGAAGTTGCCATGCTGTCTACAGAGGGCTATGAAACCGTTAACCTCACCTGTCATTGCTCTTGCTCCGTCAGTAGTGATGGAAACAAGTCTATGCAATGGAAGATTACACTTTGTCACAAAAGAATGGAAAGAACTGAATATTTTCTAACCGGTAGTTCTCCCTTTTAAAGAAATCATTCCAAGTAGTTCTTCTTTAACACTGAAGTCTTCAAAAAACATCCGGATAAAGATTAGTAACTGGGCTATGTCACTTATGTCTGTAGATTCATCTGGTTGGAGTGAGAAAGCAACACAATATGAAACATCCTCCAACAATTGTTCAGTTGTGTCTCCACACATCTTTTCTATTCACCGCACAATGGTGTTTCTTGACAATTGTACATCTTGAATAGCAGCTATGATCTCTTTCTTATTTTTAAATCCTTCAAAAAGATTGTCAGCTGCTTCAAGAAAACAATCTTTTACAAATTCCCCTTCAGTGAAAGGTTTGCATTTCTTTGCGATCAGGTTGCTGACCTTGAAGGATGCTATGGTTGCATTGACCGAATGTGACCTTGACTTCACCATCAACTGTTGTTGAGTAGCCAATTTCGATTTAAATTCTTTGAGCTTCAGTTTTACGAATTTCACTTTTGGATGGAAAATCAGCATCAAACTTATTTCTATGCAGAGCCTTATAATGACGTTCCATATTACCCTTTTTGGGCAAGGATACTGGGGGCATTACAAATTATACAACAACACTTGTCTTTCACCATGATGAAGAAGTAGTCCATTTCCCATTCATCATGAAAATGGTAGGTTTTGCTCTTCTTTGGAACACTCATCTTCGTTATACTGGGGTGGCTAGATGTAAGAAGGCCAAATCTGCTAAGTTAGTATAAACACTGGCTGAATCTGGTCCAAAATTGTCACTTTCCCACAGTATTAAAGATCAACAGGAGCTGAAGACCTCTGGATGATGTGCAATACAAGGACTGGAGATGCCAAAACCACACATGCAGTTCTAAAAGTAAAAATAAGAATTCATTACACTGGCACCAATAATCAAATACCACCAAACAATCATCAAAAAAACTTAAACACCTGTCCAGCAAACTAGATAAAATCAAATACTGCCAAACAAGTTCAAATACCACCACACACCATTTAATAAATTCTGCACACAGTGTAGAATCAACGCAAAGGCAAGGCAAAATAAAATTGCAGTGTAGAATCAATGCAAAGGCTAGGCAAAATAAAATTGCAGAGGCAAGCAAAAGTCACAGTGGTTTGAGTCAATTCAAAGGCAAGGCAAAGGCAAGTTAGAACAAAATTGGAAAAGCCCGCCAAAATCACCAAATTCTTGACACTTTGTTGTGTCTGCCCGAAAACGTTTTATGAAAGCGAACTATAAAGTGACCAACGACCAGCACATGACACAACTTATACGGTAAGTGTATTCAGGTAAAGCCCGGGCGAATGGATATCGTTCAGTATATAACACGCTTCTAAGGGGTGTTGGGGCGGGGGCAGGAATGGGTGATTCTGAGAGGCAGGAGACCAGGTATGACGCCAGGCCTGTGGCATCTCGTCGTGGGGCACAGGCGCAGCCCACTGTGGTACCCACAAACTATTGGCATGAAAACAACAAGCGCCCCCAATACACCCGCAGGCTAGATTCCCGCAGGCAGGGAAAAAAGACAGGCAAAGGATCAGCAGCGGCAGCAAGCCCTTGGCAGACGACCTGCCAGCATGAGCTCTCTCCTAGCGACGGGGCGAGCTGCTGGAGAGATGGAGCCATGTGGAGCTGCCAATCTACCTCTGACCTCTCCACGATCTACATGGAGAGGTCAGAGATAGATCGCCATGCCTGATCTACGGCATACTGTATATATTTATATATTCATGTCCTGACATTGATCTGTTTTGGTGATCCTTCTCTAAACTGCTTCTTCCCTGTCTACATTTGTTTGGAGATCTGGAATATTGTCTTCAGTTCTTGAAGCCATATTTGTAAAGGACATTCTCGCATTATTTTCTACTGGTAATACTTCTTCCAGCACTCCTCCAGCTACTGTTTCTGTTGCAAAGTTTTCTAGAATTGGCATCTTCAAATACAATTAACCTCTCTCCTGTATGATGCAGAGTAATATTTTACCCTTCATTGTGCACCTCTCTTTTGAATTTCTGCACTCTCAATGTATGACACAGCAATTTTTGGAACTGAATTTTATTGCCAAGCATTTGACCACTTCTTGAGGATTCTTTCTTGACTCTTTATTTGCCTACTCTGTTAGGGGCAACCCAGCCCCTGGGGTTTGTAGGCTAGGTGCAACCAGAAGTAGATAGTTGGGTTTAAAAAGGGGTTGGACAATTTCATGGAAGAAAAATTCATAAAAAATGATTAGTCAGATACACTTGGGAATGACACTGCTTATTCTTGGGAGTGAGGAACAAGAAATACATCTACTCCTTGAGATCTGCCAGGGATGTCCTGATGACCTCGCTTGGCCACTGTTGGAGACAGGATGCTAGGTTCGATAGACTTTTGGTCTAGTACAGCATGGCACATCTTATTTTCATATGTTCTTAAAAGCTTTTTTGAAATCCAAGTAAACCACATTCAGCAAATGTCTCTGATCTAATTCTCTGCTTAGCCCATCAAATAAATTGATCAGATTTGTTTGATATAATATCCCTCTGGAAGAAAAAAAAACATGTGATCAGAATCCTGTAACCTAGCAGATTAAACTACTCTATTATGCTTTCCTTTGCTATAGTAACAGAGTAAATGACAGCAGATAAAACCCAACTACCTCATCAAATGTTTAGGTTTGTAACTGCCAATTTACGGGGGTCATCCCTATACCTTTTCTTTATGCTTGTAAATTCTCCTCTGTGCAGGTTGGCCCCAAATCTTCTTGAAAGCAGAATGCACTAATTTCACTGCTATTTTGTTGTTGGTTTGTTTTTATTTTTCATTGTATTAGGATTTTGTTATATTACGTAGATCATTTTGGAAGCCCTGTATGGCATTTACGTGTGAATGACAGTCATCTGTAAATGCCACAGGATGCATTGATTCAGAAAGGCTGTGCTCTGGATGTGGTTTGGGTGACTCAAGACAATACCTGTATCAGAATACTCATGTATTAAAAAAAATACCCATCAGCCTTGCACCTTCTCCGAGTCACATATAAATGTCAGCTAACTGCTTGTTTCCACCAGGGCTATAGTTGTGTGATTGAAGCACTGGGTCTTAACTTCCTGGTATTTTAAATTACCTTAAAAATGCAAAATGTAGACTTTAGGAGCTAGTCTACTTATTGTTTTATGTATAGTTTTATGGACGATAGTTCTTACGTTTATAAATGTTGGTACTTACATGTGTAGATTGCAGAATAAGCTCTTGCACGTGTAAGTGACGGTGCTTGTACATGTAATCCATTCAGAGATGCTGCTCATTTTTTGAATGAGTATTTTAATAAAATGCTTTCTCCTGTTGCACGTTTAGGGGTGTGATACGAATGTGACATGCTTTGCCATGAATGGAATGGATACAGCAGACATGTAGCTATTGGGAGTTATTATAGGGCATAACAGCTTGCAGAATGGCCATAGTAGTCCTGTAAGATATTAGGGTTTATTTTAGAGCATACACAGCTTGCCTGTGAGATATTAGGGGTTATTATAGGGCATAAACAGCTTGCTTGAAGTGGTCTGAACTAGTATAGTGAGTCAGAAGCACTTCTCTGTACATAAATTGTGTATGAAATCTATATCCAATCATAATCATGAGAATTTTGCTTTCACATGAAGCTCACGCTGTAATATCCAATGAAAACACATCTCTGATAGAAAACAATTACTGAAACTTGTATATCAAATGTGGAACTTTCCAAGGAGAGGGGAACCGTACTGCACCAGAGACAAAGCAATTCTGTTTTGGCAGCTTTCCCGGATTCCTTCATCGTGGAAAGTTCCTCCGATCGCTGAAGTGACACTACAATATCCGGTATATATATTGATGCATTTCATTTCATGCTAGAACTTATTAGTCATTTTATGCTAGAACTTATTATGTTAGAACTTATTAGAACTTACTTATATGCAATGTATGACTTATAATCTTTTATTTACTATGCAATAAACAGTAGCTTAGTATTACTATCTAAATTGTGCCTGGTTTGGATGTCAGTGAGGACTCAGAGTGATTTGTTATAGTAATACAAGGGGATACATGTGTATTTCCCAGGGATCTATATATACTTTACAAAAGACAGTGCATTGAGCAGACCTTTTGTAAAATAGTAAATTGCGAATGACCCAACCTGGATGTTTTACCTCTGACCATGGAGGGGGTGGGTGGGGGAGGGGGAGATATTCAATAGCAGTGGCCAGTTCTGTTATAGTTTTTTATAAAAAGCCGTATGCTGGGAGGGGTGATCAGCAATGGAGGGAATCGGCCGGTCTGGCCTGGTTCGTGCGAACCAGTTCCTGTCAGGGGCTGCGTTCGGCAAACCGGGCCAAAAACAGCATCCTGATACCAGCACTGACTGGTGGGAAACCCCCCACCCACCGGTGGTTTGACAGCATCAAGGGGACCGCGGCATCGGGCGGGATCGAGCCTCTGGGCTACAAGGAAGGTACTGCCCTGTGATGGCTGCCAGCAGCCTGAGTGTGTGAAGCCGGCAACACAAACACGTGCCATGCTGCCACCCACTTGGTTCTTCAGTGGCGGGATTGATCTAAACCAGTTCCTGTTCAGATCGAATCTCGCCATTGGTTGTCAGGTGAATGGGAAGAGGGCCTACTGGGGCTACAGTGGCCAGTTGTGAGGTTGTGGGAATCCACTATGACCACCTGGGATATTTGTAGGTTGGGAGGTCTGGGGGTGGGGGACATCAGGGATGTTGATGGGGGTCAGGGGAACATAGTAAATGATGGCAGATAAAGACTATGGTTCATCTAGTCTGCTGAGTAAGGTGTCAGAGTTGTACATTCCATTCCTGGCAGGTTACCCTTTGCTATTTAGAAGTAATTTACATTTGTTTTGATTCTACTACTACTACACAGACACATGTAAAAGACAGTCCCTGCTCATCAGAGCTTACAATCTAGTCAAGACAGACAACACAGTAGGTGCAGACAGGGATACATCTAGGGGGAATGGTAAGGAAACACAAAGAAGACCAGGTGAGAAGTAAAAGCAGCAGCGAAGAGGTGAGTTGTCTGCCTGGATTTGAAAAGGGCCAGAGAAGCTGCCTGATGTACAGACTTGGGTAGATTGTTCCAGGCATAAGGAACAGCAAGGTGAAAGCAGCAAAGTCTGGAGTTAGCAATAGAAAAGAAGGGCACGGATAGAAGCAATTTGCTAGAAGAGCAGAGTTCCAGAGGAAGGGTGTAGGGAGAGATAAGAGAGGAAAGGTAGTGAGGACCTGCAGAGTGAATGCACTTATAGGTCAGCAGGAGAAATTTGAACTGGATGCAGAAATGCATAGGGAGCCAATGAAGCGACTTTAGAACAGGGGTAAATGAGCATGACGAGGCTGGCAGAAGATTAGCCGCGCAGTAGAGTGCTGAACTGATTGAAGGGGAGAGAGATGATTCAGAGGGAGACCAGCAAGGAGTAGGTTACAATAGTCTAGAAGGGAGGTGATTAAAGAGTGGATAAGTGTCTTAGCACTGTACTCAGAAAGGAAGGGTGGATTTTGTTGATGTTATAGAGAAAGAAATGGCAGGTTTTAGCTATCAGTTGGAGATGTGTGGAGAAGGAGAGCGAGAGGAGTCGAAGACGACCCAAGGTTGCGAGCTGATGAAACAGGGAGGAGCAGAGAGTTATCCACAGAGACTGAGAAAGGAGGAAGGGGAGAGGAGGGTTTAGGGGGGAAAATAAGAAGCTCAGTTTTGGCCATGTTCAATTTCAAGTGGCGGTGAGACATCCAAGCAGCAATGTCAGAAAGGCGGGCAGAGATCTGGGCCTGGATTGCTGGTGAGATTTCAGGTGTAGAGAGGTAGATCTGGGCGTCATCAGCGTAAAGATGGTACTGAAAACCATGGGAAGAGATGAGTGCATCAAGGGACTGGGTATATAGAAAGAAAAGGAGTGGACCCAAGACAGATCCTTGGGGTACACCAACTGAGAGTAAGATAGCAGAAGAGGATCTACCAGAACAAACACTAAAGGAGTGATGGGAGTGATAAGAAGAGAACCAGGATAGCACAGAGCCCTTAAAACCAAGTGAGAACAAGCTATCAAGGAGAAAGCTGAGGTCAACAGTATCAAAAGCAGCTGAAAGGTCAAGAAGGATGAGGATTAAGTAAAGGTCCTTGGATTTTGTAAGGAACAAGTCGCTGGAGACTTTGGCAAGAGCCATTTCAGTAGAATGTAAAGGATGAAAGCCAGATTGTAAAGGATCCAGGAGAGTTTGAGAGGAGAGAATTGCTATCTAGTGATCCTCTGTGTCTGTCCCATGCCTTTTTGAATTCTGACATTGTTTTTGTTCCTACCATCTCCTTCGGGAGGCCATTCCAGCATCCACCATCTTTTCTGTGAAAAAGTATTTCCTGATGTTGCTTTTAAGTTTACCTCACTGTAACTTCATTTCATGTCCTCTTGTTCTACAGCTTCCCTGTCTTTGAAAAATATTTGCTCACTTTGGCCACCAGTGAGGTTGTTTATTGGTTAAGGGGTGAGAGGGGGAGATCCAGAGGCCTTCAGTTAGTTTACTGATCTGAGGTGAAGTGTTGCACTTCACCTCAGATCACCCTCTGCTCCCTCGCTGTATATTTATGCCAGCCTGAGATGATGTAAAGATTTATTACTACAAAAAACAGTAAAAACTGAGCTGGATTTTAATGCAGTTTTTTACACTGAGGAGCAATTTACAATGCAGCAATTTGCATATGCTTTGTATGCTCACTGTGCTACCCTTTAGTGCAGTGGTTTCCACCAATTTTCTCACACAATTCTTTTTCCTGCATTGGAAAGTAAGATTAATGCAGGAAAATTATGTGTAAACGGCCACACTAATGGGTAGCATAGCTTACTGCTTTGCTTCATTAGTGACTACATTTTGCATATTTAATTGTTATATATGTTTGCAATCTGTATTGGACGTGGATTTTATTTTTGAAAAAGCAGAACATTATTTTCAAATGAAATGAAATTAAAGTTTTGGCTGAACTGACACTCCTGCAGTTTACCCCAATGCACCATTGGAAGAAATGCATCCAATATCCATAAATCAGGAAGCTGTAATACAATTATTTATTTAATAAAGAGAAGCAAATCACCTGGACCAGATGGCATACATCCCGGGGTGCTGAAACAACTGAAATATGAGATTGCAAACCTAATTTTAGTAATCTGTGAACCATCATTAAAATCATCTGTAGTACCTGAGGACTGGAGAGTGGCCAATGTAACACCAATTTTTAAAAAGGGTTCATTGGGTGATCCAGGAAACTACAGACCAGTAAGCTTGATGTCTGTACCAGGCAGAATGATAGAAACCATTATAAAGAACAAAATTACTGAACATGTAGAAAATCATGATTTAGTGGCAGAATGTCATCATGGATTGAGCCAAGGAAAGTCTTATCTCCTTAATCCTGACATGCCGTCAAGGAAGCGTAAGCTGAGGAAGCTTACCTTAGCACCTTTGACTTCTTCGCTGCAGTTTGCCTTGATGCTTTTGTGCTGTGGGGAGGTGAAGGGGTTTCTCTGAGTCTCAAAGAATGACTTGCCCTGCCATGACCTGGAAACATCTGCAAGGGGTGGGGGAGGTGGGGGCATTGAGCAGTTCCGGGTTAACTCCAGAGGAAAGTGCCCATTGCATGTTGAGGGAGCCCCCGCTACTGTCTTGACTCCAAAAGAAGGTGGTGCTGTTGGCGGTGTCAGAACTGCTTCTGGAGGTCATGAGGAGGGGAAACTACATATTGGAGACTAAGATACCAGTGTTCCTGTTTGCGGCATTGATGAGAGACCTGCAGTGGTAAGCCTAGATTTATTATAGGATACCATCACTGGTTTAACCTCTTCCCTTAATTTGGCTGTAGGCAATGTTAAAGAGATTGTTGGATTTCTTTCTGCAACTGTGGCGAGTCTTGCTCAGGAGCAGAATGAACAAGGAACATGGCTGGGTCTTTTTGAGGTCCAGTGTGTAGAACAAGTGGACTTTAATGCTAGTGTTGTTAAAGAAAAGATGCTGGTAGCTCATAAGCAGGAGAGGTTGGAGAATCAGAGTATGTGCAATAATTTGTGCTTCTTCAATTTCCCCAAATCTCTAGTTGTAGTATCTGCTGATATGCTGCGCAGATATTTCGTGGAGATTTTAAAGATTCCTCCAAAGTCTTTGCCCCCAGTGGTTCGTGTCACAGCATCTATCTTTGAAGGTTATGGCTAAGCATCCCAGTGAACCTGCGGTTTCACAGGAGTCATAAGAACATAAGATCATAAGATATGCCATACTGGGTCAGATCAAAGTTCTTCAAGCCCAGTATCCTGTTTCCAACTGTGGCCAATCTAGGTCATAAGTACCTAGCAGTTTACCCAAAAGACACAGGTTCCACAATCAATGTTCCCTCTAATTTTCTGTAGGCTGTGTGCGCATAAAATATCAGCTGTGTGCAGCTTTTGGAGGAAGGTTAAATTTTTGTGCGCCACATAACGACACTCGGTGTTATATACTTTAAAATTTGACTACACGTCAGAATACAGTATGTACACCACATTGATTTTAATCAAATTAAAAGAAAATAGACGATTACTAAATGAAGCGGGAAATTTCTAGTAATTACAATCATAACTTTTAAATTTTAAGACGTCTGTGTTGTTTTCTATCAGAATCAGAGCCGTAATTTTTGTGCGCTCTGTTGTAAAGTATGTGCGCTCGCTCGGCGAGGTGTGTGCGCGCGCACAGCTTAGAGGGAACAGTGTCCACAATGCTTGTATATAGTTTTCCCGGTTATCCAAGTTACTTGTTCCTGTTCAATGTAATGACCTGACTTTTGTTTATTGTCGGATACTGTTTGTTTTATGTAAACCGCGCTGATCGCAAATAGTGCGGTATATAAGAAATGAAAATAAATAAATAAATAAATAAATATTGGGTCAAGTAGTGATATCCTGGGTCCCTTTTAATAATGGTTTATGGACCTTTCCTCCAGGAACTTGTCCAAACTTTTTTTAAACCCAGCTACACTAACAGCTTTTACTACATCCTCTGGTAACAAATTCCAGAGTTTGATTACACGTTCAGTGAAAAAATATTTTCTCTTAGTCTTAAATAGTTTACACTGTAGCTTCATTGCATGTCCCTTAGTCTTTCTATATCCTGATGAGGTAAACAATCGATGTACGTTTGCCCGTTCCACTCCATTCATTAATTTATAGACCTCTATCATATCTCCCCTCAGTCGTTTCTTTTCCAGGTTGAAGAGCCCTAACCTTTTTAGCCTCTCTTCATAGTATGTGCAATACCATTTTGGTGGCTCTTCTCTGTACCTTTTCTAATAACGCTATATCCTTTTTAAGATATTGTAGCAGCAAAGCGCAGACAAACCAATGATACCAGGAGTCTGTTCAGAAGGTCCAAATCATTTATTTGTGCACAAGTCTCAAGCAAGGCAATTTCAAAATGGCTGAGCAAAGTTTTCAAGCATTACAATAACTTTTATAGACTTCTGTTCCATTCTAGGTATAGAAAAACATTTCATTGGTCCCGGTACGCTTCCCGTACCTCCCGTAGCCCCTCTATTGGTCCCGGTACTGATAAGTTTCTCCAATTATGTTCCTTCTGTGGGCTTCTGTAGGCATGACACCTGCCTGCCCCCCTTCTAGTCCCAATTACAATGGTCAGTTCATCAACTTGTTACTTTCACACTTTCAAGGCTATGGGACCATTTGTGCGTGCAGAAGAGCAAGGTTCTGTAACTCATCTGTCAGCACTCCTCAATATTTCTCTGCAAATGTACTCTTTCTTATCAGTAACTTTAAAACACATCTTTTCTGTATTTTTCCATTTCTTAATTCTGCAATTCTGCTTATCTAAGCTAATTCAATATTTCTACTGAGTTCTTTCTTACAATAGCAGCATATTGGGGGATGTGCAATCCTATATGCCTCTCCACAGGCCTCATTTACAGGTCAAGCTAGCCATGCTGGCCTGCCTATGTCAGACACCGTGGGTCACAGGCCTGCACCTGCCACATTCCCCCCTTTGATTAATCTCACCCTATTACTTAATAAGGTGTGAGAATTAAATCACTTTCCAGAAGATTCACATCCTGATCAAAGGATTCTTACTAGTTCCACTAGGGCTGACTTTGTATAAAGCCATTATTCTAGTTGCGGTCTTCCGCTCTACTGTACTATCAATAGCACTATGAAGGGAACGCATACAACATGGGATTAAACATGGTAAGCAGAGGACAACAGCAACAAGGATTAGTATTAAGATAATAAAAGTCTTAAATCCTCCCAGCCAAGAGAAAAGGTTAGCAAACCAGTTAGGAAATTTCAAGGCGTGCCAAGTCTGTACTGGCACATAAGCATGTCTTTGCATATCTTTAGCAATTTCTTCAACTACTTGACCTTTATCATCTATTTTCAAACAGCAATTAGTTAAATTCAGTTTACCACATACTCCTCCTTCAGCTGCTAGCAAATAATCAAGGGCTAAGCGATTCTGGTATATGGCAGTGCGCATCTGAGTACTTTGTCTAGCTAAGAGCGTAAGAGCATGACTAGTTTCGTTGGTTATTATTTCAACTACTGCTTGTAAGCGAATAATACGATTAATCATATAGACTGGGGTTCGGTAGCCCCACATACCATCATCATTCCAAGTGGCAGGTCCATAATACTCAATAATTCTTTCTGGTGGCCAATCATCACCTTGCCATTTCTCCCACTTGCCTATCTGTAAGGCCTCTCTTTTCTGTCTAGATGCTCCTTTGTGTTTGTGGGTAGTATATACAGGGTATCCTAATTGTTCTCCATGTTCAGTGTTTAACAGGAAGAACGAAGGTCTGATGGTTCCTAAGACACATGCTCCTCCCCATTGTGGTGGGAGTTGCGCATATGCTCGGTTTCCACAGATCCAATATAGGCCAGGTGGGGCTTGCCAGGCTTGGACTTTGGCGAGGTTAGTCCATAGACCTGCAAGTTCAGGAAATCTGGCTAATGGGTTAGGAGGTTCAGGATGTCTGATTCCTGACCACCATGCTACCTTCTTGGTCGTGGCATTATAGTATTTCTGGCTAAGACAGACCAGCTGTCCTACCTTTTGAGTGAACTGGGGTCCAGTTCTGGCATAGCAAAGACGTCCAACGATTGAGTGCGCTAACACCCATTCACTGGTTGTCTTGTGTAATTCAGTCTGATTGTAAATCATGGAATAGTTCAATTCTTGGGCTTCCCAGGGCCATTGGTCTCCCATTTGGGTTCCGCCACAGAAATAACAATCTGTGATCTTAAGACTAGATACTACTGCTCCGGCTAATTCTAGAAACAAATTCTGTGAAGGGTGAGGGATCTCAAACTTATTTACATGCATAGCTTCATAAAAGGTACTATGAATATGATATTTAGATGACTTGTGGGCTTGGGTATTCAATCTAATATACACAATGGTCCCTGGATCTGTTCCTCCTCCAGCAATACGTAAACCAAACTTATATCCTTGTTTCCATGCATGGGGGTTATGTACACGCAAATGTAAGGGGTTGCAAGCATCTTTCTGACATTTATCATTCGTGGTTGGCTTGGTTAGAGTAGCCATTCGCTTATCTATTTTCTCATTAGTTATACCAGTGTTCCAGGTAGCATAGAAAACACATTCCCAATACGGGCAATAGTAGTCTGCCGCTGTAGCAGTACTATACCCTGATCCTGTTTTACCTGTACACTTCCACCAATTTGTGGCACCTTCCGGACACATATACTTATGGTCATTTCGATACGCTTTCTCCCATGTACCACAGGTGGACTGACTATCTCTATTAATAGCATTACATGCATCAAAATTCAAAACAGCAGGTTTAGTAATGTCCTTAAGTGGTGGTGTAGCAGCTAATATAGGTCCATCTGCATCCTTCCATCTTATTTCCAACGTGTAATAGGATGGATTCTGATGCGGATTATAGCATGCTTTGATTTTGCCATGAGTGCAAACATTTAGTTCAGTGGTGTTATAGATACACCGAGTTATTGTTCCCTTGCAGGTATAGTAAGAATGGTAAAGCAAAGTCTGAGTTACTTTCAGTCCAGTTCTAGTAGAGGTAATACAAGCAGTGCATGGAGGTAGAGCATAAGTCTGTTCAAAACCTCCAAAGAAGGCAACCAAGGCAAAGCAGAAGCAAAGATACATGTTGATGTTGATTGGAGTTCTTCTGAATCCTCAGCTTGCTGATCTTGATCACGACGGTCTATTATTCTTCGTCCCGTTTGCTAATGAAGCAATTTAACGGTTGCTGAGTGTTGATTGAAGATCCTCAAGGTGTCCAGCACACATTAACCAACTTAGCAATTCAGTTGGCTTGTGAAGTCTGGCTTAGTCAATGTAGTCTCAAAGTAGCGTGTCAAATCACACACACAAATTGGGTTCGTTGAAACAAAACTGTTGCTGCATGGAAAACAGCAATCCTCTTTGAAAGACTTGGCTACTGCAAAGCACTTGTGATGAAGTGTCTATGCTGCTGGTTGCCGTCTCAAAGTAACTCGCAAGGGTACATCAGGGTGCTGCTCTGCTGTCCACCGCTCTGGTTCAGGATCGGCGGCGGGCTTGACTCGGCTGTGGTGGATCCAGGCGTCGATCTCGGCTACCTTTACTGCAGTTGGGGTAGACAGGATGACGGTGTACGGTCCCTTCCAATGGGGTTCCAACGGTATCTTCTTCCAATCTTTGATCCACACCGAAGTTCCAGGCTGGTAGGGATGCAAGGGTTCCGTCAAGTTGATAGGCAACTGGTCTTGGATCCACGTATGGAGAGTCTGCAGAACAAAACTAAGAGCTAGGAGTTCTTGTCTGGTTACTTCTGAACCAATCTGGGCTAGACTTCCTTTGATTCCCTGCACTATTGGTGGGGGTTTACCATACAAAACTTCAAAAGGGGAAAATCCTGTTGACTTTACAGGGGCTGAGCGTATTCTGAGTAAAGCTATGGGGAGCACTTGGGGCCATTTCAAGTGTGTCTCCTGACAAAGCTTAGACATTTGGGCTTTCAATGTACGATTCATTCGCTCAACTTTCCCTGAACTCTGGGGTCTGTATTCAGTGTGGAGCTTCCACTGTATCTGCAAAGCTTTTGCTAACTGCTGAGTAACTTGAGAGACAAATGAGGGTCCATTGTCCGACCCTATTACTGCTGGAATTCCAAATCTGGGGACAATCTCTCTCATTAGGGCTTTGGTAACTTCTCGGGCTTTCTCAGTTCTGGTTGGGAATGCTTCTACCCACCCAGAGAAAGTACAAACTAATACTAGTAGGTAATGGTATCCATTAGCTTTTGGCATCTCGGTGAAATCAACTTGGAGGTTGTGCATGGGGGTCACACCTCTTGACTGAACTCGGGGTGCTGTAATAAGGCCTTGCTTGGCATTATTCTTGGCACAGATTTGACATTGTCGTGCTACTGAGGCTGATATGGTTGTCATCAGAGGAATGTAGAAATGTGGTCTGAGTGCTTTCTCCATAGCACTCTTCCCATAGTGGGTGGCTTCATGGAAAGCTTTAACAAAGGATGGTCCTAACAATTCTGGAATTACTATTCTTCCCGGAGGTTGACTGCCCTCTTCTGGTGGCAGCTCAATCCATCCGTCTTTCAATACTCCATTTTCTTTGTCACAATAGTAATCCAATTCTTTGGTGGTATATCGTGGGGTCCATAGATTCAAAGGTACTGGAAACAATGCTGCTTGCATTGGCATAGCTTGTGGGGCAATCTGTCCTGTCATAGCTGCTTGTCGTGCTGAGGCATCTGCAAATCTATTTCCTCGAGCAACTTCTCCTTTTCCTGCTTGATGTCCTCTACAATGCATGACAGCTACACGTGTTGGGGCCCAGACTGCATCAAGTAACATCAATATCTCGGGACCATATTTGACTGATTTTCCTCCTGATGTGATGAGTCCTCTTTCTTTATAGAGAGCTCCATGGGCATGCAAGGTAGTGAAAGCATATTTGGAATCTGTATATACATTTAGCACAAGTTTTTCTCCTAACAACAATGCTCTGGTGAGTGCTATCAATTCGGCTTTCTGGGCTGATGTGCCTGAGGCTAGGGCTGATGATTCAACTACTTCGTGTTGAGTGACGACTGCATATCCGGCACAGCGTCGTCCGTCAAGGATGAGACTGCTCCCATCAACATAATAGATCTGGTCAGGATTGTCTATGGGCACATCTGTTAAGTCAGGTCGACTGGAGAACACAGTTTCCATGACTTCGATACAGTCATGTTCTGGGAGTTCTTCACTGATGGGTATCAAGGTAGCTGGATTCAAGGCATGGCTCACTTCAAGTTGTATCTGTGGGTTTTCACATAGCATGCTCTGGTACTTCAACATTCGGGAATTGGTGAGCCAATAATTTGCTTTCTGTTCCATAAGGGCAAGGACTGCATGTGGCACAGTGACTCGTATGTTCTGTCCTAGTGTGAGTTTGTCTGCTTCACTCACTAGTAGCGCTGTAGCTGCAACTGCTCTCAAGCAGGGTGGCCATCCTTTGGCCACAGGGTCCAATTGTTTCGATAGGTAGGCTACAGGTCGTTCCCAATTTCCTAATTTCTGAGTCAACATGCCTAGGGCATTTCCCTGTACTTCATGTACAAACAAGTGGAAAGGCTTGTGGACATCTGGTAATCCAAGTGCTGGTGATGACATCAATTCTTCTTTTAACTTCTGGAAGGCTGTATCCTGCTCAAGTCCCCACTCCAGTGGTGACTTCTCTTCTCCTTTTGTGGCTTCATACAGTGGTTTGGCAATTTGGGCAAAGTTGGGTATCCAGATTCGGCAATATCCTGCTGCTCCCAGAAAGGCTCTGACTTGCTTTCTGGTTGTTGGAGTTGGAATTCTACATACTGCTTCTTTTCTTTCTCTGCCTAATCTTCTGCTTCCTTGGGTAATACGAAAACCCAAGTATTTCACTTCTGTTTGACATAGTTGTGCTTTGGCTCTAGAAACTTTATATCCAGCTTCATTTAGTAACTGCAAGAGATCTTGGGTGGCTCGTATACATTCTTTTTCTGATACGGCAGCTATCAACAGATCATCCACATACTGGAGAAGTACTCTCCTCCCCGGGGCTACTGGATAGCTTGAAAGATCTTGGTTTAGTGCAGCACTAAAGATGGTAGGTGAATTCTTGAATCCTTGGGGTAATCTTGTCCAGGTGAGTTGGCCCCCTCTTCCAGAGATGGGGTCTTGCCATTCGAATGCAAACAATATTTGGCTTACAGGGGCTAATCTTATGCAAAAGAATGCATCTTTTAAATCCAGTACAGTGAAATGGGTAGCTTCAGCGGGTATCAATCCTAGTAGAGTGTAAGGATTGGGTACAACTGGGTGTATAGTTTCAACTGCATCGTTTACTCTTCTCAAATCTTGCACTGGTCGATAATCATCTGTCTCAGGTTTCTTCACTGGCAAAAGTGGGGTGTTCCATGGGGATTGACATACTTTCAGTAGGCCATACTCAAGTAATCTCTGTAGGTGGCGATGAATGCCTTCAGTTGCGGCTCTTGGGAGAGGGTACTGCTTGACGTGCACTGGTGTAGCACTAGGCTTGAGGGTTACAATCACTGGAGCTATATGTTTGGCTAGGCCTGGGGGACTGCCTTCTGCCCATACTTCAAGTGGTGCATGAATGTTCTTTAAGGTTTGTTCAAAATAGGTATCTTGAATCGAATCATCAATGTAGTATCTCCACTCTTCTTCTCGGGGTACTGTCAGCAGCATTACTCCTGCTGGTTTGGCTTGAGAATTCACTGTCATTTGCATTTCTCCTTGTTCGGAGAAAGATATTTGGGCTTGAAGCTTGGCTAGCATATCTCGTCCCAGTAGGGGTACTGGACATTCGGGCATGTAAAGAAATTGATGAGTTACTTGCTGTCCTCCTAGACTGCATATTCGGTTTTGTAGAAAAGACTTTGTGGCTTTGGCACCAGTTGCTCCTATAATGGTGACTGCTTTCTTGGTGAATGGGGCTATCTTTTTGTCTATTACTGAATGTTCTGCTCCAGTATCAACCATAAAGTTCATAAATTGGTCTCCTATTTGTATTTCGACCATAGGCTCCTGGAGACCTAAAGCAAACTTGGAGCCCGGTCTGTCCTAATCCACGTCATCCTCATCATGGGCCTGTGTGGCCAATGCTTGGATGGCTCCTCCTCCCCTCTCTCGCTGGAATTGTTCTCGATTGGCTCCTCCTCGGCCTCGGGGACGGCCTCGTCTTTCTTCTCGCCACTGATGATCGTATTCGTCATCTTGCTGGGCGTCTTCGAGTTGCGGGCAAGTATCTCTCCAATGTCCTTCCTCTTTGCAGTAGGCGCATTGGTTCACGCCTAGTCTCTGGGTCCGGCCTCCGCCTTGACCCCGCCCTCTTCCTCTGCTCCTTCGATTAGGGACACCTCCCCTTTTCTTTCAACTATGGCCGCAGCCAAAAAATCAGCTTTCTTCTTCATCTTTCTATCACATTCTCTCTGTCTTTCAGTATCACGATTCACATACACTTTATGAGCGACTTCCAATAACTGTGTTGCATTCATGCCCGCAAATCCTTCTAATTTCTGTAATTTACGTCTAATGTCTGGTTGAGACTGGTTTACAAAAGCAGAATTCACCATGCATAAACTTCCTGGTGCCTCGGGATCATAGGGAGTATACATTCTGTAAGCTTCAGTTAATCTTTCATAATAATCTGCTGGGCTCTCATCTATTCCTTGGATAACTCCTGCTACTTTGGAAAGGTTCATAGCTTTTTGGCCTCCTCTTCGCAGGCCTTGTAAAAAGCCTTGGCGAAAACGGGCTAGGGCGGTGGATCCTTCATCTGTATTCGGATCCCATTGGGGGTCTTCATTTGGGAATTCTCTCTGAGCTGCTTCTCTACGATCTATTATATTCTGCCCCTGCGCTGGAGCTGCAGGGTTTTCTGCCATCCATTCGATAGCTGCTTTTCTAATTCTCGCTCGTTCTTCTGTAGTGAATAGGGTGGTCAGGAGCTGACGGCAATCTGGCCAAGTGGGTTGGTGAGTTTCCATAATACTAGTTACTAATTCTGTCAGCTCCTGGGGCTTACTAGTATAGGAGGCATAGTGCGACCTCCAATTTAATAAATCAGTTGTAGAGAAAGGGATATACACATAAGTTAGGGGTCCCGCTACCACTTCATCATTATCATTCTTTACGGGCACTCCCGGGACTTGCCTTAAGGGAAACAGTTTGGTTGTCGTCCCAGGCGTCATTTGGGTCTGGGATCTAAGGGCTATTGTCGTTGTCTTTGCAGGAGTCGCTTTCTTTTTCTCAACTGGTTTTGCTTTGGGTTTCTCCTTCACTGGCTTGCTAGTGCTGGCGCTAGCTTCCTCAATTATTTGTACACTGTCCTGTTCTTCTTCTTCTGGGGGATCCTCTCCTTCTTCTTCTAGCTCCGCTTCTGGCTCACTTTTTACATTTTCCTCTTCTCTCCCCGCTAATTCTTTCTCTTCCTCTCCTCCAGGAGGAGGGGGGTCAGGGATTGGGTCCCGCCTCGGCTCCGGCGGTCTCTGGGGATCTGGGGCAGGACGCCGCCGGACTATTCTTACTGGACCTGGGGTTCGGGGTTGCCTGAGGACTACTTCTGGGGAATCGGGATCTGCCAAGATGGGTTTCTTCTTGGCTTTCTTATCCTGCTCTTTCATTCTAGGCTGTTCCTTTCTCTGTCTAGAATCTGTTTTAGCTAACATTATTCTGCACTGTTCCTCATAACAGCGCTGCGCCCAGGAGGGCGGATCTTCACAAATACTTAACCAGGAATCTATATAGGGGTACTGATCGGGGTGCGCTACCCGCACTCTACGATGTATTGACTGGATAATCTCTACAGTGAACGTTCCCTCTCGGGGCCAGATGGGGTCTAGATCGGGCCACTCCCTAGTACACAAAATCTGCAAACGGGCTGCTGTCATTTTAATACCATAATCTCCTGAATATCCCTCTTTAAAATGTGCGATCATACATTCTAATGGAGTGTTCCTAGTAGACTCCGCCCCTCCCATTTCGATGTGTGCGCGCAACAACAGACAGAAGGGAAAAGGTGGGCGGACCGTGGGTAAGGGGTCCTCACGGCCCTGGAAACGTATAGGGAATACAAATAACAAGACAAGACGACAATCGCTTCCCCCTTTTCGCGACCTGAACGCGGTCGCCCGGTCAGGAAATGCGCTAATCAGGGGTCAGCTTTCACTTGGTCCGTGCTGCCAGACCTCTCAGTCACACTTCGTTCACACAATCATGCTAGCAACGTATTCCCAGAATGCATTCGTTTCTATCTATTCTGACTAGTCTTTTCCAAGTACAATTACAAAAAGGATGAGGGTTTCACCTAGCGAATTCCCATGCCAGGCTACTCGGCTCTTCCTTGAGAGTTGATCAGGCTCTCTTACCAATTCCCAATATCTCGAGATTACAAATTCCAAGTTCCAAGTTCCAATGGCAGTACTGTGGCAGGTGCAGGCCTGTGACCCACGGTGTCTGACATAGGCAGGCCAGCATGGCTAGCTTGACCTGTAAATGAGGCCTGTGGAGAGGCATATAGGATTGCACATCCCCCAATATGCTGCTATTGTAAGAAAGAACTCAGTAGAAATATTGAATTAGCTTAGATAAGCAGAATTGCAGAATTAAGAAATGGAAAAATACAGAAAAGATGTGTTTTAAAGTTACTGATAAGAAAGAGTACATTTGCAGAGAAATATTGAGGAGTGCTGACAGATGAGTTACAGAACCTTGCTCTTCTGCACGCACAAATGGTCCCATAGCCTTGAAAGTGTGAAAGTAACAAGTTGATGAACTGACCATTGTAATTGGGACTAGAAGGGGGGCAGGCAGGTGTCATGCCTACAGAAGCCCACAGAAGGAACATAATTGGAGAAACTTATCAGTACCGGGACCAATAGAGGGGCTACGGGAGGTACGGGAGCGTACCGGGACCAATGAAATGTTTTTCTATACCTAGAATGGAACAGAAGTCTATAAAAGTTGTTGTAATGCTTGAAAACTTTGCTCAGCCATTTTGAAATTGTCTTGCTTGAGACTTGTGCACAAATAAATGATTTGGACCTTCTGAACAGACTCCTGGTATCATTGGTTTGTCTGCGCTTTGCTGCTACATATTCCTTGGTGCGTTGGCCGGGAAGTTGTGGAATCAAAGTGTATATAGGGCAATATACCACGACTTTCCGCCTCTATAGGCTTGGTCCTGCCGGGATCGCGCCCTTCCGACGAGGGCCGCTCCCTGGCGCCACCGGTCCCTTGTATCGGAGGGAGCTGGTCGGACCTCGGCGGGCGACGAGCCCGGCTGGAGTCAACGCCTCGAACCCGAGTGAGGGGAGTCCGAGGTCCAACTCATGCGCCTGCTTGGGAAGTTTTGAGGACCGGATCCGGTGAGTATAGTTTTGATTTTGGGTCTAGACAGAAATAGAAAGAACAGTACTGCCATTGAAACTTGGAACTTGGAATTTGTAATCTCGAGATATTGGGAATTGGTAAGAGAGCTTGATCAACTCTCAAGGAAGAGCCGAGTAGCCTGGCATGGGAATTCGCTAGGTGAAACCCTCATCCTTTTTGTAATTGTACTTGGAAAAGACTAGTCAGAATAGATAGAAACGAATGCATTCTGGGAATACGTTGCTAGCATGATTGTGTGAACGAAGTGTGATTGAGAGGTCTGGCAGCACGGACCAAGTGAAAGCTGACCCCTGATTAGCGCATTTCCTGACCGGGCGACCGCGTTCAGGTCGCGAAAAGGGGGAAGCGATTGTCGTCTTGTCTTGTTATTTGTATTCCCTGTATGTTTCCAGGGCCGTGAGGACCCCTTACCCACGGTCCGCCCACCTTTTCCCTTCTGTCTGTTGTTGCGCGCACACATCGAAATGGGAGGGGCGGAGTCTACTAGGAACACTCCATTAGAATGTATGATCGCACATTTTAAAGAGGGATATTCAGGAGATTATGGTATTAAAATGACAGCAGCCCGTTTGCAGATTTTGTGTACTAGGGAGTGGCCCGATCTAGACCCCATCTGGCCCCGAGAGGGAACGTTCACCGTAGAGATTATCCAGTCAATACACCGTAGAGTGCGGGTAGCGCACCCCGATCAGTACCCCTATATAGATTCCTGGTTAAGTATTTGTGAAGATCCGCCCTCCTGGGCGCAGCGCTGTTATGAGGAACAGTGCAGAATAATGTTAGCTAAAACAGATTCTAGACAGAGAAAGGAACAGCCTAGAATGAAAGAGCAGGATAAGAAAGCCAAGAAGAAACCCATCTTGGCAGATCCCGATTCCCCAGAAGTAGTCCTCAGGCAGCCCCGAACCCCAGGTCCAGTAAGAATAGCCCGGCGGCGTCCTGCCCCAGCACCTCAGAGACCGCCGGAGCCGAGGCGAGACCCAATCCCTGACCTCCCTCCTCCTGGAGAAGAGGAAGAGAGAGAATTAGCGGAGAGAAGAGAGGAGGATGTAAAAAGTGAGCCAGAAGCGGAGCTAGAAGAAGAGGAAAGTGAGGATCCCCCAGAAGAAGAAGAAGAGGAAAGTGTACAAATAATTGAGGAAGTCAGCGCCAGCACTAGCAAGCCAGTGAAAGAAAAACCCAAAGCAAAACCAGTTGAGAAAAAGACAGCAACTCCTGCAAAGACAACGACAATAGCCCTTAGATCCCAGACGCAAATGACGCCTAGGACAGCCAAACTGTTTCCCTTAAGGCAAGTCCCGGGAGTGCCCGTAAAGAATGATAATGATGAAGTGGTAGCGGGACCCCTAACTTATGTGTATATCCCGTTCTCTACAACGGATTTATTAAATTGGAGGTCGCATTATGCCTCCTATACTAGCAAGCCCCAGGAGCTGACAGAATTAGTAACTAGTATTATGGAAACTCACCAGCCTACTTGGCCAGATTGCCGTCAGCTCCTGACCACCCTATTCACTACAGAAGAACGAGCGAGAATTAGAAAAGCAGCTATCGAATGGATGGCAGAAAACCCTGCAGCTCCAGCGCAGGGGCAGAATATAATAGATCGTAGAGAAGCAGCTCAGAGAGAATTCCCAAATGAAGACCCCCAATGGGATCCAAATACAGATGAAGGATCCACCGCCCTAGCCCGTTTTCGCCAAGGCTTTTTACAAGGCCTGCGAAGAGGAGGCCAAAAAGCTATGAACCTTTCCAAAGTAGCAGGAGTTATCCAAGGAATAGATGAGAGCCCAGCAGATTATTATGAAAGATTAACTGAAGCTTACAGAATGTATACTCCCTATGATCCCGAGGCACCAGGAAGTTTATGCATGGTGAATTCTGCTTTTGTAAACCAGTCTCAACCAGACATTAGACGTAAATTACAGAAATTAGAAGGGTTTGCGGGCATGAATGCAACACAGTTATTGGAAGTCGCTCATAAAGTGTATGTGAATCGTGATACTGAAAGACAGAGAGAATGTGATAGAAAGATGAAGAAGAAAGCTGATTTTTTGGCTGCGGCCATAGTTGAAAAGAAAAGGGGAGGTGTCCCTAATCGAAGGAGCAGAGGAAGAGGGCGGGGTCAAGGCGGAGGCCGGACCCAGAGACTAGGCGTGAACCAATGCGCCTACTGCAAAGAGGAAGGACATTGGAGAGATACGTGCCCGCAACTCGAAGACGCCCAGCAAGATGACGAATACGATCATCAGTGGCGAGAAGAAAGACGAGGCCGTCCCCGAGGCCGAGGAGGAGCCAATCGAGAACAATTCCAGCGAGAGAGGGGAGGAGGAGCCATCCAAGCATTGGCCACGCAGGCCCATGAAGAGGATGACGTGGATTAGGACAGACCGGGCTCCAAGTTTGCTTTAGGTCTCCAGGAGCCTATGGTCGAAATACAAATAGGAGACCAATTTATGAACTTTATGGTTGATACTGGAGCAGAACATTCAGTAATAGACAAAAAGATAGCCCCATTCACCAAGAAAGCAGTCACCATTATAGGAGCAACTGGTGCCAAGGCCACAAAGTCTTTTCTTCAAAACCGAATATGCAGTCTAGGAGGACAGCAAGTAACTCATCAATTTCTTTACATGCCCGAATGTCCAGTACCATTACTGGGACGAGACATGCTAGCCAAGCTTCAAGCCCAAATATCTTTCTCTGAGCAAGGAGAAATGCAAATGACAGTGAATTCGCAAGCCAAACCAGCAGGAGTAATGCTGCTGACAGTACCCCGAGAAGAAGAGTGGAGATACTACATTGATGATTCGATTCAAGATACCTATTTTGAACAAACTTTAAAGAACATTCATGCACCACTTGAAGTATGGGCAGAAGGCAGTCCCCCAGGCCTAGCCAAGCATATAGCACCAGTGATTGTAACCCTCAAGCCTAGCGCTACACCAGTGCACGTCAAACAGTACCCTCTCCCAAGAGCTGCAATTGAAGGCATTCATCGCCACCTACAGAGATTACTTGAGTATGGCCTACTGAAAGTATGTCAATCCCCATGGAACACCCCACTTTTGCCAGTGAAGAAGCCTGAGACAGATGATTATCGCCCAGTGCAGGATTTGAGAAGAGTAAATGATGCAGTTGAAACTATACACCCAGTTGTACCCAATCCTTACACTCTTCTAGGATTGATACCCGCTGAAGCTACCCATTTCACTGTACTGGATTTAAAAGATGCATTCTTTTGCATAAGATTAGCCCCTGTAAGCCAAATATTGTTTGCATTCGAATGGCAAGACCCCATCTCTGGAAGAGGGGGCCAACTCACCTGGACAAGATTACCCCAAGGATTCAAGAATTCACCTACCATCTTTAGTGCTGCACTAAATCAAGACCTTTCAAGCTATCCAGTAGCCCCGGGGAGGAGAGTGCTTCTCCAGTACGTGGATGATCTGTTGATAGCTGCCATATCAGAAAAAGAATGTATACGAGCCACCCAAGATCTCTTGCAGTTACTAAATGAAGCTGGATATAAAGTTTCCAGAGCCAAAGCACAACTATGCCAAACAGAAGTGAAATACTTGGGTTTTCGTATCACCCAAGGAAGCAGAAGATTAGGCAGAGAAAGAAAAGAAGCAGTATGTAGAATTCCAACTCCAACAACCAGAAAGCAAGTTAGAGCCTTTCTGGGAGCGGCAGGATATTGCCGAATCTGGATACCCAACTTTGCCCAAATTGCCAAACCACTGTATGAAGCCACAAAAGGAGAAGAGAAGTCACCACTGGAGTGGGGACTTGAGCAGGATACAGCCTTCCAGAAGTTAAAAGAAGAATTGATGTCGTCACCAGCACTTGGACTACCAGATGTCCACAAACCTTTCCACTTGTTTGTACATGAAGCACAGGGAAATGCCTTAGGCATGTTGACTCAGAAATTAGGAAATTGGGAACGACCTGTAGCCTACCTATCAAAACAATTGGACCCTGTGGCCAAAGGATGGCCACCCTGCTTGAGAGCAGTGGCAGCTACAGCGCTACTAGTGAGTGAAGCAGACAAACTCACATTAGGACAGAACATACGAGTCACTGTGCCACATGCAGTCCTTGCCCTTATGGAACAGAAAGCAAATTATTGGCTCACCAATTCCCGAATGCTAAAGTACCAGAGCATGTTATGCGAGAACCCACAGATACAACTCGAAGTGAGCCATGCCCTGAATCCAGCCACCTTGATACCCATCAGTGAAGAACTCCCAGAACATGACTGCATCGAAGTCATGGAAACTGTGTTCTCTAGTCGACCTGACCTAACAGATGTGCCCATAGATAATCCTGACCAGATCTATTATGTAGATGGGAGCAGTCTCATCCTTGACGGACGACGCTGTGCCGGATATGCAGTCGTCACTCAACACGAAGTAGTTGAATCATCAGCCCTAGCCTCAGGCACATCAGCCCAGAAAGCCGAATTGATAGCACTCACCAGAGCATTGTTATTAGGAGAAAAACTTGTGCTAAATGTATATACAGATTCCAAATATGCTTTCACTACCTTGCATGCCCATGGAGCTCTCTACAAAGAAAGAGGACTCATCACATCCGGAGGAAAATCAGTCAAATATGGTCCCGAGATATTGATGTTACTTGATGCAGTCTGGGCCCCAACACGTGTAGCTGTCATGCATTGTAGAGGACATCAAGCAGGAAAAGGAGAAGTTGCTCGAGGGAATAGATTCGCAGATGCCTCAGCACGACAAGCAGCTATGACAGGACAGATTGCCCCACAAGCTATGCCAATGCAAGCAGCATTGTTTCCAGTACCCTTGAATTTATGGACCCCACGATATACCACCAAAGAATTGGATTACTATTGTGACAAAGAAGAGGGAGTATTGAAAGATGGATGGATTGAGCTGCCACCAGAAGAAGGTAGTCAACCTCCGGGAAGAATAGTAATTCCTGAACTGTTAGGACCATCCTTTGTTAAAGCTTTCCATGAAGCCACCCACTATGGAAAGAGTGCTATGGAGAAAGCACTCAGACCACATTTCTACATCCCTCTAATGACAACCATATCAGCCTCAGTAGCCCGACAATGTCAAATCTGTGCCAAGAATAATGCCAAGCAAGGCCTTATTACAGCACCCCGAGTTCAGTCAAGAGGTGTGACCCCCATGCACAACCTCCAAGTTGATTTCACCGAAATGCCAAAAGCCAATGGATACCATTATCTACTAGTATTAGTTTGTACTTTCTCTGGGTGGGTGGAAGCATTCCCAACCAGAACTGAGAAAGCCCGAGAAGTTACCAAAGCCTTAATGAGAGAGATTGTCCCCAGATTTGGAATCCCAGCAGTAATAGGGTCAGACAATGGACCCTCATTTGTCTCTCAAGTTACTCAGCAGTTAGCCAAAGCTTTGCAGATACAGTGGAAGCTCCACACTGCATACAGACCCCAGAGTTCAGGGAAAGTTGAGCGAATGAATCGTACATTGAAAGCCCAAATGTCTAAGCTTTGTCAGGAGACACACTTGAAATGGCCCCAAGTGCTCCCCATAGCTTTACTCAGAATAAGCTCAGACCCTGTAAAGTCAACAGGATTTTCCCCTTTTGAAGTTTTGTATGGTAAACCCCCACCAATAGTGCAGGGAGTCAAAGGAAATCTAGCCCAGATTGGTTCAGAAGTAACCAGACAAGAACTCCTAGCTCTTAGTTTTGTTCTGCAGACTCTCCATACGTGGATCCAAGACCAGTTGCCTATCAACTTGACGGAACCCTTGCATCCCTACCAGCCTGGAACTTCGGTGTGGATCAAAGATTGGAAGAAGATACCGTTGGAACCCCATTGGAAGGGACCGTACACCGTCATCCTGTCTACCCCAACTGCAGTAAAGGTAGCCGAGATCGACGCCTGGATCCACCACAGCCGAGTCAAGCCCGCCGCCGATCCTGAACCAGAGCGGTGGACAGCAGAGCAGCACCTTGATGTACCCTTGCGAGTTACTCTGAGACGGCAACCAGCAGTATAGACACTTCATCACAAGTGCTTTGCAGTAGCCAAGTCTTTCGAAGAGGATTGCTGTTTTCCATGCAGCAACAGCTTTGTTTCAACGAACCCAATTTGCATGTGTGATTTGACACACTACTTTGAGACTACATTGACTAAGCCAGACTTCACAAGCCAACTGAATTGCTAAGTTGGTTAATGTGTGCTGGACACCTTGAGGATCTTCAATCAACACTCAGCACCCGTTAAATTGCTTCATTAGCAAACGGGACGAAGAATAATAGACCGTCGTGATCAAGATCAGCAAGCTGAGGATTCAGAAGAACTCCAATCAACATCAACATGTATCTTTGCTTCTGCTTTGCCTTGGTTGCCTTCTTTGGAGGTTTTGAACAGACTTATGCTCTACCTCCATGCACAGCTTGCATTACTTCTACTAGAACTGGACTGAAAGTAACTCAGACTTTGCTTTATCATTCTTACTATACCTGCAAGGGAACAATAACTCGGTGTATCTATAACACCACTGAACTAAATGTTTGCACTCATGGCAAAATCAAAGCATGCTATAATCCGCATCAGAATCCATCCTATTACACGTTGGAAATAAGATGGAAGGATGCAGATGGACCTATATTAGCTGCTACACCACCACTTAAGGACATTACTAAACCTGCTGTTTTGAATTTTGATGCATGTAATGCTATTAATAGAGATAGTCAGTCCACCTGTGGTACATGGGAGAAAGCGTATCGAAATGACCATAAGTATATGTGTCCAGAAGGAGCCACGGGATGGAGGAAGTGTACAGGTAAAAAGGAACCAGGGTATAGTACTGCTACAGCGGCAGACTACTATTGCCCGTATTGGGAATGTGTTTTTTATGCTACCTGGAACACTGGTATAACTGATGAGAAAATAGATAAGCGGATGGCTACTCTAACCAAGCCAACCACGAATGATAAATGTCAGAAAGATGCTTGTAACCCCTTACATTTGCGTGTACATAACCCCCATGCATGGAAACAAGGATATAAGTTTGGTTTACGTATTGCTGGAGGAGGAACAGATCCAGGGACCATTGTGTATATTAGATTGAATACTCAAGCCCACAAGTCATCTAAATATCATATTCATAATACCTTTTATGAAGCTATGCATGTAAATAAGTTTGAGATCCCTCACCCTTCACAGAATTTGTTTCTAGAATTAGCCGGAGCAGTAGTATCTAGTCTTAAGATCACAGATTGTTATTTCTGTGGCGGAACCCAAATGGGAGACCAATGGCCCTGGGAAGCCCAAGAATTGAATTATTCCATGATTTACAATCAGACTGAATTACACAAGACAACCAGTGAATGGGTGTTAGCGCACTCAATCGTTGGACGTCTCTGCTTTGCCAGAACTGGACCCCAGTTCACTCAAAAGGTAGGACAGCTGGTCTGTCTTAGCCAGAAATACTATAATGCGACGACCAAGAAGGTAGCATGGTGGTCAGGAATCAGACATCCTGAACCTCCTAACCCATTAGCCAGATTTCCTGAACTTGCAGGTCTATGGACTAACCTTGCCAAAGTCCAAGCCTGGCAAGCCCCACCTGGCCTATATTGGATCTGTGGAAACCGAGCATATGCGCAACTCCCACCACAATGGGGAGGAGCATGTGTCTTAGGAACCATCAGACCTTCGTTCTTCCTGTTAAACACTGAACATGGAGAACAATTAGGATACCCTGTATATACAACCCACAAACACAAAGGAGCATCTAGACAGAAAAGAGAGGCCTTACAGATAGGCAAGTGGGAGAAATGGCAAGGTGATGATTGGCCACCAGAAAGAATTATTGAGTATTATGGACCTGCCACTTGGAATGATGATGGTATGTATGGTTATCGTACCCCAATTTATATGATTAATCGTATTATTCGCTTACAAGCAGTAGTTGAAATAATAACCAATGAAACTAGTCATGCTCTTACGCTCTTAGCTAGACAAAGTACTCAGATGCGCACTGCCATATATCAGAATCGCTTAGCCCTTGATTATTTGCTAGCAGCTGAAGGAGGAGTATGTGGTAAGCTGAATTTAACCAATTGCTGTTTAAAAATAGATGATAAAGGTCAAGTAGTTGAAGAAATTGCTAAAGATATGCAAAGACATGCTTATGTGCCAGTACAGACTTGGCACGCCTTGAAATTTCCTAATTGGTTTGCTAACCTTTTCTCTTGGCTGGGAGGATTTAAGACTTTCGTTATCTTAGTACTAATCCTTGTTGCTGTAGTCCTCTGCTTACCATGTTTAATCCCATGTTGTATGCGTTCCCTTCATAGTGCTATTGATAGTACAGTAGAGCGGAAGACCGCAACTAGAATAATGGCTTTATACAAAGTCAGCCCTAGTGGAAATAGTAAGAATCCTTTAATCAGGATTTGAATCCTCTGGAAAGTGATTTAATTCTCACACCTTATTAAGTAATAGGGTGAGATTAATCAAAGGGGGGAATGTGGCAGGTGCAGGCCTGTGACCCACGGTGTCTGACATAGGCAGGCCAGCATGGCTAGCTTGACCTGTAAATGAGGCCTGTGGAGAGGCATATAGGATTGCACATCCCCCAATATGCTGCTATTGTAAGAAAGAACTCAGTAGAAATATTGAATTAGCTTAGATAAGCAGAATTGCAGAATTAAGAAATGGAAAAATACAGAAAAGATGTGTTTTAAAGTTACTGATAAGAAAGAGTACATTTGCAGAGAAATATTGAGGAGTGCTGACAGATGAGTTACAGAACCTTGCTCTTCTGCACGCACAAATGGTCCCATAGCCTTGAAAGTGTGAAAGTAACAAGTTGATGAACTGACCATTGTAATTGGGACTAGAAGGGGGGCAGGCAGGTGTCATGCCTACAGAAGCCCACAGAAGGAACATAATTGGAGAAACTTATCAGTACCGGGACCAATAGAGGGGCTACGGGAGGTACGGGAGCGTACCGGGACCAATGAAATGTTTTTCTATACCTAGAATGGAACAGAAGTCTATAAAAGTTGTTGTAATGCTTGAAAACTTTGCTCAGCCATTTTGAAATTGTCTTGCTTGAGACTTGTGCACAAATAAATGATTTGGACCTTCTGAACAGACTCCTGGTATCATTGGTTTGTCTGCGCTTTGCTGCTACAGTACTGCTCTTTCTATTTCTGTCTAGACCCAAAATCAAAACTATACTCACCGGATCCGGTCCTCAAACTTCCCAAGCAGGCGCATGAGTTGGACCTCGGACTCCCCTCACTCGGGTTCGAGGCGTTGGCTCCGACCGGGCCCGGCACCCGCCGAGGTCCGACCAGCTCCCTCCGATACAAGGGACCGGCGGCACCAGGGAGCGGCCCTCGTCGGAAGGGCGCGATCCCGGCAGGACCAAGCCTATAGAGGCGGAAAGTCGTGGTATATTGCCCTATATACACTTTGATTCCACAACTTCCCGGCCAACGCACCAAGGAATATGTAGCAGCAAAGCGCAGACAAACCAATGATACCAGGAGTCTGTTCAGAAGGTCCAAATCATTTATTTGTGCACAAGTCTCAAGCAAGGCAATTTCAAAATGGCTGAGCAAAGTTTTCAAGCATTACAATAACTTTTATAGACTTCTGTTCCATTCTAGGTATAGAAAAACATTTCATTGGTCCCGGTACGCTTCCCGTACCTCCCGTAGCCCCTCTATTGGTCCCGGTACTGATAAGTTTCTCCAATTATGTTCCTTCTGTGGGCTTCTGTAGGCATGACACCTGCCTGCCCCCCTTCTAGTCCCAATTACAATGGTCAGTTCATCAACTTGTTACTTTCACACTTTCAAGGCTATGGGACCATTTGTGCGTGCAGAAGAGCAAGGTTCTGTAACTCATCTGTCAGCACTCCTCAATATTTCTCTGCAAATGTACTCTTTCTTATCAGTAACTTTAAAACACATCTTTTCTGTATTTTTCCATTTCTTAATTCTGCAATTCTGCTTATCTAAGCTAATTCAATATTTCTACTGAGTTCTTTCTTACAATAGCAGCATATTGGGGGATGTGCAATCCTATATGCCTCTCCACAGGCCTCATTTACAGGTCAAGCTAGCCATGCTGGCCTGCCTATGTCAGACACCGTGGGTCACAGGCCTGCACCTGCCACAATATGGTGACCAGAATTGCCCACAATATTCAAGGTGCGGTCGCACCATGGAACGATACAAAGGCATTATAATATCCTTTGTTTTATTTTCCATTCCTTTCCTTATGATACCTAGCATTCTATTTGTTCTCTTGGCCGCCGCTGCACACTGGGTGGAGGGTTTTAATATGTTATCCACGATGACGCCTAAATCTTTTTCCTGGGTGGTGGTTCCTAATGTGGAAGCTTGCATTGTGTAACCATTGTTTGGGTTGTTCTTGGTTTGAGCCACTGGATTTAACAGATTTTCTTGAAAGTTCCTTGGAGTTGGTGACAGAGAGATCAAGATTTCTGGTGACTTTTGCACTTGAGTCATACAGGAACATGCTCCTTCACCTATATTTTCAAAATATGGATACAATGTTTCTAGGTTCAAAACTTCAGGTTTTTCCAGACTTCTCATGGGCAACACAGCTACCTCAACAGTAGTTCTTGGCTTTAATACCAAGGGCCCTTGCCCTGGGAGCTTCGTTTATTTTGAAATTTCCTTGCCATTGTATTATTTACTTTCAAGCTAAAGATGGTCTTTTTTTAACCTAAGCAATTGTTACAATTTCTCGTACTTAGGGAGGGTGTTAAGCCTGATGATGTTGCTGGTTATGATGTCATAATACCTCTTATGTGTCTTATTGTTAAGCTTGTATTCTGCTTGTGGGTGTTCAGTATTTCCTGTATCTTGCTCCCAAGTGTTTGTGGGATGAAGTATTTTTCCTAGTTTTCTGTGTTAATGGAGAATATGAAAATTGCGTAAATAAATAAAAACACCCTTGCATGTATACCATCTGGTCTGAAGAGAAAAAAAGAAGACAAACATGTTTAGCTTTCTGTGGATCTTTCTATATTCCAAGAGTAACTCCCATTTGGAAAAAAGGGCTCACCAATATGCAGTTTTATTCACAAAAATGGTTCTTGCCAAATCCAAGGGCCTTTATTCGATCCTCATCCTTCTTGATCTTTCTGCTGCCTTTGACACTTGATCACCTCGATGCCCTGTCCTCGCTTGGATTTAAGGGCTCTGTTCTGTCCTGGTGCTCTTCTTATCCCTCCCATCGCACTTTTAATGAATGTTCTGGTGGATCCTTCTCTGCGGTCATCCCTCTTTCAGTTGGTGTACCTCAGGGTTCTGTCTTGGGAACTCTACTTTTCTCTCTCTACACTCATTCCCTTGGTGCATTTATTTCCTCACATAGTTTTCAGTACCATCTTTTTGTTGTGGACTCTCAGATCTACCTCTCCGTGGCTGAAATCTCTCCAGGAATCCAGGCCCGGATCTCTGCTTGCCTATCTGACAATATTCTCTGGATGTCTCCCCCCATCTAAAATTGAAGATGGCCAAAACTGAGCTCCTTATCTTTCCTCCTATACCCACCTCCCCATTTCCTCCCTTCTGTTTTTCTGTAGATAACACTATACTCCAGCTCATAACCTCGGGGTCATCTTTGACTCTATTCTCTCTTTCTCTGCACATATCCAACATATAGCTAAAACCTGTTGTTTCTCTCTCTATAACATCAGCAAACTTTCTTCCCTCTTTTCTACACAAACTATTAACACTAGAAGCCCCAAAAGGAATTTTACCTATTGTAGAAACCCCAAAGTGCGTCAATTGATGCATTATCATGATGACTGCGTTTAGCATGAAATGCAGATGTGAATTAATGTGAAGTTACTTATTTGTTAAATACGTGCAATATATGATGTCATTACATGACATCATCGTGTGTTTATTGTTTGTAATTTCGGAGTAAAACTGTAAACAGTGATTGAGATGCACCACCTAGAGGGAACATGAATTTATACCTAGAAGCCCCAAAGTACGTCAATTGACGCATCCAAGACAATTGAGTGCGTCAATTGACGTACTTTGGGGCTTCTAGGTATAAATTCATTTTCCCGCTAGGTGGTGCATCTGTCATTAATTTTTGATGCACATATTTGAACATCTTGACCTTGCTAACAAAGTTATGGAACATGACTGACATGGTTCTAGCAGTGGCACTGGTATACAACTTTGAAGATGCATTTGCGTCAATTGACGCACTTTGGGGCTTCTATTGATAAGACCCTTGTCCACTCACTAGTCACCTCCCATCTTGACTATTGTAACCTGTTCCTCGCTGGTCTCCCTATGAATCATCTCTCTCCCTTTCAATCTGTTCAAAACTCAGCTGCACAAATTATCTTCCACCAGTGTCACTATGCTCATGTAACCCCTCTTCTCAAGTCACTTCACTGGCTCCCTATCCATTTCCACATCCAGTTCAAACTTCTCCTACTGACCTACGAGTGCATTCATTCTGCGGCTCCTCACTACCTTTCCTCTCTTATCTCACTCTACACTCCTCCTCGGGAACTCTGCTCCTCTGGCAGATCCATTTCATCTGTGCCCTTCTCTGTCACTGCCAACTCCAGACTTTGTTCATTCCACCTTGCTGCTCCATATGCCTGGAACAAACTACCTGAGTCAGGATGTCAGGCTCCTTCTCTAGCCCTATTCAAATCCAGGCTACAAACTCACCTCTTTGAGGCTGCTTTTAGATCCTGATGGTCCCCACTCGCTTGCCCACTACATGTGTTTATCTTACCATTCTCTAGTCCTCAGTTTTGCATTGACTTTTTTTTTGTCTTCATTAGATTGTAAGCTCCGATGAGAAGGAGTGTGTCTTACATCTATATGCACATTGCTGTGTATGCCTTGTAGTGCTATACAAACGATTACTAATAGTAGTAGCAGTAGTAATAGTAATAGTTGTAAATGGTCTAACCACTGGAGGAGTACAAGATGGAGCTGTATCTATTTCACCACTCCTCCACTAATTGAGAAACCCCTTCCTGAAGAGGATTATTGAAACACTGACCCATGTCAGGACTTACAAAGAGAATTTGAATGATTGATAATTGATCTGGAAACCCAATACAATTATCAAAAATTTAAGTGGAAAAAGACCTCAGAGAAATGAACCTCTTTAGGGCTATTTTCACTAGCCAATTATTTTTTCTCCATCATACATTAAAAAAGCCTTCTTGTATCATTTTTATCTATTATATTTTGAACTATCCTTTATCTTTTTTATGTACTTTTTGGAAATATTTTTGATGAAAAAGTTCAGTCTTATTCTAAATTATGTACTTATTTTGATTTTCCAGAATAGCTACAGGATACAAAACAAATTCATATTAGATGCCAGCAGTCTCAAAAATCATTTATCCTGCTGAGCCAAGTTTCCAAATCACACTCCTGCTATTTTGATATTGGCTGATATTTCGCTATAAGCTGCTTCAGAGATTCTTGCTGTGCTGTTTACAACACAAAAACATGTTTGATTCTTATGCGTTTTTGATAAAACCCATAACATAGGTACTCACACTCCTTCCTCGTAACAGTTGTATGATTAAACATGTAGGTCTCCTCTACACACCTCTCTGTCTGCTTCGACTCCTCCAAATCTGCTTCTCTAGCCTCCAGAGATCGGACTTGCTCCCTGAGAGCAAGGGGCTCTTTGCACCTAAAGCACACATAAGACCTCTCACCAACTGCAAAATAATCATGCATGCGACATTCAGTGCAAAAGACTGGATAGCCCCCATCTTGCTGTTAGAGTGCTGTCTGCATATTAGTTTTAATGATGTGTTTAGCTATTTAAAAAGTTGTTCAGTTATTTAAAGTAGCTAGGGAAATAGGGATGCTTCAACCAATACAAATATACCTAATGGACCCAATATTGAGTTTATTTATTTAACAGGTTTTCTAGACCGTCTTATCCTTAAATCAAAGTGGTTTACATTACAAATTAACATTTCTACAGTACGGTGCATAGCCTTGCCCACTCACCCTTAACCCCAGATACTAAATGCTGGGGTCATATGTGGCCCCAGCATTGAATATCCGGGGATAGCCGCATATGCCAGAAGTCACAGTAGCTAATCGGGCAGCGGCGATATTGCATGCTGCCTGGTTTGCTCCTGCACCTTAAAGATAGGTGAGGGTTTTCCTTGCCTATCTTTTAGGCGCAGGACACTGATGTATTTCCTGATGTTGCTTTTAATTTTACTTTCTTAAAGCTTCATTTTGTGCCCTCCATTTCTACAGCTTCCCTGTCTTCGAAAAAGGTCTGTTTGTTCATTACTACCCTTAAGTATTTAAATGCCTCTATCATATGTCTCCTGCTCCTCCTCTCCTCTAGGGAACACATATTTAGGTTTTCAAGTCTGTTCTTATATGCTTTTGGATGCAGGCTTCCTATCATTTTGGTCACCTTTCTCTGAACTGTTTCAAGTCTTTTTATATCCTTTGCAAGGAACAGTCTCTAAATCTGAACTCAGTACTCCAAGTGAGGCCTCACCAATGACCTGTACAGATGCACTAATATCTGCTGGTTATTTTTCTCTGTATACAGCCTAGAATCCTACTACTACTACTACTGAGCATTTGTTTTGCGCTACAAGACGTACGCAGTGTTGCACAGAAATGTAAGAGACAGTCCCTGCTCATCAGAACTTACAGTCTAGTCAAGACTGACAACACAAGGGAAACTCAAGGAGATCAGGTGAGTCAAGATCCGAAAGTGGCAGAGGTGAGTTTTCAGCCTGGATTTGAAGAGGGTCAGAGAAGGCGCCTTATGGCTTTGGCTACTTCCTTGTCACATAGTTTTTGCCACCTTGAGATCTTTAGACACTATCCCCTGAGATCCCTCTCCTGGTCCGTACATACCAATCTCTTGCCCAATATTGCATACGTACTGCTTCTTTGGGTTCTGCATCCCAAGTACATCACTCTGCATTTCTTTACATTAAATCTCTGCCAAACATTAGACCAGTCGTCTAATTTTTGTAGATCTTTTCTCATGTTGACTACTCTCTCTGAGGTGTGCACTCTATGGCAAATCTTCATGTCATCTGCGAAAAGGCAAGCTCTTCAATTTAACCCTTCACTCACAAAGACATTGAACAGTAGTTGTCGCAGGATGGATCCCTGAGATGCTCCACTACTCACCTCCTTTCTTCAAAGTGAGTTCCATTCACCATTATCCTCTGTAGTCTGTCAGGCAGCCAGTTCTTGATCCATTTCATCACATGGGAACTGTCCCCAGGTTGCACAGTTTATTCACAAGCCATCTATGAGGAATAGTATCAAAGCCTTTGCTGATATCTAAATAGACCACATAAGCAAAGCATTTGATACTGTTCCTCATAGGAGGCTTGTGAATAAACTGTGCAACCTGGGGATAGTTCTCATGTGATGAAATGGATCAAGAACTGGTTGCCTGACAGAGGAGGTTTGTGAATAAATTGAGCAACTTGGGGAGTAAAGGAAAATATCTGTAACAGAATTAAAGCTGCTAACAACTGCCCAACAGAATTCTTCCCGACACTTAGCTTTGTCAAGGGAAGCAGAGCCTATGATGACAATTCCTATTGTGAGTTCAGCATCTTCAGACTACTGTTTTGAAGATGAAATTAAGCAGACTTAGAACACAGAAACACTGAAACAAAGAAATTGATGGTAGTTAAAAAACATACAGCCTATCTAGTCTGCCCATCCATAAGAACTATTACGTTCTACGGTCTCCTTTCCCTCAGCAATCCTCTGTACTTGTCCCTTCTTTCTTGAATTCAGATTGTCTCCACCATCTCCACTGGGAAGCTATTGCATGTATCGACTATCCTTTCTGTAAAGAAATACTTCCTCAGATTACTCCTGAGTTTATCCCCTTTTAACTTCATCCTATGCCCCTTATTCCAGAGCCTCCTCTCAGGCCACCTCCTATGATTTATACCATGGAGGTATTTAAATATCTCTATCATATCACTCCTCCCATTCCTTTCCTTTCAAGTACGCATATTGAGTTCTTTAAGTCTATCCCTATATGGCTTATGATGAAGACTACTGACCATTTTAGTAGCCACCCTCTGGACTGACTCCATCCTGTTTATATCCTTTTGAAGGTGCAGTCTTCAGAACCGAACACAGTACACCAAATTCATCCACACACATCCAACTGATAGCTAAAACCTATCATTTATTTCTCTACAACATCAACAAAATTCACCCATTCCTTTCTGAACACATTACTAAGATACTTATCCACTCCTTAGTCACCTCCCATCTGGAGTATTGTAACCTACTCCTTGCTGGTCTCCCTCTGAATCATCTCTCCTCTTCAATCTGTTCAACACTCTGCTGAGCGGCTAATCTTCCGCTAGCCTCGATATATAACCCCTCTTCTCGAGTCACTTCATTGGCTCCCTATGCATTTCTGCATTCAGTTCAAACTTCTCCTGCTGACCTCACTACCTTTCCTATCTGATCTCTCCCTACACCCCTCCATAGGAACTCTGCTCTTCTGGCAAATTGCTTCTATCTATGCCCTTCTCTTCTATTGCTATCTCCAGACTGCTCCTTTCACCTTGCTGCTCCTTATACCTGGAACAAACTACCTGAGTCTGTATGTCATGCACCTTTTCTGAACTTTTTCAAATACAGGCTGAAAATTCATCTCATTGCTGTCGCTTTCAGCTCTTGACTCACCTGATCTCCTTTGTGTTTCCTTACCATTCCCCCTAGATGTATCCCATGTCTACAACTACTATGTTGTCTGTCTTGATTGTAAGCTCTGATGAGCAGGGACTGTCTTTTACATGTGTCTGTGCAGTACCGCATACATTTTGTAGCACTATACAAATGTTCAGTAAACTGAGAACCCTCCGGCACCTACGTCCTCTCCTCGAGTCCTCAGACTTCCGCTCGGTTGCTCAAGCTCTCATCGTCCCTCATCTGGACTATTCCAACATCATCTTTCATGGTATGTCGAAGCACACTCTCCAGCCACTACAGCTTGCCATGAACACAGCTGCCCGCACAATCCTATCTGCATCCAGATACGACCACATCACTCCTCTCCTGATTCAGCTTCATTGGCTCCCCATAGAATGTTGCCTGACCTACAAAGCACTGCTACTCACTTTTAAAGCCCTGCATAGAATGTCTGCAACCTCGCTCTCAGACCTTATACAATGAACGCCGGAGACTAGGACCAGGAGAACATGCATGATAAACTCTCTCATGACCCCTTCAACAGTAAGAACCTGTACGCAATCAACTAAGAACCACACTTTTTCTCTATTTGCACCAACCCAATGGAATGCCCTACCTCCTATGATACGTGCCATCCTGGATCTTACATCTTTTAGGAAGGCATTGAAGACTTACCTCTTCCAACAAGCCTATAACCATCCACCCTAGATCAGCTGCACAATGTGTGCCAACCTCATACAAATAAACTCCTAACAATACCAACTTAATCCTGTGCTAATATAAATATGCTCCAGCAATATAAATATGTTTCTGGTTATAATTCCTGTAATGTAAATATGTTCATAGTTATACCAACTTGTTGAAAATTGTCGCATGTAACCTGTTTGATATCATCTAGTTATCATGTTATATGGAAACCATGTAATCACTCTGTGGCTCCTCAGTACCTTTCTTCTTTCATTTCTCCATTTCCCCCCTTGTGTACTCCGTTCTTCTTCCCAGTTGCTTCTTGCTATGCCCTTCTTCTCTATTGCCAACTCCAGATTCCGCTCTTTTCACCTTGCTGCTCCTTACACTTGGAATAATCTTCCTTTGTCTATACATCAGTCATCTTCTTTGCCCCTCTTCAAACTCAAGTTAAAAGCTCATCTTTTCGCCTCTGCCTTTGGCTCTTGATTTTGCTGTTCTCCTTCCTTCCCCTCTTTTATTTCACCTTTCTTTCTTCCTCTTACACTTGTTCTTACCTCTTTCCTTTGTCCTGTCTCTCCTGCTCTTGTCTCTTTGCCATTTTTCTTATCTTTTTTCTACTCCTTTTCTTGCTTTGTCTTTTTAGATTGTAAGCTCTTTAGAGCAGGGTCTGTCTTTTTGTGTTTTTCATTGTACAGCGCTGCTTGCACCTGGTAGCACTTTATAAATGCTTAGTAGTAGCAGTAGTAGTAGTTATGTTATATGTAAACCTTTCTCAAATGTTATTTGTAAAAAACGTTCGTATGTTTCATGTAAACCACACTGATCTGTAATAGCGCAGTATATAAAAACAAATAAATAATAGTAGTAGTAGTAATAGTAGTAGTCCAAATGATGTCTCACTAGAAAATTTTAGAAAGACACTATCACCTCCTTTTTCCTGCTTGTCATTCCTTACCCTATGCACTCAAGCACTGGCAAAAACAAAGGAAACAATAATAAACACCATTCATTAAAAGGGAAATACAACATTAGCCACAATTAGCCCACAATTATTAAAACAAAGGGAGGCATCAGGAAAACACTAACATAGAAAAGGATCCATTACATAGCAGTGTGAGACTTATGCATCAGCCGTATGGGAGCCAACAACAACCATGGGATCCTCCCTAGCCACAAGAAACTCCAGTAGCTGATGGGGCTCAAAAAACAAATATATCTTCTCTTTATAGGAAACATGACATCTAGCAGGAAATTTCAACAAAAAAGACCCGCTAATAGAAAGGACCCTGGGTTTCATCCGCAGGAATTCCTTTCTCCTTTAGCTGGGTATCCCTAGCAAGATCGGAGAAAATGCGAACATAAGAGCCCAAAAACTGCTCACTGAAATTTCTATAGTATAAATGAAGAATTAACGATTTATTGGATTCAAGAGCCAGAGTAACAAGGAGAGTGGTGAGAGCCGTGACCAGCTCCAGAGAACTCTCCAAAAACCCAGTAAGGTCTCCGATTTCTACTGGGGCTTGACCAGCAGTTCCCTGATTACCCTGGCCCACATCAAGGTACTGAGCCCTAGTCAAAGGTGGTAGGTCATCCTTAGAGATCTTCAGGGCCTCCTGGAAGTACCTACGAACCATCTCCAAGGGCGAGTGTAGGGAGATCTAGGAAACTTAATCAGTCTCAAATTGTTCTTCTGGACTTGATTGTCAAGATATTCCAATCTCCAAGAAGACACATTCCTATCCTTAATATGGGCACCATGCAACTCCCGGAGCTGCTCACGATCTTCTTCCAGCTGCACCAACTTCCCCACTTGCTCCTGCTAGACTCTGGAACATTCTTGAATATGGGTACTGTCACCACCAGGGGGCAGTTTGCTGCTGATGGTGAAGAAATAGTTGTGCAGACTCGAATGGTAAAGCAAAATGTGGATTTATTCCCCTCCCGGGGTGGATTAATAAACAAGTGAACAGAACACAAGCAGAAACAAAAGTATTCCAATCTTTTGGCAAAAAACACAAAGGACATACAGCAATAACTTCTTGCTTCAAGGTAGGAACTTAAACTGTAGCACACAGGCTTTTGCTCTGTCTAGCGCAGAGATATTCTTTCAGATGAGACTAATGTACAGTCCATTAGGTCAGATACAGATGAGGATTCACTGAGAGAGTCCACTAACATGGGTTCCTCCTCACGTTCCAAACCCTTTTGGTTAAAATATGCTTGGACATTTCCCTTTGGCAAGCCCTCACGATAAGTTTCTCTGTTGCTATCTTCTGTTTGGGATAGAGGAACTCTCTGTCCCCTCTTGTTAACAGACTTTAGCTTGTAAGGCTTCATTTGGGGTTTAAAGCTTACTGCCAGCTCCTCTTCTGACATATACACGTCTTCTGGCCAGTCTCTAAGCTTTTCTGACGGCTGTGAATGCTCTCTATTCAGGTAGTTAGGTTGGGAGTAGCTGCCCTGCCCCCACCTCTGGCTTCCTGTGTAAGGTTGCTCTGCATTCACTCTACAAACACTTTTATTCCTTTTAACTTTCAATGGCTCACATTCATTCCCCAAGTCCCAGCTTCTTGTTACATACTTTTTAGCTACTGGCTTGCAGTTCCTCTGGTTAGGACGTAGCTTCCATGCTGCCGTGTCTCTGCAATCAACAGGAGCTGCCCAGCTGGCTTCTGCTCTAGCAAGCTGCTTCCTCCTAGTGGATTCTGGGTATCTCTGAGGTTGAACGCTTCCTGGTTCAGACTCTGAGTCACTTCCTATACTGAAGTGAGAGACTCTTCCTGGTTCCTCTCTGGTAACTGCTGTAGGTAAGACAGGCTGTCTTCTCTTCCTACAGTGCTCACCTTGTCCCAGGTTTCTCCCTCTCAGGGTTTGTTCCAAATCTGAGCTCTCTGACAATTCCTCTCCTCCTGGCAACTCTTTGGAGGTGTCGTCCTTGTAATGCTTCCCCCTTGTGTTCCCTGCACTATCCTTATAAGGGCTGTGCATACTTCCCCTTACCAGGTGTGTGCTATCAGGAATTAGGGCGTTTCTCCTTACTACACGTTTCTCCAGACCTCGTGGCTGCCTTTGTTGTTGTTGCCACTGACAACAGCTATCCACCTGGTCTGTTCTCCTGTCAGCTTTTGAACTGACATGCTGCGTGTTTTGTATTTTAACAGTGGAAATTGGGGCTTCTTCATCACATATCCCCCCCCTTAAAACCTTACGTGTTGCTGACGTTTCCGTCTGACAGCACGTAAGCCGAAGGTGACTAACCCTTCGCCTTTCTCTTTTGACCAGCTGTACTGACGCCGATCGTTCCTGCCAGGGTTTTAATAAATTCAAGTGGTATACCTGTTGACGCCCCCCTTCGTGCTCAACTTTATAGGAGACTGGGCCTACTCTAGCTACCACTTTGCAGGGTCCCTTCCACCTAGATTCAAATTTTGGACCTACAGCAGGCACTAGGACCAATACCTTGTCTCCTATGCTTAATTGCCGTTCTTTGGACCTCCGGTCATAATACCGTTTTTGCCGGCTTTGGCTCGCCTGTAAATTTTCCATGGAAACCCGGGAAGTCCTTTCTAGGCGGTTCCTAAGATCCCTGAGAAACTGGGGAACCCCCACTTCCTCTGCCTCCGGCTCGCTCCATTGCTCTCTCAGGATATCCAAGATCCCCCTTGGAGCTCGGCCAAATAATAGCTCGTAGGGCGATGCCCCTAATGATGCCTGCCTACGCTCTCGGCAAGCGTACAATACAAAGGGAAGTAAATTATCCCACTCCCCCATCTGTCCCTCCAGTCCGCGTCGCAACATCTGTTTAATTGACTGGTTTAGCCTTTCCACCAGTCCGTTCGACTGTGGGTGATAGGCGGAGGTCCGGACGTGCCTTATCCCAAAGGCATCCCACACTAAGGCCAAGTACTTTGAGGTAAAGTTGCTTCCTTGGTCCGTTAGGACCTCTTGTGGGAAACCTATTTCGCAAAATAATTTTATTATTTCTAAGGACATCGACCTAGTAGAAATATTCCGTAGCGGAATGGCCCACGGAAACCTAGTGGCAACGTCTACAATTACCAATAGATATTGGAAGCCCCTTGGCGTCCTAACTAAGGGTCCTACAATGTCCATAGCCAGGCGTCGGACTGGCGTGGCAATAATGGGTGGACTAATCATTGGCACCGGTTTCGGCTTTATGGCAGTGACCTTCTGGCACGCGGGACAAGACTGGCAGTAGCGGGTGGTCTCCTTAAAGACGCCCGGCCAGTAAAAGCGGGCCAGTATTTGGTCTATTGTGCCTTGTATGCCCTTGTGGCTACCCACAGGGTGGTCGTGTGCCAATCGCATTACTATTGTCTTAAAGGTTGCTGGTACCACTACCTGCTTGCGGATGGCCCCTGTATACGGGTCCGTACTTTCCCGGTATAACAGCTCACCCTCTAGGAAAAATCTAGGCAAGATGGCTCTACCCTCTTGAGCAAACTCAAAAGCTCTTTTTAGGGCAGGATCTGCCCTCTGCTCCTTTGGGAAGGAAGGGAACTTCTGGACTAATTCAGCAGGGACCCAGGGCAAATCCTCCCCTGCTACCAGCTCTGCCCTCCCTTGGGACCTATTTCTTTGCTCCCGACGTCTCTCTGCCCTTCCCTTTCTTTCCTTAGAAGGAAGGTTTATTAGATCGTCATGTGTGGGGAGTATATCTACTAGCTCCTCTCCCTGGCCTTCCTCTGCATCTGGAGTTTCTTCCTCCTCAGCGGAACCTACCCCTATCTCTGAGACTTTGGCCTGGGATCTAGTGGAAACTAAAGTAGTTTTCTTACCTAGGCTCTCTTTAAGACCTCGGTTGAACGGTGGCCAATCACGGCCTAAAACAAGCTCATACGGGAGATGAGGAATTACAGCCATCTGTATCTTCTCCCGAGTATTCATCCCTATCACAGACACTCCATACCGTGGGTAAAATACAGACGTACCATGCACACATCTTACTTTAATTTTGTCCCTCGCTTGCTTTTGTGAAAAAGGGTTACGGGCGGTAATGGTCTCCCACAATTCACGAGAAACCATGCTTTGGCTAGCTCCAGAATCCAAGAGCGCCAAAGCTTTTACCCCTTCAATCTGGACCTCTACCTGAATGCCCTTCTCTAGGGGGTTCTGTCCTCCCACTACTAGAGCACTACGTTCAGTACACTTTTTGTACCCATGTCCAGGCTGACCACAGTTAAAACATTTCCTTTGAATCATTTTCACCCTATTGTTACCAGACATCTTAACATTACATGCAGTATCACCATATGCATTGCTTTTAAAAGACTTTCTCACACCATGCATTCTATCAATGCCAGCCATTTTTAAAATACCGCCTCCGGAGGTACTGGCTAATTCAGCCTCAAAATAGTTCTCCGTAAGGATGGCTGCGTCATTCGTAGAATTGCATTTTTGTAGCAATATAAATGCCTTTATTTCTTGTGGAATGGCTTCCAAATACTGTTCCAGGAGGACGGTATCAAACAAAGACTCGACCGTCGCCCTTTCTGGAACGAGCCATTTGGTCGCTAGACCTTTTAGTCATTGTAACAAGGCTTTAGGCGTTTCCTTATCCAGGAGTTTGGCCTCTCTAAAGAGCCTTCTGTAGTGCATGGGCGTTAAACCCAGCCTATCTCTAATAGCCATCTTCACGTCGGGGTAACTGGAAGACAGATCAACGGGCATTGTTTTGTATGCGGCGAGCGCCTCACCAGACAAAGTCATGGCAAATCTTACTGCCCACTGATCAGTCGGCCATTTAGCCGCTGCTGCTATTCGCTCGAACGCGTCAGCAAAGTCATCAAAACTATCGTATGACTTTAATTGTCCCAATGACAGAGCATTGTATTCATGTAGTCCTACCGCCCTCGGTCCTGCAGACTCAACCTCGGCTGCGGTAGCAGTTTTCTTTATCAGAGTCTCCAGCAACTCTAGTAGCGGCTGCTGCTGCTCAGTCATTGCATGTATCATTCTCTCTTGGCTTTGCCGGGCCAGTTCTCCTTGTGCTTTCCACTGGACCTCCATCCAGTCTTTCATTTGCTGGGGATCCATCTTTACGCACCTGTGAAGAAACAAAAGACAAGCCCACCAAGTGCGGCACCAAACAAAGTGTTTCCACTATAGGTAACTTTTTTTTTTTTTTTTCAGCTATTCCTCTTGCTGCTCCTACCACCACAGCTCCCCCTTTCTCAGATCCAAATCACCCGTGCCCTCCTACCTTTACCTCAGCACGGTGAAGGATCGTGCGTTGAGAAAGCTGTAGGCTTGCTGCACTCCAGGTCAGGAATTTTTGAAAAAAAAATCTGCTCCGGCTTTTTCTTTCTTTTTCTCCGGCGGCAAACTTTTCCTCCTTCAGCAAGGTAAATCCTATGTGTGTCTTCGGTGCTGTGTTTTTCATCCACTTGAAAAATCCGAAGAACTACGCCACTTTATGTCACCACCAGGGGGCAGTTTGCTGCTGATGGTGAAGAAATAGTTGTGCAGACTCGAATGGTAAAGCAAAATGTGGATTTATTCCCCTCCCGGGGTGGATTAATAAACAAGTGAACAGAACATAAGCAGAAACAAAAGTATTCCAATCTTTTGGCAAAAAACACAAAGGACATACAGCAATAACTTCTTGCTTCAAGGTAGGAACTTAAACTGTAGCACACAGGCTTTTGCTCTGTCTAGCGCAGAGATATTCTTTCAGATGAGACTAATGTACAGTCCATTAGGTCAGATACAGATGAGGATTCACTGAGAGAGTCCACTAACATGGGTTCCTCCTCACGTTCCAAACCCTCTTGGTTAAAATATGCTTGGACATTTCCCTTTGGCAAGCCCTCACGATAAGTTTCTCTGTTGCTATCTTCTGTTTGGGATAGAGGAACTCTCTGTCCCCTCTTGTTAACAGACTTTAGCTTGTAAGGCTTCCTTTGGGGTTTAAAGCTTACTGCCAGCTCCTCTTCTGACATATACACGTCTTCTGGCCAGTCTCTAAGCTTTTCTGACGGCTGTGAATGCTCTCTATTCAGGTAGTTAGGTTGGGAGTAGCTGCCCTGCCCCCACCTCTGGCTTCCTGTGTAAGGTTGCTCTGCATTCACTCTACAAACACTTTTATTCCTTTAACTTTCAATGGCTCACATTCATTCCCCAAGTCCCAGCTTCTTGTTACATACTTTTTAGCTACTGGCTTGCAGTTCCTCTGGTTAGGACGTAGCTTCCATGCTGCCATGTCTCTGCAATCAACAGGAGCTGCCCAGCTGGCTTCTGCTCTAGCAAGCTGCTTCCTCCTAGTGGATTCTGGGTATCTCTGAGGTTGAACGCTTCCTGGTTCAGACTCTGAGTCACTTCCTATACTGAAGTGAGAGACTCTTCCTGGTTCCTCTCTGGTAACTGCTGTAGGTAAGACAGGCTGTCTTCTCTTCCTACAGTGCTCACCTTGTCCCAGGTTTCTCCCTCTCAGGGTTTGTTCCAAATCTGAGCTCTCTGACAATTCCTCTCCTCCTGGCAACTCTTTGGAGGTGTCGTCCTTGTAATGCTTCCCCCTTGTGTTCCCTGCACTATCCTTATAAGGGCTGTGCATACTTCCCCTTACCAGGTGTGTGCTATCAGGAATTAGGGCGTTTCTCCTTACTACACGTTTCTCCAGACCTCGTGGCTGCCTTTGTTGTTGTTGCCACTGACAACAGCTATCCACCTGGTCTGTTCTCCTGTCAGCTTTTGAACTGACATGCTGCGTGTTTTGTATTTTAACAGTGGAAATTGGGGCTTCTTCATCACAGTACGTAAGGAATCAGTCTCAGTACTTACAAAAGTCGAAATAGCCACAAGAGATGAATTCATAGTGGAAATAGCATCCCATAGCAACTCCAACGTAACTTTCTGGGGCTTCACCAACCCACCAGCATCAGCGATGGACACCAAAGTGCAGCCAGACTGGGTTGGGCTATCCTCTAAAGAAGAAACAGCCTCCACTCTCAATCCCACTCCTGGCGGCAAAGGGAAGTGAGAATAGCCAGCCACGGAGCCCTCTTCACTCCCTCGCACCGGCATGCTAGTTTTCACACCATCGGAAAGCGTTCCAGAGGCTGATGCAACACTTCTGAGGCATGGCGGGGGGAGGGGGGCCCACTGTTCAGGGGAAAGCAACACCCCTGATATGTTCAGTTCCAGACTGAACGCCGGACCTGCCGAAGATGCCGCTCCAATTCCCGGGATAGCAAAGCCACACATCAGAAGAGATCTCTGCCCGACGGAGCTGGTAAGAGCCTCACCTGAGGGTAGGGAGGCTTGCTTGCATTTCCTTCTCCCCATTCCTCATACAGAAGGTGCAAAACCGCTGGAACAGGACACTTCTGAAGAGGCCAGCTCACCCGGAACTATACACCACCACCATCTTGCCCCCTAACCCCCATATTTAATGTCATAAGAACATAAGAACATAAGATATGCCATACTGGGTCAGACCAAGGTCCATCAAGCCCAGTATTCTGTTTCCAACAGTGGCCAATCTAGGTCATATGTACCTAGCAGTTTCCCCAAGAGACACAAGTTCCACAATGCTTGTACTGGGTCAAGCATTGATATCTTTGGTCACTTCTTAATAATGGTTTATGGACCTTTCCTCCAGGAACAAACCTTTTTTAAACCCAGCTACACTAACAGCCTTTACTACATCCTCCGGTAACAAATTCCAGAGTTTGATTACACGTTGAGTGAAAAAATATTTTCTTTTATTAGTCTTAAATAGTTTACCCTGTAGCTTCATTGCATGTCCCCTAGTCTTTCTATATTCTGATAAGGTAAACAATCGATCTACGTTTACCCGTTCCACTCCGTTCATTAATTTATAGACTTCTATCATATCTCCCCTCAGCCGTCTCTTTTCCAGGTTAAAGAGCCCTAACCTTTTTAGCCTTTCTTCATAGGAGTATCCTTCCATCCCCTTTACCATTTTGGTGGCTCTTCTCTGTACCTTTTCTAAAATCGCTATATCCTTTTTAAGATACGGCGACCAGAATTGCACACAATATTCAAGGTGCGGTCTCACCATGGAACGATATAGAGGCATTATAATATCTTTTGTTTTATTTTCCATTCCTTTCCTTATCATACCTAGCATTCTATTTGCTCTCTTGGCCGCCGCTGCACACTGGGCCGAGGGTTTTAACATGGTATCCACAATGACGCCTAAATCTTTTTCCTGGGTGGTGGTTCCTAATGTGGAACCTTGCATCGTGTAACCATAGTTTGGGTTGTTCTTCCCTAGGTGCATAACCTTGCACTTGCCCACATTAAATTTCATCTGCCATTTTGATGCCCAGTCTTCCAATTTATCAAGATCCTCTTGCAATTTTTCACAATCCTCTTGGGTTTTAACAACTTTAAATAGTTTTGTGTCATCTGCAAATTTGATAACCTCACTCGTTATTCCACTTTCCAGGTCATTTATGAATATGTCAAAAAGGAGCGGACCCAGCACAGATCCCTGGGGTACACCACTATTCACCTTTCTCCATTGGGAAAATTGGCCATTTAGCCCTACCCTCTGCTTTCTATCTTTTAACCAGTTCCTGAACCACAATAGTACACTGCCTCCTATCCCATGACTCTTTAGTTTTGCCAAAAGTCTCTGATGAGGGACCTTGTCAAAGGCTTTCTGAAAGTCCAGATACACAATATCAACTGACTCACCTTTGTCCACGTGTTTATTCACTCCTTCAAAAACATAACAGATTAGTAAGACAAGATCTTCCTTGTCTAAAGCCATGTTGGCTGTCTCCCATTAGGTTGTGACTATCTACATGCTGAGTAATTTTATTCTTTATGATGGTTTCTACCATTTTTCCAGGTACTGACGTCAGGCTCACCGGTCTGTAGTTTCCCGGATCACCCCTGGAACCCTTTTTAAAAAGTGGTGTTACATTGGCGATCCTCCAATCTTCAGGTATTAGAGATGATTTTAATGATAGTTCACAGATTACTGATAGCAGTTCTGCAATCTCATATTTCAGTTCTTTCAACACCCTTGGATGTATACCATCCGGCCCAGGTGATTTGCTACTCTTCAGTTTATCTAATAGTTGTAAGACATCTTCCCGATGTATCGATATTTCCTTCAATTCTTCTGCACCTTTAAATACCACTTCAGTCATGGGTAACATCCCTACATCTTCCTCAGTAAAGACCGAAGCAAAGAATTCATTCAGTCTCTCCGCTAGCGCCTTGTCGCCTCTTAGTGCTCCTTTAACCCCTTTATCATCTAATGGACCAACTGACTCTCTCACAGGTTTTTTGCTACGAATGTACTTGAAAAGGTCTTTATTTCGCGTTTTTGCTTCCGCAGCAAGCTTCTTCTCAAATACTCTCTTTGCCTGCCTTATCAATGCCTTGTATTTGACTTGCCAGTGCTTGTGCTGTTTCCAGGTTTCGTCGTTTGGCTCTTTTTTCCATTTCCTGAAAGATGCTTTTTTGGCAACAACAGCCTCTCTGACCTCACCTTTAAACCATGCTGGCAGTTTTTTGGACTTCCTTCCACGTTTCTTAAAGCGTGGAATACAGCTGGTCTGGGATTCCAAGATAGTATTTTTCAACAACACCCAAGCTTGATGTGCGTCTTTAAACTTCGCAACTGCTCCTTTTAGTTTTTTCTTAACTGTTTTCCTCATTTTATCATAATCTCCCTTTCAAAAGTTAAAAGGTAGTACTGTGGATTTCCTTACTATCCCTCCTCCACTAATTAAATCAAAGGCGATCATGCTATGATCACTATTGCCAAGTGGCCCCAACACCCTTATCTCTTGCACTAGATCTGGTGTTCCACTAAGGACTAGGTCTAATATGGCTTCCTCTCTGCTCGGTTCATGAACCAGCTACTGCAAGAAGCAGTCATTTATTTCATCTAGGAACTTTATCTCCCTAGCATGTCCTGACGTGACACTGACCCAGTCGATACCGGAGTAATTGAAATCACCCATTATTATTACTGCGCTGTAACTTTTGTTAGCTTCCTTGATTTCTTTGAGCATTTCATCATCCATTTGGTCATTCTGGCCAGGTGCTCGATAGTACACCCCCACTGCCATCGCCTTCCCCCTTTTATATAGAATTTCAATCCATATAGATTCTACAGCAGATTTTGTTTCCTGCAAAACTTTAATCCTTTCTGAGTCAATGCCCTCTCTAACATAGAGCGCAACCCCTCCACCAATTTGATCAGCTCTATCATTACGATATAGTTTGTACCCAGGTATCACAGTGTCCCACTGGTTGTCCTCCTTCCACCATGTCTCTGATATTCCAATCATATCTAACCTTTCATTTAGTGCTATATATTCTAACTCTCCCATCTTATTCTTTAGACTTCTAGCATTTGCATACAAGCATTTTAGAGAATGTATTTTATTCATGTTAATTTGGCTATTGTTAGACATGGGTAAATTGGGATCTTTAAGCTCTGTCTGCTCCATACTTGAGGGCATTTGGGCTACTTTACTCTTTTGTGGAACCTCTCTGCTTTTGGTAGTATCCTTCAAGGATACATTCTTCCGAACCATCCGCTCTTGGGCGACTGTCGGCTTTCCCCTAATATCTAGTTTAAAAGCTGCTCTATCTCCTTTTTAAAGGTTAATGCCAGCAGCCTGGTTCCATTCCGGTTAAGGTGAAGCCCATCCCTTCGGAAGAGCCCCTCCTTTCCCCAGAATGTTCCCCAGTTCCTAACAAATCCAAAACCCTCATCTCTGCACCATTGTCTCATCCACGCATTGAGACTCCGGAGCTCTGCCTGCCTTTTGGGTCCTGTGCGTGGAACAGGAAGCATTTCGGAGAATGCTACCCTGGAAGTTCTGGATTTCAACTTCCTACCTAAAAGCCTAAATTATGCCTCCAGAACCTCCCTACCACATTTTCCTATGTCATTGGTACCGACATGTACCAAGACAGCAGACTCCTCCCCAGCACTATTTAAGACCTTATCTAGGTGGCGCGTGAGGTCCGCTACCTTCGCACCAGGTAGGCATGTTACCAGGTGATCCTCACGTCCACCAGCCACCCAGCTATCTACATGCCTAATGATCGAATCACCACCTATAACGACTGTCCTAACCCTTCCCTCATGGGCACATGGCCCTGGAGAAACTTTCACGGTGCGAGAGGGTTTTACATCACCTGGAGGACAGGTCCTAGTTACAGGATCACTTCCTGCCACACCAGGGTGATGCTCTCCTGTTAGATGACCTCTCTCCTCCATGGCAACAGGGGTGCTGCCAGACTGGAGGTGGGACTTCAGGACTATATCCCTGTAGGTCTCGTCTATGTACCTCTCTGTCTGTCTTATGTTTTCCAAGTCTGCTACTTTAGCGTCTAGAGAACAGACTTGTTCCCTGAGAGAAAAGAGCTCCTTGCACCTAGTGCACACGTAAGACCTCTCACCAACTGGGGGAATATCAAACATGTGACACTCAATGCAAAAGACTGGAAAGCCCCCATCCCGCTGCTGGACTGCTGTCTGCATCTTAGTTTTAAGTTTGTGTCTAGATCTTTAAGTTCTTACTTACTAGGGGTTGCTATGGGTATTTATACCAATAAAACTGTACCTAATACGTTTAATATACATTGTTCACCTGAAGCTTAATTAATCTCAGGTCCTTAGTGTATGACTGATTTGGGTAATGAGCTTCACCTGAAAGCACCTCCTGTCCTTTAAGATGTGTAAGTACCTATAAAGCTACGATTATCCCAGGGGAGGGAGGGAAATAACACTTATTAAAAGAGGGCTGCTACACAGTACCCTGTCTTGTGCTGCTGAGGTAAGCTAAATTCTGATTTGATTTAAATTATAGCTCTTAGCTGCTGCTAGGCTCTAACTTCCTATGAAATTTAAACTACAAGCTCTCTGCTGGGTACTAAATTTAACCAGAAAGCTCTCTTCTGTGTGTTAAATTTAAACTAAAAGTACTTTGCTGTTACTTGGCCCTGAGTGACTATTAAATTTAAACTACAAGCTCTCTGCTGGGTATGAAATGTAACCAGAAAGCTCTCCTCTGTGTTTTAAATTCAAACTTTAATTGCTGCTACTAGGCCCCAACTGATCCAACAAAAAACAGTGGATTCACAGATTAAGTAGCTTTAATACAAAGAATTCTTTTTAGAAAATTACCAGAAGTATATACTCACAGTTGCAGATTTCTCTCCAGAAGTAACAGTCCCCCCTTTCTAGTCCTTCATGTCAAGTTTTCTTGCCCATGTTCTATATAAAACAACTCTCTTGAGATTGTATACTGTTGTTCTATGTAAACTGCATTGGATTAAAGGCAGTATATAAAAATCTGTTAAATAAATAAATAAAAGTAAATAAATCTTTTCAAACAGACAAAGAAATCAGATTTGTCTGAACAGATCTGCTTCTAGTAAACACATGCTGTTTTGGATCCTCTAATCCCCTAGATTCCAGAAACCACACTATCCATTGTTTTAGCAGCGTTTCCATTCATTTACTTACCACAGAGGTCAGACTATCTGGTCTGCAGTTCTTAACCTCTTCCTTATTTCTGCTTTTGTAGACAGGAATGACATTCACCCATCTTCAGTCCTCCAGGATCATTCCTGACTCTAAAGAATCACTGAAAAGATCAGCCAGTGGAGCTGCTGTACTTCCCTAAGTACCTTCAGAGCCCTCCAATGAATCCCATCCAGTCCTATCTCTTGGTGTGCTTTTAGTTTTGCTAGCTCCCTACAGTCTTCTGAAAATTGTTTAAGGTCTTCCTCGCTTACATTCCTATTTGTGTTTGTTTTCTGAGTTCTCATTCCTGGTCCTTCATCTGTGAATACAGAACAATTGTTAAAGCAATTCTGCTTTATCCTCATCAGCCTCTACATATTCCTCCCCTTCAACCTCAAGTAGTACAATGGCACTGTTGCACTTCCTGCTATCACTAGTATACACTAAAAAAAAGTCTTGTCCCCATGTTTTACTGTATTGTTACTTGTTCTTCCATTCTCATCTTTGCTTTCCTGATTATTTAACCAGCACTCTTTAACTTCTTCAGATATTGTGGGGTTTTCCCCTCTTCCTTGATCTCTCATAGTTTAGGAAAGACCTCTTTTTTTTTACCTTTTCAGCTACTTCTTTTGAAATCCATAGTGGCCTCCTTTTCCTCTAACTTTTATTTATTTTCCTAACAAAAAGGTTTGTTGTCCTTAAAATATCTCCTTTCAGTTTTGCCCATTGTTGCTCTGCTTTCCCCAGATGTTCTTTTGATGTATTGTCCCATCTTGATGAAGTAAATTTTTCTGAAGCCTAGGACCCTCACTTTTGAATGAACCAAGTCCACCCTAGTCCTAATATTGAATCACATCATCCAGTGATCACTGGCATCAGATGATCACTCACTGCATCAGAAACAGACTCCCAGTTTGTAAACACCAAGTCCAGTATCATCACCTTCCATGTGGGTTCCGTTACCAGTTGCTGGAACAATTCTCCTTGTAGAGAATCCAGGATCTCCCTATTTCTAGATGACATTACAGCCAGAATATCGCAGACTTCTGGGAAATTGACATCTCCTATCAATAGATTTGTAGTGAATTTGCCAAACGTGAAAATATAACAGGTAGTGGAGGTGAGTGGGGAGGAATCCAAGGGTACCATGATGGGAGCTGTTGGGGTTAGCAGAGGATGGGATAAGATTGGATTGGGATTGAATATAGTCAGGAAGCTGAGGAGTAGATGGACTTCATGTCTGTTCCTCCAAAAATTATTGCTGAGATCGTGCAAAAGATTAAGTCAATAGTTTTTGTACTAGATCCTTCTGCGCTCATCATTCATGTGGGAGGTCTGAAATTTGGTTGGCCTATGGTTTTAGGTACATAAGTTAAAATTGAATGTTACAAAGACTGAGGGACTGTAGGTAGGTTCAGGTGAGTTGTGACTGGGCCACATTTTCATTTGGGGGATTCAGATCCCAGTTAAATTTTTGGATTGAGGTTCACAGATCACATTTCTCGAATAGTTCAGTGCTCTTTCAGGTGCCTTCAGTTTCTCAGAGAATTGTGGTCCCATCTAATACATCCATCATCAATTTGTTGACAGTGGCACAAGAATGTTTGCTGTCATTTCTGGATTTCTATAATTCAGTGCATGTAAAGATAATACAGATGGATATTCACTGTCTCCAGTTACATTATAATAGAATACTGCCACAAGGGTTGGTGGTAGTTTGAAATATAGAGATTAAGTAATCTCATTGCTAGAGGAGTTGCACTGATTGTCAGTTAAATCTAGGATAAATTTTAAGATCCTGATATTGCTCTTTAAGATTAGGTTAGGATACAGACCGAGGCACTTGCAGGCGAAGGTGTCAAACAATGTGATCACAAAGAAGATTTATTTGTGTGTACCACTGATGAAGGATATTGGGTTGAAACATGTGAGAGAGAGAGCCTTTTCCACTATAGTTCCATTGAACACCTGCTGACGTTGGAAAAAAGATTATTTCAAGTTCAGGAAAAGACTAAAGACATTCTGATTTAGTCAAGTGTATCCTTAAGTGACCTTTATAGCTTGTTTGGGGGCTCTGGACAGGAACTTGCTCAGATAGGTAGTGAGGAGTGTCGTGGTGCAAAATTGTGATATGAATGTGTTTATAATATTGTTTTACCATATTTGAACCATAGCAAAGAATTTCACAACGCAAGGATATACAAATGGGAAAAAAGCAAGGGTATACAAAGGAAAAAAATAAATACAGTACATAATAAAACCCTTTATGCTTGTAAAAGAGAAAGAGGCTTAGAGTGGAACAATGCGAGCAATTTTGATTACACAGAAGTACATGCATTCTTTCTATTTTTTATTTTATTTTTATTTGTTTTCAAACCATACAATCTCAAGACAAACACCCCTAACAAAAGGGGACATAGATTTCTGCCTACACATCTTATAGAAGATGATCCCAGCACCACCCACCTCGCCCGTCAAAACCAAACGTTGCCTAGATCAATATAGAGGCTGACTCACTTCACACATATACTTCTCACTTACACACCAATTAAGTAAAATTATATCCACTCCCTCCCCCTTCAACCATTCCCAAAATTCAAGTCTCCTCCGCTGCCTGATTCCCAGGACTCCGTGCTTTTTTCGCAAGCAGGTAAGTCTGAGCATTAAGTAATATAATTGCTCTTATGCTTAAGAAAACCTTCTGTGCTCAGCAGGTTGGTCTGTTTCTAATGTAAAGCAGTATCCCCCTGAACCGCCATCCCAAAATATTTAAAGACGTCTCTATCCCCCTTCCCCAGATCTAGAGGATGTAGATGAAGCACCAACAATTTAGGGTCCTGTAGTACTGCCTGTGAGAGGATGTCCTCAACTACCCTAATACACTGCTCCCAAAAAGCTGTCACCCTCAGGCAGGTCTACCACATATGAAAATAAGTGCCCAATTTTCCACCCTCCCCACCAACATCTCAGATTAATGAGTATTAGCCACTCTCACCAGCATAAGATAATGCTTATATGGGACCTTATACAGAGTTGCCAAGCTACCTAATGGAGCAAGTTATTTTCCAGTTCTGGTTTTAAATTTGCATTGTAATGCAGTATGGTATTTGTAGTCCTTGATTTTATTTATTTATTTATCTATTTTCTTCTATACCGCCGCTTCCAGAGATCAAGGGCGTTTTACATGGAACAGTTAACAATTTTGTATACTTCTGTATACATTTACATTGAACAGTAATTCTAACTTTGTACAGGTAATAAAGCATACAACTGTCAAAACTATTTACATTGGCTATTTACAAAAGGCTATAAACAATGTGTTACAGGGTGTAGTAGACATTGGGCATGTGTGTTATTGGAATTTATTTCCTTTTCATCGTGCAGTAGTGTGGACAGGTGTGAGGGGGCAAGGTCATTTAGGAGTTTGAAAGTTGTTAGGAGAATTTTATATCTGATTCGGCTATTTATAGGAAGCCAGTGTAATTCCAGCAGTATTGGGGTTACATGGTCTGTTAGGCGAGCTTTAGCAATTACCTTGGCACAGATGTTCTGGGCTCTTTGTAACAGATATTCATTTTTTTGTGGAAGGCCAATAAGGAGACTATTACAATAGTCGAAGTGTGGGGTGATGAGTGTACTGATTACAGATCTAAAGTCATGTGTGTCAAGGAGAGGTCTTAGGTGTTGTATGGTTTTAAGTTTGTAGAATATGGTTCTTACTGTCTGTTTTATGTGAGGTAACATGGTGAGTGTGTAGTCTATTACTACTCCTAGGTACTTTACCTCTTTTCTAACAGGTATGGTTGTTTTGTTGATTGTGATTGTTGTTGGGTAAGTGTCGTCAGTAACAGGTTTTCTTGTTACAAACATTGCTTCAGTTTTTTTTTTTTTTTTTAATTTAAAAGTTTTTATTAGCACTCAACATAACAAGCAATACAGAACATACTTCGGGGACCCCCCCCCCCCCGACACAAAAACACAAAGCAAAAAAAACATTCTGTACAGTGTCATCGGCATGTGGGGTAGAACCCCGCCCATAGTGCTACTCCATTTTCTGTTATCCATCCCCCATACTCTGTTTTGCACTTCATACATTGTATCTTGTACATTTTATACATTCTACAGTTTATACAGGCAAAGATTCGTCTATTGTGGACCATACAAGCATAGAGACCACAGACTACACATTAACCGTAATAATAAGAGACCCCCCCCCCCCCCAAATAATATCCACCCCCCTCTACTCCCGCTAGCCCTAGACCTCCCAACCCAAACCTCCCTCCCTCCCGTAAAGCAGAAGATCCCCTTCCCCACCATACAAGCAGCGGTGAGCTGACAACTAGTAACCACGGCAATCTTAACCCGAGGTGCAGAAGTGCAGAGGTGCATACAGGAAACAGCCTACCCGACACCCCACAGGTGGAGGGACAGGGAGTATATACTACAACCCTGACCATGATTTTATACTAACCCCCCCCCCCCCTACTGCCTTCCAATGCTCATATCGTTCCCACACCTTATTGTACCTGTGGACAGTATGTTTGTGATGAGCTTCTATTGCACAATACCCCCTAAGCTGCTCTATACGCCCCACCACCTCCGCTATTGGGGGAACATCCTGTTTCTTCCACCATTGCAGCAGACCCATCCTCCCGGCAATAACACAGTACCCCTGTAGTCTATTCAATTCTCTCCCCCCCCTCCCAGCACACCTTCATTCAGAATCACCACACTAGGGGTAAAACCCACCTGCACCCCTGTAATGGCTGCCGTAAGGCTTTCCACCTCCCGCCAATAATCCCGAACTATCGTACATCCCCACAGCATATGCAGCAAATCACCTCTATCCCCACACCCTTTCCAGCATCTATCCGAACTCGCCGGGTAAAGGGCGTGCAGCCACACCGGTGTCCAGTACATTCTGAACCGTAGCTTATAGCTGTTTTCCAGCATAGCTGTTCCCGGAGCCAATTTATGGGTTCTGATATAAATTCTTTCCCACCGCTCAACATCCCATTGCCCCCCCAGCTCCTCCTCCCATTGCAACTGACCCCTTATAGGGCCCTGTTGATATTCCCCCAAAAGTTTGTATAACTTTGAAATAATCCGAGTGGGCATCCCGGCACTCCCCATCATCTCCTCAAACTGCGTGCGCTTCGCCATCCAATCCTGCTTCACCTCCCGCTGCTGAAGCCGATACCACAGACTTACATAGGCAAATCTATCGGACTCCTCCAAACCATATTGCCGTTGCAGCACCTCAAATCCCCGAATGTGCCCCCCTTCCTCCACCAATTGACCCACTTTCCGTAATCCTTTCGCCCCCCACCTCCGAAAAATCCCTGCTGCCTCACCCATCCTGCCCGTCATTAAAGTCTGAAGTGGAGTTTCGCGGGAGACTTGTTTCCCTTCTAGCAAAAACCGCTTCCATTTCACCCAAACCTGTCTTGTTAATTCGCGATAGGGATTTCCCATCCCCTTTCTCCGTCCCCCCCCCTCCAGGGTCCCATATCCATGCCCCCACCACTGCCCCCTCCCCTTCCTCCATCTCCACCCAGCCAGGTCTCTCCACCCCCTCCTTCCAAGCAAACAGCGCCCGAAGTTGCGCCGCTTCATAATATCGGAGCAACGACGGGACTCCCAATCCCCCCTCTGCTTTTAACCTATACATGGTTGCCCTGGCGACTTTCGGGCGCTTACCATCCCAAATAAATTGCAGCAGGAGATTTTGCATCCGATCTATTTCTTTTCTAACCAGCCTACACGGCAGAGACATATACACAAATAATAACCGTGGGAGTACATTCATTTTTACCACCGCAATGCGGCCCAGCCAAGACAAATACAACCCCCGCCACCGGGATAGATCCTGCCGGACAGTCTCAATCAAACCTTGATAGTTCCATTGCTTAAGCCGAACAAGAGGGGTCCCTAACTGGATCCCCAAATACCGAAATCTCCCCTCCACCCACCGAAACTTAAAGTGGTGTCGGAGGCTCTCTTCCACCCTGGGCGTCAAATTAAATCCCAACAATTCCGTCTTCCCTTGATTCATTTTATATCCCGCGAGGCGGCTGTACCTGTGTATAGCCGTCAAGAGCACCGGTAGAGTTGTAAGGGGCTGGGTCAGGGTGAAGACAACATCATCTGCAAACAGCCCAATCTTTTCTTCCCTCCCACCAATCGTCACGCCTTTAATATCCGTCACCCGTCTGATATAGGCTGCCAGCGGCTCTATAGCCAGTGCAAACAAGAGGGGTGACAAGGGACATCCCTGTCGAGTACCTCTATGGAGCTCAAAACTCTCAGAGTACCCGCCATTCACCCTAACTCTAGCACGCGGTCCCTGGTAAAGCGCTTTAATCCAACTAATATACCTCCCTCCAAACCCCATGGTCTCCAAGACCTGAAACATAAACGACCACTCCACCCGGTCGAATGCCTTCTCGGCATCTACTGTGATTAACACTGCCTCCTCGGTGGTACGCTGAAGATGCCACATGACATTCAAAACTTTTCTCACATTATCACTACCCTGACGCCCCTTCACAAAACCCGTCTGATCCGGATGAATCAGGTGCGGAACCACATCTTGAATTCTATTCGCCAAAATCTTTGCCAACAACTTTGCGTCCAAATTTATCAAGGAGATAGGTCGGTATGAGCCGCATACCCCCTTATCTTTACCTGGTTTCGGCAGGACCGTTATACCCGCCTCCGCCATTGTGCGCGGAAGGCCCTCCCCCTGTAGCACCTTATTAACTACCTTAGTAAAGAGGGGCGTGATCTGGTCTGAGAAGACCTTAAAGAACTTTGCCGTATACCCATCCAACCCTGGCGCCTTTCCCAATTTCAGTGTAGTTATAGCCCTCCGCACCTCCTCCTCCCGGATTTCCTGCCCAAGATATTCTCTTTCCTCCGCGGTCACTTGCGACAGACCACATTCCTCCAAAAAGTCAGCCGTGTCCTGCCCTCCCACCTCCAACTCACTTTCATACAATTTCTGATAGTACTCCCGAAACACCCCCCTAATACCCTTTGAGGTATGGATCCAGTCCCCTCTAGTGTTCCTAATACCATCCACATGCGCTGCTTGCCGCCGCCCCTTCAGGCGACTGGCCAGTATCTTCCCCGCCCGATTCCCGCCTTCGAAATGGGCCTGCTTCAGTACCGCAAGCTGGAATGCTATCTCCTGGGCCCGCAGTGTACTCAGCTCCGCTCTAACCCTAATGAGCTCCGCAAGGATGCTTGGATCCGACACCTTCTGATGTACCCCCTCTAAACGCCGCAGCTGTTGCAATAATTTACTTTCCGCAGCCCCTTTTTGTCCCGCTTCACCCGCGCCCCTAGGCTAACCAACTGGCCACGCATCACCGCTTTTAAACCATCCCAGAGTACCCCCATAGACACCTCCCCTGTATCGTTAAATTGGAGGTAGTCCTGTATATGAGCCCTAATCTTCCCCACATGCTTCTCCTCTTCTAACAGAGAGTTGTTGAGTCTCCAAAATTTGAGGCTATCCTCTTTCCGACCCAGATCGAAACAGACACTCACCGGGGCATGATCGGACCAAGTGATCGAACCATGTTCTATATCCTGTACTCTATCCAGCCAAATTCCACCCCCCCATATCATATCCAACCTACTGTAGGTGCTATGTACTGGGGAATAGTATGTATATTTCCGTTCTCCCGGATGCCAGCTCCTCCAAACATCCACCAAACCCAGGCATTCTCTCAATTTATGCAGGCTTTGTCTATCCCTTCGCCCCCCACCCCCCTGCCCCCCGCTAGTGTCAATTCTGGGGTTACACGTCAAATTGAAATCTCCTCCCAGTATTATTGGAATATTCCCCACTCCCTCCAACTCCTTCAAAAATTGCTCATAGGCCTCCCCCTGTTTCTCATTGGGGCCATACCAGCTGATCACCCACACCTCCTCCCTTTCAATTTGCAGCAGCACCCCCACCCATTTACCTCCTTTTCCCCGTCGAACCTCCTTCACCCGGTTATGATACTCCCCCCCTATCAGGATGCCCACCCCCCCCTTCCTAGAGTTTAGTCTCTGGCCCGCCAGAACCACCGTAGGGTACTGCCGAGATTCTAACATATATTCCTGCCCCACCCGCAAATGAGTTTCCTGTATGCACATAATATCAGCACCTGTTCGTTTACCCTCCATCTCCACCAACCGTCGTTTCTGTCTGGAACGCAGCCCTTTGACATTCAAGGTCATAATCCGCAACTTCCTCTGCTTCCCACCCCCCCCTCCCCTAACCCGCCACCCACCCTCCCTGCCCCATACCTCCCCCCTCCTCCTCCTCCTCCTCTCCTCACCCGTCGAACCTCTTTGAACCCCCTCAAAGCCTCCCCCCCCTTCCCCCCTCCCCCCTCCCCCCCCTTCCCCCCATATCCTCCATCATTTCCAGAGGATAACTCAGGAGTAGTGCGCCCCCGACCTTCCCCAGCCTAACACGTATTCTCATCTCTACCCCCCCCCCCCCGGCTACCAACCCACTCACCCGCCTCCCTCTGTCACCTACTCATCCCCTCTGCCCCCCTGTTCCTCTCCACATGCCCCTCCCACACCCTCAATACCCCTCCTTCCGTCCCCCCTCTCCCCTCCCCCCTGTTCCCGGAATCCTCCTCCCCCTCCCATCCTCTTACTCATTCCCCTTCACCACCCGCTCTCCAACTTCCCTCCCTTCTCTTCCCCAAATTACATTACACAAGTCCTATATGTTACCAAGAGGGTCAGACAGAGACATAACACTCCACCTGCCCCTTCAACAGTTAAACCAACCTGCTATCAGTCCACAAAGACCTTCAAGTGTCTTCCGGCAGCTGGGCGGCTTGCAGCTCCCGCCCTGGGTGTGCAGTCCTTGCACGCCGGTGCTGTGGGCTGCCCCCACCCCGCCCCCGCCACCCGCCAGGTGCAATACCTGCCCCCACACCTTCCGTCGTGGTGCTCAGTCCTGCCTCCCGAAGGGCCTGCATTGCCTCCTCCGGAGTCTGTAGCCGCCACGGTCGCCCTTTAACTGTGAACGAGAGTCCAAATGGATGAAGCCATCGATATTTAATGTCTTCCCTCCGCAGGATTTGTGTAACAGGTTGCATAGCCCTCCTCCGCTGCAACGTGCCCGCAGAAAGGTCCTCATATATGTGCACCGGGTACCCTTGCCACATGAGGGCTCCTGCTCTCCGTATTTTATGCACAATTTTCTCTTTGATTTTATACCGTGCTAGGCATATGATGATGTCTCGTGGTTTATTGCCAAACTGGTTTGCACAATGCACGGTGCGCTCTTTCCAACTGTATGTCCATAGCTGTCACCTCTTCTCCACCTTGTCGGAGAGCTTCCAGGCACACCGATCGCGCAACCTTTTCACTGTCCATAAACTCCTTTTCCTCTGGGATCCCACGGAGTCTCAAATTGTTGCGTCGCGAACGGTTCTCCAGATCCTCCAGCTTATATAGTAGAACTTCATATTGAGATCCTAACTTCACATTCCGTTGGGTCTCTTCTTCCTGTTGTTGTTCAAGTTCTTGTAACCTGTTCTCGTGATCTCCCATTCTACACACCAACTCGCCGACTTCCTCCTTCAGGGGACCCAACACCTCATTCAACTCATTCTTCACAGATTGCACCTCATTTTTAATTTCAAGAAACCAGTCTCTAAGCTCCGCTCTGGTGATATGTGCATAGTTTCCTGCCCAAGAGCTGTTACATTCTCCCTCTCCACTTCTTCACTCTGCTCTTCTTGTCCATCAGGTGGCTTTTTATGCCCTGCCTGGCCGGCTTCTCCCTTCCCTCCATGCGATCCAGGGTAGGCAAACTCTTTAAGATCTGCCGCTTTCCTTCTAGTGGTCATTTCTGCCCCAGATTATGCAGTCTAGCTCTGTACTGGTCTTTCACTCTTCACCTTGCTGTCACTAAGGGCAGCCTTACACAATACTGTCACTCTGCTCCGCGCTGCACCAGGTCCTCCCAGTGCCCTCTGACTCTAGCACTGCAAACTCACAGTTTTAGGACTGTCTCCAGTCCTGTGGGCTCCCTCCTCAGCCTCTGTTTGCTGCCAGGTTCATTGCCCTCCTCCAGCACTCCTGTGCTCCGCACTCTTCTCTCTCGGAGGAATGGGACAGCTGGGGAAATGCGCCACTCACGCCGCCTCTGTGAGGCCTCCGGGCGCCATTTCTGCCCTCCACGCGGCTGTATAGGCCTCCCGCTCACGCGGCTCTCTGCCGCCGAATTAAACCGCCGCCGGCGTTCCAGCCGTCGCGGTCAGCTCCGGCCGCTTCCCGCACCCGGGACCACCACTTTCCACCTCCGGGGGGTCGCAATATGTCTTTAAACGGCCGGATCGGTGCCGGAGCAGCTCTTTCAGGCCGCCATCGGCTCCGGTGACGTCACTTCCTCCATTGCTTCAGTTTTTTTAAGGTTGATGCTGAGGTAGTTGGTTTCCATCCAAGAGGTGGCCTCAGTCATACATTCGGATAGGGTGTCATATGTGGGGTTGTTGGTGTTTATGGGGATAGCAAGCATGATGTCGTCGGCGTAGATGAAATGGTCAATCTTGTGTTTTTTAAATATGCTTGTAATGGGTTGCAAGTACAAGTTGAAGAGGAGGGTGGAAAGGGCTGATCCTTGGGGTATTCCCTGTCCTTGGGGGAATATTTCTGATGCGTCTTGGCCTATCTGAACACGTATTAGTCTGTGTGTGATGTATGACTTGAACCATTTGAGAACAGTCCCTCCTATTCCCATGTTTTCTAGTCTATTGATCAGTGTGAGGTGGTTGATGTTGTCAAATGCGGCAGAAATATCTATAAAAAGGAGTAGGAAGCCTTGGCTGTTATCATCTGTACCTCTGATGAGGAAATCCATTAGTGTAATTAAGAGGGTTTCCACTCCATGGAAGGGGCGGAATCCAAACTGGTGTGAGTCTAGGGGTTTGTGCTCATCAATGTGCTCTTGTAGTTGTAGTTGAATTGTTTTTTCTATTATTTTGACGATAAATGGAATGCTGGCTATGGGTCTGTATGAATTTGGGTCTTTAGAGTCGAGTTTACTATTTTTTATTATAGGGCGAAGCGTTGTGAGCTTTAAGTCATCAGGCATGATGCCTTGTGTAAGTGATTGGTTAACTATGTATTGAATATTTTCAGCTAGTTCATCCTTTGTGCACTTGATCCATGACACAGGGCATGGGTCAAGCGGGGAGGTTGTGGTATCGATCATTGTTATGATTTTAAGGAGGTGTTTTTGATCTACCATGTGAAAAGTTGTCCATTCGTTATTAATTTTTGTGTTTGAATGTAATAGTGCTGATGGGATAATGGGCTTGCTCTTTAGTTTCTTGGCAAAATGTGTTGCCAACGTTTGTACATTTATAGCAGGTTGTTTAGGCTCAGAGTTTTGTGTTTTTGTCTATGTTTTTACAATCGCGAAAAGTTCTCTAGGAAGGTTGATGGCTATATTTATTACTTTTGATTGGTAGTCCCTTTTTGATCTGTTAATTGCATTCTTGTATTCATTGAGTGTATTCGTGTACTGGGATTTGTTTTCATTTGATTTTGTTTTCCTCCATCTTTTTTCTTGTTTCCTCAGTTGTTTTTTTAAGTTTGCTAGTTCTTTCGTGAACCATTTTTCTGTCTTTTTTATTTGTCTTTGTGTGACTTTTGTGGGGGCGGCTGCTTTCTGGATTGTTAAATTCCAATGGTTTATAGTTGAATTGATGTCTGGTAAGTTTGTATTGAGTTTGGGTAGTACTTTGTCAAGGAATGTATTTTTGTCAAAGTGTGCAAAGTGTGATATGTGTGGTATTGTGCTGGTAGTATTTAAGGGTGTTTGTGCTGGGAGATGGAATGTTATCAAGTGATGGTCAGACCATGGTACTTCTGTTATAATTGGGGGGGGGGGTATGTAGATGGTGGTTATTAAGTGAGGAAGGGAGGAAGATGAGATCTAATGTGTTGCCCTTTATGTGTGTGGGGGTATGTATTATCTGTGTACATCCCATTTGTGTCATAGCGTCCATGAAGTTATCCGATTGGGAATGGTTTAGTGATGGGAGGTTTAGGTCACCTAGTATTATGAGTGGTTTGCTTTGTGATGCTGTGCATGCAAGTTCAAGGATGGGGGTGAGATTTTTTTGATCAGCTGATGGGGGTCTATAGATGAGGGTGAGTGCAAGGGTTCTATTTTCTATATTGATGATGTCCATGCCGTCTATATTATTTAAGTTTGTTAGGGTGTATTGTAGATCTTTTTTTGTGAGTATGAGAGCGCCACCTCCTCTTTTTACATCCCGATGGCAGTTGAATACATCATATTGATGTGTAGTTAGCTGGTTTAATAGGATTGTGTCTGTGGGTGCGAGCCATGTCTCAGTAATGCAGATAATGTCTGGTTTTTTATCTTTTATCATGTCGTTGATTATTGGTATCTTGTTTCGTATGGATCGAATGTTTATTAGGATGAGTTTTATTTTAGTGTTTGCATTGTGCGAGTCATTTACACTGTCATGAGGTTGATGCTTTATCTGGATGAGTCTAGGATGGTGTCTGTTGGAATCATGGTGTGAATATTGATTGTGGGTGTGGGTGTATGTTGGGGTATGTGGTAGATTTCGGTAAGGGTTTTGGATGACGGGAATGTTATTATAAGGGGTTTGGTTAGTTTTGTATGCATACCGGTAAATGTGCTGTGTCAAGAGTGCGATTAGAAGGAGAGGAATAGGGAGGTTTTTAATTTTTGTGGGGGCCATTGTGTAATTATTTATTTTTTTTATTTTTTATTTTTGGTGGGGGGGTTGAGTGTAAGGGAGCCCTGTGTGAAGGAGATCTAATGGATGGTATAGCAGAGTAATGTGTGACAGTTATAGGGACTTTGCACTTTTGCACTTTCAAGCAGTTCTACGCAAGTGAATACAGAGTTAAACAGTACCTGCAGTTCTGGGCAAGTACAGAGATAAGTTGTAGTGTTAGTAAGTGCGGGTGCACTTTTAAGCAGTTCTACGCTAGTAAATACAGGGTTAAACAGTACATGCAATTCTAAGCAAGTGCAGTACATGCGGTTCTAAGCAAGTACAGTACCTGCAGTTCTAAGCAAGTACAGAGATAAGTTGGAATGTTAGTAAGTGCGGGTGCACTTTCTCGCAGTTCTACGCTAGTAAATACAGGGTTAAACAGTACATGCAATTCTAAGTAAGTACAGTACATGCAGTTCTAAGCAAGTACAGAGATAAGTTGTAGTGTTAGTAACTGCGGGTGCACTTTCAAGTAGTTCTAAGCAAGTAAATACAGAGTTAAACAATACATGCAGTTCTATGCAAGTAAATAATTCAACTGTTTTATATTGCAATTTCTAGTACAATTCTGGTAGTTCTGGTATGCAGTGTAAAGTGTAGCAATTTCTAAGGGGGGTACAAGGCTGGTAGTGTGGTGTTCTATGTGGTTTTGTTTATACCGTGGTATATCAGTTATATAGTTAATGAATGAGTATTGTTCATCGGGGAGTTACCAACACATATTGGTTGTACTATGCCACAATATACTTGCTGTTTTTTGTCCCCAGTTTGTGTTGTCTGTTGCTCCTTTGATAGTGTTGCAAGTGTTGGGTTTCTGATGTCGTCGGTGTTGGTTCTCTGGCTAGGGTTTATTTCCAGGCTTGTAGTCGAGTTTTTTCTTTTGGAGGTCCCCACCTAAGGGCCACGCCAAAGGGCCCTCTGGCGAGGCCCTCAGGCGCGGGCCCGCCAGGCGCGGGCACGCCCGATGGCGCTTCCTTAAATGTTGTGTTGCTGGGCCCCGATTGGGCGGCGAGTGGCGGGAACAGCAGGGAGCCCTGGCTGCTCTCTCTCGGGCTGGGAGGGATGCCGCAGGGCTGAAGATGGCCGCGAAGAGACCCGTGCGCCCGATGGCGCTTCCTTAAATGTTGTGTTGCTGGGCCCCGATTGGGCGGCGAGTGGCGGGAACAGCAGGGAGCCCTGGCTGCTCTCTCCCAGGCTGGGAGGGCTGCTGCAGGGCTGAAGATGGCCACCAAGAGACCCGTGCGCCCGATGGCGCTTCCTTAAATGTTGTGTTGCTGGGTCCCGATTGGGCGGTGAGCGGCGGGAACAGCAGGGAGCCCTGGCTGCTCTCTCCCGGGCTGGGAGGGCTGCCGCAGGGCTGAAGATTGCCGCGAAGAGACCCATGAGCCCGATGGCGCTTCCTTAAATGTTGTGTTGCTGGGCCCCGATTCCAATTTTATCCATTGGAATCAGTTCTGCAGATCTCATAATGCATCTTAATGAGATTGCTAGAAATCCAGGACTGGCTTAAAATCTCACTCCTGGAACTGAGTAACTTGGCAACTTTGTTTATATCCATTCTCTACCAGGTTAGTTGTAACAGAGATTCTCTTTGAGAACCCTCCCCAAGTCCTCTTCCCATTTTGGAACATAGCTTGACTTGGTGGATGGTACCCCATTGAGTTCATAATCACAGTCAACATAATTACCTAGATATCACAAAAATATCATTTCAGAATTGTTTCTTCAGCACTGGAAAAATGACGACATAAATCACTATTTATTTATTTATGTGATTTTTATACCGCCATATCAAGAATCATAGCGGTTTACATAAAAACAACTGAATTACATTGAACAAGGTAGTGATGACATATAACTAACAGACAATCAGAGATATATACATGATTTGAATACCAGAAAACTATTTACAATTAGTCTGTTCTTGATGACTCATGTGCTTTCAATATAATGCATTTTTGAAGAGATAATCAGAGCAATGTAATGTATTGCGGGGTTGAGAGTAAGTAGAGAAATTGTGGAGTGTAAGTGTGCTTGATTCATCTCAAGGTTATGTCAGGTCAGTTAGTTGGAGTGATCTCTGTTTGTCCAAAATGTTCTATAAATAAGAACTTTTTGAGATGTGTGCGGAAGGTGGAAAGGTCAGTTATATTTCTAAGTCCCTGTGGTAATGAGTTCCAGAGTATTGGAGAGAGATACTCAAATGCCCTGTTACTTGTTTATTGTTTTGTCATTCTGTAATCCGCTATCTTTGTAATCTGTAATCTGCTATCTTTATAGCATGTAATAGAATTAGGGAAAAAGACCTCAGTACTGTCCTAATAAATGTAATTTGGGCCCAACATTGTGGTCCTGGGCACTTGTCCTCATAGGTCATACAAACCCCTTCACCAAACTATTTTTTATTATTTCAAAAAATAAAAAACCCCCACACTCAATGTATACTGTTAAAAAATACAAAATGCACACAGCTGAGTAGGTTTCTCTTTGATAATGGCAGCTCATAAAAGAAGAGTACCTGACTGTGGATTTGTAACAGTTGATTGAGAGTTTTTCTGTTCGTGAGCAACAGCATTGCTGGTACAAACCTTTTTCACCGCCAGTGTTATGCTAGCGGTTTTATTCAGTCAAAATGGATTAATGTATCTCACCGCAGGAGAGCAAACAAAGGTATTTGAAATTTTTAATGTTGGTTTAATGCCTCTGTTAATGTCAGATAGCCTGTTTCACTGCAGATATGGGTTCCCTTTGAAAAGTCCTTTTTGGGTCATTTTTCCTTTTTTTTCTTCAATGGGCAGTGACTAGTCAAGTACAGTGATTCTTTTACTAGAGAAAAGGAATATTGTCAAGGAAGATTTTTCATACTGGCTTTAAAGTAATCATGGTTCCCCTGTTCATTACTCTTATTCAATGTGGGGTTCTCCTATCCATTCCAACTATTTAGGGAAGATTTTTCCTGTTGGCTTTAAAATATTTGTGGTTCCCCCATTTACTATAACCATGCAGCATGTTTTACTATAGGAAGAATAATACAGACATCTCGATTTGCTCCTGATAAAATTATCCATAATGCCATTAAATTAAAAATGGTATGCCTTACAGGGTTTTTTTTTTTCTCTTTTAGGTTGTTTGAGGTAAACACTGAGACTTTTTGTTAATGTTTTGTGAATTAATTTTTCAGTGTTCTTAATGTAAGATAGGAAAGAATGATGACAAAGTTTTGTGTATTTTCAGCTTGTTGGCTACACTCCTGAAGCAGTTTGATTGCAAAACGCGGCCACGTCGAGTGTAACAACCCCAAGTGTGTCTGTAGTGGCTGGAAGCTATATACAGCTAAATGTGCATTTTGTATTTTTATACATTGGGTGTGTTTTTTGATTTTTTTGAAATAATAAAAAATATTTTGGTAAAGGGGCTTTTTATGACCTATGAGAATGAGTACCCAGGACTACAACGTAGGGCCCAAATTACATTTATTGGGACAGTACTGAGGTCTTTTCCCCTTCTTTCATTACATGCTATAAAGATAATGATTTATGTCATCATTGTTCCAGCGCTGAAGAAATAGTTCTGAAGTGATATTTTTGTAATATCTAGGTGATTGTGCTGGCCCCATTGAGTTCCCCATAAACTTTTGAAATAGTCACCCAGATAATCACTTGCCTCATACATATAATTTCAAAACAAAGACTGTTCCTTCCCTAAATCATCTGTAAACATCCAAAAAACTCATGATGGTGTAGCCCATATTGCTTCTGAAGAATAGCAAAACCTACCAAGTACTCTTCCTCTAAAAACTGGCCAACTCAACAGAGTCCTTTGTTCTTCCGCTATGAATACAACCGTGAATGAATTTCCGGGGCAAAATCTGGATTTAAAACAATAGGTGCTAAGCAAAAATTCCTGTGTTTATCTGCTATCCAATCTCCATATTGTAACCAAAGCTTCAAAGTGTATTTCAAGATTTTTGCAATCTACCCTTCTAATCTTGCCTGGGGAGCACCAAACCAAGTCCAGACTCTCCACCACAAATAGCTTAAGAGGTAATGGCAACATGTTTCTGATTATCTTTTTGGGTCAAGGATTCTACTTTTCCAAAGAACTACCGTCTGGTGAAGTATAATGGCTAATAAACAAAAGTAATAAACACATGAAACACCAAAAGATACTGAAGGAACTCATTGATAAAATGCAGAAACTCTGAGGAAATAATAGAATCTTACCTTAATGTGAAAGAGATAAGTCCTTAACATTTCAAATACACAAAAAAAAGGTAAAGAAAAATGACACAAAGCTAATCAAATGCTGCATATAAGATATAAATCAATAAAAATGGATTGGGTAGTGTGAGCTTCTGCTTTTGAACTGAGGTTAGGCAGCTGAGAACCTCTTTGTCACACACAGTTATCTGAGGCATTTCGTTCATTCCCTTTTAGTTCACAGTAGGATATCAGACATATTCCATTCTTTCCATCTCACACACGAACTGTAGCTACTACTGGGTGTATTGTTTCAACTGCGTCATTTACTCTTCTCAAATCTTGTACTGGGCAATAATCCCCTGTTCCAGGCTTCTTCACTGGGAGAAGAGGGGTATTCCATGGTGATTGGCATTCTTTGAGGAGTCCATACTGCTGTAGCAGCAGAGCGCAGACAAACTAATAATACCAGAAGTCTGTTCAGAAGGTCCAAATCATTTATTTGTGCACAAGTCTCAAGCAGAATCAAATTCAAAATGGCTGAGCGATGTTCTCTGGCAATACAACAACTTTTATAGATTTTTTCACCATTCTAGACATAGGAAAACATTTCATTGGTCCCGGTAACCTCCCGTACCTCCTCTATTGATCCCGGTACTGATATGATTATCCAATTAGGTTCTTGGAGTGGGCCCAGCACCTGCTCACCCCCCTTCTAGTCCCAATTACAATGGCCAGTTCACCAACTTGTTACTTTCCTACTTCCAAGGCCATTGGGCTAGTTAGTACGTGCAGGGAAGCAAGGCTCTGTAACCTTTCTGTCAGCAGTTTTAATTAAATCCCTTACAGCTGTATTTTCTTATCAGGGGCATTCAAACATATTTTCTGTATTTTTCCAACTTTCAGTTCTGCTTGTCTAAGCTAATTCAATACTTTTACTGAGTTCTAATTCTACAATAGCAGCATGTTGGGGGATGTGCAATTCCTTTTAGCCTCTCCACAGACTTCATTTACAGGTCAAGCTAGTTAGGCCTGCTTGCTTATGTGACATTGTGGATCACAGGCCTTCACCTGCCACATTCCCCCCTTTGATTAATCTCACCCTATTACTTAATAAGGTGTGAGAGTTAAATCACTTATCTTTGGTTACACCATGGCCGGAGGATTCCGACTATATGCAGGAGGTTTAGGTTGGTATAAGGCCATAATATTAGTTGCGGTCTTCCGCTCAACTGTACTTTCAATAGTACTATGAATAGAACGCATACAACATGGGATTATGCATGGCAATAAGAAAATTACAGCAAACAACTATTAGTACTAGTATAAGGAAAGTCTTAAGTCCTCCTAGCCATGCGAAAAGACCAGCAAACCAGTTAGGAAACTTTAGTGAATGCCAAGTTTGTACCGGCACATAAGCTTGCTTTCGCATAGTTTCAGCAATTTCTTCAACTACTTGACCTTTATCATCTATTTTTAAACAACAATTAGTTAAATTCAGCTTACCACATACTCCTCCTTCAGCTGCCAACAAATAATCTAATGCTAAACGGTTCTGATATATAGCAGTGCGCATTTGGGTACTCTGTCTTGCTAGAAGTGTAAGAGCTTGGCTAGTTTCATTGGTTATTATTTCAACTACTGCTTGTAAGCGAATAATACGATTAATCATATAGATTGGGGTCCGATATCCCCACATACCATCATCATTCCAAGTGGCAGGCCCATAATATTCAATGATTCTCTCTGGTGGCCAATCATCACCCTTCCACTTCTCCCACTTGCCTACCTGGAGGGGTGCTCTCTTCTGTCTCAGTGCTCTTTTGTGTCTATGATTAGTAGTGTACACTGGGTATCCTAATTGTTCTCCATGTTCTGTGTTTAAAAGGAAGAAAGAAGGTCTGATGGTCCCTAAGACACACGTCCCTCCCCAGTGTGTAGGGAGTCGGGCATATGCTCGGTTTCCACAGATCCAGTATAGGCCAGGTGGGGCTTGCCAGGCCTGAGGTTTGGCAAGATTAGTCCATAAATGAGCAAGCTCAGGGAATCTGGCTAATGGGTTAGGGGGTTCAGTTTCTTTAATTCCTGTCCACCAAGACGTCTTTTTGGCGGTGTCATTATAGAACGTCTGGCTAAGACAGACCAGCTGTCCTACCTGTTGTTTGAACTGGGGTCCAGTTCGTGCATAGCAAAGACGTCCAACTATTGAGTGCGCTAACACCCATTCGCTGGTAGTCTTATGTAATTCAGTTTGGTTGTAAGTCATTGAGTAATTCAATTCTTGGGCTTCCCATGGCCATTGGTCACCCATTTGTGTTCCTCCACAAAAGTAACAATCTGAGATTTTTAGACTGGATACTACTGCTCCAGCTAATTCTAGAAATAAGTTCTGAGAGGGATGGGGAATTTCAAACTTATTCACATGCATGGCTTCATAGAATGTGTCGTGGATATGGTACTTGGATGATTTATGGGCTTGGGTATTTAATTTTATATATATTATGGTTCTTGGATCTGATCCAGACCCCGCAATTCGTAGACCAAATCGGAATCCTCGTTTCCAATTTTCAGGTCTCAGAACAACAAGCTCTAAGGGATTGCAAGCATTTTTCTTGCATTTGTCTAGATCTTTGACATATGGCCTCCGCAATGCAGCCATTCGATTATCTTTGGTATTATCTACCATTCCAATCCAGGTGGCATAAAAGACACATTCCCATCTTGGGCAGAAGTAATCTGACTCTGGGGCTGTACTATACACATCGGCTAAGACTTTCTTTCCTGTGCATGCTCCCCATCCAGTGGTCCCTTCTGGACACATATATTTGTCATTCATTGAGTATGTTTTTTCCCAATTACCACACTTAGAACGACTATCTCTGTTGATTACTTCACAAGCATCAAAATACAAAATAGCATATTTACTAGGATCTGTGAGTGGGCGTGTGGCATTGATCAAAGGTCCATCTGCATCTTTCCATCGCATTTCTAAGGTGTAATAGGATGGATTCTGATGCGGATTAAAGCATACTTTAGATTTACCTTTGGTACAAACATTCAGTTCAGTGGTGTTATAAATACACCGAGTCACTTTACCAGTGCAGGAATAGTAAGAGTGATAAATCAAAGTCTGAGTTACTTTCAGTCCAGTCTGAGTAGAAGTAATGCAAGCAGTGCATGGAGGCAAGGCATGAATTAGTTCAAAGCCTCCAAAACAGGCAACCAGGGCAAAGTAAAAACAAAGATGCATGTTGATTGGAGTTCTTCTGAATCCTCAGCTTGCAGATCTTGACCACGACGTTCTTTTCTTCGTCCCGTTTGCTAATGAAGCAATTCAACGGGTGCTGAGTGTTGATTGAAGATCCTCAAGTTGTACACATTAACCAACTTATCAATTTCAGTTGGCTTCCGAAATATGGTCAATCAATGTAGCATCAAAGTAGTGTGTAAAATCACACACATGAGGTTCGTTGAAACAAACTCTTGCTGTTTGGGAAACAGCAATCCTCTTCGAAAGACTTGGCTACTGCAAGGCACTGTAGTTGTTGGGATGATCCCAAAGAGTGTCTAGGATGCCGGTTGCCGTCTCAAGGTGATTCGCAAAGGTGCATCAGGATGCTGCTCTGTTGTCCACTGCTCAGGTTCTGGATCAGCTGCGGGCTTGACTCTGCTGTGGTGGATCCAGGAATCGATCTCCACTACCTTTACTGCAGTTGGGGTAGACAGGATGACAGTGTATGGTCCCTTCCAATGAGGTTCCAGCGGTGTCTTCTTCCAATCTTTGATCCACACCGAGGTACCAGGCTGATAGGGATGCAAGGGTTCCGTCAAGTTGATAGGCAACTGGTCTTGGATCCACACATGGAGAGTCTGCAGAACAAAACTAAGAGCTAGGAGTTCTTGCCTGGTTATTTCTGAACCAATTAGGGCTAAACTCCCTTTAATTCCCTGCACTATTGGTGGGGGTTTACCATACAAAACCTCGAAAGGGGAAAATCCTGTTGACTTTACAGGAGCTGAGCGTATTCTGAGTAAAGCTATTGGGAGCACTTGGGGCCACTTCAGGCGAGTCTCCTGACAAAGCTTAGACATTTGGGCTTTTAAGGTACGATTCATTCGCTCAACTTTCCCTGAACTCTGAGGTCTGTATGCAGTGTGAAGTTTCCACTGTATCTGTAGGGCTTTTGCTAACTGCTGAGTAATCTGAGAAACAAATGAGGGCCCATTGTCTGACCCTATTACTGCTGGAATTCCAAATCTAGGAACAATCTCTCTCAGTAAAGCTTTGGTGACTTCTCGGGCTTTCTCAGTTCTGGTTGGGAAGGCTTCTACCCACCCAGAGAAAGTACAAACTAATACTAATAGGTAGTGATATCCATTGGCTTTTGGCATTTCAGTAAAATCAATTTGCAGGTGGTGCATGGGGGTTACACCTCCTGACTGAACTCGGGGTGCTGGTGTGGGACCTTGCTTGGCATTATTTTTGCCACAAATTAGACACTGGCGTGCCACTGAAGCTGATAGGGCTGCTAACATGGTAATGCAGAAATGTGGTCTGAGTGCTTTTTCCATAGCACTTTTTCCATAGTGGGTGGCTTTGTGGAAAGCTTTGACAAAGGCTGGACCCAACAATTCAGGGATTACTATTCGTCCTGGGGGTTGACTGCCCTCTGCTGGTGGCAGCTCAATCCACCCATCTTTCAGTACTCCATCTTCCTTATTACAGTAGTAATCTAATTCTTTGGTGGTATATCGTGGTGTCCATAGGCTCAAGGGTACTGGAAACAATGCTGCCTGCATTGGCATGGCTTGTGGCGAAATTTGTCCTGTCATGGCTGCTTGTCGTGCTGAGGCATCTGCGAACCTATTTCCTCGAGCAACTTCTCCTTTTCCTGCTTGATGTCCTCTACAGTGCATGACAGCTACACGAGTTGGGGCCCATACTGCATCAAGTAACATCAGTATCTCTGGGCCGTATTTGACTGATTTTCCTCCAGACGTGATGAGCCCTCGTTCTTTATAAAGAGCTCCATGGGCATGCAGAGTAGTGAAGGCATACTTAGAGTCTGTATATACATTTAACACAAGTTTTGCACCTAGCAGTAGTGCTCGAGTAAGTGCTATCAATTCTGCTTTCTGGGCTGATGTACCTGAGGCTAGAGCTGATGACTCAACGACTTCATGTTGAGTGACTACTGCATATCCGGCGCAGCGTCGTCCATTGATGATGAGACTGCTTCCATCTACGTAATAAATTTGGTCAGAATTGTCTATGGGCACATCTGTCAGGTCAGGTCGGCTTGAAAATACAGTGTCCATGACTTCTATACAGTCATGTTCTGGGAGTTCTTCACTAACAGGTATCAATGTGGCTGGATTCAAGGCATGGCTTACTTCCAGTTGTATCTGTGGGTTCTCACATAACATACTCTGATATTTCAACATTCGGGAATTGGTGAGCCAATGATTTGCTTTCTGTTCCATAAGGGCAAGGACTGCATGTGGCACAGTGACTCGTATATTCTGTCCTAGTGTGAGCTTGTCTGCTTCACTCACTAACAATGCTGTAGCTGCAACTGCTCTCAGGCAAGGTGGCCATCCTTTGGCCACAGTGTCCAATTGTTTCGATAGGTATGCTACAGGTCGCTCCCAATTTCCCAATTTCTGAGTCAACATGCCCAAGGCATTTCCTTGCGCTTCATGTACAAACAAGTGGAAAGGCTTGTGAACATCTGGTAGTCCAAGGGCTGGTGATGACATCAATTCTTCCTTTAACGTCTTGAAGGCTGTATCCTGCTCAGGTCCCCACTCCAGTGGTGACTTTTCTTCTCCTTTTGTGGCTTCATACAATAGTTTGGCAATTTGAGCAAAGTTGGGAATCCAGATTCGGCAATATCCTGCTGCTCCCAGAAAGGCTCTGACTTGCTTTCTGGTAGTTGGGGTTGGAATTCTGCATACTGCTTCTTTTCTCTCTCTGCCTAACTTTCGGCTTCCTTTGGTTATACGAAAGCCCAAGTATTTCACTTCTTTTTGGCATAGTTGTGCTTTTGCTCTGGAGACTTTGTATCCAGCTTCATCTAGTAACCGCAAGAGGTCTTTGGTGGCTTGTATACATTCACTTTCTGATACAGCAGCTATCAGCAGATCGTCCACGTATTGGAGAAGCACTCTCTTCCCCGGGGCCACTGGATAGCTTGAAAGGTCTTGATTTAGTGCAGCACTAAAGATGGTAGGCGAATTCTTGAATCCTTGGGGTAGTCGTGTCCAAGTAAGTTGGCCCCTCTTCCAGAGATAGGGTCCTGCCATTCAAATGCAAATAATATCTGACTTATGGGGGCTAATCTTATGCAAAAGAATGCATCTTTTAAATCCAGAACAGTAAAGTGGGTAGCTTCAGCAGGTATCAGTCCTAGAAGTGTGTACGGATTTGGTACAACTGGATGTATAGTCTCAACTGCTTCATTCACTCTTCTTAGATCTTGCACTGGGCGATAGTCATCTGTTCCAGGCTTTTTCACTGGCAGAAGTGGAGTGTTCCATGAGGATTGACATACTTTTAGTAGGCCATGTTCTAGTAATCTTAGCAAGTGGCGGTGGATACCTTCAATTGCAGCTCTTGGGAGAGGATACTGCTTGACATGTACTGGTGTAGCACTAGGCTTGAGGGTTACAATTATTGGAGCTATATGTTTGGCTAGGCCTGGAGGACTGCCTTCCGCCCATACTCCAGGTGGCGCATCAATGCTTTTCAAAGTTTGTTCAAAATAGTTGTCTTGGGCAGATTCATCACTGTAATATCTCCATTCTTCTTCTCGGGGAACTGTAAGCAGCATTATTCCTGCTGGCTTGGCTTGAGAATTTACTGTCATTTGCATTTCTCCTCTTTCAGTAAAGGATATTTGGGCTTGTAGCTTGGCTAACATATCTTGTCCCAGTAGTGGCACTGGACATTCAGGCATGTAAAGGAATTGATGAGTTATTTGTTGTCCTCCTAGACTGCATATGCGGTTCTGAAGAAAAGGTTTTGTAGCTTTGGCACCAGTTGCTCCTACAATGGTGACTGCTTTTGTAGAAAATGGGGCTATCTTTTTGTCTACTACCGAATGTTCTGCTCCAGTATCAACCATAAAGTTCATAACTTGGTCTCCTATTTGTATTCCGACCATAGGCTCCTGGAGACCTAAAGCAAACTCGGAGCCCGGTCTGTCCTAATCCACGTCATCTTCATCATGGGCTGTCACAGCCAATGCTTGTACGGCTTCTCCTCTTTCTCGCTGGTATTGCTCTCGATTGGCTCCTCCGCGATTTCGGGGACGGCCTCGTCTTCCTTCTCTCCATTGATTGTTTTTGTCATCTTGGTGGGCGTCTTCGAGTTGCGGGCATGCATCTCTCCAATGTCCTTCCTCTTTGCAGTAGGCACATTGGTTTATGCCTAGCTGGGGCTGGCTTCCACCTCGTCCCCGCCCCCTTCCTCTGCTCCGTCGACTAGGGATACCTCCCCTTTTCTGTTCAACTATGGCCGCAGCCAAAAAATCAGCTTTCTTCTTCATCTTTCGATCACATTCCTTCTGTCTTTCATTATCACGATTCACATACACTTTATGAGCGACTTCCAATAACTGAGTTGCATTCATGCCCGCAAACCCTTCTAATTTCTGTAATTTCCGTCTAATGTCTGGTTGAGACTGATTTACAAAAGCAGAATTCACCATGCATAAGCTTCCTGGCGCATCTGGGTCATAGGGAGTATACATTCTATATGCTTCAGTTAATCTTTCATAAAACACTGCTGGCTCTCATCTATACCTTGGGTAACTTCAGTAACTTTGGAAAGGTTCATAGCTTTCTGGCCCCCCCTTTTCAGGCCTTGTATAAAGCCTTGGCGAAAACGGGCTAGGGCTCTGGATCCTCTTTCTGTATTTGGATCCCATCGGGGGTCTTCATTCGGGAATTCCCTCTGGGCCGCTTCCCGATTATCTATTCTTTCCTCCCCCCTTTCTCCTGGAGCTACCGGGTTATCTGCCAGCCAGTCAATAGCTGTTTTTTCTAATTCGTGTCCGCTCCTCTGTAGTGAATAAGGTGGACAGGAGCTGGCGACAATCTGCCCATGTTGGTTGGTGAGTTTCCATAATAGTATTCACTAATTCTGTAAGTTCCTGGGGCTTATTGGTATAGGAGGCATAATGTGTCCTCCAATTTAACAAATCAGTGGTAGAGAAGGGGACATACACATAGCTTAGGGGTCTCGCCACCACCTCATTATCCTCATTCTTTACGGGTATTCCCGGGACTTGCCGTAAAGGCATCATCTTGGCAGCAGATGTCTTTTGGGATCTGAGGGATATTTTCGTAGCTTTCCTGTCAGGGGTTATCTTTTTCTCTACATGCTTTATTCTTGGTTTTCTTTTGAATGGTGAGCTAACACTGGCAGCCGCTTTTACACTGTCAGTATCACTCTGGGAAATTTCAATTTCTTCCTGTTCTGTTTCTGTCTCTGATTCTCCTTTTTCAGTCTCGGTAGAATCATCTTCTTCATTTAAAGGGAGCTCATCTACCTGCTCTTCGGGTGATGGCTCAGGGGTTGGGTCCCACTCCCGCTGTCTCCGGGGCAGGACGTGGGGCTACTCTCACTGGGCGCTGGGTTTGGGGCTGTCGGGTAATCACTTCTGGGGAATCAAGATCTACCAGGATGGGTTTCTTCCTGGACTTCTCACCTTTCCCTTTTCTTCTAGGCTGTTCTATTTTCTGACTATAATCTGTCTTTGCTAACATTATTCTGCACTGCTCCTCATAACAGCGCTTCGCCCAAGGGGGCGGATCTTCACAAATACTTAACCAGGAATCTATATAAGGGTACTGATCGGGGTGCGCTATTCGCACCCTATGGTGCACTAACTGAATAATTCCTACATTAAAGGTTCCCTCTCGGGGCCAGGTAGGATCTAGATCGGGCCACTCCCTAGTACATAAAATCTGTAAACGGGCTGCAGTCATTCTAATACCATAATCTCCGGAATATCCTTCTTTAAAATGTGCGATCATACATTCTAATGGAGTGTTCCTCGTAGACCCCGCCACTCCCATTTCGATGTGTGCACGCAACAACAGACAGAAGGGAAAAGGAGGGCGGACCGTGGGTAAGGGGTCCACACGGCCCTAGAAACGTATAAGGGAAACAAATAACAAGACAAGACGACAATCGCTTCCCCCTTTTTACGACCTGAACGCGGTCGCCCGGTCAGGAACTGCGTTACTCAGGGGTCCGCCTTCGCTTGGTCCGTGCTGCCAGACCTCTCATTCACACTCCATTCACACAATCATGCTAGCAACGTATCCCAGAATGCATTCATTGCTATCTATTCTGACTAGTCTCATGCGAGTTCCAAATGCTAGAAGACGGGAGTTTCGCCCTGCTTTACTTACGCAGGGGTAGTCGGTCCATCTTGGAGAGTTGATCAAGCTCTCTTTCATGCGAGTGCTAGTGCTAAGTTCATGCCAAGTTCATGCAAGATTGGCAGTACTGCTCTTTCTTATCTGTCTAGACACATGCTAAAATCAAAACTCTACTCACCGGATCCGGTCCTCAAACTTCCCAAGCAAGCGCATGAGTTGGACCTCGGACTCCCCTCACTCGGGTTCGAGGTGTTGGCTCCAGCCAGGCCCGGCACCCGCCGAGGTCCGACTAGCTCCCTCCGATGCAAGGGACCGGTGGCGCCAGGGAGCGAGCCCCCGTCGGAAGGGCGCGATCCCGGCAGGACCAAACCTGTAGAGGCGGAAAGTCGTGGTATATTGCCCTATATACCCTCTAATACCACACCTTCCCGGCCAACACACCAAGAATATGTAGCAGCAGAGCGCAGACAAACCAATAATACCAGGAGTCTGTTCAGAAGGTCCAAATCATTTATTTGTGCACAGGTCTCAAGCAGAATCAAATTCAAAATGGCTGAGCGATGTTCTCTGGCAATACAACAACTTTTATAGATTTTTTCACCATTCTAGACATAGGAAAACATTTCATTGGTCCCGGTAACCTCCCGTACCTCCTCTATTGGTCCCGGTACTGATATGATTATCCAATTAGGTTCTTGAAGTGGGCCCAGCACCTGCTCACCCCCCTTCTAGTCCCAATTACAATGGCCAGTTCACCAACTTGTTACTTTCCTACTTCCAAGGCCATTGGGCTAGTTAGTACGTGCAGGGAAGCAAGGCTCTGTAACCTTTCTGTCAGCAGTTTTAATTAAATCCCTTACAGCTGTATTTCTTATCAGGGGCATTCAAACATATTTTTCTGTATTTTTCCAACTTTCAGTTCTGCTTGTCTAAGCTAATTCAATACTTTTACTGAGTTCTAATTCTACAATAGCAGCATGTTGGGGGATGTGCAATTCCTTTTAGCCTCTCCACAGACTTCATTTACAGGTCAAGCTAGTTAGGCCTGCTTGCTTATGTCAGACATTGTGGATCACAGGCCTTCACCTGCCACACTGCAGTAGTTTCATCAGATGGTGGTGAATTCCTTCAATGGCTGGTTACATGCACTGGTTCCACTCCTAGCTTGTTATGATAAGAGCCATAGAACCAAGCCAAATTTATCTCTAGCCTTTGTCACCCTTAAGTGCAACATGAGTCACATCACTCTTCTTGTCTTGTTATACACAACATAGTCAGAGGCATTTCTTTGTTATTTATTTAGTCTCTTTTGATTGCTTGCCTTCTTTGAGGAACCCCAGGGTGAGTCACATTGAGAATGATCTAATGCACATCTCTTTAAAGCTCTGATGCATGTATACACACACACACACACACACATGCTCGTGCATCACAATGGACTAATTTATTGGGGAAACCACATGCCTACAGGGCCTAAGTCCTTGTTTTTCAACTCTTGGTTTCTACACAAACTAGGCCTGACTGAGGCAAAGTGCTTACCCTACCAATTTTGGCTGGATAAAAAAAGATAGAATGGACTGAGAGATAACGGAGCCTAGACATTTTCAAAGTCTCTCTTTTAACCTATGTCTGGTCTAAGCCTCCATTAAACTCTAATCTCATCCCATTTCTCCTCCTGTGTCCAATAGCATTATATCCTACTATTGCTCTGAACAATGCCCTCTAAAGATTAAGCCAATAAGATTAGGACATTATTGTGACATCAGCCTTTATCCTGCCATGTTCAAAGTGTGAACTAGATGGTTGCCAGGGCTACCATGGGCATCCAGCCTGCCTACAGACTGAGCAGCAGGCTGCGCTCAGTCATTGCTCGTACTCACTGAGGAAAAAACCGGGGGATCTTGGAGGGCAGCAAAAGCACGTGGAAATGCCCCAGCATAGGGATTGGCCATTTGGCCGCCTGGTGCTCATCGTCTACCTGCTCCTGGGGATGAAAAAGCTTGTGAGCACCCAGAACCTCAGCCTCCAGGAGAATTCTCTCAAGGTTTCCACAAACCCATGTAAGAAACTGGGGAGGGGGAGAAGGGGACTGGAATCCTACTCTTCCAAAATAAAATTAGGCATAGAAGACTCACTTCTTCCTGGAGTTGCCACTCTCTGATGTGTTGCTGCTGTTCTTTCTACCCTCACACACATTTCTTGCACGAAGACCAAGCAGGGCAGAAACACGCTTTTACTTTACTTCCCCATTTCGGTATGTTGCAGTTTTTCACATCCAGAATTTGGCTTATTTTGTTAAATGTGCTGATGCTGCTCTTCTGTTTTGTCAACCCAAGCAGCGCTGTGCTTTAATGCCTAATAGGTCTCGGGGATGCATGCCAAAGTTTCTCTTTTGCATTTTATGATGCCGCTATAACTTATTTAATTCACGTGCTCACTGTCTGCATCTTGGCTAATTTTAACATTCAAATATTTCTCTGCATTTTGAAGTAGCTACTACCAAAGGAAAAAGATGAAGAATCAAGCCATATTGTTCCTTTACAGGCATAGAAGTAATCTTTGGCATAATGAAGGTCATTTTATAAGGGAACATCTAGTTTAGGTGTGTTTTCGGGTGCTTATATAAAGACAAGTTTATAAAGGCAACTAAGTGGCAGATCTCCTGCCTACGTTGAAGTTGTGGATATTTATATCAGGTGGTATACATAGCCGTGTCTATAATTTTGAGGTAAAAATGCAATGTGTGCCTTTGAGTCAGTCCTGATTCCTGGTGACCCAGAAGCTCCTGAGTTTTCTTGGCAGTGTCATTGGAAGTAGATTGCCAGGCCTTTCTTCTGAGGCAATGGAGGGTTAAGTGACTTGCCCAAGGCCACAAGGAGTGCTAGTGGGAATTGAATGCTGGTTGCTTGGTTACCAAGCCAGTGTTCTAACCACTAGGCTACTCCTCCACTCCTAACTTTGAGGTATGCATATACAATTCTATTATTTTATAATCTACATGTGTACTTGTGTGCTCATGTGTACACCTACGATGGCAAAAGCGCGTACTTGATGGCAAAGCGCGTACTTTTAGAAGAGATTATTTCCACACATTATGTGGCCATATAGACATGGGAATGACTTCTTAAAATTACCTCCAATGAAGGTCATTTGAAAACAAGTTTCCTGTGTACGAAGACCACGTAAGAGTCTATTGTTAGCCTATTTTATAAAGACAGATAGCCACATAAATAGCAACCCTACCAATGCGCCATCCAAATTCCACCCTAGAACATGCTTACACATAGGTCATGTAAAAGTATGTGCTTTCTTGTCACAGCATATACTTTGACATGTGTAGCCCTTGGGGTAATTTTACATGCATAAAAAGGCCGTCGTGTGCAAAAAAACCCTTTATAAAATTACCTTCAGTAATCCAGCTATGCAAAAGAATGTTTCTCACTCGCCCTCCTTTTTCATAAGGTTGTTCTTAAGAACAGGGATGAAAGACTGCCTGAATCAGTACATCAGGCTCCATCTCTGCTCCTAGGCACATCCAGGCTAAAAACCCAGTTCTTAGAGGTTGCTTTTGCATCCTGACTCCCATTAATCTCATGAGGATTTCACCATTTCCCTTAAAGATATGCGCAAATCCTGTTTGTCTGTCCTAAATACTGTAGATCATAAGCTCTACGGAGCATGGACTATCTCTTACGTGTATGTGCACAGCATTGCGTATGCCTAGTAGTGCTATACAAATTTATTTATTTATTTATTTTATTTATTTATTTGTATTTCTTCTATACCGCACTCTTTTTCATCAGCGCGGTTTACATTAAACAGGAATACTCATTTCAATCAACAGACTGTGGTGAGTTTACATATAACAGGAAATATACAACTGGGATTATAACTTAGGGAAACTATGTACATATTTGTAGCATGTATAGGACCTATATACACGGTATAGAGTTTCTTTTCATCATCAAATGATGAGTAATAGCAGCAGGAAGACATTTGTCTGTTCTAGAGAGTTGTTAATGGAGAGCCAAAGAAAATGGGAGCTTTGGTGCAAAAGACATATCCGCCAATGTCCTATATCAGAAATCCTTAAAGTCCACTATGTAGACACAGTGGGGTGCCTAAGTTAAGAGGTCAGTAAGGGGCCTATTTTTAGCTTATTTTATAAGAACACACAAGCAACTATGCATGTTAACAAACTCCTAGTACAAATCCCACAGAAATTGTGATTGGATTGAAGATATAAACCTTACACCTGCTGGAGAGTAGCTGAAACTATTAGTGCATATTTTATGCATACACATGCGTATATCACGACTCTGCCCATGCTCTGCCCAAATTCCTCCTCTCAGCATACCTACTCTACAAGTACACACCTTTGAGGACCATGTGCACTTTTAGGCATGACATAGCTTTTAACAGACATTTTGGGGCTGATTTTATAAGGGGCATGTGGAAGTTTATGTACTAGTTATACCATTCTAAAGCAGGCGTAATTGCTTTGACTAGATAGGGGTCTAAACAGGGGCGGCTCAAGGCAATCTGCTGCCTGAGGCGAAAAATGAGATGGCGCCCCCCCCCTTAGATGGGGGGGGGGGGGGGTTTCAGAACTCCAATCAGGGACTGAACCAAACCAAAAGGCCGATTAGATTATATGGAGGAAATGCAAGATGTTTGCACACAGGGCCGTACCAAGCTGCAATCGCGCCCTGTGCAACTTGGAGCTTGGGTGCATCGCCCCCCTCCCCCCATACCTCCGTCCAGTGCTGCCTGCTCTTTCCTTGCTACTGCCGCCCTCTGTTTTTCTCATGGCAGCACCGGCAGCAGGGAAAGAGCAGGCAGCACTTTACAGAGATATAGAGAGGAGGGGGGGGGGGGGGCCATGCGCCCAATCTGAAAAGCACTGGCACTTTAAGCAGATCTGTCCCTCCCTGCTCTGACATCACGTTGGAGGAGGGAGGGACTAGACCTGCTTAAAGTGCTGCGAAAAGGCTTGGGGGGCACATTTCGGCTGCCTGTTATTGTCCTGCCAGCGACTGCAGAGAAACATCAGGCAGCCATAATGCACCCCCCAGGCCTTTGCGCCCTGTGCAGCTGCACCGCTTGCACAGGGCTAGGTATGGTCCTGTTTACACACCAAGGAACTAAAAGAGAGCAAGAACCAACAGCACAGTTTATAAAACTAAATTATAACTCATTTTTATTTTCTTGTTATAAACTGCGTTATGGCTCTTGCTTTTCTTTTTCAACATATACGTATTTTGCATCCACAGTGGGTGCAGAGCAGAACCAGGACATTCACCTGCAGAACTCAATATTTAAAAAAAAATCGGATTCTGATCATCTCAATAACAACAACAACAACCACTATTCTCCAGTACCAGGCATATTGTGAACTAATACAAAACCCTCCAACAAAGAGCAAACCTACCATACCATATCAGCACAAACTTCCAAAACTCACATAAGGAGCCCATCCAAAAACAGCGTCACTGTAAATACTACAGTGGGCCCTGGAACATCTATACACCTATTTGAAAAGCTGAACAAGTCAAATTAATACAGTACAGTATAGATCTTTATGTACAAACTCCATGTTAACAGAACACCTGGCCTCAGTCACACACTCACAACATCGACCCTCACCAAGTACAGAATAAGTAACCACAATCTAAAGTAAAAATAAAAAAATGTAGTCAAAATTTAAACTGAAAACCCAAGAAGCCAGAGTCCCCATGCAGTGCAACATTAGATAAATAAGAGATGCAGTTCCCCAATACTGTTTAAAATATAAAGATAGCACAAAGTCCAATCACTAAAATGAAATAAAATTATTTATTCTACCTTTGTTGTCTGACCATTTTATTCTCTGATCATGCTGGTCCTGATCTGAGGCTTCTGCTTTCCTGTCTTCTCTTAGCTCTCTTTCTGTGGTCTGTGGTCCATCTGCCATTTCTTATTTCTTCTTTTGTTTTCTTCACTTCCTTCCATTCCCATTTCCAGTTCCAGTAACCCTCCCCAGTATCAGCACCCTTTCCAGTCCTCCCCTCCCAGTACTTTCCAATGTCAACTGCCTTGCATTCCCACGACTGCCACTGGTGTCCACTCCCTTCCAGCCCCCCTCCTTCCCCACTGTCCAGCCCCTTCTAGTCCAAATACCATCCCAGTTATCAGCTCATGTCCACTCTCAGTGCCCCCCCCCAGTCAACTCCCTTCCAGTCACCCTACCCTCTGTCCATCCCCCTTCCAGTTCCATTTGGACGTCAGCTCCCTTCCAGCCTCTTCCCCATTACCCAGCCACCTACCACTCCCATCCCCAAGTGTCAGCTCCCTTTCAGTCACCCTTCAGTACATCCCAAGTGTCAGCTCCATTCCAGTCACCTCCTTCCCCCGCCATATCAGTTCTTTCCAGCCCCCTCTTTCCCCCGTGTCAGCTCCCTTTCTGCCCCTCCTTCCCCTGGCAGACCCTCTCAGTATCCGCTCCCTTCCAGTCCTATCCTCTCATCCCCCACATCAGTCAGCCCATTTGTAGCCCTAGCCCCTAGTTTTCTTCCAGGGCCAGCAGCAATCTCCTCCCCTCCCCCATTAGCCCATTTCCAGTCCCAGCCCATTTCCAGTCCTATCCCCCTTATCAGCCCACTCCAGTCCTAGCCCCCCAATCAGCCCATTACCAGTCCTAGCTCATTTCCAGTGCTAGCCCCCCATCATCCCATTACCAGTCCTAACCCCCCCAATAAGTCCATTTCCAGTCCTAGCCCATCAGCCCATTTCCAGGCCTAACCCCACCAATCGGTCCATTTCCAGGCCTAACCCCATCAATCGGCCCATTACCAGTTCCAGCCCCCCCTCCCGATCAGGACAGATTTGGGAACTCCTGCTATAAATCATATCTATTGTAACATAATGAAATATAAATCATGTCTATTGTAACATAATGATCCCAGGTGTTTAATCGTAACGTTGTTGCATACAGTACATAGGACTAACAAAGCAAGATGATACAACAGAGGCTCTTTTTAAAAGATCAGGGTTGTTATCTGTAGATTTCAATCCTAAAAGAAAGTAGTAGTGCTATCTAGATTCTACAGATTATCAATTTGCTGATTTTCTGGTTCTACTGTTTCATTTTTATTATTCCTAAGTCTCTCTCTCTCTTTTTAAAGGCATCTACTAGGAAAGTTAGATAAAGACTAATGCCCTGTTTTCAGCCGCATTCAGGAGCCACACGTGAATTAAATGACTAGCCTAAAGTTGCACATCAGCTGATTATCAGCCCACAGCTGACTGTCTGACTTAGCCACTCTGTTAAGTTCATTTTCAACTCAACTCTAAGTTTGCAACTAAAAATGAGTTTATTTTAAGCCAACATCTGAGCAGTTCGATTTAGGCCTGCTATTGCAGGGCCTAGGTTTGTGCGCTTAAATACTAAGCACTATGCTCCTAACTTCCATCATTGACTGAATCTTGACTGCAGAATTGTCCACATTTAGGAAAATATGGGACTGATGCAATAAAGTGTGCTAGGTGTTGCGCACAGGTTAGCATGGCTTTTGCATACAATTTTGTGTACTACACTGGGTGTCTGATGTTGAAACAAATTCTGTGTAAAAGCTAACTATGTACAAAGCCTTGGGTAGATATCAGCGCACAGCTCATTTAAATCCCATGGTAATGAAGAAAATGGGGTGGGGGGGCATATTCAAAGCGATTAACATAGTTAGCAGACCTGCGTGAATCTTGCTGAGTGGGATATTCAGTGGCACAGACTCCTGGCGACCCTCTGGATAGTTGATCTAAACTTTGTTCGGTCTTCAGCCAAGCAGCTCATTGTTGATAGAGTGGTATCTATAGCATTTGAGGTGGTCTGTGGTGATACTCACAGCATTATTGGACACTTTTATACAAATAACCATCCTAGATCAAATTTACATAGACTAATTCACATAAAACATACAAACTCACCTCAAACACCCAAGGGAACATGCTCTAATAACACATCATCCCTCTCTTGCATTCTTATCAATGCACGCTCGATGAAAAACAAGCTACCCATATTTAATGACTTAATATCGGACTTAAAACCAGACATATTATGCATTACAGAAACCTGGCTCTCAGATACCGACTCAGTCTATATAAATCAACTTAATAAAGAAGACTATGACACTTTCTATAAACATAGAACTAATAGAAAAGGTGGAGGTGTATTAATGATGACAAAAAAGGCACTAGGTGCTAAGACAATCCAATCCAATATTTCTAACAACATAGACACACTATTAATAAAAATTGGCATCATGAAACTCTGCTTAGTATATAGACCCCCAGACCAAAAACCAGACTGCCTTGACTCTTTTATAGAACTCCTCAGCTCCTCAACTGAACAGCACCCTATAATTATGCTAGGAGATTTTAACCTTCCCTCGCTTCCAACATCGGAATCTAAACTATTCTTTGACACTATCTCAGACATGGAATATCATCAATTAATTAATACATCGACACATATCAAAGGTGGAACTCTGGATCTTGTCCTTCTCCCTAATTCACTCGTCAAACTAATCGACTCAAACTCAGTTGAATGTACCCAGATACCCTGGTCAGATCACCACATGATCAAACTAAACCTTACATATCCTTCCTCTAGCACCAACAATCACAACCCAAATGTCCCTACCACAAGATTTAAAAAGTTTAACAATGATGAGTTTATCGACTTAACAATCCCCCACCTCATAACAACGGCGACTAATTTAGATGACACTGTCAGAAACTGGCATGACACCATCTTTAATGCAGCCAAAACTAATCAAATACACAAAAAGAGCACCAACACTGATACTAACACCAAACCATGGTTCAATACCACACTAAAACAAATGAAAAGGAACCTTAGAAAGCTAGAGCATAACTGGCGTAAATCTAAATTGACGATACACAAAGAAATATACTATAATCACCTCACTAAATACAAAGAAACCTTGGACAACACAAAAAAAGAATATTATGCCAAAATACTCTCAAAATCATATAACAGACCAAGAGAGTTATTCTCCATTGTCAGAAATCTAACCAACCCTCAAACCACAGACGACGAAATTACTGACATCTCAGTTCAAACACTAGCCCACCATTATCAAAACAAAGCAAAAATGCCATCAATGTCTATAGACATTAACAACACACCACACCAACAATTAGATGAATGGTCAGAGTTCCATCCCGTAACTAAAGAGACACTAAAAAATATTATCTCCGGTCTCAACACCACAACATCTTACCTAGATCCATGTCCAGTAACATGGATAAAAAACTCAATACCAATCCTATTACCCTACATTCTCTCAATAGTAAACCTCTCTCTTACACAAGGCTACTTCCCACCATCTCTCAAACATGCACAAATACGACCAATCCTTAAAAACAGCAAACTAGATAAAACATCCCCTACATCATATAGACCCATCTCAAGCATACCATTCTTGGCCAAAATAATAGAAAAAGTAGTTCAACTACAGACACAAGATTTTCTAGATTCATCTTACCCTCTTGATGAGCAACAGTATGGCTTTCGACCCCGTCATGGAGTGGAAACACTCCTCACAGTATTAACGGATGCGCTCCTAAGAGGAATTGACAACAATAAACAGGCATTCATTCTACTTTTCATCGACATATCAGCAGCGTTCGATAGTGTACACCACACAATAATGCTCAATAACTTGAAACAAATAGGATTAAAATCCACAGTACATAAATGGTTCTCGTCCTACTTAAATGATAGAACGCAAAATGTAAGAATTGGAAATCAAAACTCAACTACATACAAGCAAGAAATTGGTCTACCACAAGGTTCAGCGCTGTCAGCTCTACTATTTAATATTTACATAAAACCAGTCTGCAACATTTTTAAAAGTTTTGGAGTACGATATCATCTATACGCAGATGATATTATGATGTACATTCCATTCACAATTCCCAACCTACCGCTTCAACTTCTATCGGACTGCTATAATGAAATCACAACTTGGCTAAAAGCACAAAACCTCCATATCAATCACACTAAAACAGAAGTTCTAATTGTGACCAAGAACAGGTCATATACCCCTCCGTCATATATAAGACTTCAAAACCAAGAAATCAAAATAAAAAAGGAAATAAGATATCTAGGTGTTATACTAGATACTCACCTCACGATGGAAACACACATCAGCAATACCATAAAGAAAATCTACTTCAAACTCAAAACCCTCAAACAACTTCGTCCACTACTTTTTACACAAGACTTTATCAACATAATCCAAGCCACCATAACCCCACATTTTGACTTTGCCAATCTAATACTAATAGGCATAACAAAACAAAGCATTAAACGATTGCAATTAGCACAAAATGCAGCAGCCAGAATCACTTTGAAAATTAACTCCCTCCAACACATATCACCTATACTAGCCTCCCTTCATTGGCTACCAATTCAAAGTAGAATAATCTATAAAACAATAATAACATCATTCAAGGCCTTATATGACCTGGCCCCTTCCATGATATGCAACCTAATACACAAAGAACCATCTAAGTCTACACACAGAAAAGGGCAATTAAACAGACTGAAAATCCCGAAAGATTTTACAAAAGCACATAAATCAACAAACAATAGAGCCTTTTCCCATATTGCCCCTACAATCTGGAACTCCCTCCCAGAGGAGATACGAAAGCTAACAGAGATAATGGAACTCCGCAAGAAATTAAAAACCTGTTTACCAAACATTATAATACAGATAATTCATTATCTACTTTAGACAAAGGTTAAAGAGCTAATCGGATTGCTCCATGCTCCATGCTAAAGCCCTTTAACCCACACAGATAGCACTCACCCTTGATATATTCATACATAAACTTGTACATAGTTTGCACACGGTTTGGTATTATATTGCACTGTTTATTCTACATTTAATATGATGTTCCTTGTAAATAAGTTCTGTTATATCTCAATGTTCCATGTAAAACAAACTTGCTTTGTTAATTGTTGTTAACTGTAAACCGCAACTGAACTTTGGAAGATGCGGTATAGAAATATGAATAAAATAAATAAATAAATAAAAATAAATAAAAATTAACCTCTTAGTGCCATTACATATTGGGCAGAGCACTGCCCCCTATATTTTTTTAATGCGCTTGGAATAAAAGCGTGCAACAGTTATGGCTTTGCACCCTTTTTTCTTAATGGCAGAAAAAGTTAATTATGAAGAGATTTCAGAAGACTTACCAGTAGCTGTTACACTCCTGGCTTTGCAATACCATAGAATTATCCAAAGTGGCTTACAACAGGTCAAAAATACAAGTCATCAATTAATACATCCTCTTGGGAGTGAAATAAAGTTCAGATATAAACATGGATGATTTCTTGTTTTTACTTGATTTAACTGCAAAGCCACTGTTCTGAAACTTAATATCAATCCTGTTTGGAATAATCATTATCAAAATCATTTATGGTCAGCAGTCACAGTGCTCCACACATAATTAAAAAAAATCCAGGTCACCTGAATAGATAATTTTGGACATATATCTCACTATACAGCTAAAATTAAACATCCATAAAGCAGACAAGGTTTGGGGCATTCTGGGGGAGCTATTTAGGTGTACAATTTATACATGCAAGTGGCAATATTCAGCTGTTGAACATCTAAATTAAAAATCTAGGTGGACTGCACAAATTTCAGGTATAACTTGAAGTGTCTAATTAGGATGTTTCAACTTAGACCTGGATATTCAACAGTGCTGCCTAAATGGATAGTGTCACTACAGCGCCTGTTTATTAAAATGTGGAAATGTTTTGCACTTACCATATGTTATTTATTTTATTTTATTTTTATTTATTTACACACATTTATATACCGCATCTTCCAGAGTTCAGTTGCGGTTTACAGTGAACAACAATTAACAAAGCAAGTTTGTTTTACAAGGAACGTCATATTATGAGTATAATGAATAACAAAACAGCATATGTATTGGAACGAAGTAATTAACTAAACAATGTATTGTCTAAACAATGTGAGACAATACGGAACAGAATAAACTATATACATATATATATATATATATATATATATATGGAAGTGATAGGGCATAAGAGATTGGATCATCAAAGGAATTCGACTGTGTGCTATCTGTTTGAGTGAAAGGGTTTTTATTTGAAACAGTCAGGTACCTGTTTATCCTTTGTCTAAAGCGGGTGAGGGATTATCTATGTTATTGTAGTGTTTGGTGAATAAATAAGTTGTCAGTTTTTTACGGAGTTCCATGATCTCAGTTAGTGTTCGTAGCTCCTCTGGGAGGGAATTCCAGATAGTTGGGGCTATGTGAGAAAAGGCTCTATTGTTTGTTGATTTATGAGCTTTTGTGTAATCTTTCGGAATCTTTAGTTTGTTTAATTGTCCTTTTCTGTGTGTAGGCTTAGATGGTTCTTTGCGTATTAGGTTACATAGTGTAGTTGGAGCCATATCATATAAGGCTTTGAATGAGGTTATTATTGTTTTGTAAATTATCCTGTAAATTATGTTATGTGCAAAAATGAACACCTGGTAAGTAAGTACAAGGCCTCCACTGTCAAAGCAGGGGGTAGGCCCAGCATCTGCCCTGCATTTACCGTACAGGGCAGACTCTGATCATGGGTTTGTGTTCTATACCTTGATAGGTAATATGGGTGCACTTACACTACCTGCCGAGGTATGGACCACAGGCCCCGGTGCAAAGCAAATGTAAAAAAAAAGTTATCATGCAGTGGCCACAACTCCCCACCCCCAGCATAGGCTCCCCAACCTGAACACAGAAGACCCCAGCCTAATCCAGACATCCTTCACCCAATGAGATCAGCACCCCCTCCTCTGGACAGTGATAGAGCTGCTTAGGACTTTTTTTGAGGGGAGACATAATATGGAGGGGTTTTTTTTTTAGTGCCATCAAGTCAGTGTTGACTCATAACAACCCAGCTACCTCTGGGTTTTCTTGGCAACGTATCACTGGAAGTAGATTGCCAGCCTTTTCTTCTGAGGCAATGGAGGGAAAGTGACTTGCCCAAAGTCACAAGGAGTGCCAGTGGGAATTGAACCTTTGATCTTCTGGGTACTAGGCAGTTGCTCTAACCACTAGGCTACTGAGTACTGGTACCTTTTTCCTTGCTTGTTAAAATTGACCCTTGGTCCTCATGTATTAATGAAAGAACCTTGCATATGAGTACTAGAACCTTTTTTCTAGGAAACGGGCACTGGAAGCTGCTCCCACAACAACTCCCTACACAGAAGACCCTTCTCAAAAAAGGCATCCTCCCCTGGAAGACCCACCATATAGGAGACACTCCCCCCAACACCATTGATACCCCAAACAGCCTGCACTCCAAAGCCCTCTGACAGTTATTCAGCTGTAGTCCCCGCTGTCTAGTGGATGGGACAGGAATGATCTCCCTTTGTTCCTCACTCATTGCCACCCAAGTTAAAAAAGGAGGATCAGACCTCTAGTGGTAATCTCATTGCACTACCTCTAGGGGTCATTCTGTTTTGTTTGTAGTTACCATGCAGTAAACCTGCACTAAGTGCTTACCACATTTTAGTAAACGTGCCCCTGAATCTAAAAGTATTTATTTATTTAACATCTTTTTTTATCTAGAAGTCAAGACAGTTTCAAGAGAACTCTATGCAATAACATTAGCGCTTGAACAATAAGGTGCACATTACAAGAAACATATAACTTAACATTTGTTCAACATCAAACGGTTATAACAAAACTATTTACAATGTATTAATGGGTTGTGGTTATTGCTAAGCCGGGATGGTAGCGAGTTCCAGTGGGTGGGGGCATACAGTGAGAATGTCCTGCTGTTGGTTCTTTGGCTGTTTGAAGGTTTGTTCATGGAAATTTCAAGCCTGTTGGTCATAGCTGTTCTCCTGGGTCTACCAGAGTTGCTGTTCTGTACTAGTGGGGTGAGGCTGTCCACGGATTGTTTGGTTAGGATTTTGTGGGTGTTTAGGATGATCTTGTACTTGATCCTGCTTGTGACTGGAAGCCAGTGAAGCTGTTTAAGGAGTGGGGTAATGTGAACCTGTTGAGATTATGCCAAGATGGTTTTAGCTACTGTATTTTGCTCTAGCTGTAAGGGATATAATGTGCTCTTGGGAAAATCCTGGTAGATGGAGTTGCAATAACCAAATACTGAGTGATTACTGCTTGACAAACTGCGCAGAAGTCCATTGGGGAGAGGAGTTTGCGTGGGTTCTTTAAGATACAGAGCTTGAAATAGACAGATTTGGTAATTTGGTTTATTTGTGGTTGAAAGTTGAGTTCTTGGTCAAGTGTGATGCCCAGATAATTGATTTGGGTTTTGACCATGAGTGGAGTATTGTTTATAGTGATTGATGGAGGAGGATTGAACAGCTAGTTTCTTGTGAAGTGGCATGCTTCCGATTTGTTTTGATTGATTTTGAGGTTGATTGTTGTAAAACAGTTGGAGATTTTGGTGCTTTGGTGGAGAAAGAGGTGAAGATCATGTTATCATCGCATAAATTAGGTAATTGACGTCATGATTTTGCAGGGGGGTTGTATTTATTTATTTATTTATTTTTATCTAAACGGACTTGGTATACCGCCTTATCATGAAATCAAAGCGGTTGGCACAGCAAACAATCAATGAAGGGTGAGTTGTCATTAGCATGCAGTGGGAGAATTGTCACAGTGTGTTGCGTGAGTGAGTGTGGTCGATTTTGATGTGAGCTATATACATTGTGCGCTTAGGATACATATTTACAGATACATATTTACAGGGATGGCTTCGTTATCTTAATGTTTGATTAGGAGTCATTCTGTGCGGTCCTTGAAGTGGTCTGTGAATAGTTCAGTTTTAAGCAGCTTTCTGAATTCTTTGATGTTGTTTGTTGCTCTGAGGTGGTCAGGGAGAGAGTTCCATATGGCGGGGGCTGCTAGGGTGAAAGCTCGTTTTGATGGTTTGTTCTAGTGAAGTCCTTTGGGGTTCTGATGTTGTTCGATGTTCCCTTTCTTCTTGGTCTTTTGCTGTTGTCAGTTGTTATGAGTTGTTGTAGGCTGTCTGCAGATAGGTTGTTTATTATTTTGAAAGTGGTTAGGAGAACTTTGTAGCAGACTCGTGAGCTGATTGGGAGCCAGTGAAGGTGGTATAGTATGGGGGTGATGTGTTCGTGGGTTGTACTTCTGTTATGAGTCTTGCGGCTGTGTTTTGTGCTAGTTGAAGTGGTTGGGTTGATTTTTTTGGTAGTCCTAGGTAGATGTGGTTGCAATAGTCTAGTGTGGGTGTGATGATGGCTTGGCATACTGTTCGAAAATGCTCGGGATGTAGATATTGAACAGAAGTGAGGAGAGTGCAATCCCTTGAGGTACTCTGTGACTGAGGGGGAATGGTGCAGATGTGAGGGTGCCAATTTTGATGTGCTGTGTACGGTCTGATAGGTAGGAGTGGAACCATTTCTGAGGATTTCCTTGAATCCCTATGTTATCAATTCAATTTAGTAGGAATTCATAGGAGACAGTCAAAAACAGCGGATATGTCCAGGAAGATAAGTATAAATCCTTGTGTTATCATTTTGGTGCCTTTAATCAGTGTGTTGAGAAGGAAAATCATGAGGCTTTCTACACTATGCTGGGGCGGAAACTATGCTGGTGAATGTCTAGAGGAGAGTGTTCATCCAAATGATCTTGTAGCTGCTGCTGAACAACTTTTTAGATGATTTTAGCAATGAATGGGATACTAGAGATTGGCCGGTATGATGTTGGGTAGGCAGCATCCAGGTTTGTTTTTTTTAGGATGGGATGGATGGAGGATTGTTTGAGTGGGAGGGTGAGAACTCCTTGTTTCAGTGAGTCATCTATCATGTTTTATGTAGGATATGTTGCAATTTTTCCATCTTAATCCAGGACACAGGACAGGAGTCAAGCGGGGAAGTGGCTGTGTTGCTAGCCGAGAGTATATTGCCAATGTGGCTTGTGGCTGATGAGGCTGAAACTGTTCCATAGGTGCTCTTGGTCTGAGTCGATGGATGAAGAGGGAGAAATATGATCTGAAGCCATCTATGCTAGATGTTTCAAATAATACATTATCCATGTAGCTGAATATCGGCTTCTATATATTAATAATATATTGTTGTTTCCAAGTTTTGTTTGCATACTTCAATTGCATTTGCTGTATAATCACACAAAATGCTCCCAATTGTCTCCTTTCTTTTCTTCAACATCAAATCACACACAATATATTGGGGCTCCTTCATTAACACACAAACATCAACCGCACACAATATATTGGGGCTCCTTCATTAACATTTCTCACCAGCATCTTTCCCCTTGCAAATGGCACAGTTTTCGCAGTGGAGTAAAACTGAAACAAAGTAATCGAGCTTCATTTTTTAAAATTGAAATGAGTTTTCAAAGCCTCTTGATTCAGATGGCAGTTTGGGATGCTTATCATTGGCCATGCTGTTGCCGAGCCACTAGATGGCACTGTGGTGGAATCTTTTTTTTCTCCCTAGGAAACTTGATCCTGTAGCAGTAGCTGTGCATGGAATTCTAGGATGGCTCAGAAGATCTGAACTCATTCTTAATTGTTCGCACATATTAACCATTGCTAGCTGGTTTCATATATACAGTACCTCTATGTGAGGGAAGTCCATATATAAGATCAATTTTTATAGTTTTGATGCCATACTTAAATTTACTTTACTTGTGGACTACCTCTCATGTATGTGTGTATATATGCATCATCCTACCAGCCCTGATTATGGTAATGTGCCTTTAAGAACTCTCTCCTGGTATATTAATCTTATTAAGAATCAATGTAATGTTCCCCAGACATCCCAGATTCATGAGTTCATGCCAGCTTAATCAAAATTTAGTAATATATTTAACATTTATCCTTTAGCATTTATTAGTTATGTTCCGTGAATTCACTAGAACACTGAATTTCGTACCAAGCTTGCTTCTACTTAGGTGTATAGCCTTGAATACAGAAACGCTTCCCTTAATGGAAGAAGACTTGAGTGATAAGAAACTACAGGAAAATACTGGACAGGGTTTGTCCTTTCATCACTGAAGGAAATTATGTAGGAATATCATTCCATTTTAAATGAGAGCAATATCACAGGTTAGAAAACTGAATTATCAGGTTTCAGTTCCAGTGTGATGACCCCATTTTCACGAGGGCACAGTGCGGCATGTGAAAACAGAAAATCAGAGAGAGAGAGAGAGAGATTATTTATCAGAGATAACAATGTTATGGGTTATCTAATTTAGGAAACCATTTTACCTTTTCAGTATCAAGTCCATCGTGTACTAATATATTTCTTTAAATTTCACCAACACCTAACAGAACAGCCGAGAGACACTGAGTGTCATTTGTCATAAAATGAAAGGATAGCAAAAACCGTAAGATTCTTTCATACCAAGGTGTGGTAAAGCAGTAATTTATCTGGGCTCCCCAGCCATGCCTTAGTTAAGGAATACTGAGGATCTCTTCTTTCTATTTCCTTCACACAGCCTGCCCCTCAGCTTGACCTTCCTACGTTTAGTGCCTGTCTCTGCTGAGGCCATTTCTTGGGAAAGGAAGCTCGTGCTCTAGTGGTCCTTTCCTGCTCGGTGTTGTACCTCACAGTCAAAGGACTGGAGGCTCAGGAACCACCGTAGTACTCTAGCATTGGTTTCTTGGCTCTTGGTCATCCATTTGGGAAGTTGATGATCCATTATGAGGGTAAACTTGCACCCCCACAAGTTAATATCAGAATGTCTCCAGTGAACATTTTATTGCCAGTGCTTCTTTCTCAATCATGATGTATGCTGTTTCTTGAGGGGGCAATTTCTGCTTTATAAAGGCTACTGGGTGTTTCCTGATCATCCTTCCACTAGGTCAGAACTACTCCCAGACCTTCAACTGAGGCATTTGTATGTACTATGAAGGCATAATTGAAGTTGGGGCTTCTCAGAACCATTTCTGAGCGAAGAGCCTCTTTTAGCACTTGGAAGGCTTCCTTTAACTCTTCTGATCCGGCAATCGTCTCTGGTGCCCTTTTTTGTAACAGACAGGTTAATGTTTCTGTTTTCTCTGCAGAGTCTAGACTGAAGTGTTGGTAAGAACCAATAAGCTCTAAGAAGACTCTTGCCCGTTTCTTTGACTGGGGAATGGGCACTCACCCAATGGCGTCTATCTTTCGTAGCTGCCTTTCGCAGACTTGTAAGCACAACATGTATTTGTATTAAGTAAGTTGCCTAGTCAATACTGTAAATTACAATATCACCAAGGTAAGTCATTGCATAACTGCCATGAGGCCTCAGGCAGTGGTTGGTATATCAAATGCTGGTACATAGCAGAGGCTCCATGAAATCCAAATAACAATATGATCAGCTGGAACAACCCCTTAGGACTACAAAAGGCTGTCTTCTTTTTGACTGCTAGAGTGGAGGGCGGCACTTGCCAAATACCTCTTGGTTAGGTCCAATGTATAGATAAACTGGGCTGCACCCAGTCTTTTATCAAGAGTAAGTGATTTATAAACCACTTAAATTATTGAGGATACATGGGCTATTAATTCAGTAACTGAAATGAAATGAAGTTCATCTACCTGATGCACTGAATAGGTTTCAAGCTTTGAAACTTCATTAACTATTCTGAAATCAATGCAGAAGCAGATATTTCCTTACAGTTTAGGAAAAAGCATGATGGGAGATGACCAGTTACTGATGGGCTTGTTGATCACCCTGAGTTTAAGCATATCTCTCACTTCTCAGGCTACTACATGCTACCAAGCCTCTGGAATTCAGTAAGGTCACAGTTGGACAGCTACTCCTGGATCCATGACAATATCATGACAAGCTAGATGATTCTTTCCAAGAATACAGGGAAAAGATCAGCATTTTGATTCACCATTGGGCTTCTGTGTAGCCAATAGCTGGTCCTCGAATGAGACAATGTAGCAGCTCAAAGTTCAATAGAACTTCCAGTCCAAAATCCTCCTCCTGGACTAGAGAAGAGGTTGTAGTAACCCACCTCTTCCAGAGGTTCACAAGAATAATCTGGGATTTTTTCCACTTGCTTGATCGGGACATTTTGCAATTTATAGGTACCATCTTCTGGATAACCTCATAAAGGTCCTCTTTTAATAAGTGTTATTTCCCTCCCTCCCTCCCCACACCCACCCACCCCTGGGAGAATCGTAGCTTTATAGGTACTTACACATCTTAAAAGACAGGAGGTGCTCTCAGGTGAAGCTTGTTACCCAAATCAGACATACACTAAGGACCTGAGATTAATTAAGCTCCAGGTGAACAAGGCATATTAAATGTATTAGGTACAGTTTTATTGGTATAAATATCCACATCAACCCTTAGTAAGTAAAGAACTTAAAGATCTAAACAAAAACTTAAAACTAAGATGCAGACAGCAGTCCAGCAGCGGGATGGGGGCTTTCCAGTCTTTTGCATTGAGTGTCAAATGTATGATTTTCTCCCAGTTGGTGAGAGGTCTTACGTGTGCACTAGGTGCAAGGAGCTCTTTGCTCTCAAGGAACGAGTCCGTTCTCTAGAGGCTAGAGTAGCAGACTTGGAAAACATAAGAAAGACAGAGAGGTACATAGACGAGACCTACAGGGATGTAGTCCTGAAGTTCCACCTCCAGTCTGGCAGCATCCCTGTTGCCATGGAGGAGAGAGGTCACGTGACAGGAGAGCATCACCCTGGTGTGGCAGGAAGTGATCCTGTAACTAGGACCTGTCGTCCAGGTGATGCAAAACCCTCTCACACCGAGGAAGTTTCTCCAGGGCCATGTGCCCATGAGGGAAGGGTTAGGAAAGCCGTTATAGTTGGTGATTCGATCATTAGGCATGTAGATAGCTTGGTGGCTGGTGGACGTGAGGATCGCCTGGTAACATGCCTGCCTGGTGCGAAGGTAGCGGACCTCACGCGCCACCTAGATAAGGTCTTAGATAGGGCTGGGGAGGAGTCTGCTGTCTTGGTACATGTCGGTACCAATGACATAGGACAATGTGGTAGGGAGGTTCTGGAGGATAAATTTAGGCTTTTAGGTAGGAAGTTGAAATCCAGAACTGCCAGGGTAGTGTTCTCCAAAATGCTTCCCGTTCCATGTGCAGGACCCAAAAGGCAGGCAGAGCTCCGGAGTCTCAATGCGTGGATGAGACAATGGTGCAGAGATGAGGGGTTTGGATTTGTTAGGAACTGGGGTACATTCTGGGGAAAGGAGGGGCTCTTCCGAAGGGATGGGCTTCACCTTAACCAGGATGGAACTAGGCTGCTGGCATTAACCTTTAAAAAGGAGATAGAGCAGCTTTTAAACTAGATAATAGGGGAAAGCCGACAGTCACCCAAGAGCGGATGGTTTGGAAGAATGTATCCCTCAAGGATACTATCAAAAGCAGAAAGGTTCCAATAAAGAGTAAAGTTGCCCAAATGCCCTCGAGTATGGAGCAGACAGAGCTTAAAGATCCGAAATTATCCATGTCTACCAATTGTCAAATTAATATGAATAAAATACAGTCTCTAAAATGCTCGTATGCAAATGCTAGAAGTCTAAAAAATAAGATGGGGGAGTTAGAATATATAGCACTAAATGAGAGGTTAGATGTGATTGGAATATCAGAGACATGGTGGAAGGAGGACAACCAGTGGGACACTGTGATACCTGGGTACAAACTATATCATAATGATAGAGCTGATCAAATTAGTGGAGGGGTTGCGCTCTATGTTAGAGAGGGCATTGAGTCAGAAAGGATTAAAGTTTTGCAGGAAACAAAATTTGCTGTAGAATCTCTATGGATTGAAATTCCATGTAAAAAGAGGAAGGCGATGGCAGTGGGGGTGTACTATCGACCGCCGGGCCAGAATGAACAAATGGATGATGAAATGCTCAAAGAAATCAAGGAAACTAACAAAAGTTACAGCGCGGTAATAATAATGGGCGATTTCAATTACCCCGGTATCGACTGGGTCAGTGTCACGGCAGGACATGCTAGGGAGATAAAGTTCCTAGATGACATAAATGACTGCTTCTTGGAGCAGCTGGTTCATGAACCGACCAGAGGGGAAGCCATATTAGACCTAGTCCTTAGTGGAACACCAGATCTAGTGCAAGAGATAAGGGTGTTGGGGCCACTTGGCAATAGTGATCATAGCATGATCACCTTTGATTTAATTAGTGGAGGAGGGATAGTAAGGAAATCCACAGTACTACCTTTTAACTTTCAAAAGGGAGACTATGATAAAATGAGGAAAATAGTTAAGAAAAAACTAAAAGGAGCAGTTGCAAAGGTTAAAGACTTACATCAAGCTTGGGTGTTGTTGAAAAATACTAACTTGGAAGCCCAGACCAGCTGTATTCCACGCTTTAAGAAAAGTGGAAGGAAATCCAAAAAACTGCCAGCATGGTTTAAAGGTGAGGTCAGAGAGGCTGTTGTTGCCAAGAAATCATCTTTCAGGAAATGGAAAAAAGAGCCAAATGATGAAACCTGGAAACAGCACAAGCACTGGCAGGTCAAATGCAAGGCATTGATAAAGAAGGCAAAGAGAGAATTTGAGCAGAAGCTTGCTGCGGAAGCAAAAACGCGAAATAAAGATTTTTTCAAGTACATTCGTAGCAAAAAGCGGAGAGACTGAATGAATTCTTTGCTTTGGTCTTTACTGAGGAAGATGTAGAGATGTTACCCTTGACTGAAGTGGTATTTAAAGGTGCGGAAGAATTGAAGGAAATATCGATACATCGGGAAGATGTATTACAACTATTAGATAAACTGAAGAGTAGCAAATCACCTGGGCCGGATGGTATAAATCCAAGGGTATTGAAAGAACTGAAATATGAGACCACCAACCTCTCGCCCCCGATGTGGACGAAGGTGAGTCGGTTGATATAGTGTATGTGGACTTTCAGAAAGCCTTTGACAAGGTCCCTCATCAGAGACTTTTGGCAAAACTAAAGAGTCATGGGATAGGAGGCGGTGTACTACTGTGGATCAGGAACTGGTTAAAAGATAGAAAGCAGAGGGTTGGGCTAAATGGCCAATTTTCCCAATGGAGAAAGGTGAATAGTGGTGTACCCCAGGGATCTGTGCTGGGTCCGCTGCTTTAGGACATATTCATAAATGACCTGGAAAGTGGAATAACGAGTGAGGTTATCAAATTTGCAGATGACACAAAACTATTTAAAGTTGTTAAAATCCAAGAGGATTGTGCAAAATTACAAGAGGGTCTTGATAAATTGGAAGACTGGGCATCAAAATGGCAGATGAAATTTAATGTGGACAAGTGCAAAGTTATGCACCTAGGAAAGAACAACCCAAATTATGGTTACACGATGCAAGGTTCCACATTAGGAACCACCACCCAGGAAAAAGATTTAGGCATCATTGTGTGTGCAGTGTGCAGCGGCAGCCAAGAGAGCAAATAGAATGCTAGGTATGATAAGGAAAGGAATGGAAAATAAAACAAAAGATATTATAATGCCTCTATACCGTTCCATGGTGAGACCCCACCTTGAATATTGTGTGCAATTCTGGTCGCCGTATCTTACAAAGGATATAGCGTTATTAGAAAAGGTTCAGAGAAGAGCCACCCAAATGGTAAAGGGGATGGAAGGATACTCCTATGAAGAAAGGCTAAAACGTTTAGGGCTCTTTAACCTGGAAAAGAGACAGCTGAGGGGAGATATGATAGAAGTCTATAAATTAATGAATGGAGTGGAACGGGTAAACATAGATCGACTCTTTACGTTATCAGAATATAGAGAGACTAGGGGACATGCAATGAAGCTACAGGGTAAACTATTTAAGACTAATAAAAGAAAATATTTTTTTACTCAACGTGTAATCAAACTCTGGAATTTGTTACCAGAGGATGTAGTAAAGGCTGTTAGTGTAGCTGGGTTTAAAAAAGGTTTGGACAAGTTCCTGGAGGAAAGGTCCATAAACCATTATTAAGAAGGGACCCAGGATATCAATGCTTGACCTAGTACAAGCATTGCAGAACCTGTGTCTTTTGGGGAAACTGCTAGGTAGTATGACCTAGATTGGCCACTGTTGGAAACAGGATACTAGGCTTGATGGACCTTGGTCTGACCCAGTATGGCATATCTTATGTTCTTATGTTCTTATGTCCTGCCACTGATACGATAGCTTGCTCTCTGATGATAGTAGCAGCCCCAAAACCTGATGTCCAGGATGGTAGACCCATAGGACTGAAGAGAAATTAGGCTTGTGTGGCTTCAGCTTTTCTCAGTCACAGCCTAACAGCCTGTCCTGCTTTTCTCCGCTGCTCTTACATCTGAAGAACATTGTGGCATAGAGGATCTGGTGCAAGAGGTAAGGGTATTGGGGCCACTTGGCAATAGTGATCATAGCATGATCACATTGGATTTAATAAATGAAAGAAGGGTGGCAAGGAAATCCACAGTACTCCTATTTAACTTCAAAAGGTAGACTATGATAAAATGAAGAAAATAGTTAACAAAAAACTAAAAGGAGAAGCTGTAAAGGCTAAAAATTTGCATAAAGCATAGGTTTTGTTTAAAAATACTATCTTGAAAGCCCAGAACAGCTGCATTCCACACTTTAAGAAAAGTGGAAGGAAGGCCAAAAAACTGCCAGCATGGTTTAAAGGTGAAGTTAGAGAGGCTGTGGTGGCCAAAAAAGTATCTTTCAGGAAAAGAAAAGGGAGCCAAATGACGAAAACGGTGAACAACATAAGCATTGCCAATATAGATGCAAGGCATTGATAAGGCAGGCAAAAAGAGAATTTGAAAAAAGTTTGCCATGGAAGCAAAAATGCATAATAAAAACTTTTTCAAGTACATTCATAGCAAAAAACCTGAGACAGTCAGTTGAACCATTGGATGCAGAGGAGTAAAATGGGTGCTAAGTGAAGACAAGGTCATAGCAGAGAGACTGAATGAATTCTTTGCTTCGGTCTTTACTGAAGAAGATGTAGGGAATTTAACCGTGTCTGAAATGGTATATAAAAGTGATGTATTGGAAGAAATGAAAGAAACATCGATAAACTGGGAAGATAGATGTATTACAATTATTTGATAAACTGAAGAGTACCAAATCACCTGGATCAGATGGTATACATCCAAGGGTATTGAAAGAAATGAAATATGAGACCACCAACCTCTCGCCCCCTATCGCATACATTTCCCTTGGATTTCTGCTTCCCAAGTGCAAGACACTGCACTTCTTCGCATTAAATCTTAAATGCCAAGCATTAGACCATTCTTCCAGCTTTTGTAGATCTTTCCTCATGTTATCCACTCCCTCAGGGGGGAGTCCACTCTGTTGCAAATTTTCATGTCATCTGCAAAAAGACAGACTTTTGCATTCAGTCCTTCAGCAATATCACTCACAAATACATTGAACAGTGCCGGGCCCAGGACCGAACCTTGGGGCATCCCGCTAATCACCCTCCTTTCATCCGAGTGAGCTCCATTTACCATCACCCTGACGTTATTGAAAATACCATGGCTTGAACAACTTGAATCTTTGTCTGGGCATTACTGGAGCTGGAGGTGTCAGATAAGCTATAGTTGCTTGAATAGCTTGGGTCATCTGTGTCAGAGAGATCTATTGCAGCTTGAGCTGTTTCTATCACATGTGCTGCTGCTCTCACTGATTCTACACAACTTTCTACAGCTGCTGCTGCCCCTGTGTCAAGGCCTGAAGTAAGTGCTCCATTGTGGACTAGACTGTCCAGCTTGCACAACCCAGGTTTGCAATCCAAATAATCTTCACCCTCTCTGCTTCTGCAGAACTATAGGTTTAAAACAGTGATACTCAACCCAGTCCTCTGGGACCCCAGGCCAGTCAGGCTTTCAAGATTTTTCTTCCTTGGTTTGGCCCTTTGGAATTCCCTACCATACACCCTCTGTGCTGAACAGTCGTTCCCTCAATTTAAGGTGATGCTGAAGACCCATTTCTTCGGCATCACCTTGGAGCTCCCTCCTACCTAGTATTCACGTAACATATCCCTTCCTCCTCCTTTCATAAGAACATAAGATATGCCATGCTGGGTCAGACCAAGGTCCATCAATCCCAGTATCCTGTTTCCAACAGTGGCCTTTACTACATCTTCCGGTAACAAATTCCAGAGTTTGATTACACGTTGAGTGGAAAAATATTTTTTTTTATTAGTCTTAAATAGTTTACCCTGTAGCTTCATTATATATCCCCTAGTCTTTCTATATTCTGATAATGGAAACAATTGATCTATGTTTACGCGTTCCACTCTGTTCATTAATTTATAGACTTCTATCATATCTCCCCTCAGCCGTCTCTTTTCCAGGTTAAAGAGCCCTAACCTTTTTAGCCTTTCTTCATAGGGGTATCCTTCCATCCCCTTTACCATTTTGGTGGCTCTTCTCTGAATCTTTTCTAATAACGCTATATCCTTTTTAAGATACGGTGACCAGAATTGCACACAATATTCAAGGTGCGGTCTCACCATGGAACGATATAGAGGCATTATAATATCCTTTGTTTTATTTTCCATTCCTTTCCTTATAATACCTAGCATTCTATTTGCTCTCTTGTTACCAACAATGATGCCTAAATCTTTTTCCTGAGTGGTGGTTCCTAATGTGGAACCTTGCATTGTATAACCATAGTTTGGATTGTTCTTTCCTTTGTTGCATAACTTTGCACTTGTCCACATTAAAATTCATCTGCCATTTTGATGCCCAGTCTTCCAGTTTATCAAATTCCTCTTGCAATTTTCCACAAACCTCTTGGATTTTAACAACTTTAAATAGTTTTGTATCATCTGCAAATTTGATAACCTCATTCGTTATTCCCTTTTCCAGGCCATTTATGAATATGTCAAAAAGCAGCAGACCCAGCACAGATCTCTGGGGTACACCACTATTCACCTTTCTCCATTGGGAAAATTGGCCATTTAGCCCTACCCTTTGCTTTCTATCTTTTAACCATTTCCTGGTCCACAATAGTACACTGCCTCCTACACCATGACTCTTTAGTTTTGCCAAAAGTCTCTGATGAGGGACCTTGTCAAAGGCTTTCTGAAAGTCCAAATACACTATATCAACCGACTCACCTTTCCCTACCTGTTTATTCACACCTTCAAAAAAACATAACAGATTAGTAAGACAAGATCCTCCTTGTCTAAAGCCATCCATGTTGGCTGTCTCCCATTAAGCCATGACTATCTACATGTTCAGCAATTTTGTTCTTTATGATGGTCTGTACCATTTTTCCTTGTACTGACGTCAGGCTCACTGGTCTGTAGTTTCCTGGATCACCCCTGGAACTCTTTTTAAAAAATTGGTGTTACTTTTGCCATCCTCCAATCTTCAGCTATTATAGATGATTTTAATGACAGTTCACAGATTACTAATAGCAGGTTTGCAATCTCATATTTCAGTTCTGTATATCATCCGGGCCCAGGTGATTTGCTACTCTTCAGTTTGTCTAATAGTTGTAATACATCTTCCCGATGTATCGATATTTCCTTCAATTCTTCCACACCTTTAAATACCACTTCAGTCATGGGTAACATCCCTACATCTTCCTCAGTAAAGACCGAAGCAAAGAATTCATTCAGTCTCTCAGCTATCGCCTTGTCGCCTCTTAGTTTCCCCTTTAACCCCTCTATCATCTAATGGACCAACTGACTCTCTCAAAGATTTTTTGCTACGAATGTACTTGAAAAGGTCTTTATTACGCGTTTTTGCTTCCACAGCAAGCTTCCTCTAAGATTCTCTCTTTGCCTGCCTTATCAATGCCTTGCAATTAACTAGCCAGTGATTGTGCTGTTTCCAGGTTTCGTCATTTGACTCTTTTTTCCATTTCCTGAAAGATGCTTTTTTGGCAACAGCCTCTCAGACCTCACCTTTAAACCATGCTGGCAGTTTTTTGGACTTCCTTCCACTTTTATTAAAGTGTGGAATAAAGCTGGGCTGGGATTCCAAGATAGTATTTTTCAACAACACCCAAGCTTGAGGTAAGTCTTTAACCTTTGCAACTGCTCCTTTTAGTTTTTTCTTGACTGTTTTCCTCATTTTATCATTGTCTCCCTTTCGAAAGTTAAAAGGTAGTACTGTGGATTTCCTTACTATCCCTCCTCCACTAAGTAAATCAAACACGATCATGCTATGATCACTATTGCCAAGTGACCCCAGCACCCTTATTTCTTGCACCAGATATGGTGTTCCACTAAGGAGTAGGTCCAATATGGCTTCCCCTCTGGTTGGTTCATGAACCAGCTGCTCCAAGAAGCAGTCATTTATTTCATCTAGGAACTTTATCTCCCTAGCATGTCCTGCCATGACACTGATCCAGTTGATACCGGGGTAATTGAAATCACCCATTATTACTACTGTGCTGTAACCTTTGTTAGCTTCCTTGATTTCTTTGAGCATTTCATCATCCATTTGTTCATTCTGGCCAGGCGGTCGATAGTACACCCACACTGCCATCGCCTTCCCCTTTTTACATGGAATTTCAATCCATAGAGATTCTACAGGACGAACAGAGCGAATCTGACGAAGAAAGAAAAAAAAGGTTTTAGTAACCTGAGAGATATGGGAGTGAAAAGTTAAGTCTGAATCAAAGTGCACCCCCAGGTACCGAAAAGTGGAAACCAAGGGTACAGGAGTGCCAGAAAAAGAGGGAGCTAGTGATGGAGGAGGACTACCATGCGAGAACCCAATAGCCACAGTCTTAGTGAGATTCAAGTGAAGACAGTTAAGGGTCAGTCAGTCTGCCACAGCTGCAAGGCAGGCGTTAAGAGGTGAGAGGTCTGGACAAGAGGGAGAAGTATGATAGAGGAGGAGAATATCGTCGGCATAGAAAAATGTAGAGATACCGAATTGTTGGATCAGGGAAGCAAGAGGGGCCAAGAAAAGGTTAAAGAGGAGCGAGAACTGAACCCTGGGGAACCCCACAGGGAAGAGAGTGAGAATCTGAGGGAGAAGTGGAAGGCAGAGAGGAAATGACTGCACAGGCGCGAGAAGAGAGAAAAGAGTGGAACCAGTGATGGACTGTACTACAGAGACCCGCATCCCGCAGACAGTGTAAAAGAAGGGAATGGTCCACTAAGTCAAAAGCAGCTGAAAGATCCAAAGCAACCACCACCGAGATATCACCAGATTCATGTGCTACATGTAAAGCGTTTGTGAAAGCTAAGAGAATTGTCTCAACACTGTGACCCTGTCGAAACCCAGATTGGCGAGGGTGCAAGAAATTCGTGGTATCCAAGTGGTGGGAAAGTTGTGCGAAAACAAACTTCTCCAACAGTTTAGAGAGAAAAGACAGATTAGAAACAGGGCGATAGCTAGCAGGGACTGAGGGATCGAGGGAAGAGTTTTTAAGAATAGGACGTATTAGAGCGTGCTTCCAGGGTTTGGGAAAGACCCCCGTGGAAAGACTAGAATTGAACATAGTGAGAATATAAGGAAGAAATCCTAAAGAAGGAGTGAGAAGCCAGGAGGAGGGAACAGGATCGAGAGAGCAGAAAGTCTTCTTGGAAGAGGACAGAAGGTGCAATAGCTCAGGAGAGGTGATTAACTCAAAGGAAGCCCAGACGTGAGAGAGCCGAGAGATGGGAGGGGGGGAAGGGACGGGAGGGGGGGGGGGAATCAATAGGAGCAGGGCAAGAGGGTAGGGAGGTCCTCAAAGAGGAAACTTTATTACTGAAAAAGGAAGCGAGTTGAGACGCAGAGGGGAGAGAGGGGACAGAGGCATTGGAATGAGGAGTAGACAGAGAGACAAGGGACTGAAAGACAGAATAAAGATGCCGAGTTTGGTTAGGGGCTTTGGATATAGCATCAGAAAAGTAGGAACGTTTAGCAGAATGAACTTTTGAACGATAGTAAGAGTGGTGGGAATTGAAAGCTGCCAGAGTAGCAGGGGAAGGGGCCTTACGCCATAGCCGTTCTGCTCTGCGTAGCTGGACCCGAAGCAGCCGAAGGCCATGGTGGTACCAGGGGTGGGAGGGGCGGGATCGGACAGGGCGGGGGCGCAGAGGGGCTACCAGATCTAAAGCGGTAGTGAGAGTGGAAGACCAGAGGGTAGCCTGGGAAGTAGGGGAAAGCAGAGAGAAGTCAGAGGGCAAAAGATTGGCTGCCGAGGGGAATTGCTGAAGAGTGAGAGGGGTAAGAGTGCGCCGGAGCTGGGTTGGCAAGGATGGAGAGGGGGAAGGAGGAGGGGGGGATTCTCAAGGAAAGAGCAAGTAGCAGAGAGACAGACATGGTCCGTCCAGGGAAGCGATAAAGAACTGATATTGGAGAGAGAGAAGGAGGAAGAGGAAGAGGTCAGGAAGAGATCAAGAGTGTGACCTGCTTGGTGGGTGGGAAAAACAACATGCTGCGTGAGGGATAGGTCATGAAGAAGAGAAAGAAAAGAATGTTCCCTGGCAGAAAAGGGAGCGTCCACATGGAGGTTGAAATCTCCAGCAATGAGGAGTTGAGAAAAAGCCAGTGACACATCGGTGATAGTGGAAAACAGAGCATCCCAAAGATCAGAGCGTAAGGCAGGGGGGAGTAAATGAGAAGTATATGAATTGGGGGATGAGTGTGAAGGCGAAGTAAGAGGGATTCAGGATAGGATAATGTAGGAGAAGAAAGCTGGGTAAACGGGAGGTCAGAGTGGAGCAAGGCAGCAATGCCACCACTGGACCGCCCAAGATGGGGGACGGAGACTGCGGAAAATCCAGGAGGGAGACAGCGGGCGAGGAGAGCGTCTTCACCCTCCTTAAGCCATGTCTCCGTGAGAAGGGTGAGAGAAAAGGAGGACCGAAGAATAAGATCCTGCACAAGAAGGGACTTAGTGCGCAGGGATCGGCAATTAAGAAGGCCAATAGTGAGGGGGGGGGGGTTGAGAGATGGCGCGATAATGAAATGCCCTGGTAGGAGAGGAGACAGATGGGAGACAGGGATGAAGATTGGCAGGACAGCGGGAGCGCGCAAGACAGGGCTGCCCCGGCCGCCTACCCCAGTGGACAGGAATGAGAGCAATGAAGCTGCAATAAGGGAAGCAAAAGGGAGACAAGCAGGAGGGAGGAGCACTTACCGGCACTAGACCAGGAGCAACTGTGAAAACCGACGTAGAGCAGGAGTGTAATCCAAGTGACCAAGAGGAAAAAAGGAAAACAAAAAATAAACCAGGCAGCATAGTGGCAGCAAACTGACGTCCACGACCTCCGCGCCCGGAGCGGCCCCAAGGAGCGCACCTAAGGAGTACGTCATGCTCCCTAGGTGCGCTCCTTCGGTGTGCGCCCTCGACGCGTGCCGCAGCGACAAGCGCCGCAGGCGCTTGTCTTTTATGGAGTGCAGGCACCGTACCTCGCTGAGCGCGGCTAAATCTTTTTACTGGGTGGTGGTTCCTAATGTGGAAACTTGCATCGTGTAACCATAGTTTGGGTTGTTCTTCCCTAGGTGCATAACTTTGCACTTGTCCACATTAAATTTCATCTGTCATTTTGATGCACAGTCTTCCAATTTATCAAGATCCTCTTGCAATTTTCCACAATCCTCTTGGGTTTTAACAACTTTAAATAGTTTTGTGTCATCTGCAAATTTGATAACCTCACTCATTATTCCCTTTTCCATGTCATTTATGAATATGTCAAAAAGCAGCGGACCCAGCACAGATCCCTGGGGTACACCACTATTCACCTTTCTCCATTGGGAAAATTGGACATTTAGCCCTACCCTCTGCTTTCTTTTAACCAGTTCCTGATCCACAATAGGACACTGCCTCCTTTCCCATGACTCTTTAGTTATGCCAAAAGTCTCCGATGAGGGACCTTGTCAAAGGCTTTCTGAAAGTCCAGATACATTATATCAACTGACTCACCTTTGTCCACCTGTTTATTCACACCTTCAAAAATACATAACAGATTAGTAAGTCAAGATCTTCCTTGCCTAAAGCCATGCTGAGTAATTTTGTTCTTTATGATGGTTTCTACCATTTTTTCTGGTATTGACGTCAGGCTCACCGGTCTGTAGTTTTCTGGATCACCCCTGGAACCCTTTTTAAAAATTGGCGTTACATTGACAATCCTCCAATCTTCAGGTATTACAGATGATTTTAATGAAAATTCACAGATTACTAATAGCAGGTCTGCAATCTCATATTTCAGCCCCTCCTTTCCCCAGAATGTTCCCCAGTTCCTAACAAATCCAAAACCCTCATCTCTGCACCATTGTCTCATCCACGCATTGAGACAACGGAGCTTTGCCTGTCTTTTGGGTCCTGCGCGTGGAAGGGGATGCATTTCGGAGAACGCTACCCTGGAAGTTCTGGGTTTCAACTTCCTACCTAAAAGCCTTAATTTAGCCTCCAGAAGCTCCCTACCACATTTTCCTATGTCATTGTTACCGACATGTACCAAGACAGCAGACTCCTCCCCAGCACTATCTAAGACCTTATCTATTCATTCCTATCTTGATCAGGGACACCATGTTCTTGCTATTTCTTTAGATCTCACAGCAGCCTTCGAACTAGTCAATCACAATCTCCTTCTCTCTCATCTTTTTGATGTGGGTCTTAGGGGATCTGTTCTTTTGTGGTTCTCGTCTTTCCTTCATGAGCGCTCCTACCAGGTTTCCAGCTGAGGTCACCTCTCGAGCCTTTTCTCCTTCCATTCTGGAATCTCTCAGGGTTCCGCACTGTTCCTGGTTTTTTTTTTAATATTTCTCTATCACATCTTGCTACCCTTATTCAATTTTTGGGACTTATTTTATATTTCTACATGGATGACATTCTTCTGTTATCATGTTTGGACAACTTGTCTCCTGATCTCTCAGCTCTTAACTCCTCACCCACTACTATTTTGTCCAGGTTACATGACAATATGCTAAAATCTAACCCCAGTAATACTGGTTCATCTTATACCCCTTTGTTAGCTCCGGCTTGGGTTCCCACCCCATTTCTCTCTGCACCTCCTTTAAATATTTAGGACTATATTTTGACTCTGATTTGTCATTCTCAACTTACATTTCTTACCTATCACATTACAAGTTTGTTGCATTGCAGAAGTGTAGGGCTCTTTGACCCTTTCTAGACAAAACTGCTATGACTACGTTATTGCTTAACAGTGATTATTGTAATTTTTGTCTGGCCAATCTCTCACAGCAACAACTAAAACATATTCAAACAATTCAGAACAACTCCATTCAGTCTCTCACTTCAGCGAAGAAGTTTGATCATGTGTCACCACACTTGATACAACACCATTGGCTTCCCGTTGCCCAAAGAATTCAATTCAAGGTACTTACCCTTACTCATAAAGCTCTTCATAATAATGCTCGACTTTACTTATTTTCTGCTATTATCTTTTATGTCCCTACCCGCTGCTTGTGTTCACTACAACACAATCATCTAATTCTTCCACCTCCCGCCAAGTGAAATATGAGTCCATGTCATTCAGCCTTCTTTTTGCTAGCACTGGCCCTCCTAAACTGTCTCCCTACTCAATCGAGATTGGAATCCTCTTTTACTCAATTCAAAAAACAGTTAAAAACACACCTCTTCGTACAAGCTTTTGGGGTAGAGCCGCCCACTTGATCTGCAGACTAGACAGTGGCCAATTGCACGGTTTTTGTGTGTGTCCCTCTGCATCTCTCTCTCTCGCTCTCTCTCTCCTTTCCCGTATAATTTTTGGAGTTCTTTTTCTGTTTGTTATAATTTATGTTGTTGTTTGCTTCTATTGTAAACCACTCTGTAGGTTTGTCAAAGAGCGGTCTATCAAATACGAATAAAGCATTTTCCCGCTCACTGCAATTCATGTGGTTAGCAGGTATGCTAACTGCATTAATCATTTTGAATTTGCCCCCATCGACTTTTACATGAGCCGGATGTAAGGCTTCCTGTGCATGTGGTTTGGGTAGAGTATAGGCAGAACCACGAATTACATGCATAGGTTATAAAATACAACAAAAATATGGCCACTTCTGGAGCATACAATGATACTTCACTAGAAAAAACTGATTGCCCCACTCATTTCTAGTGAAGTAGGTTATAAAATACACATTGATGTGCATACATAGTGGCGCACATTAACGTTTTCTCACAAGCGGGCATAAGTGCATGCAACCCCATTTTAGCCACAATTTCTGGCCCATTTTACATAGAACGTTGAGACTGGAATTGAGATATCCAGATTGAGAAGTGCTCAATTCTGACACTACTTTACAAGAAGATCTGCCGAACACATAGACTTTTGTAAAATCTGCATTTGAATGTGCAGGAGTAGGCGTGTATTACTAGCAGCCACAGCAGCCATTGTAAAATATATGTGTGAAAAAATGAAAAGCATGAACTTCCCAATTATATGCATTCCCATTGTAAAATGTAGAATTTTTAGCTTTCCCAAGCCAGGCCCCTTTCACACCTCACCACGCCCCCTTGAAATCTGCGTGGTGTAAATGTCCACATGTAAACATGTGTTTGCGATCCATGTGTGAACATGTCACACTTTACATGTGGAGATGCTTGTAAAGTAACCACTATAGGTACCTCAGTGTCTCTATAAAATAGGCTACAAACAGATGCCTGTTTGACCTCTCAGTCTATGTGACCTGTTATAAAAATGCACTCTAAATGAAACTGTGTACCATGAAATGAAATATATTTTGTTTAGTGCATGCTATCTCTATGTCTAGCAAAATTTTTAATGGGCAGAAAGACAAAACCAAATGACATGAAAATGCACACACCTAATGAGTTCTGGGTTTATCTTGCACTGAGCAGACTTCTGAAAAATTAAAAGAATATGAACATATGTTCATTGGAATATAGTGCACAGATATCTGAAGACAGATTCATGAAATACTGTAAAATATTTTTAAAAAAACCTCTCCATCAATACAAACTAGTAAGGTTTCACTATAGGCCTTCTCCATGAGAAAAAGCAAATGATCTAAGATAAGTCTATTGTTATTTTGTTTAGATCATAATACCAGTTCGTCAAACAACGTGATATATGGACCATGCTCCACCACATGTGGTAAGTAACAAAGCAGATGACTAAAGCAGTACTGAAATTTGTTTTTGGAGCTGGTAACTTTTGGGAACCCTTTTACTAAAGGGTGCTGTGATGTTGCCCCAAATGCGCTGATAAGGTTCAAATCCATAGCACGTCAGGGCAACAACACAGCGTTAACTGCTGAGAGCATGGAAAGCGTGTTCCCAGCAGTTACAGTGGTGTATGCAGCCCTGCTGTGGCATGCCAATGGTGTGGGTGCATGCAAGGGCCTCTTAGTTGAATTGTTGCATTTTATTTGTATCTGCTTAGTTTTCTATGGATTAATTATTATTAAAGGGCACGTGCCAGAAAGAGAATAAGACTGTAGAAAGACAGAGCTGAAGGGATCCCAAGATGTCATCTTATCCATCCCCCGTTAATGGCTACTCAGAGATCTCAACTGTACTCTCCTCCTTCAGGGCACTGAGGCTCTGATGCACTAGCATGCTAGTGCTATCCAAAGTGAAAGACCTCAGAGAAGGGGTCATAGAAGGGGAAGGGATGTGCCTGCAAAAAGAGGCCACACAGACCCTGCTGCTAGCCGCTGCAACTGCCATCTGCAAGTATGAAGGGATAGTTGACCAATGGCTCTATTTACTAAAGTGCGCTAAGGTCTGGCACATATCTGTATGGTAAATGTTGAGGGGGTTCCCAGCATTTTTGGGAGGACTGTCATGTAGTGTACAAAGAGAAAAATTTGCTACTATGCATTAACTGCATGGCGTAGAATGCGGAATGTCATTAGTTATACCTCATGAAGTATAACTGCCGCATTACCAGATGATGTGCAATTAGAAACTCATGAAAAGCCTGGGAGTGGCCTATCAGACACGATGGGCATTGTGCTCAGCTGACGCTTCCCTGTTGATGGTTCCTCTCCTTCCGGGGCCAGGATCTTTTCATCTTATGGCCCATTTTCATGGAATGCTTCACAACAAGTATTAAGGGAACTGGATTTTTGGGCATTTCAGAAGGGAAGGAAGGATCTTCTATTTGTGCAAGCATATGGGCCTAGTTAATAGGATGTTATATTAAGGATGTGTTTACGTTTTATGTGCTTTGATGATGTCTGTTGCTTTGTTTGCTGAGATGTGTGGGGTATTTCCTTAGATTAGTGACTTATAAGAATTTGTAAACAAATAAATAAAGAATTGCAAGACAGTCTCTGCCCATTCCTCACCTATCCCATGCCCAGAATGCTATTCTGCAGAGTAATTAGCGTGCAGTAAGGGGCCTGTTTAATAAGATGCGGTATAGTTTTGCACCTACCCGCAACATGTACCAAAATATCAGCGTGATGTACAAATCTGTGCGGTAAATGCAGGGGGCATGCCCAGTATCTGTCCTGCAATTACTGCATATGGGCCACGGCAGGCAATGCGAGGGTAGGGAAGGCGGGCCAGGGTGAATGAGCAGTGAAAGGACAAACAGCTGCATCCGCTATGTTGCCCCTATCTACAGCTTGTGTAGGTCTTGCCCTCCCTGATCCTGAACTCTCCCCCAGCTTCAGCCCCACCCCAAGTCCCCAAACTGATCCCCCTCCACCTTCAGAACTCCCCTGTCCCAGACAGCACCCAAGGCATGAACCATCCCTTACCCCACCTGATGCCACCCCTGAAGACCCTTAGCTATACCCCTGCATGTGCTACTGCTAGAGGTCAGCACCACAAGACCGGCACCATTCTCAATGCTGACAGAGATGGGGCAGGTCAAAATAATAGAATCACCAAAACAGTACCCCAAAATTTATCTTACAGCAGAAAGATTTTTTTGTCGGATATCACCGCAGCAAAGCATAGATTTAAAACAATGCTTCCAAGCGGTTCAATCCATTTTATTAACCAACAAAAAAGTATTATATTAAAAAAGACTTAGCTCAGTCCGATAACATTCCTTGAAGTCCTTGCACGACGTGCACGTTTCGGGAATATGTTCCCTGTATCAAGTGCTCTTCACCTCGTAATTTAAACAACCATCAAAAAACGCTGGGACCAAACCCAGCTGACTCTTAAAGGGTAAACGAAGCTCAAAGATTGGCTCACAAGCCTATCAATCCATCTCCAATCCACCAATGAAGACAAACCAGGGCCGCCCCACTAAGCAGGGGGACCCTATGTCACAGAGGTAGAGATCACATTACGCTGTGCCATTCCATTTCTTTATTCAAACCGGAGGGCATCACCGTCTGAAGTTTGAAAATCCATTGCTGTTCACACCTTTGAAGTTTTGCAGTACGATTGCCACCCCTAGGATCCAAAGGTATCTGAACAATGACTGTCCATTGCAAACATTCAAAAGAGTGTTCCAATGCTAGACAATGTTCCACAATGGGGGCTGAGGTAACTTTTTGGCGAAGCTGGGAGGCATGCTCAGCCAGCCGCGTCTTGATAGACCGGATTGTTCTACCGACATAGAGTAAAGGACAAGGGCAGATGATGATATAAACAACAAAAGATGAGACGCAGTCCATCTGCCAGCATCGCATAATCGATAGCCCAGTTGTAGGAGAAATCCATTCATGACCCGTAAGTGAGGAAGCACAGTATATACAGGCGCCACATATAGAATGTCCCCCACACTGTAAAGGTGGTACAACAGAGATGGGGCAGGAGCAATGGAGGACCTCTCCTGCCCCTATCATCAGTGAACCACCACTAAGTCCCAGGGGTGGGGGAGGGCAGGAGTACAGCTGGTGGCCTTTGGCGACAGGCATTTATTTATGTCTAACATTTGGTATACTGCTATAGGCACAATATATGGTGCCATCGTCGTGGTTTACAGTCAAATCAATGGTTTACAGAACACAAAAGACAACCTAAAGTACAAGCAACATATAGATCCAATAAGGTATGTGGAAAGTATAGCACAGCAGAGTCATCCAGAAAACCAATTAAGCAGAATACAATGTGTGTGTGTGTGTGTGGGGGGGGGGTACCCAGTGGGAGAACCAAAACCTATATCAGATGAAAGCTATGTAAGATTTCTAGAACAGCTAGGTTTTTAACATTTTCTTAAACTTATGATGAGACGAGTCAAAATGAATATCTGGGGGGAGCGAATTCCAGAGGGTGGGAGTGTTATAAGCAAAGGTTGCTGACCAGATCCATTCATATCTGAGTTGCTTATATGTAAGAACCACCAATAAATGGGCTTGGGAAGAGGGGGTGAGGGATGGCTCATGCCTTGGGTGCTGTCTGGGATGATGGGTTCTGAAGGTGGGAAAGCTCTGTGGGGGAGGATCCAGAGGGTGAGGTCTGCATCAGCTGCAGGAAGGGGGCTTGATTGGGCAGGGGGGTGACCAGTGGCAAGCAAGGGATCACTGGCAGAGGGGGAGGGGGCCTCCACCACTGCCTACCTAGCTTCCAGCAGGTATGCTATCAGGCCACTAGTAGTGTGGCTGCACTTAACGCACCTCAAGAGGTGTCAATATCCAATACACTGGCTGTCATTGACCACCATGCCACCTCTCCTCCCATGTCACGTAACTGTCAGGGCAGGTCGGTGCGTGCTAACAATTACCGCACCTTAGTAAACAGGCCTCTAAGAGTTAATATGCCGTGTTAATTGTTAAAACAGCACTATGCTGATAGCGTGCAATAATTCCTACATCGAACAACTGAAAGAGCTAGAAAGATAGGGGGCCTAGATATTTAATAGTTTCATATTTGGTAGCTTTGCCTGGCCATGGCTACCTTTATCGAAGAAACAGCAATGTGCAAATAAAAGAGCTTTTGCTGGATTTTGTAGACATCTTAAAAAAGCAATGACAAGTCCATCATATAGTAACACAGTATATGATGGCAGATAAAGACCAGTATGGTCCTTCTACTCTGCCCAGTAAGATGGCTAGAATTATTGTAACCACCACTCTGTGCAAGTCACCCCCATGCCTTTGTTTAGGGTTGTTCCCATCGCTCCATGCAGGTCACCCCCCCCTAATTTATTGAAAAATAAAAGATATTTAATTTTGTTGTCCCATACCATTCTGAATTTTGAGAAGAGCCGTGATTCCTCAGCACACGTAAATTGTATTTGCACATGTCATTTTAACATGTTCTACGGACACACGAGCTGAGAAAAGCAAAATGAATATATGTGATGAGGGGGAAAAGAGGGAGACAAAGAAAGGTGTTATATTAAATGACTTTTGCATAGCAATCAATCCGACCTCTTCTCAATTAACCCTTTGACTATTTCCATAGGCTATGTAGGAGAATGGTTGAATTAGCACAAGCAAGATTTTTCATACGTGCTTAATAGAGTTTTTTTTATATTCACCATGTTAAAGCTCATCGCCTTTTGTTTTCCTTTTTAGTCGCATTCCAAAGCTCTGCTGTTCTAAAATGAAATCAATGTATTAAGTAAAAATACCAAGAATCACTGCTTAAACCATTTGGTCTATCTCTCTTACTTGAAGTACGGTCGTCACTCTTTCATGACAGCCAAAGCTGGTATCATCATCGTCTCCCTCTGTCATGATAGCCAAAGCTGGTATCATCATCGTCTCCCTCTCTCATGACAGCCAAAGCTGGTATCATCATCGTCTCCCTCTTTCATGACAGCCAAAGCTGGTATCATCATCGTCTCCCTCTCTCATGCACAGCATGATTGAGTTTTGGAGATACATATCACTGAACTATATTTCAATTTATCAACTTATATCATACCCTTTGTAGTGGGTATGATGTATAATACAACATTGTTATGGGATATGGGATGCTTGATGTTGTCCAGGGTGATCGGGAGTGGGCTGTGGCGGGGGAGGGGGGAGGGTCAATGCTCTTTTACACCTGCTTCTTTATCAGGGCAGAAGCAAATACCGATATGGAAATTTTTTAACATAACATGCATTTTCTCTTTGTAAAATGGGAATTATAAATCTATTTTTGGGGACCACTCAAAGCATAACCCCCCCCAAATTATGGGGGGCATTTTGGAAGCCCTATTCAGGCTTTGAATGTCTGAAAATGGGCATAGAGACATCCAAAGCAGAGAGACATCTATGTCTCCAGAGCCATTTTAGAAGCTGGGTCTGTGGACATCCACAGCGTGAGGACATCCAAGTCTAAACGGGGGCATGGTGGAGGTGTGGCTGGGCATTCCCAGCAACCTAGAGGTCCCTGCCTGATCTCAGAAATATCCTGTGTCACATCTAAGTTTAGACCTGCTCCAGACACCTAAAAAGTGCTTGTTTTAGCTGAAAAACATCCAAAGAGTATAGAGAAGAAAGCACTACATCATTCCCAGCACAATTTCAATGATACCGTAGTAGCAGTGAGATTTGAACTCTGGCTTTCCTATTCCTAGCCCACTACTCTAACCATATTTTATTTATTTATTTATTTATTAACAATTCTTATATACCGCACTATTAGACATCAGCGCGGTTTACATTGAACAGAAAACATCCGACAGTTTACACATGTCTGGTCGTTACAATTAACAGGAAGTATAACTTGGCGAAATAGGAGAAACTAAATACAATGCAGGGTTACTTCTAGATGTCCAGCAGCTGGAATACTGTTCTGTGGATGTCTATGTAGACAACCCTCCCTCCCCCAGCCTCCTCTCACAGACATGTGGACAAACATGTCCACATTTCTGAAATCATGGACGTACCCGATTTGTTCAGATGTTCTGGCTTAGATGTCCCAGATTGCACTTTGACGTCCTTTCTAAAATTCCCCTCCATGTGTCCCAAGAAGCTACAACTGTAAACAGCAGCTTTATAAAATCACTAGTTGCACATATGTGCCATTTACATCAGTAAATGTTGCTATTTATAGGAGTAAAATAAGGGCTTTAATGTACTGTTTAAAAATGCAAACCTTGTCTAAACGGTTTCTTGTGCATCCAAGAAAGCATCTTAAAGGAGATTCTCAAAAGCCGTAGGAAGCCGTAGGAAGCCGTAGGAAGTGTTCTTTCAGTGTTGCTGAAATAGGGTCATAAAGCTTCCAGTCTGTAAGTATTCATGCTGCTGTGTTTTAGATGTATTGAAACCTACAGAGGTGTTTCTTTTCCAGCCCTAGAAATAAATCATTACAGTAATCCATCTGCCCGATAAGCAGGATGTCGATTACAGTAGCAAGATCATTCTTGGACAGATATGGGGGAAGATTATGAATAATCTGTAAATGCAAAAACAAACTCTTAATCAAATTATTAGCAAGGGCTTGCATAATGTGCTCTGCATTGATTTTTATGTCTGATTTTCTTGATAACTGATGGCCATCAAAGGACATAGTAGAATGGGTAGAACGAAATCCATATTTGATTTTCTGGCCATTCTGTTTTCTGTGTTGTCATTGAAAGTTTATTTTTAGTCAGCATGAGTCAATCAAGCTAATTTTTCTGCATGGTCAGCACGTAATTCACTAATGACCTGAATGTTATTAGCATACATTCAAAGCCCAAACTGTTGGTCATATAACCTCGTGGTTGGATGCAGACATTAAACAACAATGACAGCCCAGGGAAGCAATTTACCTCCCATTTATTTACATTCTCTTATACACCATGCTATTCTGCATCAGTGCAGTTTACATTGAACAAACTGAAATTACATTGAACAGGGCACTATAACTTGGAGATAACTATTTTACAGGGAACATGGGCTATGGAGGGTTAAGTGGCTTGCCCAAGACCACAAGGAGCACCTGTGGGACTAGAAACCCCAGTCCTTCCAGCCCAAGGTTGCTGTCCTCTAGTGGGATTTGAACCCCTGACCTTCTGGCCTGAAGTACCTTGCCCCAACCTAAAAAACAATGACAGCCCAGGGAAGCAATTTACCTCCCATAGTTCTGAGACTTTGCTAATGGCATCTACTGAACTCTATGACTTAAAAGAGAAATGACCAGTTCCTCAGTCTGCCTTCAACATCAAGGACGGATATCCAATCAATTGGTATGCTGTAGTTAACAGTGATGAAGGCAAATGAGAGATCTAGTATAACTGACTGCATCCAGACTTCTAAGAATATCATTAAAAATGGCTAGAGATGTTTCCATCCTGTAGCCGGGGCTGGAGGAAGAATTAGAGGCCCTCTAGGTGAGCCCTCCATCCTGCCACCCCCTGCTCCCACTGCCACCCCTCTCCATGGTCGGCAGTGATGGGAATGGCTTTGAAGCCACGATGCAGCACTTACCTGGATTCTCTAGATCTGTGTTTCAGTTCCTGCCTTCTATTAACTGCTGCTTCAGCCCCACCTCTGGTGCAGGTTTCCTGTTTGCATAAAATGGGCGTCTGCATTGGAGGGGGACAGAAGCGGCAAGTCCTAGAAGACAGGAACTACGACACAACACTAGAGAGCTCAAGTAAGTGCTGCATCATGGTTTCAAAGCCATTGTCATCGCTGCAGGTCCTGCAGAGGGACACCAGCGATGGCAATGGAGCACCTCTGGAACGCCAGTGCTCTAGGTGATGCCTAGTTTGCCTAATGGTGCACCGGCCCTGTCTGTAACCACCTGACAAGGAAACAAGTTATTCTCCACCATCTAGTGTCCTAAATGTATTGCTACTCCCATGCAAGAAGTTTGCCAAAAAGGGCAAGTTAGAGATACATGAATGGTCACATTGTTAGGATGGCGTGAATGGAGCAATGTAAGGGAGGTAGCTAGATAGATAGGAGAAAAGGAGGGACATCCTGGGGGTACAGTCTGAGTGTTATCATCATAGAAAGGAAGAGTGGAAAAGGCTGAGGCCACGGTGTAGGGCAGGGTTTCCCAAACTTGTCCTTGGGACTCCAAAGCAAATCTGGTTTTCAGGATATTCCCAATGAATACGAACAAAATAAATCTGTATACACCAAATCTCCAGCGTGTGAACGTAGATCCCATGCATATTCACTGTGGGTACCCTGAGGGTCCAAGGAGAGGTTTGGGAAGCCCTGCTGGTGGGGGACAAAGATGGGAGGAATAAAGTGTGGGAGAAAAAGGGAGAGATTAGAAAAGATTTGGAAGTGAAGGAAATGAAAACTTTAAGAGACTTCAGTGGTGCTGCCCGGCTAGGTGTAGCAGCTGAGAGGTTTTTGACCTGCGGCACTTCCAGGTTTATTTGTACTGCAGACACAGGAGCAGCTGACTTCAGAAATAACTATTTCATTCAGAGCAGAAAGATGGACTTAGAGACATTTATGAAATGCCTATAAGGACCTCTTCCATTTTATGATAGCTATAAATCTCCATGGGACTGAACCGAGGATCACTACAGGCTAGCACAAATATCTTTTATAGAAAATGAGAAAAAAAATGCTTCAGGCTGAGTATCAAGAGATTTTCAGTTATTTATATGCCTGAAGAACTGTGCACTACAGAGGCTAGAGTGAATAGTGATGTTAGACTTTTCACAGTTTAATCCAGCGCTAAATATATGTCTGAGATCTTTTAGGAAAATACTTTTGTTTCAGTTGTTTGCCTCTGAGTCTGCATCAGACAACAAGCACAGTTGAGTTCTTCTGACATTCTTCATTCAAAATTCATTATCTGTTTACTTTTAAAATAAATACTTTAAAATTAGTTAACATATCCCATTAGGGCTTTTACATTTTATTTTTATTGTTCACAAATACTTGCCAATAAAATACTTACTTTACCTAAATGTAACCTATCTTCAACTACCAATGAAAAAGTGAGAGTTAAATAAAAATGATTTGATAGGGGGAACATTAGATATGATCACCCTCAGATTCTGCTCTTCTCTTATGCATAAGACTTCACCAGCATGTTATACTGCCCCCTTGGCTTGTGGTGGCCCAAATGCATGATCTTGACATAATTCTTAGCTGCCAAACTCTAGAGCAGCAGTTCTCAACCTGTGGGTCGCCACAGGATTTAGCAGGGGTCGCCTCACTCTGCCGTTAAAAAACAACAACATAAAAGCGCACAAGTTGCTGCCACTGCCAAGTCCGCTTCTCGGCAGCGGCAAACTTACCGTTTCCCTTCTAATGCAACCACGGCTCCCTGCCTCTTAGGGAACCGTGGCTGTGCCTGTAAAACTGTTGCGGAGCCACCCTGCCTCTTGACGGGCTCCGTGCAGCATTGTCCCGCCTCCGAAGGAAGTTGTTTACCACTTCCTTTGGACACGGGACAATGCTGCACAGAGCCCGTTTAGAGACAGAAAGGCTCCGCAACGGTTTTACAGGCACAGCCGCGGTTCCCTAAGAGACAGGAAGCCATGGCTGCAGAAGAAGGAGGCAAACATGGGGAGAGAGGAGGAGGGGGCAGGGAACCTGAAACGGGGCTGACATGGGGGTGGGGGCTGACATGGAGGGAGGGAGGGGGCTGACATGGGGGAGGGGGCTGACATGGGGGAGGGGGCTGACATGGTCGGAGGGGAAGCTGATATGAATGGATGGATGGATGGATGGATGGATGGAGGGAGGGGGCTGACATGGACAGGGGGGGCTGACATGGAGAGGGGGGCTGACATGGATGGAGGGAGGGATGGGAGGCTGACATGGATGGATGGATGGAGGGAGGGGGCTGACATGGACAGAGGGAGACTGACATGGAGGGATGGATGGAGGGAGGGGTGCTGACATGGAGGGAGGGGGGCTGACATGGATGGATGGATGGATGGATGGATGGAGGGAGGAAGGGGGCTGACATGGAGGTAGGGAGGGAGGGGGGCTGACATGGAGAGGGGGGCTGACATGTAGGGAGGGAGGGAGGGGGCTGACATGGAGGGAGGGAGGGGGAGGGGGCTGGCATGGACAGAGGAGGGGCTGAGATGGACAAAGGGAAGAGACAGGTGGACATACTGGACAGACGGGGATAAATGCTGGACAGAGGGGAGAGACAGTGCGGGTTAGGATTATAATGGGCAGATGGGGGGGGGGCTAGGATTGGTAATGGGTTGATTAGGGAAGGCTAGGACTGGGAATGGACTTATAAAGGGGGGATTGGGACTGTTAATGTGCCGATAGGGGGGGTAGGACTGGTAATGGACTGATGGGGGGCTAGCATTGGAACTGAGCTGATGGGGGAGGTTAGGACTGGAAATGGGCTGATTAGAGGAGGCTAGGACTGGTAATGGGCTGATGGGGGGGGGGGTAGGAATGGTAATGGGCTGATTAGGGGAGCCTAGCACTGGTAATGGGGTTGAGGAGGGACTAGCACTGGAAATGAGCTGATTAGGGGAGGCTAGCACTGGTAATGGGGTTGAGGAGGGACTAGCACTGGAAATGAGCTGATTAGGGGAGGCTAGGACTGGTAATGAGCGGATGGGGGGTAGAACTGGTATTGGGCTTATTAGGGGAGGCTAGCACTGGTAATGGGGTTGAGGGGGGACTAGCACTGGAAGCAAGCTCATTGGGGGGCTTCGACTGGGAATGGGCTGATTGTGGGGAGGGGAGGATAGAGCTGCTGGCCCTGGAAGAAAACTGGTGGCTAAGACTACAAATGGGCTGATACGAGGGGATGGGAAAATGGAATTGGAAGGGAGCGGATCTGAGAGGGACTGCCATGATATTTGTACTAGAAGGGACTGGCCAGTGGAGGAGGGGGACTGGAAGGGAATGGACACCAGTGGCAGTCATGGGAATGCAAGTTGACATTGGAAGGTACTGAGAGTGAGGACTGGAAAGGGGCGGATACTGGGGAGGGTTACTGGGACTGGAAATAGGCTGATGGAAAGAAGTGAAGAAAACAAAAGAAGAGATAAGAAATGGCAGATGGACCATAGACCATAGAAAGAGAGCTAAGAGAAGACAGGAAAACAGAAGCCTCAGATCGGGACCAGCATGATCAGAGAATAAATTGGTCAGACAACAAAGGTAGAAAAGACAATTTTATTTCATATTAGTGATTTGACTACAAAATCATCATAATTTTGAAATCAAATATTGTTACTTGTTATTGTGATTAATTATTGTGGTTTAAATAAGTAAATTTTATAAATAAAAACATATTGCAAAGGCCTATAATATATTAATAATTCAACAAATGATTACAGCGACAATGCGTTAACGATAAAGGAAGAGAGCGCATTTGATTTTATCATTGGGGGTCACCACAAGTTGACCAATGGTAAAAGGGGTCACGGTAAAAAAAAGGTTGAGAACCACTGCTGTAGAACATCCTTCATGCTTTGCTAGATCCTTCCTCAAGATTTCTGCCCTTTCCGGTATCACACCTCCCCTCTATTAGAAAATCAACAGTAGAAGATGATTTACATTTATACAGCAAAGAGTTAACACTGAACAGGGTGTTTACCCTGCTGCAGATAGAGCCTTATTTACTAAGCTGTAGTAAAATACCGTTTTTTGTATTATTTTACCGTGCACAAATTTACCTCAGGATTTACTAACTTGTGGTATCTTTGTACGACCGATTAATGAATTTTGTGGTAAATATTTTTTTGCCAGGAATATTGTTTGTTTCAGGCTGCAGCAAACAAAGATACTAAGCCCCAAGTTGGGCTCACTATCTTTTAAAGGGGATGGTCCATGATGACGACAAATTTTTTCCCTCAGACCCACAACAGCCCAGTCTCCTTTCAAGCATAACACTTTGATCACGCACTCCCGATTCCCTATCAATATTACCACCGAGCCCCCAACCCCTGATCCCTCACTCCTTGATTCCCTATCAGTATTACCCCAGCAGACGTCCTACCCCTTATTCCCTAGTGCTTTCAAACAATAGATCCAAATCACCAGTCATCAATCTCCTTTCCAAACTAACCACTCTGATCATCTTCTCAGTTCCCGTTCAAAAATAATCTCCTTGATTCCCCCACCTCTTCCGCCCTCTCCCAGTACCTACTGCTCTCTCCCTAGCAGTGCCCTGATTCAAAATGGCTGCTGCAATCCCCTACCCACAGTCTTGCAGTGCTGTTATCTTGCCTTGAATAATCCAGTTTGCAATGTTTAACACAAGCTGTATTATTCCTTTTGAATAACAATGATCTACTCTTCATGTATTTGCATGTTTCACATCTCATTATTGTATGCTTCTATGCAAATGCTTGTATGCAAATACTAGAAGTCTAAAAACTAAGATGGGAGAGTTAGAATATATAGCACTAAATGAGAGGTTAGATATGACTGGAATCTCAGAAACATGGTGGAAGGAGGACAACCAGTGGGACACTGTGATACCTGGGTACAAACTATATCGTAATGATAGAGCTGATCAAATTGGTGGAGGGTTTGCACTCTATTGGGCTTGTTTACAAAGCCGTGGTAGCGGTTCGCGATCGTTATCAGAGCCACGGTCCCATTGATTTCAATGGTGCCGCGGCTCCGATAACGATCGTGAACCGCTACTGCAGCTTTGTAAACAAGCCCCAATGTTAGAGAGGGTATTGAGTCAGAAAGGATTAACATTTTACAGGAAACAACATTTTCTTTAGAATCTCTATGGATTGAAATTCCATGTAAAAAAGGGAAGGCGATGGCAGTGGTGGTGTACTATTGACCGCCTGGCCAGAATGAACAAATGGATGATGAAATGCTCAAAGAAATCAAGGAAGCTAAAAATCATTACAGCACAGTAATAATAATGGGTGATTTCAATTACCCTGGTATTGAATGGGTCAGTGTCAAGACAGGACATGCTAGGGAGATAAAGTTCCTAGATGAAATAAATGACTGCTTCTTGGAGCAGCTGGTTCATGGACCAACCAGAGGGGAAGCCATATTGGACCTAGTCCTTAGTGGAACACCAGATCTGGTGCAAGAGATAAGGGTGTTGAGGCCACTTGGCAATATTGATCATAGCATGATCGTGTTTGATTTAATTAATGGAGGAGGGATGGTAAGGAAATCTACAGTACTACCTTTTAACTTTTGAAAGGGAGACTATGATAAAATGAGGAAAAGAGTTAAGAAAAAAGTAAAAGGAGCAGTTGCAAACGTTAAAGACCTTTACATCAAGTTTGGGTGTTGTTTAAAAATACTATCTTGGAAACCCAGACCAGCTGTATATCATGTTTTAAGAAACGTGGAAGGAAGTCCAAAAACTGCCAGCATGGTTTAAAGGTGAAGTCAGAGAGGAAATGAAAAAAAGAGCCAAATGACGAAAATTGGAAACAGCACAAGCACTGGCAAGTTAAATGCAAGACATTGATAAGGCAGGAAAAGAGAGCATTTGAGAAGAAACTTGCTGTGGAAGCAAAAAAGCATAATAAAGACTTTTTCAAGTACATTCGTAGCAAAAAGCCCGTGAGAGAGTCAGTTGGTCCATTAGATGATAGAGGTGTAAAAGGGGCAGTAAGAGGGGACAAGGCTATAGCAGATAGACTGAATGAATTCTTTGCTTTGGTCTGTATTGAGGAAGATGTAGGGATGTTACCTATGACTGAAGTGGTATTTAAAGGTGATACTGCAGAAGAATTGAAAGAAATAATCGCTACACCGGGAAGATATATTACAACTATTTGATAACCTGAAGAGTAGCAAATCACCTGCACTAGATGGTATACATCCAAGGGTGTTGAAAGAACTGAAATATGAGATTGCAGACCTGCTATTAGTAATCTGTGAACTATCATTAAAATAATCTGTAATACCTGAAGATTGGAGGATCGCCAATGTAATGCCAATTTTTAAAAAGGTTTCCAGGGGTGATCCGGGAAACTACAGACCGGTGAGCCTGATGTCAGTACAGGGAAAAATGGTAGAAACCATCACAAAGAAAAAAATTACTCAGCATGTAGATAGTCATGGCCTAATCGGAGACAGCCAACATGGCTTTAGACAAGGAAGATCTTGTCTTACTAATCTGTTATGTTTTTTTGAAGGTGTGAATAAACAGGTAGACAAAGGTGAGTCGATTGATATAGTGTATTTGGACTTTCAGAAAGCCTTTGACAAAGTCCGTCAGAGACTTATGGCAAAACTAAAGAGTCATGGGATAGGAGGCAGTGTACTATTGTGGTTCAGGAACTGGTTAAAAGATCGAAAGCAGAGGGTAGGGCTAAATGGCCAGTTTTCCCAATGGAGAAAGGGGAATAGTTGTGTACCTCAGAGATCTGTGCTGGGGCTGCTGCTTTTTGACATATTCATAAATGACTTGGAAAAGGGAATAACGAGTGAGGTTATCAAATTTGCAGATGACACAAAACTATTTAAAGTTGTTAAAACCCTTGAGGATTGTGGAACATTGCAAGAGGATCTTGATAAATTGGAAGACTGGGCATCGAAATGGCAGATGAAATTTAATGTGGACAAGAGCAAAGTTATGCACCTAGGGAAGAACAACCCAAGCTATGGTTACACGATGCAAGGTTCCACATTAGGAACTACCACCCAGGAAAAAGATTTAGGCGTTATCATGGATAACATGTTAAAACCCTCTGCCCAGTGTGCAGCGGCAGCCAAGAGAGCAAATAGAATGCTAGGTATCATAAGGAAAGGAATGGAAAATAAAACAAAGTATATTATAATGGCTCTGTATCATTCCATGGTGCAACCGCACCTTGAATATTGTGTGCAATTCTGGTCGCCATATCTTAAAAAGGATATAGCATTATTAGATAAGGTTCAGAGAAGAGCCATCAAAATGGTAAAGGGGATGGAAGGATACCCCTATGAAGAAAGGCTAAAAAGGTTAGGGCTCTTTAATCTGGAAAAGAGACGGCTGAGGGGAGATTTGATAGAAGTCTATAAATTAATGAACGGAGTGGAACGGGTAAACGTAGATCGATTGTTTACGTTATCAGAATATAGAAAGACTAGGGGACATGCAATGAAGCTACAGGGTTAAACTATTTAAGACTAATAAGAGAAAATATTTTTTCACTCAACGTGTAATCAAACTCTGGAATTTGTTACCGGAGGATGTAGTAAAAGCTGTTAGTGTAGCTGGGTTTAAAAAAGATTTGAACAAGTTCCTGGAGGAAGGTCTATAAACCATTATTAAAAAGGGACCCAGGATATCAATGCTTGACCCAGTACAAGCATTGTGGAACCTGTGACCCAGTACATTGTGGAACCTGTGTCCCAGTACATTGTGGAACCTGTGTTTCTTGGGGATGCTGCTAGGTATGTATGACTTAGATTGGCCACTGATGGAAACAGGATACTGGGCTCGATGGACCTTGGTCTGACCCAGTGTGGCATATCTTATGTTCTTATTATTGAAAGTAGGTCAAAGTAAAATATTCCGTGTTAAGCTGCATTAATGGAAAATGATTCCCATTATTGCCAACTAAAGTGTGTTAATTGGTAAGTAGCATGTGTTAATTGCCATGGAGCAGTTTAGTAACCAAAGCCCACAGTATGGGGAGAGGGGCAGTGTACCCCTTGCTCCCTGTCCTGTCACCTTTTTCTGCTACTGCCGTGCTGTTGCTCTGGGCCAATGCAGCACAATGAATCCTGTCACCTATGGGATGCAACAGGGGGAGGGGTGATTTATTTTTGTGAAAAAGGAAGATAATATTCTTTTCCATTCCTCTCTTAATTTGAGACTTGACATTCTTCAGCGTTTGGGATTTCTTCAGCTGGCAGGTCTTGGGGCCTCCTATCTGCAAGAGCAATGGTGAGGTCTGGCTGATGGGAGGGTCCTGAGGCGCATGTGGAGGAGTGAAGGCCCAGGCCCAAAGGCCTCCCCCCCCCCCCTCCAGGGCTATGCCCCTGATAATTAGGTTTATATCTAAGTGTGGCCATGAACCTGATCCCCCTGGTCTCCTGTTCATCTTACCATTCCCCTAGATACAGTATATCCTAATCCCCAGTTGTGTTGTCTCTGCCTAGTGCTTACACCTGGTAGCAGTATATAAATGATAAGTAGTAGTAGTAGTAGTCACAGGGAGCAGTGCCTCACTGGGATGCAGGATCTTACATAGGGGAAAAGCCCCAATAGGACACTATGCAAAGGAAGAAGTCCAAACTAAGCCAGAAGACAGAGCCAGACAGGCTTAGAAAGGAATAATACTGTCCCTTTAAGGCAAAAGGTCCCCAACCAGAGACTTCACACATATGCTTTGACCCAGCTATAAGGGAGAAAGGGGAGTGCTATCAGAAAGAGTTCCTGTAAAAGCTGCCATAGAGTAGACATTCACAGTACCAGCACAACCAGACTTTGCTGACTTAAGGAACAAACATTAGAGCTAGAAGCAATTGATGTTGAACAAGCTTCATTGGATTCCACTCTCCTAGAGCAAGAGCCAATGGATGGCTGCTCTCTGAGTAGAAGATATGCCATGTTATGAAAAGAAAAAGAAAAGGATGTATTTTAAAGCTGAATTGTTTGTTTAAAGACAGCTAGAGAGGATCAAGCTCAGCTAGCTTGCAGAGGGCAGTGGCTGCAGGTCCAGCCCCAGAGTTGGTTCAAGTTTTGGGCAAACCTTCAGCTTTAAACCCCTCTATTGTTTAGCTTTGAATGCCTTGCTCTTTGCTGCTTTGGCAACCATCTAGTTTGCCTAGTGGTTGGGCTGTCTCCTTCTCTGCTCCCCAGCAGCAAAGGGATTGTAATAGTAACAGAACTGTGGAAAGACTGATTTGTATTCTTCTAATCTTTTGTTGAATAATGTTTATCGAAAGAGGACAGCACCTGAGACTCGTAGCTGAAGTCCAAGCTCAGAAGGAGCCTAATGGGAACAGCTATGTATTTGTCTTGTTTAGACTGCAAGCTCTAACGAGCAGGGACAATGTCTTACATCTATGTGTACAGCGCTACGTACACCTTGTAGCGCTATACACATGATCAGTGGTAGTAGTAGTAGTAGCTATGGTGCTGTACTCAAAGGCTAGAATGGATAAATGGCTACTCTGCTTTGGAAAGCTGACAGCCGGAGATAAGAAGCCTGTCTGCATTTAAAAGAAGCTTTTTAATGTTTGCTCTGAAAAGATTGTGGGATATTTTAGTGGTGTTCAGTGTTTTGCTGCACTTATTTGAAAAAGGAAGAGAAACCTTGCAAGTGCTTTAGCCCAATGTGAAATGAAAGGCTGTGAACAGTTTAAACCCCTGCGTAAAGCAGAAAGCTATTGAACGAGTTAAAAGGTGAAACTTATACTTGTGCTGTGAACGTGAAGGACAATAGAGCCTTCGTATTTGTCTCTCCAGGCCAGTCCAGGAAACGTAGGGTAGTCAGCCCCCTCCAGCAGCTGAGGACTGAATCATACAGAGTCTTGCTGACACCCTCTCCAGCTCCCCCTGGTGCCAAAGACTCAGTCTTTCAGTCCTCAGCAGCTGAATAGGACCGTTTTTTGTTTTCTCAGGCTCCTTGGTAAAAAAAAAAAAAAAGACAGTTAGATTAGAGGATTTATTTTTGGGAACGGAGGTTCTGGGTTGCTCTAGCAGGACAGTGAGACCAGAGAGATTCGATTCCCATAGCCACGGGGGAGAGAGAGAGCAGCAGGGGCAGAGCCTGCCTCGAAGTAGTTGGAGCCTCCATTTGTCTGCCTCAGAGGAAGTGCCTGGGAGCCCCAGTAGCACTTTCCTCATCCTCCGGTGGAGCTAATCGCTGCCCGCAGGCTGCGGGAGTCGTTAGATCAGCAGAGTGCCAGTTTAGAAGCGGTAAGTGACTTTTTAGTTGTTGCGATCGTAGCGGGTGGCAGCAGAAGCAGTACGCGACAATCGGAGTCGGCATCAAGGGAGCTTCGGTGCAGGCGCATGCTGCCAGTCATGGCGGTGTGTGCTCATTGTGGTGTTGTCAGCGGATTGTCTGGGTTGGGGCTCTGCAGATCATGCGTTTGTCGGGACAGTGTTTTGGAGAGAAGGTTTTCAGCCATGGAGGAGAGCTCATCATTGGGGGAGCTCTCTGGTAGGCCTCAGGAAAAGGTGGGAATAGTAGCTATTTTAGTAGAGAAAGCAGTTTTTCCCGCGCTGCTGGAAAAGCCGGTTAAAAGAAAGTCAAAAGCAAAAAAGCCTTCATTGCCTTCGGAGCCCGGGGTTCCAGTCCATTCTCAGTTGGTGGGGATGCAGGAAGGATTGGAAACCTTAATTTCTGCTAATTTTATCCTCTCTATGCATAAGACTTATTGCCTGAAGAGGGAGCAGGCGCGGGGCTCGGCTAGTGCCGCAATAGCGTCAGGTTCTCAGAAAGCGGATAATGGAGTGGGAGAGGACCCGGGGGAGGGTCCCTCTCATAAAGAACTAGAATTGGAGGCTGGCTTTGACGTCTGGGGTCAGCAGGCCTCGGGGCCTCGAAGGTCAGAGGACGGAGAGGTTCTGTCGGACTTGGGCTTCGATCCTTGGGCCGGAGAGTTGGAGGAAGAAGAGATCGTACCAGGCGATGATCCAAATTTGTTGGGGTGTTTCGCAGGAAGGAGCTGGGGGTCTTCATTGCTCATTCCCTATCTGCTTTGAACTTGAACCTTCCGGTGGTGCAGGAGGAACCTCTAGAAGATTCGCTGCTCCAGGGGTTTAAGGTGGAGCAGAAGTGCTTTCCAGTCTATATAGTTATCAAGCAGATGGTGGAATCGGAGTGGGAGTGCCCCAAAGCTTCCCTGAGGGGTAGCCGGCCCATCGGCCGCTTATACCCGATACCGAAGGAGGAGAAGGAGTTGCTGCGAATGCCAAAGGTGGATGCATTAGTCTCGACTGTGACGAAGAAGACTACAATTCCAGTGGAGGGGGGAGCTGCCCTTAAAGATCTCCAGGATCGGAAATTGGAGTCTATTCTCAAACAAGTGTTTGATTCTAGTGCTCTTGTGCTGCAGGCGTCGATTTGTGGGGCTTATGTTTCTAGGGCCTCCAATCGCTGGCTCCAAGGGGAAGTTTCTCCTGAGGGGGAGGAGGGCTCTTCCTCTGAGGGGGCTAAGCTGGAATCAGCGGTGGCGTATTTAGCAGATGCCTTTTATCATCTAGTGAGAATTTCGGCGAAGACAATGGCGTCCGTTATTGCGGTGCGACAATTTCTCTGGCTGAGGAATTGGGCGGCAGACATGTCTTTGAAGGCTTGCCTTAGCAAGCTCCCTTATAAAGGTAAGCTCTTTTTTGGGGAAGCTTTAGAAAAGATTGTCAAGGATTTGGGAGATTCTAAAGGAGGCAGGCTTCCTGAGGAGCGTCCAAAGGGGCCGAGGCCAGGAGGACAACAGAGAGGTCAAGGGAGAGAATTTCGCAGATTTCGAGCAGTGCGGTATGATCCTTATCAGAGGGGTTGCTTTCTGGCCAGAGGGCAGTCCTTTCAGGAGTTTGAGGATTTGGCAGGGGTTATCTCCCTCCCCAGCAAAACCAGTCCAAGAAGCCACAATGAAGTCGTGAAGGCCCAGGCGGAGGTTCCGGTTGGGGATGTTTGCAGGAGTTATTTTCCACCTGGGCCGCCATCACAACAGACCAGTGGGTGCTGGAGATCATCCGCGGGGGGGTATGCGCTGGAGTTCAAATGCCCGTTGGCGGAATCTTTTGTGGTGTCCCCTTGCAAGTCACGAGTAAAGTTGGAAGCAGTCCAAAGCACGCTTCAAAGATTGCTGCATCTTCAAGCGGTGGTTCCAGTGCCTCGAGACCAGTGCGGATTAGGTCAGTACTCGATTTATTTTATGGTTCCCAAGAAGGAGGGCTCTTTTCAGCCCATTCTCAATTTCAAGCACGTGAACCGCTGTTTGAGGGTGCTGCATTTCCAGATGGAAACGCTGAGATCGGTAATCTTGGCCGTGAAGCCGGACGAGGTTCTTTCGTCCATAGATCTTACAGAGGCTTACTTGTACATTCCGATCAGACCGGACCATCACAGGTTCTTGCGATTTGACATGCCTATGGGTCACTTTCAGTTCCGGGCACTGCCTTTTGGACTGGCAATGGCGTAGCGCACATTTTAAAAGGTAATGGTGGTGGTTGCGGCGGTGTTATGACAGGAAGGCATTCGAGTGTATCCCTATCTGGACAACTGGTTGATTCGGGTGGACTCTGAGGTGGAATCGGTGGTTGCAACTGGGCGAGTAGTGGAGTTTCTCGAAGAGCTTGGTTGGGTAGTAAACTGGGCCAAGATTCAGCTTCAACCAGTGCAGCATCTGGTGTATCTCAGAGCTTTGTTCGACACAGTTGTCGGGTCAGTGTTTCTGCCTGAGGACAGAGTGCGAAAGATTTTGGGGCAAGTGAGAAGATTCTTGCGCTTAAAGGCTCCAACAGCATGGAGATATATGCAGCTCTTGGGATCCATGGCGGCGGCCTTGGATCTCATGCCATGGGCCAGGGCTCATATGCGACCGCTCCAGCGAGCACTTCTGTCTTGGTGGTCTCTGCAGGAGCATCTCTTGTCCCAGAAGCTGGAGTGTCCAGAGGAGATGCATGCAAGTCTGGACTGGTGGCTGGACCCAAGTCATCTTCGAGCGGGCATGCCCTTGGAGCAGCCGGAATGGGTGTTGGTCACCATGGATGCCAGTCTCTCGGGCTGGGGAGAGCATTGTCTGGTGCAGGTGACGCAGGGCTGCTGGACCACAGAATAGTCGGGATGTTCGATCAATCTTTTGGAAATGAGAGGGCGCTATTAGAGTTCGAGAGTCTAGTAGCGGGCAAGGCGGTTCGTGTTTTTTCCGACAATGTGGTGACAGTGTCCTATATCAACCGACAGGGGGGCACAGGCAGCGTCTCCTTGCAGGAAGAGAGTCAGCTGTTGCTGCGGTGGGCAGAGACCCATCTAGTAGCATTATCGGCGACACATGTGGCAGGAAAAGACAACATACAAGCCGATTATCTCAGTCAGAATGTCCTGGATCCAGGAGAGTGGGAACTAAATGCGGCAGTCTTTCATCGCAGTGTAGTGGGGACAGCCAGTCATGGATCTGATGGCCACTCTCAACAATACCAAAGCGGCAAGATTCTTCAGCAGGCGCAGAGCACACATGGTGGAAGGACTTGATGCGCTGGTACAGCCGTGGCCGGGGAACGAGTTACTATATGTTTTCCCGCCATGGCCGATGATATGCCGGGTCGTCCGGAGGATAGGACTTCACGAGGGACAGGTGATTCTCATTGCGCTGGACTGGCCAAGAAAGCCATGGTATGCAGATCTGATGCGGTTGCTGGTGGATCGGCCATGGAAGCTACCCGATCAGCTGAATCTGTTGAGTCAGGGACCAGTCTTAATGCCGCAGGTGGATCGATTCTTGCTTACGGCCTGGTTCTTGAGAGGGAGCGGTTGCGACGCCGGGGATACTCAGCGGCGATAATAGCTACTATGTTGAAGTCCAAGAAGCGTTCTACGTCCTTGTCTTATATTAGGGTTTGGCGCATTTTTGAGAATTGGTGTGCGGAAAAGGGCGTTAGGCCTTTCTCCTCAGGGTTGCCGGATATATTGCTGTTTCTACAAGGAGGGCTGGATAAGGGTTTAGCGCTTAGCTCTCTTAAAGTGCATTTGGCAGCCCTGGCTTGTTTTAGAGGCCGTGTGCAGGGTAGTGTGTTGACAACTTATCCCGATGTTTTGCGTTTCTTCAGGGCGGTGAAGAACATTAGGCCGCCGTTGCAGCAGGTTGTTCCTCCCTGGGATTTGAACTTGGTGCTGGAGGTGCTGACAGAGCCACCCTTTGAGCTAATGTCGGCAGTGTCTTTCAGAAATTTGGCTTGGAAGACGGTATTTCTGGTGGCGTGTTCAGCGAGACGGATTTCAGATCTTCAGGCGCTCTCTTGTATGGCACCCTTTATTCCGTTTTCGGAGGAGAAGGTGGTACTACGGCTGGTGGCCTCCTTTCTTTCGAAGGTGGTTTCTACTTTTCATTTGAATCAGGCTATTTCGCTTCCGACTTTTCCAAAGCTGGAAAGGGAGGGGGAGGATCGGTCTCTTCGAAGGCTAGATCTCGGAAGGGTGCTCCGTCGCTACTTGAAGAGGACGGAGCCATTTCGTAAGACGGATCGGTTGTTTGTGCATTTTGTGGGCCCTCGAAAGGGGGAGGCGGCTTCCAAAGCCTCCATTGCTTGTTGGGTAAAGCAGGCTATTGGCTGCGTATGGTAAGACTCCTCCGGAGGGACTCAGGGCTCATTTTACTCGGGGACAAGCGACGTTTTGGGAAGAGTTCACCTTGGTTCCTCCTGTAGAAATTTGTAGAGTGGCGACCTGGTCATCTCTTCACACCTTTTCGAGACATTATAGATTGGATGTCCAGGCTAGGGGGGACGCAAATGTAGGGGCTTCAGCCATTCTAGCAGGGCTGGGTGATCCCTCCCGGGTTTAGGTCCTGCTCTAGTACGACCCTATGTTTCCTGGACTGGCCTGGAGAGACAAATAGGAAGGAGAAATTAGGCCTTACCTGCTAATTGTATTTCCTTGAGTTCTCTCCAGGCCAGTCCAGGGCCCTCCCAGTTCATTTACATAATATGTGATTCTTGCTAGTGGTTTCGGCCATGCCTTAAACAGATTGTTAATAAGGACAGGCAGGGCAACTTTAGCGGAAACTGCAGACTAGACGGTGCCAGTCTGGCTTCCAGAGTATTTGGAGGGAGGTTCTGCCTTTCTGTTGTTCTCTCCCTAGAGGGGGAGGGGGGCTGGAGGGTAGGGATGTTCTTGTATTAAAAACGAAAAAGGGAAACAGAGAAAGGAGAGAGGAATGAGCAGCTGTACTAGCGGTAGAATGCTTTAGGTTGAGAAGTTTGTTGTTTTCATAATTAGTTCTAGTGTTGTTTTCATTATATACAGTAGACGTGGAGCTTCTTTGTCAGCAAGACTCTGTGTGATTCAGTCCTCAGCTGCTGGAGGGGGCTGACTACCCTACATTTCCTCGACTGTCCTGGAGAGAACTCAAGGAAAGACAATTAGCAAATAAGGCCTAATTTCTCCTTACAACTGATGCTTTCAAAGCTTGAAGCTTAAAGAACTATGATGCTTGTTATGTCATAAAGAAGCACCTGGTTTGTCAATGGATCATTGAGAGACTGAACTGGTAATTGGTCAAATGCTGACCCAGTTTATTTGGAAAGATATGTTTGCTTTGTCTTAATAAAAAGACTCATTTGAATATAAAGGAACTTAAGCGACTTTGCTAAGGCTCCCACATTGAGTGTGCCTGATCCAGAGACTCTGACCTAGTGCAAAGATGTCAGTACTACAAGCAGAGTGCCCTCCTACTGGTGGCACAAGCAACAAATGAACCGCAAATATGGTGGAAGGAAAAGAGATCATTCCTTGGGGGAAACTGAGGGACACTTCATTTTTGGAAATGGGTACTGGAAGGAAGTGGGTTTGACACCCAATTTCCACTTCATAATGAGATATTGTCTTCTATCCAATGACTTTTTAATGTCCTCCTGAGACTTTCATGAGGTACTTTGTTTAAGGCTTACTGAAAATCCACATACCTTATGGGGGGCATTTTAGAAACCCTATTTCTGAATTGGACGTCTGCAAATGGGCACTTAGATGTGCAAATCATGGAGTTATTTTAGAAAGCCGGGTATATAAACATTCCCGGTGCGAGAACGTTCAGGTAGCATGGGGTCTTGGTGGAGGCTCTCTCTGGGTGGAGCAAGAGAGATGCACATTGCAGTGAGATTTCAGAATGCCACAAGCATATCTGTTCCTGGTTGTTCATTTATTTATTTGTATTTGTCAGGGGCAGCTCTATCATGAGGCGAAGTGAGGCGGCTGCCTCAGGCGGCGAAGTTGTAAAGGCGGCAAAAAATGCCCCCAAAACAGCCGCCTCACTTCGCCTTCAAAAGTTAAAAATAAAAAAAAGCCAAACGCTCAAGTTGCTGCCACTGCCAAGTCCACTTCTTGGCAGTGGCAGACTCACCTCTCCTTCCTATAGCAGCCGTGGCTCCTGCTTCTTGGAACTGCGGCTGTACTAACGAGATCAGCCAGCCAGTGCAGAGCCTTTCCATGCAGCAGCATCCCACCCACAAAGGAAGTAACTTCCTTTGCATACAACTTCCTTTGGGGGCGGGACGCCACTGCATGGGAAGGCTCCGCACTGACTGGCTTTATGTTTAAACCGATCTCGCAGCCGCGATTCCAAGAAGCAGGAGCTGCGACTGCTATAGGAAGGAGAGGTGAGTCTGCCGCTGCCAAGAAGCGGACTCAGCAGCGGAAGCAACTTGAGCATTTTTATTTTCCTGGGGGCCAGGACTGGAAATGGGTGGGGGAGGGTCTAGGATTGGAAATGGGCTGATGGGGGGGGGGTGTTAGGACTGGAAGTGGGCTGATGGGGGTGTTTAGGACTGATAATGGGCTATGGTGGGCTAGGACTGTAAATGGGCTGATGGGGGGGTTAGGACTGGTAATGGGCTATGGGGGGTCTAGGACTGGAAATGGGATGATGGAGGGGGGTTAGGACTGGAGGAGGGCTGATGGGGGGTGTTTAGGACTGGTAATGGGCTATGGGGGGCTACGACTGGAAATGGGCTGATGGGAGGGGGTTAGGACTGTTAATGGGCTGATGGGGGGTTAGGACTGGAAGTGGGCTGATGGGGGTGTTTAGGACTGGTAATGGGCTATGGGGGGCTAGGACTGGAAATGGGATGATGGGGGGGTTAGGACTGGTAATGGGCTATGGGGGGTCTAGGACTAGAAATGGGATGATGGGGGTAGGACTGGAAGTGGGCTGATGGGGGTGTTTAGGACTGGTAATGGGCTATAGGGGGCTAAGACTGGAAATGGGCTGATGGGTGAGGGGTTAGAACTGGAAATGGGCTGAAGGGGGGTCTAGGACTGGAAATTGGATGATGGGGGGGGGGTAGGACTGGAAGTGGGCTGATGGGGGGTTTTAGGACTGGTAATGGGCTATGGGGGGCTAGGACTGGAAATGGGCTGATGGGTGTTTAGGACTGGTAATGGGCTATGGGGGGCTAGGACTGGAAATGGGCTGATGGGGGGGGGAGGTTAGGACTGGAAATGGGCTGATGGAGGGGGTTAGGACTGGTAATGGGCTGATGGGGGGTTAGGACTGGAAGTGGGATGATGAGGGTGTTTAGGACTGGTAATGGGCTATGGGGGGGCTAGGACTGGAAATGGGATGATGGGGGGGGGTTAGGACTGGTAATGGGCTATGGGAGGTCTAGGACTAGAAATGGGATGATGGGGGGTAGGACTGGAAGTGGGCTGATGGGGGTGTTTAGGACAGGTAATGGGCTATAGGGGGCTAGGACTGGAAATGGGCTGATGGGTGAGGGGTTAGAACTGGAAATGGGCTGAAGGGGGGTCTAGGACTGGAAATGGGATGATGGGGGGGTAGGACTGGAAGTGGGCTGATGGGGGGTTTTAGGACTGGTAATGGGCTATGGGGGGCTAGGACTGGAAATGGGCTGATGGGTGTTTAGGACTGTTAATGGGCTATGGGGGGCTAGGACTGGAAATGGGCTGATGGGGGGGGGAGGTTAGGACTGGAAATGGGCTGATGGAGGGGGTTAGGACTGGTAATGGGCTATTGGGGGGGATCTAGGACTGGAAATGGGATGATGGGGGGTTAGGACTGGAAGTGGGCTGATGGGGGGTTTAGGACTGGTAATGGGCTATGGGGGGGTCAAGGACTGGAAATGGAATGATGGGGCTGTTAGGACCGGAAGTGGGCTGATGGGGAGTGTTTAGGGCTGGTAATGGGCTATGGGAGGCTAGGGCTGGTAATGGGCTGATGGGGGGGGGTTAGGACTAGTAATGGGCTGATGGGGGGGTTAGGACTTGAAGTGGGCTGATGGGGGGTGTTTAGGACTAAAAATGGTATTATGGGGGGGTTAGGACTGGTAATGGGCTGATGGGGGGGATAGGACTGGAAGTGGGCTGAGGGGGGGTGTTTAGGACTGGTACTGGGTTATGCCGGGCTAGGACTGGAAAGGGGCTGAGGGGCGGGTCTAGGACTGGAAATGGGCTGATGGGGGATTAGGACTGGAAGTTGGCTGATGGGGGAGTTAGAACTGGAAATGGGCTGATCGGGAGGGGGCTAGAACTGGAAATGGGCTGATGGGGGTTTAGAACTGGAAATGGGCTGATTACGGGGGCTAGGACAGGAAATGGGCTGATTAGGGGGACTAGGACAGGAAATGGACTTATTGGGGGGGTTAGGACTGGTAATGAGCAGATGGGAGGCAAGCACTGGAAATGAGCTAGGACTGGTAATGGGCTGCTTGGGGGGCTAGGACTAGAGTGGGCTGAAGGGGGATAGGACTGGAAATGGGCTAATGGGGAAGGGGAGGAGAGTGCTGCTGGCCCTGGAAGAAAACTAGGGCTAGGGCTAGAAATGGGCTGATGCGGGAGGACGGTAGAATAGGAATGGAAGGGAGCGGATAATGAGTGGTTCTGCCAGGGAAAGGAGGGGGCATGAAGGGAGCTGACAATGGGGAAAGAGGGGGTTGAAAAGGAGCTGACACCTGGGATGTACTGAAGGGGGACTGGAAGGGAGCTGACATTTGGGGATGGGAGTGGTAGATGGTTGGGTAATGGGGAGAAGGCTGGAAGGGATCTGGCATGCAAATGGCACTGGAAGGGGGATGGACAGAGGGTAGTGCGACTAGAAGGGAGCTGACTGGGGGGGGGGGGGGTGGTGGTGGCACCGAGAGTGGACGTGAGCTGGGATGGTATTTGGACTAGAAGGGGCTGGGCAATGGGGAAGGAGGGGGACTGGAAGGGAATGGACACCATTTGCAGTCATGGGAATGCAAGGCAGTTGACACTGGAAGGAACTGGGAGGGAAGGACTGGAAAGGGGACTGATACTGGGGAGGGGAACTGAAAATGGGTTGATGGAAGGAAGTGAAGAAAACAAAAGAAGAGAAGAGATAAGAAATGGCAGATGGATCATAGACCACAGAAAGAGAGCTAAGAGAAGAAAGGAAAGCTGAAGCCTCAGATCGGGACCAGCATAATCAGAGAATAAAATGGTCAGACAACAAAGGTAGAAAAAATAATTTTATTTAATTTTAGTTATTGGACTATGTGTTATTTTATATTTTACACAGTATTGAACTGCCTCTCTTTTTTATCTGCATGTGGACTCTGGCTTCTTTGGGGTTCAATTTAAATTTAGTCTACATATTTTTATTTTTACTTTAGATTGTGGTTACTTATCCTGTACTTGGTGAGGGTCGATGTTGCGAGTGTTTGACTGAGGTCAGGTGTTCTGTTAAGATGGAGTTTGTACATAAAGATCTATTCTGTACTGTAGTAATTTGACTTGCTCAGCTTTTCAAATAGGTGTATGGATGTTCCAGGGCCCACTGTAGTATTTACAGTGACGCTTTTTTTGGATAGACTTCTTATGTGAGTTTTGGAAGTTTGTACTGATATGGTATGGTATGGTAGGTTTGCTCTTTGTTGTAGGGTTTTGTATTAGTTCACAATATGCCTGGTACTGGAGAATAGTGGTTGTTGTTGTTTTTGAGATGATCAGAATCAGATTATTTTTTTTAAATATTGAGTTCTGTGGGTGAATGTCCTGGTTCTGCTCTGCACCTACTGTGGATGCAAAAGAAATGTTGAAAAATAAAAAGCAAGAACCATAACGCAGTTTATAACAACAAAATAAAAATGAGTTATAATTTAGTTTTATAAACTGTGCTGTTGGTTCTTGCTGTCTTTTAGTTCCTTGATGTGCAAACGGGACCGTAACTAGCCCTGTGCAAGTGGTGCAGCCGCACAGGGCAGAAAGATTTGGGGGGCACATTTCGGCTGTCTGCTGTTGCCCTGCCGCCAATAGCAGGACAATAGCAGGCAGACAAAATGTGCTCCCTAAGCCTTTTTGCAGCACTTTAAGCAGGTCTGGTCCCTCCCTTCTCCGATGCCATGTCAGAGTAGGGAGGGACAGATCTTTTTAAAGTGCCGGCGCCTTTCAGATTGGGCGCATGCCCCCCTCCTCCTCCCCCCTATACCTCCATCCAGCACTGCCTGCTCTTTCCCTGCTGCCAGCGCCTCTGTGAAAAAAACAGAGGGCGGCAGTAGTAGGGAAAGAGCAGGCAGCGCTGGACGGAGGTAAGGGGGAGGGGGGGGGGGTCGTGCGTCCGAGCTTCAAGTTGCACAGGGTGCGATTGCAGCTCGATATGGCCCTGTGTGAAAACATCTTGCATGTCCTCCATATAATCTAATCGGCTTTTTGGTTTGGTTCAGTCTCTGATTGGATTTCTGAAAAAGCCGCGCCCCCCTCTAAGGTGGGGGGGGGGGGGGTGCCTTTTCCTACTTCGCCTCAGGCATCAGATTGCCTTGAGCTGCCCCTGGTATTTGTTACCGCCTTTCGTGAATCAAGGCGGTTTACATAGAATCAAACTATTACATTATAACATGATCAACAGTGTGAAACTATTACATTATAACATAAGAACATAAGATATGCCATACTGGGTCAGACCAAGGTCCATTAAGCCCAGTATCCTGTTTCCAACAGTGGTCAATCTAGGTCATACGTACCTAGCAGTATCACCAAGAGACACAGGTTCCACAATGCTTGTATTGGGTCAAGCATTGATATCTGGGTCCCTTTTTAATAATGGTTTATGGACCTTTCCTCCAGGAACTTGTCCAAACCTTTTTTAAACCCAGCTACACTAACAGCTCTTACTACATCCTCCGGTAACAAATTCCAGAGTTTGATTACACATTGAGTGAAAAAAATATTTTCTCTTATTTGTCTTAAATAGTTTACCCTGTAGCTTCATTACATGTCCCCTAGTCTTTCTATATTCTGATAGCGTAAACAATCGATCTACGTTTACCCGTTCCACTCCATTCATTAATTTATAGACCTCTATCATGTCTCCCCTCATCCGTCTCTTTTCCAGGTTTTTATTTATTTATTTATTTACATTCTCTTATATACCGCGCTATTCTGTGTCAGTGCGGTTTACATTGAACAAACTGAAATTACACTGAACAGGGCATTATAACTTGGAGATAACTATTTTACAGGAACATGGGCTATGGAGGGTTAAGTGGCTTGCCCAAGACCACAAAGAGCACCTGTGGGACTAGAAACCCCAGTCCTTCCGGCCCAAGGTTGAAGAGCCCTAACCTTTGTAGCCTCTCTTCATAGGAGTAGCCTTCAATCCCCTTTACCATTTTGGTGGCTCTTCTCTGTACCTTTTCTAATAACGCTATATCCTTTTTAAGATACAGTGACCAGAATTGCACACAATATTCAAGGTGCGGTCTCACCATGGAACGATACAGAGCCATTATAATATACTTTGTTTTATTTTCCATTCCTTTCCTTATGATACCTAGCGTTCTATTTGCTTTCTTGGCCGCCGCTGCACACTGGGCGGAGGGTTTTAACATGTTATCCACGATGACTCCTAAATCTTTTTCCTGGGTGGTGGTTCCCAATGTGGAACCTTGCATTGTGTAACCATAGTGTGATCAACAGTGTGAAACAATACATTAAAACTTGAAACACTTACATAATTAAACAGTAACTACGGTTGGTAAGGGGAGAGGAGAAACTTTTAAGCAACTGTTAATGTCCTCTGATAATGTCCTATGAGAAACTTTTAAGCAACTGTTTGTGTCTTAGCAGGCTGTATGCTCAAAATATGAATCACATGTTATGAAGGGATTTATACAGGATCTGTGCAGACTGGGATCAGCTACTCCTGTGCAAATCATGGAGTCATTTTAGAATGCCTGAACCTGCTCCAAACCATGAATAAGGTGCAAAAAAGTACTTGTTTCATGGCTGCAACACGTCCTGGAAAAAGGCAACATGCACTTTCATTGCCACACTTAATATTTCCTGGCCAAAGAAACCTTTATGTAAATACATACTCCAAACACATTACAGAACCACCGTCACACATCTGAGTAGCTGAAATGGCAGACCAGGACGTGCTAGTCTCATTATATAACCGCCTCCCCTTCTGAAATGACGCAACGGGGACATCCAAATACCCTGTTCTGCGGGCATGCAATTTAGGGATGTCCACGTTTGTGAAATGGCCTGCACCCGTGCATGTACTCAGCCTTGCTCTCTGCGTGGGGCCCATTGCCAAAACTGGTTATAGGGACATGTGCAGGACCAAAAAAGGAAACTTCCTTTCAAATGAAAATTAACCAAAGTTATTTTGCATTCATTATAATTGTGCACCTACTATGCATGCAAGGTGAAGAAAGGACAAGACTGTCCATGCATGGAACCAGTCTTTATTGATAACCCCTACATTGATAGTGTTTTGGCACAGAAAGCCTTCATCAAGGGGTATATGTGTTCAGATTGTCATCCACAATAAATGCTTATCTGCTGTGTAGGACCACTGTTGTGCAAAATTGTCAGCAATAAGATCCAACTCGGTGAAGGAATTTGTTCACCGAGTTGGTTCTCATTGACTACTTTCTCATGCAACATATAGGGTGAAGAGGAGTAGCTAATCCCAGTCTGCACAGACCCTGTATAAATCCCTTCATAACATGTGATCCATATTTTGAGCTTACAGTCTGCTATTACACACAAACAGAACAACAAGGGACTAGGAAATTCTCAAGGGAAATGATTAAAATACAATTGAGTGTAGACAAGAGAATAAGGGGGTCAAGATCCAAAAGCTCATGTATTGCTCCCTAATGGCCTGCTGAAGGATGTTCATTCACCGGCCCAAAAAGAATGGGAGAGAAAGCTTGAGGTTTCACTAACAACTTTCACCTCCTTATCTTCCAGATCTGTTAGCAACTGCAGAGCGGACTCCTGTTCACCCCTATGGCCACTCTCCCAGGCATACCGCAAGGAGAGGTCAGACTTTTGTTCCTGAAGAAAGGAAGGGAATTTTCTCAACCCCTTCTCAGACACCCAGGGCATCTGCTGATCCCTAGTTGCCCTTTGCCTCCTGTCCTTTTTCTTGCCATCCCTTCCCTTCCTTAGCGTGCCCAGGACACCTACCACCTTTCCCTCCTCAAATGGGAAAATCGTGCCCAAGGGGTCTTGGGTGTTTCTTCCTCCCTCACCCTTGTGAGCAAGTCGTTACTGCTGTATTAAGACAGAACTGCAGCCTCTTCTGGTTCCTACCCAGGACCAACTTGTATGGGATCCAAGTTAGGACTGCTACCTTTGAAAGCATCTCTGCAGCCATCCTATTCTAGCTTAACCCTCTGTAAGGGGTATAGAGTAAAATCCCCATGAACATAGTGTATTCTCACTCTCCCTTAACTCATCCTTTATTCTGCATCACAAACTACTTGCCATCATCAACTGGTTGGCCCCTGAGTCCAATAAAACCTCTGTAAAAATGTCTTCTATCTTTACCTCCTTCATTGAGCACTTTGGTGGAAACACCACCTAGCATAACCAGAAACCCATGCACAGACAGTCTTCCTGGACAATTCAAAAATTATCACTCACTTTTACGCCCCCCCTCCCCCCCATTGACTATGCCTTAGTTACTAGCTCAACCCATATGTTGCATAAACGGTTTTTACCCCGTTTTATTCACCTCTGTATTATATGTCTCCTCAGTATTTACTCATCCTGTTCTATGTCTTTACTATATATTTTCTAACTCGTTCCATGCAACTAAAGATGGAAAAGCACCTACGCAAAACCAATAAGGCCATCTTCCACAAACTTAGAGTACTACAACCTCTACGGAGCATCATCGAACCGCACGATTTCAGGACTGTAGCGCAAGCACTCATTATGCCACACTTAGACTACTGCAACGCTATCTTACAAGGGCTTCCAAAGAAAACCCTAAACATTCTGCAAATGGCCCAAAATGTGGCGGCTAGGATCATCATGCGAAAAAACATTACTGAACACATCACACCTGTATTAATTGAGCTGCACTGGCTCCCCATTACGGCTTGGATAAAATATAAAACACTGATAACCACATTCATACATAACACAGCGCCATCCTTTCTCTCCACCCTTATCAGCACGCAACCCTCAAACAGAGACAGAAGAACCGTCACCTCAGACACCCTCCACGTTCCAACCGATATCAGATCTGTCAAAGCCAGTACTAGCCACCGAGCATACTCATATTCTGCCCCGACCCTCTGGAACCAACTACCACCTGAGATACGAGCAATCAAAGACCTAATAGTTTTCAGAAAAAAACTCAAGACACATCTATTCCAGTGTCATTACAATTTGATGTAAATCCCAGGGGACTCCAAGCTGCCTCACTAAGAAACATGGGAACTGTTATGTGAAAATGTAAAAATGTAGATATGTAAATTCTGAATCCGCTCCTTTTAAACCATCTTCCTGTGTGCTGTGCTTTTCCCTACAAATCAATGTGTTTATACTCCAAATTTTCTGTCATGATTGACAACCTACAATCTGTAATCAAACCGCTACTGATCACGGGAAGTAGCAGTATAAAATGTATACTAAATAAATAAAATAAATAAATAAATGTTTACTAAACCGTCTTAATGTTACCGGCGTTAGTTGCAGTCTTACTGTGATAAATGCCATATAAGGTAGTGGGCGGTCCAGTCTTAAGGTAGCATTTCGGGTTATTGCACGATAAAGTCCATTATCGTGCAATAGGGGGAGCTGTGGCATGTTAACGCACATTAGCCTTAATTAGGCGCGCTGACCTACAAACACAACAACAGAGGCGTAGCACAATGGTTAATGCATTGACTGAGTTTGATCCCCCAGTGGGCTTAATGAGTAAGGCTGTCTGAGGCACTACCCTTTACTTTAAATCAGTGCTGTCTGAGGCATTTTCTTTTTTAATGTAAATTAGTGCTGCCAGAAAACACACCCTCACAGTGCCGTAACCTAAAGTGCTGCAAAAGGCACCCTATAAGGCACCTTATGAGGCACCTTAAGGTTACAGCACTGTGAGGGTATTTTTGGTGGCAGCACTAATTTAAATTAAAAAAGGAAATGCCTCAGACAGCCCTATCAAATAACACCACAATGGGATCAAACCCATGAAGTCTGCCTCCACAGATAGTGAAGTAACCAGTGGGCTACATCTCCATAGCTACTAACAAACCCCTGGCTGGCTACAGAAGGACTGCAGGTCACCACACAAACTGTCTGCTGTGGTTACCAGGATAGGGTTAACCCACCCGTACCCATGATGCACTGCACATGCAGATCAGCAGTCTACAGCTGATCACAAGATCACAAGGAGTGGCCTAGTGGTTGGGGAAAGGTACTTCAGGCCAGAAGGTTGTGGGTTCAAATCCTACTAGAGGACAGCAACCTTGAGCTGGAAGGACTGGGGGTTTCTAGTCCCACAGGTGCTCCTTGTGGTCTTGGGCAAGCCACTCTGAACAGAGGCAAAATTACCTTCTTTCTCTTTGAGTTATACTTCTGTATGTATCCTTGCATCCCTCTGACTCTGACAACCACTTTATCATATAATTTTGCTATCTTTAGATCATCAGACATGATCACATGAGACCTCTTACAGTTATGGCACAGAACACTGTTGCACGCACCATCATGAAGGTAGCCAGGTCAGAACACATAACACCCATCCTACACCACCTACATTGACAGCCTGTAACACAAAGAATCAAATGCAAAAAAGTAATGACCACCTTCAAGACAATAAATAACATAGCACCAACGTATCTCAACTCGTTAATACATGCATAGAAACAAGACAAAGAAGGGAACGTATGCAATCAATCAACAGGCAATACCTTCTACTCCCCAGTTCTTTGGAAGGCACTCCCAGACAGCCTAAGGGAAATAGATGACCTGACCACATTCAGAAAGAGACTCAAGACTATCTATTTACCGAATATTACCAAAGCAGAATTAAAAACCTGACCCTGTACCCCACCTGAATCTGCCATATTCACGTACCTCCCCCCACTGGTAGAAGCTACCAAAGACATGAAGCACCCTTAATGACATACTTCATTACACTGCAAGAACCATAACACAGATCTTTACAATGTACATAATTTAATGTAAAAAGTTCGGCCTAACCTTTTGGTATTCTAAAGGCCTGCATGAAATGTTTGAAATGTTAAATTTAAGATGTTCATTGTCATAGTTCATTATGTTCCCTGTAAACAGCCTTGATTGCTTGGATAAAGCGGTATATAAAACCCATAAATAAATAAATTACCCCAAGGTCGTCCTTCTTTGTCAGGGTACATTAGTATCTCTACCTCATCATGTAGAGGGTTCTTCGATTGCCATACCCCAAATGCATGATTTTCCATTATTTTCCATTGAATCTGAAGCTATCAGTCACTTGGCCACTCCTGAAGTTTTCTGAGATCACTTATCTTTCTTTTTACCCCCTAAGAGGTGTCTAGGCTGACCTGACAGCCTTAGTCCTCCTATTGCAGCATCTCAATCTGCCTGACTGAATTTATCCAGCGAACCAGACCAGACTATTGTGTAACTTGCTAAATTCTGAAATTTGCCCTGTGTGCGCTTCCCACCCAGGTCTCTTTTGTGCAGCAAAGGTTGTTGGTACAACAATATTGGGTTTGTCAGGGAGATTTAATTGGTTAAGAAGTGCTAAATTTGGCCAACTTTTGAATCTGATGGGCATCAGAGCCGTCACAAGTGGATAAATCATCCAGGCTGCTCCCAAACAAGGCACACAACCTTCTAGTGGAATATGTGAGTCATGCATCTTGAAGCTTTGTGTTTACATAATGCCAGAGGTATTTTTCTAAAACTTTTTCCATGCGGAAAATTGCTTTGATGAAATAGCGCAGTCATATATACAGTATGTGTGTAAGTACATGCACCAACAAGAATGCACACACTTAGGGCTATGTTTACTAAACCGTCTTAACGTAGCAGCGGCGACGTTAAGGCACACTAACACTGTGAAATCCGGCTCTGAAGGGTGGAGTAAGGCCTCCCAGAGGGCGAAGATAGGGGTCAATGGGCGGAGAGTGGGTGGGAAGAGGCTCCAGGCACACTAACACTGTGAAATCCGGGTCTGAACGCTAACGCCAGTGAAACCCTCGCGTTAAAGGCACATTTCCAGGAGAGAGAAACCATTTCAGTCAGCAATGTGCAGCAAAGGCAGGGAAACCCAGAAAAGTGATAGTAGTGATACATGTGCAGGAACCAAAAATGCAAATAAACATATAAAATGACCAGAACCACATCTGAAATCCCAATAACCAAGCTGGCCAATAGTGATATTAATGATAAACATAAAGCAACACTACTGACAAAGCGTAAAAAGGAAGATATCATGTTTGGAAGGGTCTATGCTCTATCCCCCTACAAAGTGAATGAGCCCACATTGAAATAATGGTGATCAGGGTTTTTGTCATTTATATTGGGCAGGTTTGTTAGGGTGTGCACATGTACAGCAACAGCAGAGTGGGCACGTAGGAAACGGCAACTGTACTGATGCTGTAAATGGGATACAGGGGGCTGCAGGCAGCACATGCTGTGGTCCAGCAGCAAGATGGGGGGCTATTCAGTCTTTTGCATTGAGTGTCACATGTAGGATTTTCTCCCAGTCGGTGAAGGATCTTATGTGTGCACTAGGTGCAAGGAGCTCCTTGCCCTCAGGGAACAGGTCCGATCTCTGGAGGTTAGAGTAGCAGACTTGGAGGACAAGAGAAAGACAGAGAGGTACATAGATGAGACCTACAGGGACATAGTACTGAAATCCCACCTCTAGTCTGGCAGCCTCAGTTGCCATGGAGGAGAGAGGTCACTTATTTATTTATTTAGGGGGTCATTCTGCACTCCATTTAGTGGGGATATATATATGATCTGGACATATATCCCCTTGCTAAATGCCTGGGGCTGATTCCCCAGCCAAAGCTCCCCACACATACAGAGAAGATGTGTGGAGAGCTCTGGACGGGGACAGGAGGAGGCGGGTCGGGGGGGGGGGAGGAGACAGGATGGAGTGGAGGTGGGACTCTGACCCCAGATGTACATGGCTGATTCTAGTGATGACTTTGTGCTTCCAGGCCTGGTGATTTAGACTGGGGACTTATTCAATCTCAAAAGTGGAATATGTCCTCCCCCCCCCCCCCGACATCAGTGAGCAGGGGTGGTTCCCCGCAGCCTGATCCCAGCCTCAAAAGGCCCCACTGGGGGTCAGGCAGTGGGGAATTGTAACTTACTTCAGTTGTGGCCAATCAGGGCTCCTGCATAGTGTCCCAGTGTGATGGCAACGGGACGCCATGGCACCGCGGCTCCATGCAGCAGCCTAGACTGGGCTAGCCAGGGAGGATCTTCGACATCTAGCGGGTCTGAATCGAGGCACATCTGGGATGTCCAGGTCCTGTGCCCCGCTTCTGCTCCCGTGGGGCCATCTGACTCCCACGGGAGTAGAATCAGGTGCATATCAGGTCCGTCCCCACATGGAATTGGTCTCTTAGCATTTTTTTATATACCACTTTATCCTGTGTTCAAAGAGGTTTACATTATAACAGAATGTTGATACATTATAACATTTGAAAGCAGAACATCACCTTGGTGTGGCAGGACGTGATCTTGTAGCTAGGACCTATCCACCAGGAGATGTAAAAACTTCTTGCACTAAGGAGGTTTCTCCAGGATCATGTGCCCATGAGGGAAGGGTTAGGATGGCCGTTATAACTGGCAATTCGATCATTAGGCATGTAGATAGCTGGGGGGCTGGTGGATGTGAGGATCACCTGGTAACATGCCTGCCTGGTGCAAAGGTAACAGACCTCACACGCCACCTAGACAAGTGTTGGGGAGGAGTCTGCTGTCTTGGTACATGTTGGCACCAATGACATAAGAAAGTGTGGGAGGGAGGTTCTGGAGGATAAATTTAGGCTTTTAAGTAGGAAGTTGAAATCCAGAACTTCCATAGTAGCATTCTCTGAGATACTTCCCATTCCAAGTGCAGGACCCAAAAGGCAGGCAGAGCTCCGGAGTCTCAATGCATGGATGAGACAATGGTGCCAAGGAAAGGGATTTGGATTTGTTAGGAACTGGGCAAAATTCTGGGAAATGGAGGGGCTTTTCTGAAAGGATGGGTTGGAACCAGGCTGCTGGTATTAACCTTTAAAAAGGAGATAGAGCAGTTTTTAAACTACATAATAATGGAAAGCCAACAGTCGCCCAGGAGTGCATGGCTCAGAAGGATGTACCCTTGAAGGATACTAGCAAACAAGGGAAGTTATGGCATCCCGACAGAGAGATTCCAGTAAAGATAAAATAACTCAGATGCCCTTAAGTAAAGAAAGATTCCAAATTACCCATATCAACTGATAACCAGATTAATGTGAATAAAATACAACCTCTAAAATGCCAGTATGCAAATGCTAGACGTCTAAAAATAAGATGGAAGAGCTAGAATATATACCACTAAATGAAAGGTTAGATATTATTGGCATCTCAGAGACACGGTGGAAGGAAGACAACTAATGGGACACTATGACACCCGGGTTCAGACTATATTGCAATGATAGGGTAGATCAAATTGATGGAGGGGTTGCACTCTATGTTAGAGAGGACATTGAGTCACATAGGATTAACGTTTTGCAGGAAACAAAATACACTATAGAAAGAGATGCCTTCCATGTAAAAAGGGGAAGGCAATGGCAGTGGGGATGTACTACCGACTACCTGGCCAGAATGAATGAATGGATGATGAAATGCTCAAAGTTACAACACAGTAATAATAATGGGTGATTTCAATTACCCCGGTATTGACTCGGTCAGTGCCACGGCAGGACATGCTAGGGAGATAAAGTTTCTAGATGAAATAAATGACTGCATCTGGTTCATGAACTGACAGGAAGGGAAGCCAATTTAAACCTAGTCCTTAGTGGCCCACGGGATCTGGTGCAAGAGAAAAGGGTGTTTGGGCCACTTGGCAAGATAGCATGATCACGTTTGATTTAATAAATGGAGGAAAGACAGCAAGGAAATCCACAGTACTACCTTATTACTTTCAAAAGGGAGACTATGATAAAATGAGGAAAATAGTTAAGAAAAAACTAAAAGGAACAGCTGTAAAGGTTAAAGATTTACATCAAGCATAGGCATTGTATAAAAATACTATCCTGGAAACCCAAACCAGATGCTTTCCACGGTTTAAGAAAAGTGGAAGGAAGGCCAAAAAACTGCCAGCATGGTTTAAAGGTGAGGTCAGAGAGGCTGTTGTTGCCAAAAGAGCATGTTTCAGGAAATGGAAAAACATAGAAACATTATGGCAGAAAAAGACCACATGGCCTATCTAGTTTGCCCTTCCACATCAACTACTATCAACTACTATCAATTCCTGCTTCACCATCCTGGGACTGCAAGCACACCTGAAAAGAGAAACAACAGAGCACTCCCTCTCCCTCCTGCAGCCTGCTACTGAACCATCTGAAAGCAATCAAGCATCCACCATCAACAGGGCAGGTGAGACTGCATACTTGAAACTCTGCCTTCCTGCTCCTGCTTCACCATCCCGGGGCTGCAAGCACACCTGAAAAGGGAAACAAGCAGAGTGCTCCCTCTCTCTTCTGCAGCCTGCTCCTGAACCATCTGATACCATCTGAACCAGCTACATGTGGCTGGGGAAATTTCACCCACTGAACTTCTCCAGTGGCAAAGCACAGCTAGAAAACACCAGCGCGCCTGGTGGGCCCACGCCTGAGGGCCTCGCCAGAGGGCTCTTTGGTGTGACCTTTAGGCGGATGAACGAAGCTTCAAACACGAGACTGAATCTAACCAGAAGAAACTCTCTTAAATTCTAGTAGATTCTGTGAAGAGGAACACCAGCGGCAGCTTCAAATCTTCAGCGCTCCTAGATGCGCCCGCATCCAGCACACACCAACCCGATCGGCATCGGCGAAGGGAGCAGGCAGGTAAGCCCCTCCCTGCTTCCCAACACCAAGGCCAATCAGGCCGATGAGGAACACCAGTGGCAGCTTCAAATCTTCAGCGCTCCTAGGCGCACCCGCATCTAGCACACACCGGCCTGATCGGCATCAGCGAAGGGAGCAGGCAGGTAAGCCCCTCCCTGCTCCCCAATACCAAGGCCAATCAGGCCAAAGAGGAACACCAGCGGCAGCTTCAAATCTTCAAGCACTCCTAGGCATGCCCGTGTCTGGCAGGCCCGTGCCTGAGAGCCTTGCCAGAGGGCCCTTTGGCGTGGCCCTTAGGCGAGGCTGAATAACAGGAGAGAAAGAAACACCAGAAGACCAAGCAACCACCACATCAAACTAATGATACTGAAGGAATCTACATAATTCAAATAAATTGCCAAGAGAACCCCCTCTCCAAGCAAGCACTCACCAGCAAACTGTAAGTTACTAACAAACATGCTACCACATCTTGTTATATATTATATAATGATGTTACTAGTCACGCATTTTGTATTATCACCACCCAGCTGATTCATAATTGGAACAACAACATATCTATCCTGCACACAACAAACTTTCTGCACCTTACTACACACCAAAAAATACTACCAACTAATCCAACTTGCAGACTTATCTATATCAACTCAAAGCCTATACAGCACATAAATATGGATAGAAAACTCCTAGATCTCCCAGTTAAATGCTCACTCATCAACACTTGCTCGATACGTAATAAAATCCAGACTATTGTAGACCATATTCAACACACAAACACAGACATAATGTGCATCACCGAAAGCTGGATCACTGACCATGACAATGTCCTTCTCAACCAACTAACTACCTCACAATACATGCTCTTCAATTGCCCCAAATTGGAACAGAGAGGAGGTGGAGTACTAATCCTTGCTAAGAAACACCTGAACCTCTCGATGACCAGCTCACAGTGACTACACACACTAGATTTTCTAACCATCTCCAACTCAAAGTACACCATATGCATAACCTACAGAAAACTCACCCCAAACACCAAAGATTTATCAGCAATCTTAGATGAAGTATGCACCCAAACTGCCACTAGAAATGCCTTTATTTAATGGGTGACCTCAACCTCCCATCTACCTCTTTTTAAAGCACCAGCACATTTCTAAGTGCCATGGAATCCCTACAACAAACCCAAATAATTGATTCATCAACACATTGCAAAGGATCGATATTGGACCTATTATTCATTCCTAAAATGATTCATAAAGCAAACCTAAACATACAAATTGAGCCAGTATCATGGTCAGGCCACTCCATGATATCCTTCAATATACCAGCTATTACCATCCAACCAATTACCCCCCCCCCCCCCTTCAACACAATTGCAAATGTAGATTCAAAGCCTTCAACTCGCTACACTTCCTAGACCAGACCTCCACACTGCAAGACGCAGTCATAGATTACCTGGACACATTCATAAACACAAGGAACCAGACAATAAATGACACAGCAATATTCAATGAGAAACACTCTATGAAACAACAAAAATCAACACCCCCCCATGGTTCTCCAAGAATCTAGAACATAAAAGAAAAGAACTTAGATGACTAGAAAGAAAATGGAAAAGGTCACATGATGATGCTGTAAAGACACACCTTCTCAATTACCAAAAAGAATACAACACACTATGTAATAAGGCCCAAAAAGAATACATAGCAAACAACCTTAGGAAATCACACAACAGGCCTAGAGAGCTTTTCTTGATTGTATCATAGCTGACTAGTGATCCTAACTCAACAGACCCAACAAATGCAGAAACAAAAATTGACCCTCAAGTTATGGCGGACTTCCTCCATTACAAACAAAATAAGACAATGCAACAGCACTATGATCCACCTCAACAACGAACGGAACAGATCTACATCACTTATAGTGCAACTTCAACCCAATAAATAAAAGGGAGTTACTTGACATCATTAAAAACATTAATACCACAACCTCACCCCTTGACCCCTGTCCAGTATCATGGTTAAAAAACCTATGCAATCAATTTGCTCAGACCATTCTACAGATATCTCTCAAGCAAGGATACCTACCCCCTACACTCAAACAATCCTCCATACGCCCCATCTTAAAAAAAACCTCACTAGACAAAACTCATCCAAGTGCTTACCGTCCAATTGTAAGCATCCCTTTTCTGGCTAAAATAATAAAAAAACCATACAACATCAGCTACAAGACCATGTGGATACATATGCCCCTTTAGACCCACACCAGCACGGCTTCCGACAACACCATGGAATAGACATCCTACTAAGAGACTTTTTCAATAGACTCATCATTGGCCTTGATAAACCCCACCAAGGATTTGTACTCATATTCCTGGACAAAAGCGGAGCCTTTGACTCAGTCTCACATCACATCATGCTAAATCGACTCAGAAACTTAGGTTTAACAGTTGACACCCTAACATTTACCATACAGGTAAAGGTTGGCAACACCAACTCAAAACCCTTTAGGTTAACTCAAGGTATCCCTCAAGGTTCAGCCCTCTCAGGATTATTATTCAATCTATACATACAACCAATCTGTGACCCCCTAAGAAAACTGAACATGTTCTATCATCTATACACAGATGACATCATGTTCTACATTCCATTCAACACTACCAACCCAGGTTTCACAACTATAGCTGACATCTTCAATGCAGTGACAAAATTCCTTGCTGAACTAAACCTCACAATAAATAAAAGCAAGACAGAAGCTGTACTTATATTCAGAGACCCGGACTACGAGCCACCAGAGAATATAATAACACAAGATGTGGAAATAACAATAAAAAAAGAGATTCAATATCTGGGCATAACTATTGATACCAATCTCAATTTATCTGCACACATAAAAAATGCAGCCAAACTAGCATACTGGAAACTAAAACTCATCAAACCCCTACAACACTTGCTACAGGAGACTGATTTCAGAACCATACTACAAGCAATCATCACACCACACCTTGACTATGGAAACATCATTTAACATGGCCTACCAAAGAATGCTCTATACCCACTTCAACTAGTTCAACTGCTGCCAGAGTCCTTACTTCCAGTGCAACACGGGAGCATATAACACCAATCCTAAAAAGACTACATTGGCTTCCAATAATACAGCAGATGAAATACAAATCCATAACCACCACCTTTAAAATCTTGCACAATTTCTCGGCACCCTGCCTCTCAGAACTAATCACCTCAATGCACACAACAAGACCAAGAAGATCTAACAATCAGAACCTACTGAATATTCAACCACTCAAGAGCAAAACAACACAGCAAACCAGTAACAGAGCATGCTCCCTCTATGCCCCATCATTATGGAATTCATTACCATAAAACATAAGAGCAGCAAAATCCATTACCAACCTAAAAAAGTCACTCAAAACACACCTGCTCATAGAATACTATGGACTCAATGACATTATGTAACCTCAATTAGCGCATCCTATCCCTCCTGACCTCTCAGATCACCCCCGCTCTTTTCCCTCCCTGTATATGTGTGTAGTTTATCTTTCCATCAAACAACCCCATATTTATCTCCAAGTTGACTTCCCATGTTTAATGTAAAAACAATTTATTTAATTGTTACGTTGTTCTTTGTAAACCACTTTGGACAAAGGCGGTATAGAAGAATTGTTAAATAAATAAATCAAATAAAATACTATAACAGTCCCCTCTTTTTCTTTAGAGATTCTCTGTGTTTGTCCCATGCTTTTTTGAATTCAGATACTGTCCTCATCTCTACCACTTCCACTGGGAGACTATTCCATGCATCTACCACTCTTTCCGCAAATAAATATATCCGCATAGTACTCCTGACTCTATCCCCTTTCATCCTCATCCTATGTCCCTTCCTAGCAGAGCTTGCTTTAAATCAAAAGAGGCTCTCCTCCTGCGCATTTATGCCACGGAGATATTTAAACATCTCTATCATATAGTATCTCCTCTATCCCACCTTTCCTCTAAAGGATACATATTAAGATCCTTAAGTCTGCTCTTATATGCTTTATATTGAAGACTACTAACCATTTTAGTAACCACCCTCTGCACCGACTCCAAACTATTTATATCCTTTTCAAGGTGTGGTCTCCAGAACTGTACACAATACTCTAAATGAGGTTGCACCAAAGACTTATACAAAGGCACTATCACCTCCTTTTTTCTGTTGAACATTCCTCTCCCTATGCACCTTCTAGCTTTTGCCATTGCCTTTTCTACCTGTTTAGCTACTTTAAGATTGTCAGACACAATCACATCCAGGACCTACTATTCTTTTGTGGACAGAATTACTTCATCCCCTGCACTGTACCGCTCCTTTGGATTTTTGCAGCTCAAATGAATGACCCTGCATTTTTTAGCATTAAATCTCAGCTGCCAAATTCTCGACCATTCTTCAAGCTTAGCTAGATCCTTCCTCATGTTATCTACTCCTTCCTGGGTATCCACTCTATTGTAGATTTTGGTATTATCTGAAAACAAGCAAACCTTACCTGACAGCCCTTCCGCAATATCACCAACAAAGATGTTAAAAAGAATTGGACCAAGGACAGATCCCTGTGGCATACCACTGGTAACATCCCTCTCCTCAGAGTGAACTCCATTTACCTGTACCCTTTGTCGCCTGCCACTCAATCAATTTCTAACTCAATCAGTAATTTTAGGATCCATCCCTAAGGTGCTCAGTTTGTTGATAAGTCGCCTAGTGTCGAAGGCTTTACAGAAATCAAATTACACCACATCTAGGGCTCCCCCTTGGTCCAACTCCCTGCTTGCCCAGTCAAAGAAATCAATCAGATTTGTCTGACAAGACCTGCCTCTGGTGAATCCATGCTGCGTCCGATCCTGTAATTCATTAGATTTCAGAAACCTCACTAGTTTTGCTTTGAGCAGCATTTCCAATAATTTACTCACCACAGAGGTTAGACTACCCGGCCTGTAGTTTTCAACCACATATCTTTACTTCAGCTTTTGTGTAAAGGGACCACATGTGCCTCTCTCCAATCCTCTGGCACCACTCAAGACTCCAAAGAGACATTGAAAAGGTCAGTCAGTGGAACTGCTAGAACATCCCCAAGTTCCTTCAGTATTCTCTGATGTATCCCATCCGGACCCATCATTTTGTCTACTTTTAGTTTAGCTGGTTCCTCCCAAACACAGCCTTCTGAAAATCATTCAAGACCCCGTTGTTTCTGTTCCTACAGTATTTGTGGGTGTTTTCTGAGATCCTGCTCCTGGTTCCACATCTGTGAACACAGAACAGAAATATTTGTTAAGCAATTCCACTTTATCCTCATCAGCTTCTACATATTCCTCCCCTTCACCCTTAAGTCTGACAATACCACTTTTGCCCTTCCTCCTCTCACTTACATATCTGAAAAACATTTTATCCCCCTATATTATTGCATTGGCTATTTCGTCTTCTTTTAGTATATTTGCTTTACTGACTACTTTGCTAGCTTCTCTAAGTTTTTCCATATATAGATGCCTGTATTCCTCTCTCTGAGATCTCTTTTATTTCATGAAGGCTCCCTCTTTTTTTTCACCTGTACATCTATTTCTTTTGAGAATCATAGCAGCCTCCTTTTCCTTTCACCTTTATTTACCTTTCTAAGAAAAAGTTTTGTTGCCGTTAAAATATCCCTCTTGAGTTTTGCCCACTGTTTTTCTACATCACTCAGCTGTTCCCATCCTGCTAACGACTCCTTGAGGTATTGGCCCATCTTGGCAAAGTTAGTTTTCCTAAAATCTAAGACCCTCACTTTTGAATGGATCTTATCAGCTCTAATAACTCCCCATTGGGACTATTTCAACATCTTACTACAGGACATCCCCAAAAAAACCATCAATACCTTACAACTTGCCCAAAATGTGACAGCCAGAATTATTCCAAGAACTCACCTAACAGATCATATCACACTTGTGCTTAAAAATCTACATTGGCTTCCAATAATAAGTAGAGTAAAATATAAAACAATAATTACCACTTTCAAACTAATTAATGACATCTCTCCCTCCTTCCTTAAATCTAGAATCCAACCACAAACAGACTCTAGGAATAGAAGAAGGAGTAACCAAAACATATTTGCAATACCTTCCTCAGTCCGTAAAACAAAACAACCACCAGCAACAGGGCCTTTACTTACACCGCACCGACACTTTGGAACTCATTGCCAGACCCCATCAGGTCAATCAAAGGCCTGCAGACCTTTCGAAAAGAGCTAAAGACTCTTCTTTTTACCAAATACTTTAACAACATTGACTGAGGCAATATTGTCACCCATGCCCATCTGCAACCCTCAAATTCAAGTTTATGTTAACAATTGCTGTTTAATCTCATGATCCAGAAACTCACTTTGTACATAGTTTATTGTATTTATACTTATGTTTCACGTTCTCACGTAACTGTAAATAGTTAAACCATTTTGGTTTGTAAAACTGTTCTATGTAACTGGTTTGTTTAAATGTAAACCACCCCTGATCTCTGGAAGGGGCGGTATAGAAAAACTGCTTAAACAAATAAATAAATAAACGAACAAATAAATAAATAGTCCTAATATTGAACCACACCATTTGGGGATCACTGGATGCAAGATGATCTCCCACTATAACATCAAAAACACTTTCACCATTGGTAAGCACAAAATCCTGTATGGCCCCTTCAGGTGTGGGTTCTGTAACCAGTTGCCTGAATAGTTCTCCCTGTAGACTCCAGGATCTCCTTACTTCTAGATGATACTGCAGCAGGGATGTGCCAATTAACATCTGGCATTTCAAAATCACCTATCAATAGCACTTCCCCTTTCCTGGCAATGCTGTGTATCTCTTCTATTAAATCTTCATCCACTTCTTCCTGAGGGGGGGGGGGGGGTCTGTATATTACGCCAATGCAAATGGATTTCTCTTTCCCTCTTTCTAGTTTAATCCACAGTGCCTCCTCTCTCTCTTTTAAGCCCTGTAATTCTATAGCTCCTCCTCTGCTATTCTTCCTGAATAAAGTGTAGCCTGATATAGTTGCATCTCAGTCATGGCTGTCCGTGAACCATGTCTCTCTAACTGCCACTATATCCAAGTCAGCCTGTTCCATTAAAGCCTCAACATCTGTGATCTTATTTCCCATGCTATGGGCATTTATACATACCACTTTTCAGATGTTGCCCCTTTTACCCATTTCTATAGAGATATTTAATGTTTCACTTACCTGGGGGCTTTACTTACTTGGGGTTTTCTTCACTCATCCCCAATGAATCTTGTCTAAAGCCCTCTTCATTAGGTTAGCCAGTCTGCTACTGAAGACATGTTGACCCTTCTTGGACAGATAGATGTCATAAGAACATAAGATATGCCATACTGGGTCAGACCAAGCCCAGTATCCTGTTTCCAACAGTGGCCAATCTAGGTCATACGTACCTAGCAGTTTCCCCAAAAGACACAGGTTCCACAATGCTTGTATTGGGTTGAGCAGATGCCATCTCTGCTCTGCAGGCCTTGGAATATTATCCCATGGTCCACAAAACCAAAACACTCTCAATGACACCATCCATGCAGACATGCATTTATCTCCAGGATGAGAGCTTCTCTGCCTCTGCCTTTACTCTCAACAGGGAGGATTGAAGAGAACACCACCTGTGCACCTATCTGCTCCACCCTCTGTCCCAGAGCCATGAAGTCACTTTTGATATACTCAAAGGGATATCTGGCAGTATCATTAGTGCTGACATGGATGAGCAACATTGGGTAATAGTGAGTAGGCTTGATGAGTCTCTGCAAACTCTCCATAACATCTCAGATTTTGGCACCTATGTACATCAAGTCTAGATCAGCAGATGGATGCCTCAGTACCCCTCAGAAGAGAGTCATCAACCACCACTACCCTTGTGATCACTGATTCTGCAACTTTGGGGTGCTTGAGCTCAGGTTCTTCCCTTTCCTGGGATGCTTTCACCTCCTTCACTTCCAGGGCTGCTTAATGGTTCTTTAATTCAAGGGACTAGAAGAGTTGAATTGGTCATTCTAGAGGCTCCCATCTTCACCTCTGTTGGGGAGCTTGCATATTTCAAGAAGCATCTCATCAATGTACTTCTCTCTGTCTTGAATGCTTCTCAGCTTCGCCATCTCTTCTCTGAGCTCTTCCACTTGTTTTCTAGCAACTTCAGCATGCAGGCATCCTGCACATGGAACCAGTCCTTCAGCTAGCAAAGGGATCTCTGTCTGGACAGAGGCAGAGGCTGTAACGGGGGAAACAGCTCTGGCAATACAATTTTTCCCTACCATTTATCAGGTGATGGAGCTTTGGTGTCTACTGAAATAAGAGAGAGACCTACCAAAGTCCAAAGTCCCTGCCTGCCCCTCAGCTGTCCTTTCTGATAAAAAGCAGTTAACCTCTTTTAAGTGTGTTCTAAAAGTGCTGTTCTAAGTCCCTGTGTGTAGCTAATTGGGGAGTTGCCCTATAAATGTGTAGCTAATTGGGGAGCTTCCCTATAAACAAGAACACTTACATGGGGTAGGTAGGAGCTGGGGTGGGTTGGAAGGGAACTAACACCTGATGAGGTCAGTGGCTTCAAAGAGCTGTGACCGGAACAAAAACCAATGAACTCTAACTGACATAGCTTTTTGCCCAACAACACACACAAAAAAAATCCCCCTTTGCAGTAATAAAGAACAAACAAAAAGAATTGGCTTTTACAGATGAAAACAAAAACCCCTTTAAGAGCTTTCAGGCAGAGAGATTGTAGTTCAAAGCTACACAGTCTTAGCTTGCTTGCAACGAGTTCCTGTTAGGAGCCAAATGACGAACACAGGAAACAACATAAGCACCAGCAAGTTAGATGCAAGGCATTGATAAGGCAGGCAAAGAGAGAATTTGAAAAGAAGATTGCTGTGGAAACAAAATATTGGACCATTGGATGATAGAGGGGTAAAAGAGGTGCATGAGCAGCAGAGGCAGCAGTACCCTACAGCAACAAGAGTGGGGAAACGTGACGCGGAAAGTGGCATGAAAAGCCCATAGCACAGCGAAGGTAGCAAAGTGGCCAAATGGTGGCATGAATTGGTGAGAGGAGCAAAGTGGCATTATCATAGGCAGGAAGACCCCAAGGCACTGAAAGAGAGGCAAGACATCACCAATTGTAGTATGAGTAAGCTAAGACATCTTGAGAGGGGAAAAACACCATCAGTGGCATCACCACCCTAAGCCACTGTGAGAGAGCATGGGAAGCTGGAGCTGGAGTGGCAACGGGCAAAGACAGCAAAACACTGAGGACAAAATCATGGGCATTCACTGCTTTACTGTAACTGTGCACACAGCCTTCCTCCTACTGATATGCAAATCGAGGGAAACCAAGCAGAGAGATTTACCTAAATGAACAACTTTTCCACCAACTTTGATTGTTTGTGAATGATGCGACTTCACAACATCCCCAGTCACTAAGAACACCTGTTCCCTGGGCACACTGGTTAATGGGCAGGAAAGGAAATGCTGAGTGACCTTGGCCAGGTCTTTTCAGACGGCTCTCCTAAGTGCTCAGTATGCCAACCATTTCAATGGGCTTTTGTGAGCAGAAATCCCAGGCAGTAGAATGATGCAGCTCGTGAGGTAGATCAAAAGTTGCGTTATTCATTTACCGTGGGATTCACTAACCTGTGGTACTGAGTCATCGCAGGTTAGTGACTCCCACAATAAATTAACTAGAACCCTAAGTGTCAAGTTATTGCAATAACTGTTAGCATGGTGACAAGCTAACACTGCATGTTAAGTGCTTAACGCACTGTAGTAAAAGGACCCTAAAAATATGAAGGAATGTTTACAAGAGAAGCTAATGTGGGTAAATTAAAAAGAAGACTGTTATGCATGTGTATTCTTTACCATCCAAGAAACCTTTTTCGTAACATTTGACTACCAATATGTGAAATTCTTGGACAGAGTTGACAAAATTCCGAGGAGACTTATTTTGTATAGTTATTCATAAAGTATAATAGTGCCATTAAAACATAAATTAAAAATCATATGATGAAAAAGTATTTTCTCCTTTGTCTTTGTCAAGGCATTGGCATACGAGAAGTTATGCTAAATAGTGGATGTCCTGGAACGGAAGCAAAATGTCTAGTTCGTGTGGAAGAATGCAGACGGCAGTATAACTGTGGATGTAAGTCTTCTTCTTTACTTCCAGAAGAGCAAATTGAATAACTGTGATTGCTGTATGGCAGGATTCTTTTCCCCATTACTATAGTAGATTTGGTTCAAATGTTTATTGTGTTGTATGGGTAGGATGTATTTTTTCTAATATGGATAATTTTGGCATCAGTAAAGCACAGGCTTAGCAAGGGGAATTTTTAAAGCAATTTCCTTGGGGAAAACAGTGTTTTGGCTACAATTGTGGGATTTTTTTTTAAGTTGCCCACCATACATGTGAGTAAAGATATTTGTGTATGCTTTTATCAGGGCTGGCCCCAGGGTTGGTTCAAGGCATTGGTGCTCTAAGCAGTCCTTAAGCTTTAGAGCCCCCTCCCCCCTCCCGCTGTCAAAATCTATTCTTTAGCTTAAAATGCCATGCTCTATGCTGCCCTCCCCCTCCCCCAGAAGTTGCTGCCCTAGGCAACTGCTTAGTTTGTCTGATGGTTGGGCAGGTGCTACTTCTATCCACTATGGGGGGGCATTCTGTCCCGTGAATAGCGGGATTGGATGTGCGGGCTGGACGTCCAACCCAAGCTCAGATCCAGGCCCCGATTCCACTGCCAGCTCTCCCCACACATACACAGCATTTGTGCGGGGTGCACTGGATGTGGGCAGGAGGGGCCAGTGCTGGGGTGGAGTGGGGGTAGAGCGGGGGCAGATCGGGAGAGTGGCAAGGTGCCGGGATATACAGAGGCTATTCAGGATCGACCTCTGTATATACCCCAGCGCCAAGATGGATGCCCGACTTATTCCACCCCAATAGTGTAATAAGTGCCGGGCACTGCGGTGTTCACAGGCCTCAGCCACCCCCCCAACCCCATAGCGCTTCCACGGTACAGCACCTGATCCAGGCCTTGGGGCCCCTGCTGAGAGTTGGGCAGTGGTGTGCCAGAGTGGCTGTCACTTGGGGCATTTTGTGGCTCTGGCTGGACGTGCCGATGCCATGGTGATGGAATGCCATTGCACTGGCACACCGGCCGTAGCATTGTGAGGGCTGGGGGGGGGGGGCAGCCTCTGGGACCTCTCTCTCCATGGAATCGGGTGCGCTCTGGGCTGTCTAAATGCCCAACTCCACAATTGTGGGTATGAATTGCTCCCGCGGTTGCGGAATCGGGTCCAACTTGGCCCCGTGTAGGTTCTGGGCATGCCCACGGCCCAGGCGTGCACCTTTCAGAATTGGCCTCCACAGGGGGAGTCATTTTTCAGGGAGGGGTTAGGAGTAGGTTTGTAAATACACATATGCCTTTGAATTTTCAAATGTATGCATGCGTATATTCAGAAAAAGCATCTGCACAAATTGGCAGGTGTAAAGTTTGTGGATACTTTTCTTGGAAGATTTTCAAACTGAAAGTATGCGCATAATTTTACTTTTAAAAATCCTGTAAAGTCTGCTATGTGAGAAATACATAGATACTTTTCACCAGTGCAAGTAATTATAAACATATCCCTATAGAGGCCAATTTATGACATAAATGTCTTAAATGTCTTAATATGTTTGTATAAAATGTTACATAGTAACATAGAAAATGATGTCAGATAAGACCATATGGCCTATCCAGTCTGCCCATCCATATCAACTACTAAACTCTGCAATTCCTTCCTTTTCCTTAGAGATCTGCCATGCTTTCTTGACGTTTATACAATACTCACCTCCACCATCTTTGCTGGGAGGTCATTCCATGCATCCGCCACCCTTTCTGTAAATAAATATTTACTTAGATTACTCCTGAGTATATCCCCCTTTGCTTTCATCCTATGTCTCCTCGTTCCAGAACTTTCAATTATGTTTTCTGGCAAAGTAGTGGGTAATTTTTTATCCCTTATCTCTTTGAGTAGCTGTCATTTACAGATCCCCTGCTAAATCCATCACCTCCTTTCTATCTGATTTTGACCCTTGACTTTCTCAGTTCTTCGACTCTTCCTCTACATTAATTATGACAGAGGTGACATTTCGGTGGTGGTTTCACTAGACCTTTCCACTGCCTTTGATTTAGTAGATCATTCCTTCCTTCTCTCACGTCTTCGGGACGCTGGCCTTAGAGGAACTGTCTACCACTGGTTTCATTCTTTCCTATCTTTTCACTCTTTCTCTATGGCCTCAGTTGCTGGTCCATCTCACTCTTCTGCTTCTACACCTCTCTCCTGTGGTGTACCTCAGGGATTAGTCCTGGCCCCTCTTTTGTTTAACCTTTTCCTTGCATCTCTTGCCCTCTGCATCCAACAATCAGGTCTTTCAGCTTTCTTCTATGCCGACGACATCATTATTTTACATCACACCAATCCTCTTCATCCGGATCTCGCTCCTCTAAACTCCTGCCTCACCCTTGTAGCGAGTTGGCTATCCTCCAATTGCCTTCACCTCAACCTGACTAAAACTTCATGTACTTGGTTCACCTTTGGAAGCCCCTGCCCGTCATCTGCACCTTCCATTGGCAACTCCACAATTCCTTTGGTCTCTTCTTTTCGATATCTTGGGGTGCTGCTTGATTCCGAACTTACTTTTAAGGACCATATTTCCCATTTTGCAAAGACATCATACTTCTACCTCTGCCAGATATGTTCTATCCGTCCGTTTCTTTCCCCCTCTGCCTTAACTACCCTTACTCTAGCCACGGTTATTTCTCAGCTTGATTATTGTAATTCCATTTTCACAGGTATCACCTGCACTCAGTTACGTCGCTTACAACTACTACAAAACACCGCAGCCAGGGACATCACTTGCTCTTCTCGTAGGGACGTTACAACACACTTGTTTCATTTACATTGGCTCCCTATGGAATTTCGTGTTCACTTTAAGATTCTTACTCTGGTGCACCGAGCTATCTTTACACATACGCCACAGTATCTCACTGACCACCTTCAGTTTCATGTTCCCACACGCAGTCTCCGCTCCATACATATCAACTGCCTTCATCTTCCCTCACCTTCACGCGCTCATCTTCAATCTACTCGCCACTTTGCTTTTTTCTTCCACGGTCCTGCCCTTTGGAACTCTCTGCCCACGTCACTCCGATTAGAATCAAATTACTCCACTTTCAAATCCCAGCTGAAGACCCGCCTATTTACCACTGCATACAACCTCCCAGCTTCTCAAAACTGACCTGGTTTATTCATGTTTGTCTACACTCTCTTCTCTATGTCTTGTCTGTATGCTCTCTGCTACTTCCTCTTTCCTGTCAATTTTGTAGTTCCTTTCTTTCTTCTGGCCTTTGTGCCACTCTTTTATTATTAATGTGACTGTAAACCACCCTGATGTAATAAAGGGCGGTATATCAAATGCAAATAAACTGAAACTGAAACTGAACTTTGTGATTTCAATATTCATGTTAATGACCTGTTCGATCCATATGTTTCTAAGCTCCTTTCCATCACCTCTTCTTTTAATCTTCAACTTTCTTCCTCAGCCCCTACTCATCACCTTGGTCATTGTCTTAATTTGGTTTTCTTTAACTGTTTAATCTCCAACTTTTCTATCTCAGTTCTTCCTTTTTCTGATCATTCCCTCCTAAGTTTCTCCTTTCATCACTCCCCACCCTAATCACACCCTGCTTCCTCATGCCTTTTCAGGAACCTTCATTCTATTGATCCTTTAACTCTCTCCTCTATGGTTTTTCCTTCTCTTTATTCAGTATCTGTTGATGAAGCTATTGGTTCCTACAATACCGCACTTTCCACTGCTTTTGACTCCCTTGCCCCATCTATCTCCCGCTCTCTCAGATGCTCTTCACCTAAACCTTGATTGTCCTCCACTTGCCGCTCTCTGTGCTCTTGTACCTGCTCTGCTGAACATATCTGGTTAAAATCTCGCCTTCTTTCCGATTTCTTACATTTGAAATTCATGCTTAACTCCCTCCAGTCTGCTTTAGCTCTCGCTAAGCAAAACTACTATGTTCACTTGACTGAGTCCCTTTCTTCCAATCCCCGTCACCTTTTTTCTACATTTAATTCTCTTCTTAAGGCCCTTCCCTTCCTATACCTCCATCTCTCTCTCTGCCCAATCTCTTGCAGAGAATTCTTCCACAACAAAATACATGAGATTTCTCTTGAATTTCCTTCCTTATCTTCCTCTTCACCCACAATGCTAACTTTTCCCTTCGACTTTGCCTACCCTTTCATCCTTTCCTTTGATCTTGGATGAAGAAACGTCTCACCTTCTCTCCTCAGCCAATCTTACTACCTGTTCTTCTGACACCGTCCCCTCCCACATCCTTGTCTTTATTTCCTCCATCATTATCCCCTCTATTTCTCATATTCTTAACCTCTCTCTCTCCACTGTTACTGTCCCTACCACTTTCAAGCATGCTGTGGTTATTCCCCTACTCAAGACATCTTCTCTTAATCATAACTCCCCTTCTAACTATTGTCCAATCTCTCTTCTTCCCTTTGTTTCTATGCTTCTTGATCATGCTGTCTTTCACTGCTGCCTTGATTTTTTATTCTCTCATACTCTTTTGGAACCTCTTCAGTCTGGCTTTTGCCCCTTATATTCTACTGAAACAGCTCTCACCAAAGTCTCCAGTGACTTGTTTCTGGCCATATCTAAGATTCTTTACTCAATCCTTATCCTTCTTGACCTTTCTGCAGCAATTGACACTATCGATCATCATCTTCTACTTGATACCCTATCTTCATTTGGATTCAGTGGCTCGGTTTTGTTATGGTTCTCTTCCTATCTCACCCAATGCTCTTATTGTGTTTATTCTAATGTTTCTTACTCTTCCCCGATTCCTCTCTCAGTTGTTGTTCCCCGAGGGTCTGTTTTGGGCTTGCTACTCTTCTCCCTCTACACCCTATCCCTTGGTTCTCTCATCTCTGTACATGGTTTTCAATACCACTTCTATGCTAATGATTCTCAAATCTATCTGTCTGAGCCTTTTATCTCCCAGGCATTGTAGGCCGGTATTCTTCCTGTCTCTCTGATATTGCTGCTTGGATGTCTCACTGCTGTCTTAAACATAATATGAACAGAATTAAACTGTTTATCTTTCCACCCAAATCCTCCTCTCCCCTCTCCCCTTTCTTCTTTCTCCATCTCTGTTGAAAACTCACTTCTCTACCCTGTTTCCTCTGCCCATAGCCTTGGTGTTATCTTTGATTCCTCTCTTTCCTTCTCTGCACATATACAACAGACTGCAAAAACCTGTCGTTTCTTTATGTATAATATCTATAAATTCCATCCTTTCCTCTCTGTTAATACCACACAAACACTTGTCAACTCTTTGATTACCTCTTGCCTTGACTATTGCAATCTCCTTCTTACCGGCCTCCCTCTGAGTCATCTCTCTCCCCTTCAGTCATTTCAGAACTCTGCTGCGCATCTCATCTTTCACCAGCCTCGCTTTACACATATAACCTCTCTTCTCATATCACTTCCTTGGCTTCCCTTCCGTTACCGCATCCAATTCAAGCTTCCCTGTTTAACTTTTAAATGCATTCATTCTGCTGCTTCACCCTATCTCTCCTCTCTCTCTCTACTCTTCTTCTTGCAAACTTCGTTCTCCTTCTAGCTTGCAACTCTCCCTGCCCTCTTCCTCTTTTGCTAACTCTAGACTTTGGTTCTTTCACCTTGCAGCTTCTTACACATGGAACTCTCTTCCTAATGCTGTTTGTCAGGCTTCATCACTCCCCCTCTTCAAATCTTTGCTAAAGGCTCACCTCTTTAAGGCTGCCTTTGGTCCCTGATCCCCATTCCTTGTGTCTCCTTTGTTGCTTTGTCTGCCTTCCCTTCTCTTTCCTTCTTTGTCTTGATTAGATTGTATAATACTGAAAAAAGGTCACTTTCAGAGTGAAATACAACACTGAAAATAAATTAAAACCACTCCACAAAATACACAATTCTCAATAAAAATGATGAGTCATACAAACGAAAAAACAAACAGTGATTCTGAGGCCTTTTTCTCCTTTATGTTTGTTTTTTAGTTTGTATGAATCATCATTTTTATTGAGCATTGTGTATTTTGTGGATTGATTAGATTGTAAGCTCTAAGGAGCAAGGCCTGTCTTTTCTGTGTTTGTATAGTGCTGCGTATGTTGTATTGCACTCTATAAATGTATAATAATAATAATAATTTAAGCTCTGGGGCATCTAGTAGGCCTTCAGATCATAATTTCATACTTCAAGATGCAGATAAAATTAGCTTTATTGGCAGAGCACATGACAGCATACAAAATAACAGTTTGGCCTGTCTTCACAGGCTAATAGCACCAAGATTTCTTCACAGCCCCATCCTAGAACCCAAAGAACCTGCCCCCAGCAGGCTGAAAGTTGCAACACATTTCAATAATAAATGCAACAGTCGTCCATTTCCCACACATTTATTTATTTAACTATTTTTCTATACCACCTTTTCATGCAATCAATGTGGCCTGGCTCATTTTTTTCAGCAATTATTGCATATCATTTGCCAATTAATGTAACAACACTTCAGTTCAAACCCCAGCCTATCTCTGTTGCAGGCTGCCACAACAATACTTCAGTTTAGACATCCAGCCTGGCTCCCCAATCCTTTTACACAATGACAGGGTTACAAACATTGGAGCATATCTTCCAGTACTAAGTATAGTAGTAGTTCAAAATGAGACAGATGCACTTACAGTGGGTATTTCTTTATCTCCACAGGGCTCACAATCTACCTGGGCAATGGAGTGGCTTGTCCAGGGCTTCAAGGAGAATCAGTGGATTTTGAACATTGGTTTCCCTGGATCCAGACTGCTACTCTAGCCATTAGGCTACTCCTCCCTTATTTTATTCAATTTGACGATCTGCTTTATATTCAAGAATAACTCTACCTGTTGGGCCACGATAAGATCATCAGAAATGATCATTCCGAGGTCCCTCTCTTCTTTCATGCACATCACCCGCTATACTTTTCCACTCCATAAAGGTTTTGCGCCCTCCACTTCTAAATGTTAAATTTTTAGCATTAAATCTTTGCTGCCAAATTCTAGACCATTCTTCAAGCTTCACTATACTTCAGGTAATCCAAATTTCCAGGATGTATATGTTATTGCAGATTTTGTTATCATCTGAAAAGAGGCAAATCTTAGAACATAAGAACATAAGATATGCCATACTGGGTCAGACCAAGGTCCATCAAGCCCAATATCTTGTTTCCAGCAGTGGCCAATCTAGGTCATACCTACCTAGCAGTTTCCCCAAAAGACACAGGTTCCATAATGCTTGTACTGGGTCAAACATTGATATCCTGGGTCCCTTCATAATAATGGTTTATGGACCTTTCCTCCAGGAACTTGTCCAAACCTTTTTTTAACCCAGCTACAATAACAGCCTTTACTACATCCTCCGGTAACAAATTCCAGAGTTTCATTACACGTTGAGTGAAAAAATATTTTCTTTTATTAGTCTTAAATAGTTTACCCTGTAGCTTCATTGCATGTCCCCTAGTCTTTCTGTATTCCGATAACGTAAACAATCAATCTACATTTACCCCTTCCACTCCGTTCATTAATTTATAGACCTCTATCATGTCTCCCCTCAGCCGTCTCTTTTCCAGGTTTTTATTTAACCTTTTTAGCCTTTCTTCATAGGAGTATCCTTCCATCCCCTTTACCATTTTGGTGGCTCTTCTCTGAACCTTTTCTAATAACGCTATATCCTTTTTAAATACGGCGACCAGAATTGCACACAATATTCAAGGTGCGGTCTCACCATGGAATGATACAGAGGCATTATAATATATTTTGTTTTATTTTCCATTCCTTTCCTTATGATACCTAGCATTCTATTTGCTCTCTTGGCCGCCGCTGCACACTGGGCCAAGGGTTTTAACATGTTATTCACAATGACGCCTAAATCTTTTTCCTGGGTGGTGGTTCCTAATATGGAACATTGCATTGTGTAACCATAGTTTGGGTTGTTCTTCCCTAGGTGCATAACTTTGCACTTGTCCACATTAAAATTCATCTGCCATTTTGATGTCCAGTCTTCCAATTTATCAAGATCCTCTTGCAATTTTCCACATTCCTCTGGGGTTTTAACAACTTTAAATACTTTTGTGTCATCTGCAAATTTGATAACCTCACTCGTCATTCCCCTTTCCAGGTCATTTATGAATATGTCAAAAAGCAGCGGACCCAGCACAGATCCCTGGGGTACACCACTATTCACCTTTCTCCATTGGGAAAATTGACCATTCAGCCCTTTTCTCTGCTTTCTATCTTTTAACCAGTTCATGATCCACAATAGTACACTGCCTCCTATCCCATGACTCTTTAGTTTTGCCAAAAGTCTCTGATGAGGGACCTTGTCAAAGGCTTTCTGAAAGTCCAGATACACTATATCAACCGACTCACCCTTGTCCATCTGTTTATTCACACTTTCAAAAAAACATAACAGATTAGTAAGACAAGATCGTCCTTCTCTAAAGCCATGTTGGCTGTCTCCCATTAGGCCATGACTATCTACATGCTGAAAAATTTTATTCTTTATGATGGTTTCTACCATTTTTCCTGGTACTGACGTCAGGCTCACCGGTCTGTAGTTTCCCGTATCACCCCTGGAAACCTTTTTAAAAATTGGCATTACATTGGCAATACTCCATTCTTCAGGTATTACAGATGATTTTAATGAAAATTCACAGATTACTAATAGCAGGTCTGCAATCTCATATTTCAGTTCTTTCAACACCCTTGGATGTATACCATCTGGCCCAGGTGATTTGCTACTCTTCAGTTTATCTAATAGTTGTAATACATCTTGCCAATGTATCAACATTTCCTTCAATTCTTCCGCACCTTTAAATATCACTTCAGTCAAAGGTAACATCCCTACATCTTGCTCAGTAAAGACCGAAGCAAAGAATTCATTCAGTCTCTGCACTATTGCCTTGTCGCCTCTTAGTGCCCATTTAACCCCTCTATCATCTAATGGACCAACTGACTCTCTCACAGGTTTTTTGCTACGAATGTACTTGAAAGAGTCTTTATTTTGTGTTTTTGCTTCCGCATCAAGCTTCTTCTCAAATATTCCTTTTGCCTGCCTTATCAATGCCTTGCATTTGACTTGCCAGTGCTTGTGCTGTTTCCAGGTTTCGTCGTTTGGCTCTTTTTTCCATTTCCCGAAAGATGCTTTTTTGGCAACAACAGCCTCTCTGACCACACCTTTAAACCATGCTGGCGGATTTTTGGACTTTCTTCCACTTTTCTTAAAGCGTGGAATATAGCTGGTCTGGGCTTCCAAGATAGTATTTTTCAACAACACCCAAGCTTGATGTAAGTCTTTAACCTTTGCAATTGTTCCTTTTATTTTTTTCTTAACTATTTTCCTCATTTTATCATAGTCTCCCTTTCGAAAGTTAAAAGGTAGTACTGTGGATTTCCTTACTATCCCTTCTCCAATAATTAAATCAAATGCGATCATGCTATGATCACTATTGCCAATTGGCCCCAACACCCTTGAACTAGATCTGGTGTTCCACTAAGGACTAGGTCTAATATGGCTTCCCCTCTGGTTGGTTCATGAACCAGCTGCTCCAAGAAGCAGTCATTTATTTCATCTAGGAACTTTATCTCCCTAGCATGTCTTGCCGTGACACTGACCCAGTCGATATCGAGGTAATTGAAATCACCCATTATTATTATTGCGCTGTAACTTTTGTTAGCTTCCTTGATTTCTTTGAGCATTTCATCATCCATTTGTTCATTCTGGCCAGGCGGTCGATAGTACACCCCCACTGCCATCGCCTTCCCCTTTTTACATGGAATTTAAATCCATAGAGATTCTACGGCAAATTTTGTTTCCTGCAAAACTTTAATCCTTTCTGACTCAATACCCTCTCTAACATAGAGTGCAACCCCTCCGCCAATTTGATCAGCTCTATCATTATGATATAGTTTGTACCCAGGTATCACAGTGTCCCACTAGTTGTCCTCCTTCCACCATGTCTCTGAGATTCCAATCATATCTAACCTCTCATTTAGTGCTATATATTCTAACTCTCCCATCTTATTTTTTAGACTTCTAGCATTTGCATACAAGCATCTTAGAGACTATTTTATTCATATTAATCTGGCTATTGGTAGACATGGGCTATTTGGGATCTTTAAGCTCTGTCTGCTGCATACTCAAGGACATTTGGGCTACTTTACTCTTTTTTGCAACCTCTCTGCTTTTGGTAGTATCCTTCAAGGATACATTCTTCCAAACCGTGCGCTCTTGGGTGACTGTCAGCTTTCCCCTATTATCTAGTTTAAAAGCTGATCTATCTCCTTTTTAAAGGTTAATGCCAGCAGCTTGGTTCCATCCCAGTTAAGGTGAAGCCCATCCCTTCGGAAGAGCCCCTCCTTTCCCCAGAATGTTCCCCAGTACTTAGCAAATCCAAAACCCTCATCTCTGCACCATTGTCTCATCCATGCATTGAGACTCCGGAGCTCTGCCTGCCTTTTGGGTCCTGCGTGTGGAACGAGACGCATTTTGGAGAACGCTTCCCTGGAAGTTCTGGATTTCAGCTTCCTACCTAAAAGCCTAAATTTAGTCTCCAGAACCTCCCTACCACATTTTCCTACGTCATTGGTACCGACATGTACCAAGACAGCAGACTCCTCCCCAGCACTATCTAAGACCTTATCTAGGTGGTGCGTGAGGTCTGCTACCTTCGCACCAGGCAGGCATGTTACCAGGTGATCCTCACGTCCATCAGCCACCCAGCTATCTACATGCTTAATGCACCCTACCTGACAGTAGGATGCATGGTCAAAAAATATTTAGTTTGTGCTCATCTTAAATGAATTTTTCCTGATTTTGGGGTATTTTTTCATTTCTGCATTGTGTATTAGTCCATTTTCAAGTGCATTTCTTCAGAAAGTTAAAGAAGCACACATTTGATTGTACACATGTATATTCATAAGTATGCACATGCACAAGTGATTTCTATGAACTTTTAATTTTGTGGCACCTAGACAAACCAAATCAACCATGATGCATGCAAACCCTACCTGATAGCCTTTCCCCAATATCACTTGTGAAAATGTTAAAAAGAATCATTCCAAGGACTGATCTTTGTGACACACCACTGGTAATTTCCTTAACCTCAAGGCAAACTGCATTTACCATTACCCCTTGTCATCCACCACTCAACTAGTTTCAAATACAGTGACTTTAGTGCCCATTCTGAAGAAGACACTGAGTTTATTTATAAATTACCTATGTGGAACCATATCAAAGACTTTATTGAAATCTAAGTATATCAGATCTTGTTCTCTCCCTTGATCCAACTCTTTAGTTGATCAGTGGCAACATTTCTGGCCTCATTGATGGTCAGTTGTTGGTTCCTTAGGTCTTCCTTGATGTGTTTGAGACATGCTTTCTTTGGTGCTGTTTGTTGTTGAACCTTCCGGTGGACAGGTTGCGCTTGCCAGAGGAGTTTGTATGGCATCCAACTGTTGTTCATTCTGAAAATGTGGCCAAACCAGCACAGTCTGTGTTTTTAGATTTATTCTTCAACTGAGGATTGATGGTCGCACCTTGTCCGAATTGTTTCGTTTCGACGGCAATCATGAAGAGAGACACCCAAAATCTGTCTTAGGCATTGCATTTTAAAGACTTTGAGTTTGTTCAAGTCGGGTTTGAGCAGAATCCATGTTTCCGATCCATACAGGAGAATTGGCAGGATCGGCATTCGGAAAAGGCGAATTTTGGTCTTGGTGGAAATATTGGCCTTCTTCCAGAGGTACCATTTGAGTGAGGCATATGCTACTGTTGCCTGGCCAATCCTGCTGAGGACTTTAGTGGTGGATGCCACCTTCATCTCCTGCACCAGCAATCCCAGGTATTTGAATTCTTGGACCTGATCAATTTGAACTCCATCGAGGTGAACAATGGCCTGTGATTCATCTGTGTTCATAACTTTAGTCTTGTCCACAATGATTCTTAGGACATAAGACTGGGTGATGCGGGTGATATGGAAAAGGATGCCGGTGGCCTCTACATCCATGTCACCGTTGTCTGCGAACATCAAGTCGGTCAGAAAGTTGTTCACACCATACTGGATCCCGCATCTGTTCTTGAATGTTTTCCTCATTATTGCGTCAATCACGATATTGAAAAGCAGGGTTGAGGTGAGATCTCCCTGGCGGGCTCCAGTTTGGATAGGAAATTCCTTGGATAGCTCATTTCAGATCCACACACTGCTGGTTGAGCCATTGTATGATGCTCGGAGAAGTTGAATGATCTTCAGTGGCACATGTTCGTTCTCTAGTGCCCTCCCAAGGGCGGGCCAGTGAATACAGTAAAATGCAGATTTGAAGTCAATGAAGACAATAATGGTTCGCTTTCCACACCAGATCCTTTCCTCCACCAGTTGAAGAATAGTGAATATTTGACTGGTGCAGTCCTGATATGGCCGAAATCCCGCTTGCTCTTCTCGGCTGGTCTGCTAATGATGTATTTTCAGTCTTGATTGTATGATCTTCATGAACACGTTGCCAGTGACTGAAAGGAGGCTGATGCTATGGTAGTTCTTACATTCCTGTCTAGCACCTTTCTTTAGGATTGGCACGATGATGCTTTCTTTCATGCTAATGGAACTCATTCCATGTACCTGATGAGTGTTAGAAGAACGTGAAGCTGTTGCAGCAGGATGTCTCCCCCAGCTTTGATCATTTCAGCAGTGACTTGGTTCACTTCAGGCATCTTTCTGTTCTTCAATGATGTTATTGCACACTTCACTTCATTGACTATTGGCTCACCATCAAGGTGGTGGTCCCTGGGGCGGATCATGAATGTATAGTTGTTGGAATAATTCCTTCCACCGTTGCAAGTTTTCACCAGGGGAGCTCACGAAGGTACCATCCGCTTTCTTGATGTTGTTGGTTGACTTCGTTTTGCCACTCAGTCTCCTAAGGGTCTGATACAGAGTCCGGTACTTGTGCCTGGATGCTGCTTCTTCCAGTTTGGCTGCAACACCTTTCCAGTAGGCTTCTCATTCCGCCTTCATTTTCTGTCTGACCTCTTTGTTCAGTCACCGATACTGCTCAAAGTCAACATCTTTGATTAATTTCCATTTATCCATCAGATCTAGGCACTCAACCGAAATCCATGGCTGTGTTCGATGATGGATGGGTGGGCACAGAGGGGTGGTATATTCCAGGATGGGCTCCAATATCTGCTTTTCTTCTGCATCAACATCATCCAATGGTTCGAGTGCTACAAATTTGTTAGATAGGGTGATTTGGAATTCTTGTCTGAATGCTGGATCCCTCAGACAAGCCCAATTCAGTTTGGCTGGTGGAGGTGCCTTGCACTTTGCAAGATGTTGTAATCACAGCTGTACCTTGGCATGGACGAGGTAGTGATTGGATCTACAGTCGGGCCCCCTCATTGCACGTACATCTTTGAGCGATTGTAATGTGCTAAGTACAAGTGGATAAACTACCAGCTGCAAAGCCCCTATTCCAAAATGCAGACTAATTTGACGTCATAAGTAATTTCAAATACATGCTTAGTGACACATTGGTACTCTTCCTCTTTCTCATACCCCACCTTTCCAACAACACCTCCCCCCCCCATAGATTTTACTTTTTCCTTCTACGGAAACATAGCACCAACCTCCCCCCCTCCCCCCTTTTTCCTTGTACATAACATTGTATAAAAGCTCATGCTGTAAATAGCCCACCTCGAATCAACGCCAATGTACACACACACACACACACACACATTCACTGTATAACACTGCATGATAACACAAATGTCAATTTAATTCGATTGGTTGCTGTGTACACCGCCTTGATTAAAGGAGAAGGCGGGATATAAATACTTTTAAATAAATAAAATAATAATCGTATATGAAGGACTTTCAAATCAGACCTCTTGATTTCAAAACACTGGATCTTTGTCTGTCCTCATATGCTCTATAAGAAAACTGAAAATTTTAGGAGTTTCTATGGGAACACATTAAAGCAGGAAGGGAATTAGTATACATAGAGGAGGAAATGGCCTAGTGGTTAGAGCAGTGGGGTTAAGAACTGGGGAATCCAGGGTTCCGTTTCTGCTTCTCTTAGTGACATTCTCTTTGTAACATTGAACAAGTTGCTTTATCTCCCATTGCCTTCTTACCAAGCAAGAGAGAATTTAATATACATATACATATTGAAAGGAGATATTTTAAAGGCAACAAACCATTTTGTTAGAAAATTAAATAAAAAAGAACAGGAAAAGGAGGCTGCTATGATTTGTTGCCTTTAAAATATCTCCTTTCAGTTTTTCTCACTGCTTTTCTACTTCCCCCAAAGTTCCTATCCAGCTGTTTCCTTGAGGCATTCCTCCTTCTTGACCAATAAGTTTTCCTGAAGTCTAGAATCCTCACCTTTAGTATGTATTCCTCCCCTTCACTCTTGAGTCTGACAATACTATTTTTATACTTGCCCCTATCACTAACATAGCTAAAAAAAAGTCTTGTCCACCATTTTATAGTATTGGCTATTTTTTAATCTATTTGCATCTTTGCTTTCCTGGCTATTTTACCAGCTTCTCTTAGCTTATCTAGATATTGTTCTTAGTATTCCTCAGTTTATGAAGGCTAACCTCTTGTTCCCTACTTTTTCAGCTGCTTTTTTCCAAGAACCATAGCAACCTCCTTTTCCTCTTTTTTAAATTTACTTTCCAAAAAAATGGTTTGTTGCCTTTAAAATAGCTTCTTTCAGTTTTTCCTACTGCTTTTCTTCTCCCCCCAGATGTTCCCATCCAGCTAATGATTCCTTGAGGCATTCCTCCTTTATGACAAAGTAAGTTTTCCTGACATCTAGGACCCTCACTTTTGAATGATATCTATCTATGTCCTGATAGTAAACTACACCATCCAGTGATCATTTGATGCCAGAAGAACACCCACTGTAACATCAGATGCACTCTCCTCATTCATAAGCATCAGGTCCAGTATGGCCCCCTCCCGTGTGTGTTCTGATACAATTTGCTGGAATAGTTCTTCTTGTGCAGACTCCAGGAATTCCCTACTTCTAGATGACATTTAATCAGGGATGCCCCAATAAACATGCAGGCTATTTAAATCACTTATCAGTAGCACTTCTCCTTTCATAGTAATATTGTGAATGTTTTCAATTAAATTTCTGTTCACTTCTCCCTGTGAAGGAGGTCTGTATAATTACACCCATGCAAATAGATGTCTCATTCCTTCTAGACAGATTAGCCCATAGTACCTTCTCCTTACCTTATAAACTCTGCAATTCTGTTTTTTTATATTATTTTTTGCATATAACAACTCCTTTTCTTCCTACCCTGTCCTTCCTGAATAGATAGATGGTATGACTGTATCCCAGTCATGGTTCTCTGTGAACCATGTCTTCATGACCACCACTAAATCCAAATCAACTTCTTCCTTTATAGATTCTAATTCCAGAAGCTTATTTCTCTTACTATGGGCATTAGAATGTACAGTTTTCTTGATGTTGCCCTTTTTCCTCTATTTTATACAGGTAATTCATGTTTTACTTATCTGAGAGCTTTGTTCACCCATCTCCAATGATCTTTGTTTAAAGCCTTCTTCAGTAGATCAGTCAAGTATGCTGTGGAAGACACTTCACCCCTTTTTTGATAGGTGAATACTTTCTCTGCTCAGCTGCCAGGATGCAATCTTCTCTGCGTTGACCTTTACTCTTCACAAGGAAGATTGCATAGAACACCATCTGCACACCTATCTGCGTCACCCTTTCTCCCTGAGTCAGGAAGTCACATTTTAGGTGTTCAAAGGGATATGTATCTGAGTTAATGTATCAGCATGGATAAGCAGCAGCGGATAATAGTCTGTAGTCTGTTGCTTGATGAGTTTCACAAACTCTCCATAATGTCTCGAATTTTCACACCTGAAAGATGGGCACCTCTGTACCTCTTATAAGGAGTCACCAACCACCACTACCCTTCTCTTTCTTGTGGTCCCTAATCTGGAAACTTTGTTGTTTTTTTTTTAGCTCCGGCTCCTCCTACTCCTGAGATGTTTTTACCTCTTCCATTTCCAGGGCTACATACAAGTTCCTCAGTTTGAGGCAAGGTGGAGTCGAGGTATTGATTCTGCAGGCTCTGGTGATCTGTGTCCAGTTTCCCTCTTTCAGTACTGTTTGATCTTCTCTTCTGCTGGAGATCTTTGATGCCTCAAGAAGCATTTCATCAGTATTGATGTGCACTCATAAGTTTTCACATTGTCTTCAACTTGCCCCAAATCCTGCCCCTGTGGATGGTAATCCTATAAGCTCCCATGCATTTAATGTACATTGCCACATGTTTTTCTAGGGCCTTTTCTGTAAAGTACGAGCATTCTTTACTTTATAGAATAAGGAAATAAGTACTAAGGAACGCATGCCAAATCTAGGTACAACCACTTACATCAACCTTAGACTTGATGTAAGTACCCATATCTAGATTTATAAAGAATACATGCAAGTTATAGTATTTTATAACCAATATAAACTTAAGGAGTTACAGTTCATAATAACGTCTCTCAAAATAGCCAAGCTTTGGGGTAGCATTATGGTTAGAGCAATGGGCTGATCTGGGGGAGCCAGGGTTCTGTGGGGAGACCAGGCCCAGTTCAAATCACAGTGACACTCCTTGTGTGTAATCTCAGGCTAGTCACTTAACCTTCCACTACCCAGGAACAGGGGAGTACCTACTGTACCTGAATGTAGCTCACCTTAAACTACTACATGAGAGGCATGACCTAAATTCAAACAAACATAAATTACTAGATTCCATAGTGTCCCTCCAGTACAGTCCAGATTAATGGGTTTACATCCCCTTCCAGCACATCTGAGACTGAGAATTCCAAGCTTTGGTGATTTCCTCCCATAAAAGGAATGTGATTCTATTACCAATCCAGTTTCTTTAGTCTCCAAGCAGGAAGAGGATGAGCCTTGCCTAGTCTGGGCAGTTCATTTGAGAATTCCAGTATTTAAAAAATAATAATAATAGGGAGAAAAGATTTATTAAGAGCAGGGGTTACCTGCAGCTGTACCCTGCTGTCAACGAAAGTTGAAGGGTTTGCCCCAGAACTGTTTTTAAAGGACAGGCATAGTAAAAATCATATAGCCCAATCCTGTTCAGGCGGGGCAGGCTGTGACAGTGAGTTGAATAACTTTAAGGTTTTCAGTGATCCTTGATGATCCGGCAGGGAGAACAATGTTTTTTCATTATCCGTTGCTCTGCGCACGTTCAGTGACCGTAACTCAGCTCTTTATTTGGTCGCTCTCCTCAACGTTTGCGAGATGGCAGCTGGGGGGGGGGGGCAACTCTTCATAAAAGCCAGTGTCTATTTTACTTTTGCTTTCATTTTGAGTGAAGGGAAGCTCTGCTTCGAAATCAGGTGTGTTTTATTTTGTTGTGACCATCAGCGATTTCAGTGCCAGTAAGAGTTATTGACTTTTAAAGCAAAATGCCTTCAAAATCAGTATGTGCTGCATGTGGGCTTCGTTGGAAACGTTTGTTTCTCCAGGACCAAGCAGGAAGTCAGTCCTCACATATGGGTTACATCGACGCCGATGAAGCCCTTGCGGAGCATTTCCCCAGCTTTCCAAGAAAGCCTTTGGGAATGCAGGCACGCATGCGCGGTTCCCTTCCCGCCCAAAGGTGCCATCTTGCTCAGTCTCTCTTTTTCAGTGAAGCCCACCGGACGTGTGTCCTAGTCCTCCCAGAAAATAGTAGATTTTTTTTTTTGCGATTCCTTTGCTCTTTTTTTCTCTGGTTCAACGCCGGTTCCCCTCCTGCCGGGTTCGGTACACCGGTATCGAGCCCGATCTTCTTTTTTCGGTTTTTGCCCTTCGTGGCTGGCGTTCGCACCCTTTTTTCTTTTTCCCTGGAAGGCCGGTCCTTTGACCTCACAGAGACTCTTTTTTCCCCGATGGCTTCCAGTGGGTTCAAAAAGTGTGATCGGTGCAAGAAGCTAATGTCTCTCATCGACACACACGACTGCTGCCTTTGGTGCCTCGGTCCTGACCACGATCCTAAGACGTGTGGACCATGTGGAAAAATGTCTTCCAAGGCGCTTCGAAGTCGTCAGCACCAAAAGGAAAGGCTTTTCTCCGACTCGGCCTCCGGCCGGGCCCGGACCTCGTCTGAGACCTCGACATCTCGGGAATCGGATCCCGAGCACCGTCGGGGCTCCTCAGACAGGGGGTCCCCCGACCGGGAACGAAAGAGGAAGAAGAGGCTCATGAGGGCATTGTCGGAAGAGGTCCCTGGCTCCTCGAGAGCTAGGTCTCAGACCCCCGACCGTCGCCTCGGGCCCGTGGAACAGGAGAAGCCTCCCAAAGTACCTCGAGTGGAGCTGGAGTCTGCTGGACACGTAAGTCCTGTAGTCCTCGTGGACTCTCCTCCCAGAGAGCCGACGTCGGGCCTGGCGCCGCCGGGGTCCGAGTCGGGGGCTGCTGAGTCTCCTGAGCTGGGTCTCAGGCTGACAGCCTTGGACAGCAGACTGTCTGCCTTCATGGAACAGCAGCGGACACTGATGGCCAACCTGTCTGGCGCATCTGCCCCGACCACTGGGACATCGACATCGAAGTCGACCCCGGAGACCGAGCCGATACTCGAGACCATAAAGGCTTGAGGTCGACCTCGGTCGCGGTCTCCCTTGACCTCCCGTTCAGGACCGAGGGCATCGACGCCGGTGCCTTTGGCGTCGGGGTGGGTGCTCACAGGCCCCGCGTAGTCGGACCCCGATTCCTCATCGGACGAGTCCGCCTGGGAGACGGAGGACAAGGAGTCCCCCAACACTTTCCGGACTCGGTGCGTCCCGTTGGACTCACCGCAGTCAGAGCCCCGGAGTAGATCCCCCCCGGAGGATACCCGGTTCTCGGAGTTCGTCCGGGATATGGCCACCGCGTTGGCAATCCCTGCGGACCCCGAGGAGAAGCCTCGAGCCGAGGAGCTCGAGGCCCTACAGTACGATTCTCCTCCAAAGGAGGCCTTTACTGTTCCGGTTCCTCCGATGCTGGAATAGCTCCTCTTCCGGATGTGGGAGGCACCGGCCTCGGCGCCGGTTCTAAGCAAGTGGGTCGATTCTATCTATCGACTCCAGAAGAGCCCTGGCTTTCAGAAGGCGCAGATACCACACCATTCCATGGTGGTGGAATCGACCATGCATCGCCTGAAAAGTCAGAAGATGCACTCCGCGGTGCCCCCTGGCAGGGAGGCCTGGAACCTCGATGGTTTTGGTAGAAAGTGCTTCCAGGGCTCGATGCTTGCTTGCCGTGTCCAGTCTTACCAGCTGTACATGGGCATGTACTTGCGGGACCTGGCCAAGGAACTGGCTGGATTCTCTGCTGGTCTCTCTGGGGAACCCTTGCAGAGGTTCAAGTCCTTGTCCTCGGGGATCTGGGAATGCTCCAAGTTTATGTCCCGCGCTGCCTACGATGGCTTCGAGGCTTCGGCCCGTGTTGCGGCAGCCAGCATAGCGGCTCGACGCCAGGCATGGCTGCAGTCATCGGACCTCGAGCCATGGGTTCAGGACAAGTTGGTCAATGTCCCTTGCCAAGGTGAGAACCTTTTTGGCAAGCCCATGACTGAGAAGGCTGCACAGCTCAAAACGAGCACCTCACGAGGACAAGGCTGTCTAGAAAGACTTCTGCCCCTTCTCACAAAAAGAAGGGCTCGGGTAAAAAGCCCTTTTACCCAAGGAAGGGCACTGCCTACAAACAGTACCCACAGTTTCAGGCCGTCCAAGCTGCCCCTCAGGGTCAGCAAGCCAAGGGGCAGGGTAATGGGCCCCATAGGCAGAGGACTCCCAAGCCTCCGGCCCCTGCTCCCACTCAGCAGGGTGGGGGCTTTTGACTCCTTAGGCATAGCTTCTCTGTCCCTGCTCTCCCAGCCCTGCACAAGAGGTCGCCTCGCTCTGTTTGCCCACCAGTGGCCACTCATCACTGCAGACAGTTGGGTGTTAAGCATTGTCCACAAGGGCTATCTGCTACACTTCCAACAACTGACTCCTCCATACTTTCCAGGAGAGCCTCCAAGGCCTCCCCTGCACACAGATCTTCTCCTTCAGGAGCTCCAAGCTCTGTTGGTGGACCAGGGGGTGGAGCCTGTGCCTCCCCATTTACAAGGTCAAGGGTTCTACTCCAGGCATTTCCTGGTACCCAAAAGAACCGGTGGCCTTCGACCTATTCTAGACCTCAGAAATCTCAACAAGTTCCTAGAGAAGGAAAAGTTCAAGATGCTTACTCTTGGAACACTTCTGCCCTACCTCCAGCAGGGAGATTGGCTATGTTCTTTAGATCTAAAGGATGCGTACACTCACATCCTCATTCATCCAGACCACAGAAAGTACCTCAGGTTCATTGTGGGAGGAAACCATTATCGGTACAGGGTACTGCCTTTTGGCCTCACCTCCGCTCCCAGGGTCTTTACCAAATGCCTGGAAGTGGTGGCGGCCTATCTGAGAAATCAGGGAATCTTTGTCTTCCCCTATCTGGACGACTGGCTCATAAGGGGCCAGACGTGTCAGGAGGCCTGACAGGCCACCCTCAGAACTATCGCTCTTCTTCAAAGCTTGGGGTTTGTGATAAACTTTGCAAAGTTCACTTTGCTCCCCTCCCAGAACTTGGAGTTCATAGGGGCAAGGCTGGACTCTCTGATGGCAAAGGCATTCTTGCCAGAAGACAGAGCCCAAAGACGGATGAACTTAGCAAACCAGTTTCTCCGAAGGCCACTGGTCTCCACCAGACTCTGCCTGAGGCTTCTTGGCCACATGGCTTCGACAGTACATGTGACCCCCAATGCCAGGCTCCATATGAGGCCTGCTCAATGGTGCCTGCGGTCTCAGTGGTCATAGGCCACAGGCAGCCTCAGAGACAGGATAAGGGTGTCCAGACAACTTCGGAACTCCCTCAGCTGGTGGCTACACTCACCCAATCTGCTGCAAGGGGTACCCTTTCAGACCCCTGGGTTCACAGTGGTGTTGACCACCGATGCCTCCCTGCAGGCCTGGGGAGCTCATTGTCTAGGCAAGTGCACCCAGGGCCTGTGGTCTCCCTGGGAAGCCGCACAGCAGATCAATCTACTGGAACTCAGGGCTATTCGGCTAGCCCTCAAAACTTTCTCTCCTACCCTGGCTCATCAGTCTGTCCTAGTTCAAACGGACAACCAGGTAGCCATGTTTTATGTGAACAGGCAGGGCGGAACTGGATCCAAGTTCCTTTGTCAGGAAGCACAGGCCCTTTGCTTGTTTGCCCTCAAGCACAACATGCTTCTCAAGGCTGTGTACCTCCCTGGCCAGGAAAACTACCTGGCTGACAGGTTGAGCAGGATTCTGCAGCCCCACGAGTGGCAGCTCCACCCACTTCCTGTTTGGCTGCAGCATTGAGAGGCTCAGTTGAGCAGAGCTCCTGCTAGGGAGAGGTTCCTGTTTCTTTGCTCGTGCCTGGATGTCGGGACCTGGGCCGCCTCCGGAGGGGGAGGCCCAGGCCCAGAGGCCTGCCAAGCCGGGTGGGCCTCCTATTTTGGAAGTGGCTGGCGGAACCCGTAACCTGGAACAGCTGGAACCCCGGGAGGGGGCTTCCCCCAGTAGGACTGCACTTGGCCAGGATCGAGGGACCCACAGGTATGGAGGTATGGGCCCGCCACCCCAGGGAGGAGGCTCCTGTCTTCTCCCCAGGCATGGTGTGGAGGCTGGGTGGCAGCAGGGAGAGGCCCTGGGGAGACCCTGGAGGACCGTGGAATGTAGTACTGAGGGAGGTGGGTTCCCCCCTCCACCTCGGGTCCTGGAGGAGGCCTCTACCTCCTCCAGTGAGGATGAGGGGGAGGGGTCGGTCCTGCCTTCTTACCAGCAGCCCGCTAGGGCCCCTGAGGCAATTGTAGCAGCGGTGCGACGGCTTCGGGGTCTCCAGGAGGAGGCGGCCCAGCTGCGAGCCCAGCTCTCCCACCTGGAGAGCCTGCAGGCCACCATTTCCGGGGAGGAATGGGTGGCCTATGTCACCTATTGGAAAGGGGTGAAGCGGGCCTTGAAGGGCAAAAACCGAGAAATAATATACCTCAAGCAGCAGGGTTGTGGGTCCCTCACAGAAATATATCAGGCCTATGATAGATGGGCAGTACAGGGAGCAGTTCAGGGGGGGCCCCCGGGGGTAGGTTGGATGGCTGGGACTCCCCATTCTCATAGTCTGCCTTTTTCCTATTATGCCCCGGCGAGGGGAGAAGAGGATAGATGGTCCAAGGACCCTTACCTGAATAAGTCTCATCGGACTGGAAGGAGAGTTGCCCACTTTGTGAGCCCTGGTCCGGTCGCTGTCCCACCTCCAAGGGCTGGTATAGTGGCTCCCTGTCCAGAAAGCTCTGTTTGCAGCACTGTCAGGGAGGGGCCTGGTGATATTCTTCCCCTCCAAAAATCGCGGATTTCTGAGACCCATTTTCCAGCGTCATACACAAATCCAGAGGCAGAAGATTCCTGGCAGCATGATCACCGAGGGATGCAGGTAGAGAGAGCCACTGGTCTAGAGCAGGGAGCCCCGATGCGGGATGTCGTTCAGGGGTGTTTTCCCAGTACTTCGGACTACAAAGATGGCCGCCGTGAAGATCATGAGGTCACTTCCGGGTTTGCCAGGAAGTGTGTCACTGCTACTTCCCCTTCCCCTCTCCTGTCACTGAAGCACCGGCAAGGTTCCAGGAATGCAGACCGGATCCCCATCGGAAGGCCTGTTGTCGGAGGGGAATCGGTGCTGCCTAGTAGGGGTTTGTCTGCTGTTTCCTCCTGTCGGGGCTTGGATTCAGCAACAGCAGCTTCGGGGATGCCTTCTACGATCCCGCGGAGCAGCATTTCATCTGCTTTGGCTGAGCCCTCTCTCAGTGTGGCCAGGAGCCTGAAGACTGGCTGCCCCCCGTCCTTTGAGCCTGCTGAGTCTGTGGAAATCCGGAGGGTGGCTGATTTGTCCATTCCCTGTCTGGATCTGCAGCGTCCAGGAACTGTACAATCTACCATGGTTTTGGGTGGGGGGGAGGGTGAAAGTTCGGCCCCCCTAATGTGGATGTTTTTCCGGTGCTCAAACAGTTACGGGATGGCCGCCCGGCTTTCCCTGAGGCGGCTGTTTGGCGCCGGAAAGGCATGAGTAAAGGGATAGGGAAAGATAGGGGCCACTATCTTTGAGTTCTGGATCAGCGGAGCGGGATGCACCGGTGTCTATCCTGTCTGGTGGCATGGCTGAGGTGAGCCTGGCTCGCAGGGGGGTGTCCGCCCTCCCTGCTGGAGCCTTGGCTACCGGCCGGACTTCTCTGGATCCCTGTGCCACGGCTGGCACCGACGACCAGGTAGGACCTGAGAGGGCAGAGGGGCAGGGGGGTGGCTGTTTAGGGGGTTTTGCTATGCAGGGATCTGCCCCGCTGTCCCGAGATGGTCCTGCCTTGTTGGCGGTGGCCATGCAGGGAGTGGAGGACGGTGGGTTGGTGGAGAGTATGGCGGAGGGAAAGGGGGAGCGGACGACAGGTTTCGTTGTGGGGCAGGAGGGGGAGGTTGCTCAGGATGGAAGGAAGGGGATGTTAGAAGGGGGAGTGAGGGAGAGGATGGTTCCCCTGGCTTCCGGGATTGAAGGGGAGCGGGGTTTGTCCCCGGTAGTGGTGGCCGAGACCCAGGAGCCTTCTGCTGGGTCGGAGAAGCAGGATGGAAGTTTGGGGGGGTTTTCCGGTTCCCTGGGTATTAACGAGAACCAGGTTTGTGCCGCTTTAAAATTGGCTTTGGAGACCCCGACGGGCCCTCCTGGGGCCTTTGCTGCATTTCAACATCAGGCCGGTGGCGACGGGGGATGATCCAGGGGTTCTCGGTAGTACCCAGGGATCCGGAAGGGAGAGCATCCCGGACTCTGTATTTGCGGAGCTGACCCTACCCAGTCCTCAGGTTGTTCCAAGTGAGGAGATCACGGATCCTGTGGTCCGGCAACAGGTTCCCCCGCAGGTGGAAGGAGGAGAACGTCCAGAAGGGCGGGGGATGGAGGCTGGGGGGTCGGCTCCCCCCCTCCGTACCTTTGCGGAGGCTCTGAAAGGGTCGGGCACCACTCCGGGGACGTCGGGGGAGGGTGGGGGGAGGGGAGGTATGCAGGGGAATGGTCCCGTAGGAGGGGAAGGAGGAGGGGGAGGGGGAGGGTTTCAAAGGGGAGTAGGGGGTGAGGTCCGACGGCGCAACGTGGCGCAGATCCGATGGGCTGGGGAGGGGTCCCCTCCAGCCAGGGAACAGGTCTTGAGGATGGTCCTTGGGCTGGGGTTTCTCCCAGGAGATCTCTACGCCTTTATCCACATGAACAACACCATTGAATATGATGTTAGTTTCATGCTGAGACGGGGGCTGGAGATTTTCTGGGACCGATACCAGCAGCAGAGGGGGCAGGGAGGGTGGGCTGACTTTCGTGTTGTGCCTATCTCTCGCCAGGGGACGGTACCTGTGACCATCCTATCCAGGAATGAGTCGCTCCCAGGGCAGGACATCCAGTTTTGGTTGTCGCGCCATGCGGTGCTCCTCGCACCCCTGGTTAAGGGCGCTGGGCCCCTAGGGGTGTGGGACGGGTCGTGGAAGGGTAGGATCCGTTTGCGTGAGGTGGGAAACGTGGTGCAGCACGTGCCCTCGGCCGGTTTTCTCGGTCGGGATCGCATCTTGTGCTATTACCCCGGGCAACCCCGCGAGTGTCACCGCTGTGGCTCATTCCGCCATTTGAGCATGAACTGTCCCGAGCAGGTCTGCACCCGTTGTGGTGGACGGGGTCACGCTTCGGCCGGGTGTTTGCTAATTCGGTGTAACCTTTGCGGGGAGTTGGGCCACCCCTTTGCCCGCTGCCCCTCCGCGTCACACAATGGACCGGGGGGGGTTGCCGTCACTCCACCTCGGGCTCCTGTGCGGGAGGAGGCTGTAGAGGCCCCTCTCCCTCAGGAGGAGCCAGGGGCCCTGGGGTGGAGGAGTCCATTGAACCGAGGGAGCCACCAGGGGGAGGGGATATGGGTAGGAGGGAGGAGAGGGTTGATGTGGTGGAGGTTGATGTGTCACGACAGGATAGTGGGTCGCGGGTGGTGCCACCTCAGGAATGGACCACGGTCCCTTCCAAGGGTGGCAAGTCCAAGAGGAAGAAGCGGGAGACCTCCCCATTGTTGGAAGTAGAGCCCGTGTTGGACGTTAACCGTTTCGTCTTCTTGGCTACTGATGCGGCTGAGGTGGATGAGGGCATGCCTGTGGAGGCAGGGCTTCCTGTGCGGTGCTCGGAGCGGTTGGCGGCGGGGGCGGCCCCTCTTCCTCAGCGGCGACCTTCAAAGGTGCAGAAGGCGCGCCGCAGTCAGGGTCCTCCAATCAAGGGGGATACTGGCGCCCGACGGGTGAGGGAGGATGGCCTTGTACCCCCGCAGTTGGGTTCGGGGCCTTCGCAGGAGCCCCCTGCTGACCCGGCCGCCCTGGCCTCCCCCGCGGGGGTGGGCACTGTCGTATTGTCTCAGTCTTTGTCCGGGGAGGGGGGGCTGCACAGGTGGTGGACCCCACGGAGGAGGTCATTCCTCCGACCCCTGACCCGTTTGTACCTCCTCCTCCGGTAGGGGCTGGGCCTGCCCTCGCGACAGCTTTGCCTGGTGGTCCCGGGGGCGCCAGCACCTCCTGGGGTGACAGGGTCGAGCGGGAGGAGGAGGAGATCCTCGAGGTGGTCGATGTGGACCAGGAGGAGTTGTTTGAGCTCGCAGGCCTGTCCTGCAAGCGGGATTCTGGGGATCCCGGGGTTGGTGAGAAGAGGAGGAAAGGGTCACTGCACTCGAAATAGGCATGGCGTGCACTCCTGCGTTCTCGTGCGCCACCATCAACGTGGCCAGCATTTTCTCAGACCAGGCGCGGGCTATGGCCTATGATTTTCTTTCTACGAGCGGGCTGGATGTCATCTTCTTGCAGGAGACCAGACTCACCTCGCTCGCTAGCCTTCATCGGGCAAAGCGAGAGTGGAGGTGGGGCCCTTCATACTGGTCCCTTGCGGCACAGCCCTATGCAGGAGTGGCGGTTTTGTTCACGTCCAACCGATTTCAGGTGCAGTACGTGTGGGAACTGGAGCAGGGCCGGTGCTTGCTTTTAGACGGCTACTGCGGGCCTCATCGGTTTCGTTTCGTGGTGGTCTACGGCCCCCAGTCTAAGTTGGCGCGGAAGACCCTGTTCGGGGTTATCCGCCCCTACTTACACACCTCCCGTTTGGTGGTCCTTGCCGGGGATTTCAACACCACCACCTTTTTGCAGGACCGAGGGGGGGAGCGTTGCCCACCTAGTTACGAGGGCCTCTTTTTGGCCGAGATGACCCGGACGGCTGACCTGGTGGATGTTTTCCACCGGGCCTTTCCACGGTCGCCGGGTTTCACCTACTACCATGGGACCTGCAGGAGTCGTATCGATCGGATATATGTGAGTGCCCGGGTGGAGTGTTCCCCTCCGCAGTTGCAGGCGGTTGACTTTTCGGACCACCGCGTCCTCTCTGTGTCCTTCCTGGCCAACCACGAGGAGCTTAGCAGGGGTCCTGGCCTGTGGCGACTGAATGTGCAGTTGTTGGCAACATCAGAGGTGGTCCAGGAGTTCTTGGCCTTTCTCGCAGACCAGGAGACCCTGCTGAGTGTTTTTCCTTCCCGTGGCGCCTGGTGGGATGAGGTGAAGACGCGTGCCCGACAACTCTTCCGTTCCCGGGGTACCTCCATGGCTCGATCCCGCTACCTCACCTACACTGTCCTCCGGAGGTCGCTGGATCGTTTGGTATCCCGAGGGGCAGCGCGGGAGGAGGTTGAAGAGGTGCGCGTCCAGCTCCGTGGCCTGCTTTACGATCGCCATGCCTCCCTATGCTTCGAGGGGGTGGCCGGTGGGGGCGCCACTCCAGACCCTTTCTGGACTTGCAGGGAGAGGGTTCAGCGTCGGGAGGTCATGGCCCTGCGGGGCGAGGACGGTACCATTCATACCTCCCAGGAGGACCTTTTGCGGATGGTGGGGGAATACTTCTCGGACCTGTTTGGGGATCGCCCCGTGGACCTCACCCATATCCGAACGTACCTGGGCCTTCCCCCGGTGTATTCGGCTGTGGTCCAGGCACAGGTTGATGCACTCGCTGCTCCGATTCAGCAGGTGGAGGTGGGAGAGGGCGATTCGTGCCATGCCGTTGGGGAAGGTGCCTGGGCGCGATGGGCTCCCTGTGGAGTTCTATCGCACTTTCATTGCCCAGCTGGCCCCCTTCCTGACCTCCCTGTTTCGGGAGATCATGGACACGGGGTATCTCCCGCGGTCATTTCGCGAGTCTGTCCTGCTGCTGCTCTCCAAGGGGAAGGACGATAGCTCCTTGGACTTCTGGCGGCCGCTCTCTCTTCTGAACGCGGACCGGAAGATCCTGGCCAAGTGTTTGGCCAACCGACTGGTGGAGCTGTCGGGCGATTTGCTGTCCCCTTCCCAGTATTGTTCCGTTCGGGGGAGAGGGGTTCTGGACGCTGTCGCCACAGTCCGGGAGATGGTGGAAAGAGGCCGGTCGCTCCAACGGGACCACTGGTTGGTCTCCTTGGATCAGTCCAAGGCCTTCGATCGAGTCAGTCACCGGTACCTGTGGGTGGTGCTCCAGCACTTCGGCCTCCCTGCAGGTTTCCTCTTCGTCGTGCAGGCGCTGTACCGAGGGGGGGTGAGCTTCCCGTTTATTAACGGGTGGCTCGGACGGCCGTTTGGTGTCGCCTCGGGGGTGCGGCAGGGGTGCCCTTTGAGCCCCCTGCTGTATGTTTTCTCCCTCGACCCCTTCCTTCGGAGATTGTCCTCAGGTGGGTTGCGGGGCCTGGAGGCGCCCGGTGCGCCCCCGGTGTCCGTCGTTGCTTACGCTGACGACATCTCAGTTTACGTGGACGGCACTGATGGGGTAGAGGCCCTGCGAGAGGCCGTGGAGGAGTACTCGGAGGTAGCCCATTCTGTTGTAAACCACAGCAAGTGCCAGACGCTGTGGTTGGGCTCCTCGGAGGCCTCCCCGCCTTCCTGCGCCCCCTTTCCTCCTCCCGTGGGGGAGGTCCGCGTTTTGGGCCTCGTCTTCGGGTCGGAGGACTGTGCGGAGTCCAATTGGGACCGTTGTCTCGAGACTGCACGGTGTCGGGTGCTGCGGTGGAGGGGGTGGAGGTGTACGTACGAGGAGAAGATCAAACTCCTCGGGACGTTTCTGCTTCCTCTCTTTCTGCACGTGGCCACGGTCTTCGTCCTTCCGTTGTCCCGTCAGGCGTCTGTCTGTGCCGTCTTTGTCTGTTTTCTGTGGGGTAACCGCTTGAACCCCGTCCAGCGCAACATCGTTTGCCTGGATCGGGCAGAGGGCGGTTTGGGTATGTTGCACCCCCTTGTCTTCCTGTCAGTCTTGTCTATGGCGTTCCACTTGGGTAGGATGCGGGAAGGGGGTGGGGTCTGGTGGGTGGCCTCCTATCGGGAATGGTTCTCCCGCTTCTGGGAGCAGTGGGAGGGGGCGTCCTCGGTCCCACGTGTGCGCCGGAGAGGGGAACAGGCCCCATCGTACGTATTCGTGATGGTGGGGCTCATTCGGCGGTGGGGGGTGACCGACCCGCTCGCCCAGTCCTTGGGGCGGAAAGGCTTATACCGGATGGTTCTCACCTCTCACTATCAACCACGGTGGGCCCTGCGGGACTGTCCGGCGGATGTGATGCAGCGGGGCCTTCGGCTGTTGAACTCCCCTCGGCTACCGAAGAAGGTTCGGGATGTAGCCTGGTTGTCTTTCCACGGGCGTTTGTACGTGAGGGACAACCTCAAGTACAGGTCACAGGCCGAGCGGGTCTGTCCGAGGGCCGGGTGTGAGGGGCAAGCGGAGACCATGGACCATTTCCTCCGGCAGTGCCCCTTTAACGTGGAGGCCTGCCGGTTGGTGTCCGCTGCTCTTCACCTGCGCGACCTTTCCCTCCTCACGTATGCGGAGTGGGTGTACGGGGCCTGGTCCTTTCCTCTAAGGCAGGACTCCGGGACCCTCTACCTCGTCACGGCCGTGGTACGCTACCACCTGTGGCAAGCGCGCTGTCATGTCTCGACCCGGGGGTTGGTCCTGCCCCTCGACGAGGTGGTGCGGGACATTCTGGAGGAAGTGTCCAGCATGGCGCAACGTGAAAGGAGGGTGGTGGAGGCTCATCGTTGGGAGCGTCTGTGGCGTCACCTCACCCTTCGCCCCCCGTGAGGGGGAGGGGTTCCCTGGGGTTTTCGTCCCTGTAGGACTGTGAGGTCTTTGTTTTGGTTTGTTGTTCCCTGGGGGGAGGGGTGTGATCGGAGGGGTTAGTTTTCCCTTCCCTGGGGTTGTCCTTCTCTTTATGATTTTGGGATGTTTTTCCTCCCGGGAGGGGAGGGGGGGGGTGTGAGCTGGGGCTCCATAAGGGGGTTTTGACCGGTTGTCCGCTTTCCCTTTCTTCTTAGAGGGTGGCCATCCCAATATTTTTGTTTTCTGTGTTTGTCTGTTCTTTTTGTTTTCTGGGCATCCCGCTCCGTTGTCTGAAGGGCAGGGCAGTACAAGGGTTCTGTATTTCCTTTGTATTTCGCTATTTGATTTGATTTGTATGATTACTTATGATTTGTTTTGATGGGATTGTGTTGGGGATGGGCTAAGGGGGCCCTTATGTTTTCATTTGGTTTGGGGGGAGGGGGTGGGGAGGTTTGTCTTTGAAGTGTTTGTCTGGATGGGATGGGTCTGAAGGGGGAGGGATAGGGATAGGGGGTTTATTTTCTGGATGGGTGGGGAGGGGGAGTCTGAGAGTCAGACAGACTGGACAGTTGGACATTTGGATTGGTGGGGGTGTTGTGCGGGGCAGGGGTTCAGGGACTGCAAGATGCAATGTGTGGGCTCTGCTGGGGTGTTCTGGTAGGGGGAGGAGGGGTCGGGCATGGACATTGGACTGAGGGGGGGGAGGGGACATGGACATTGATAAGGACCTTTTGGGGGTTGTTGTTGGGAGGAGGGCACGTGTGTTGATTACTGGGTTTGGTGGTGGGTTTGGGGAGGTGGGTCACGGGGGGGTTGTGATATTTGTTTTGTGCTATGTCGGGGGGTGGGGATTTTGGGGGGGTGTGGGACTTGGTTGGGGTGCTTGTTTCTGCGTTTTGTATGTATTTTGTTGCTTGTTTAATAAACTCAAAATTTCCATCCTCTGGTGGTTCAGAGTATTTTCCTGAAATGGGGACTTCCATCCATAGATCTGTTTGCCAGTCCACTGAACAAACAGCTGCCAAAGTTCTGCTCCAGACAACCGCACCCTCTGCGGATAGCAGCAGATGCTTTTCTGATCCCATGGTCTCAAGGCCTCCTGTATGCGTTTCCTCCCATGCCCTTGGTGGCCCAAACCCTGTTCAAGATTCTTCAGGACAAGGCCTCGGTCCTGCTGGTGGCTCCCAGGTGGCCGAGACAGCCTTGGTTTCCACTTCTGCTTCAGCTGGCAGTGGATCCCCCACTGCCTCTGGGGTTGCAACCCAACCTTCTCTCCCAGGACCAGGGTTCCTTTCTTCACCCCAATCTCAAAGCTCTCAATTTGATGGCCTGGAGGCTGCAAGGGTAGTTTTGGCTCCCTGGGGCCTACCTCAGGAAGTTGAGGAGGTTGTCCTAGCCTCTAGGAAACAGTCTACTAGGAAACCCTATGCTCTCAAATGGAAAAGGTTTTCTGTGTGGTGTCAGCTACGTACAGAGGATCCTTTCTCCTGTACTGTACCAGTAGTGCTTCAGTACTTACTGCACTTATCAAATCAAGGACTTAAGTCCAATTCTGTTCAGGTCCACCTCTCAGCTCTAGCAGCTCACCACTCACTGGTGGAAGGACATTCTCTGTCGGTTCACCCCTTGGTGTCCCGCTTTCTCAGAGGCTTACTTTTTCTCAAGCCTCCAATCCGTCCTCCTGCTTCTGAGTGGGAGTTGAATGTGGTCTTGCAGCAACTGACTCGCCCACCTTTTGAGCCGATGGCTACTTGTCCTCTACACTTCCTGTCCTGGAAGACACTCTTCTTGATAGCCCTAACCTCAGCCAGGCGAGTGAGTGAGCTTCAAGCCCTGGTCTGTGACAGGCCTTACACCCGCTTCTATAGGAACAGGGTAGTCCTTCGGACTCATCCAAAGTTCCTCCCAAAAGTTGTCTCCTCCTTCCACCTTAACCAAGAGGTGGTTCTTCCAACATTCTTCCCTAGGCCTCATGCAAGCCAGGCTGAAGCAGTTCTGCATACCCTGGACTGTAGGAGGGCCTTATCCTTCTACCTTGATCGTACGCAGGGGCATAGAAGGGCTACTCAGCTCTTCATATCTTTTGACCCTAATAATTTGGGGTTAGCAGTGTCCAAGCGTACCTTGTCCACCTGGGTAGCTGACTGTATCACCTGGGCTTACAGGGCAGCTGACCTTCCTTTGCAGGGTCGGGTCACGGCCCATCGTGTCAGGGCAATGGCTGCCTCAGTGGCTCATCTCCGCTCTGTACCGTTGGTGGACATCTGCAGGGCTGCAACTTGGTCCTCAAGCCAGACTTTTGCGGTCCATTACTGTCTGGAAAGTGAGTCCCGTAAGGACAGTGCTTTTGGCCAGGCAGTACTCCGGAATCTTTATCTTTATCTTTTATCTTTATCTTTATTTAAAATTTGATAAACCGCTTTTCGTCACGACATAAAGCGGTGTACAATGAAAGGTTGAAGTGCACAAACAAGAAAAGAACGCCAAAGTAAAATAGGAAAGCAAGTATAGAGAGTAAAGGCATAAACAAATAAATAACAAAAGGACCAAAACAATACAGAATAATTTAGGCCCATAATTAAAACATAATTTAACAAGGTTTTCTGTAAAAAAAAACAAACAAACATAATAAAAAGGCCCAAAAAAGGGAAGACAAACCAAACCATGTTTAGACAAAAGACACGACTAAACAAACATATAGACAAAAGTGACAGAGAGACAAAAAACTACGAAAACATCAGGGAGGAACATCGGGAGAGAGATGGAAGGCTAACTGAAATAGATGGGTTTTTAAGAGTGATTTTAATTGAGGGTATGAGGGTTCCAGACGGAGAGACGGCGGTAAAGCATTCCAAAGTATTGGACCCAAAAAGAAAAAAGCAGCGTGACGGGTCTGTTCAAGGCGTGCCTGTGACGGGGAAGGAAGGGACAGACGGTTTGCATGAAGAGAACGAAGTTGCCGATAGGGAGTGTGAAGGGAGATTCGATCTGCCAGATAGAGGGGGGTGTTAGTATGAAGAGCACGATGGATGAGGATAAGAAACTTATAATGAAAACGGTAACAAAGAGGTAACCAGTGTAATCGGAGAAGGATAGGTGTGATGTGGTCAAAACGGCGTGAAAAGGTAACAAGACGGGCAGCAGTATTTTGAATGCGTTGTAGGCGTAAGAGTTGATACTTTGGAAGATTAGCGAGAAAGACATTACAATAATCCAAACGACTAACAACTAAGGCCAAGACAAGGGTGACTAAGGAGGAGACAGGAAGAAGGGAGCGGACAGCCCTAATCTGTCGGAGGGTGGCAAAGGATTTACGAATAAGGGAAGTAAGATGTTGGTGAAAAGACAGCGTGGGGTCGAGAATTATACCAAGATAGCGGAAGGATGACACAAGAGGGAGGGGAGTAGAGTCAATCAAAGGGGCCAAGGAAGGGCAAGAGCCAGTCAGTGAAACCCACATGGCTGTGGATTTGGATGGATTCAGGTGCAGGAAATTTTGGGACAGCCAAGAAGAGATTCGAGAAAGACAAAGGTTTAACTGGGTGATATCCAATGACAGGGGAGAGGTATGGAACAATAGGATAATATCGTCCGCATACATATAGAAAGATACAGGGAACTGTTGAATTTCTAAAGCTAAGGGGGCCAAAAAGATATTAAACAGAAGAGGAGAGAGAACAGAGCCTTGTGGAACACCACAAGTGAGAGGAAAAGCAGCAGAAGACTGAGTACCAACGTGAACCGAAAAAGAACGAGCTGTCAGGAACGAACAGAACCATTGCCATACCGTGCCCTGTAGTCCCATATCCGACAGACGAGAGAGCAGAGTGCGGTGGTCAATCAAATCAAAAGCTGCAGATAGATCAAGAGACACCAGAAGAGAAATATCACCACGATCGTGTGCGACATGCAATTCATTGAGGAGTGCCAAAAGAACTGTTTCTGTGCTATGCCCGTGATGAAAACCAGCCTGGCGAGGGTGAAGGATATTGGTGGATTCAGTGTAAGAATTAAGTTGAGCAAAGACAAGGCGCTCTAGGAGCTTAGCTAGGAAAGGAAGATTAGAAACAGGACGCCACTGAGAAAGAACAGAGGGATCAAGAGAAGACTGTTTAAGAAGAGGCCGAACAATAGCAGATTTCCATAATGAAGGGAAAGAGCCCGTAGAAAGACTGGTATTGATTATGGTGGTAATGGTAGGAATGAGCTCCAAAGAGGATTCAGACAGCCAGGAAGAAGGAATTGGGTCTAGTTTGCAAGTAGTTTTATTTGATTTTGCTAAAGCCTGTAGAACTTCAGCAGAAGTGACAGAGTGAAAGGAGGACCAGGAGGAAGCAAGGGCAAGGTTAGATGGGGCAGGAGATAGGGTAGGATGGAGTGGGGATAGAGGTGAGGGAGGGGAGGGATATGAGAAGGATGAGCGAAGATGAAGAATTTTTTCAGAGAAAAACGTAGCAAGAGACTGAGGATTTGGGGCCATGGCCAGATGCTGCTGGACAGAGCGAACATCAGAGAGTCTACGCAAGATGGTATAAAGCTGCCCAGATGAATTTGCTGCAGTGGTGATTTCGGTTTCATGAAAATCCCGCTTAGCCACTTGTATCGCCTGGCGGTAAGCAGAGAAAAGCTGCTGGAAGTGAAGGTGCAACTCAGAAGAGGGGTGACGAGCCCACTGTCGTTGTACGTGTCGGAGTTGTGCACGCTGGAGGCGGAGAGCAGGAGTGTACCATGGGGAGTGAGGGGGTCTAAGCCTAGATGAAGTTGTCTGAAATGGGGCCAGGTCATCTAAAGTAGTCAATAGAAGAGAATTCCAGAGGGCAGCTTGGTCATCCGAAGGAAGGGTAGCAAAGTTAGATGGAAAGATAGAGGAGGCAGGAGGAAAAGCCCTAAGGGTATCAGGGGTGATACGACGGCGAGAGAAAACTGAAGAAGAGGGTGAGATAGTATCTGCAGACTCCAAGGAGGGGAAAGAGACGGAGAAAAAGATACAAAAATGATCCGACCAGGGAACATGAACTGTAGTAGGGGAGGAGATTATTGGTAGCAATGTGTTGGGAGAGAGAATAAGATCAAATGTATGGCCGGCTATCTCTTTGAGGTTTAGGCAACTCCTGCCCTCCAGCCCTCTGCTGGGCTACTGGTGGAGGTTCTGTCAGTGGAAAGCCTTTCTTTGATGCTGGGACTAGAGCAGGGGTCTCAAACACGCGGCCCGCGGGCCGCATGCGGCCCGCAAGACAACTTTGTGCGGCCCGCGACGGAGGAAAACAAAAAAACCCCAAAACCCTGGCTTCTGCCGTTGCCGCCGTGGCAGCGGCAGAATCAATTGTCAAATTTTAAAAAAACCTGGCTTCTGCTGCTCAAGCAGCAAAATCAGCTGTCCTGCGGTCCCTTCCCCTGTGCCCGGAGATCCGAGTCTGCTCTATCAGCGGCGTGCTTTTCAAGCCGCGAAGAGATTATTCCCCTCTCGCGCGGTTTCAAGCCGCGCGAGAGGGGAATACTCTCCTCGCGGCTTGAAAAGCACGCCGCTGATAGAGCAGACTCGGATCTCCGGGCACAGGGGAAGGGGCCGCAGGACAGCTGATTTTGCTGCTTGAGCAGCAGAAGCCAGGTTTTTTTTTTTTAATTTACCGGGGGGGGGGGGGGGGGGGAGGTGTAGGACTGGAAATGGGCTATTGGCAGGGGGGGGGTGTAGGACTGGAAATGGGCTATTGGGGGGGGTGTAGGACTGGAAATGGGCTATTGGCAGGGGGGGGTGTATGACTGGAAATGGGCTATTGGCAGGGGGGTGTTATGAGTGGAAATGGGCTATTGGCAGGGGGGGGGGTGAAGGACTGGAAATGGGCTACTGGCTGGGGGGGGGTGTAGGACTGGAAATGGGCTATTGGCAGGGGGGGTGTAGGACTGGAAATGGGCTATTGGCAGGGGGGGTGTAGGACTGGAAATGGGCTATTGGGGGGGGGGGTCGGACGGGAAATGGGAGATTGGACGGGGGGGGGGGAGTACAGGAAATGGGCTATTGGCGGGGGGGGGGGGTTATGACTGGAGATGGGCTATTGGCAGGGGGGGGGTTATGACTGGTAATGGGCTATGGTGGGGGCTAGGACTGGAAATGGGCAGGTGGGGGTTAGGAAGGACTGGAGGTGGGCTGATGGGGGGAGTTAGGACTGGTAATGAGCTATGGAAGGGCTGACTGAAATGGGGTAATGGGGGTTAGGGCTGGAAGTGGGCTATTGGCAGGGGGGTTATGACTGGTAATGGGCTATGGGGGGGTAAGACTGAAAATGGGGTGATGGGGGGTAAAACTGGAAGTGCGCTATGGGGAGGTTAGGACTGGTAATGGGCTATGGGGGGTCTAGGACTGGTAATGGGCTGGGGGGGGTTGCTAGGACTGGAAATGGGCTGAGTGGAAGGGGGGCTTGAACTGCAAATGGCTGATGGGGAGGGGGCTTGGAATGGAAATGGGCTGTGAGGGGAGGGAGCTAGGATTGGAAATGGGCTGATGGGGGGCTAGGATTGGAAATGGGCTGATGGTGAGGCTAGGATAGGACTGGAAATGGACTAATGGGGGGACTAGAAGGGAGCGGATGCTGGGTGTGGCTGGAACTAGAAGGGAGCTGATGTTGGGGGAGGATTAGAATGGGATGGAGCTGGGAAAGTGAAATGGAGAGGGGAAAAATATTTTGTCTGGGAGAGAAGACAAATCTACAATTGGCCAGGTATTGGGAGAGTAAGTGGGGATTGAGGATGGAGGGGTAAAATTTGAGTGGATGAAATAGGAATGAGGAAAGAGAAAAAGGAGAAAGATTAGTATGTTAAAGCAGATGTAGAGAGAGAATGGAAAAAAAACTAGGAGAGAAGAAAGGGCAAATGGACAGCAGACGATGGAGAGTTAGCAGAAGACATGAAGAAACCAGAAGAAAGTGGCTGGAACAATTGCAACTGAAAAAAATGCACAAAAGGTAGAAAAATATCTCTTTATTTTGAATTTATTAACTGGAATATGTCAGCTCTGGGAAATGTGCATCATTAATGTTTGCGCTTTGTTTAGTACAAGAGGAAATTAATTTATAGTTTTATTTCTACAGTGTTGTTGTACATTCCAAGTTTGGCTTTTGGGGTTCCCAGTTTAATTATTGTCTTCTTGTTTCTAAATCTTTTAGTCTTTCTTTATCCATACTCATTAAAGAGGCATGTTTACTAAAAGTTAGTGTATGGTAACATTATGCAAATATTTATGCAAATGAGGCCCCTTATGCAAATGAGGCCCCGCGTCTTATGCGGCCCCCGGGTTACTTTACAAGTCCTCATTTGGCCCTCAAAGCAATTTGAGTTTGAGACCCCTGGACTAGAGGGAGTTCTCTTGTTCAGCCTGGGTTCCTGGTAGCCCAGAGCTAGGGAGTCACCCATATGTGAGGACTGACTTCCTGCTTGGTCCTGGAGAAAGAGTAGTTACTCACCTGTAACAGGTGTTCTCCAGGAGCAGCAGGAATCAGTCCTCACAACCCTCCCTCCTCCCCTGGGAGTTGCAGTTGTAAATAGTTTATTTTTACATTTTTGTGTGCTGTTTTTAGCTATGTCATTTGACTGAGCAAGATGGCACCTTTGGGCGGGAAGGGAACCGCGCATGTGTGCCTACATTCCCAAAGGCTTTCTTGGAAAGCTGGGGAAATGCTCCGCAAGGGCTTCATCGGCGTCAATGTAACCCATATGTGAGGACTGATTCCTGCTGCTCCTGGAGAACACCTGTTACAGGTGAGTAACTACTCTTTACATTAGGGCTGGGCAGGGAGCAGTCTAATCTAAACAGCAGAAAGGCAGAGTACTTCAGAAGCAGAAGAGTTAGATACTTTATTAGACAATTCTAAAGAAGTTCAGATTTCTCAGATGGAATTAGTAGAAAAACAACAAACACAGAGTGTAGCACAGGCAGATGAAAATCCTTTTTCACCTGACTTTGTGCTGTCAATGCACTAACCTTACTTGAAGAAGAGAGGTTTAAGACAGCAAAGGACTTCGTTATCCTCTAATATTCAGCAATTCTCTCTTTTGTCTGCTGGTCATTTGGCTCTGTCGGTATTAACTTTAGAGGGAGCATCAGATGTTTCCAGAGATTCAGAAGATCCTCTTGAGGGGACTTCAGGGGACTTCAGGAGCACATGAGAAGAATATTGCACCAGGGTTGGAGGATATAGAGAGTCTAGGAGGAGAGGAAGAGCGTATTGTGAGGGTCTTTCAAAAGGAAGAGTTTGAGGGTCTTAGTACTCAATCCCTAGAATCACAAGTTCAGGACCATAAGAACATAAGATATGCCATACTGGGGCAGACCAAGGTCCATCAAGCCCAGTATTCTGTTTCCAACAGTGGCCAATCTAGGTCATATGTACCTAACAGTTTCCCCAAGGGACACAGTTTCCACAATGCTTGTATTGGTTCAAGCATTGATATCCTGGGTCCCTTCTTAATAATGGTTTATGGACCTTTCCTCCAGGAACTTGTCCAAACCTTTTTTAAACCCAGCTACACTAACAGCCTTTACTACATCATCCGGTAACAAATTCCAGAGTTTGATTACACGTTGTGTGAAAAAATATTTTCTTTTATTAGTCTTAAATAGTTTACCTTGTAGCTTCATTGCATGTCCCCTAGTCTTTCTATATTCTGATAAGGTAAACAATCGATCTACGCTTACCCGTTCCACTCCGTTCATTAATTTATAGACTTCTGTCATATCTCCACTCAGATGCTAGAGGATTCCTTATTGCAGGGAATTCATAACACAGAGACAGCTTTTCCTATCTATAGGTTAATTATGCAAATGAGAGGCTGAATGGGAATCATCGGAGGCTGGTCTATGCAGTGGTTGGACAATGGCTCATCTCCATCCTGTACTTTCGGCAGAGGAAGAACTCTTACGTCCTCCTAGAGTAGATGCCTTAATCTCTGCTGTGACTAAAAAGACCACTATTCCAGTTCAAGGTGGAGACGCTTTAAAGGATGCACAGGATAAGAGGATTGAGACTCTACTGCGCCAGGTTTGAGATGAATGTGTCAGTATTGCAGGAATCTGTATGTGGAACGTGTGTTGCAAAAGCATGCCTTTGTTGGGTGCAAGCCGAAACAGAGTCTGTGACACCAGATTTGGCACAAATTTCTGAAATGGTCAAGATGGAAACAGAAGAAGAATATCTAGCAGATATGCATTATGATCTGATTAGAGCCTTAGCTAATAGTATTGCTTCATCACTGGTCAACAGATATATCCTCAAAGGCTAGGATTAGCCTCCTTCCTTTTGGGGAAAGCTTTTGTTTGGAGAAGCTTTGGAAAAGTTGGGTTGGTAAAGGACTCAGGGAGTCTAAACCAGTTAGACTTCCTCAGGATAAGCTTAGAGGTTCCAAAGCATCCGTTATATCAAGGCTGCACTTTAGGGATTTTCGTTACTATTGAGCTGTGTGATAAGGAAGCTTATCATAGCTCAGGAAGGAGCTATATAAAAGGTGAAGTGACTCTGAACAAGCAACCTGTCAGTTCTGGTAGAAATAAGAAAACAGAATTTTCCCATAAAAGACTACCAGTCCCAGAATGCACCAGGTTTCCAACAGCCATTAGAGGAGCTGAAGTGGGGAAACGTGTGTTCAATCAGGAGGGCTATGAGTTAATCCCTAAGCACTCATCTCAAAGGGCAGGGCCTGATTCAGCACAGCTGCGCTGTATTAGGGAGGAGCACTCATCTAAGCAGAACAAAAGTAGAGTTTATTCTACAGATGACCATCTTCATGATCACCTTGGATATCCAGAGAATGATCATCAGTTTCATCTGAAGGATCATCAGAAGCAGAAGCCAAACCGGACAGACAGAGAGGCAAGGAAACCCTCTGGAAGAAAGAGGAGAAAAGCCTTTGAGAGGTCTAGAAGAGTCCAAAGCAGTACGTATACTGGGAGGTATTCCAAGGGCCAGCATACACCATTGGACTGGGGAAAGCCAGAGGAATGGTGCTGCAGAGCTAGGAATCACCAGAGGCTATCTGTGAGGGAGACGGCTGCAAGTGAAAGGGACCCTAAGACCTGTGCCAGAAGGTATGTGAAGAGAGATCCAGTGTCCAGGGATCTGGATTGGAAGGCTGGACATAAGAACTGGACTACATACTGGCCAGGCTATATAGAGAGGAACTCTAACAGCAATGGAAGCTCAGGTATGAACACTGATCTATGCCCTAGCTATAACCTTGAAAGACAGCAGGGAAACAAGTATTCTCCTGAAAATGCTCCATTGAGAGATTCATCTGTGCCAATCCATGATATTGAACCCATGCTTGTTGAACAAGGGGGAATAATAGCAGATGAAGATCCTGTTTATATGGACAGCTCTCTATCTAAACTCCGTTGGTAACTTTCTGTTATAAAGTACAGCAACCATCACAAAGAAATACAAATTTGTTCTTTAATCTACTCAGAAAAGCTCCTGAAGCAGGATTTGACCCACACAGTGGAAGGCAAGTCAGCTAAGGGGTTTCAGCTGGTAACTGCTAGCAATTAAGCCTTACCTAATTGCTTGTGAGCTAGGACAGAATCACTTCTGTATCTATGTGGGAAGTAATCAGAAGTTAACCTGAAAAGAACAGTTTGTTTCTTGCTTTGTGACTTTTCATTTGTTATTTTCCTGATTTTGACTTTGTTTTTTCCAAGTTAACACTGAAAGCAAGTTACCTAATTTATGTGCTACCAAGCATATCTGTGTTGGGAGAAATAACCCCATAAATAAAATATCTTATTGGCTTTACCCAAGAGCACAACTAAATTATTGTCAGCAGCTGTGTCTGGTGTGAATGAACTACATTGCCCACAATACCTTGCAAATCATATAGAGATATGCACTTGTCAAGACTGTGAAGATTCTCACCCAGGCAGCCGTCTGACAGCTGCTAGATTTCCACTGTATCAAAGATCAAGATATTCATGAAGATCCCGATTCCCTAAGGAGCATGTCTGGGCTGTATGGATGGTCCCAAGCAGGATAGGCTCATTTGAACCCGATTCTGCAGCACTGGAACTAGACATTCCTGCAGGTGCCAGATTGGGCCCTGAGATGACCCAGCATGCCACAGCATGCCCACAGGGACGTCCTCCCTGTAGGCCCCCGACCCCTCACGGTGCCGACCCTCTTTTTCCCCACCGCCTGACCCAAAGCTGGGCAGCCAGGGCTAGGAGCAGCTGGTGGGGACCTACCTGCCCCTGGCCCCGGCCCCTGGGGAGGTTCCAGCCCCAATGACCTGGTCAAAGCTGCTTATTCCACCATGGTGGAATAAGCAGCATGTTCCCCCTGACCCCGCAGGATGTACAGGGTCGTGACCTGAATTGGCCCTGTATGTCCTGCTGCCTCGGCCCAACCCTGCTCCCTCCTCACTCTGCCACCACCCGCCCCCTCCCTGTATTGCTGCTCTGACTGTGTAGGAAGAGTCAGAGGAGGAATATAGGCAGGACGGCTTGCAAGGCTGCACGTCCCACCAGGACATGCAGCCCTGAAAATTGTCTCTCAGAGTTGGGCCCCAAGAGGATAACCCTTTTGTGGAGGAAGAGGAAGAGACTGTGGAGCCTTTGCCAGTTCAGGTACAGGTCAAAAGAAAGCGCGATGAGATACGGCACACCCAGGTAGACAAAGTTCTAATAGAAGGTCACCTAAGTCATTTCTACTCTGCCTGGGTCAAAATTACTTCAGATCAATGGGTACTCAAGATAATTCATGAAGATTATGCACTAGAGTTCGCAGAACCTCTCAGGGAGGCTTTTGTTCTTGCAAGGGTCCAATGAAAGAGCGGCATTTGAGGAAACTTTGCTTCGACTTCTGCAAATCAATGCAGTGATTCCTGTTCCATTTCGTCAGATATGTTTAGGAGATTACTCCATCTAATTTGTGGTTCCAAAGATGGAAGGAACTTTGCGTCCGATATTGGATCTCATGTATGTAAATCGTGCTTTATGGATTCCTTATTTTTGTATGAAAACCTTGCAATCGGCAATAGCAGAAGTACAAATAGGAGAATTTCTAACGGCCTTGGATCTTATGGAGGCATATCTCCATCTTTCAATATGTGCAGAACATCAAAGTTCTCTTCGTTTTGCAGTGCCAGTGGCCATTATCAGTTTCAAGCTCTACCATTTGGCCTAGCAACAGCTCCTTGAACTTTCACAAACGTTATGATAGTAGTAGCAGTTGCCTTGCATCAGGAAGGGCTGTTGGTGCACCCTTATCTTGATGTCTGACTTGTAAGAGCAATAGCAATGGAGAAGAGCAAGTTGGTAACAGCAAGAGTCATAGAACTCTTGCAGGATTTAGGTTGACTAATCAACAAGGCCAAGAGTCTTCTCATTCCTTCACAATCTCTGATTCATCTGGGAGCGAAGTTTGATACAAGGCAGGGAATGGTCTTTCTGCTGCAAGAATGGAAGAAAAAGTTGCATAAACAATTCTGAATATTTATGCACAACAAAGCTCCAATGGCAAGGTCATATCTGCAGATGCTAGGTTTCATGGCAGCAACTTTGGACCTAGTACCATAGGCGTGAATGCATATGTGTCTACTTCAAAGTGCATTGTTGTCAAGGTGGAGCCCACAGAGTCCACTGTCTCAAGAACTTGTTTGTCCACTGGAGGTTTGATTAACCCTCAAGTGGTGGTTTCGACCAGAAAAGTTAATGGCAGACATGCCATTAGATCTGCCAATATGGACAATAATGACGACGGATGCAAGTCTCACAGGCTGGGGAATCCATTGTCAAGATCAAATAACACAAGGAAAATGGAAAAATGAAGAAATTTCATGGTTGATCAGTCGTTTAGAGATGAGAGCAGTTTGTCTAGCTCTGCAGGCCTTTCAGCCCCGGCTCGAAGGAAAAGCTGTAAAAGTATTGTCGGACAATGCAACAACAGTAGCATACATCAATCGACAAGGAGGGACAGGAAATTTGATTGTGTCCATAGAGATAGAGCCACTACTGCTTTGGGCAGAACAGCATCTTGTAGCCATAGCAGCGGCACCTGTAGCAGGAGTGGAGAATATAGAGGAGGGCTTTCTCGGTCATCATCATCTATTAGTCTTTCACAGCATCTTGCAAAGGTGGGATCAACCAGAAATAGATTTGATGGCTTCTGTAAGAAATGCAAAATGTCCAAGGTTTTTCAGTTGAAGGAGAGAGAGAATGTTCAAAGGAATAAATGCATTCTCACAGCCTTGACCACAAGATGCTCTACTTTACCTATTTCCTCCATGGCCGTTAATCAGCTGGGTGTTACAGTGGACAGAAAAACACAGGGGTCCAGTGATACTGATAGCACCAAATTGATAGCACCAGTGATATTGATAGCACCAAATTGATAGCCTCGCAGACCATGGTATACTGATCTCATTCATAAGAACATAAGAACATAAGATATGCCATACTGGGTCAGACCAAGATCCATCAAGCCCAGTATCCTGTTTCCAACAGTGGCCAATCTAGGTCATACGTACCTAGCAGTTTCCCCAAAAGACACAGGTTCCGCAATGCTTGTACTGGGTCAAGCATTGATATCCTGGGTTCCTTCTTAATAATGGTTTATGGACCTTTCCTCCAGGAACTTGTCCAAACCTTTTTTAAACCCAGCTACACTAACAGCCTTTACTACATCCTCCGGTAACAAATTCCAGAGTTTGATTACACGTTGAGTGAAAAAATATTTTCTTTTATTAGTCTTAAATAGTTTACCCTGTAGCTTCATTGCATGTCCCCTAGTCTTTCTATATTCTGATTTATTTTATTTATTTTATTTTATTTCAACTTCTTATATACCGCACTCTTTGACATCAGCGCGGTTTACAAATAACAGAAAGGAACCAGAACAACAGGCTGTTTGGTATTACATATAACAGGAGTATCAACTTGGATAACATGGGAGAACTATTTACATGGAGTATATAATATATTAGCTAGATAGCATGCTCGAACTATTTACATAAAATTAGCAGTGATGCTTGGAACAAGAGGGATATTGTAGATTATACTAGGGTGAGGCTGTTATGTTACGGTTCATGTAGGGTAGTATTTGATGAAAAGGTGCAGTTTAAGGGCCTTTCTGAACTGGGTTAGGTCGGTTATGGCGCGGAGATCAGGTGGGAGAGCATTCCAGTATTTTGGTGCGCTAAACATGAAAGCTCTGTTTGATGTTGATAGGCTGCACGTTGTTATAGCCTTTGGGGTTGTTAGTGAGTTTAATGCTGCATGTCTCCTATTTCTATTTGATGGGACGGATTGGATGAGTTTGGTAAGTGATGTGGGCGATAAACCATTTAAGGCCTTGAATGTGAGAAGGAGGGTTTTGAATGTAAGTCTTCCGTGTATAGGGAGCCAATGGAGCTCTTTGAGGATAGGTGTAATGTGTTCACTTCTGGCCGCTCCTAGAAGAACCCTGGCAGCGGTGTTCATTGCGAGTTGCAGGGAGCTTATTGTGGATTGTGGGAGTCTTTGTAGAATGGAATTGGCGAAGTCGAAGTGCGGCAGTATCAGTGCTTGGTAGATGGTTCTGAAGTCTTCGTGGTCTAGGAGGGGACGCAGGTGTCTAAGAGTGCGTATTTTGAAGTATACAGATTTTACGATATTGTTTATGTGTGATTTCATGTCGAGCCTATGGTCTAGTGTGACTCCGAGGTATTTTATTGTTTCCTTGGTGCCTAGGTCAGCTCCCTTGACACTTATATGTGGTGGTGGGGTGAAGTTGGGGTCTCTTGTGATAAAGAGAACCTCAGTTTTCTTATGCTGAATGCGGAGGTTCTGTGACAGGAGCCATTGTGATACTGCATCGAAGCAGTTTGTTATAGGCAGTAAGTCCATTTGCATTGTGGAAAATGGCATGTAGAGTAGGATATCATCAGCGTATATCATACATTTCACATTGAAGGACCTGATGATATCGCAGATAGGCTGCATATAGACGTTGAACAAGAGGGATGAGAGTGAGGACCCCTGCGGAACGCCTTGTCTTTGATGGAAGAGTTTTGATTCTCCTGTTGCGGATTTGACGTATTGCATTCTGGTGTCGAGGTATGATTTACACCATTCAAGTGCTGAGTTGCAAATGCCTTTTCCTTCCAGTCGACCTAGGAGAATCTCGTGATTTACCGAGTCAAACGCTGCTGCTATATCCAAGAAGATTAGCACGACGCCTTGTCGGATGTTGTCTATGGTATTGAGAATATCATTGAAGAGTGTGGTAAGCAGTGTCTCGACGCCGTGGAATTCTCTGAAACCGTGTTGAGAATAGTCTAGAGGGGCTGCGGAGTCGATGTGGTCTTGGATTTGGCGCTGTGCCTCTTTCTCAAAGATCTTTGCTAAGAGGGGGATACTGGCTATTGGCCTGTAGGAGTCTGGCCGTTTTGGATCCAGTTTAGCGTTTTTCAGTAGTGGCCTGATGGATGTGAGTTTTAATGCAGATGGGAAGGCGCCAGTAGTGAAAGAGAGGTTCATGATTCTTGCAATGAAGGTGCTAAAGTCACCCCGGAGGTCCTTTATCCAAAAGGCTGGGCAAGGATCGGTTTGTGCAGTGGTCGTGTTGAGTGAGGAGATGGTGTCTTCAATGTGTTTAGAAGAAGGCGTGTGAAGTGTGGATAGGGATGTTGGGCAGGTCGTTTCTTGTATGTTGTTTTTTGAGAGTTCATCTGTCTGTAGGAGTTTTGATTGCAAGTAATCAGCGAATTCTTGCGGGTGGATATCGTTATTTGTTCAGACGATGTTTCCTTTGATAGTGACTTAACCAGGTTGAAAAGGTCGCGTGGTTTGTTCAATGATCTCTTGAGCATATCTGAGTGGTATTGCTTCTTTCTGGCTGCGATTGCCTCGCGGTGAGTTGAGAGGTGAAGAATGTAGGCTTCGTGGTCGTCGGTAGCTAGTGAGCGGCGCCAGCGTTTTTCTAGCCTTCGTAGGTGTGTAAGAGAGGCCCGTAGTTCCGGGGAAAACCATGGTGCAGAGGTTCTTTTCCCTGATAAGGTCTTTTTGTTTGGTAGTTGAGCAACAGCGTTGAGGCTGTCGTTCCAGGCAGCGATTGACTCGTCGAGGTTGAGTGATGTGTTGTTGAGGATTGGTTGGGTACTTGACAGAATAAGTTCTCTGTTGAAAGGTCGAAAGCCCCGTGTTACTCTGGATGTATTGGCGAGTTTGCTGGTGTTCAAATTATGACTGTTGTTCAGAGGGATTCGTAGGTTTATGAGTTTATGGTCAGACCATGGGACATCAGTGATCGATGTTATAATGTTGCTGTTTTGCTCGGCGACATGGTGTGGGGCAAATACCATGTCAAGAATGTTTCCTTTGGAATGAGTGGGTTCAGTGATCATTTGTTTATAACCAAGATTTTCGATGGCATTGAGGAGTGAGGAGGATTGGTTTTGTTGTAGTGATGGGAGGTTCAAGTCTCCCATAATCCAGTTGGGAGTGTTGGGGTTGCTGGTGTCAGCGGCCAGATCCAATATAGTGGGCAGATCGTCTGGGGAGCTCGATGGGGCTCGGTAGACCAGGTTTATGGAGCATTGATTATTGGCTATGGTGATTATGTCCAGATTGTTTGTGCTATGGGAGTTAGTCATGTTGAAGAGGAGTTCAGACTTGGTGAGTATGAGTGCTCCTCCTCCTTTCTTGTTTTCTCTGTGGGTTGTGTGTATAGTGAAGTTTGGTGGAATGAGTTGGTTGATAAGGACATTGTCTTCTTTAGATAACCAGGTTTCGGTGATCATGAGAGCATCAAGATCATAGAGGGTAACTATGTCTAGGATTACAGGCCATTTTTTTCGAATTGATCGAGCATTTATAAGGGCACATTTTAGGTTTTTTGAGGGCGATGGGTTGTGTTGCTTCAGGTTGCTGGATTGCTGTATTGCAATGTGGATCAGGTGGGAGTGTCGGATGTGCGCTTCCCTAGTCGGATACTGAAAAGGGTTGCCTGCCCATTGCTTTCCGTGGTTTTTGAGGATGGGGATAAGACTGTAGGAGGGGGAGTAGGCAATGGTGGCTCCGAGCCAATCTGTGAGGAGATAGAAACTGAGGAGAGTAATGAAGTGGGGAGACATTTTGGTTTCTGGGATATAGTATGAGGTGGTAATTGAGTTTTGGGTGGTAAGAATACACAATACAGTGGTAAGAATACACAATACAGTATACAGGTAATTTCACAGTACAGTATGCAGACTATTAGGTGGTAACAAAGATATCACTGATTAAGGTGTATGTTACAAGGCTAGTAATGACTATAGCAAAATATAACAGATGACGTGTGTGTGCGTGTGTGAATGCTATACAGACAACTGTAAGAGTAAGAGCAATGGAGAGAGTCAGGTGTGAGGGTATGAGAATGCAATACAGGCAACTGTAAGGGTTAGGCAAATGAGAATGCAATACAGGCAACTGTAAGGGTTAGGCAAATGAGAATGCAATACAGGCAACTGTAAGGGTTAGGCAAATGAGAATGCAATACAGGCAACTGTAAGGGTTAGGCAAATGTAACAGGTGTCAGGTGTGTGTGTGTGAGAATGCTATACAGACAACTGTAAGAGTATATATGGCAGTAAGTGGGATTGCTTTGAACTGCTGAGTGGAATTCTTGGTTAGAGAGCTGAAGTATACTTGCTGTGAGGTCGGACAGTACGCTGGAGACGACTGAGGGTTCAAGTTGGGGGTCGGGTGTGATTGCAGACTTCTTGGCTTAGTTGTTACTCGGTGACATTTGAGAGTGCCTTTGCCTAAGGGCTCCGCCTCCCACAGCCCCGACTGGGCCGGAGGTCTCCTGAGCAGGCTAAGATGGCTGCTGCCTGCTCAGGCGTGCTCTACCCCGATTGGGGAGCACAGAGCCGGTGGGGAGCTGAAGAGGGTTTGGCAAAGACAGTGTAGTCCTTCTGGAGGCCGTGTGCGTGGACTTCTAATCTTGTGTCATTTAGATGTGGTGGTGGTTGGCTTCGGAGCGCTGTTGCTTCTCTGGAGGTCCCCGCCTAAGGGCCACGCCAAAGGGCCCTCTGGCGAGGCCCTCAGGCGCGGGCCCGCAAGGCGCGGGTGCGCCCGATGGCGTTCCTTTTCAAACACAGCTGGCCTGCCCCGATTGGGTGGAGGAAGACTGGAGGGCGTCCTTCTTCCTGCCGGGTGCTCGATCCCTCCTGGGAGAGCCGCGGCCGGGCGGGAAGTGGTGGAGGCAGCAAGAGGGAGCCTGCGCCCGATGGCGCTCCTTTTCAAACACAGCTGGCCTGCCCCGATTGGGTGGAGGAAGACTGGAGGGCGTCCTTATTCCTGCCGGGTGCTCGATCCCTCCTGGGAGAGCCGCGGCCGGGCGGGAAGTGGTGGAGGCAGCAAGAGGGAGCCTGCGCCCGATGGCGCTCCTTTTCAAACACAGCTGGCCTGCCCCGATTGGGTGGAGGAAGACTGGAGGGCGTCCTTCTTCCTGCCGGGTGCTCGATCCCTCCTGGGAGAGCCGCGGCCGGGCGGGAAGTGGTGGAGGCAGCAAGAGGGAGCCTGCGCCCGATGGCGCTCCTTTTCAAACACAGCTGGCCTGCCCCGATTGGGTGGAGGAAGACTGGAGGGCGTCCTTCTTCCTGCCGGGTGCTCGATCCCTCCTGGGAGAGCCGCGGCCGGGCGGGAAGTGGTGGAGGCAGCAAGAGGGAGCCTGCGCCCGATGGCGCTCCTTTTCAAACACAGCTGGCCTGCCCCGATTGGGTGGAGGAAGACTGGAGGGCGTCCTTCTTCCTGCCGGGTGCTCGATCCCTCCTGGGAGAGCCGCGGCCGGGCGGGAAGTGGTGGAGGCAGCAAGAGGGAGCCTGCGCCCGATGGCGCTCCTTTTCAAACACAGCTGGCCTGCCCCGATTGGGTGGAGGAAGACTGGAGGGCGTCCTTATTCCTGCCGGGTGCTCGATCCCTCCTGGGAGAGCCGCGGCCGGGCGGGAAGTGGTGGAGGCAGCAAGAGGGAGCCTGCGCCCGATGGCGCTCCTTTTCGAACACAGCTGGCCTGCCCCGATTGGGTGGAGGAAGACTGGAGGGCGTCCTTCTTCCTGCCGGGTGCTCGATCCCTCCTGGGAGAGCCGCGGCCGGGCGGGAAGTGGTGGAGGCAGCAAGAGGGAGCCTGCGCCCGATGGCGCTCCTTTTCAAACACAGCTGGCCTGCCCCGATTGGGTGGAGGAAGACTGGAGGGCGTCCTTCTTCCTGCCGGGTGCTCGATCCCTCCTGGGAGAGCCGCGGCCGGGCGGGAAGTGGTGGAGGCAGCAAGATAATGTAAACAATCGATAATGTAAACAATCGATCTACGTTCACCTAATAGTAACAATATTCTGGAAACTACCATTCACAAAATATCTTCTCTCGCAAGGTATGGGGAGTATGAATCAAGTAGATCAAATTTTGCTTATGGCTTGGCTCTTGAAAGGGCTCGATTAATGAAGTGAGGCTATTCAACAGCAGTGATTGCTACGCTCTTGAGATCTCGCAGATGTTCAACATCCTTAGCTTATATCCGAGTCTGGTGTATTTTTAAACAATGGCAACCAGTCCAAAAATATGGGCAGGAAACCTTTACATGGAAAACTTTTATTGATCTTTACCAAAGGTGGCCAAACCCAACACAGGCCGTGTTTCGTGTGATATTTCGTCAGGGGTTTTTTGAGGCTCACTTGTATTCATTGTGTCCTTCTATGCTGCATTCTCCGCGTCTGAAGATACATACACATTTACAGATTTATAGATCGTTCATATGATCAATCTACAGATTTTAGACCCTTCGGGGGGTTTTAAGTCTTATAGCTTTGAATTTGACAGGTTACGTAAAGACGCACGCATGGTGAGATTTTTACTCTCGTGAAAGAGACATGGCTTTACAAGCATAGCCGTGATTTCCCCACCACGGCGGGTTGTTTGTGCTTTTTCTCTCAAGTTACAAGTGAGCCTCAAAAAACCCCTGACCAAGTGTCACACGAAACACAGCCTGTGTTGGGTTTGGCCACCTTTGGTAAAGATCAATGAAAGTTTTCCATGTAAAGGTTTCCTGCCCATATTTTTGGACTGTTTGCTTCTGCTCTTTCATGTGGCAGTGTGCTGTTTTTTGCTTGGTGGACTTTTTGAACAATGGAACACAGAGCATGGAATAAAGCCCTTGTAGGCTTCAATTCCAGAGATGTTGGGATTCCTATAGGTAGGATTGGATAAAAGCTTCACATTAAGTTCCTTAAGAGTACATATAGTAGTATTATCTTGTTATTGAGGTTGAGTTCAGGGTCATACTCATACTTTAGCATCGCATCCTGATGTCATATTCTTCCTTAGAGCAGTAAAGCAAATTTGCCATCCAATGCATTTGATTGTACCTCCTTGGGATTTGAATTTAGGGGTATGTTTACTAAATGGCAGTAATGTCGCAGCTGAGACGTTATCACGAGATACGTGATGTTATCGCGCAATAATGGCGCATTACCGTACGAGAACGTCATGTATCACGTGATAACGTCTCCAGTGGTGGTAAGGTGCACAGAGGGTGGAGTAAGGCTCCCCAGGGGCGGAGATAAGGGGTCAATGGGCAGAGAGTGGGCGGGGAGAGGCTCCATCCACACTAACGCCATGAAATGAAGGTCCGAAAAGTAGCACCAGTGAAAACCTTGCAATAGAGGCATATTTGCAGGGGAGAGAGACCATTTCAGTCAGCAATGTGCAGCAAAGGCAGGGAAACCAAGAAAAGGGATAGTAGTGATACATGTGCAGCAACATTATAGTGCCCAAGTACGAGAGGGTACTACTGTGAGGCTGCAAATGGGGTACAGAGGGCTGCAGGCGGGACATGCAGTGGAGCAGCTGGGGTACACAGTGGGCTAGGCAGATGCCTAGGTGACACATAGGAATGTAGAAGCGGAAAACCAGCAAGACAGCAACTGACCAAGGGCAAACATGTCCACGAGTGTGTGTCCCACAATGTCCCAGGGGACAGTACACAGCAAGTACTCCAAAGGGCACATAATATTGGCAAGCAGTGCCGGGGGGAAGCGTGGATGTCTAGGCAGGCACCCCTACTCCATATCACGCACCATAGGCAGCTGCCTACCGGCACACTGAATGGCCTGGAACTGCGCACCACCAGCACCACCGGCTCAAGGGCATGTCAGCATGGTGGCGGAGGGATGCTGGTGGCGGAGGGGGCAGTGGCATCTGCCCACAGCAGACCACGGCCAAGCCCTGTTTAGGTGGGTGCAGTGCACTGCAACAGGCAAGGTCTGTCTGACGAACAGTCATGGTATCCCCAGGGAATGATCTGCCTCCGTGGCAACAGTTTGGTGCAGTACACACAACCAGTGTGTTCAGGGGCAGAAAGTCACAAGCTCAAGTCCCAGCTGTGACTCCTGCAAACCATGTCCCTATATTTTACCCAGTACTAAACCGTGGTAATAAAGACGGAACCGTTATTGCAGATTAAATAAACACACCATGTTGTTGTTAAGTGCCGTCGAGTCAGAGTCGACTCATAGCGACCCTCTGGATAGCTATCCTAAATTGTGTTCGGTCTTCAGTCAGGCGGCTCATTGTTGACAGACTGGTACCCATAGCTACTGCTATTGGATCGATCCATCTCATTGCTGGCCTTCCTCTTTTGCGTCGACCTTCTATCTTGCCAAGCATGATGTCTTTCTCTAATGATCTCTCTCTTCGCATGATGTGTCCAAAGTATGAAAGTCGAAGTCTTGTCATCTGAGCTTCTAAAGTAAGCTTTAGGTTTGATCTCCTCTAGTACCGACTGGTTTGTTCTTCGGGCAGTCCATGGTATACACAGTATTTGCCACCAGCACCATAATTCAAAGGCATCAATTTTCTTCCTGTCTATCTTTTTCACTGTCCAGCTTTCACATCCATATGATGTTATTGAAAATACCATGGCTTGAACAAGTCAAATCTTTGTATGGAGAGAGACATCTCTGCTCTTGAGAATCTTATCTAGGTCTTTCATAGCCATTCTGCCAAGAGCAATGCGTCGTCTGATTTCTTGACTGCTTGTTGCTTCTTTATTGATAGTTGATCCAAGTAGGTTAAAGTTATTCACGATTTCAATTTCTTCTCCTTCAACGATGAACCTGTTGATTATGCCAGTTGTCATGATCTTCGTCTTCTTTACATTAAGGTGCAGGCCCATTTTGAGACTATGTTCTTTGATTGTGAGAAGCAAATGTTTCAGATCATCTTCACTTTCAGCCAGTAATGCGGTATCATCAGCATAGCGAAGGTTGTTGATGAGTCTTCCACCAATCTTCACACCTCTGTTGTCTTCATACAATCCTGCTTCTCTGATGATTTGTTCTGCATATAAATTAAACAGGTAGGGGGAAGGTATGCAGCCTTGTCTTACACCTTTGCTTATTTTAAACCATTCTGTTACTCCTTGTTCTGTTCGAACTGTTGCTTCTTGATCAATGTACAGATTGTGCAAGAGTACGATCAGGTGTTCTGGTACACCCATGCTTTTTAATGTGGCCCAGAGTTTCTCATGGTTTACACAGTCAAAAGCCTTGCTATAGTCGAGAAAGCACAAATAGATATCCTTTTGGTATTCTTTAGTCTTTTCAAGGATCCATCTCACATCTGCAATGATGTCTCTTGTTCCTCACCCTTTCCTGAACCCTGCTTGCACTTCAGGTAGTTCTTGTTCCAGGTGTGGTTGTAGTCTCTTTTGAGTAATCTTCAGTAGAATTTTGCTGGCATGTGGGATCAGAGCAATTGTGCGATAATTTTCACAGTCAGTTGGATCACCTTTCTTTAGTATTGGTATAAACACAGATCTTGTCCAGTCAGTTGGCCATGATGTTGTCTTCCATATTTCTTGGCAGATCCTTGTAAGTATGGTAACAGCTGCATCAGATTGCTGTAATACTTCTATGGGAATGCTGTCAATGCCTGGTGCTTTGTTCTTTGATAAGGCTTTCAATACTGCTTCAACTTCTTCTTTCATCACCAATGGTTCCCAATCATAAGGTACAGGTTGAAACGGCTGCTGGTCCACTTGATCTTTATCATATAAAATCTCTGTATAGTCCTTCCACCTTTTCTTGATCTTCTCAGCATCATTCAACATAGAACCTTGAGCATCTTGAATATGCAGTGCAGTGGGTGGAGACTGACTGCTCTCTGCTGGTGAATGACAGATAGTGGTGGGGGGCAGCTGAGCTTTTCCAGCAATCTGCCTGTCTGCATTGATTGCCCTGTAGGGCTCATTCTCCAGCAGAACTGGGGTTGATGATCCCCTCTACTGCTACCATTGCAGAGATGTAGAATGTGGATCTTTGGGTGGGAAATCCTGTTCCCCCACCCTGCACCACAGAGGGTAGGTTGGGTGGGGCTACATAAACTGCTTTTGGGCTCAACCACCACCCTTCTCTTATAACATGTGACCATGGCAACCACACAGGATATGCACTATTCTGGGTGCATCATAGTCCACAAGGGCTAGAAGTGACTGGGATATACAGATGGACACAGGTGTCTCCTAGGTGTGTCTGCAAGGACTACCTATCAGACACTGGCACTGATGGGGACCTGCAGCATAGCCAAGCCAGGTGCTGCGAAACTAGTGCTGGGCACCCCACCTCACCCTCAGGGTGAGCACAAGACCCACACAATGTCACGGTCTGTAGCTACTCTGTGCCAGTAACACACACGGTCAGTTCCCTCTACCAGGCCGAGGTGCTATGGGGGTGCATACCCCATCTTGTGATCAGCTGTAGACTGCTGATCTGCATGTGCAGTGCATAATGGGTATGGGTGGGTTTACCCTATCCTGGTAACCACAGCAGACCATTTGTGTGGTGACCTGCAGTCTTTCTGTAGCCAGACAGGGGTGTGTTAGTAGTTATAGAGTTGTAGCCCACTGGTTACTTCAATGGCTGTAGAGGCTGAGGTCATGGGTTTGATCCCACAGTGGTGTTATTTAGTAAGGCTGTCTGAGGCTTTTCCTTTTAATTTAAATCAGTGCTCCCAGCAAAATGCACCCTCACAGTGCTGTAACCTTAAGGTGCCTCATAAGGCGCCCTATCGGGCGCCCTATAAAGCACCCTATAGGGCACATTAGAAGGTGCCTTGGCGGACAGGGCACTTTATAATGTGCCCTATGGAGTGCCTTATAGGGCGCCTTATGCGGCACCTTATGTTACGGCACTGTGAGGGTGTTTTTGCTGGCAGCACTGATTTAACTTAAAAAAGGAAATGCCTCAGACAGCACTGATTTAGATTAAAAGGAATTACCTCAGACAGCCTTCAAATATAACACCACTGCAGGATCAAACCCATTACCTCTGCCTCCGCAGTCATTACAGTAACCAGTGGCTTACATCTCTATAGCTTCTAACACTGCGCTGGCATGGACTTAGGGTTAATGCACGTTAACGTACCACAGCGCCCACTATCGCGTGATACAGATTCTTGCTACCTTCCCGCCGGAATGCCCACTCCTTATATGGCATTCTTAACATTATTGCTGCAACTAGCGCCGGTAACATTAGGACGTTTTGGTAAACATACCCCTTAGTGTTGACAGCACTGACTGCATTACCTTTTGAACCTTTGAAAGCTGTTACTTTAAAGGATTTAACTTTAAAATTTGTGTTTTTGGTTGTGATTTGTTCAGCACACAGTATTTCAGGCATTATCATGTGGTGAGCCTTTTCTGCTAATATTGAAGGAGAAGGTTCTTGTACATACGGTGCTATCCTTTTTGCTTAAGGTCGAAACCTTGTTCCATCTTAATCAGTTGATCATCCTACCAAGCTTCCCAGACATGATAGATCCACAACTGCATATGTTGAATATGTGCAGGGTTATTCGTTGTTATTTGATTCGTATAAAACCATTTCGTTAATCAGAACGTCTATTGTGCTCTATGGAGGGCAGCGTAAGGGGCAAGCAGCTTCAAAAGCAACAATTTCCCACTGGATAAAAGAAGCTATATTGTCTGCTTTTATTGCACAAGAAAACTCTACTGGAGGGTTTAAAAGTGCATGCTAAGAGAGCACAGGCAGTTTTGTGGGCTAAATCTAGTCTGGTGCCTTCAGCAGACATTGGTAAGGCGGCAACATTGTCAACCCTCCATACTTTCACTAAGCATTATTGTTTGAATATGCATTCAAGAGCAGATGCACAATTTGGAGCTTGTGTGTTAGAGGCAGGGCTTGCAGGTCTCGCTCTTTAGTAAGTACTGCTCTGGTACATCCCATTAATTTGAAATGAGGTACACTATAGAAGGATAAATTAGATCTTACCTGCTAATTTCCTTTCCTTTAGTCCCTCCAATAAAGTCTAGAATCCACCCAGGTTCATATTATATGCAAGCCTATTTAAATATTACTTGTAGACCTTACGTTTGTTCTTTAGTGTTTTCAATCTTAGTTAAGAAGTTCACAATTGTGTTTAATAATCATATGTTGTGTAGTAGATAACTTTTTAATTAGGGATTATTAGCACTTACTGCTTTGACAGTGGGATACTGGCTTGCTAATAGCATCACATTCCCTTTATGGGATGACATCACCAAATCTTGGAATTCTCAGTCTCCAATCTGCTGGAAGGGGATGTAAACCCATTAGTCTGGACTTTATTGGAGGGACTAAAGGAAAGCAAATTAGCAGGTAAGATCTAATTTATCCATATTTCATAAAGGATTGGCAAACTCTATGGTGTCTTATTCCTCTGGAAAGAGAGCAGCACCAAAGTGACTCTGTAGCCTATAATAGGCCTTATTGTGAATAATAGAGATCCACCAAGAACATATCACCTAATTTTAAACTGCAAATATTTAAATGTCGTGTTAAACAGAATTTAAAACTAATGACCAGAGATTTAAACTTAGCCCTGGTCATCACTAGTAGCCAGTGTGACTGATGTAATGCCTGAGTAATATGATCATGTGGCTTTAAGTCTAACATAACACTGTACAAACCTAAGATGACTTCTCTGTTTTCTAACAGAGGGGGACAGAAGTGAGAGATAATAGCAGGCAGAAACTGTGACGCAGTGCCAGCGCCTTAGATAAGCACTGCGTCGCAGTTCCCTTTCCATTGCCGCTGCTGCCAGCCCAAGAGTGGGGCAGTAGCGATGCCAATGGGCACCCCCAAAAAGGTTAACACTCTAGGTGACTGCCTAGTATGCCTAATGGTAGCTCCGACCCTGGGTCATTGGCACTAGAAATAGGGTTGCTGCGGGGGGCGCAGTTTGTTTCTTGCTACAGTGGAGTTCCTGTCTTTACCTGCCTGATTGGTTCCCGAGTCCTGCTGAGGCTGTCCTGATTGGGGCGGCTTTCTTTGAGGGCTATAAGAGCCAAGCCCTCCTCGCGGGACAGCGGGGCGCAGTTTGTTTCTTGCTACAGTGGAGTTCCTGTCTTTACCTGCCTGATTGGTTCCCGAGTCCTGCTGAGGCTGTCCTGATTGGGGCGGCTTTCTTTGAGGGCTATAAGAGCCAAGCCCTCCTCGCGGGACGCGAAGCGGGTGCATCCCGTGGTCGTGTCCGAAGGGGCGTGACCAAAGGGGCAGGTTCTGCCTCTTTGGCGCCCCTTCGGCGAAGTTTCGGCGTTCGAGGTTCCCTGTTATGGGGAAACGGAGGAAGAGCTATCCGCAGCCTGTACAACCTAAAGTTGGGAAAGTCGTGGGGCCGATGGACGCCCATGTTACTGTGGGTGGAGTGCCACCGGTCCCTGCAAGTATGTCTGTGGATCTGTCGGAAATATCAACTGTGAGTACTCCGTCTTCAAACAATGATTCCCGCGTTATGGGGGTTACTCCCCCCATTAAAGAACTTAAGCAACTGCCTGTAAAAAATGTTTCTAGTGAATGTTTACCGGAAATGATTCAAGATGGGGAAATGCTTTCAGAATCTTTTTTGCGAACTGTAGAATTGCCTCCTCCTTTGCCTTCAGTTATTACTTTTCCATCTGTTGCTGAAGTGGTGGCTCCGCCGGTTGATCTGTCTTTGAAAGACATTTGGTTGGTGACCTCACGAATTGAGTCAGTGCTTGGGGTGTCTTTGCAGAAAGTTTCTGATTTTTCTAAGGCTACTGTTCAGAAACTGTCTGATCAAGATAAGCGTTTGGCAATAGTTGATCAGCGTCTTACGTCATTAGAGTCTGACGGTGTTGCTCGTCAAGAGGTGTTGGCTACTTTTGTGCAAGATTTTGGCGCTCTACACCGTCAGGATGAGATATTGGAAAATGCTTTAAGAGCTAAAAATCTTCGCTTGCTGAATTTTCCACGCATGCATTATCTTTCCCCCACGATATTATTTCAGAAATATCTTAAGGAGAATTTGTTGATTGCTGATAGTAATTCAATTATGGTGTCTAAAATTTATTATGTATTTCCACGTGCTTCAGTTCCACTATTGCCTAAGGAGGGGGAAGTGACTCCTCTATACGATCAAAGGGCTTCCTCTAGATATCTCAGCCTTTATAGAATCATCTTTAGATGATATTTCCTCTAGGGCCACTTTGTTGGTCACGTTAGGGTTGGAGATAGATAAAGATAGAATTATGAGAGCTTACTTCAAGAGAAAATCGGAGAAATTCTGTGGCCAGATAGTCCAGATGTTCCCTGATGTATCCAGGGCCACGCAAGTGAGGCGCAAGGCGTTTTTAGAATTGCGCCCACGTGTGGTGGCCCTTGGTGCTGTTTTTCATCTTAAATTTCCGTGTAAATGTTTGATACTTTTTCAGGGTGAAAGATATGTTTTTTATGAGTCAGTTCAGTTGTTAGATTTCTTAAAAAGTAAGGGAGTATAGATAAATTACTCTGGGAACCAATGTGGGATTTGTTAGTGGGAATAAGAGAAATGCACCTCCTTGAAGTGGTTGATCACTTTGTTTTCTTGCTTGTTTTCAACTGATGGTTGTATTATTGAAGTATGTTTGTTTTTCTTGTATTTCATGTAAAAAATTTTATAAAGAAAAAAAAAAAGAAAAAAAAAAAAAAGAAATAGGGTTGCTGCGAACAGGGAAGTAGTTCCCAGCAACTGGAAGGCCGCTTAGCCATGCTGAAGAATCTGGATATGAAGATCTATGATAACTGAAGTTGTAGTTGTAGTTAGCCTGACTGTGAATACCGTTTTTTGGGTATTGTGGGAATAATCTGAGATTGAAAATGAAGTTACTTGGAAATGTTATTGACCGTCTGTATATTAATTAAGCCCTTGCTCAGGGACAGCTTGCTCCCAAGTTAAATCCTTGTGGTGAAGAGAACCTGTATTCTTTTGTCACTGTCTCTATGTTTAAATAAAATTAAGCAGGGAATCTGAAAGGGACTGTACTTTAGTATATTCAGTCTAACTAGATATTTGGGGTTATTTTAGAAACCTTATTCACAATTTCCTCATGCAAAATCCAACATTTCCATGTGGCAATGATGTCCATGTGTAAATGGCGATTTTATAATTTCGGGATGTGCATTTGAGTGAGTATAGGAATAGGCTATTTTCCATTGCAGGACCAATTGAATGGGATAAGCTGTCTGTGCCACTTCAATCATTGATTAATATTGATGATTTTCGGAAGCAGTTAAAGGCTTTTTATTTCCAGGAGGCATTTTATAGATTACTATTGGCCAGAGTCTGAGATGCAGCTTTCGGGGCTGCATGTCCCGGTGAGACGTGCAGCACCACAAACTGTCCTGTCCCTATTCCCCCTCTGATTCTCCCTGCACGGCTAGAGCAGCAGGTCGGGAAGAGCTGACGGGGGGGGGGGGGGGGGGGCGGGGTCTGGGTGGAGCGGGGGCGGGCTGAGGCGGCAGGACGTACAGAGCCAATTCAGTTTACAACCTTGTACGTCCTGAAGGGTCAGGGGGAACATGCTGATTATTCCAACTGGCCAGCTGTGGGTTGGACAGTGGAGAAGAGGGGGGTCGGTGCCTCAGGAACCAGGAAAGACTGTGAGACAGACCTCCTCGCAGGCATGCAGGGGCACACTGGGCCGTCCTCGATTACAATTCTGTATGCTGCGAGAATGTTTTGCTCCCATGGTACAGAATCGAGTCCTAATGGGCCTGTCCTTCTCAGGGCCATCCAGATGGCCCAGGCGTGCCCCTTTCAGAATCGGGCTCCATGTATCAATATGTTTGTAATGATTTGTCAGTGTCACTTGATTAATGATTTATAGTAAGACTTTCAGAGGCCATGAAGACCCTTTCCTTTTTACATGTATGTTATTAAATTCTTTATTTTTCATTTTATAACAACAAAGGAAAAGGAAGACATACAGCAAAATACAGATACATAAAGTGTAATACATACACCAAAGTAAACCCCTGCCACCCCCCTCCCCCCTGCTTCTTCTCTAGAAAACTAATCATTCCCGAAGCGGGCGTGTACTTACATTATTGTGTTACAAAACCTAACGGTGATCTGAAACATGATGAGTGCACATTATACAGGCATGTTGGAGCAATAAGCAGATTGTACATAATCATTAAGCATTTGCCATTTAGACAAGCGAGAGTAAGGTTGGGCATGGGGAATAGCTCTCCGAGGTATCTGCTCATATTTACTATATAAGCAGACAAGGTTCCACCATTCATTGACAGTAAGTCGAGAGCTATCCTTCCAATTCCTCGTGATTAAGCAAATGGCTATACCCAGCATGAAATCAAGGAGAAAGCGACCCTTCTTAGGAAGAGAGGGGACCTCCGCCACAGAGCGGAGTCCCACGATCTTCCAAGAGAGAGGTTCGTGAAGGTGTAAGATAAATTGAATACAACCCCAGACCCGCCCCCAATAAACCTGTAGTTGAGGACATTCATAAATAACATGAGCGAAGGTTCCCACAGCAGTGTGGCAAGACCAACACTGGTCCCTAGCATTCGTGTTCCATTTGGCTATTTTTTCTGGGGTATAAAAGCATCTGTGTGCAAAAAAGAAGAGAGTTTGGGTAACAGAGGCAGACCGGGAAACCCGCACTACTTTGCTCCAGAAAACGCTCCATTGCACAGGGGTTAAAGTGGTTTGCAGTTCGCGCTCCCAGGCTTGTTGGGCTCTAAAAGTGGCCGTGTCTGTACCCTGACATAATGTTTTATAAAAGTTAGAGGCTACCCCATGTGTACTACTAATAGAGTGAACTATCTCTAATAGCCCGTCCTCAGTAGGGGCAGAGGGCGGCGTGATTCGAGCACTTTTGAGGCAGTGTTGAAGCTGCATCAATTGAAAGTAGTGTTTCGCTGGTAACGCAAATTCCTTTTGTAAGTCAGAGAAGGTTTTCCAACGGGCTGCAGAGAAAAGCTGTTGGGGTGTCCAGATCCCCCTTGAATACCAGGGTTTCCATGCTATCGTTCTATTTAGGACTTGAATTCTGGGGTTATTCCATAGCGGGAGTCCGTCCTGAGGACATACGTTCGGGCCCAGTGATTGAATGAGAGTGTTAAAGGCCGTAAGAGTAGCGACAATCATTGGTGGATGGCGGGTGTCTACTTGATAGGACATACCGGGGAGATGGGTCAACGGAATTGGGCTACTAAGCTCCTCTTCTATGTCCAGCCAAACTGGTCTGCTGTCTGTTGAGGCATCTAGCCATCGGGCACCTTGCTTAAGTAGGAAGGCTTGATGATATCTAAGAAAATCAGGAAATCTGGTACCCCCTCTTTCCTTTGCAGACTGTAGTTTTTGTTTAGCTATCCTTGGTGGCTTGCCCTGCCAGAGATAACGGACGAGAAGGCCCTCAATATCTTTATAAGTATGTAGCGGGAGTAAACATGGCAGCATTTCTAAAATGTAATTCACTTTGGGGACTATCATCATTTTCACAGTTTCTAAGCGGCCCCACCATGTAAGAGATAAGGGAGACCAACGATTCGTGAGCTCACGGACTTTGGAGACTACCTCTTTGGCATTAAAACTGATAGTGTCTTCTAAAGGAGAACAGTAATGGACCCCGAGATATTTCACCATGCGGGATTGCCAAAGGAAGGGAAAGGCCTGCATGTCAGCCTCATGTACCCAGCGGTTCAGTGGGAATGCTACAGATTTGGTCCAGTTAATTTTATAGCCCGATAATTGTGAGTATCCGTCAATCAGATCCAAGACAGCTGGAACCGAATCGAGGGATACGAAAAGCATAAGGTCATCTGCATATGCAGAGAGTTTAATCTCCCTATGACTGAAGGGGACACCTCGAATACGTGCGGACTGTCTAATAAGGAGGGCTAGGGGTTCAAGAGCTAGATCAAAGAGCATTGGTGATAGGGGGCAACCTTGACGCGTGCCTCTTTGGAGATTAAATGGCTGAGACTTGATGGCATTTACACAAATACTGGCGACGGGTTGAGTATACATGACTTGGAGATATCGGAGGAAGCCCTCCCCAAAGCCATACCATCGAAGAACTGCAAATAAGAAGGGCCATTCTAGGCGGTCAAAGGCTTTTTCGGCATCTAGGGAAAGACCCACCCATGGATGATCTAGATTGGCAGCACTGAATAACACATGGCACAAGGTCCGAGCATTGTCAGCAGTTGATCTGCCGGGTATAAAACCGCATTGGTCGGGGTGAATTAGGGTGGCCATCCTGTCAGATAGCCGGGTGGCCAAGATCGTTGCGAAGATCTTATAGTCGGCATTAAGTAGGGAAATTGGACGGTAGTTGGCGGTTAGTAGCGGGTCTCTGCCTTCTTTCTCAAATACTACCACATTAGCTGCAGAAAAGGATCCCAAAGAGGATGTATCTACCGCAAGGGCAGTAAAATAGAGTTTTAAATAGGGAACTAAATCTGCACTGAACGTTCTGTAGAATTCGGTCGGGAGACCATCGGGCCCTGCGGCACGGCCCGAGGCTGTTCGTTTTAGGGCAGATTGGATCTCTGAAGTAGAGAAGGGTGCATCCATCGCATCCCTATCAACCTCAGAGAGGGTCGGCCGCTGAATGCCAGAAAGCAATCGCTCGAATGTCTCTGACGAGAACTCACATTCAGATTGATATAGGCGGGTATAGAAATCCCGAAAGAGCTCTACGATGTCGGAGTCTGTGGTCACTATGCCCCCTCCCTGTGGAGCTCGAAGGGCCGCTACGCGTTTGGCTTCTTTTTGACCTTTCAAGGCGTTGGCTAAGAGTCGACCGGCTCGGTTATTTTCACGATAATATGTCCCTCGCTGAAGCTCAATACTCTTAGAAGCTTCAGTTGAGAGGATTGAATTATATTGAAAACGGAGACGCTGTAGTCGAATTAATACACATGGATCAGTACGTGCAGTTAGAACTCGTTCGCCTGCTTTTATTTGTTGGTCTAGTATGAGTAGCTGCTGTTTGCGTTGTTTTCGCAGGCGGATTTGATAGCTAGTGATCGTTGCTCGAATGGCCGCTTTGAAGCCCTCCCACCAAGCCCAATTCGCAGTATCCTGGGGTAGATTAAAATGGAAGTAATCCTGTATGGCTGCTCGAATTTCTAACTGGAACTCAGGCTGAGTTAACAAGGCTCTATCAAAGAACCAGGCCCCCGAATTCCCTTGGGGTGCAGTAGTGTGTAATTGAAAGGAAATGGCGGCATGATCTGAAATATGTTGGGAGTGAATCTTTGCAGTGTCCACCTGAGGAACTAACAGTTTTGATATTAGAAAGAAGTCTATGTGAGACTGGGATTTATGAGGGGAAGAGAAGAAGGTGAAGTCAAGCTCATTGGGGTGTAGTAACCTCCATAGATCAACTAAAGCAAGATCTTTGATCAGGGAGGTAAGCGTGGTGTGACTCTTGGGGGGACCACTTGTCCTAGGCGGCTGTTTGTCAATCAGGGGATCAAGGACTAGATTGAAATCCCCCCCAATTATCAATGAAGTATCAGCAGAGGCCTGCGCAACCTGAGCAATGGTAGCAAAAAAGGCAGGGTCATCCACATTAGGAGCGTAAAGGCATATACATGTGACTTCAAGGCTACCTATCTTGAAGTGAACTCTGGACCATCTACCTTCTATATCTGAACTAGTCGCAATAATAGTAGCATGCAAAGATTTCCTAACCAGTATGGCAACCCCACATTTCTTAGAAACGGCTGGGGAATAGGCGGCCACCATGTAAGGTTTAATATTGAGTTTAAGAGTTTCCTTCGAATTTAAATGCGTTTCTTGGAGAAAAATCAGATCCGCAGCTTCCTGACTTAGGTAGCTTAGGATTTTCTTCCGTTTGATCGGATTATTGATGCCTTTGACGTTCAATGAGAAAATCTTACATGGTGCCATCAATCAGTAATAGACATTTTTAAGTGAGGGCGCATGAAAACATACAACATAATCAGAATCTGTGCAACAATGACATAAGCACCGAGTATGCTGGCTAATACACCCCATATTGAAAAGTATGTACCAAAGTATCTTAGAGAAGAAGCAAAACCCCCAAAGAATATGGCGACCATATGTCTGCGGGAGGAGGCCCTAGAGAGGAAAAGAAAGACATGAAAAAAGGAGAAGAAACACCAGAGTCCATAATTAACACTGTCTCTGATACTCATCGAGGCTGCTGTGGGTAGATGGAGTCGGGTCACGGATATCATCAAAAGTAAGGCAACAAACCGCCCTCGCCAGACTCTTTGCTGGGCTGCGGCAGATCCATTATGGCAGGTACAGCGGATATGAGAAAACTTGCAGGCATATTCTGGAAGTCAGCGCATCAAGTCGGCTTCTTTGGAATCCAAAAACTCCGCTAGTAGATCAGGGTCCTCAAAGGTTCTTGTCTGATTGTGAAGCGTGACTCGGAGCTTGGCCGGGTACATCAGGCCATAGCGTGCTTGTAGTTGTTGAAGCCTCGGCCGGAATTCCAGAAAGCGCTTTCGGCGGTCGACCGTGGGTTTAGCCAAGTCGGGATAGAAGGAGATCTTGTGGCTCTCAAACTCCATGTGGCCCTTTGCCCGAGAGGCATTTAGAATTTGCTCAACGTGTTGATATCTCAAAAGTCGAAAAATGATAGGCCGCGGGGTCTTCCTGTTGAGCGTTATGCTTGTGGGTACACGATGAGCGCGATCGATCTCCAAATCGTTGGTAAAAGTGATTTGGAGCAGGGAAGGGAGAATTTTGCATAAAAACTCTTTCATGTCTCCCGATTCCGCTCCCTCCGGTATGCCCACGAGTCGTATGTTGTTGCGGCGCGCTCTATTATTGCCATCTTCCACTTCTTTCTGCAAGGCCCGCACCTGACGTTCAACTTTGTCGAGTTTGGACAACCGGGCCGCATGGGAGTCCAATATGCTCTCAATTTTGTCCTGACGTGAAGAAAGCCCTTCTAGCTTGCTTTGCAGCACACCAAAATCTTCCCCCAGCGCTCGGAGTGCTTCACCGTTTGACTGCACGAGATCTTTGACCCCTCTAATCTCTGCGAGGATTTCCTGCTGCATTTCGGGGCCCTCGCGCGAGGCCAGCCCCTTCTGCGGGGACGGAGGTTCAGTTTTGGAACGTTTGCCGTGAGAAGCCGCTGGAGATCCAAATTCCAAGCGCGTGGGTTTGGTCCCCGCCATCTCACCAATGTGCCCCGGCAAGATCAGAGTAGAAGTTCCAGGTATGTACGGTGTTAATTCAGGATTCTGAGTAGGCCTCTCGGGAGCCTCAGCGTTATGCGACCATCCCGCTGGACATCAGGCTCCGCCCCCCTCTACATGTATGTTATTGTTGTTTTTGTATATGTGTTGATTTTGTGCATAATTATGTGTTGTCATATATTTTTATGAATGTATTGTTGCAACTTGCTTAGAATTCAGGATAAGTACATGCTGCATTTTTTAAATATATAGCAAATGATTTAGAAGCAACAGTTTGAATGAACAGAGAGAAACCGAATGGTTTAAAATTGGTAAAGGTGTATGAAAAAAATGCATATTTTCTCCATCACTGTTCCATTTATATACAGAATAAATCATCAGAGAAGCAGGACTGTATGCAAACAACCGAGGTATAAAGAATTGGTAGCAACAACCTTTGCTATGCTGATGATACCACGTTACTGGATGAAAGTGAAGGTGATCTGAAACATTTACTTATCAAGATCAAGGAATATAGTTTTAAAATGGACCCTGCTCCTTAATGTGAAGAACATAAAAATCCTGCCAACTGGAAACATCAATAAATTCATCTTTTATGGAGAAGAAATAGAAATAGTAGATAACTTTAAAGTGCTTGGATCAATATCAATAAAGAAACAACAAGCAGTCAAGAAATGTGATGACACCTTGCTCTTGGCTGAATAGCTGTGAAGGACCAGGATAAGATTTTTGCATGTAGAGATCTATCGCTACATACAAAGAATCAACTTGTCACAAGCCATGGTATATTTCAATAACATTACATGGATACAAAAGCTGAACAGGGAAGTAGAAAGAAAATCGATGCCTTCGATATATGGTGTTGGCAAAGAATACTGTGTATACCGTGGACTGTCCAAAGAATTAGTCAATTAATACTAGAGGAAATCAAACCTAAGTTTTCCTTAGAAGTTCAAATGACAAGACTTTGGGGCATGTTTACTAAACATTCCTAACGTGCGGGGCCGCGCTAGTGTGCCTGTGCCATATAAGGAGTGGGCGGTTCAGGCAGAAAATAGAAAAAAACCGGTAGTAAGCAACCGGACGTGTGCGCGTCGCGCTAATGTGCGGGGGTCGACATTAGCGCGTGGAAAGGCAAAGTGGCGCGCTGCTGAGTATACAAAACAACAGAGCCGTGGTACAATGGTGCAGGGGCCATGGGTTCAATCCCCCAGTGTGTGCAACGACAAAGGTCAGCTGAGGCAGTAACTGTAATGATTAAAATTGTTTTAGGAGGCAAATTAATTTGGAACGGCATAAGGCGGCGCACAGTTATTTTTGGGCGGCATAAGGCGGCGCACAGTGCTTTTTGGGCGGCATAAGGCGGCGCACAGTTATTTTTGGGCAGCAGAAGGCGGCGCACTGGTCCCCTTGGGCGGCAGAAGGCGGCGCGCTGATAGGCACAAGGCGGCGCGCTGATGCACAGGAACAGAGCCACAGCACAATGGTTAAAACACTGACCAATGGTGCAGGGATCAGGGGTTCAACTCCTCACAATGCCCAGTGAAAAATGCCTGCTGAGGCAGTATGTATTATGTTGTGGAGTGCTGTAGGAGGCTGTATAATTTTATTTTGTTATCACTACTAGCAAACGCACTCTCCCAGCATGTTAACATACGGCGGCACATAAGGCACATGTTACAGTGCACTGTTCGCCAAGGCACCCTTGAATGTCCCCTATAGGGCAGCATGTATGTTGCGACACAGGATAATGTATAGTGCACCCTATAGGGATGGCAACCATAAGGTGGCCTACAGGGCGCCCTATGAAGCACCCTCAGAGGCACCTAATGGGTATAGTAAGCTGAGGGTGGTCTTGCCGGCATAGACATATGTACAGTAAATAAAAATAAAGCTGTGGACAGCCCTACCAAAGGGCCCCACTGTGGGTTTGAACCCATGACCTCTGGCTGCACAGGCAGTGATGTAACCATTGCACTACAGCTCCATAGCTGTAAGCAGGCACCTGGCTGGCTGCAGATAGCCTACACGTCACCTCACAGACAGTCTGCTGGTGTCAACAGGATAGGGTTAGGCCACCCGTACCCATGATGCACTGCACATGCAAATTAGCTGTCCGCAGATGGACACAAGATGGGGAATGCACCCCCACAGCACCTCGGCCCTGTTGGGGGAAGTGACCGGGTGCACCCACACAGCACCTTGGCCTAGTAGGGGGCACTGATCGGGTGTTTTACTGGCACAGAGTAGCCACACACCGTTACATCGTGCGGGTACTGTGCTCACCCTGAGTGTGCAATGAGGTGGCCAGGACCAGGTCAACAACACCTGCCATGGCTGATGGAAGCCAAGCGGGCGTTCCAAAGCAGTGTTAATGTGTAAGATAGCTAGTTTCTGCACAAACACCATGGATATCCCTGTCTGCCGCCATCAGGCAACCCCCCCCCCCGTGGCAAACATGGTCCCCATCAAGGGATCCACACTCTACCTCCCTGCAAAGGTGGCAGTAGAGGGCAACACCACCCCCCCCCCCCCAACAGGCAGGCAGCTCCATACACAGCCATAACACAATAGCAGACAGACATAAGCCCAGGGTATGGTAAGCTGCACTCCACCACCAGATATTCCCCTGCAGCAAGTCAACAGCCACTGCACCCTGCAAGCCATTATAGCAAGACATTTACCAGCTACAAACAGTCTGCTGGTTAGTCCATAGTGCATGTTCCCAATGGAGATGCATGCACCCAGAACTGGGCTGTCTGCACACACACAGCAAGCAGATAGATCAGTGACTGGGCCCCAAAGAGAAACCCATATCTATCACATGAGAGAACTACTATACAGCACTATGGGGGGGCCTAGCCATGCTGTGGTCACTGCACAGTCAGGGTGAGCGTGATCCCCCAGAAGGACATGCTTTGGCCACCCTGTCTGTGTAGGTGGTGGCCGGACACTACAATATCCCAGCCAATGTCCCTGCCAGGGCCCTATGCCCAGTGCAGATGCATCCTGGCCACGCCACCCTGCCCTGGCTATACCCATGGTACCTTGCACCTCATTATGCACATTGGCTGGCCAATACTGGCAACAGTGCTGGCAGTGTGGGCTGTTGAAGGGGCTTGCAGCCAACACCCACTGTATAGACAGACACACACTTCCACACCTCTGCCATCATGGTGCTACGATTGAGGGGGTAAGTAGCCTTGCCCACCAAACCGGTCCTGAGCACGGCAAGGCATGGATATGGTACGCATTACAGCTGGTGGTCACTCCCCAGGGTGGTAAGCACCGTCAGAGGCCAGGCCTGGAGCATGCCCCGCAAACACCTAACAGATTGTTTGGATGGGGTCAACTAGCAGTATGTACGTAACGTATGGATATCTGCCTGCCTGTGCTCCTAGCAAACGTCTCAGAGCTGTGTACCGTATACCTCAGGTGTAGGGTGACATTGGTAAGTTATGCAAGTGCTCGTTTTGGGTGCTGCATGCACAGTCCAATGTTCTGCCTTTCCAGGAGACATTGGCCAATGGGGCCTGTGGGTGTGGGTGTGTCTGCCCTTGATGGCTGCTGCTTTACGGCACAGATTCCCAACTCCAGTCCAGGTTTGCATCACACTGTTCGGGTTTTCCTGCTATCCCTCATGAATATGCATGGGCTACATCTACATGCCATGGGGGTGGTGCATAGATATACAGCACAGGCATTTGTATGAGTGTCAGCATGGAACCTGACTGGTGTGTGGCCCACCAGGACTGCATTTGGGTGATTCTGCTCTAGGTACTGCCCCTGTTCATGGTGTCTGTGCTCAGTGGGGTAAAAGATAGATGTCTTACCATTGCATATGTCCCCGCCATGAAAGGTGTGTCCTTACTATCACTGTTTAGTTGTGGGAAAAATATGTGGGCAGGATTGGCAGTAGCCCCAGCTGGGCTTTGAACCTGTGACCTTCTGTTCTTGCATGCACTGTCTGTGTGCACTGCACCACTGTGTAGCCACAGATTGGTTGGATTCCCTGGACTGTCCATGGCTGTGGATCCGGCAGGGCCTGTCTGTTGCAGTGGACTGTGCCAGCCTGCACATGGCTAGGCCTCTGTCTTCTGTGGTTAGCAGCCACTGCCCCCTGCACCACATGTACTCGTCCACCAACATGCTGGCATGAGCTTCTCTCAGAAAAAGCAGATGACCTGATTGCAATGTGGCAGTACGGGACTGCATTTGGGGGACTTGGCTGTAGGTAATGCCCATTGTTGTGGTGTGTGTGCGGTGTTGGGTAAAATATGGGTGTTTTCCCCATGCTTATGTTCCCTGCACTACAGGGGTGTCTGTGCTATCTTTATTTAGTGGTGGGTAAAATATAGGGACTGGGCTGGCAGGTGCCCCAGCTGGGTTTTGAACCTCTGCCCTCTGGTCCTAGAGGTAATGACTCTGTCCGCTGTACCACACTTTGGCCACAGAGATAGTGCAGTCCCTGGAGGCAGTAAGCCTGGCAGGATGGAGTCACAAACCCTGCTCTACTCATTTTTACTGTGGGCATATGCACCCTGTCTGGTGACAAACGTGCACATAAACACCAGAAATGACCACGGGAAAATGGGGGAGAAAATATCACCACGCTGGGCGACAGTGGTATTAATGGGCAACCATAGCAAACACCCCGAGGAAAGCTCCAAAAACGGAAATGTTTTTCGGAAGAGTCTCCGCTCCGTAGCCCCTTCCAATATTCATCTCTTTTTTCTGGAGCTTTGCTGGGTGTGTTTTGTATATTTGCCCATCACTATAACTGTTCCCCAGCTGGATTACTATTTATAATAGTTTTGTTGTGGTCATTTTCAGGTTCTATTTGCAATTTTGTTCTGTGCACATATATCACACTGCTCACGTTTTTTAGGTTTCCCCGGTGTTCCTGTACATTGCTGACGGAAATGGTTTCTCTTCCCTTTAAATGCCCTCTACCGCGAGGGTTTCACTCGCGCTAATTTTTACATGGAAATTCGGGCCCGATACTGTGCGGGGAGCCTCTCCCCTCCCACTCTCCACCCGTTGACCCCGTCCCTCCGCCCCTCCGGAGCCTTCCTCCGCCCTCTTTTAGCCGTTCCACGCCTCTATCGGACATTTGCGGGCCCGCACTTGTACGGGGCCCGTTAGTGTGCCGCGTACCTGTGCGGGGGTGACACGCACGTGTGCGGGGCGTTTAAACGCGTTTCTGTGCGTTTAAATGCCGCGTTGCCGTGCGCTATTTTGCGGCGCGCAGATTTGTGGACTTTAGTAAACATGCCCCTTTGACTTTCATACTTTGGACACATCATGCCAAGAAAAAGATCATTAGAGAAAGGTTACAGGTCAGTGCAAAAGAAGAATACCGACAATACAATGGATCAATAAAATAACAAGAGCGATGGATGCCACTCTATGAGCAATTAGCCACCTGACTGAAATCAAAGGCAGTTTAGGATAATCCACTGGTTCACTATGAGAAATTGACTCAAAGGCACTTAATTACAACAACAACAGTTACCTCTATTCTAAATGGTCAACCCATAAATCTTAAGGCTTATTTCAAATATTTGAGTGCTCATCTTAATGCTGAACCCTCATTCGAACAATAAATCAGTTCTATGGTAAAGAGTTCATTTTTGGCCCTAAGGCAGTTTTGTGCCATGAGCCTCTTCCTTGACACCTCTGCTCAAAGAACGTCAGCTCTTAGCTTTGCTGTCTCCCTCATAGTTTATTGAAATACTATCTATACTGGCCTTCTATCTGTGGCAGCAAAATGATTACAGACTATCCAAAATTCTAGAGTTAGGATTCTTGAAATGCTGGAAAGCTTGACCGTGTGACACTGCTCTTTCTACAGGAACACCGGCTTCCTATTGATTATTGGATTCATTACAAACTCTTTATCCTAGCTCACAAAAATCTCCATACCTACATACTTAGCTTCATTTATTCTTTCATGTCTCTGCCAGAGTTTTGTGCATTCTCTTTGATAATTGCTTGTTCATTCCTCCTGTGTCCCATGCTAAATTAGAGAGTACATGATGCTCATCATTCTTTTTTGCAGTTCCTAGCCTTTGGAATGATTTCACTTCTCATTGGAGGTTGGAGATTTCTTTTCAAAAATTAAGGCTGCACTCGCCTATTCTCATTGACATTTAGGGGCATGTTTACTAAACTGCGGTAACGTAGCAGTGGCTACGTTAAGGTGTCTTATGTGATGTTAACGCGCATTAACGTAATGTTACATAACGTTAACGTGCCTTAATGTTACATAATGCACGTTAGCGTTCCCGGCCGCGCTAAGTCCCACAGAGGGTGGAGAGAGGGCGGAGAGAAGGGGTCAATGGGCGGGGAGTGGGCGGGGAGAGGCCCCTTCCACACTAACGTGGGGAAATGAAGGGCTGAATCTTAATGCAACTGAAAACTTGGCGTTAGATGCACATTTGCAGGAGAGAGAAACGATTTAAGTGTCAGCAATGTACAGCATAGGCAGGGAGCCCTAGAAAGGTGATAGTAGTGCTCCATTTGCAGCAACAGCATAGTGCCCAGGTATGAAAGGCCACTATGGTGATGGCGCAAATGGGGCATGGGGGCTGCAGGCAGGACATGCAGTGGGGGATACTGGGGCACAGGGTGGACTAGGCGGTTGCTGAGGTGGCACATAGGAATGCAGAAAATCGAAACCAGCAAGATAGCAACTGACCAGGGTCAAACATGCCCATGAGTCTGTGTCCCACAGTGTCCCATCCAGGGGACATTTTTTTTTATATACTTTATTTATAAACACCAGTAAACAAACAAGTAACAACAACAACAAGCTCCGATCGGGGTGGACTCTGATCCCCACCTCAGAGCATAATTGACAGTCAGGTGTTATTTACATATACCCCCCTCCCCCCCCTCCCCACCCCCCCACCCCTCCACTCAGTCACCATCCAGTCCCGTAGACTAACCGGTGTCGGGGGATCTAACATCCCATTTGCAGTACATCATTACGAACACCAGGGCTCAGCCCTTGAATGTAGGGGTCCCAGAGCCTCTGAAAGGCCGGCCACCATCGCGCACTTCCCCGAGCGCGGCGACAGTCCCAGAGCATCAATTGATGAAAGGCATTCCGCCATTCCCAATAGGAGGGTGGATGCGGTTCCCGCCACCCACGCAGAAGAGGACCCTTACCCACCAGACAGGCTTTGCGCACCAGCAATCGCTCCCATTTCCCTTTGGGCTGGGTGGGGCGCAGTCGATCCAGTACCACTAGGGACCCATCCCAGCACACCCGCTGCCCCAGCAGTTTTACCAGAAAGGAACAGATTTTAGCCCAATAAGGCCGTATGTGGCGGCACCCCCACCACATATGGAACAGTGTAGCAAGGGGCTCGGAGCAGCGCGGGCAGTTCCCGTCAGAGGCAAGATGGCTACGGAAGGCCCGCCAAGGGAGAAAAATGCACCCGAGTTATGCATTTAAATTGTACTTCTCTCCAGCGGACCCCCACCGCCAGTTCTGCAATATGCTGTAGGGCCTCCATCACTGTACCAGGAGGGACCGCGCAACTCATTTCCGCCTCCCATGCAAGTTCCACCGGACGGTAGTCAGTTACCGGCCTGAAGGGGGCCACCCTATTCCGCAGCCCACGAATGGATGGCGATTCCACACCCCCCAGCCCAAAGAACTCGATAATTTGCGCGGAACGCTCCGCCCGAAGTTCCATAACCGGCAATGAATGTACGTAGTGAGAAAGTTGCAGGTAGGCGAAATAATGTCCGGACCTCAACTCATATTCCTCACACAGGAACTGAAATTGTTTGCATTTCCCCGAGGGGTCAACCACATGGCCTACATTACAGATGCCCTGCCGAGCCCATTCAGAGAACGCTCCCGTGTCAGTCCCCGGGGTAAACTGCGCATTGCCCTGCAGCGGTAACCAACTTGAGACTCTCCAATTCCCCCCCCAGTACCCATTTAACCACCGCCAGGTCCGCCGAACCGACCCCAGTATCACACTGTCCCCTACTCTGCCCCAACACACCCGGTTTTCAAGATGCAGCAAGGCTAGCAAAGAATTTGGAGCCACAAGCGCCTCCTCTAAGGCCCTCAGGGTATAAACTTCCGTGCCCCCCAACCAGTCGCCCAAATGGCGCGACTGACAAGCCAGAGCATAAGCCTCTATGTCCGGGAGCCCCAGCCCTCCCTGCTCCCATTTCCCCACCAACCGACCATAGGGAATCCGCGCCTTCTTACCATTCCACAAGAACCCCCGGATCACCCCCTCTAACCTCCGGAGGTCGCACCGCTTCAGCCAGACCAGAAGAGTTTGCAGCCAGTAAAGTATCCTCGGCAAGATAACCATCTTAATCACCGCTATCTTCCCCGACAGTGATAAGGGGAGAGATCTCCATGTCAGCAATTGCTCCCGCAGCCTACCCAAGGTCCATTCGAGATTACAGCGACATAACCGAGCCGGCTGACACGTTAGCCGAATGCCTAAGTACGTAAAATACTCCTCGGCCCATCTAAGAGGGAACACCCCCTGCCAGCCGGCCCTTAAAAGGCCCAACACATCTAAAGCCTCGGATTTCTCCATGTTGATAGCTAAACCCGCAAAGCGACCGAAAAGGTGAAAGTCCTGCAGCAATGAGGATAAAGAGGCCCGGGGGGAAGACAAATGTAGCAGTAAATCGTCTGCAAAGGCCGACATTTTGAACTCATGTGAGCCTATGCGGATGCCCTTAATCTCCGGGGATTGTTCCACACTCCATATAAGGGGATCCAGGGAAAGCACAAAGAGTAATGGAGACAGGGGGCAGCCCTGTCGGGTACCTCGGAACAAGGGAAAGGGATCAGATAATACCCCATTACAGTAAATGGCAGCAGTCGGATCCGCATACAAACTGTGAACCATCTTGCAAAAGGCAGGCCCCAAGCCATAACACGGGAGCAAGTAATTGAGGTATTGCCAATCTACTCTGTCAAAGGCTTTCTCCGCATCAAAGCTCACTAATAACGAGGGGATCCGTCGTCGGCTCACCCATTCCAGCGAGGATAGGATTTTACGGAGGTTACGTACTGCGTGTCGCTGCTTGACAAAGCCGACCTGCGATTCATGAACCAGCTGACCTAGCACTCCCGCCAGGCGGTCTGCTAAAATCTTGGCCAAAAGCTTAACATCGAAATTGAGCAGTGAGATGGGATGATAAGACGCTGCCTGTAAGGGGTCCTTCCCAGGCTTAGGGAAAAGAGTAATATGAGCCTGGTTCCCCCCCCATCAGAAACCGCCCTGCTCCGCCCTTTTATTGTGCAGGGCCACCAGCACTGGGGAAATATAGTCATTGAGAATCTTATACATCTCCGCCCCCAGCCCATCAGGTCCCGGGGACTTATAGCAACTCGCCTTGGCAATAGCCTTTTGTACCTCTTGAATTGTCAGTGGCTGGTCAAGGAGCGCCCTCTCTGTCCCACTCAACCGCGGCAAATCCAGCCCCTGGATATAGGACACCATCCGTTCTGGGGAGCCCGCTTCCGCCGTATAGAGTGTCTGAAAAAATGAACGAAAGACCCGGGCAATCTGCAGGTTATCCCTATGAAGGGTCCCCTGATCGTCCCTAACTGCCACTATCATGCGTGACCCATGGGGGCCCCGCAGGCAACGCGCCAACAGCTTGCCCGGTTTGTCCCCATGGCAATACAATTGGTATCGGTAATACATAGCCGATTTCTTTGCCCGCTAATGCAGGAGCTCATTCAGGGCCGTTTGTGCTTCCCACAGCTGTTTTTTGAGAGCCGGACTGGGAAAGCAGGCATGCCTTCGGCGAAGCTTCGTGACAGTTTTCTCAAGGCGGATAATTTTTTCCGCCCGGAGCCTCCGCATCAGAGCCATGTATCCTATGATATCTCCCCTTAACACCACCTTGGCGGTCTCCCACACTAGCTCGGGGTCATCCTGATGTCCGGCATGGTCCGACTCGAACTCCTGCCATCGACGGGCCAGAAACTGACGGAACTGGGTATCTTTGTAAAGCTCCAAAGGGAAGCGCCAGATGTGCACCCCCTGACTGTCACCCACCCATGCAACGTGAGCCAGATCGGGGCGTGGTCAGAAATCTCCGTAGGGCCAATCCGCGCCTCTGTCACCTTAGCAAACAGACTTTTAGTGATCAACACGTAATCAATTCGCGCACTTGTCCCGTGTGCGCGGGACTGGTGAGTGTAATCCCTTTCATCCGGGTGCAAAAGCCGCCAAGGATCTACCAACCCCAAGCGGGCACACAACCGCAAGAGCGCACGGGCCCACTGATATCGTTCCCTTGGCCCCCCTCCCCTCGATGTGTCTAGTGCAACGTCCATTACGCCATTAAAATCACCGCCCACAATCAGAGGCAGCTCCGGCAACTGCTCAATTTGGGAGGCCAGGCGAGAATACAAGGCAGTGTCCAGCACATTAGGGCAGTAAAGGTTACCGAGAAGGACAGGTTGCCCCCCCCAATAGGGCATGTAGCAAAATAAATCGCCCCGTGGGATCAATAACATGCTTGTGAACCTCAAATCGGGTATTTTTATGTATCAGCACTACCACACCCCCCTTCTTGCCTGTGGCAGGGGCTCCCCAGACCTGCCCCACCCAGCCTCGTTGAAGCTTGCGATGCTCTTCTTCTGTCTGGTGGGTTTCTTGGAGCAAGGCAATATCGGCGCGCTGCCGAGCTAAAGCTTGCAAGATTTTTGATCTCTTAATGGGGCTCCCCAATCCGCATACATTCCAGGAAATGATTTTCAGGCTAACAGAATATTAAATAGCTTTTGTAACAATACAGGTACCAATGTCTTGGAGAGGGCCCCCCCAGCCTGGGACTCCCCCCGCAACCTACACTGTATTCCCCCCCGAGATAAGGGCTTTCGTGCTCGGATGTGACTGTGATACCCCCCCCCCACTCCCCCCCACCCCCCCAACCTCCCCTCTTCCCCCCCACCCCCCACCCACCCCCCTTCCCCCCTGCCACCCTCCCACCCCACTCTCTCATTCTCCCAATCTTCCGTCGACCCAGCTGGGTCTCAGAGATCCTCCCCTCTGGATCCGTGAGAGGCGTGTGGTCTGCCCCGGCCACTTGTCTCGGTTCTAAGCACTCAGCACTTTATACTGTGGGCCTTGTCTCCGCTCGGTTCGAAGGCCTCCAGGCCGCGGCTCGCATTCCCGAAGTGCCGGGGTCTCCCGTCATCGCGGAGGCCATACCCTCCGCTTAGGCTACCCGGTCCCAGCTGACAATTCCAGGAGTAGTCTAGGGGACGAACAAGGTGGGTGACCAAGTGATATCTAGGCCCTCCCCCCGAGATTGGAGGGCCTCCGATAGTTCCCTATCCACCCCTGCATTGCCAGTAGGCCCACGGGGTTGTCCCATCCCTCCCTCATGGTGACACCCACAGACATACATCCCAGCTATGCACTAGTAGAAACCCCCAATAAAGGAAAAACATGCATATACAATTATAACGTTATAACATGAGCCGGCAGGCCCCGGCAATCAGCTAAACTGTCTCCGAAATGCTGCAGGCAGGGTTTAGGGGCCGCCGCCACCGGTATCTCCGATAGGGGTAATGTCCGGAGTCGTAAGGATAAAATACTACCCACTGGCTCTTTCGTCCCCATCGCCTGGTAGACGGGTCCCTGCCTCAGTCCCTCTCGTGGTGGGGCTCCAGGCTCCGCAAAGAGCTGTTGTCGAGGGTGGGCCTGGGAAAGTCCAGCTGTGCCCCCGAAGGGCAAGAATACGCTGCACGAGCCAGTCGAGCCTGCCCAAGGATGGATTGGTGCGATAACTGTTACTGTCCGCTCTCCAACGAAGTAATATACGGCCCAGCCTCTGCAGCTGACTCGAAGGAGCGGTGGCCGCCGGCATGATACACGTGCAGCCGAGCGGGATACTGCACAGAGAACTTGATATTTAATGCTATCAATTTTTGGCAGAGGGGGGCATATGCATGGCGTTTTTGGCTGAGTGCCACGGAATAGTCCTGGGCAAAACGAAGTGTCATGTTGCCATGCGTGAGCTCCCCCTTCTGCCGTGCGACTCGGAGTATGGCTTCCTTTTGGGGAAAATGAAGAAATTTCGCCAGTACCACTCTCGGGCGCTGATCCCGGTGCTGCTTAGCTCCCACTCGATGAGCACGCTCTATTTGCACTTTACCACCCTCTGCAATACCTTCAAAAAGCTGCGGAAGTAATGTCTCCAGATAGTGCACTAGTTCTTTGTCCGCAATAGAGTTGTCAAGACCCAGCACCCTCAGGTTGTTTCTTCGGGAGCGATTTTCTAAATCGTCCATTTTTAATTCATGGGCTTGCAGCTGGGACTTCAGTTGTGTGAGGTCATTAGTTAGGGTCTCCAGGCTATCCTCTGCCTTGCCAAGATGGTCCTCTGCCTCCTGGAGTCTACTGCCCAGAGCCCCAACTGAGGTCTGTATGCTATCCATTTTCTCATGTAGTGCCGTGAATTGTGCCGACAATGCTTCCGCTACCGCTGTGGAGACCTCCTCCGGTGTTGTGGGCGATTTCGGCATGGCTGGGTTGTCGGCCATTTTAGGCACCGGAGTGGCCCGCTCCTTCTCTCTCTCCCGCCGCGTAGTTTTTACCGCGGATGCCATCCCGACCGCCGCTCCGAGCTAAGTACACCTCCTTGCCCAAGCTGCTACAGTCTCGGCACGGCCGCTGTATTTAATAAGGCAGTAAGTGCACGGTTTGGGCCGGGGAAGACAGGAGCACCAGCAGACACGACCTGCTGCTCTCACCGCATCACGTGATCTCCCATCCAGGGGACATTACCCAGCAGGTACCCCAAGGGGCACTTAGCAGTGACAGGTAGTGCTGGGGGAAGCATGGACATCTATGTAGGCACCCTTACCCCAGAACCCACACCTTAGGCAGCTGCCTACCTGACCCCTGGATGGCCTGGGATGGTGCACCACCGGCACCGACAGGATATGGTCATGGCGGCATGGCAGAGGGGGTGGGTGATTGTGCTGGAGGGAGCAGTGGCATCCACCTGCAGTGGACCTAGGCCATGCCCTGTACCAGTACATGCTGTGCAGTGCAACAGAAGAGGTCTGGCCGAGGAACGTAAGGGTAGCCCCAGGGACCACTATGCTGCTGTGGCAACAGTGTGGTGCAGTACACTCAGCCAGCATGTCCAACAGCAGAGGTTCACGTCCCATCTGTGGATCCTGCAGAGCATCTCTCCATAGTTTTAGCCCACAATGCAGCGACAACAACAACATGGGCAAACCCCAACACAGCAGTGCACAGAGGTAGGGACACCCACTCACAAGGGCTCCACTATCCACAGCTTCATGGAGTGTCAGGCTGTTGGCCCCAGCACAGAGCTGTAATTATCCCCAGAGCACTACTACTAACCCCTGCAAAGATTATCAATGCCAGCACTGTGATCAGGACCAGTGCGGCGGGTAGGGTTGTCAACCACCTCCATATCTGCACAATGCTGAGATAGGTGTGCGAGTGTGCATATGTCTCTCCATTGTTTTGGGTCTGCCAACACCTCACAGAGCCCACATTGCTCACACTGCTTCCAGCGTTAGCCTGCAAATGTGCATAATGAGGAGCAAGGTATTGGGGTATGGCCCAGACAGGGCAGATTGGCCAGGATGCATCTGCACAGGGTGGAGGGCAATGGCTGGGACACTGTAGTGCTCGACCACCACCTGCATAGACAGGGTGGCCACAGCATGTCACGCTGGGGGGGGGTCACTCTCACTCTGACTGAGCAGTGACCATGGCATGTCTATGTTCCCACATAGTACCACACATTATTTGTTTCCAGTGATACCTGTGTGTTTCTGGTTCTGGGGCCCAATCACGGTGCTACCTGCTTGGTGCCTGTGCTGTGCATCCCATCTCTGTGTGCACAGGGTTCTCCTGTGAGCATGCACCATGGACTGGTTAGTGTGCTGTCTACAGTTTGCCTGTGCATGGTGGGAACACCTTGTAGAATGCTGCAGGTGCAGTCTGACTGTGCTGTCTTTTGATGAATGGCAAACTGTGGCTTGGGGCAGTTGAGCTGTCCCCTGCCTACCCCCAGCATCACTTCTGGTCTGCAATGGTCACAGGTATGGCACTGGCCCAGCAGCCCTGGAAGGCTGTCATCCTTCAGCAGAACTGTGGTTGCTGGTACTATAGCTATGCTGTAGGGTGCAGGCACCTGTCCCACCACACCCTCATCTACAAAAGGGGTGATTGAGGCCCCTTGGGCTATATAGTGCATACCACTTAGACCCATAGTGGTAGTGCTACATAGCCCTCATGCAAGTCTATACACCCCACTGCCCTGATAACAGGTACCCACGGCAGCCAGACCTTAACACCAGGTATACACTCATCTGGGTGGTGTCGGGTCCCACAGGGCCACATGTACCTTTGGTTGCACAGCTGGGAACACCTGTCACACACTGGCAGTACTGAGGATGTGCAGCAGGACCTATCTCTAGCACCACATGTACTGTGGATCTAGTGCTGGGCGCCCATCCTATCCCTCGGGGTGAACATGGAACCTGCACAATGGCATGGTCTGTTGCTACTCTGTGCCAGTATCACTCACTGTTAGTCCATCTTACCACGCTGCAGTACCGGAGAGGTGCAGACCCTATTTGGTGGTCAGCTGTAGGCTGCTGTTCTGCATGTGCAATGCATCATGGGTGCTGGTGGGGTTACCCTATCCTGGCACACGGAGCAGACGGTTTGTGCAGTGACCTGCAGTCCTTCTGTACCCAGCAATTGCTATGCAACAAGCCATAGAGGTATAGCCTACTGGTTAGTACACTGACGTTCTAGGCAGAGTTCAAGGATTTGATTCCTCATTGTTCCCTCCTGTCCAAGGCAGATATTTTGCTTGTCTGTGACAGTCATATCTTTGCAGATCCGTGCTGCCAGCCCATAGTACCCTCACTACAGTTGCTAACAATCCTTATAAGGCATTATAAGGCTCCTAATTAGGCACAGTACAAGGCACGTTACAGGGCACCTTATTAGGCACAGTACAAGGCACGTTACAAGGCACCTTATTAGGCACATTATAAGGCACGTTACAGGGCACCTTATTAGGCACAGTACAAGACACGTTATAAGGCACGTTACAAGGCACCTTATTAGACACAGTACAAGGCACATTAAGGCACGTGCCTTGTACTGTGCCTAATAAGGTGCCTTGTAACGTGCCTTATAACACGCATTACCTGACACGGCTTGCCATAATGATGCCCCGCCCACGCCTTTATATGGGCATCTGTACCTTTACCACGGAACCTAACGCGAGTGACTACCGCAGTTTAGTAAACATGCCCCTTAATGATCAATAGCAGTTGGGATGGGGGAACTAGCAGACAGTGTCTATTGCTATCTTTTTGCCTTCTTTCCTGTCATTAGAATGACGTTCCTTTTTCTCTGTATATATTTTATGGATTATAAACCGCTTTGATATTTTATTTAAAAAAGTAGAAAATCAAATAGAAATAAGCCATAAATCATGTCTCTATCATATCTTCCCTGGCTTGCCTTTCTTCCAAAGTATGCGTATTTAGATCTTTACATTTTTGCCCATATGTTTTATATTGAAGACCAATGACAATTTTAATAGCTGTTCCCTGTATTGACTCCATCTGGTTTAAATCCTTTTGATGGTGAGGTCTCCACAGTACTCCAAATGAAATCTTACCAGAGTCACTGCCACATCTTTTTCCTACTTGCCATTCCTTTCCCTGTGCACACAAGCATCCTTCTTGATTTTGCTGTCTGGACAGTCTCAAGGTAACATACATGAGTTAAATGAGCAATAACATTGGCTTGAAGGCAGAGGAACACTTGAGAAGGACCAATATGGCACCAAAATTGGCTTAAAGTCCCTAAGATACCTGAAGAGGGTCAACGCAGCAGCAAGGTAGGCTGGAAGGCTCTAAGACACCTCAAGAGAACCAAAAAAGCATCACGATTGAATGCAAGGCTCTAAAACACATGCGGAGTGTCAATGCAGCATCAAGACAGGCTAGGAATACCTACAACACCTGACCAGAGCCAATACAGTAGCAAGATTGACCATAAGGTCCTAAAATACACAAAGAGGACCAGCAGAGAACTTAGACCAGCTGTAAATGTCTAAAATATTCCAAGAGGACCAGCTGGGCACCCCAATCAACTATAATGCCCTAGAACACGTTAAGAGGACTAGTGCAGTACCAAGATTAGCTGCAAGAACCTAAAATACTCAAAGGATCAGAAGAACACCTTGATCAACCGTAAGTCTCTATAATATGCTAAGGAGATCAGCATGGAACCTCAATTGGCTGTAAGGTCCTATGACATGTCAAGAGGAGCAGCGCAACACCAAGACTGTCTGCAAAGTCCTAAAAAACCCAGTGAGGACCTGCACATACTGCCTCAGTCCACTGTAAAGCCCTCAAACATTCCAAGAGGAACAGCAGAGGAAGCCGCAGAGTGACTGTGCAGGCAGCAGTAACAGGGAAGCAGACTAGGACAGCAATGGCAGCATAGCTAGACAGGTACCAGCAGCAGAGAGAGACTTTCAAAATTTTTTGTTTTCTTTTATTTCTTTTTTTAGTATTCCCATGTGTGCCTGAAGGGACCTGCCACAAATGAGATAGCCATAAATAAAAACTCCTGAATGCGAGCTAAATATTTTTAACGACCTCAAAACAATTGAGCAGAAGTTACTTCTAGCAAAAGAGCCAAAATATTAATTCAGGCTACAAAGCCAGAATTGCTCAGAAATCATCATTGGTCCTCATTAAATTAACTGCAAGACTTTACCAAGCCATCCCACAGTTATTATGAAATATTCAATTTCACTTATAGTCTATTTTCTTAATTTACCTTTTCTTCTTTATCTTTTACTTTCCTTTTATATAAATAGTATAATATTGTTCTCAATGACTGACATAAGAATTGGGAAACAAAGCACGTTTTTAACAAATCCATCCAGACACAAATTGTGTTTCAAACTTATCTGCATCAGGGATGAAGTATCTCCAGAAGATTTTCAGCAATGACACTCTAATAGGTCCATGTCTGTCCCTACTCCAGTTGACTCTCTTGCTGGAAGTAATTTCTGCTCAATTGTTTTGAGGTCCTTAATAATAATATTTAGTTCATGTTCAGGAGTTTTTATTTATGAGACTTGATTTGGATCAATTGAGCAAATGAGATAGCAGCAGGCCACAGATTGGTAGTGGAGACAACTGTTGCAATGCAGTGGAGGTTCGTTCACAAGAGCAGGTCTGACAACAAGGAAGCAGGCCATGACAGCAATGGCACCACAGTGAGATAGGCCCCAGCATCAGAAAGAGACTTTTCTATTTTTTTTGTTTTATTTCATTTCTGGGTTTTTTTTTTTTTAATTTTTGGCATGTGGGGCGAAAAGGTACCCAAAGGAAATGGGCACCAGACTGGAGAGACTGTAGTGGGAACTCAAAAACAGAGCAAGATACTGAAGGCATAGAGTTTGGGCAACTGCCCTCTAGTAAAGCTCCACACTGATTCCTCCCCTCAGTCTCATAAAAATTGAGGGAAACCAAACAAGAGAAGATTTACCTTTTGAAACACTAACTTTTCTACCAATGCTGGTGCTAAACCTGAATGATGGGGACCCACATTATCCTCTTCTGTGGAGAATATGTGTTCACTAGGCATGGGGGTTGAAGGGCAGTGCAGGAAATACTTAGCCAGCTCAGCAAGATCTGGCCAGACCGCCAACTTGTGTGCTCATTATGTAAGGCGTTATGCACCCTTGGCCTTAATGGGCTCTCCAAGGTAGTTAGTCACCGAACTTCATGCAGGAGTCTGACTTGTGGCAACTTGATCTCTGCTGCTTATCACTGAAGCTAGGACTTCTATCACCAAAGATTTTCCTACATTAGGGTCCCTGGCCATAAACCTGGGGGTGGGGGAGTGTAGCTGGCAGGGTGGTGCTCATGCTACCAGTTTTGCTTGCTGGCATGCCTACTGTTTCCCCTGCAGCATCATCATCGCCCCCTGCCTCTGGCATCCCTTTTCCTACACCTGCATCACCAGCTTCTCCTTCCAGTAGCTCAGTGTACTATATGGATTTAGCCAAAAGAAGTCTTGTCTCACTAATAAACAGGTAGATAAAGGTAAGCTGATTGTTATTATTTATCTGGATTTTCAGAAAGCCTTTGACAAGGTCCCTTGAGGAAATTAAAAAGTCATGGGATAGGAGGTAGTATACTATTGTGGAATGTGAAATGGTTAAAAGATGGAAACAGAGAGTACAGCTAAGTAGCCAATTTTCTTAACAGAGAAAGGTTTATACAACTATTACTACTATTAATCATTTATATAGCGCTACAAGGCATGCACAGCACTGTGCAAACACATATAAAAGACGGTCCCTGCTCATCAGAGCTTACAATCTAATCAAGACAGACAATACAATAGAAGAGAACAAGAGTACAGTAAGGAAGGGTAAGGAGATAGAAGGAGAACAGTAGAGGGAATAGAGGGACTGGGGTTTCTAGTCCTATAGGCACTCCTTGTGGCCTTGGGCAAGCCACTTAACCCTCCATTGCCTCAGGTACACATAGATTGTGAGGCCTTTGGGGACGAGGGAATGTATCCAGTACCTGCTTATATAGTGATTGTAAACCGCTCTGATGCCCTTCAGCCTGGGCGGTATATCAAAAATTGCATAAACATAAACCTTGAAAACCATGTGTAGTTCTGGTCTTCATATCTACAAAAGGATAAGGAAGAATTAGAAAAGGTACAGTGATCAAAATGATAAAGGGGATGCAAAGATACTACTACAAGAAAAGGCTTAAAAGGTTAGGTCTTTTCAGCTTGGAAAAGAGGTGGCTGAGAGGAGATATGATAGAGGTCTATGTAATATGAAATAGTGAGGGAATGAAACAGGTAAATGTAGATCAGTTGTTTACTTCTTCAAAAAGTACAATGTCTAGGGGACATGTAATGAAGCTATAATGTAGCACATGTAAGACTAATCGGAGAAAATACTTACACAATTGCATCCATGTGCGTCTCACTGGACTCACCAGAACACTGTGAAGCACTCTCCCAGGTAACAGGTGACCCTCTATATGTAAAGCCGCCAGTAGGGTCTGGGGGCCCACCAGAGCTTCTAACAGCGCCCTGAGGGTGTAAATCTCCATATCTCCTAGCTAGTCTCCTAGATGTCACGCTTGGCAAGCCAAGGAATATAAATACCATCTTTTTAACTGCCTGTAGATGCTGATCTTCCAAGGCTAACATTTGCTTGATGCACCGAACTACCACTCTCAATGCTGCCTGCTGCTTGCCCTAGGACAGTTCTGCCGAACACCACCTCATCTTCTCCATGGCAGTTTGCTTTGATGCGCATGGAGACTGCTGGCACCCCACTTCACTGGGCGAAAAGGACGGGGGCTCTGCTTATGAAATGAATTTCTTTTTTGCTTTACTTTTCCACAACTATTTTTGCTCCCAGTTTGAGCCCTCAGCCTTGGATCAGCGCCCTCCTTTGTACTGGGCTGGAGTGAATGCTGTTTCTGCAAATGATGCTGCGTGCCACTGGGGGTGATTGGATGCTTGTTTCTTTATATTATTTATTTAGTAGTATTTAGCTCACCCCTTCATTTCCAGCATAGTAGACCATGTGATTATCTGATGCAAAGTGCCCGATGCCAGTCCATTTCAGTTCGCTGACACCCAACAGATCAAGTTGTACACGTTCCATTTCATTCTTGACCACCTCCAACTTCCCTTGGTTCATGCTTCGTACGTTCCATGTTCCAATGTGTAAGACATCTTTACAGCTTCTGACTCTCATTTCATGCGCAGCTACATCAGCAGTCAGACTTCCCGAGGGCTTTGATCCAACCACATCATAAATGCTGGCTTTACTCTAAAAAGTCTTCAGCTCTTCCCCAGTAGCTAGTTGAGCCGCCTGACTGAAGACCGAACACAATTTAGGATAGCTATCCAGAGGGTCGCCATGAGTCGACTCCGACTCGATGGCACTTAACAACAACAGCTCACTCCTTTCCAGTACTACTTCAAGGCAAGTTACAACCAGGTACAGTAGGTATTTCCATGTCCCCAGAGGGCTCGCAATCTAAGTTTGCATCCGAGGCAATGAAGGGTTAAGTGACTTGCCCGAGGCAACAAGAAGTGCTCAACTTCCCTTTACTGATGTGCTTTCTACAGTAATTGCTGTCTACATAGCACAGATACTCAAGCACTTTAAAATGCATCCACACATCTAAAGGTTTATGAGACTTCCCCTCTACTTCTTTTGGGGGGGGGGGGGGGGGAGGCTGCTGCTATTGTTGCTTCTACTGGTATTGTTCCTGCTATTGCTGTTGGCCCTGGGGCTGAGGACAGAGGAGAGGAGAGAAGGCCAGTGGCATCCTTTTCAGTCTCTACTGTCTCCTCTACCTGTGGGATACTTGAGGTATCTCTGTACAAGTATACTCTGGGAACGAGCAGTCTCTTTCTCCACACTTGTGCCATTGCTGCTTTCACCTTCCTTCCCTTCTACAACCATTTAATTTCCCGCATCTACCCTTCCCAACGATTATAATATGATCAGACTAGATTGTCAGCCCCAGACAGCAGGGAAGGACTTTTTATCTCTTATAGTGCTCCACCAACCAGTAGCGCATTGCAATTTAGTTTCTTAGATATTTACTCCAGGGTTCCCTGCAGTTGTTTCTTTCCTCTAGAAACTTTACCTCCCTAGCATGCCCTTGCATGGCATTTATCCAATCCTTACTGGGATAATTGAAATCACCCATTATTATTGTGTTGTAAAATTTGTTAGTTTCTCTAATTGCTGTAAACATTTCATAACGTGTCTGTTCCTTCTAGCAAAGTGGATGGTACTATATTGCATCCACTCTTCTCTTTCCTTTCACACATGGGATTTCTATCCATAAAGATTCCACAGTGCATTTTGTTTCCTGCAAAGCTTTTATGTTGTTTGACTCAATGCCCTCTTTAACAGACGGCACCAACCCTCCACAGACTTGATCTACTCAATCATTGTGATATAATTTGTATCTTGGTATTACAATGTTCAATTGGTTATCCTCCTCCCACCAGGTCTCTGAGATGCCTGTAATATCTACCTCTGTCATTCAGTGCTATATATTATAACTCTCATATCTTATTTCTAAGGCTTCTAGCATTTGTATACGAATATTTCAAATGATGGTTTTTGTTTAGATTTATAACCTTCTTAGCAGTTGACAAGATATGTTGCAATCTTTCAACTCTGTCTGCTCTTTACTTAAGGGCTTCTGGGTGACTTTTGCTTTTATTTATCAGGATGCCATAACTTCTCTGTTATGATAGTATCTTTCAAAGGTACTTCACTCTGAATTATGCGCTCACGAGTGGCTGTCAGCTTTTCCACAAGTTCTAGTTCAAAAACTTCTCTATTTACTTTTTAAATATTAGTGCCAGCAGCCTGGTTCTACCATGGTTAAGGTAGAGCCCATCTTTTTGGAATAGCCTCTCCCATTCCCCAGAATGTTGCCCAGTTCCTAAAAAATCGAAGTCCCTCTTCTCTGCATCATTGTCTCGTTCATGAGACGCTGGAGCTCTGTTTGCCTCTTGGGTCCTATGTTTGCAAGGGGGAGAATTTTCAAGAATGCTACCCTGCTGGTTCTGAATTTCCTAAAATCCTAAATTTGGCTTCCAGAATCTCCCTCCCACACTTTCCTATTTAATTAGTACCAATATCGAACCAACAAGGAATGGCAGTTACAATCCAAAGTAAAAGCACAGAGAGGGGGTAACATGCAGGCTGTCCTGTCCACTACGCCATAGATTCTGTTGGGGGGGGGGAGGTGGGCTGCGGCAGCAGCAGTATTTCCTAAAGTGGCTGCTTTTTGCCTCCGCTTTCTTGCCTGTGGTAGGCCATGTCCTTCAGCACACATGGCCTGCCATTTCTGATCCTCTCCGACAGTACGTTGAATCAGAAGGGGATCAGAAGCGGCAGGCCATGTGCGCTGAAGGACATGTCCGGCCGCGGGCAAGAAAGCGGAGGCAAAAAGCTGCCACTTTTTGAAATACTGCCGCTGCCTGCTTCCCCCTCCTGAGACAGAATCGTCAGCATCTGGGGAAGGACGATGGCGGCAGCTGGGGGGGTGGGGTTGGTGGCAGAGGTAGCAGCAGAGAGGGGCAGCCAAGCTGGGGACTCTGCCTAGGGTGGTAGAAAAACTTGGGCCAGCTCTGGTAACATGCATAGAGCAGCTGTTACAACCCAAAGTAAAAGCACTTACTGGGCAGACTGGATGTACTGTGCTGGTCTTTATTACCGTTGTTTACTATGGGGAGAATTTTAAAAGTCTTAGTCATGATTTGGATGTCCAAAGATGTGCACGTGGATGTCAAACTCCTGGAGATATTTCTGGAGCCATTTTACAAATGACGTTTCCAGACATTTCCGTTGAGGATGTCTACAGGCATGTCCACATTTAGACCTGCTCCATACATGAACAGGCATCAGTTATGGCCTTAAAACATCCAAAGGGTGTAGATGGAAAATTAAGCAACCAGCCTAAGATTACAAAGGCCCACATTGGGTTTTGAATCCCCAGCTACCCTTTTCCTAACCCACTATGTTAACCATTAGGCTATTAGACATCCCTATTCTGAAGTGCTATTCTAGGGACATCTATGTAGATGCCTCCATAGACGTTCATATCTAGCATGTCCATGTTTCTGAAATCGTACCTGAACTTGCACGTGCCTGTTTTTTTGTTTCAGTTGTTCTGGCTTTGATGACCCAGGTTACAGTTTGTACATCCTTTGTAAAATGTGCCTTTATGTTACTACTATAACACTAAAACTATAGAGCTAGCCCACCAATGAATTCTTGGAGGAGCTTCATTTCAAGCAAGATAATTCTGAGACTTTTACTATAAGCCCTTTCCCTTAGAGTTGTTTAAAAAGGTGCTATTTTTGTTGCATAACATTTTTTGTTGTTTAAGTTACTGATTTATTTTTTTGTAGCTGTTTACAAAAAGGGATTTTTCTGTTTTAGGCAAGGCTTTTTTTTTTGCTGCTGGATTTTTTAAATTTCCTCTAACCTTCAAGTTCAAAGAGGAGAGAAGGCAGCTAATGCTGTTTGAAGCCACTGCACTACTGAGTTGTTAGATTCTTCCCTTTCCATCCTAGCTCCCACCTACCTGTTGAGACATGCAATATGGACTAAATCCCCCAATAAGGGGGCTGGATTAGGTAGTAATTTTTTGGATAGGCAAATTAGGGGGTTAAGGAAATAGGTCAAATTTACTGCAGACCCAATAACAAATGAGAAGAAAGTAAGACTATGCACAGGGAATCTGAACAGAGATTTAACTATTCACAAAAATGGGCTAACTTTCTATTTATTGACTGTATAGCTAAGAACAGGATAGGGACTTTGGTAGGTCCTTTTTCTCATTTTCTTCCAACAGGCACCAAAGCTCTAACAGCAGAAATATGGCTGGGAAACATCATATTGTCAAAGCTGTCACCCCACTTACCACTTCTACATCTATTCAGACAGACAGCCAGATTCAGAGTTCAGTGGCAAGATGCCTGCAGGTTGAATCCCTTAGGACACAAGTTGAGGGACAGGGAGAAGAGGTGGTAAGGTTAAGAAGCATCCATGACAATGAGAGGTACATTAATAAAAAGCTTCTAGAATCTAGAGGCATCTAAGATCTCCGGCAGAAGGGGAGATGACACTGTACAAAAAGATTACAGCTGGACATAGATTATCAGAATCTGCAGAATCAACACCCTGATTCCACCTTCCATAGAACTGAGGAACTGGTATGTAGTCCAGGAAGTGGAAAAGGTGACAACATCCCAGGAACAAGAGGCTCAAAAATAACAAAGTTGCAGCACCAGCAAACACTAGGAAGTGAAGGGTAGTAGTGGTTTGTGACTTCCTTATGAGGGGTATAGCAGTGTCCACCTGTTGTACAGATATGATGTTCCAAGAGGTATGTTGTTTGCCTGGTGCCAAGATCATACATTACGGAGGGTTTGCTGAGACTCCTCAGTCCTACTGACTATTATCTGATGTTGCTCATCCATGTTGACACAAATGATACTTCTAGATCCCCACCTAAGCACATCAAAAGTGACTTTGTGGCTCTGGGAGAAAAAGATGAAGCAGTTAGATATGCAGATGATGTTCTCCTCAGTCCTCCCTGTCAAAGATCATGGCTGAGGCTGAGAGATTCGCATCCTGGAGATGAATGTCTGGCTGCATGGGTAATCTTATCGAGAGTGTTTTGGATTCCTGGACCTTGGCATGTTGAGCAGAGATGGCATCCAGCTATAGAAGAGGAACAGAAGTATCTTCCGCAACAGACTGGCTAACCTATTGAGGAGAGCTTTAAACTAGAATTGTTGGGGATGGGTTAACAAAGCTTCCAAGTAAGGAAACATTAAATAGTATAGAAAAGGAAAATAAGGACAACATCTGGAGAGCTGTGTATATTGATGCTCAAATTTGCAGATGATACTAAATTATTCAAATTTGTTAAATCACAAGAGGATTGTGGAAAATTGCAAGAGGGCCTTGAGAGACTGGGAGACTGGGCATCCAAATGGTAGATGAAATTTAATGTGGACAAGTGCAAAGTTACGCACTTAGGGAAGAACAACCCAAACAATAGCTAAACAATGCAGGGTTCTACCTTCGGAGCTTCCACTCAGGTAAAGGATCTAAATGTCATTGTGGATAATACATTGAAATCCTTTACTCAGCATAGCAGCCAATAAAGCTAATAGAATGCTAGGAATAATAAGGAAAGTCATGGAGAATAAAACAAAGGATATCATAATGCCTTTGTGTTGCTCCATAGTGCGACTGTACCTTGAATATTGTGTGCAGTTCTGGTCGTCACATCTAAAAAGAGATATAGAGTAATTGGAAAAGGTACAGAGAAAGGTGACCAAAATGATAAAGGGGATGGAAGGATACCCCTAGGAGGAAAGGCTTAAAAGGTTATGTCTCTTCAGCTTGGAGAAGAGATGGTTGAGGGGAGATATAATAGAGGTCTATAAAATAATGAGTGGAGTGGAACAGGTAAACGTGACTTGGTTGTTACTCCTTCAAAGTGGAGTGGAGGAGTAGCCTAGTGGTTGGGGCAAGGTACTTCAGGCCAGAAGGTCGGGGGCTCAAATCCCACTAGAGGACAGCAACCTTGGGCTGGAAGGACTGGGGTTTCTAGTTCCACAGGTGCTCTTTGTGGTTTTGGGCAAGCCACTTAACCCTCCATAGCCCATGCTCCCTGTAAAATAGTTATCTCCAAGTTATAATGCCCTGTTCAATGTAATGTCAGTTTGTTCAATGTAAACCACACTGATGCAGAATAGTGTGGTATATAAGAGAATGTAAATAAAATAAAAAGGTATCAAGATAGGGGGCATGCAACAAAGCTCCATTTAAGACTAATTGGAGAAAATATTTCTTCACTCAATATGTAATTAAGCTCTGGAATTTGTTACTAGAAAATGTAGTAAAGCTGTTTGTATGGCTTGGTTTAAAAAAGATTTGAACAAGTTCCTGGAGGAAAAGTCCATAAACCATTAGTAAACTGGACTGGGGAAATTCACTGCTTATCCCTGGGAAATCCACTGCTTATCCCTGGGATAAGCAGCATGGAATCTGTCCACCTTTTGGGATCCTATCAGGTACTTGCCACCTGGATTGACCACTGTTGGCAACAGGATACAGGGCTTGATGAACCATTGGTCTGACCCAGTATGGCATAGCTTATGTTCTTAGCATGAAAAATAAAGTTCGAGATTTAGAAGCTGTAATCGATATAATGGGAGTTATGGAGAAATGTACACAGAAAACAATGACTGGAACCATTGGTGTAAATACTGCCCAAACAGCCCCAGCAATAGTGGGGGAGGGACCAGGCCAGAAGAGGGCACAATGATCTCAAAATAGCAATGACAATGACCACGGCAATGGCACACTTCTTCACACTTACTTTAAAAGAAGTTTGCTGTGCCACACCGTACTTCTCTTTCTGTAAAGTGTTATTCCCTCCTTTTTGTGGCCACTGCTCTTATGAGGGGCCTTAAGCAAATTTTGTTTGGGGGCCCCTCATTGGAACTTATGCCACTAACTGGGATGTAGTTATTAACTAGGTTATAATTTATTCAGGAAAGGCAGGGTAGGAAGAAAGAGAGAAGAAATGACACTTTATGTAAAAAAAAAAAAAATAAAATCCCAGAACTGCAAGGCTTATAAGGGAATGAGGCAGCACAGTTGGTTAGTCTGGAAAGAGAGAATGGAAAATCTTTTTACATTGGTATGATATGCAGACCTTCCTCGCAGGGAGAAGAAATAGAGATTTAATTGAAGATATTCACAGTAGTGCTATGAAAGGGGAAGTACTTTTGGTAGATTTTCAATTTGCCAGATGTTGATTGAGATATCCCATCTATGGTGTCATCTAGAAGTAGAGAGATCCTGGAATCTCCAGAAACAAGCAGGAATGTAGTCTTTACATATGGGTATCGTCAGTACCGACGGAGCCCGTGCAGGAACTCTCCCCAGCGTCCAATAGGAAAGCCTTTGGGAGCATCCCACAGTGCCTGCGTGCTGCCTTCCTGCCTTTCCATCTGTCCCTCTCCAGTTCTTCGTTTTCCGCGGAGCCGACAGGTCGCATACCCTGTCACCACAGAAAATTTCATCTTTAATCTTTGTTTTTGTGGTCGCGTCTGCCTTCCCTCGACACTATACCGGTACCGTCAGTTCTTTCTTTCTTCTTCTAAAAAAACCTATAGTTTCTGAAGTGGTTCACTTCAGGAACTTTTTTTCCTTGGTGCTAGGCACCATTTTGGGCACTAGGCCCAAATTTTCCTTAAAAATGGAAAAACCTACTTCAGGTTTTAAGAAATGTTCTAAATGTGGCAGTACCATTTCCGTCACTGACACCCATGATTGGTGTCTCAAATGTTTAGGTCCTGACCACTCTATTTCAGAGTGCCTCTCCTGTGGAATGATGTCAAAAAGGGACCGGCAGAACTGAGCTGCTAAACTTAGCACCCTTTTTCCCTCAGACGCGGCGTCTGTTGCATCGACATCCTCCAGGGCTTCATCTTCCTCCCATGGATCTCAGGTAACTAAACATAAATCTGGCCAGTCCTCAAAGGGTAGATCTCCTTCTAAGTATCGAGATGCCCCTGGCGTTGCCCTTGAAGAATTTTCACCGGCAAAACTGCTCCGGTGGGAGGCTTCGGCTTCCAAAGCATTAATGGGGCTCCAGGATGTTCTCTAGGCCTCAACTTTGGCAGAACTACTGGTGCCATGCTATGGGATTCTGGCCATTTCTACTGGTATTGACACCCAAGCATCAGCAGCGTCGATAGACCAGAGATTCCTTGCTATCGAACGCAGTCTAGCGGCTCTTCTCACGGCTTTGGTACCGTTGAAACCGCTTCAGACACCTCAACCGATACCAGTACCGACACCGGTACCGGTACTGACTGCATCGACATCGGCGGGTATGCCACCCGTACTGAGTCATCCGTCTCTCTCCGGCATTGACAGATCAGTACCTGAACAACCCGATACTGACTTCGATCGATATCGGTACCGTGCTTTGCACGATCACCAGGATCGGAGATATTTTGAATCCTTGGATGAGTCTGAAGACTCTGAAGACTCTGCCAATACCAGGGTACTTCTCCCCGATGATTCCTCTTCTCCTCAGCGCAGAATGTCTCCGCCAGAGGATATGTCCTTTCAGGACTTTATCCGTGATGTGGCCCGAGGTCTTTCCATCACAGTAGCTCCTGAAAAAAGAGCCTAGGGCAAAGGAGTTGAAAATCTTCCAATACCCTAAGGCTCCCAAAGAGGAAGCTACTCTGCCTATTCATGAGATCTTGCATGATCTTATGCTAAGGATGTGGATAACACCTTTAACCACATCTCCTCATTCTCGAAGACTCGATACCACATATCGAGTTCCACCTTGTGCTGGCTTTCAAAAAACTCAATTACCACACAATTCAATGTTGGTGGAATCAGCCATGAGAAGGATGAAAAGTGCAAAGAGACATGCATCCAATCCTCCAGGTCGTGAATGTAGGACTCTCGATGCCTTTGGGCGTCGATGCTTCCAAGCTTCCATGCTCTCAGCTAGGATCAGTTCCTATATCTTGTATATGGGAATGTTCCTTAAAGAAGTCACAGGAGAGTTGGAGCTTATGAGCCCCCTCCTTCCTGATGACAAAAGGCAAGACTATCTTACTCTTGTCAAACATGCTCAGGATGTTTCCAAGTTTGTAAATCGTGCAGCCTTTGACTGTTTTGAGTGCATAAGCAGAACCTCTGCTATTGCCATTGGTGCACGTCGGATCGCCTGGCTTCAGGCATCTGACTTGGAAATTTGGGTACAGGATAAATTAGGAAACATTTCTTGCACGGGAGAAAATCTCTTTGGCAAGAATTGGCAGGAAAAGGCTAATGAGATAGATACTAACAATATCACTTTGGATAGATTGTCCAAATCTACAGCTGATCCTGCAAGGAAAAGATACACTAAGAAACCATTTTTCAATAAGAAAAAGAAATTTTATCCTTCCTATACCCAACAGGGACACCGTCCAGGTCAGACTGCCCAAAAGGGACAACAGCAACAACCTAGACAACAAAAGAAGCCAAAGGCTACAAAACCTCAGCTAGCTCAGCAGACTCAGCCTCCTCAGGGGCTCTGACTCCTTTCTAGAGAACTTTGCCTTCCTGCCCCTGAAGGGTCCAGAACCCTTAACCATCCCAGGCAGGTTATGTCATTTTGCCCACAGATGGTACCAAATAACAGCAGAAAATTGGACTCTGTCCATTGTATGAGAGGGGTACAAGCTTCATTTTCACAGCCTGCCCCCTCCTACAATTATAAGACAGTTCAATTCTCAGACCTCTCTCAACAATCTCTTAGGTCAAGAACTCACAATGCTCCTTGCTCAAGGAGCAATAGAGGAAGTACCCATTCCCCATCAGGGTACAGGGTTCTACTCCCCCTATTTCCTTATTCCAAAGAAAACAGGAGGACACAGACCCATTTTAGACCTCAGAGAATTGAACAAATATCTGTTCCGAGAGAAGTTCAAAATGGTCTCTCTAGGAACTCTGCTGCCATACCTTCAAAGTCAGGATTGGCTTTGTTCTCTAGATCTCAAGGATGCGTATACTCATATGCTCATCCATCCAAATCACAGGAGATTCCTCCGATTCCTGTTTTAAGGAAAGCACTACCAATACAGGGTTCTTCCCTTTGGCCTGGCTTCTGCACCAAGAGTATTCACAAAATGCATGGCTGTGGTAGCAGCATTTCTCCGCACTCTGGGAATATTTGTCTTCCCTTACTTAGATGACTGGCTCATTCGAGCTCCTACAGTGCCAGAAGCCAGCTCTGCTCTGTCTCGCACAATGCGAATCCTTCAATATTTGGGACTGGTCATAAACCTCCCAAAATCCAATCTTGCTCCCACTCAGTCCCTAGAGTTCATAGGAGCTCATCTGGATACCAGACAGTCAAGGGCTTTCCTTCCGCAGCCCCGCTGTCTTCACATAATACAACTAGCTTCCCAAGCAATGCTCAAATCTTGTCTCACTGCTCGGGAAATGCTACAATTGCTAGGCCACATGGCATCCACCGTGCATGTGGTTCCTTATGCACGCCTCCATATGCGAGTAGCCCAGTGGACTTTATCCACTCAGTGGACACAGGCATCAGGTTGCCTGTTGGACAAAATAACAAACTCAGACCATCTTATTTTGTCCCTACAATGGTGGCAATCACCCAGAAACCTTCTGGTGGGGTCTCTTTTCCAGCAACCCCTATCCCAAGCCACCCTAACAATAGATGCTTCACAGGTGGGGTGGGGGGCCCACCTGCATGATCTCTCTACCCAGGGTACCTGGACTCCACAGGAGGCCTGTCTTCACATCAACCTCCTGGAGCTCAGAGCAATCTTCCTTGCTCTTCGAGTATTTTACACCTAGCTCAGCTACAAGACAGTCCTAGTTCAAACGGACAATCAGGTAGTCATGTTCTATGTGAACAAGCAGGGTGGAACAGGCTCTCTGTCGCTATGCAACGAAGCTTTGCGACTATGGGCCCTCACCAGAGAGCATCAGATTCATCTTCTTGCGGTGTATCTTCCAGGCATTCAAAACTCTTGGGCAGACAAACTCAGTCGAATTCTGCTTCCACACGAATGGTCTTTCCATGCAGACCAGGTTGCCCAAATATTTTAGATTTGGGGAAATCCGGACATAGACCTCTTTGCATGTCCGCTTAATGCCAAACTTCCCTGGTTCTGTTCCAGAATTCCAGCTCAATGTTGTCAGGCAAAGGACGCCTTCCTCCTTCACTGGGGTCAGGACTTCCCACCCATTTCCCTCATGCCCAAAATCCTATTCAAGCTTCAGAGAGACAGAGGTCATATGATTCTCATAACTCCATGTTGGCCATGGCAAACGTGGTACCCTCTGCTCCTACATCTCTCTCAAGCTCCGCCTCTGGAGTTGGGATCCGCTCCAGATCTTCTCTCCCAAGAGGAAGGGATGCTGTGGCATCCCAATCCCCAGTCTCTGCATCTCAGGGCCTGGTTGCTGAAAGCCTAGAACTTCAGGATCTTAACCTTTCCCAACAGGTAAAGGATATCCTTCATGCTTCTAGGAAACCCTTCACAAAACGCTCGTATGCCTTTAAGTGGAAAAGGTTTACCATATGGTGCTCGCAGAAGGGTCTTAACCCTCTTGCGATACCTCTGGAATCGATACTGGAGTATCTCCTTCATTTTCAAATGCGGGTCTCAAGACAAATTCAGTAAGAGTCCATCTTAGTGCTATTGCATCTTCTTTCAAGACTCTAAGTGGACAACCTATTTCCTCTCATCCTCTCATAGCAAGATTTATGAGAGGCCTTCTTTTAACAAAGCCTCCCATTAAGCCACCACCGGTGGCATGGGGCTTAAATCTGGTGCTCGGGGAGCTCATGAAACCACCCTTTGAACCATTAGCCACTACATCTTTGAAATTCCTTTCCTAGAAAGTCATCTTCCTCATTGCAATCACATCAGCATGTTGCATCAGTGAATTGCAAGTGATAAGACAGTTCTTAGGACTCATCCACACTTTATGCCAAAGGTGGTTTCGCCTTTCCATTTAAACCAAGCAGTTTACCTTCTTGTATTGTTTCCAAGGCCTCATGCCTCCAGTGCAGAAAGGAACCTTCATACCTTGGACTGTAAAAGAGCTTTGGCCTTTTACTAGCAAAGGACACAGCAACATAAGAAATCTTCTCAACTCTTTGTTGCTTTTGATCCTAGTCATTTGGGACTTCCAGTTTCCAAAAGAACACCGTCCAACTGGATCGCACAGTGCATATCCTTTGCCTATAAGAGTAAGAACCTTCCTCTTGAAGGCCATGTCACCGCTCACAATGTGAGAGCCATGGCAGCCTCAATGGCTCATCTTCACTCTGTATCTATCGACGACATCTGTCGAGCAGCTACTTGGGCTTCGGTACATACCTTCACAGCCCACTACTGCTTAGACAAGGGCTCCCGCTGGGATGCCTTATTTGGCCAAGCTGTTCTTCAACACCTTTTTCAGACTTAATCAACTCCTACCCACCATCCCTGGTAGGATGCCAGAGATCCATGGGGGGAAGTGGGGCCCTTTTGCAACGGCTGAGAACTTCCTGGGGCCATCTCCCTGGCATCTGCAGCTAGGGAGTCCTCATATGTGAAGACTACATTCCTGCTTATTCCTGAAGATAGCGTAGTTACTCACCCGTAACAGGTGATCTCCAGGAACAGCAGGAATTTAGTCTTCACAACCTGCCCACCTCCCCTAGGAGTTGTATCTCTCTCTCTCTCTCTCTCTTTCTCTCTCTCCCTCTCTCTTTTGTCTCAGCTATAAACTCAACTGGAGAGGGACAATTGGAAAGGTGGGAAGGTTGCACGCAGGCACTGTGGGCTGCCCCCAAAGGCTTTCCTATTGGATGCTGGGAAGCGTTCCCACGCGGGATCTGTCGGTACCGACGATACCCATATGTGAAGACTAAATTCCTGCTGTTCCCGGGGATCACCTGTTACAGGTGAGTAACTACGCTTTCTCTACAGGAAGAACTTTTCTGGCAACTGGTAATGGAATCAACATCGGAGGGTGCAATGCCGGACTTGGTTCGTACAAATAGAGAGAGTGTTTCTGATGTTATAGCACGTGATCATCTGGCATGTAGTGATCACCAGATCACTTTGCAAAGATGGGGCAATACCTTAAGGAGTCATTAGTTGAATGGGAACATATGGACCAAATAAAAGATTAGTGGAAAAAAACTGAAAAAGATATTTTAAGAGCAACAAACCCTTTTGTTTGGAAAGTAAACTTGAGCAAGAGAAAAAGGAGGCCGCTATGGTTTTCAAAAGAAGTAGCTGAAAAATTGCAAAAAAAGAGGTTAGCCTTCATAAACTATAAGAGATCACTGAAAGAGGAAGACAAACGATAATATCTGGAGAAGCTAGGGGAAGTTGATAAAGGTGTCAGGAAAGAACAGATGCTAATGGGAGAAAAAATAGCCAATACAGCCAAAACATGGGGAAAAGACATTTTTTTTTTAGTTTAGTTGATTTGAGTTTCTAGGTATGTTAGTGACAAGGAAGTCCTAAGGAGCTCGCCCAAGGAACAGCTCTTTGGGTGTGTATTCTGGCAACGCAGGCACTGAGGTTTTCTGGAATTTAAAAGGTTAGTGTCTGATGTCACCTTATTGAGAGCAGGGGGCATGGTCAATGCAAAACCGGGAGGGATATGGAACTGCAGCACTGAACACAGGAGCAAGTAAACCCAAGAATCTCATTGAGAGCAGGGGGCATGGCCAATGCAAAACCAGGAGGGATTTGGATCTGTAGCACTGAACACAGAAACAAGTAAGCTCAGGAATCTTATTGAAAGCAAGAGATGTGGACAATGCAATAAAAGGAGGGATCTGGACCTGCATAAGAATATGTAACAGTAAACACCAGAGGATGGTGCAATTTCTGGAAACTGAGGGATTACAGGATCCAAGAGAGCAAGACAGATCTTTTCAGACAAATATAAACTAGGTGACCAGAGAATTGGATTGATGGACATTGCTAGGTGTTTTTAAATTTTATTTAAAATTCTTTGCATCCTCCTGATCCATCATCCTCAGCAGGTAACGGGCATACAAAATTAACAGTACACAAACAAAAACACACTTAAAAAAGAAAGATAATACATTAAAGTAAAATAACTGAATTAATCAGCATTAAAAACCTTCTTAAAAAACCTGTCCTTGATCAGCTTTCTAAAATCAAACATATCTGATAGCTGGTGAAAAGAATTGGGCATTGTATTCCAAAGCTTCAGAGCAGCACAGGAAAGGGCACGGCTCTGCATACATGCCAATCTAGCTACCTGCAAAGAGAGACATCCTAGTAAATTCTGAGTCTGGGACTGCAACACACGAGTAGGCTGGTACGGTAGAATGATAATGGAAAATTCAAGGCAAGTAGATAGCCCAAATGTAAATGTTTAAATATCACCCATAATGCACGAAATTGAATGTGAAACACAATGTAGCTGCTTCAATACTGTAATGAGATGATCTGAGTGCCTAAGGTCAAATACCAGACATGCAGCTACATTTTGTACCAATTGCAACGTGCACAAATGAGAAGCAGGAAGTTCCAAATACAATACACTGCAGTAGTCCATCAAGGATTGTAGCAGAGTCCAGAAAACATCCATATTAAGATAAGGTCTTAATCTACGTAGCTGGCAGAGCTTCATATAGCAGTTCTCATAATAGCTGTCAATTGAAGGAGAAAAGTTAACTTTGCATCAGTGATTACCCTATATAGCTTACCTTATCCTTGATTTAAAGTATGTGATCCCCAATCGTTGCTTGAGACAGCAACTTGTAAATCCCATTATCATGTAAAACTAGTCACTCAGTTTTTCCCACATTCAGTTTTAAACATCGATTTGCCCTATTTCATTTTAGCCACTGCTAGATCTACCCTGCCGTCCAATGAAGTAAAAAGCATGATGTCATCTACATATAGCCCATAATCAAGGCCAAGGACACTAAAGACATTACAAATAGGCCTTAAATAGAGACTGAAAAAACAGATCCCTGAGGGACTCGTTCAACCACTGGGAATTCATCAGATACACGATTAGCCAAACAAAGTTGGTGAATTCTTCCAGTATTTATTTATTTATTTGACAGGGGGGGGGGTTTGTTTGTTTGTTTTTAAATACCTCCTTGTCTTGCATTCAAAGTGGCATACATGAACCAGGAAATATACAAAGAACAGGGTAATTTAACTTGGAGGATTATATATGGGTTATATCTAAAAGGTGAAATCAAAAGAGTAGGTCAGTACAGACGAGAATAAAACTAGCTTAGTATTACCGCAGGTAAAACCATCTGCTCAAGCCACATCAGCAAAAGTTTATAATTTACTGAATCAAATTGGTGGAGATGTCAAGGAATGCAACCAAAATAGGGCCCAGACCCTTCTGGAACAGCAATTTGCCAACAATAAAGTTGGGATGTTCACAGTTTTCAATGTATTTTACAGAAGATTCACTGAACATGAAGCCTTCTTCTGAGGCACGCAAAGGTGACAGACAAATGCTTGCTTTCTCCAGAGCTTTAGAAGAGTGATTGAAGGGGTATTTTAAATGATCTTTAAAATGTGAACATTTGTCTTTAAGAGCTTTACTTCTTAGTCAGCAGCTCTTACCTCTGGATTAGGGCTCTTATATGTGTAAGTGTTGTTGCTTACATGTGTAAGTAGCAAAAATCAATACTTATAAGTATAAATGCCAGCACTTGCACATAGAAGGTGCTGAGTAATGCCACTCTTTTGGGGTTTTTTGGAAAATGCTTGCACCTGCTGCACATTTAGAGAAGCCCACATATTTTCTATGGCCTTATCATACATATTTTACAGAAGGCTTCATGTTCAGTGAATCTTCTGTAAAATACATTGAAAACTGTGAACATCCCAACTTAATACATTCCATTTCTGACCTATGGAAATTGGCTTCGCTATATTGATGATATTTTTTGTGCTTGGGCTGGTACTGAAGAACAGTTACAGCATTTCTCACAATAGCTGAATCTACAAGATCCAAACTTGAGTTTTGCTATGACTTTTTCTAGGTCACAGATTTATTTTATGGATGTTTTGGTGAAGCATCAAATGGTAACATTATTGCTTCTGTGTACTGCAAGCCAATTGATCGGAACACATTGATACGCTTTGAAAGTCATCACCCTTCTAAACTCAAGAGGACCCCACCGATAGGTCAATTTCTCTGAATTAGACGTATCTGTTCGGACATTATGGACTTTAAATTCCAGGCCAAATGTTTATTTCAGTGCTTCCTCGATAGGGGTTATCCTCGACGTGTAGTCAAGGTAGCATACCTCTGGGCATAATATACCAATAGGTCACTGTTACTTTCTAAACAACAATGTTCCCCTATGGAAAAGCAAGTTTGTGTCATCTGTTATTCGGAGGGTGCATCTAAGCTGGCACAAAGCATAAATTTATACATATTAGCATGTCCTAGTGCCCAAGAATTTCGAGATAGACTTTGTATAGCTTATACCAGAGGGAAAAGTATGTGATTATGTAGGTCATGCCATCGCTGCCTATCAGTGATGGTCGTACTCCTTACAGTTATTGTGCACTGTCTGATAATTCTTACATGCTTGAAAGCCGGACAGAACCTAGTAAAGGTCAGCAATTTCATCTTAGGTATGTTACAAACTGCTGTACCTCCTGGGCTATATATATATGCAATAGTGTTTCCTTGTGATAAGATATATGTGGGCAGGACATGCCGTATGGTGAAGACATGCTTGACTGAACACAAGTCTCAATTGACCATACATATGTTGACAGCACCTATGGTTCCACATTGCCTTGATCAAACACACTCAAGGCGAGAATTGAAGTGGTTTGTTATTGACTGCATTCCTCTTCATATGCAAGACAATAGAGAACAGACTTTGATGTGCTTAGAACAGCACTGGATCTTCAAAGTGGATTGCCTACAACCAGTTGGGTTTAATGAAGGGATGGTGTGGTTTTCTGCTGTGTGATGCTCTGAAATGATGTGATGTCAGTACGTTCATATACTGCAGGCTCCTTTTAAATGGTTTACAAATGCCGAGGAGATCATTCTACCTGGTGTTTACTCTCCAGACCACTCATGCGACTCTCCTGAAGCAGCCAGATTAATTTTATACAGCAAAACTTGAGTCAAGCTACATTTGGTCTCACAGTGGCTTATATTGTCTTTGAGTTCTCTGGGAGCTCACGTTTCTGCTAAGTATCATTTTAAGTTTTTATATGCATTAAAAATGTAAATAAACATGTTACCGTGGATTGGGACCAATGAATGGCATTTGCTGGGGAGGAATCCTTGTACTTTCACTCTCTGTTAAGTGCCAAGGCTCCCTTACTGAGGTCCCTTCCTTTCCAAGAGAATACTTCAAGTCACCGTGATTTTGTTTGAGAGTAACATTTATGGTTTTAGTTTAGATTCATATAGTGTCTTTTGTTTGTATAGCTGTGCAAATAGGGCTTTAAATAACATAAAATGCAATACTTCATACCCAATAACATTAGCATAAAAATAATATATATAGAAAACGAAATATTAAACCCAGAGACTGCTAGGTTGTCACGAGTCTACATTGACTTAATGGCACATATCGCCGATGAAGCGATGAGGCCGAATGGGATACACCCCAGAGTATTGGAGGAACTTAGGGAAATTCTAGCGGCTCCATTGTCTAAACCTTTCAATGCTTCTTTACTACTACTACTACTCTTGATCATTTATATAGCACTACAAGGCATATGCAGTATTGTACCGACACATGTAAAAGACAGTCCCTGCTCATCAGAGCTTAACAACACAACAGCTGAGCAAAAGGATATATCTACGGGAATGGTAAGGAAACATATAGCAGACGAAGAGGCCAATTCCGAAAATGTGCACATCCAGGCAGTGGGCACATCCAAATGGAAATGTGCAGGAATAGAACGTGAGCCTGCACATGAGGGGTAGATGAAGCTGTGTGTACAGAATCACCCACAGAGACGTGCAAGGCGTGGCCCGCACACAGCGCTACTTTGGACAAAGATGGGTATATGCTGACAATGGCTTTATATGACCCCGCACTCACCATATTCTGAAAAGATGTACATCTGCAACCCTGCCTGTCTCTATGATATACCCTCGAATGGCCAAACTACCCTTTGAAACATGCAGCTGTGAAGCTGCTGTGGGCACGGACAGTGCTGTTTTGAAGCTGAATGACAATGAACGTTGATGATTCATATAGGTCGATGCAAGTTAGATAATAGAAACCAGTCTGTGGCATGCCCAGACCACTACAAAGCAATCATAGTGCACATTAATGTAGCAGGAAAACAGGTAGGACATGAACCTACTGGCACAAGATACAGTGCAGCACTACATACATGGCAGTAGACGACCTTCCGAGAAATGCACGTTGTGTACATCCCTTGCAAATTGATTGGACAATGCTAAGTAAGGACATGAATCCAGCAGAACTATCCAATCATTTCCCCTTCACTACTAAAGGGCCATTGGAATGACGGCTGTCAGCATTGCACGCACCACATAGACATGCTCAGAGACACCATCATAGTGCCCTACAACTGTGCACATTTGCAGAGACCAATGCTGTGCACCTGGGAATGGTGTACTGTGTTTTACACTGTTGCATGCTCTCCCTCTGTGGTCCCCTGAACATAGGGAAGTGTCTAGACAAGGAAATGATTGCAGAACCATCCTGCTCACTGCTGCCTGTATGCACTGGCAAATGGTAATGCTGCAGTCATCCCTGTGGTCTAAGCATGCCTATTCCCCCCCCCCCCCCCGGATATGTGGTTGAGCAATCCAGACCCCCTGTGCAGCCCTCCAACCATGTACACGCATGCATGCCCTGCACCAAATGTTGTAGCTGATGGAAAGGAAACCATAGCATTCAGTATCTCCAGCTCAGCATCTTGCCTGAGCACTCCATTACAATTTGGCTACTTACATGCACAATAATAAGTACAATAGTGGACCCCAAACAGATACAGAGATTCAGTAGGCCCAAGCAGTCCTTTCAGAATATCAGCCTCAAGGATAAAACCTTGTATGCATATTGCACATCTTAGGGCCACATATGTACACAACCACAACAGTGACCTGTGCACAAACTATGTGCCATATGTGTAAGATATCACCAATATAGTGTTTGATAGGATTTACATATGACCTTATCTGCATTGGGACTGTACAAATTGCTTACAACATATTGTAAAACTCCACTGTGTGGGGCACAACACTCCAGCTGGCTGGGTGCTGCACATAACATAATGGAGTGGAGGAGTGGCCTAGTGGTTGGGGCAAGGTACTTCAGGCCGGAAGGTCAGGGGTTCAAATCCCACTAGAGGACAGCAACCTTGGGCCGGAAGGACTGGGGTTTCTAGTCCCACAGGTGCTCTTTGTGGTTTTGGGCAAGCCACTTAACCCTCCATAGCCCATGTTCCCTGTAAAATAGTTATCTCCAAGTTATAATGCCCTGTTCAATGTAATTTCAGTTTGTTCAATGTAAACCGCACTGATGCAGAATAGCGTGGTATATAAAAGAATATAAATAATAAATAAATAACAGCAATGGCTGTGCTTACCTTTTCACATGGAGTCCTAGGACTCCGTCACCAACATCATTTCCAGGATGTGGGCATTGTTAGGGAACCCTAGCTGTGCCCCTTTAGCTCACACAGCCAATGCCAGCATGGACGGATTGAGCAGCAGTGCTCTGCTGCATACAGTTGTTGGGGGGGTTATTTCTGCTGCTTTGATCTGCATCCTTCCTCTCCTCTGCTTTCTGCTCTGAACCACTGCATGCTGTGGTTTTCCAGACTGCAGTCACACCAGTCCACAGTATAGGTTAGACATCCATTCACCACTATTGTCTGCACTGAGGTGCAGCGCGGAAACATTTCTAAGTCCTACCTTTATTCCACGTTTCTGCAGGTATATCCTGGATGTCTGCAGGGCAGACTGTGGACATACACGGGTGTGACCTGAATTAGCTTTATGCATCTGTGTGGATGACCATGGCCCCATTCTGTCCCTTCCCGCCCACATTCTGTGATCCCCGTTTAAGTGCTGTGTATGTGCAGGGTCGCGAAGGTTCAAAATACAGTTCTAGATGTTTTGCAGGATAAACGTCTATCCAGTATATACAAGCAGTTTGTTCCTGGTTCAGAATGAGCCCCTAAGTGAAAAGAGATCCAAAAGCGGCCTCAAAGGGGTGAGTTTTCAGGCTGGATTTGAAAAGAGCCAGAGATGAAGCTGATGCACAGACTCAGGTAGTTTGTTCCAGGCATAACGAGCAGCAAGGTGGAAGGATCAAAGTCTGGAGTTGGCAGTAGAAGAGAAGGGCACAGATAGAAGGGATGTGCCAGAACAGCAGAGTTCCCAAGGAGGGGTATAGGGAGAGAAACCTTTCTTTAGAGTCAAGAACGATCCCAGAGGACTGGAGAAAGGCACATGTGGTCCTTTATACAAAAAGGGAAGTAAGGATGAGGTTGAGAACTACAAACCTGTTAGTCTGACCTCTGTGGTGAGTAAATTAATGGAAATTCTGCTAAAACAGAGGATAGTGTGGTTTCTGGAGTCTAATGGATTGCAGGATCACAGACAGCATGGTTTAACTAGGGGTAGGTCTTGTCAGACAAATCTAACTAATTTCTTTGACTGGATAGCCAGAGAGATAGACTGAGGGAGAGCCCTAATGTGGTGTACTTAGATTTCAGTAAAGCCTTTGAAACTTATAAATAAATTGAGCATCCTAGGACTAGACCCAAAAGTGACTGACTGGGTTAGAAATTGGTTGAGTGGGAGGCTACAAAGAATGCAGGTAAATGAAGCTTACTCTGAGGAGAAAGATGTTACCAGTGGTGTGCCACAGGGATCTGTCCTTGGTCCGATTCTTTTTAACATTTTGTTAGTGATACTGCAGAAGGGCTGTTGGGTAAGATTTGCCTCTTTGCAAATTATACCAAAATCTGAAATAGAATAGACACCCAAGAAAGAGTAGATAACATGATGAAGGATCTCACTGAGCTTGAAGAATGATCAAGAATTTGGCAGTTGAGATTTAATGCTAAAAAATGCAGGGTTATGAATTTAAGCTGCAAAAATCCAGGAGAGTTGTACAGTATAGCTAGAGAAGAATTTCTGTCCACTAAAGAAGAGCGGGACCTGTGTGTGATTGTTTCTGATGGTCTTAAGGTGGCTAAACAGGAAGAAAAGGTGACAGCAAAAGCCAAAAGGATGCTTGGGTGCATAGAGAGAGGAATGGCCAGCAGGAAGAAGGAGGTGACAGTGCCTCTGTATAAGTTTACGGTGAGACCTCATTTGGAGTATTGTGTTGTCAGACGGCTGCCTAGGGTGAGAACTTACACAATCTTGACGATGCATATATTCATATGATTCTTATAAGGTATTGTGGGTATTGTAGTTTATTCACTCCCAAACACAGCTGATGACAATAATTGAGTTGTGAAACCAAGTGGTAAGGTCAATAAAATACTTCTTTTATTGATGGGGTTTAATTCACCCAGCACAAGTATGCTTGTTAGCAATATAAATGAGGTTACTTGCAGTGTTTAAATGGATAACAGAAAGTCATAAAGCAAATCAGAAAACAGCCTTCAGCTTGTCAGGCAATTAGCTAATGTTTTCTTAGCCAATAATTACCAAATACAAAGGCACAAAGAAATAAATAAACTTTGCTTGTTAGGTTAACTTCTGCTTATTTTTCACTCAGATCCAGCAGTGATTTTCCCTTGCTCACACACACAATCAAGTGCAGCTTTAATTACTATCAATTGACCAGCTGTAAGCCTTTAGCTGGCTGGCTGCTACTGTGTGAACCCAAATCCTGCTTTAAGAGCTGTTTGCAGTGGAAATAAAGAACAAAGTTAGGTTTCTTTGTGATGGCTGATGTGTTTGCTCACAGAAAGCTAGCAATAGCATTTAGATAGAGAACAGTCCATGTAAACTGTACTTTCATCTGCTGTATCTCCCCCTTCATCAATCAGCATAGGGTCAGTATCATACATTGGCACAGATGAGTCTTTCATTAAGGCACTATCATGAGAATGCTTATTCCCTTGCTGCCATTCTCTATTATAGATAGGGTCTGGATCAGTGTTCATACCTGAGCCTCTCCTGATATCATTATTCCTCTCTGTATAGCCTGGCCAGTATGTAATCCAATTCTGATGTCCAGCCTTCCAATCTTGATCCCTGGACACTGGATCTCCTCTCACATACCTTCTGGCCTTGGTCTGAAAGTCCCTTCCACGTGCAGTCTTCTCTCTTCCAGGTAGCCACTGGTGATTCCTATCTCTGCCATTCCATTCCTCTGGCTGAATCCAGTCCAATGGACTCTGCTGGCACTTGGAATACCTCCCAGTATGGGTACTGCCTTGGAATCTCCCAGACCTTCCAATGGCCCTTCTTCTCTTCCTTCCAGAGAGTTTCCTTCTCTCTCTATCCGCTTGGCTTGGCTTCTGCTTCTCCAGGTGATACTGGGGCTTGTAGCCGTTGCTGAAGCTCTCCCTCAAGCTCTTTCTGTAGCTTTTGCTGAAGCTGTTCTTGAAACTGTTATCTGAAGAATAAGCTCTATTCTTATTCTTTCCTAATGTGTGCTCCTCCCTAACATAGCGCAGCTGTGTTGAATCAGGCCCTGCCCTTTGAGATGAGTGCTTAGGGATTACCTCATAGCTCTCTTGATTGCACACACATTTTCTCACTTCAGCCTTCCTCATGGCTGCTGGAAACCTGGTGCATTCTGGGACTGGTAGTCTTTTATGTGAAAACTCTGTTTTCTTGCTTCTACCAGAACTGACAGGTTGCTTGTTCAGAGTCACATCATCTTTTCTATAGCTCCTACCTGAGCTATGATAAGCTTCCTTATCACAGTGTACAATTCTGGAGACCATGCTTTCAAAAGCATTTAGTCTGTGCAGAGGGTCAGGGGCGGCTCTATACTTTCTAATTGAGGCCGAGTGAGGCGGTAGCTTCAGGCGTCACCTTTTTGGGGGTGGCAAAAATTGCCCCCAAAAAGATCGCCTCACTCGGCCTTCAAAAAAAAAAACGGTTGCAGCAGCAGCAGCAGCATGAAGTGCCCCATGGCCACCGCTTCCCTGGAAGAGCCCTGACAGCTACCACTCGTTTCCCCCCAACCCCCCCGCCTGCGCCACTCAGCTTTGCAGAACCGCGCAAAGGGAGTTTCTCTTTCCCGCAGATAACACCACCTTTGTAGCACATAACACCACCTCTGCAGCAGATAGCACTACCTTTGTAGCACATAATACCACCTTTGCAGCAGATAACACCACCTTTGCAGTAGATAAGGTCACCTCTGCAGCAGCAATCAAGGCAATTTATGAAGCCATCATGCAGCAATTGTTCATGCCATGGTTGCCTCTTCTCGCCATACCTTTTCCCTACCCCAATCCCACCTCGCCCCACCTCCCTCACCTCTACTGCACAAAATACAGCTATCACAGCAAATAGCCTGCAGGAGCTGCATTTTGGCAACATTAGCTGTTACGGTTGCACCATCTTTCCCTTTAGTACACACCTTCCTTAGAATCATCAGTGCATATCTATACCTGCAGGAAGAATTGGCAATATGCAAATAGTCCATGTTCCCTGGTATGTGGCTTTTTGAAATCTCCCTCATTATGTATATTAAGTGCTGTGTATGTGCAGGGTTGCGAAGGTTCAAAATATGGTTCTAGATGTTTTGCAGGATAAACGTCTATCCAGTATATACAAGCAGCTTGTTCCTGGTTCAGAATGAGCCCCTAAGTGAAACGGGATCCAAAAGTGGCCTCGAAGGGGTGAGACGCCTCAAACCACTCCTCACACACGAGCATTTCCGCACAGTCTGCCAAGCTCTAATAACCCCCATACTTGATTTCTGCAACCCGATCTATACAGGCATGTCAAAACAATTGCTCAGACCACTACAAATGGCCCAAAACACGGCAGCACGAATAATAGCCGGTGCATCCAAACAAGACCACATCACCCCCATACTAAAAGAACTGCACTGGCTCCCAATCAGCTCACGTATCAGATACAAGACAATCCTAAACATATTCAGGATCAAACACAGGAACTCTGCACTCAGCCTCATACCCCTCATACAACCTGATGCCAGTACAAGACCCAGAAGAAGAGCCACAGCAGATACAATCAACATGCCAAAAGACTACACAAAGGCATGCAAGTCCACCGCACGAAGAGCGCTGTCAATGGCAGCACCTGGAATGTGGAATGCACTCCCGGACGAACTGCGAGCCACGGAAAACACTAAGGACTTCAGGAAACAACTAAAGACTCTGCTATTCTTGGAGCACTACGGCCCGAACACATATTGAGACCTCCAACCATGGACTAACAACTTATCCGCACGCTCTTTGCACATTCACTGTATAAAGCTCATGATGTAAATAGCGCACATGTACCTGTATAAAGCTCATGATGTAAATAGCGCACACTAATCAACACACCCACACACATCACTGTACATTATATGCACACCTTGAACCCAAATACAATTCAATTGATTGTTTTGCTGTGTAACCGCCTTGATTAAAGGAAAAGGTGGGATAGAAATACCATTAAATTAATAAATAAATAAAATAAAATTTAAGAGTATAATGGCCAAATGTGCATTTTTATAGGATTTCTTTGGGAGGGATGATGTTGAGATAATTACAATTAATAATCAAAATTGGGGGAGGGGGAGATAAGGGTCTAAAAGCTAATTGTGAGGGTACATGGCTGAAGTTTCGCCTAGGGTTCAAAATAGCCTTGCACCAGCCCTGGATTTTCCAGATCATCCCTGGAGCCCTTTTTAAAAGTAGCCATTACGTTGGCTACCCTCCAATCCTCTAGTACCATAGATGATTTTAATGATAGGTTAAAAGTCACTAATAGTAACTCTGCAATTGCATATTTAGAAACATAGAAACATAGAAATTTGATGACAGAAAAAGACCACATGGCCTATCTAGTCTGTCCTTCCATATCAACAACTACAACAGTCCCCTGTTTTCCTTTAGAGATCCTCTGTGTTTGTCCCATGCTTTTTTGAATTCAGTTACTGTCCTTATCTCCACCACCTCCACTGGGAGACTATTCCACAGACCCACCACTCTTTCCATAAAGAAATATTTCTGCATATTACTCCTGAATCTATCTCCCTTCACCCTCATCCCATGTCCCCTCGTAGTAGAACTTGCTTTCAATTGAAAGAGGCTCTCCCCCTGAATATTTATGCCATAGAGGTATTTAAACCTCTCAATCATATCACCTCTATCCCGCCTTTCCTCTAATGTGTACATATTAAGATCCTTCAGTCTGTCCTCATATGCTTTATAATGAAGACCACTAACCATTTTAGTAGCCACCCTCTGCACCGACTCCATCCTGTTCACATCCTTTTGACGGTGCGGTCTCCAGAATTGCACACTATACTCCAAATGAGGTCGCACCAAAGACTTACACATAGGCACTATCACCTCCTTTTTTCTGCTAGCCATTCCTCTCTGTATGCACCCAAGCATCCGTCTAGCTTTTGCCGTCGCCTTTTCTACCTGTTTAGCTACTTTAAGATCATCAGACACAACCACGCCTAGGTCCCGCTCCTCTTTAGTGGACAAAAGTACTTCACCCCCTATACTATATTGCTCCCTTGGATTGCTGCAGCCCAAATGCATTACCTTACATTTTTTAACATTAAATCCCAGCTGCCAAATTCTAGACCAATCTTCAAGCTTAGCTAGATCCTTCCTCATGTTACTACACCTTCCTGGGTGTCTACTCTATTGCAGATTTTGGTATCATCCGCAAAGAGGCATACCTTACCCAACAGCCCTTCCTTTATATCACTAACAAAGATGTTAAAAAGAATTGGACCAAGGAAAGATCCCTGGGGCAGGGCCGGCCCGTCCATTGAGCAAGAATGTTTTTTGCACAGGGCCCCGCGTTTCAGGGGGCCCCGCGCAAAGAACATTCTGCTTTTTTAAAAATGACTTTAAAAAAAAACCTGGCTCTGGCTGCTGCCGCTGCCGCTACCACCGCGGCAGCGGCAGAATGGAGTGTCCCGCGGGGCCTCCCCTTCTCGTTCAGCCCCTCTGCAAAGGCTTTGAGATTCGCGAAGGGAGAAAGTCTCCCTCGCGTCTCTGTTAAGCCCGCAGGGGCTAATGGGAAATTTCCCATCTGCCCCTTTAGACGCGAGGGGCTGATGGGAAATTTCCCATTAGCCCCTGCGGGCTTAACAGAGACGCGAGGGAGACGCTCTCCCATCGCGAATCTCAAAGCCTTTACAGAGGGGCTGAACGAGAAGAGGAGGCCCCGCGGGACACTCCATTCTGCCGTTGCCGCGGTGGTAGCGGCAGCGGCAGCAGCCAGAGCCAGTTTGCTTTTTTAATTTTGCCATAAGCCCGGGGGGGGGGGGGTGTTAAGACTGGCAAGGGGGGGGTGTTAAGACTGGCAAGGGGGGTGGGGATGGGGGGTTAAGACTGGCAAGGGGGGGGGGTTAAGACTGGCAAGGGGGATGGGGATGGGGATGGGGGTTAGGACTGGCAAGGGGGGGGTTAAGACTGGCAAGGGGGATGGGGATGGGGATGGGGGGGTTAAGACTGGCAAGGGGGGGTTAAGACTGGCAAGGGGGATGGGGATGGTTAAGACTGGCAAGGGGGGGGTTAAGACTGGCAAGGGGGATGGGGATGGGGGGTTAAGACTGGCAAGGGGGGTTAAGACTGGCAATGGGGATGGGGATGGGGATGGGGGGTTAAGACTGGCAAGGGGAGGTTAAGACTGGCAAGGGGGATGGGGATGGGGATGGGGGGGTTAAGACTGGCAATGGGCTGGGGGGGTTAAGACTGGCAAGGGGGGGTTAAGACTGGCAAGGGGGATGGGGATGGGGGGTTAAGACTGGTAAGGGGGGGTTAAGACTGGCAAGGGGGATGGGGATGGGGTGGTTAAGACTGGCAATGGGCTGGGGGGGGGTTAAGACTGGCAAGGGGGATGGGGATGGGGGGTTAAGACTGGCAATGGGCTGGGGGGGGTTAAGACTGGCAAGGGTGGGGTTAAGACTGGCAAGGGGGATGGGGATGGGGGGGTTAAGACTGGCAAGGGGGGGTTAAGACTGACAAGGGGGATGGGGATGGGGGGTTAAGACTGGCTATGGGCCCGGGGGGGTTAAGACTGGCAAGGGGCTGGGGGCTGTCTGGAAATGGGGCGATGGTGTTAGGACTGGTAATGTGCTATGGGGGGTTAGGACTGATAATGGGCTATGGGGGGCTAGGACAGGAAATGGGCTGATAGGGGAGGGGTTAGGACTTGAGGTGGGCTGATGTGGTTAGGACTGGTAATGGGCTGTGGGCAGGGCCGGATTTACCTTGAGTGAGGCCCTATGCCAACAAAAATTGTGGGCCCCCAGCAGGGGCGGCCCAAGGGGGGTGTGGGCCTCATTTGCATAAGGGGCCTCATTTGCATAAATATTTGCATAATGTTACCATATACTAACTTTTAGTAAACGTGCCTCTTAATGAGTGTATGGATAAAGAAAGACTAAAAGATTTCTACATTACTATAATCCAGTGCCAACTGCCAGACACATTAGGAACTACTACAAACACTGCCCATTTAGAACCCATAGCAAACCCGCCGTATCCTAACAGCACTACCAGGACTCACAAAGCACCATACTCTACCAATCAAAAGGCAACACTGCAAATATTAAACCAATACATTTCAGAGAACAACAATACATGACCTACTGGGGAAAGAGAACAAGTGGCAATGTCAAATAGGAATTATATAAACAGAACACCTCAGCTCAGTTACACATGCAGAACATAGACCATCACCAAACAAGTAATCACATTTTAGAAACAGGAAGACAATAATTAAACTGGGAATCCCAAAAGCCAAACTTGGAATGTACAACACTGTAGAAATAAAACTATACATTAATTTGCTCTTGTACTAAACAAAGCGCAGACGTTAATGATGCACATTTACCAGAGCTGACATATTCCAATTAATAAATTCAAAATAAAGAGATATTTTTCTACCTTTTGTGCATTTTTTTCAGCTGCAATTGCTCCAGCCACTTTCTTCTGGTTTCTTCATGTCTTCTGCTAACTCTCCATCGTCTGCTGTCCATTTGTCCTTTCTTCTCTCTTCTAGTTTTTTTCCATTCTCTCTCTACATCTGCTTTAACATACTAATCTTTCTCCTTTTGCTCTTTCCTCATTCCTATTTCATCCAGTCAAATTTTACCCCTCCATCCTCAATCCCCACTTACTCTCCCAATACCCGGCCAATTGTAGATTTTTTTATCCCTCCCACACAAAATATTTTTCCCTTCTCCATTTTACTCTTCCAGCCCCATCCCATTCTAATCCTCCCCCAACATCAGCTCCCTTCTAGTTCCAGCCTCACCCAGCATCCATTCCCTTCTAGTCCCTGCATCAGCCCATTTCCAGTCCTAGCCACCCATCAGCCCATTTCCAGTCCTAGCAACCCCCCAACCCAATACCAGTCCTAACCCCCCATCACCCCATTTTCAGTTTAAGCCCCCCCTATAACCCATTACCAGTCCTAACCCCCCATCAGCCCACTTCCAGTCCTAACCCCATCAACCCATTTCCAGTCAGCCCCCCATAGCCCATTGCCAGTCCTAACCCCCCCCATCAGCCCACAGCCCATTACCAGTCCTAACCCCATCAGCCCACCTCCAGTCTTAACCCCCCAGCCCATTTCCAGTCCTAGCCCCCCCATAGCCCATTACCAGACAGCCCCCATCAGCCCACAGCCCATTACCAGTCTAAACCCCCCAAAACCCATTACCAGTTCTAAACCCCCCCAACAGCCCATTACCAGTCCTAACCCCATCAGCCCACCTCCAGTCTTAACCCCCCCGGCCCATTTCCAGGCCTAGCCCCCCCCATAGCCCATTACCAGACAGCCCCCATCAGCCCACAGCCCATTACCAGTCTTAACCCCCCAAAAACCCATTACCAGTTCTAACCCCCCCCCCCCAACAGCCCATTACCAGTCCTAACCCCATCAGCCCACCTCCAGTCTTAACCCCCCCAGCCCATTTCCAGTCCTAGCCCCCCCCATAGCCCATTACCAGACAGCCCCCATCAGCCCACAGCCCATTACCAGTCTTAACCCCCCCAAAGCCCATTACCAGTTCTAACCCCCCCCAACAGCCCACAGCCCATTACCAGTCCTCCTCATCAGCCCACCTCCAGCCTTAATCCCCCCAACCCATTTCCAGTCCCAGTCCCAGCCCATTTCCAGTCCAAGTCCCAACCCATTTCCAGCCCCAGTCCCCGCCCCCCCCAATTACCAGTCCTACCCCCTCCCCCCCCCCCGGCCTAAAGTAAAATTTATTTTTAAAAAAAAAACCTGCTGGCTGCCGCCGCGGGGCCCCCCTCTGCTGCCGCGGCAGCATGGACTGACCCGCGGGGGCCCCCTCTGTAAGCTCGGTCCCTCCCTCCGTGCCTCCGTGTCTCCCTCCGTGCAGGCTGTTAGAGACGCGAAGGCAGACTGTCTCCTTCGCGTCTCTGTTAAGCCCGCAGGGGCTGATGGGAAATTTCCCATCAGCCCTGCGGGCTTAACAGAGACGGGAAGGCAGAAGGAGACAGTCTGCCTTCGCGTCTCTAACAGCCTGCACGGAGGGAGACACGGAGGCACGGAGGGAGGGACCGAGCTTACAGAGGGGGCCCCCGCGGGTCAGTCCATGCTGCCGCGGCAGCAGAGGGGGCCCCGCGGCGGCAGCCAGCAGGTTTTTTTTTATTTTATTAAAAAAAAAAAGCCTAACTACTTCAATTTTTGTGGGCCCTTTGCAGCTGTGGGCCCTACGCCATGGCGTACATGGCGTATAGCTAAATCCGGCCCTGGCTGTGGGCTGATGGGGGGGTTAGGACTGGCAATGAGCTATGGGTGGCTGACTGGAAATGGGCTGATGGGGTTAAGACTGGAAGTGGGCTGATGGGGGGTTAGGACTGGTAATGGGTTATAGGGGGGTTTTAAACTGAAATTGGGGTGATGGGGGGGTAGGACGGGAAGTGGGTGGCTGGGGGGCGGGGAGGGGTAGTGGGTGGGGGGGTTGCTATGACTGGAACTGGGCTGAGTGGACGGGGAGGCTTGAACTGCAAATAGCTGATGGGGAGGGAGCTTGGAATGGAAATGGGCTGTGAGGGAAGGGAGCTAGGACTGAAAATGGGCGGATGGAGCAGCTAGGATAGGACTGGAAATGGGCTGTTGGGGGGAGGTAAGATTGGAAATGGGCTGTGATGGAGGTTTGAATTGAAATGGACTCATGGAGGGGCTAAAACTGGAGGTAGGCTCATGGGGGGCTTGGACTGGAATTGGACTGAGTGGAGGGGAGCTAGGATTTGACATGGGCTGATGGTGGGGCTAGGAAATGACTAGAAATGGGCTGATGGGGGCTAGGATTGGAAATGAGCTGATGGAGGGACTCAGACTGAAAATGGATGGGGGAGCTAGGACTGGAAATGGGTTGATGGGGGGCTAGGACTGGAAATGGGTTGATGGGGGGCTAGGACTGGAAATGGGCTGATGCAGGGACTAGAAGGAAATGGATGCTGGGTGAGACTGGAACTAGAAGGGAGCTGATGTTGGGGGAGGATTAGAATGGGATGGGGCTGGGAGAGTAAAATGGAGAGGGGAAAAATATTTTGTGTGGGAGGGATGAAAAATCTACAATTGGCCGGGTATTGGGAGAGTAAGTGGGGATTGAGGATGGAGGGGTAAAATTTGAGTGGATGAAATAGGAATGAGGAAAGAGCAAAAGGAGAAAGATTAGTATGTTAAAGCAGATGTAGAGAGAGAGAATGGAAAAAAAAACTAGAAGAGAGAAGAAAGAACAAATGGACAGCAGACGATGGACAGTTAGCAGAAAACATGAAGAAACCAGAAGAAAGTGGCTGGAGCAATTGCAACTGAAAAAATGCACAAAAGGTAGGAAGATATCTCTTTATTTTGAATTTATTAACTGGAATATGAAAGCTCTGGGAAATGTGCATCATTAACGTCTGCGCTTTGTTTGGTACAAGAGGAAATTAATTTATAGTTTTATTTCTACAGTGGTGTTGTACATTCCAAGTTTGGCTTTTGGGGTTCCCAGTTTAATTATTGTCTTCCTGTTTCTAAATTGTGATTCCTTGTTTGGTGATGGTCTATGTTCTGCATGTGTAACTGAGCTGAGGTATTCTGTTTATGTAATTCCTATTTGACATTGCCACTTGTTCTCTTTCCCCAGTATTCTCTGAAATGTATTGGTTTAATATTTGCAGTGTTGCCTTTTGATAGGTAGGGTATGGTGCTTTGTGAGTCCTGGTAATGCTGTCAGGGTACGGCGGGTTTGCTATGGGTTCTAAATGGGCAGCGTTTGTAGTAGTTCCTAATGTGCCTGGCGGTTGGCACTGGATTATAGTAATGTAGAAATCTTTTAGTCTTTCTTTATCCATACACTCATTAAGAGACATGTTTACTAAAAGTTAGTGTATGGTAACATTATGCAAATATTTATGCAAATAAGGCCACTTATGCAAATTAGGCCCCGCACCGAGTCTCCGCACATGGCCCCGCACCCCCCTTGGGCTGCCCCTGCCCTGGGGCACACCACTGGTAACATCCTTCTCCTCAGAGTGAGCTCCGTTTACCTGTACTCTTTGTTGCCTCCCACCCAACCAATTTCTAACCCAAGCAGTAACTTTAGGGTCCATCCCTAGGGTGCTCAGTTTGTTTATAAGTCGCCTGTGAGGAACAGTGTCAAAGGCTTTACTGAAATCTAAATACACCACATCTAGGGCTCTCCTTCGGTCCAACTCCCTGGTCACCCAGTCAAAGAAATCAATCAGATTTGTCTGACAAGTCCTGCCTCTGGTGAATCCATGCTGCTTCGGATCCTGTAATCTACTGGACTCCAGAAACCTCACTATTTTCTCTTTCAGCAGCGTTTCCAATAATTTACTCACCACCAAAGTTAAACTAACCGGCCTGTAGTTTTCAACCACATCCTTACTTCCGTGTTTGTGTAAAGGCACCACATGAGCCTCTCTCCAGTCCTTTGGCACCACTCCCGACTCTAACAAGGCACTGAAAAGGTCAGTCAGCTGCTAGAACATCCCCAAGTTCCCTCAGTATTCTAGGGTGTATCCCATTCGGTCCCATCACTTTGTCTACTTTAAGTTGAGCTAGTTTCTCATGAACACAGTCTTCTGAAAATTGTTCAAGATGTTCCTCGCTTCTGTTCCTGTTTGTGGATATTTGCTGAGGTCCTGTTCCTGGTTCTTCATCTGTGAACTCAGAACAGAAATATTTGTTAAGCAATTCCGCTTTATCCTCATCAGCTTCTACATATTCCTCCCCTTCACCCTTGAGTCTGACAATACCACTTTTGCCCTTCCTCTTCTCACTAACATATCTCAAAAATGTCTTATCCCCCCATTTTATTGCATTGGCTATTTCTTCCTCTTTTTTAATCTTTGCTTTCCTGACTACTTTGCTAGCTTCTCTAAGTGTTTCCAAATATAGATGCCTGTCTTCCTCTCTCTGTGATCTCTTGTATTTCATGAAGGCCTCCCTCTTTTTCTTCACTTTTTCAGCTACTTCTTTTGAAAGCCATAGCGGTCTCCTTTTCCTTTTACCTTTATTATTTACCATTTTAACAAAAAGGTTGGTTGCCCTTAAAATATCCCCTTTAAGTTTTGCCCACCGTTTTTCTACATCCCCCAGCTGTTCCCATCCCACTAATGACTCCCTGAGGTATTGGCCCATCTTGGCAAATTTAGTCTTCCTAAAGTCTAAGACCCTCACCTTTGAATGGATCCTAACAGTCCTAGTCCTAATACTGAACAACACCATCTGCTGATCACTGGATGCAAAATGATCTCCCACTATAACATCAGAAACACTTTCACCATTGGTAAGCACCAAGTCCAGTATGGCCCCTTCACGTGTGGGGTCTGTTACCAATTGCCTGAATAATTCTCCCTGTAGAGAATCCAGGATCTCCTTACTTCTAGATGATACTGCAGCAGGAATGTGCCAATCAACATCTGGCATATTGGAATCCCCTATCAGTAGCACTTCCCCTTTCCTAGCAATGCTGCGTATGTCTTCAATTAACTCTCTGTCCACCTCTTCCTCTTGTGGGGGAGGTTTGTATATCATGCCAATGCAAATAGATTTCTCTTTCCCTCTTTCTAGTTTAACCCACAATGCCTCCTCTCTCGCTTTTAAGCTCTATAATTCCAAAGCTTTAATAGCATTTTTTACATATAGTGCCACTCCTCCTCCCCTTCTTCCTACCCTGTCCTTTCTGAATAAAGTATAGCCAGGTATAGTTACATCCCAGTCATGGTTTTCTGTGAACCATGTTTCTGTAACTACCACTAAATCCAAGTCGGCCACTCCTACCAAAGCTTCAACATCAGGGATCTTATTTCCCATGCTACGGGCATTTATACACACTGCTTTCCATATGTTACCCCTGTTACCCATTTCCATAAAGGTATTGAATGTATCAATTACCTGGGGGCTTTCACTTACCTGGGGGCTTTATTCACCCATCCCCATATATGAGGACTCTCAGCACTCTTGGATGTATATCATCAGGTCCAGGTGATTTTTTTAATCTTTATTTTATCAATTTGTTCTATTCTATCTTCCAGGTTCTCTGAGATTTCATTGAGCTCTTCTGACTCATTGCCATTAAATAGCCTTTCTGCCATGGGTAACTTCCTTACATCTTTCTCAGTAAAGACCGAAGAAAAGAGTTTATTTAGTATCTCCTTGTCCTTTCTGGTGTCCCTTTTACCCCTTGATTATCTAATGGTCCAACTGACTCCTTCCCCAGCTTTTTGTTTCATATATATCTGAAAAAGGTTTTATTATTTTTGTCTCTATAGCAATCTTCTTTTCAAATTATCTTTTTGCTTTCCTTATCAGTGCATTGCATTTAAATTGCCAGTTCTTATGTTGTTTCCTATTTTTTTATTTGATTCCTTTTCCATTTTTTGAAAGATTTTTTTTGGCTCTAGTAATCTCTTTCACCTCACTTTTTAACCAAGTTGGCTGTCACCTAACCTTTCCTATTAAGTGGAATACATCTAGTCTGGGCTTCGAAGATTGTATTTTTAAACAATGTCCACACCTGATGTAAACTCTTGACCTTTACAGCTGCTGCTTTTAGTTTCTTTCTAACCATTTTCTTCATTTTATTACAGTCTCCATTTGAAAAATTAAACACTGACAGAGTAGATATTCTTTGCATACTCCATTTATTAAGTCAAATACAGTACTCCATTTATTAAGTCAAATATGATCATAATGTGATCACTATTGCCGAGTGGTCTCAACACAGTTAGCTCTTGTACCAAATCCTGTGTTCTACAAAAGACTAGGTCTAAAATAATTCCTTGTCTAGTTGGTTCCCAAACCAGCTGCTCCATGAAGCAGTCATTTATTTAATCTAGGAACTTTGCCTCTCTAGCATGCTCTGACATGATGTCTTTCCAATCAATATTAGGCTAATTGAGATTTTCCATTATTATTGTATTGCCAATTTTGCTAGCTTCCCTAATGTCTCATAACTTTTGTCTGCTCATCTGTCCAAGCAGATGGTAACAAACCTTACCACTATTTTTGTCTTCTTCACAAATGGAATTTCTGTCCATAAGGTTTCAATGGCACATTTTGGTTCCTGTAGAACATTTATTCTATTTGACTCAACACTCTCTTTAACATATAGCAGCAACCCTCTACCAATTTGATCCATCCTATCATTGAGAAATATGTTTTACCCTGATATCACAGTGTCCCATTGGTTATCCTCCTTCCACTAGGTCCCCAAGATGCCTATTTTATCTATCTCTTCATTTAGTGCTATATTATTCTGTCTTATTTTTTAGGCTTCTATCCTTTGCATTAAGACATTTCAAGGTATGTTTGCTAGAATATGCAACCTTCATAGCAGTTGGCAGGGATAATTTGCAATTTGTTTAATCACCCAAGTTGACATTCCTGTTCAATGCAAAACGTTCCAATGTTGTTGTTCTATGTAAACTACTGTGATTGTGAAATAGAGCAGTATATAAAATCAAATAAATAAATAACTCTTTAATCTCTTTCAGCTATTCAGTTAAAGGCATATGGGCTATTATAACCTTTCTTGCAACCTCTCGATCAGGATGCCTTAACTTCCCTGTTATGACGGTATCCTTCATAAATACCTTACTCTGAACAATGTGCTCTTGAGTGACAATTGTCTTTCCACCAGATTTTAGTTTAAAAGCTGTTTTCTCTCTTTTATGAACGTTAGTGCCAGAAGTCTAGTATAACCTCGGTTAAGGTTAAAGTATATCTTTGCAGAATAAGCTCTCCTTTCCCAGAATGTAGCCTAGTCCCAAATAAATCTAAAACCTTCCTTCCTGCACCATCATCTCATCCATGCATTGAGACTCTGGAGCTTTGCTCATCTATTGAGTCCTCTGAAGGCTACCCTGGAGGTTATGGATTTCAACTTTCTGCCTAAAATCCTAAATTTGGCTTCTTGAACCTCCTTCCCACATTTTCTTACGTCACTGGTACCAGCACATACCAGGAGAGCCAGCTCTTCCCCAGCACTATCTAAAATCCTATCTAGGTTATGCATGAGGTCTGCCAACCTCGTACCAGGCAGGTAAACAGGTGATCCTCATGGCCACCAGCCACCCATCTATCTACATGCCTAATGATCAAATCACCAACTACAACAGTCATCTTAACCCTTCCCTCCTGGACAGAAGCAAAAGGATATTGCACCCCCTGAAGGGCAGGTTCTGGCTACAGGATCACTTTCTGTCACACCAAGGTTTTGATCTCCTTCCAGGTGACCTGTCTCTTCCAAGGCAGCACAGAGGTTGCCAGACTGGAGGTAGGACTTCTCTGTTACGTCCCAGAAAGTTCCTCCATGTACCTTCTTCTGCTATCAGATTCCCCTCAGGAAAACTAAAGAGGAATGTCTTTACAAAGAGAGTAGGAAGAGCAGCAGCTTCCAGTGCAACGGTGGAAGAACAGGTTTCAGTGTCATCTCCATAGAAGCAGGGTTGATGGTGCAGGGTAGAAGGACATGAGAGAATCTGCAGGTGAAGGCAACCGAGCAAAGGTACAGACATACCATATTCCCTGCTGAAAAGTATGGGCAGACTGTCTTAGCAGATACAGAACCTGAGGGATCTGCATGGGTGCGATTTACATCTGAATCATTAGATATTGAAAGCATACTGCCTGTAGAGTGTTGAAGAGATGGTTCATAGCGTGCTAACTGGTGAAAAGGTAGAACGTGATACTGGCCGTGGCAAGGCCAAGAGCACTGCAAAGGTAAAAGGGACAATAGGGAGTGTGAAGGATGCCGTTCATCCTCTCCTCTGTTCCCAGCCTCGGGTCCAGCAGCTGCCCACTCCCAAGAAAGTAGAGACGTCTTTTAAATCCTCGCAGATGTTGAAGCATTTTACAGTGCTGAGAACTCACGGTATGCAGAATGCGATTATATAAGCAGCACATTATCAGAGGGAAACTGATGAATCATCTTATGGACAATGGCATACTGCATCATTTGGAAAAACTGCACGCTTTCCAACTCAGTACAAAGGCAGACGTTGAACCTAGATTGGGAACACCATCCAGGAATGGAAATCATAGTGGTTGAGAAGATAGGGTTTGCTGCTGCATTTCTTAGTTCCCACTTACAGAGAGCCTAGTAGGACAACTTTTAGTACACAGGTGAGGTATTTAAATGTCTATCATATTTCCCCTCTCTGGCCTTTCCTCAAAGTATGTTGTTGTTAAGTGCCGTCGAGTCGGAGTCGACTCATGGCGACCCTCTGGATAGCTATCCTAAATTGTGTTCGGTCTTCAGTCAGGCGGCTCATTGTTGACAGACTGGTACCCGTAGCTGCTGTTATTGTATCGATCCATCTCATTGCTGGTCTTCCTCTTTTGCGTTGACCTTCTATCTTGCCAAGCATGATGTCTTTCTCTAATGATCTCTCTCTTCGCATGATGTGTCCAAAGTATGAAAGTCGAAGTCTTGTCATCTGAGCTTCTAAAGAAAGCTTAGGTTTGATCTCCTCTAGTACCGACTGGTTTGTTCTTTGGGCAGTCCATGGTATACAGAGTATTCGTCGCCAGCACCATAATTCAAAGGCATCAATTTTCTTCCTGTCTGTCTTTTTCACTGTCCAGCTTTCACATCCATATGATGTTATTGAAAATACCATGGCTTGAACAAGTTGAATCTTTGTATGGAGAGAGACATCTCTGCTCTTGAGAATCTTATCTAGGTCTTTCATAGCCATTCTGCCAAGAGCAATGCGTCGTTTGATTTCTTGACTGCTTGTTGCTTCTTTATTGATAGTTGATCCAAGTAGGTTAAAGTTGATTATGCCAGTTGTCATGATCTTTGTCTTCTTTACATTAAGGTGCAGGCCCATTTTGAGACAATGTTCTTTGACTGTGAGAAGCAAATGTTTCAGATCATCTTCACTTTCAGCCAGTAATGTAGAATCATCAGCATAGCGAAGGTTGTTGATGAGTCTTCCACCAATCTTCACACCTCTGTTGTCTTCATACAATCCTGCTTCTCTGATGATTTGTTCTGCATATAAATTAAACAGGTAGGGGGAAAGTATGCAGCCTTGTCTTATACCTTTGCTTATTTTAAACCATTCTGTTTCTCCTTGTTCCGTTCGAACTGCTGCTTCTTGATCAATGTACAGATTGCGCAAGAGAACGATCAGGTGTTCTGGTATACCCATGTTTCTTAATGTGGCCCAGAGTTTCTCATGGTTTACACAGTCAAAAGCCTTGCTATAGTCGATAAAGCACAAATAGATATCCTTTTGGTATTCTTTAGTCTTTTCAAGGATCCATCTCACATCCGCAATGATGTCGCTCGTTCCTCGCCCTTTCCTGAACCCTGCTTGCACTTCAGGTAGTTCATGTTCCAGGTATGGTTGTAGTCTCTTTTGAATAATCTTCAGTAGAATCTTGCTGGCATGTGGGATCAGAGCGATTGTGCGATAATTTCCACAGTCAGTTGGATCACCTTTCTTTAGTATTGGTATAAACACAGATCTTTTCCAGTCAGTTGGCCATGTTGTTGTCTTCCATATTTCTTGGCAGAGCCTTGTAAGTATGGTAACAGCTGCATCAGATTGCTGCAATACTTCTATAGGAATGCCATCAATGCCTGGTGCTTTGTTCTTTGATAAGGCTTTCAATGCTGCTTCAACTTCTTCTTCCATCACCAATGGTTCCCGATCATAAGGTACAGGTTGAAACGGCTGTTGGTCCACTTGATCTTTATCATATAAAAACTCTGTATATTCCTTCCACCTTTTCTTGATCTTCTTGATCTTCTCAGCATCATTCAACATAGAACCTTGAGCATCTTATAACATTCCAATTTGAGGCTGGAACTTTTTCTTTAACTCTCGTAGCTTTAGGAAAGCCGATCTTGTTCTTCCTCTAATAGTTTCTGCTTCTATTTCCTTGCATGCATCGTTGTAGTACTTTTCCTTGTCCTTTCTTGCTGCACATTGGAAATCTCTGTTGAGTTCTGTGATTGTCTTTCTTTCTCCTCTGGCTTTAGCTTCTCTGCGTTTCTGGGCAATTTTCAGAGTTTCTTCTGTCATCCATTTTGGCCGTTTTTGCTTTTTCACCTTTTGTAGAGACTTCTCGCTTTCTTCCAACACAACCTTCTTGATGTCATTCCATAACTCTTCCGGAGCTCTGTCATTTGTATCTAAAGCAGCAAATCGATTTTGCAGGCAGTCTTTAAATTCCAGTGGTATATTCTCAAGGTCATATTTTGCTGCATTCATGAGTGGTTTGCTCTTTTTCAACTTTAGCTTGAGTTTGCATACTAGTAGTTGATGATCTGTACCACAGTCAGCTCCAGGTTTTGTCTTTGTTGATGTTACAGAGCTTTTCCATCGTTGACTTCCACAGATGTAGTCAATTTGATTTTTATACAATCCATTGGGTGAAGTCCATGTGTACAGTCGCCGCTTGTGTTGCTGGAAGATGGTGTTTGAGATGAATAGATCATTGGTCTTGAAGAATTCTATCAGTCTTTCTCCAGCTTCATTTCTGTTGCCAAGTCCATATTTTCCAACTACTTTGCTTTCTTCTTTGTTGCCAACATTTGCATTCCAGTCACCCATGACTATCAGGATATCCTGTTTGCATGTTCTGTCAATTTCAGCTGGTACTTTCAGCTTGAATTATAGTTGTGTTGATAGGCAATCCTCGTAGACGAATAGAGATTAAGCGTTCACTGACTGCATTGTATTTCATTACAGTTCTTGCAAGTTTCTTCTTTATTATAAATGCAACACCATTTCTTCTTTATCTTTCATTTCCAGCCTAGTAGACCATGTGATCATCTGATGCAAAGTGCCCCATGCCAGTCCATTTCAGTTCGCTGACACCCAACAGATCAAGTTGTACACGTTCCATTTCATTCTTGACCACCTCCAACTTCTCTTGGTTCATGCTTCGTACGTTCCATGTTCCAATGTGTAAGACATCTTTACAGCTTCTGACTCTCATTTCATGCGTAGCTACATCAGCAGTCAGACTTCCCGAGGGCTTTGATCCAACCTCAAAGTATACATATTGAGTTTATGTACACCCAAGCATTCTTCACCTTTCCTACCTGTTTCGCCATCTTAAGATCTTCAGAAACAATCACACCCAAGTTCTGCTCTTCTTTCATGGATTTAGGTACTTATATTGTACCACTCCCTTGGATTTTTGTAACCCGAATGCATGACCCTGCATTTTTTAGCATTAAATCTCAGCTGCCAAATTCTTGACCATTCTTCAAACTTCACTAGATCCCTCCTTATGTTATCTACTCCTTCCTAGGTGTCTACTTTATTGAAGATTTTGGAATCATTTGCCAAAAGGCAAACCTTACCCAATAGCCCTTCTGCAATATCACAAACAAAAATGTTAAAAAGAATCAGGCCAAGGACAGATTTTTGCAGCACACCACTGGTAACATCCATCTCCTCAGAGTGAGCTCAATTACTTGTACCCTTTGCCGCCTCCCACGCAACCCATTTCTATCCCTGTCTGTCACTTTAGTGTCCGCCCCTAGGATGCTCAATTTATTTACATGTCACCTTTGCAAAACAGTGTCGAAGGCTTTATTGAAGTCTAATTACATCACATCTAGGACTCTCCCTTGGTCCAACTTGCTGGTTGCACAGTCAAAGAAATTAATTAGATTTGTCTGACAAGACTTGCTTCTGGAAAAACCATGCTGCCTCGGATCCTGCAATCCACTGGACTCCAGAAACCTCACTATCCCCTGTTAAGGCAGATTTTTCATTAATTTACTCACCCCAAAAGTCATACTAACCAATCTGTAATTCCTAACCTCATCCTTACTTCTGCTTTTGTGTTAAGGGACCACATGTGCCCATCTCCAGTTCTCTGGGACCACTCCCATCTTTAAAGAAGCATTGAACAGGTTAGACACTTGAGATGCTAGAACATTCCTATGTTCCTTCAACACTGTTAGATGTATCCATCTGGCCCCATCGCCACCTTCTCTTTCCTGCTTTTCCAGGCCAGTGTCCTCTAGATTTACCTCATCCAAATGTCTTCCTTGTGCCCAGCATCTTATCGATCAAGGGACTGCTGCATCACCATATGCTTCATTACTGGAAAAAGTACATTTTACCAATGAATTTTTGCCTGCTCTATTCTAGATATCCTCCACCTATTTAAACTTAGGTATCCTGACTGATAAGCTTTGGTATCAACTCATAGAGTTTATCGTTGCGTTTCTAGAACTTAACTTTTGCTAAAGTTGCTCACTAGGAGCTGGATGTCCTCCTGTAGTAGAAAATGATACCTAAATAGCCAGTACCTTACCTATTAGGCCACTGGAGTCAAATATGTGTGGAGGTGCTTATATGCTAGCTGGTCTGTGTGGCCTGCGGATGACAAAAATAATAGTTCTGCAGTGCAACACTTGACTTACTGGAAGGAAAAGCTGGTGGTTGATATGAATGAGAAGGAGTGCCAGAGTCAGGGGCAGTTTTATTTTTGCATTTTTTAAACTAGCATTTAGTTCTTGCCTTTCCAGGAGAAGATCAAGGTGCATTACATTCAGGTACAATATGTATTTCCCTGTCCCTAAAGGACTCACAGTCTAGGTTCGTACCTAGAGTTGGTGATCATGATGCAGCAGAGGAAAGAGTAGGCACGTTGGCAAGTAGCATGAGCACCACCCTGTCACCTGACACTCCCCACCCTCTTGGCATGACGTGCCCATAAGCCCAAGCCAAGGACAATCTGTGGAGAATGAGGCTCTAGCTCCAATGTTAAGCTAAAGAGATCAACCTAGCACAAGTCAGATTCCTTCACAGATTTCATTGACATGGTACGTTACGGAGCCCATTGAGGCAATGTACACAGATCCCTTGGAATTCTGGGCATACAAGTTGTCAGTCTGGCCAGGTTTGTGCCACATTGCCCTCCAAACAATGTGCCCTGAGAGCATATATTCTCAATGGCAGGGGATATTGTGGCTTTTCATCGTTCATGGCTAGCACTGGAGATGATAAACCCTCCCTTGCTTGGTTTACCTTCATTTTCATGTGACTAGGAGAAGGAATGAGTATAGAGTTATGCCGAGGGATAATTACCCACACTTATATCTGAACAAATAGGTACCTACACAGAGCGATAGGTATGCCCCTAAACAAAGCCATGGGGAGGGGTAACCTGCACGGAGCGGCAGGTGCACCACTCTTGCCAACTTGCTGGGCAGACTAGATGGACCATACTGGTCTTTATCTGCCCTCATATACAATATTACTATGTCTGCTTTCAGTGACTTCTAGTAGTTGTGTTTTTGACAGTATGCACTGCAGCCTCTCATCCATATCCAGTGGCTACCTTTCAGCCCTGTCATACCAAAACTTAAAAGAAAGGAGTAAAAATAAAAAACATAAAAAGGAAAAGACAAAAGCCTCCACTTCTGCTGCTGGTGCTGATCTCACGGTCTTGCATTTCTGTCTCGGCCTGCCCTGCTGTAGCCAGTCCTGCTCTGGAGATCTGAACCAGTGGTGGTAAATCCCGCTGCTGCCTGCAGAGCCGCTAGGCAACCTGCTGTCATGTTTTCAGTGGGTACATTTAGGCTCACATGGCAAAAGTAGAAATAAAAACGTAAATAAGAAATAAAGACTTCCTTTGCTCTGCCACTTCTGCCTACATCACTCTGTTGGCACTGCTCTCATGGCTTGCCTCGCTGCTGCCGTTTACTCCTGCCCTGTTGATTTGGGTGATTCATTCTTCCCTTCTGGATGGATGGCTCCATGACCAGTATGTCTTGGATTATTTAGGGACACTCCTCATCCTCCTCTTGCTCTGCACCTTTGTGAGTGCCTTAGACTTGTCATTGTATAACTTTCACCCTCTTTAAATGCTATGCTTCAGTGGTGAAAGTTCTAGTGAGGAGCCCCCAAGCAAAGGTTTGCTGAGGACCCCCCCATTTCAGCCCCTTGGCATGACCCACATCCCCCTTGGCAGTGGCGATGGTGATACTATGATCCCTCCTGCAACCTCCCACCTTGCTCCGGCAGCCCCGCATGGCAAGCTTACTTTAATTTGTTTGTCATACTGCCTCCGTTCCAGGTTTGGAGGTGTCCCTGGGGCTGAAGTCTCGCAGTATTCCATGGTGATCTCCAATCCAAGTATTATCCAGGACCAAACCTGCTTAGCTTCTGAGATCAGATGAGATCGGTCACATGCAAGGTGGCATGGCCATAGTCTCCATTATTGTACTTATCAACTTGTTGAGTAGTCAGTTAAGAAACCTTTAGCTTGTTCTGAATGACTAAAGTACATTCCATGAATGCTTCTTTCATCCCAGTACCTCTTCAATCAGGAGGGATGAGAATGGTATGGCAAAGGAGAAAGGCCACACCTGCTTAGTGAGCCTGATAGCCAAATCAACCCTAGCTATTGTAGGTGGACAGATTGCCCTCACCTCCACCATTAAAGTACTTGTTGACTATCAGTTTCCTGCTACAACTATTAGCCCTTCATTATAGGTGCTTCTAGCCAAACTTATTGCTGCATTGCTTTCTGGGTCGTTGTCACCAGTGCTGTAATCCCACTCCCACTGCTTTTGGGGCCTTCACCGCAGTGCATCCTCTGATTCTTATTTAAATACCTCATCATATCATTTAGGCAGTTCATGAATACTTCTTCCACTCTGGGGGAATCTTCCTTTGTAAAAGTTCCTATGCCGGGCCCAAAGTCCTCAGTGCCAGGACTCGTTACGGACACACAGCTTAGTTGAACTCAGCCTGCTCCTGAGGCCTGGGCCTTTGCCACCTGTTTTGTTGTTTTGTTGACTGTCCTCTACTGTTTTAGGGCCTTCCAGCCCTTGGTGCTGTGCAGGTCCTCTTGGCATAATTTAGAGTCTTCTTGCCAATATGGGTGCTGTGCTGGTCCTCCTGGAACAATTTAGTGCCTTGTAGCTGATCTGGGTGCTGTGCTGGTTTGCTTGCCATTTTACTCCCTTTCAAAGTGTCTCATTGCTTTTCCACCAGTTGTGGTGCTGCTGTGCCCTGTTCCACAATCTTCAGCTGTTCAATGTGGTTTTTTTTACCATGTTGCTCTTCTCAGTGTGGTTTCTGGCACTCATCCTGCCACTGTATGTACTCTTTACCCCTGTTCTGGTGCCCCTTGGGGTTTAATGATACTCTTGATGGCTTATAGTGCTTTTAGAGATTCCTGCCATCAATTTTCAAGCAGGTTTGATTGAAAATAGATAGCAAATCTTACTGTCCCATTACAAAATAGCTTCTTCCTTAGACTTTAATGTGGAATGAACGAACAAATGCGTGCTTCATTTTCCAAAGACTAACTGAGTGGCACATTCAGACAAACAAAAAACGAGCCTGAAAATCTTTGGTCTAATGGTTAAGACTCTGGGATACTAGCAGATGCTCTGTTTTCCAAGCACACCTAGATGGAAGACCACTCATCCTCTTTGATTTTAGAAGGGTTGAAATAGCTTCCAATAGATTCCAAGACTAAGCCACTGATGTGGCACTGGAGGATGTGTCCTCACCTACCGTGCCCTATTCAACTTTGGCATTGGCATTCTTCAAGGAGGAGCTAGATAAGATTGATTTGAGGTCCGGACACCTTGCTTGATAGAATGCTTCATCTTAGCTAGCAGACTAGGTCCCTTTGAAACCTGACACTATAGAGCACTGATCCTTCTGCATTTGGAAGCCCAGTATTTTCTGGAAATCATTCCTTCTGATGACTGTGCATGTCAACCTATCCTACATCTATGATAGTCAAATCTGATTACTTATCTCTCTTATACATTTGGCATATAAAGAGCTAAAAGGTTTAAATTTATGCTATTAATGTGAAGTTTTGATTTTGTTACTATAATATAAGTATAACATATTCTTTCCTTCTTTAGTTAATCATTTTTTGAGCATGGTGGTCTGAAGATGTATCAGAAAGTATAGAAGTGTCAACCATCTTTCTCTTCCCCCAGGGGGTAAACCAATTTTTGAGACCCTTACAAGTGTGCAGCTCGGTTGCATTTATACAGTGCCTGATAATCGCTTTAAATATTCATGGAAGCTCTTAGCTAAAGACCAGGTAAGTAGCAAAGCTGTATAACTTTTCTCAAGAACATTTACTGTAAGATGTTCAATATTTGTACTCCAATAAGAAATACATGTGAGGCCATTGTTAGGCTTATAGTGAATGCCATATCATGCTTTCCTTGAAGAAAGTTATGGCTATCAAATTCAATGTTTTGTATCACAAATAACATCACAAAAGGATATCTGTGTGAAACACAAGCAAATAAAAACTTTTGCCATTTAGAAATATAATATACCTGAAGTTTTCAGCAACCCGACTGAAACAAAATATCTTTGATGTAGTCTTATTAGTTATATAGTTATAAGTGTTTCCCCCGCTGTCACATTTTATTAATGATCTTTTCATTATTAACTGTAGATTCTCATCTACAAAAGACTGCAGTCCCCAGGCCATAATTTATTATCTGGAAAATCCTGAATTATTCAAAAATTGATTGACTTCATGTGCTCCATTATCTAGAAAAAATATATTCTCTTAAAATTGGAGGACTTTAACTGGTCCACAATCTGGAAAAACTCATATTAACCACATTTTCAAATATCTACTAATATCGGGAAAAGTCCATTTTATGAAAGGGCCCTTGTTTTGACAATTCCAGATAAGTGTGCTCAACTTATGTAATGCTAATTGAATCCATGAGAAGCTGAGGAGTATTTACTATCAATGGAAAGTTAAAAAACGCCTTAAAATATGGGCTTGCTTAATAAAGTCCAGTAAAGTTTTGCAGTTACTGTGTGTTAGATGCAAAAATGAACACAGGACAACTGCAGAGCCTGTGCAGTAGCTGTTGGGGAAATGCCCTGCACAGAACATATACTCACTATACACACATAGTTATGTAAGGCAATGCATCAAGCTGCTGCTGCTAAAAAATACCCTCCCCTACAGCTCCCCCCCCACAGCACACAATATTCAAGATGCGGTCGCACCATAGAATGATACAGAGGCATTATTATATCCTTTATTTTTTTCTTCATTCCTTTCCTTATGATACCTAGCATTTATTTGTTCTCTTGGCCGCCGCTGCACTCTGGGCGGATGGTTTCAACATGTTATTCACGATGACACCTAAATCTTTTTCCTGGGCAGTGGTTCCATCGTGTAACCATAGTTTGGATTGTTCTTTCCTAGGTGCATAACTTTGCACTTGTCCACATTAAATTTCATCTGCCATTTGGATGCTCAGTCTTCCAATTTATCAAGGTCCTCTTGCAATTTTCCACATTCCTAATGGGTTTTAACAACTTTGAATAGTTTTGTGTCATCTGCAAATTTGATTACCTCGCTCGTTATTCCCATTTCCAGGTCATTTAAGAATATATTGAAAAGCACCGAACCCAGCACAGAACCCTGGGGCACTCCACGATTCACCTTTCTCCATTGGAGGAATTAGCCATTTATCCGTACCCTCTTCTTTCTATCCTATAACCAGGTCCTGATCCACAATAGTACACTGCCTCCTATCCCATGACTCTTTAATTCACCAAGGGGTATGTTTACTAAAAAGCGCTAACATTGCAGCGGTGACGTTATCGCATGATAATGTAACATTACCACACGATAGTGTCACTTATCGCGCAATAACGTCTCTGCCGGCATTAAGGCGCACAGAGGGTGGAGTAAGACGTCTCAGAGGGTGGAGAGAAGGGGTCAATGGGCGGAGAGTGGGTGGGGAGAGGCTCCAGGCACACTAACGCTGTGAAACCAGGGTTCAAAAATTAACGCCAGTGAAAACCTCACGTTACAGGCACATTTGCAGGAGAGAGAAACCATTTCAGTCAGCAATGTACAGCAAAGGCAGGGAGACCAAGAAAAGTGATAGCAGTGATACATGTGCAGCAGCAACATAGTGCCCAAGTACGAAAAGGCACTACGGTGAGGCTGCAAATGGGGTACAGGGGGCTGCAGGCGGGACATGCAGTGAGGCAGCTGGGGCACAGGGTGGACTAGGCAGATGCCTAGGTGACACATACGAATGTAGAAACGGAAAACCAGCAAGACAGCAACTGACCAAGGGCAAACATGTCCACGAGTGTGTGTCCCAGGGGACAGTACCCAGCAAGTACCCCAAAGGGCACATAACATTGGCAGGTGGTGCCAGGGGGAAGCGTGGATGTCTATGCAGGCACCCCTACCCCATATCACGCACCATAGGCAGCCACCTTCCGGCACACTGGATGGCCTGGGACTGCATACCACCAGCACCAGGGCATGTCAGCATGGTGGTGGAGGGGTGCTGGAGGTGGAGGGGGCAGTGGCATCTGCCCACAGCAGACCAAGGCCAAGGCCTGTTTCGGGGGGTGCCGTGCACTGCAACAGGCAAGGTCTGTCTGATGAACAGTCATGGTATCCCCAGGGAATGACCTGCCTCTGTGACAACAGTTTGGTGCAGTACACACAGCCAGTGTGTTCAGAAGGTCACAGGTTCAAGTCCAAGCTGTGCCTCCTGCAGATCATGTCCCTATATTTTACCCAGTACTAAACCGTGGTAATAAAGAAGGAACCTTTATTGCAGATAAAATAAACATGCCATAAATTCCTATATTTTACCCTACAGAGCACATACACCATAGACATGTGCAGTCCCTAGAGCAGAGGTTCCCAACTGCAGTCCTGGAGGGCCAAACACCATTCAGGTTTCATTCTGTCCCTAAGAAATATGCTTGAGATGCATTTGTATGCACCGCCCCCATTGTATGCAAATGTATCTCATGCATATTGATTAGGGACAGAATGAAAACCTGAATCGTGTTGGGCCCACCAGGATTGGAGTTGGGAACCTGTGCTCTAGAGCATAGGCCAACAGGGCCACAAACACTCACACCCACAGGCTCCGCTATCCAAAGCCTCATGGAGAGTCAGACTGTTGGGCCCTGTGCGGCCTGCATACCTTAGCAATGCCGTCATAAACATGGAAACACGTTCCACATATATCAAAAGGTTGCTATGATCAATGTCAGATAACAGATCCTACATTAAAAACAATTTGTTAACAGAGATTCATCATAGCAACCTTTCTGATATATGTGGAGTGTGTTTCCTCCTTTTCTGCTCTCTGACAGTGTTTATCACCCCGGAGAGTGACCCTAACAGTACTGAGTACCATAGCAATACCTGCACTGTGCCCAGGACTGGTGTGGCGGCCAGGGCTGCCAACCACCTCTCTCTTTGCACAATGCTGACATAGGTGTGGGAGTGTGTGTATGTCTACCCAGTGTTTTGTGGCTGCCTACACCTTACTGAGCCCACATTGCTTGCACTGTTTCCAGTGTTAGCCTGCCAATGTGCATAATGAGGAGCAAGGTACTGTGGGTATAGACCGGACAGGGTAGCCTGGGCAGGATGCATCTGCACAGGGCATAGGGCAATGGCTGGGACATTGTAGTGCCCGACCACCACCTGCACAGACAGGGTGGCCACAGCATGTCATGCTGGGAGGTCACTCTCACCCTGACTGAGCAGTGACCATGGCATGGCTAGGTTCCCCCATAGTGCTATACAGTATTTTTTCTGAAGTGATATCTATGAGTTTTCTTTTCTGGGGCTCAATCACTGACATACTTGCTTGGTGGGTGTGCTCACATCCTGTTTTTGGGTGCACACAGTTCTTCCAGGAACATGCACTATGTACTAGCTAGCAGTCTGACTGCAGTTAGCATGTGTATGGCTGGAACACCTTGCAGGGTACAGTAGGTGGAGACTGACTGTGCTTTCTGCTGGTGAATGTCAGATAGTGGTGGGGACAGCTGAGCTTTTCCAGGCCTACTGCCTCTCTGCCAGTGCCCTATGTGATGCATACAGATCTGCATTGACTGCGCTGTAGGGTGCCTATTCCCCAGCGGGAGTGGGGTTGATGGCCCCCTCTACTGCCACTATTGCAGAGATGTAGAATGTAGATCTTTTGATGGGAGATCTTGTCCCCCACAGCGGGCAGGTTGGGTGATGCTACATCAGGGGTGTCCAACCCTGTCCTGGAGTGCCGCAATCCTGGCAGGTTTTTGGGGTAGCCCTAATGAATATGCATGAGATATATATTGCCACCCACCCACTCCCTGGACCTTGAGGGTTAAGGGAGGGGCTGGCCTTGAATGCCCTTGAGGGTTAATGTTGTAGTTGTGTTGGTGCTCAAGTGATAAGGCAAGGCAAAGAATATTTCTTTTTTTATGAGGTTTATTTCCCGCTTTCGCAGTTCAAATGCAGCAGATGTAAATGAAATAATATGACACAAAACAAGATGGAGAAACTGAACTTAAACAAGACTTTTTTCACTGCTTAACTGAATGTCCATTACAAATCACATTCACCTGTCATGTGATCTCCTTTTCATTAAGGTAACAGAAAACTCTTATACCAGCACTGCTCCTGAATTGCACAGAATATGCTTCCACTTATTCACTTCACATAAGCTCTTTTATCGCAGCAAACAATGAGGTAACTTTGCTATTTTCTTACATACAACACTGGCAAGCAAAACACTTAAATGTCCTTTGGAATCATACAAGTAGAGCAATCCATCGGGACTTCCTGTTCTGTAGATGGCAAAGAAATTAGAGGCATTTCTTCTTGCCAGCTGATCAATGGCTTTGCTACGTTTTGAGTAGAAACTGCTCTGCTTTTAAGGAACTCTCTGAATTCAGTGAGAAGTAATTCAGCCTGTGTATTTTCTGAGCTAGGCTGAGCAAATCCTCCTTCAGGTAAATGCTTGTTTATATTTCTTATCTCTAGGCAATTATCAGTGCTTTTACTTGGACAACATTTCAGCGTGTAAGCATTTCCCTTCCCCCACCTATCTCCACATGGCAGTGCAGGGTAAAACGCTTCAGGTGTGTTTAGAGAGTCTCTCAGAGTGTTAAAAGGAAAACAGTCAGGCTTTTCTTGACTTAACCAGTTAGTATCAAGCTTTCTGCCTTTATCCTGCCTTTCACAATTAAAATTCACTCTTTCTGGCTTTCCACTGTTAAGTTTGCTAGCCGTGCCACACCCACCAGATACCTTGTGCTTGAGCTTCTTCCAGGGTAATTCCTTATCCCTTTGCCTCCTATTCCGAGGTTCTTCTGGGTCCTTTAAATTCCTGAGCTGCAGCCTTGGGTCTCTCAGTGCCTTAGAATTCTTCTGCTTCCAGAAATCTTTCTCTGCCCTTGAGTCTCCCAGCTCCTGTCTGCTCCTTCTTGGATCACAGCTGCTTAGTGGTTCTCTCTCCCACGGTTCCTGTTCCTGGTCATCTGACCTATCCTCGTCCAGGTGCTTGTGTCCTTCTTCCCAAACTCCTTGTTTGTCATGTTGCTTCCTTGGCTTGCCTGGCTTCTCTAACTGTTTCTGGGTTTTTAACAAGCTGGCTGAGTGCTGCACTGCCCGCCTTCTGCTTGGGCGTGCCCAATCAGGGACTTGGCTTTTCACCTGCCTTGAAGTGAGGAGTGGTTCCTGATTAGCTCTGCATTCCTTTTTCCTCTCAACAGAGAAAATCCTGCATTCCCCTGCAGTACCGGTTCTCTCCACCAGATCACTATTAGTTTCTCTTGCTTCATAAGAGCCTGCTACATCACAGTATGCATTAGAGATATCCAGCCAACCTGACTGGTTTGTGGCCCTCCAGGACTGGATTTGGAGACCCCTGCCTTACACCTCTGTCATTTAAGATTGTGAGTGGGCAAGGTACAGATATCCTAGACATCAAAAGGGTAGATAGACTTTGTCACATTTCTCCTCACTTCTCACCACCACCAAAATGTGGTCTATTAGACAACTTTTTGGTGGTGGTGTTGGGACTCGAGAAGGAATGTGACAAAGTCTATCTACCCTTTTGATGTATACCATCTGGTCCAGGTGATTTGCTACTCTTCAGTTTATCAAATAAGTGTAATTCATCTTCCTGGTGTATCGATATTTCTTTCAATTTTTCTGCAGCATTATCTTTAAATACGCTTTTAGTCATGGGTAACTTCCCTACATCTCCCTCAGTAAAGACCAAAACAAAGAATTCATTCAGTCTCTCCATTATGGCCTTGTCCCCTTTTACCCCTCTATCATCTAATGGTCCAACTGACTCAGTCACAGATCTTTTTTGCAACAAATGTGCTTGAAAAAGTTTTTATTATGCATCTTTGCTTCCACAGCAAGCTTCTTCTCAAATTCTCTCTTTGCCTGCCTTATCAATACGTTGCATCTAACTTGCTAAGTGCTTGTGTTGTTTCCAGTTTTCATCATTTGGCTCCTTTTTTCTATTTCCTGAAAGGTGCTTTTTTGGCAACAACAGCCACTCAGACTTCACCTTTAAATCATGCTTGCAGCTTTTTGGACTTCCTTCCTCTTTTCTTAAAGCGTGGAATACAGCTGATTTGGGCTTCCAAGATAGTATTTTTAAACAACACCCATGTTTGATGAAAAGTTTTAGCCTTTGCAACTGCTTCCCTTAGTTTTTTCTTAACTATTTTCCTCATTTTATTATAGTCTCCCTTTTGAAAGTTAAAAGGTAGTTCTGTGGATTTCCTTACCATCCTCCTCCATTAATTAAATCAAATGCAATCATTCTACAATCACTATTGCGAAGTGGCCCCAACACCCTTATCTCTTGCACCAGATCTCATGTTCCATTAAGGACTAGGTCCAAAATAGCTTCCCCTCTGGTCGGTTCCTGAACTGGCTGCTTCAAGAAGTTTCAGTCTTCCATGTAATTGATTTACAAAACATATCCCCTATATTGCACCCTCTTTTATCTGCAATAATAGGATGCTCAGAAAAATAATCATGCAATTCTAATATCTGCCAGTGTTGGTGTAAAATACCAGCCATTGCAGGAACTCTTGTGGAGAATGGTAAAACACATACCACCCGCTTTGAGCTCTGGCGTTATTGTGCCCTACGTAGCAGCGAGTTAGTGAAGTGTCTGTTGCTCGATGTTGTGAATCCTCTGCCGTGATAAGTATTGTTATCTTTGTTTTCCTTTTTACAAGCTATGGGTAAGAGGAAAGCTAAAGCAGGCAGCAAGAGTCCTGGGGCCGACTCTGGAGGGTCCAAACCAGTCGGCCCTATGGATAAACATCTAGTTGTCCTTCCTTCCCCCCTGGCTCAGTCTTCTCCCGATGGGGTTTCTTTGAGCCCCAACGGGAGATCTCCCCCTCCTTGCCCTGGGTCAGCCTTTTCTGCCTCTCCTAGATCTTCTGCATTGGCAGATCGAGATTTGAAGGGAGGGATGTGTTTGCCCAAGCCATATTAGCTCTTAAATATGCCTTTTATACAACAGCATGTGGGAATCCTCTCTCAATATATCTCTTCATCATAAATTTGTCTTGTATTTTATACTGATCTAGAGTGGTATATATTCTACGTAGGCGCAGGAATTGACTAATAGGTAAACCAGTCTTCAAATGATATGGATGGTGGCTCTCAAACTTAAGTAAATTGTTTCTTTCTACAGGTTTATTGTACAATGATGTCACAAAAGAGCCATTCAATTTCAGAGCATGCATGCCATCAAGCAGGGCCAGACCAACCACTAGGCAAACTAGTCGGTCACCTAGGGTGGCAACTTCTGGGAGGCGGCAAAGAGCAGGGCATTCAAAGCTAAACAATGGATTTTGACAGCTTGGTGGGGGGGGGGGGGATGTGTAAGGCTTAAGGTTCATCTAGAGTACCAAGACCTTGAACCAACTCTGGGGATGGCCCTGCCATCGAGACCCTTTTACAGGGGCATCAATCCAGTATCAATAGTAAGAATATGGCTGCACCTATGGCTGCATTGCCTGGAATGTTCTCATTCTTTTGATTCACAGCAGTGGAGAGGGATAGATATAGCCGGACGCTTCCCTATCCTCTTCTGTTACCTATCCCATCAGGCTTTAAGTATGTATGTCGAAGCCTTTTCTATTAGTTCATTGGAGTTCCTTTCCTTTTTCTTTTAACTTGGTTTTATTGTTAACAACTCTGCAGCAACTGTAAAAAGCAGTATAACAAATTTTATGTTTAAATCTTTTTATTCATTTTAAACAGCATACATATTAACAATGTAAGCAGCTTACATGTTGAAACATTGTAAGTAGTATACATATTGAAACATTGTAAGTAGCATACATATTGAAACATTGTAAACAGCATAACAATATTCTATCCCACTACAGGGAGTATTTATTACTCCCCCCCCCCCTTTGTCCACCACCACCTTTCCCTCCTTCCCCCCATTCCTCACCTCCCCCCCCCTCCATCCCCACCCTAACCTTCAACCCCCCTTCCCTTTTGTGCTCTTGTCCTAATTAAGCCAACTTAAACAGACTAGATAGGCCATGTGGTCTTTTTCTGTCGTCATATTTCTATGTTTCTATGTTTCTATGTAAACTGTTAAAATATCATTTTTACCAACTTAAACTGTTAATATATCATTTCTTGCCCTGGCCGACACCCTTTTAAGATATGGGTACCATGTCATCAAAAAACATGCTCTTCTACGAACATGCTTTCTAGAAGCCTCTCCCTCCCATAATACCAATTGGTGTAAAACATTTCTCCATTTCCAATATTCTGGACCTCCAGGTTCTCTCCATTTCTGAAGGATACAATGTTTGGCAAGCAGACAACACTTTCTTACTAATAATCTATTCCCTGATGATAAAAGTCCCTGAAGAGGAGCATCCAAAACAGCGAACCCCGAGGTTAATTTCAAAGTCTGCCCTAATATGCCCATCAGAAATTTTTGAATTCCATTCCAGAACTTCCTTACTCGTCCACATGTCCAGAACATATGCCCCAAATGTGCCCTCTCCATTCCACACCATGGACAATCACCGTGATGTGCAAAGCCCGCCTTCCACGCTCTGTATGGTGAGATATAAGCACGCTCTAGTATTTTGAATTGCATATCACGTAATTTTGCCCCTATAATTATTTTAGGGATTCGCTCGACGGCTTTTTCCCATACAAACGCTTCAAGATTAATTCCAAGATCCCTTCCCCATTGTAAACTTAAGTGTCTATAGTTCTTGACTTGTGTTAGGTTATACAAGGCTTTACTATAATCAGTGATCGATATTCTTTCTTTGTCCTTTATCGCAAACCATTTCTCTAATTTACCAAAATTTTCCTGTCTCAATCCTCATCTCTCTTCTTTCATTGAAATCAAATAATACTTTAACTGCAAGTATGCATGAAAATGTCCCTGTGGCAATCCATAGCATTTTTTTAATTCCATGAAAGGTTTAAGCGCGCCCTCTCCATTGATTACTTGCCATATCTGTTGTAAACCTTTTTTCTCCCATCTCTTGAAAAAATTAGACATTATACTTGGCTGAAAGGCTAAATTACCTTGCAATGGCAAATATCCTGACACCTCACTTGGAAGGCCCAATTTTCCACAAAGCATCTGCCAACTCCAACGAACCCCTTGCCATAAAATATTATTTCTAAAATCCTTCGGCAACTTCATTTTCGTCACATGTAACACGGACCGACGTGAATAAGGGGCAACTAATGCAGACTCAAAATCATATGAGGTATATACCGAAGTCTCTCCTATCCAATCTCTAACATGTCGGAGTAGACATCCTAGATTATATTGTTCTATTCGAGGTAACCCCATACCACCCTGTTGCCACAACCCTTATAATTGATCAATTCTGAGTCTAGGTTTTTTCCCCCTCCAAAAAAAATTCTGTAATAATCTTTCCATTTTTTGAACATCTTGTCTCAATAGCCGCAATGGAATGAGCTGTAAAACATATAAAATTTTAGGAAAGACTATCATTTTACAGGCAGCCACTCTACCGCCTAAGGATAGTGGCAGTGGTGCCCAATCTTGCAACTTATTCTGCATGTCTCGTAGAAGCAGCCTAACATTTTGCCTATACAAATGACGTGGATCCTTAGGTAACCATATTCCTAAATACTTAAATTTATTTTTTGCCCAGCGTAAAGGAAACTCTTCCCCCCAATGATTTTGTAACCCCCCATTTACATCTAATGCTTCAGTTTTAGCCATATTCAACTTCAAACCGGCTATCTTCCCATATTGTCTGATCACATCCAGAAGTTTTGATAAAGATTTGCGAGGTTCCATCAACATAACTAGTAAATCATCCGCGAAAGCCGACACCTTAAATTTTAATAATCATAAACATAAATATAGATCATGCCGTTTAATTTTGGAGAGGGGGTGATTGGCAAGTGGTCTTGAATGTTAAAAAACAGCAATGAATATTTTTGTCGGATTCTATTTCTCCAAATGGACTTCATGAAGAGATCGAGTGGTCTGCTTTATTTAAGAAATCTTGCTTTTTTTGATGTGACTTCAGCCCCTTTAATTAATTCTTCATGGGAGAGAAGGGGGCTGTCAGTCAAGAGCTTAAAAAAATGCTGTGACTATTTTGACGCTAAGCCGTAGAGGCCAAATTTGAAGTCTTTACTCTGGTAATGAATCATTTATTTAACTGTATGGAGTGAAATATATCTTCTCAAGCTAAGTAAATTTTATGTTTTGTGCTTATGCCCTGAAGCAAAACCTGGTGGATAATAGAAACATAGAAACATGACTGCCGAAAAAGACCACATGGCCTATCTAGTCTGCTCTTCCATATCGACTAATACAATAGTCCCCTCTTTTCTCCTAGAGATCTTCGGTATTTCTCCCATGCATTTTTGAATTCAGATGCTGTCCTCATTTCTACCACCTCTACTGGGAGACTATTCCATGCATCTACAACACTTTCTGTAAAGAAATATTTCCGCATATTTCTTCTGAGTCTATCCCCGATCACCCTCATCCTATGTCCCCTCGTAGCAGAGCTTGCTTTTAATGGAACGAGGCTCTCCTCCTCTGCATTTATGCCATGAAGATATTTAAACATCTCTGTCATCTCCTCTATCCCGCCTTTCCTCTAAGATGTACATATTAAGATCCTTAAGTGTCTCTCTCCTTATATGCTTTTTAATGAAGACCACTAACCATTTTAGTAACCACCCTCTGCACCGACTCCAGCCTGTTTATATCCCTTTGAAGGTGCAGTCTCCAGAACTGCACACAGTACTACAAATGAGCTGACACCAAAGCCTTATACAGAGGCACTATCACCTTCGTTCTTCTGCTGGCCATTCCTCTCCCTATGCACCAAAGCATCCTTCTAGATTTTGCCGTCACCTTTCTACCTGTTTAGCTACTTTAAGATCATCAGACACAATCACGTTCGGGTCCCGCTCTTCTTTTGTGGACAGAAATACTTCTCCCCACCCCCCTACACTGTACCGCTCCTTTAGATTTTTGCAGCCCAAATGTATGGCCCTGCATTTTTTTAGCATTCAATCTCAGCTGCCAAATTCTTGACCATTCTTCATGCTTAGCTAGATCCCTCCTCATGTTATCTACTCCTTCCTGGGCATCTACTCTATTGCAGATTTTGGTATCATCCACAAAGAGGCAAACCTTTCTGACAGCCCTTCCGCAATATTACTAACAAAGATGTTAAAAAGAATCGGACCAAGGACAGATCCCTGGGGCACACCCCTCGTAACCTCTCTCTCCTCAGTTTACCTGTACCCTTTGTCGCCTCCCACTCAACCAATTTCCAACTCAGTCAGTAAATTTAGGGTCCATCCCTAGGGTACTCAGTTTGTTGATAAGTTGCTTATGTGAAACAGTGTCAAAGGCTTTACTGAAATCCAAATACACCACATCTAGGGCTTTCCCTCGGTCCAACTCCATGGTCACCCAGTCAAAGAAATCAATCAGATTTGTCTGACAAGTCCTGTCTCTGGTAAATCCATGCTGCCTCAGATCCTGTAATCCATTGGACTCCAGAAACCTCACTATTTTTTCTTTGAGCAGCATTTCTAATAATTTACTCACCTCAGAGATTAGACTAATCAGTCTATAGTTTTCAATCACATCCTTACTTTCACTTTTGTGTAAAGGGACCACATGTGCCTTTCTCCAGTCCTCTGGCACCACTGCCAGCTCCAAAGAGTCATTGAAAAGGTCAGTCAGCAGAGTCACTAGAACATCCCCAAGTTTCTTTAGTATTCTAGGATGTATCCCTTCCAGTCCCATCACTTTGTCTACTTTTAGTTTAGCTAGTTCCTCCTGAACACAGTCTTCTGAAAATCATTCAAGATCCCCCTCACTTCTGTTCCTATTTGTGGGTGTTTTCTGAGATCCTGCTCCTGGCCCTTCATCTGTGAACACAGAAAAGAAATAATTGTTAAATAATTCTGCTTCATGCTCATCAGCTTCTACATATTCCTGCCCTTCACTCTCGAATCTGACAATACCACTTTTGCCCTTCCTTTTCTCACTAACATATCTGAAAAATGTCTTATCCCTCCATTTTATTGCATTAGCTATTTCTTCTTTTAGTATTTTTGTTTTCCTGACTATTTTGCTAGCTTCTCCAAGAGGGTTCAAAACACAATGTTGTATCAGTGCAGTTTACCGCATATAAAGTTCAATGATGCAGATTATTGCATATATAGTATTTGGACGTTTGGCAGTACAGATTACAAGGTTGGCTGGAGAATTTTATTTTCCATAAATTGATAAAGCAAAATGGACCATTTGGAATCTAGCTGTATCTAGGCTAGTATGTGTTTAAAAAAAGGTCTGAAAAAATAGGAATTTTGGACTTAAAGTTCTTCGTAATAATAGCAGATTATATCCCAAAAGTAGCCAGTTCCATATCCCCAGGGATAAGCAGTGGTTTTGTCTTGGACTATTTAATAACAGTTTATGGACTTTTCCTTCAGGAATTTGTAGAAATCTTTTTTGAACCCAGCTACACATTCCAAAGATTAATTACACCTTGACATATAAAAATTTTTCCTCTATCTGTTTTAAATATATTTCTTTGTAACTTGTATAATTTGAAAGAATAAACAATTGATTTGTGTCTACCCATTCCACTCCACTCAGGATTTTGTAGACCTATCATATCTCCCCTCTGCCGTCTCTTCTCCAGGCTGAAGAGCCCTAACCTCTTTAGCCTTTCCTCATAGGAGAAGCGTCCCATCCCCTTTAACATTTTGGTTGCTCTTTTCAAGATGCAGAGAGTAGAACTGCATACAGTACTCAAGGTACAGTCATACCATGGAGTGATTCAGAGGTATTATGATATCCTTTATTTTATTTTCTATTCCTTTCCTAAAGATTCCTAACATTGTTAGCTTGTCTGAGTGCTGCTTCACACTGAACAGAAGATTTCAATGTATTGTCTACAATCACACCCAGATCCTTTTCCTGGCGGTGACTCCTAATCTGGAACCCAGCATTGTATATCTATTATTTGGGTTATTCCAGATAATGAAGTCTGATTCTTTTGATAAAAGAATCTCAGATGATAAGAGGGTTTTTTTTTTCAGATACAGTAACAATTCATATGAAGTCAATGAATCTTCAGATAATAGAAGTTCTTTCCAAATATTGAAATACATGAATCCAACCAATTTTTTTAATAATCAAGGTTTTCTGGATAAACACTCTAGCTCTTCTACTATATTTAAAAGCTACGGTATCTAAATAGACCATATATTCTCATATAGGAGTATACATTTGGAGCCCAATATTCAAAACGATTAACATGGTTAGCAGAGTCGCTACCCACGTTAATTGCGGTGAACGGGATATCCAGCGGCACTAACAGAGTTAGTCCCAGTAAACATCGCAGCCACCAGCTCTATATGCCCCAGTGCTAACCACTTAGCATCAGGGCGTGTCAGGGACATTCTTGGATGGAGCAGAGGTAACACCGATTGCTAATCATGAAGCAGTGATATTAAGCCGCTGCCAAGTTAGCGATATCAGGCAAAAGCCAGGCGCAGAAAACCCTGATTTAACATTCACTACATATTGCTAACCAGGTAGCGACTCAATATTGCCGCTGCTCGGTTAGTGATCGGCCTATGTGGTGAACCCAGATGTTGAACGCCGGGGCTGGATATAATCCTGGCATTGAATATCTGGGTTTAATGTTCATGCTAGCGGCTAGCCATGTTGGCAGTGCTAGCTGCTGGTGCTGAATATCGGGCCCTTGGTTCTTTTAGATGCCTAAAATTTTAGTGCAGGCAAATTGCTTGTGTTTATTTAGTATTTAGCTTATGCCATTACATTTAGAATAGTGAGCATCTTCCTGTCCTTGGAGGACTTACAATCTCAATTTATCCCTGAGACAAGAGAGGGTTAAATGACTTGCCCAAGGCCACAAGGAGCATCAGTGGGATTTCAACCCTGGTTTTCCACCCTGCTGCTCTAATGACTAGGCTGCTCCTCCAGACCTGTATGCCTCTATACTTATCGATTGCTTAAAGTCCTAGCATACATATAATGTCTGCCTAAAAAATGAATAGGTGAAACATACATGAACAAAATGTTTAAAACGAGCATGAGCTGAACGTTTTTGGCCATGCACACCCCTATTTGCAAACTGTAGATTTAGCCTGTCATGTCTAATTATATATATTTTCCAGCTGCCCATATTTGCTGTCTCATCCAAATACTTATTTTTCTACACATAAAATACCGCATATTGGTGCTTTGTATTAAGGGTTTTGTAATTCAATGATATATTCCTAAATGGCAACACATTCTTGCATTTTGCATTGCGCATTGTTCATTGTAACCATTTGTGATTTTATTTTTAAAGTAAATTATAAATACAAAAGCTTCTTCTGGTGAGACCACTTAGTTAAATTAACTGTATGGGGAAATATGAAGTCATTCCTAAAATAAAAAAGAAATCATTAGATCACTAAAGTTTAGTGATGTTTTGATAAAAATCCATAAGTGTCTCTAGAATACTATAGTCTATTGTCCAAAATAAATTCCTACAATCAATTAAAAATAAAGCTGTTTCTCTTAAGCAGTTTGCCTAGTCACACAGATGGGTGATGTGATCCGACGGTGCGGACATGGAACACGTTTTTACAAAGCTTTCCAGTGAAGAACTAAAGATCCCACTGAGCATGTGCGGTAGTTCCCATATCCTTGTGACTGTGTACTGTACCTCATTTCATCGTTTTGATTGGTCCTGAGAATCAAGCTCCTGAATTCTTCTTGGCTTTTTACTGCTTTATAGAGAATTTGGCAGGATTTGGCAGAGATAGCTTAAATGAGGGATGATCTAAGAAAAGAACCAGGTTTTCACCTGTTTATGTTTATTATTTATTTATTTATTTTTTATTTATTTATACATCTCTTCTATACCGCCACTTCCAGCGATCAGTGGCGGTTTACAAGTAAACAAAGTTTAATAATAGCATGCTATTATTTTACATAGAACGGGTTTAGAAACTATTTTACATAGAACAGGTTTTGAACTATTTTACATAGAATGTGTTTTAGTACAAAGAACAGTAAATGGAGAACAAGAGTTTTTACATAGAACAACATTATAAAAGTAAACATTTAACTATTAAATTGCAACTCAATAATACAGTGAAATAACTGGCTATCAATAGTAAATCATCGGCAATGGAATATATTACATTAGTTACACTTATTCACATTTTGCTTTCAAAGAGAGAATTTAATTAGGTGAACAATGTGAATGAGTGAGGGTTGTTATGCCTGTCTAGGTAGGGTCAGTGAGTGACTGTTGATCAGAGGTTTTCTCTGAGTTAGGGTTATCTTCCTTGTGGAGGTTATTATAGTATAGGGTGAATAGGTGGGTTTTTAGATTTTTTCTAAATAATTGAAGATCCTTAATTTCTCTGATTTCAGCTGGTAAGTTGTTCCATAACATAGGAGCAAAGTATGAGAACGCTGTGTTGCTTGTTTTTTTACTTGTTTTTCGGATAGAATCAGGTACTTGTAGCATGTGAAGGTTAATTCTTCTTCTTGATCTGTTTTCAAGCGGGATGTTGATAAGAGTGGATAAGAAGGAAGGAGCTATATTGTTAAAAATCTTAAAAGTATTGATTAAGGATTTGTAGGTGATTCTGCATGATACTGGAAGCCAGTGGAGAGAATAAAGAATCGGAGATATATGATCTGTTAATTTTGCTTTGGAAATAATCCTTGCGGTGACATTTTGGGCCAATTGAAGTGAGTGGATATTTTTCTTTGAGGTCCCTTGAAGAATACCATTACAGTAGTCTAAATGTGGTGTAATGAGTGTTTGTACTATGGTTCTGAAATCAGTGTTGTCTAGTAATGGTCTAAGTTGTTGGATTGTCCTTAGTTTGAAATAGATTGCTTTTACAGTTAGCTTTATATGTTTGGAGAGGTTGAGGGTCTTATCAAGAGTGACTCCCAAGTATTTGATCTCATCTTTAACAGGGAGAGAATTATTGCCAATGTTGATTTGCATTGGAGGGGTGAAGCTTGTGTTTCTTGTTATAAATAAAGCTTCGGTTTTTTTAAAATTAATAGACATGTTAATAGATTTCAGCCACAGCTCAGCTTCAACGAGGCAATGACAAATGTTGGAGTAATCTGGGTTAGACACATCAAATGGTGAGTACAACATAATGTCATCTGCGTAGATGTGATAATTGATTTTGAAACGTTTAAATATGGAACAGATAGGTTGAAGATAGAGATTGAACAATAGGGCTGATAGGGCAGAACCTTGAGGGATGCCCTGCTCTTACATTTGATATACCGCTCAAGCCAAAGCATCAGAGCGGTTTACAATATTACATAAAAGTTACAGAAAATAGGAAAAGAACGCCATTAATTAGATAGGACAGAATAAGAGATACAGTGATAGTTAAAGGAATAGAGGAGACAAGAAGAAATGCTCCACATAGCATCTGAAGAAGTAGATATCATACCACCAGGTGTTTAAGCTCCCACTCACAACCTCCGCTGTCGACATCACCCCTCCACCGCTCCGATCTCCACAGCAAGCAGAACCAATGTAGCAGCATTTTAAACGGCCCCGCACAGTCCTACACCTAAGTTGTCGTTTTTGTTACTATTGTGTCAAAATATATTCATATATGCACATACATATCCCTCAGTCAATGACTGTGAAACATAAGTCCTCATAAACCATAGTGGGTGCTTCAATTCTCTTTTATCTACAAGCAACTTTGACGCTCAATTATTCATATTCAGAAGCTCCTTTTAGGTTTGGCAATGCAAATCAAATCACAGTGACAAAGAATCATGTACACAATGCTAGAACTTGTACGTTTGCAGCAAAGCTCCACTTCTTCCAGCAGAACCAGCATATTCCCACTGAATAATAGGGGACTCATTGAACAATGTCCACACTGGTCCTGGCCTGTTGTCAATCCATGATCTCCTATCATTTACCCCTCTTGATGAGAAGTTAAGAGACAGCAGGCAAAATGCAGCAATGAACATGAATGTGGGTGCATTTTCCTGCTGTCTATGGGGAACCTGCACTATAGGTTAAGACACTCTGCTTTACATCCCCTTTCAAAGACATTAACAATACTTGCAACTTCTCCTGGATCTTGTTTCCAGTTGTGTCAGTCTTGAACTTTGCAAGTATGATTTCTAGATCTCAGATACCCATGGACAAGCTACTGGTCCTCACAGTCAAAAAATAAGACCATAAGCTTCAAGATGTGCCCATACTTTGGTCAGAAGATCACCATTACAAGTCTTGGTACAAACATTTGCTTATAGGTCATAATACGTCCTATTGTCTCATCTTGAATAAGTCAAAAAGAATTCCATTCCACTAGGCCATTATCAAAAGCATCAAAGTATGAAGGCCAACTATCTAGGCCAACCACTATATTCAGTGAACAAAACAGATCTCATTCTCCCAGCATGTGGCAAACATAGGGCTCTGAGTGTTTGAATATGAAACTAAGGGGAGCTCCTGGAGTTCATCGAAAGAGAAGATGAGTGGTAATGGAGAAATAACTTGAAACCTGAGGATGAGAGCTTGATAGTTGCAGCCCAAGACAGTGGATTATTGATGAGATGGTTCACAGCAAGTATAGAAACACTAGAAAAACTGACATAATTAGATACTCTAAGGAAGAGCTAGAACCAGTTATTCATCTCATAGCTGGCTGTAAAGTTTTGTAAGGAAAAAATTTCTGTACGGATGGTGGCATGTCTCATCCATTGGAAACGTTGTAAACAATAACATTTGTAAACTGTACCAGAAATACATTGGGATCATGATACTAAAAGATTTATGGAAAATGAAGAGGATATAATCACCTTTGACATTTCAACTGCAACCAATAAAAAGCTTTACGACACAAAACCAGCCATTGTTGTTACGGATAGAGTACAAGAACAACATTGATATCAGAGATGTCAGTGTCAGTGCAAAGTGATTATTCTGTGCATTGAGTAAAGAAAGAGAAGATCATCAAGTACCAAGCAATGCAGTTAGAGACCAAGAAAATGTGACATCATATTTGGGGGTCACCAATTTGGTTAAAAGGAATGTTCAAGACAGATGCTGTCTTTAGCACAATTCAAGTACTATGGTGAATGCTAGTAGTAAATTTGAGAGACAGAGATCATACTTCACATACTCTGGTCTAGGAGTGTAATGGATGTGAAAAATTAAACCATTTGAAGACATTGCCCCTGAGAAGATTAATTGGGGCTCGTCTCCTTTAGTGCACATCTCTGCTAGCAGGGGAATATACTCCCACACAAGAGTGGTGGCATGTAGAGGAAAACGCTAACTTCCATGCAGCATACTGACCATATCAGCTCTAAAGATCCAGCTTTGAGTTTTTGAAACACCATGAGACATTTCAAAGAAAGTAAGTCCTTCTGCTGAGTTCCATTGACTTGTATCAGCTGCTTCTTAGGAGACACTTCGGAGGCAAATGGCAAAGACAGTTTTGAAGCATATGAAGCATATCAGGTTGATGGCATTGACTGGTTTAACTCCTTTGATCTGTCTATTGCATCTATACCTTCCTGGGTGTCTACTCAGATTTTGGTATCATCCGCAAAGAGGCAAACCTTACCCAGCAGCCCTTCCACTATATCACTAACAAAGATGTTAAAAATAATCGGACCAAGGACAGATCCCTGGGGCACACCACTGGTAACATCCTTCTACCTCAGATTGAGCTCAGTTTACCTGTACCCTTTGCCGCCTCCCACTCAACCAATTTCTAACCCAATCAGTAACTTTAGGGTCCATCCCTAGGGTGCTCAGTTTGTTTATAAGTCGCTTGTGAGGAACGGTGTCAAAGGCTTTACTGAAATCCAAATACACCACATCTAGGGCTCTTCCTTGGTCCAACTCCCTGGTCATCCAGTCAAAGAAATCAATCAGATTTGTCTGACAAGACCTGCCTCTGGTGAATCCATGCTGCCTCAGATCCTGTAATCCACTGGACTCCAGAAACCTCACTATTTTCTCTTTCGGCATCGCTTCCAATAATTTATTCACCACCAAAGTTAAACTAGCCAGCCTGTAGCTTCCAACCACATCCTAACTTCTGCTTTTGTGTAAAGGGACTGCATTTGCCTCTCTCCAGTCCTTTGGCACCACTCCTGACTCTAACAAGGCATTGAACAGGTCAGGCAATGGAGTTGCTAGAATGTCCCCAAGTTCCCTCAGTATTCTAGGGTGAATCCCATCTGGTCCCATCGCTTTGTCTACTTTTAGTTTAGCTAGTTTCTCACAAACACAGTCTTCTGAAATTTGTTCAAGATGCCCCTCGCTTCTGTTCCTGTTTGTGGGTGTTTTCTGAGGTCCTGCTCCTGGTTCTTCATCTGTGAACACAGAACAGAAATGTCTTATCCCCCCATTTTATTGCGTTGGCTATTTCCTCCTCTTTTTGAATCTTTGCTTTTCTGACTTCTTTGCTAGCTTCTCTAAGTGTTTCCAAATATTGATGCCTGTCTTCCTCTCTCTGTGATCTCTTGTATTTCATGAAGGCCTCCCTCTTTTTCTTCACCTTTTCAGCTACATCTTTCGAGAACCATAGCGATCTCCTTTTTCTTTTACCTTTATTTACCATTTTAACAAAAAGGTTGGTTGCCCTTAAAATATCCCCTTTCAGTTCTGCCCACTGTTTTTCTACATCCCCCAGCTGTTCCTATCCCGTTAATGACTCCCTGAGGTATTGGCCCATCTTAGCAAATTAGTTTTCTTAAAGTCTAAGAGCCTCACTTTTGAATGGATTTTATCCACCCTAGTCCTTATACTGAACCACACCATCTGGTGATCACTAGATGCAAAATTATATCCCACTATAACATCAGAAACACTTTCACCATTGGTAAGTACCAAGTCCAGTATGGCCCCATCACGTGTGGGTTCTGTTACCAGTTGCCTGAATAGTTCTCCCTGTAGAGAATCCAGGATCTCCTTACTTTTAGATGATACTGCAGCAGGAATGTGACAATCAAATCTGGCATATTGAAATCCCCTATCAGTAGCACTTTCCCTTTTCTAGCAATGCTGAATATGTCTTCAATTAATTCTCCATCCACCTCTTCCTCTTGCAGATATATTTCTCTTTCCCTCTTTCTAGTTTAACCCACAGTGCCTCCTTTCACCTTTTTAAGCTCTGTAATTCCAAAGCTTTAATATTCTTTTTTACAAATAGTGCCACTCCTCCTCCCCTTATTCCTACCCTGTCTTTTCTGAATAAAGCATAGCCTTTTATAGTTACATCCCAATCATGGCTTTCTGTGAGCTATGTTTCTGTTACTGCCACTAAATCCAAGTCAGCCTCTCCCATTAAAGCTTCAATATCTTGGATCTTATTTCCCATGCTATGGGCATTTATACACACCGCTGTCCATATGTTGCCTCTGTTACCCATTTCCATAAAGATATTTAATGTTTCACTTATGTGGCTCCTTAATTCATCCAACCAAAGCACTTTTGATGACATCATCCACACAGCCATGCATTGGATGTTGCAAGAAGCATCTCATCAATGTACTTCTCAGTGTCTCTAATGCTCCTCAGCCTCGCCACCTCCTCTTTGAGTTCCTGCTCTTGTTTCCTGAGAGCTTCAGCATGCAGGTATCCTGCATATGGAACTGGTCCTTCAACTGGCATTGGGACCTCTGGACAGAGGCAGAAGCTGTAACGGGGGCAACAGCTTTGGCGATATGATGTTTCCCAGCCATTGTTCAGTTGGTGGAGCTTAGATATCTGTTAAAGCAAAAGAGAGAGAGACCTAAGAAAGTACCAACCAGTTTCCCAGCTGTCCTTTCAGAGAAAAAACAGTTAAATCTCTTTTAAGTGTGTACAAAATGTGCTGTTCCAAGTCCCTGTGTGTAGTTAATTGAGGTGGTGCCCTACAAAGCAAGACTGCTCATTAGGGGTGGGTGGGAGATGGGGGGGTAGGGAGGGAACTAACACCTGATGAGGTTCAGTAGTTTCTTATCAAACATTGAGGTTTGATGCCAGGGTTCAGCCATAGCTAGATGGCCTCTGAGAGAAACCACCTCCCAAGAGATTTCTTGATGACCGGCTCTAATTCATCTGTAGGTTTCCCCATCTTCCTAACATATGCTCATATTAAGTAGTAAGAGGACATTCAGGAAGATGGATAGTGGTAGTTGGTGACTCCCTTCTGAGGGATACAGAGGCGTCCATCTGCTGAACAGACATGATGTCCCAGGAAGTGAACTATCTACCAGGTTTATGCTCACGTTTATTTAAAATTTGCTATACTGATTTTTCATTCACACATCAAAGCAGTTTAACATGTACTAAAAAATGTAAAATAAAAAAAATAGAAAAACTCAAAAAAGTGAAGAAAAAATACAGAAAAGTTAAAATGTTGGGAAACAGAAATCTGAGATGTTAGGGAGAATTTGCCAAGACTCAAGTCTACTGTGCCGCTGCCCATCCATATTGGTACAAAGATAATGCTACACATAGGTATCCTTCCAAGTGTCTGCTAAAAGGCATATCTTTCCTGACAGACCTACTACAATATCACATAGAACGCCACTAGCACAACTGTATAACCTGTAAATAGCAACATGTTGTTACCCTGCACCCACTCCCTAACCTTGAGGGTTAAGGAGGGATGGGCCTTTTGTAGTTTTGGGGGCCAATGATAGTCGGGAACAAGAAATTTATTTTTATAAGGATTTTATTTTCCCCGCTCCTTGGTGGACAGGAACAGGTGAGAAGATAACCAAATCAGGAACAAAGAAAAATCCAGGCATTCAATACTGTGCTTTAAACTATTCTTCACCGTGGAGGCACATTGCACCATGTGTCCTTTCTATCTTATATTCAGAAATAATCAGGTAAGAAATAATACTGCTCATCTGTTGAAACCAGATTACATTCCAGCTTATTTTAGTGCTTCATAAGCTCTTCATTTCAGTTGCTTAAACACTACTTATTTCATAAGCTTGGCATTCAGGTATTTGGACAGCATAACAATCAGAATAAAGTACCAGATATGACCATTCAAGCTTGGCTCTTGTCAGCTCTGTCGATCAGCCCAATTGAGCAGTCCATTGGCTGATTAATTTCTATCATAGGAACTGGAGCCGGTAAGGGAATTCCTGTCTCAGGACTATTTCCTGCTTGAACGGAGTTCTGTTCAGAAACAGCTCTTCTGTTTAGAAACTGTTTAAACTCATTGAGAAGCAGTTCTGCCTGTCTTCTAGCTGGACTACCGGGAGGATATTCTCCTTGCTTAGGCAGGCAATTATTTACTTCTGGAGAGCAAATAATGCTATCTCTGTCTGTGGTGGAGTTACCCCTCCCCCACTTATCTCTGTTTGTAAGTGTTGGATCAACACGTTCCTCTGCACGAGCTCTGCTCTTAAAGAATGCTTCAAAGGTAGGACCTTCTGAATTACCGTGGCCTAATTCTCCTGTGAACAGTTCAGCTGAATTCTTTACGTCAGCTTGCTTGTTAAAAGCTTGAGCTGTTTGTTGAGAAAAGCTAGGCTTATTTAAAGAGCTTTCAGGCTGTAGCCAACGTCTCTCACACTGCCTGAAACTATCCTGTGCTTTAAAATCAGGGTTCACTCTTTCTGGCTTATAAAACTTGTCAAAGGAATTAAATGTAGCAGGTACCTTAAAATGAGGCTTGTCAGAGAATGCCTTGCCAGGGTGCGTTTCTCTCCAAGGGTAAACTCTGTCTCCCAGAAACCTAGGCTTTAATCCTGGGTCTCTCAGTGCTTCCAACCTCTGTTGCTCCCAGACGGTTCTTTCAGGCACTGAGTATCCCTGGCACCTACTTCCTGGTTCTGAATCACGTTCCCTTGTTGTGCAGCTGGGCAGTGTTTCTCTAGCTGGGTCAAAGGATTCTGCATTCAAGAGAGCTTCTTGCTTTTCCAGTGTCCTTTGCCTTCTCACTCGTGGGCTCAATCCACTTTCACTTCTCATTCCATTCGTACTGCTCATTCCCCATCTTCCACTCGTTCTTCCACTCATTCTACTACTGTCTTCCTTCTCTCTGCTTAACAAGGGGCCCCTGCTCTGGGAAGCCCACCTCCTACTAGGGCGTGCCCAATCAGCAGCTCTGGTTCTCTCCTCCCCTGAGGTGAGCTGTGTTAGCTGATTAGTTGCCTGCAGCTTGTGCTGAGAATGGAAAACCTTGCCTTTTCCTGCAATACCTGAACCAACCAGCGGGTCAGTATCAGTTTCCATGGCTTCTGGACTTGCCACTGCGTCACAATGTATATAGCTGTCTATTCTTGTAAACAGTTGCTAAGCAACTCTGGTCAATACTGTAGTTATGACCTGAGTGCCCAACCTGTATATAGTTACCCACGTTAGTCCCATGTTACACCACTTGTTCATTGTAAGTACAGTGCAGGTTTCCACCGCACTGTACAGGTTATTGTTTGCCTGTAAATCGCACTGATTTTAAAGATCATGGTATAGAAAAGATATTAAATAAATAAATTTAAAAAAAAACATTAAAAAGAACAGGACCAAGAACTGATCCCTGAGGCACATCAGTAGTAATACTGCTATATTCAGAGTGAATTCCATTTACTACCACCCTCTGTTGCCTCCCACACAGCCAGTTTCTTAATCATTTTAGTGTCCATCCCAAGGGCACTCAGTTCATTTATAAGTCGCCGTGAGGAACTGTAGCAGCAAAGCGCAGACAAACCAATGATACCAGGAGTCTGTTCAGAAGGTCCAAATCATTTATTTGTGCACAAGTCTCAAGCAAGACAATTTCAAAATGGCTGAGCAAAGTTTTCAAGCATTACAACAACTTTTATAGACTTCTGTTCCATTCTAGGTATAGAAAACATTTCATTGGTCCCGGTACTCTCCCGTACCTCCCGTAGCCCTTCTATTGGTCCCGGTACTGATAAGTTTCTCCAATTATGTTCCTTCTGTGGGCTTCTGTAGGCATGACACCTGCCTGCCCCCCTTCTAGTCCCAATTACAATGGTCAGTTCATCAACTTGTTACTTTCACACTTTCAAGGCTATGGGACCATTTGTGCGTGCAGAAGAGCAAGGTTCTGTAACTCATCTGTCAGCACTCCTCAATATTTCTCTGCAAATGTACTTTTTCTTATCAGTAACTTTAAAACATATCTTTTCTGTATTTTTCCATTTCTTAATTCTGCAATTCTGCTTATCTAAGCTAATTCAATATTTCTACTGAGTTCTTTCTTACAATAGCAGCATATTGGGGAATGTGCAATCCTATATGCCTCTCCACAGGCCTCATTTACAGGTCAAGCTAGCCATGCTGGCCTGCCTATGTCAGACACCGTGGGTCACAGGCCTGCACCTGCCACATTCCCCCCTTTGATTAATCTCACCCTATTACTTAATAAGGTGTGAGAATTAAATCACTTTCTAGAAGATTCACATCCTGATTAAAGGATTCTTACTAGTTCCACTAGGGCTAGCTTTGTATAAAGCCATTATTCTAGTTGCGGTCTTCCGCTCTACTGTACTATCAATAGCACTATGAAGGGAACGCATACAACATGGGATTAAACATGGTAAGCAGAGGACAACAGCAACAAGGATTAGTACTAAGATAATAAAAGTCTTAAATCCTCCCAGCCAAGAGAAAAGGTTAGCAAACCAATTAGGAAATTTCAAGGCGTGCCAAGTCTGTACTGGCACATAAGCATGTCTCTGCATATCTTTAGCAATTTCTTCAACTACTTGACCTTTATCATCTATTTTCAAACAGCAATTGGTTAAATTCAGCTTACCACATACTCCTCCTTCAGCTGCTAGCAAATAATCAAGGGCTAAGCGATTCTGATATATGGCAGTGCGCATCTGAGTACTTTGTCTAGCTAAGAGCGTGAGAGCATGACTAGTTTCATTGGTTATTATTTCAACTACTGCTTGTAAGCGAATAATACGATTAATCATGTAGACTGGGGTTCGGTAGCCCCACATACCATCATCATTCCAAGTGGCAGGTCCATAATACTCAATAATTCTTTCTGGTGGCCAATCATCACCTTGCCATTTCTCCCACTTGCCTATCTGTAAGGCCTCTCTTTTCTGTCTAGATGCTCCTTTGTGTTTGTGGGTAGTATATACAGGGTATCCTAATTGTTCTCCATGTTCAGTGTTTAACAGGAAGAACGAAGGTCTGATGGTTCCTAAGACACATGCTCCTCCCCATTGTGGTGGGAGTTGCGCATATGCTCGGTTTCCACAGATCCAATATAGGCCAGGTGGGGCTTGCCAGGCTTGGACTTTGGCAAGGTTAGTCCATAGACCTGCAAGTTCAGGAAATCTGGCTAATGGGTTAGGAGGTTCAGGATGTCTGATTCCTGACCACCATGCTACCTTCTTGGTCGTGGCATTATAGTATTTCTGGCTAAGACAGACCAGCTGTCCTACCTTTTGGGTGAACTGGGGTCCAGTTCTGGCATAGCAAAGACGTCCAACGATTGAGTGCGCTAACACCCATTCACTGGTTGTCTTGTGTAATTCAGTCTGATTGTAGATCATGGAATAATTCAATTCTTGGGCTTCCCAGGGCCATTGGTCTCCCATTTGGGTTCCGCCACAGAAATAACAATCTGTGATCTTAAGACTAGATACTACTGCTGCTCCGGCTAATTCTAGAAACAAATTCTGTGAAGGGTGAGGGATCTCAAACTTATTTACATGCATAGCTTCATAAAAGGTACTATGAATATGATATTTAGATGACTTGTGGGCTTGAGTATTCAATCTAACATACACAATGGTCCCTGGATCTGTTCCTCCTCCCGCAATACGTAAACCAAACTTATATCCTTGTTTCCATGCATGGGGGTTATGTACATGCAAATGTAAGGGGTTGCAAGCATCTTTCTGACATTTATCATTCGTGATTGGCTTGGTTAGAGTAGCCATCCGTTTATCTATTTTCTCATCAGTTATACCAGTGTTCCAGGTAGCATAAAAAACACATTCCCAATACGGGCAATAGTAGTCTGCCGCTGTAGCAGTACTATACCCTGGTTCCTTTTTACCTGTACACTTCCTCCATCCTGTGGCTCCTTCTGGACACATATACTTATGGTCATTCCGATACGCTTTCTCCCATGTACCACAGGTGGACTGACTATCTCTATTAATAGCATTACATGCATCAAAATTCAAAACAGAAGGTTTAGTAATGTCCTTAAGTGGTGGTGTAGCAGCTAATATAGGTCCATCTGCATCCTTCCATCTTATTTCCAACGTGTAATAGGATGGATTCTGATGCGGATTATAGCATGCTTTAATTTTGCCATGAGTGCAAACATTTAGTTCAGTGGTGTTATAGATACACCGAGTTATTGTTCCCTTGCAGGTATAGTAAGAATGGTAAAGCAAAGTCTGAGTTACTTTCAGTCCAGTCCTAGTAGAGGTAATACAAGCTGTGCATGGAGGTAGAGCATAAGTCTGTTCAAAACCTCCAAAGAAGGCAACCAAGGCAAAGCAGAAGCAAAGATACATGTTGATGTTGATTGGAGTTCTTCTGAATCCTCAGCTTGCTGATCTTGATCACGACGGTCTACTATTCTTCGTCCCGTTTGCTAATGAAGCAATTTAACGGGTGCTGAGTGTTGATTGAAGATCCTCAAGGTGTCCAGCACACATTAACCAACTTAGCAATCCAGTTGGCTTGTGAAGTCTGGCTTAGTCAATGTAGTCTCGAAGTAGTGTGTCAAATCACACACACAAATTGGGTTCGTTGAAACAAAGCTGTTGCTGCATGGAAAACAGCAATCCTCTTCGAAAGACTTGGCTACTGCAAAGCACTTGTGATGAAGTGTCTATACTGCTGGTTGCCGTCTCAGAGTAACTCGCAAGGGTACACCAGGGTGCTGCTCTGCTGTCCACCGCTCTGGTTCAGGATCGGCGGCGGGCTTGACTCGGCTGTGGTGGATCCAGGCGTCGATCTCGGCTACCTTTACTGCAGTTGGGGTAGACAGGATGACGGTGTACGGTCCCTTCCAATGGGGTTCCAACGGTATCTTCTTCCAATCTTTGATCCACACCGAAGTTCCAGGCTGGTAGGGATGCAAGGGTTCCGTCAAGTTGATAGGCAACTGGTCTTGGATCCACGTATGGAGAGTCTGCAGAACAAAACTAAGAGCTAGGAGTTCTTGTCTGGTTACTTCTGAACCAATCTGGGCTAGATTTCCTTTGACTCCCTGCACTATTGGTGGGGGTTTACCATACAAAACTTCAAAAGGGGAGAATCCTGTTGACTTTACAGGGGCTGAGCGTATTCTGAGTAAAGCTATGGGGAGCACTTGGGGCCATTTCAAGTGTGTCTCCTGACAAAGCTTAGACATTTGGGCTTTCAATGTACGATTCATTCGCTCAACTTTCCCTGAACTCTGGGGTCTGTATGCAGTGTGGAGCTTCCACTGTATCTGCAAAGCTTTTGCTAACTGCTGAGTAACTTGAGAGACAAATGAGGGTCCATTGTCTGACCCTATTACTGCTGGGATTCCAAATCTGGGGACAATCTCTCTCATTAAGGCTTTGGTAACTTCTCGGGCTTTCTCAGTTCTGGTTGGGAATGCTTCTACCCACCCAGAGAAAGTACAAACTAATACTAGTAGGTAATGGTATCCATTAGCTTTTGGCATTTCGGTGAAATCAACTTGGAGGTTGTGCATGGGGGTCACACCTCTTGACTGAACTCGGGGTGCTGTAATAAGGCCTTGCTTGGCATTATTCTTGGCACAGATTTGACATTGTCGGGCTACTGAGGCTGATATGGTTGTCATTAGAGGGATGTAGAAATGTGGTCTGAGTGCTTTCTCCATAGCACTCTTTCCATAGTGGGTGGCTTCATGAAAAGCTTTGACAAAGGATGGTCCTAACAGTTCCGGAATTACTATTCTTCCCGGAGGTTGACTGCCTTCTTCTGGTGGCAGCTCAATCCATCCATCTTTCAATACTCCATCTTCTTTGTCACAATAGTAATCCAATTCTTTGGTGGTATATCGTGGGGTCCATAGATTCAAAGGTACTGGAAACAATGCTGCTTGCATTGGCATAGCTTGTGGGGCAATCTGTCCTGTCATAGCTGCTTGTCGTGCTGAGGCATCTGCGAATCTATTCCCTCGAGCAACTTCTCCTTTTCCTGCTTGATGTCCTCTACAATGCATGACAGCTACACGTGTTGGGGCCCAGACTGCATCAAGTAACATCAATATCTCGGGACCATATTTGACTGATTTTCCTCCGGATGTGATGAGTCCTCTTTCTTTGTAGAGAGCTCCATGGGCATGCAAGGTAGTGAAAGCATATTTGGAATCTGTATATACATTTAGCACAAGTTTTTCTCCTAATAACAATGCTCTGGTGAGTGCTATCAATTCGGCTTTCTGGGCTGATGTGCCTGAGGCTAGGGCTGATGATTCAACTACTTCGTGTTGAGTGACGACTGCATATCCGGCACAGCGTCGTCCATCAAGGATGAGACTGCTCCCATCAACATAATAGATCTGGTCAGGATTGTCTATGGGCACATCTGTTAGATCAGGTCGACTTGAGAACACAGTTTCCATGACTTCGATACAGTCATGTTCTGGGAGTTCTTCACTAATGGGTATCAAGGTGGCTGGATTCAGGGCATGGCTCACTTCGAGTTGTATCTGTGGGTTTTCACATAACATGCTCTGGTACTTTAGCATTCGGGAATTGGTGAGCCAATAATTTGCTTTCTGTTCCATAAGGGCAAGGACTGCATGTGGCACAGTGACTCGTATGTTCTGTCCTAATGTGAGTTTGTCTGCTTCACTCACTAGTAGTGCTGTAGCTGCAACTGCTCTCAAGCAGGGTGGCCATCCTTTGGCCACAGGGTCCAATTGTTTCGATAGGTAGGCTACAGGTCGTTCCCAATTTCCTAATTTCTGAGTCAACATGCCTAAGGCATTTCCCTGTGCTTCATGTACAAACAAGTGGAAAGGTTTGTGGACATCTGGTAGTCCAAGTGCTGGTGATGACATCAGTTCTTCTTTTAACTTCTGGAAGGCTGTATCCTGCTCAAGTCCCCACTCCAGTGGTGACTTCTCTTCTCCTTTTGTGGCCTCATACAGTGGTTTGGCAATTTGGGCAAAGTTGGGTATCCAGATTCGGCAATATCCTGCCGCTCCCAGAAAGGCTCTAACTTGCTTTCTGGTTGTTGGAGTTGGAATTCTACATACTGCTTCTTTTCTTTCTCTGCCTAATCTTCTGCTTCCTTGGGTAATACGAAAACCCAAGTATTTCACTTCTGTTTGGCATAGTTGTGCTTTGGCTCTGGAAACTTTATATCCAGCTTCATTTAGTAACTGCAAGAGATCTTGGGTGGCTCGTATACATTCTTTTTCTGATATGGCAGCTATCAACAGATCATCCACGTACTGGAGAAGTACTCTCCTCCCCGGGGCTACTGGATAGCTTGAAAAGTCTTGATTTAGTGCAGCACTAAAGATGGTAGGTGAATTCTTGAATCCTTGGGGTAATCTTGTCCAGGTGAGTTGGCCCCCTCTTCCAGAGATGGGGTCTTGCCATTCAAATGCAAACAATATTTGGCTTACAGGGGCTAATCTTATGCAAAAGAATGCATCTTTCAAATCTAGTACAGTGAAATGAGTAGCTTCAGCGGGTATCAATCCTAGTAAAGTGTAAGGATTGGGTACAACTGGGTGTATAGTTTCAACTGCATCATTTACTCTTCTCAAATCTTGCACTGGGCGATAATCATCTGTCTCAGGCTTCTTTACTGGTAAAAGTGGGGTGTTCCATGGGGATTGACATACTTTCAGTAGGCCATACTCAAGTAATCTCTGTAGGTGGCGATGAATACCTTCAATTGCAGCTCTTGGGAGAGGGTACTGTTTGACGTGCACTGGTGTAGCGCTAGGCTTGAGGGTTACAATCACTGGAGCTATATGTTTGGCTAGGCCTGGGGGACTGCCTTCTGCCCATACTTCAAGTGGTGCATGAATGTTCTTTAAAGTTTGTTCAAAATAGGTATCTTGAATCGAATCATCAATGTAGTATCTCCACTCTTCTTCTCGGGGTACTGTCAGCAGCATTATTCCTGCTGGTTTGGCTTGAGAATTCACTGTCATTTGCATTTCTCCTTGCTCAGAGAAAGATATTTGGGCTTGAAGCTTGGCTAGCATGTCTCGTCCCAGTAATGGTACTGGACATTCGGGCATGTAAAGAAATTGATGAGTTACTTGCTGTCCTCCTAGACTGCATATTCGGTTTTGTAGAAAAGACTTTGTGGCTTTGGCACCAGTTGCTCCTATAATGGTGACTGCTTTCTTGGTGAATGGGGCTATCTTTTTGTCTATTACTGAATGTTCTGCTCCAGTATCAACCATAAAGTTCATAAATTGGTCTCCTATTTGTATTTCGACCATAGGCTCCTGGAGACCTAAAGCAAACTTGGAGCCCGGTCTGTCCTAATCCACGTCATCTTCGTCATGGGCCTGTGTGGCCAATGCTTGGATGGCTCCTCCTCCCCTCTCTCGCTGGAATTGTTCTCGATTGGCTCCTCCTCGGCCTCGGGGACGGCCTCTTCTTTCTTCTCGCCACTGATGATCGTATTCGTCATCTTGCTGGGCGTCTTCGAGTTGCGGGCAAGTATCTCTCCAATGTCCTTCTTCTTTGCAATAGGCGCATTGGTTCACGCCTAGTCTCTGGGTCCGGCCTCCGCCTTGACCCCGCCCTCTTCCTCTGCTCCTTCGATTAGGGACACCTCCCCTTTTCTTTTCAACTATGGCCGCAGCCAAAAAATCAGCTTTCTTCTTCATCTTTCTATCACATTCTCTCTGTCTTTCAGTATCACGATTCACATACACTTTATGAGCGACTTCCAATAACTGTGTTGCATTCATGCCCGCAAACCCTTCTAATTTCTGTAATTTACGTCTAATGTCTGGTTGAGACTGGTTTACAAAAGCAGAATTCACCATGCATAAACTTCCTGGTGCCTCGGGATCATAGGGAGTATACATTCTATAAGCTTCAGTTAATCTTTCATAATAATCTGCTGGGCTCTCATCTATTCCTTGGATAATTCCTGCTACTTTGGAAAGGTTCATAGCTTTTTGGCCTCCTCTTCGCAGGCCTTGTAAAAAGCCTTGGCGAAAACGGGCTAGGGCGGTGGATCCTTCATCTGTATTTGGATCCCATTGGGGGTCTTCATTTGGGAATTCTCTCTGAGCTGCTTCTCTACGATCTATTATATTCTGCCCCTGCGCTGGAGCTGCAGGGTTTTCTGCCATCCATTCAATAGCTGCTTTTCTAATTCTCGCTCGTTCTTCTGTAGTGAATAGGGTGGTCAGGAGCTGACGGCAATCTGGCCAAGTGGGCTGGTGAGTTTCCATAATACTAGTTACTAATTCTGTCAGCTCCTGGGGCTTGCTAGTATAGGAGGCATAGTGCGACCTCCAATTTAATAAATCAGTTGTAGAGAATGGGATATACACATAAGTTAGGGGTCCCGCTACCACTTCATCATTATCATTCTTTACGGGCACCCCCGGGACTTGCCTTAAGGGAAACAGTTTGGCTGTCCTCGGCGTCATTTGAGTCTGGGATCTAAGGGCTATTGTCGTTGTCTTTGCAGGAGTTGCTGTCTTTTTCTCAACTGGTTTTGCTTTGGGTTTTTCTTTCACTGGCTTGCTAGTGCTGGCGCTGACTTCCTCAATTATTTGTACACTTTCCTCTTCTTCTTCTTCTTCTGGGGATCCTCACTTTCCTCTTCTTCTAGCTCCGCTTCTGGCTCACTTTTTACATCCTCCTCTCTTCTCTCCGCTAATTCTCTCTCTTCCTCTTCTCCAGGAGGAGGGAGGTCAGGGATTGGGTCTCGCCTCGGCTCCGGCGGTCTCTGGGGTGCTGGGGCAGGACGCCGCCGGGCTATTCTTACTGGACCTGGGGTTCGGGGCTGCCTGAGGACTACTTCTGGGGACTCGGGATCTGCCAAGATGGGTTTCTTCTTGGCTTTCTTATCCTGCTCTTTCATTCTAGGCTGTTCCTTTCTCTGTCTAGAATCTGTTTTAGCTAACATTATTCTGCACTGTTCCTCATAACAGCGCTGCGCCCAGGAGGGCGGATCTTCACAAATACTTAACCAGGAATCTATATAGGAGTACTGATCGGGGTGCGCTACCCGCACTCTACGATGTATTGACTGGATAATCTCTACGGTGAACGTTCCCTCTCGGGGCCAGATGGGGTCTAGATCGGGCCACTCCCTAGTACACAAAATCTGCAAACGGGCTGCTGTCATTTTAATACCATAATCTCCTGAATATCCCTCTTTAAAATGTGCGATCATACATTCTAATGGAGTGTTTCTAGTAGACTCCGCCCCTCCCATTTCGATGTGTGCGCGCAACAACAGACAGAAGGGAAAAGGTGGGCGGACCGTGGGTAAGGGGTCCTCACGGCCCTGGAAACGTATAGGGAATACAAATAACAAGACAAGACGACAATTGCTTCCCCCTTTTCGCGACCTGAACGCGGTCGCCCGGTCAGGAAATGCGCTAATCAGGGGTCAGCTTTCACTTGGTCCGTGCTGCCAGACCTCTCATTCATACTTCGTTCACACACTCATGCTAGCAACGTATTCCCAGAATGCATTCGTTTCTATCTGTTCTGACTAGTCTTTTCCAAGTACAATTACAAAAAGGATGAGGGTTTCACCTAGCGAATTCCCATGCCAGGCTACTCGGCTCTTCCTTGAGAGTTGATCAGGCTCTCTTACCAATTCCCAATATCTCGAGATTACAAATTCCAAATTCCAAGTTCCAATGGCAGTACTGCTCTTTCTATTTCTGTCTAGACCCAAAATCAAAACTATACTCACCGGATCCGGTCCTCAAACTTCCCAAGCAGGCGCATGAGTTGGACCTCGGACTCCCCTCACTCGGGTTCGAGGCGTTGACTCCAGCCGGGCTCGTCACCCGCCGAGGTCCGACCAGCTCCCTCCGATACAAGGGACCGGTGGCGCCAGGGAGCGGCCCTCGTCGGAAGGGCGCGATCCCGGCAGGACCAAGCCTATAGAGGCGGAAAGTCGTGGTATATTGCCCTATATACACTTTGATTCCACAACTTCCCGGCCAACGCACCAAGGAATATGTAGCAGCAAAGCGCAGACAAACCAATGATACCAGGAGTCTGTTCAGAAGGTCCAAATCATTTATTTGTGCACAAGTCTCAAGCAAGACAATTTCAAAATGGCTGAGCAAAGTTTTCAAGCATTACAACAACTTTTATAGACTTCTGTTCCATTCTAGGTATAGAAAAACATTTCATTGGTCCCGGTACTCTCCCGTACCTCCCGTAGCCCTTCTATTGGTCCCGGTACTGATAAGTTTCTCCAATTATGTTCCTTCTGTGGGCTTCTGTAGGCATGACACCTGCCTGCCCCCCTTCTAGTCCCAATTACAATGGTCAGTTCATCAACTTGTTACTTTCACACTTTCAAGGCTATGGGACCATTTGTGCGTGCAGAAGAGCAAGGTTCTGTAACTCATCTGTCAGCACTCCTCAATATTTCTCTGCAAATGTACTTTTTCTTATCAGTAACTTTAAAACATATCTTTTCTGTATTTTTCCATTTCTTAATTCTGCAATTCTGCTTATCTAAGCTAATTCAATATTTCTACTGAGTTCTTTCTTACAATAGCAGCATATTGGGGAATGTGCAATCCTATATGCCTCTCCACAGGCCTCATTTACAGGTCAAGCTAGCCATGCTGGCCTGCCTATGTCAGACACCGTGGGTCACAGGCCTGCACCTGCCACAGAACAGTGTCAATCACTCTCCTCTGCATGGCTTTCAGAGCCGCGAAGGAAAAGTGTCCCTCTCGCGGCTTTGTTAAGCCTGCCGGGACTGGTGGGAAATTTCCCATCAGCCCCAGGGAGCTTACGAGAGCCACAAGAGAAACTCTCCCTTCGTGTCTCTGGAAGCCACGCCGAGGAGAGTGATTGAGGCGGGCTCTGCTGGGCAGCTGGGGGGGGAGGCCCGTGGGAGACACTTGACTGCAGTAGACACTTCATTCTGCCACTGCCACGGCGGCAGCAGCAGCAGCAAGTTTCTTTTTTCTTTTAAGGTTTCCCTGGGCTGATGGGGGGAGGGGGGTTAGGACTGGTAATGGGCTGGGGGGGTTAAGACTGGTAATGGGGTGATAGGGGGTTAGGACTGGTAATGGGCTGGGGGGGTAGGACTGGTAATGGGCTATGGGGGAGCTAGGATTGGAAATAGGGTCTTGGGGGTTAGGACTGGTAATGGGCTATGGGTGGGCTAGGACTGGAAATAGGGTGATGGGGTTAGGACTGGTAATGGGCTATGGGGGGGCTAAGACTGGTAATGGGCTGATGGGGGTTAGGACTGGAGTTGGGCTGATGGGGGGTTAGGACTGGTAATGGGCTATGGGGGGGCTAAAACTGAAAATGGGGTGATGGGGGCTTAGAACTGGTAATGGGCTATGGGGGGCTAGGACTAGTAATGGGCCGGGGGGGGGGGTTGCTAGTACTGGAAATGGGCTGAGTGGAAGGGGGGGGACTTGAACTGCAAATAGCTGATGGGGACGGGGGCTTGGAATGGAAATGGGCTATGGGGGGGGCTAGGACTGAAAATAGGGTGATGGGGGTTAGGACTGGTAATGGGATATGGGGGGCTAGGACTGGAAATACGGTGATGGGGGGGGGTTAGGACTGGTAATGGGATATGGGGGGCTAGGACTGGAAATAGGGTGATGGGGGGGTTAGGACTGGTAATGGGCTATGGGGGGGCTAAGACTGGTAATGGGCTGATGGGGCGTTAGGACTGGAGATGGGCTGATGGGGGGGGTTAGAACTGGTAATGGGCTATGGGGGGGCTAAGACTGAAAATGGGTTGATGGGGGGCTTAGGACTGGTAATGTGCTATGGGGGGGGCTAGGACTGGAAATAGGGTGATGGGGTTAGGACTGGTAATGAGCTATGGGGGGGCTAAGACTGGTAATGGGCTGATGGGGGTTAGGACTGGAGGTGGGCTGATGGGGGCTAGGACTGGTAATGGGCTGGGAGGGGTTGCTAGTACTGGAATGGGCTGAGTGGAAGGGGGTGCTTGAACTGCAAATAGCTGATGGGGAGGGGGGCTTGGAATGGAATGGGCTGAGTGGAAGGGGGCTTGAACTGCAAATTGCTTATGGGGAGGGGGGCTTCAAATGGAAATGGGAAAAGACAAAACCTGGAGCTGTCTATGGTACAGATCATCAGTAACTAGAATGCAAACTGAAGCTAAAGTTGAAAAAGATCAAACCACTCGTGAATGTAGCAAAATATGACCTTGAGAATATACCATCTAATTAGAATCACCACAATTGTTACAAACAAATGATACCGAAATTACAATGTAACAATCAAACTCAAAAGGTATATAATCCTATAGACATATATTAACCACTGGTAATGCCTACACATAGACAACCAAGGAACATGTTTTCTATAATTACTTACAATGCTTTATTATATTCAAATAATTTTTATTTTCAATCTTAAATCCTACAATATTGTATATATCTTACATTTCCAGTGCTTTATTATATTATACTCCAATAATTTATATTTAACACCTCAAATTTAAAATATATACATCTTACATATCCAATCATTCATCCATAACCATTCAATAACACATACACTCAAATAAATAACTCACCATCACCGTATTTATTATTTTTTATTTACTTATTTATTTAACATTTTTTATATACCATCTTTCTTCGATTCAAGATGTTTTACAGTGAACATAACATGACAGTATGTCTCAACTGTTTACATAGAACAGAACTTCTTAACATGAGTAAATATGGTTAAGACAAATAACTTTTGTACATGAGTATTTGTCTTGAACAAGAACTATTTACATATTTACAGGAGGGATTAGGGAGGGGTCGTCCGGATAATGAGTTAGGTAAGGTATTAAAGGGTGGGTGAAGCAAGGGAGAAATGGGTGTTGAGGGGAAGGCTAAGGTGGTAGGGGAAAGTGTTCTTGGAAGAGGTGGGCTTTAAGCCTCTTCCGGAATTCGGCATGGTCAGAGCAGTTCCGAAGTTCTCCTGGTAGGGCATTCCATAATGAGGGGGCATAAAGGGAGAAAGCCCTGTTACAGGTAGTTTGTTTGCAGGTTCTCTTATTTGTTGGTATAACTAGAAGGTTTTTAGTATTTGTGCAGCATGATCTATTGTTATTGGGATTGGATAGGAGTGAGGAGAGGCATGGGGCTGATTCATTAAGCATGATTTTATGTATGAGGGTGATTACTTTGAGAGTAAAGAAACAACCCCTTAAAATGCTACTGTTATGTCCACTGAAGACAGCAAATGCTCCTCAATAGTAAATTTACTGAACCCAGCAGTTCTCAGTGAATTGCCTCGTTAACAAACAATTATAAAAATGTCCCAAAACAAAAAACAAAAAATGTCCTGATGTCAAATACTTGGAATGCCTCTAAAATTGCTTAACAGCGATCATCAGATGACTCTTCCTTATTTCAGTCCTTGAAAAACTGAAGATGTAGCATGATGTTCCATGAACTCCAGTCGTGGTTATTACAATAAGTCCCCAGCTGCCAAGTTACATTCTATTTTTGCAGAAAAAAATGCTCCTGTTGCCACTTGAGTGAGGACAATTCATTCCTTATCCTGGCGGCAATTCTCAAATCTCCAGTGATTATTCCACAGTTCTTTTCTGGGAACAACTTCAATTCACAGCACAACTTTCTGGGAACAGTTTCAATTCACCACACAACTCCGCAACTTTTTCCCCATGATTCCAAATAACTCATATCACCATACGTCCCAGAGAGTAAAGAAACAACCCACCAGAATTTAAAGACTGCCTGCAAAAGGGATTCACTGCTTTGGATACAAATGACAGTGCACCAGAAGAGCTATGGGATGACTTCAAGAAAGTTGTGCTTGAAGAAAGTGAGAAGTCTCTACGAAAGGTGAAAAAGAAAAGGCAGCCAAAATGGAGGACCACAGAAACTCTGAAAATTGCTTAGAAATGCAGAGAAGCTAAAGCCAGTGGAGAAAGAGGTTATCACAGGACTTAACAGAGATTTCCAATGTACAGTAAGATGAGAGATAGAAAAATACTACAATGATGCATGCAAGGAAACAGTCAGAAACTATTGGCCTTGATTTGGAAGCAACAAGATGCTCAAGAATCCACGTTGAATGATGCTGAGAAGATCAAGAAAAGATGGAAAGACCACACAGAGTCAGTATACCATAAAGATCAAATAATCAGGAATGCAGGAGTTGATGATGAAAGAAGAAGTTGAAGCAGCATTGAAAGTATTATCAAAAACCAAGACACTAGGTATTAACAACATTCCAGTCCCAAAAAGAAAATATATCCATGCTTCCCCTTTGAGAACTGTCTACGGAAAAAAGTGCCCACAGAATCTTCACTCTCATTTCCTGTGGATATTTTTACCCCTTAAAATAAGGCATGTGTGTGGGGGGGGGGGGGGTATTCAAAGGCATTTACACGATAGTGTCGCAGGATATCCAAGGGTGCCATGGCTACATGCTCTGATGCTAAGCGCTTAGCATCGGGACATGTTGGGGGAGTTTGGGGGTGGAGCTAATTGGGCAGTGGCAAATGCTGGTCTATCTTTACCCTCGGAAACTCACTGGGCTGCAGCTCAATATTGCCGCTGCCTGGTTAGATTCTGTGGTGACCCAGATATTCAGTATCAGTGACCGGATATTGCCCATCATTGAATATCCAGGGTTAATCTTCAGCAGCGAAGGTGAGCCACCTTACAAATGCTAGCCACCACCACCGCTGAATATCCCTCTGTCGTTTTGAAAATGCAAAACTAGTGATGTTATTGTCTTCCCAAACCTAATTTTACTCTTGCCCTATTTTTCCTGAGGGATAAAAGTGGATGCACATTGTTGATGTCTGTACATGTTTACTTCAGAAAGGTGGGCAAAAGGGATGTGCATTCATTTGAAGCAACATAGGAAATGTCAATGATATTTCCTATATCATTTCAGGTCATTTTCAATACAAAACAGAAAACATCTGAAATTTCATCACTTTCCATCTGTTGTCATTATTCTATCGGTCATGCTATGGGTGAATAATGCACACTATTGAGTAATAGTGTGTGCTATCGTTTCATAGTGTATCCTATCTCTCAATAGTGTACACTATTCACCCATAGCATGCACTATTGATGGATAACATGCACTGTTCACCATTACTGTGCACTATTGAATGGTAATGTTCGCTATTGACATTTCTGCCAAAATGAAAATGTAAAAAACCAAACAAAATAGAAAATCCCACAAATAGCACAGGAAATTAAAGAAAATGAAAATTTGTGGGCTACCTGCTCCTAGTGGAGGAGTAGCCTAGTGGTTAAAGCAACAACCTAACACCCAAAAGATCTGGGTTTGATTCCCATTGGCACTCCTTGTGACCTTGAGCAAGTCACTGTACCCTCTATTGTCTCAGAAGAAAGAACTTGGCAATCTGCTTTTGGTCATACCTTGCCAAGAAAACCGAGGGGCTGCTGGGTCACCAGGAGTAAACATTGACTTAATGGCACTTAAAAAAATCATGGACAATTCTCAAGTAGCCTGTTTACCCTACTAAATGGCTTTTGAAAATCACTCTCATAAATGGTAAACACCATACAATGAAAATATCAACTTGATATAAATATTATCTATCTGCAAAAGCATATAGAATTAAAAGATGACAGTTAAAAGAAATGCCATAATCAACAGACTCTCCTTTTGTAAATTTTACGACATTATCAGCAAAGCAATGTTCTTATAGATGATTATTCTAGAAGTATGGTGCAGCATCAAAAAAGCTTTCTTTTGGGTTACCACTAAATTGGCTTCACTAACAGATGGAATATGAAAAAGATCCTCTTGAGCTGAACATAGGACTCTGTTCAAGATGAGTAGCAAGAAATGAAGGAGCTACTCTAGGTTACTCGATATCTTGTAGGACAGGGACAGCGGCTTGAAATGTATTCTATAGTAAACCATCAACCAGTTTAGTAGTTTCCAAACTGGTGAGTTGTAGGACTTAGATTAAGGCCTGATATCAGGTATGCTGCAGAGTTTTGTATCACCTGCATTCCATGCAGTTAATTACATGGAAGACCCACCTGTAAAGAGCTTCAGTAGTCCAACCAAATATTAACAAGAGCTTGGATTAATGTAATTAGACCTCCTTGGACCAAAATTCTTTCAGTGGACAAATACACTGCAGTTGGAAGTAATACTTGATGGGCCCATGGTTATGGTATCATCAATACTATTCCATGACTCCTTACTTGCAATCTTTATTTACTTGCAATGCAATGTGTGCCTTCGAGTCAGTCCTGACTCCTGGCGACCCAGAAGCTCCTGGGTTTTCTTGGCAGTGTCACCGGAAGTAGATTGCCAGGCCTTTCTATAGCATCCAAAATAACATATTCTGCCAATGTATATATTATGGGTGGATTACATTACAAGCTTATGGGTACTATGTTATTGACTAAGAGAACAGGCAATTGAATTACTTTAAAGGAGGGTTCCTAATGCACAAGACCTCCGTTTTCCAGAGGATTACGTTTATGACAATGTAGACTATTTTGAGATCTCTTCTAAATAGTTATTTAGTTTTCTGATAGATTGCTCAATCCACATCTGAAAATAGTCAGAGTTTGATATGTCCACAAATCAAAATCATTTAGATCTTAGGAAGGTGTGGTATGAAAAAAAATCACAAATATTCAAATGTGAATAGGAGTCCCCTGGGGTCTAAGATATTAAATAATAACTACAGAGGACTGGAGAGACACAAATGTGGTCCCTTTACACAAAAGCGGAAGTAAGGATGTGGTTGAAAATTACAGCCCGGTTAGTCTAGCCTCTGTGGTGAGTAAATTATTGGAAAAAACTGCTGAAAGAGAAAATAGTGAGGTTTCTGGAGTCCAGCAGATTACAGGATCTGAGGCAGCATGGATTCACCAGAACAGGTCTTGTCAGACAAATCTGATTGATTTCTTTGACTGGATGACCAGGGAGTTGCACCAAGGAAGAGCCCTAGATGTGGTTTATTTAGATTTCAGTAAAGCATTTGACACCGTTCCTCACAGGCAACTTATAAACAAACTGAGCACCCTAGGGATGGACCCTAAGTTACTGATTGGGTTAGAAATTGGTTGAGTGGGAGGCGACAAAGGGTACAGGTAACTTATTCTGAGGAGAAGGAGGTTACCAGTGGTTTGCTGCAGGGATCTGTCCTTGGTCCAATTCTTTTTAACATCTTTGTTAGTGATATTGGGGAAGGATTGTCAGCTAAGGTTTGCCTCTTTGCAGGTGATACCAAAATCTGCAATAGAGTAGACACCCAGGAAGGAGTAGATAATATGAGGAGGGATCTAGCTAAGCTTGAAGAATGGTCGAGAATTTGGCAGCTGAGATTTAATGCTAAAAAATGCAGGGTTATGCATTTGGGCTGCAATAATCCAAGGAAGCGGTACAGTGTAGGGGATGAAGTACTTTTGTCCACAAAAGAAGAGCGGTACCTGGGAATGATTGTGTCTGATGATCTTAAAGTAGCTAAACAAGTAGAAAAGGTGATGGCGAAAGCTAGAAGGATGCTTGGGAGTATAGGGAGAGGAATGGCCAGCAGAAAAAAGGAGGTGATAATGCCTCTGTATTAAGTCTTCGGTGCGACCTCATTTGGAGTATTTTGTGCAATTCTGGAGACCACACCTTCAAAAGGATATAAACAGGTTGGAGTCGGTGCAGAGGGTGGCTACTAAAATGGTTAATGGTCTGCGTTATAAAGCATATGAGGATAGACTTAAGCATCTTGTACAGTATGTTGTTGTTAAGTGCCATCGAGCAGGTGTCGACTCATGATGACCCTCTGGATAGTTGTCCTAAATTGTGTTCGGTCTTCAGTCAGGCTGCTCATTGTTGACAGATTGGCACCCGTAGCTGCTGTTATTCTATCGACCCATCTCATTGGTGGCCTTCCTCTTTTACGGTGACCTTCTATCTTGCCAGGCATGATGTCTTCCTCTATTGATCTCTCTCTTCACATGATGTGTCCAAAGTATGAAAGTCAAAGTCTTGTCATCTGAGCTTCTAAAGAAAGCTTAGGTTAGATCTCCTTTAGTACTGAATGGTTTGTTCTTTGGGCAGTCCATGAGGAAAGGCGGGATAGAGGAGATAGGATAGACGTTTAAATACCTCCGTGGCATAAATGCACAGTAGGAGCTCCTCTTTCGATTGAAAGCAAGCTCTGCTATGAGGGGAGCATAGGATGAGGGTGAAAGGGGATAGACTCAGGAGTGATATGCAGTATTATTTCTTTATGGAAAGAGTGATAGACACATGGAATAGTCTCCTAGTGGAGGTGGTAGAGATGAGGACAGTATCTGAATTCATAAAAGCATGGGACAAACACAGAGGATCTCAAAAGGAAAAAGAGGACTATTGTAGTAGTTGATATGAAAGGGCAGACTAGATAAGCCATGTGGTCTTTTTCTGCTGTCATGTTTCTATCTTTCTATGTTTCAATAACAGCCAAGAGATTAAGCAACAATTTCCCAGACTAATTTGTTGCATCCTATCTGTTGGGAATGAAAATTTATTTATTTATTTATTTATTATTTTTTATATACCGCGCTCTTAAAAATCAGAGCGGTTCACAGGCAACAATTTTGTGCAGAACAGGTACACCATTAAGCACTTACATTGAACTGGTGATCGAACTTGGGTTTGAACCAGAAAATGAACCAGTCTAGGACATTACTTCCTTTTAATACCTCTTAAGCAACTTAATCTATAAGCTTTCTGATCCAAGATCTTATCAGACAACAGTCTAATGTCAAATGTCTTGCCCCTTCTTTAGGGAAAGGGACTCCTGAAGGCATATTCTTCCATACCTCTAGGGGCAAAAACCTTAACACAATTCAGAATAAACTGACAGACTATGATTCTTGCAGCTCCTTCCTGGCAGAAATCAATTTACTTACAATCCTTTAGGATTTATCTTTCAGGGAACTATCATGTTGGACATTTTTCTAGCTTTGATATCACAGAATCAGGGAACATTGCTTCATCCCTACCTCCAGTCTATCATTCTCAGGATGAGATCTAAGTAATACACTATTTTAGTCTCTCCGGTTCAGTTTCTGAAGTGTTCAATGTAAACCGCCTTGATATCATGAAAGGCGGTATATAAGAAATGTTAATAAATAAATAAATTCTAAGCTTCTAGGAAGGAATCTTCTAGAGGCCTTAAGAACATAAAAACATAAGATATGCCATACTGGGTCAGACCACAGTCCAACAGTGGCCTATCTAGGTCAAAAGTACCTAGCAGTTTCTTCAAAAGACACAGGTTCCACAATGCTTGTATTGGGTCAAGCAGTGGATATCCTGGGTCCCCTTTAATAATGGTTTATGGACCTTTCCTCCAGGAACTTGTCCAAACCTTTTTTAAACCTAGCTACACAAACAGCTTTTACTACATCCTCCGGTAACAAATCCCAGAGTTGGATTACACGTTGAGTGAAAAAATATTTTCTCTAATTAGTCTTAAATAGGTTACCCGGTAGCTTCATTGCATGGCCCCTAGTCTTTCTATATTTTGATGGCATAAACAATCTATCTACGTTTACCTGCTCCACTCCGTTCATTAATTTATAGACCTCTATCATATCTCCCCTCAGCCATCTCTTTTCCTGGTTGAAGAGCCCTAACCTTTTTAACCTCTCTTCATAGGGGTATCCATCCATCCCCATTTTGGTGGCTCTTCTCTGTACCTTTTCTAATAACACTATATCCTTTTTAAGATACGATGACCAGAATTACACACAATATTCAAGGTGCGGTTGCACCATGGAGAGAAACAGAATCATTATAATATCCTTTGTTTTATTCTCCATTCCTTTCTTTATGATACCTAGCATTCTATTTGCTCTCTTGGCCGCCGCTGCACCCTGGGCGGAGGGTTTCAAAATGTTATCCACGATGATGCCTATATCTTTTTCCTGAGTGGTGGTTCCTAATGTGAAACCTTGCATCATGTAACCATAGTTTGGGTTGTTCTTTCCTAGGTGCATAACCTTGCACTTGTCCACATTAAATTCCAGCCTTCCAATTTATCAAGGTCCTCTTGCAATTTTGCACAATCAGCATGGGTTTTAACAACTTTGAATAGTTTTGCGTCATCTACAAATTTGATTACCTCACTCAATTTTCTCATTTCCAGGTCATTTACGAATATGTTAAAAAGCAGCAGACCCAGCACAAATCCCTGGGGTACTCCACTATTCACCTTTCTCAATTGGGAAAATTGGCCATTTAGCCCTACCCTCTGCTTTCTATCTTTTAACCAATTCCTGATTCACAATAGTACACTGCCTCCTCTCCCATGACTCTTTAATTTTGCCAAAAGTCTTTCTGAAAATCCAGATACATTATATCAACCAACTCACCTTTGTCTACCTGTTTATTCACACTATTGATAAGGTCGATTTGCAAAGGGCTATGAAACTGAATGCACAAAAAAACCCTCAAAAAGCTACCAAGGGGAATGCTAAGGAAAGATTAGACTGCTTCCATCTCTTATCACCTTATAAAAATGGTAATAGTGTTAAAGCAGAAGCGTAGGTCTCAGACTCACACTGGCAACGCCATCGGATAAATCCAAAGCAGAATGCGCGGCGTCTTTTTGCACGGCAGAAAAATTTCCCAATTTTTAAACATTTGGAGTGCTTTGTGCAACACTATTTCGCTGGATCTTGAGAGGCTATGCTGTTAAAATGCAGTTCCCCCTGAGGAAGATCTCGAAACGCATTTAGCGGTACCCACTTGGTGGCGTCGGGGAGTTATCTAGCAACAGCATACAGATAAGCATTGCCTAAATTATTCAGCAATATAACCTATAAGTTTGGTTAATTATCAGAGAAATGTTCTAAAGAAAGATTGAAAAGAATAGACAAAAGACAAAAAAATATACCTTATCCATTTAATTGAGCAGTAAGTGTTACAGGTCGTTGCTGCGAGAAGGCATTCTGCTTTGGATTTATCCGATGGCGTTGCCAGTGTGAGTCTGAGACCTACGCTTCTGCTTTAACACTATTACCATTTTTATAAGGTGATAAGAGATGGAAGCAGTCTAATCTTTCCTTAGCATTCCCCTTGGTAGCTTTTTGAGGGTTTTTTTGTGCATTCAGTATCTGTTTATTCAGACTTTCAAAAAAAACAGAATATATTAGTAAGACAAGACCTTTCTTGGCTAAAGCCATGTTGGCTGTTATCCATTAAGTCATGGCTATCTACATGTTCATTAATCTTGTTCTTTATAATGGTTTCTACCATTTTTCCTGGTACTGACATCAGGCTCACCAGTCTGTAGATTCCCGGATCACTCCTGGAACCCTTTTTAAAAATTGGCTTTACATTAGCCATCCTCCAGTCTTCAAGTATTACAGATGATTTTAATGATAGTTCTCAGACTGCTAATAGTAGGTCTGCGATCTCATATTTCAGTTCTTTCAACTCCCTTGGATGTATACCATCCAGACAAGGTGATTTGCTACTCTTCAGTTTATCAATTAGTTGTAGTACATCTTCTTGGTGTATCGCTATTTCTTTCAATTCTTTTGCAGCATTACCTTTAAATACCATTTCAGTCATGGGTAACAACATCCCTATATCTTCCTCAGTAAAGAATTCATTCAGTTTCTCTGCTATGGCCTTGTCCCTCTTAGTGTCCCTTTTACCCCTCTATCATCTATGCTTACATATGGAAGAAGTTTGATATCTGGTATGATTTTGAGGTTGTAGCCCCCCACAAAAACTGCTTTAATATCCTTTACCTTTCTCAGAGGTGGGTCTCAAAACCTACCCTTTCAGGTTACACCTTTGGGCAATTCATGCAGACCATTGATAAGCAGAAGGAAGAATGATTTCTGTGCATCTCTTAGTTGTAAGATTCATATTGGGTGGCTTTACTTGGAACTTCCCTATCCAGCCATCTGCAGTGTCACAGGGCCTCAAATATGATGTTAATAAAACTGATAAAAGCACCTTTTGATCTTCTAGGGTCTTGTGGTCTAAATTCTTTGACCTGAGTAGTCAACGTTTTGGTGGTAATCACTTCTGCCCACAGTCTGAGATCTTCAAGCCTTATTTACTTATTCACCATATACAAAGGTTAATCATTATAGAGTGGAGCATTTCAGTTTCTCCCTAAAATTTTGTTGGACTTCCACCTTAATCTCTCAGGTATTCTTCTAATACTTTCCCAAGGCAGCATACCAAGAAAAGTGAAGAAATCCTGCAAACTTTGGATTATAAGCGAGACAGTGCCTTCTGTTGGGAATGGACAAAGGTCCTTAGAAAACCCAAGATTCTTTTGTATTGCTTTTTTTCTCCAACAGGCCTGACTTTTCTGTTTTTAAGAGGATATGTGAAGGAGTGTATGTGCCTCATCAGGTAATTCAGGAAAGAGAAGAAAAGATGAAACAAACTCAAACTAGTCTTTGGGAAAGCTCTACAGGAGGCCATTGTACAGTTATCAAGTAAGAATCACAGGCAATGAGCTGTCTTTGGTCTCAACTAGTGGTGGACTAGTCAGGGAAAAGATTGCAGAGGGAGGGAAGCACTGGTACTGAGCAGTAGTTCTGTTGAATCCAGAGACTAAAGTGATATTAGTCGGAAACTGTGAAACGTGTCAGTTTTTTCCTGGTTTAAATTGTTAGAACTGGGTAAAAATAAAACTCTACCTTACATCCTAAGATGTTGAGTCCCAGTTAAGGTATCACAACAAGCATGTAACCTTCACAAGCCCTTTTTGATATTTAATGTTGTCTTGCTATTAAAAAAGGAGTTCTAACTCATCAAAAGAGATTTTATCCGTCTTGTTGATGGGATTATTTTTAGTTTGCCTTTATTGATTGACAACAGCACATATCTAGGGAGTCCCATCTGTGAGACTGGGTGAACTGCTTGTTTTTAGAGAAAACAGAGTTCAAAATGACTTATCTGGTTAGCAGGACTAGCTAATTGGATACCTCCTGGTGAGAGGGACATTCAGTCTCACTATCCAGATAATGCTGTTGTGGTCTGTGGACAGAGCTGAGGCAAAATCAGCACTTATCTGGATAGCGGTGATGTTCAGCACCATTACCCGGATAATAATCTGCATAATTTAGGGCAGCAAAAAAGGATGTTCCATGAAGACAACAGTTCACCAGTCACACCTAGCCTCCTTCCTCAACTTCTCATTAGCTTAATTTCAGAACTGTGTTCGTGGGGACACAGGACTACTGCACATGCTCAGAGGGGTCTTCAAATCTTCACTGAAAAGTTCTGGAAAGTGTTGTCTGCTGGTGCAGTCAGATGGCATCACCTACGTGACCGATGAAGTGCTGTCTTGAACGAATACCTCTTACAGGTAAGACACTCAGTTTTATTTAACTTTGCACATAGTAAATGACAACAGATAGAAACCAGCATGGTCCATCTAGTCTGCCCAATGAGGTTGTTACAATTGAACCCACCACTCCATACGTGTTCCCCCACTCTAAGGGGTCTGTTTACTAAGCGGTGCTAGTGGCTTCCGTGTGAAATCGGAGCTGCAAACCTGTTTTATTCAATGGGGCTGCGGCTCCGATTTTTCATGGAAGCTGCTAGCGCCACTTAGTAAACAGACCCTTAAGTCTTTGTTTAGGGTTGTACTGCCACTCCGTAAAGGCTATCCCTCTCTATGCCTATCATTAGGGTTGTACCCACCATTCCATGCACGTTACCCCTCTCTATGCCTTTATTTAGGGTTACCCTTTCTTAATTTTTTTTTTTTTTAATATTTTTATTGATTTTTTGTACAGCCTTATGTAATCAACATCACAGAATAGAACAAAACATACATCGCATCACCACAGACTGCACCTAACTAACAACAACTACTGACTAAAGCTATAAATTCCCCTACCCCCCCCCCCTCCCGCCCAATCCTCTGGAGTCAACTGGAAATAAGATAACCTAACATGTCTGCGACAAGGGGTGCTCCAACAGGATCCTCTAAACAAAGCCATTCAGGGTGCCCTGTAAGGAGCGAGCACCAAAGGCTTACTTAGGGGTCTGAAATAATAAGATGTAATCGTTTAACATCTGCCATTTGGAAAGACCGGATGGCGTTCTAGATACCCCTTTTCTCGGTAATTGCCCAAACTTGCTGTAACAGCAGACATGGCTCCACCAATTTTGTGGAGAGAGGTCGTAAGTATGGGTCCAGTAGCGAGAAATGAGGTACATAGCGATTCCAAGCATAAAATCTAACAGAAAAAAATAACGTTTTGACAGTGAGGGTATATTGCTCGCTGAACGCAGACTGACGATACCCCAGGAGAGAGGTTCGCAAAAATTCAGAATATTTTGAATCCTCTTCCATACTTGTTTCCAGAAAGTTTGAACACAGGAACACTGATAAACAATATGCACAAGGGTACCTAGTTGTTGCTTACACGACCAGCAGTGCCCGTCAGCTGTCGGCCCCCATGTGGCCATCCTGACCGGGGTAAGATATGCTCTATGTGCCATAAAAAATAATACTTGAGTGACAGAGGCAGACTTTGAAATGCGGACTTGTTTTGCCCAAAACTGTTCCCATTGCTGGGGCGACAAGACCAGGGTGGTATCATGTTCCCATACTTTTTGGGTGCCAATCGTGCCCTGCTGTATATTAGAGAGCAGTAGCTTATAGAAATGGGAATCCCTACTAGAGATATCTACTGCATCACTTAAGGGCTCCATGTGCTCCAAAGACCTGAAATGTGGCATCCGCTTGGCTATACAGTGCCTAAGTTGCAACCATTGGAAATAAGCAGTGCCCGGTAGATTATACTCCTGTTGTAATTGCGCAAAGCTCTTCCAATCATCGCGCTCCAGCAGTTGGTCGATAGTCCAGATATCCTTAGAATACCAGAGCCGCCAAGCAAAGGACTTACGCTGAATCTTTAGATGAGGGTTGTACCAGAGGGGCCATTGACGAGTAAGGCGATCAGCACTATCGATTGAGCCACGCAAGGCCGGAAAGGCTTTTTGTGTATCAACTATCATGGTAGGGTATTCTTTATCCAGTGGCATCTGCATGTATGGTAGGAGCGTCAATGGGAAGGGTGCCACAATTGCTTTTTCAAGATTTAGCCACGCAGGAACTGGTTTGGCGTCCGGCATTAACCATTGTGCCCCTTGCCTTAACAAATAAGCTTTGTGATACTGCTGAAAGTCCGGGAATTTCACTCCTCCCAACTCCTTGCAGGCTTTAAGCTTTTTGAGGGCAATCCTGGGTGTTTTGTTATTCCACAAAAATCGCACTAACACCCTTTCTAATTGCTGATATATCTGTGGGCGTAGAAAATAGGGCACCATTTCCAACGTATAGTTAATTTTCGGGGTTATCATCATCTTAATAGTTTCAAGTCTCCCCCACCATGATAAAGATAAGGGGAGCCACTTAGTAGTCAACAAAAGAGACTTCTCTAAGAGCGTCTTCTCATTATATCTCACCGCTTCGGCCAAAGGTTAGCCATAATAAACTCCGAGATATTTGAACATCTTCGGCTCCCAGACGAATTGGAAGCGTTCCATATCTGCTTTATGGATCCTAGCATTTAGCGGAAAGGCAATTGACTTACTCCAATTAATTTTATAACCAGACAGTTGTGAATATCGCTCTATGCACTCCAAGATCGCCGACACTGAGTCCGGAGATGTAAAGAGAAGAAGATCGTCTGCGTAAGCCGACAACTTCACTGTTTGTCCCCTTATCATCACCCCTGAGATCTGCGCTTGTTGTCGGATCATAAGTAATAAAGGCTCAAGGGCCAAATTAAACAGTAGTGGGGAAATGGGGCAGCCTTGACGAGTTCCTCGTGACAATCTCAGCTCCTTTGATTGTGAGGAATTAACTCGAACATGTGCTAAAGGCCGAGCGTATAGCACTCTCAACAATCTGATAAAACCATCACCTACTCCAAACCAGCGGAGAGCATCAAAAATGAAAGACCACTCCAGCCGGTCGAAGGCCTTCTCTGCATCAAGGGATAGCCCCACTAGGGGACTATGGTGCCTTTCCCCAGCCGCTAGAACATGGCATAAGAGGCGAGCGTTATCCGCTGTCGATCTCCCTGCAATAAAGCCACATTGGTCAGGATGTATCAGTTGTGGCAAGACGTCAGCAAGCCGGTTAGCCAGTATCGTAGCGTATATCTTGTAGTCGGCATTCAGTAAAGATATTGGACGATAATTACTGACTAGCTGGGGATCTCTGCCTTTCTTTTCCAACACAATCACGTTCGCAGATGCGAAGTTCCCTACCAGAGGAGCATCTTGCAGGAGAGCCTGAAAGTAGGCACACAGATGTAAGCCAAGTTCCTTAGAGAAAGTTTTATAAAATTCAGTGGGGAGGCCATCTGGTCCAGCGGGCTTACTGGGGGCCAATGTCTGAATTGCTTGGAGGATTTCAGATAGGGAGAATGGGGCCGCCAACCTCTCTATGATCTCTCCATCTAATGTAGGTCTCTGTACCCCAGCAATCAGCTCTCCAAAGCTCAGCTGGGTATTCTGAACCTCAGAAGAATACAGTTGCGCATAGTAGGAACCAAACGCATCTGCAAGCTCATCATCCCTGGTCAGCAGAGTATTTCCACCAGGATCGCGTAAGGCTTCCACTCTCCTCGCCTCCTGTTGGCCTCTTAGTGTGTGCGACAGGAGTCTTCCTGCTTTATTGCCTTCCCAATAGTATACCCCATTCTGAGCCTGAATATTCTTTACCACTTCATCAGTAAGTAATTGATTATAACTGAGCCTCAATTTCTGAAGGCGAACCAAGATACAAGGTTCAGAGCGTCGTGTTTGAATACGTTCCCCTGCTTTAATCTGGTCTTCTAACTCTGCTAAGCGCTCTCTTTGTCGCCGGGATCTGAGGATCGCGCGGCTCGTGATGACGGCCCTCACGGAGGCCTTAAAGCCTTCCCACCAGGCCCATCCCCCAGTATCCTGTAGGAGATTGAACTGAAAATATTCCGTTATAGCTACTCGAATAGCAGAACAGAACTCCGCATCCCCCAAAAGGGATCTGTCAAAAGACCAATTTAAGGATTTAGTGCCAGTAGAGAGGTCTTGTAACTCCAGACAGATAGCAGCATGATCCGAAATGTGCGTCGCCTGAATGCCCGATCTGGTACAGCACGATATCAGGGATTTAGAGGTCAAAAAAAAATCTATGCGTGACGAGGATCGATGAGGGTTGGAGAAAAAAGTAAACTCTTGATCTTTTGGGTGATACAATCGCCAAATATCCACCAGCCCTCTGTCGCTCATCAACTCTTTGAGGACCGCATGTGACTTGGAAAACGAGCTAAGCTTCGGAGGGCTTTTATCAACAAGTGGGTCCAGAGCCAGGTTAAAGTCACCACCTAGTATGACTGGTTCATCACAGCTGAGAAAAGCTGCCTGAGTCAGGGAATGAAAAAATTCTGGGTGATCAGCATTTGGGGCGTATACATTAATCAGTAAAATAGAGAGTCGCCCGACTTTTAAAACAGCACTGGTCCATCTGCCTTGCTTATCAGAGAGCGTCTGCTTAATAGTGGGCATAAGAGACTTCTTAGCCAAAATGGCCACACCATTACGTTTATGAATCGCAGCAGAGTAGGCCACCAACTCGAAGGGCTTAACACTAAGTTTAAGTGATTCATGGTTATTCAAATGCGTTTCTTGCAGTAGAAGTATGTCTACTTTCTCTTGCTGCGCATAATGTAAAATTTTTTTCCGTTTTATCGGACTATTAATTCCCTTAACATTTAAGGAAAGGAGTTTGATTATACTAGGCAGCTGTGGAATTGTATAGATATATTAGCCATACTCCCACCAATCTAGACTTAATTAAACTATCTCTACACCGTTGCTCAATCAGATAGGCATCTTGAGACCCTAATACCAGAGGTACAGGCTGCAAAAAACAAAATTCCCCCATAGACTCCAGAGGATTATTATCCCACCCCGCCTTACATGGTGAACCCAGTGTAACAGGAAGCGGTACAGAGGGACCCACCGTTAACAGAATATCAAGGTATAGGCAGTGCGACATAAAACATGACTCAATACTCTAATATATTCTTTAAATACAAGAAAACAAGAGTAGGGAGATATCAAACAACATATCAATAAACCAAGGAGTTTACTTTACTGACTAGAAAAAGGGATATTGCAACCATGAAATTACGTAAGTTCGCAGCCTTCACCTATGCCAGCAGCTATATAGACAAATAAAATGCAATATCAGCGCATCTGCATACGTTCTTTGTCATCTAGAAATTGCTGAAGCTGCTCTGGATCATCAAAAGTTTTAGTTTGGTTGTGAAGGGTGACCCTCATACGTGCTGGGTAAAGAAGGCCAAATCTTGCTTGGAGTTGAATCAGGCGCGGTCTCAATGCAAGAAAACTGCGCCGCCGATCAGCGGTAGCTTTTGCAAAATCCGGGAAAAAGTGAAGTTTACAACTCTCAAATTCAGCAGTAGGACGTAGTCGGGCCGCTTCAAGAATTTGCACGACGTGCTGATAGCGCAGGGCTCGCAGAATTATTGGGCGCGGTCTTTTGTGGCCCTGAATTACTTGTGCGGGCACCCTGTGAGCTCTATCCAACTCGAACGGCTGTAGGAAAGTAATGTGCAAAGTCTCGGGGATCATTTTGCTTAGGAAGGCAATCATGTCTCCGCCCTCTGCTCCCTCCGGGACCCCGACTAATCTTATGTTGTTACGCCGCGCCCTGTTATTCCCTTCTTCTAACTCTCTTTGCAAGGCCCGAATCTGTTGCGTGTGCTTGTCTACCGTCTGCAACCTTTCTTCGTGCACTGCCACTATTTGCTCCACTTTGTCCAGCCTCAGGGACAGCCCCTCCAAACTGGAACGGAGAGCCGCTGTGTCCTCGCGCACCACCGATAACGCCTCTCCATTGGCCGCAACCAGATCTCTAACCCCTCTCACCTCAGCCAGCACTTCTTGCAGGGCCTCCGGTCCTTCTAGCCGCGCCGCCATCTTTTGCGGCGACGGAGGTTCAGTCTTTGAGCGTTTAGCGCTGGCAGTTTGTCCCGAATTGAAGTCTATTCTAGCTGGCTTTAGTACAGACATGTCTAGAAGTCTTCCAGTGCAATTTCGTGGAATTCCCGGCACTATACCCTTGCTTAAAGTCGGATTTGCTGGTGGGTCTCTCTGGAGCTCACGCTCTACCCGTCCAGCCTGCTCGACATCAGGTTCCGCCGCCCCTTTCTTAATTTTTATTCCAATACATTCAAGAACGGCAAAGTGCAAGGGCAGGATAGCATATGGGTTCCCCCTTCCACCAGCACCATAATTAGTGAGGCTATGGCCACCCAACTCCTTTGCTCCCATCCCAAAATGTAACCCACTAGGCCTCTGTCACTACTCAGCATCCACAAAGAAGGCCTTGGAAACACTCCCCCATCCCACTCCCCTCACTAGCATGCAAAATAAGAGTTTCTGTCATTCCGCCATCCATACCCCTCCCGTTTTCTCGTCCTCCTGAAATAATTGCTCAGCCTTCCTCAAGTTTTAACATGGTGCTACCAGTGTGATACACTGAAATACCACTAGGAAGAGCGGTGGTGGTATCAGCAAAAGGTGTGTGCCTTTTTTTCTCTAGGCATGCTAATATTTAACATTGCTGGAGAACTGGTGTAAAAGTTACCGCTGCATGACAGCCTCAGTAAATTCAGCAATTCTTAGTGAATAGGGTGATAATAGCAATGAAGTCATGATAACTCTATTTGTATACTTCTGTGACATGCACGCGCACGCCTGATGTAGCCACAGGTTCACACAAGTGTTCAATCATTCTAGGTGAGGTCACTATTTAGCATGCACATAATAAGGGCAATTTTATAACAGAACATGCATGTCAAGGTTTCAAAGAGGTGCCATTCTGTGCCTGTTCCGTAAAGGTAACATAGGTGCATAAAATAAGTTCATACAATGACCTCCAGCAGCACATGCAAATTCTCTTGCACAAAATGACACCTGTTCCGAAAAAGGTGCAATTATGCACGCCTTCTATAAAATATGCATGTGCATCTCAACTCTACCCCAGCTCTGGTCAAATTATGCCCCAAAGAAGCAGATCATATAAACGTAGGTGCAACCTTGCGGTACACCTACTTTTTATATACCATGCAATGTACATGTAGAAAATGCTTTGCAAAATTACCACCAATGAGGGTAGTTCTATAACAGGATGTGCTGGCTGTCAAGTTACATAACACATATACTGTGCCTAGTTTATACAGGCACTATGTGCCTTTATAAATTTACCCAGGGAAATTATATAGTTGCACATATAGCTGCTCTGAGGCAGGTGTGATTGTGTTGGTGTATGTGCTTGTAAGAATACATATGTTTATTTTAACAAATAAGTGCCAATCACACCTCCCTTCAACTTTTTCTTCACCTTTGGGAATGTCTACATGCATATTATTTAAATGTAGGCAATATGCTGTCTGTGCACTTATTTGTTATTCATGTATACCAATGTTTCCCCTAAGCACCTTTTAGCTGCATAGGTATCCTCCACCAGTATTCTTGCCAGTGGTAGATATTACAACGTGATCGCAGGAACGCTGGTGGAGGACTTCCATGGAGCTTGAAGATGCTTGGCAGGAAAATTGGTGTATACCCTGGACAAGTTTATAAAAGCCTACTTGAACATATAAAACACTGTTACACACCATTAAAGTCACTTATGAAATTAACCCCAATCAGGGTAATTTTCTAGCAGAGGGTTTAGGCAGGAAAGTCACAGAGCAGTGGTGTAAATTCCACCCAAACAACCCCCACAATGCAGGGGGGCCCAGGCAGAAAAGGGGCCCACACAGCGGCGGTAAGGCAGCGTGGCAAATTTATTTGATCATCTTTGTTGTTCTGCCTCTGCTCTTGTAAGTTTGCTGAATATCCAGCTGCTGTTCCCCGCCAGGCCAAAGTCTCTCAATAACAGCTGCACCGCACGACTTTGGTCCGACAGGGAACAGCCACCAGGCACGTGGCAAATTTACAAGAGCAGAGACAGAGCAGCAAAGATGACCATGTAAGAATGCCGCCACCACTGCTGCCTCATGGGGGAACCCACATAGGCAGAGGACCATCAGATGAGAGAGGGCCACATGGGGCTGACACGGGGGGCACACCACTGCAACAATGGGGGGCCCTCAGCCACTGGCACAGAGACTCATATGTTGCACTTATTTTAGAAAGGGAACATATGACCCTATGTGTTTTTTAAAATTGCCACCCAGAAACGTCCAAAGTTAAAGCAGGTATACGTTTGTGCGCATATGTGCGGATAGAAATCAGCAGATATAAAATACCTCTGCTCTGTCCGTTCACCATCCCCAGGAACACCAACATGCATATCACATAAAAGTGGTCCCTGTGTTTTCTGAGCAATTCATTTATGTAGACGTGGAGAATGTTCACACCTATTTTTATGCTTTTTGAGTATAGGCTTTTTCAGAAGAGGGGTTTGGGAAGAGCGCAGGCAGAGTAGGGACGTATGTACATGTCTTCTAGAATATGCATCTACTTGGTGTGCATAAATTCAGATCAGCTCTGAGGCAGGTGTAAATTTACGCAAGAGCATTTGCCCCAATTGTTGCAGGCTTTTTGGGACTACTTCATAAAAACACATGGGTACTTGTGACCTGGATTGGCCACTGTCGAAAACAGGATGCTGGGCTTGACGGACCTTTGGTCTGACCACTATAGCATATCTTATGTTCTTTAAAAAATAGACCTAAAAATAGACACCTACTTGGATTTCCTACTTAGGAAGCCGTTTATAAAATTATCTTCAATGTGTACCATATATATTTGTTTGTAAATAATAATCTGAATTGATTTTGCTCCTTTTTTCCTGTTTATTGATTAACAGAAACCCCTTTTTCTCCCTAATGATTCCAACCTTCTGGAAGTGAACAGACAAGCACATCCAGTAGTTTACCAGTGTGACACTTTTGAGAAAGAACAGCTAGTGGCCAGAATAAAATATACAGTGTATACACAGTCTGGTATGTTTCAAACACTTTTTATATATTTTATAAGCATGTTTTTTGCAACATCTTTTAGCAGTAGTTATACAGGGGCATACTTGCTAACATGCACTGGAAGTGAAGAGTGGGGATAGCATGCGATATTGGCAGCACACTGAAAAGCAGTACGGGGCACGCGTCTGGGTAGTTACAGCGGGGGATGGGGCATTCCAGCTGCACAGCTATTACTGACATTTGGAGCCCAAGCCACTTGTGCTTGGCACAGGTAATGCATGTGCAACTAACGCCACCTCAGGGGGCAGCATTTTGAAATATCAGTTTCAGTATTTTCAGTCTCTTTATTTACTCCAAGGAAATTGTGGGGCATGTTTACTAAGCCATGCGCCAATAATGGGCATGTGGGCTGCCTTCCTAGCAGGGGCTTGCTAGCTAACTGCAAGGGGATGGGTATATCCCTCCCTCTGCAGTTAATGTGTGTGACCATGGTCAACCAACCACGGGTGCAACTAATGCTGTCCAGTGAGGTGGTGTTAGTTGCACCCGTGGCTGGTTTTAAAGCCATTTCTGTACATGAAGTACTGCTTGATGTGTTATAGTATGATGGGTCCACTATGTATAAGGTTATGCACATACAGTCTGTACTCTACTCGAACTGAGTGGAGGTATTCCTAGGGGCGGGGTTAGGGACAGGTTTGCATTTTGAAAGAGAAATATTTTTTCACTCAACGTGTAATCAAACTGTGGAATTCGTTACTGGAGGATGTAGTAAAAGCTGTTAGTGTAGCCGTGTTTAAATAAGGTTTGGACAAGTTCCTGGAGGAAAGATCCATAAACCATTATTAAAGGGGACCCAAGATATCCTCTGCTTGCCCCAACACAAGCATTGTGGAACTTGTATCTTTTTGGGAAACCGTGGTGGTAATTTTCGAAAGGCAAGCAAGTTGCCAGTACTCTCCCAGAGCAAATTTGCTAGTGAACTGTGTTATAGAGTTACCCCCATGGAGGCCAATTCTGATCAGGGCACGTCCGGGCCGTCTGGACAGCCGAAAAATGGACGTTCCCATTGTTGCAGAATCAGGCACGTAGATGGCCTGAACTGGCCCCGATTTTGCAGTATGGGATATCCAACCTCCTGCCCGACCAGCTCATCCTATGCTCCTGCTGGTGAGCTGGTGCTGTGGCATCCCATTGCCATGGAACTGGGATGCCCAGCAGGAGCACTGACAGCCCGACACTGCTCAAAGCCTCCTTTCCCCACTGCCTGACCCTCAGCGGGGTCAGCCAGGGCTGGGATCAGGCAGTTGGGGCCTACCTACAGCTGCTCTGCTGTTCTGGTGGGACTGCCCAGCCTGATCCCCTCCGTCGATGGGACTTATTCCCCCTCCGAGGTGGAATAAATCCCACGTCCATCTTACCAACGCTGGACATACAGAGCCATGACCTGAATATGCCCTTTTATGCCCCGGTGCTGTGGCCTGTCCCAACTCCACCCCCCCCTCTGCCACAGTCCCCCCTCCTGCCCCCATCCTGTGCACCCTGCACAGCGGCTCTGTGCGTGCATGGGGGAGCCAGGAGGACAGAATATGTGCTCCCTGCGAATAGTGGGGGTTGCAACTCCAATCTGGACATACATCCCCACTATCCGCAGGTCAGAATGACCCCCCCATAAGAGATAAATCAAATTGTGTGTCACATCTTGCTATGTTATCTCAAGTATGGCACACCTTAGGTTTTGTGTCATTCATTATACTTATCTGATTTTTCTGGTCTAGTGTTGGAAACAGCTATGAATTCAGGTTAAGTTTGTGATGATGAATTAAAATGTCGTCTTCTTTCTTTTTTAAGCTACTGCCATCTTTTTTTCACATGGAGTTGAAACAGAATGTGTCCTTGCTGAAACTTAGTGGTGACACTGAAGCTAAATGCAAACCATACATGATTTTATAGGAGGAGTTCCTTGCATATATCACTAATACATCAAACAAAAGATTCTCCACTGCTAAATGTCAAGTTATCAATCAAGATGGTAAAGAGACCCTCAGAGACCCTTTTGCAGTGCACCAAGCACTAACGCATGCCCATAGCACCATCATCGGTCTCCAAATACCCCAGAAAGATGTTTTGATGCAGGGTCACTGATTCTTTGGCAAAAGCTTTTGTGCTTTTGAAGCTCTTCCCCTTAAGCAAGGCTCGTTGGATCCTGAAACAGGAATTCATGTTGAGTATCTTCAGGAAGAAAGGCCTGGCAATGTTGAGTATCTTCAGGAAGAAAGGCCTGGCAATCTACTTCCAGTGACACTGTCAAGAAAACCCAGGAGCTTCTGGGTCGCCAGGAGTCAGGACTGACTTGAAGGCACACATTGCATTGCATCTTCAGGCAGATAAGTGCTTACATGATTTATCTTTTGGGGTCTTGTTATATTTATAAAAATGTTTTTTGAAATTTTCTACAATTTGGTGGTTAAGATTAAAATAAAATTCGAACATATATTTGGAGACCGATGATGGTGCTATAGGCATGTGTTAGTGCTTGGTGCACTGCAAAAGGCTCACTCCGAGGGTCTCTTTACCAACTTGATTGTTTTGAGATTTAGTGGTGGAGAACCCTTTGTTTGATGTATTACTGAATCTAAATGAGCATATTGTAGTAATTTATGCATCCAATGATTTCCTTTTACTTATAGTGATGGGAAAACATTGTAGTGTGGTAAAATTCTCTCAAAATCTCAAGATAACTTAATGGTTCAGATGTGCAGCTGCTCTAGACTCAAGTCCCTGTAATTAGGACTGAATTTTCCATCTGCACAAAATCTCCTATGTGAATCAGTCACAAATCAAGCTAATTCTACATAAGTCTGTAATTTGGAGAATAAAATATAACTCAAATGGATAAACAAGTATAAAATATGTAAAAAAGAATCACCAAACACGCAGTCATTCAACTCCTCCGTAATGCAATTAAATTCATCCATGTGACACTACGACTAATGAGCTAACACTGTCTTTCCATTACATACTGAATGAAACTGAAAGTGCGAACGTTAGCTTATAAATCATTCTACTCAGGCATGCCACAATACTTAGCTCTTCATATAGTCCTATAAACCTCAAGAGAATATTATGATCCTTGATGCTCACTTAATGGTCATATCCACAAAACATCAAGCAAGCCTTGCTCCCCAGTTTTGGAACACACTACCAATCTATATCCGAGAAGTGTCCTTGCTAAAAAAATTCAAGAACGTATTAAAACTCTATTACAAGTATACATGAGAGAAATACTACATAGCACTATGGGGAAACCTGGCCATGCCGTGGTCACTGCACAGTCAGGGTGAGTGTGACCTCCCAGCAGGACATGCTGTGGCCACCCTGTCTGTGCAGGTGGTGGCCGGGCACTACAATGTCCGAGCCATTGCCCTATGCCCTGTGCAGATGCAGCCAGGCCAGGCCACCCTATCCAGGCTATCCACACAGTACCTTGCTCATCATTATGCACATTGGAAGGCCAATACTGGCAAAAGTGCTAGCAGTGTGGGCTGTGGAGGGTGTTGGCAGCTACCACACACTGGATAGACAGACACACACTCCACACACCTATGCCAGCATTGTGCAACTATAGAGGTGTTTGGCAGCCCTGGCCACCACACCAGTCATGGGCACAGTGCAGGCATGGCTATGGTACGCAGTACTGTTGGGGTCACTCTGTCAGACACCAGACCTGAGGCACACTCCACAGACATCAGAAAGGTTGCTATGATGCAGCTCAATCAGCCAATTATGCTTAACATAGGAATTGCTATCTGCCAATTATCATAGCAACCTTTTGATAGCTGTGTACAGTTTTCCCATGTTTAGGGTGGTATTGCTAAGGTATGCAAATGCTAGTATTGGGAGATGCACGCAGGTCCCAACATCCTGCCTCTCCAGGAGGCTTGGGATAATGGAGCCTGTGGGTGCAGATGTGTCTGCCCCTGTTGGCCGCTGCTCTAGGGCAGAGGTTCCCAACTCCAGTCCTGGAGGGCCAAACACTGTTCGGGTTTTCATGCTGTCCCTAATGAATATGCATGAGATGCATCTGCATACCATGGGGCGGTGCATAGAAATGCAGCACAGCCATATTTATTAGAGGCAGCATGGAACCTGAATGGTGTTTGGCCCTCCAGGACTGCATTTGGGAGACTCTGCTCTAGGTAATGCGCATGTTTATGGTGTCTGTGCTCTGTAGGGTAAAATGTAGGTATTTTGGGCATGTCTACATCATCTGCAATAAAGGTTCTGTATTAGCAGTGGGTAAAATATGGGGGCTGGGTTGGCAGGAACCATGGCTGGGACTTGAAGCTGTGACTTTCTGCTCCTGAACACACTGGCTGTGTGCACTGCACCACTGTGTTGCCACAGAGGCCCTGTATTCCCTGGGGATACCATGACTGTTCGTCAGACAGGGTCTGTCTGTTGTAGTGCATGGCACCCACCTACACAGGGCTAGGCCACGGTCTGCTCTGGGCAGCTGCCACTGCCCCCTCCACCACCAGTATCCCTCTGCCACCCTGCTGACATGCCCTTCTGCTGATGGTGCTGGTGGAGCGCAGTCTCAGGCCATCCAATGTGCGGGTAGGTGGCTGCCTATGGTGCGGGTTCGGGGGTAGTGGTGCCTGAATAGCTGTCCATGCTTCCTCCCAGCATCGCCTGGCAATGTTATGTGCCCTTGGGGGTACCTGCTGGGTACTATCGCCTGTGACACTGTGGGAAGCACTCTCGTGCCCATGATGGGCCCTCATTAGTTGCTGTCTGGCTGCACTACTGTTTCAGCATTCCTATGGGCCAGCTAGGCATCACCCTAGTCCGCACTGTGGCCCAGCTGCACCACAGCATGTGCTGCCTGCAGCCCTCTGTGTCCACTTTTCAAGCATCTGTCCAGTTGCCCATTCTGACATGCCTGCGCTGCTGTTGTGGAACATGCGCATGCCATAGGACACCTGTCCAATGGAGAGGGAAAACCCTGCTCAGCACACTTTCACTGTGGGCTCATTCACCTGGTATGGGGACGGAGCATAGACCATTCCAAAATTCATATGTTTTTTTGGAGCTTTCTCAGGGAGGTTTTTTGATGTTTCCCATTAATATCACCATTGCCCAGCTTGGTTATGTTTATTTTCCATTTTGTTCAGGTCATTTTCAATGTTTATTTGCCCTTTTGTTCCGTGCACATGTATCACACTTATCACTTTTATGTAGGTTTCCCTGGTTTGCTGTACATTGCTGACGGAAATGGTTTCTTTTCCCTTTAAATCAGCTCTAACGCCACGGTTTCACTGGCATTACTTTTCAGCCTCAAATTTCACAGCGTTAGTGTGCAGGGAGCCTCTCCCCTCCCACTCTCTGCCCAATGACCCTCTCTCTCTGCCCCTGGGGAGCCTTCCTCCGTCCTCTGGGAGCCTTTCTCCGCCCTCAGCGCTCATTTGTGCGGCTGCGCGCGTTATCGCGCGCTAAGGTACCTCTGCGCCCGATAAAGCACCATTATTGTGCGATAAGGTACCGTATCACACGATAACGTGGAAAAGCGCACGTTAAGACTGCTTAGTAAACATACCCCTTAGTGTCACAAATGTTAATTTATACTGATGCCATCTAGTGGCTCATTGTTTTATCTCACTGTTTTCTTCCTTCTTGTCATCTTTGATCTTCTGATGTAATACATCATGGTTCTTGTGCTCCAGCTATGTTTAGTAGGCCACATGAATCTGTCCTTGGTCCGATTCTTTTTAACATCTTTGTTAGTGATATTACGGAAAGGCTTCAGATAAAGCTTGCCTCTTAGCGAATGATACCAAAATCTGCAATAGACACCCAGGAAGGAATAGATAACATGAGTAGGGATCTCGTTTCTATTGGTAATTCCTCTCTGAATGCAACCCGGAATATTTCTGGTTTTTGCCACCGCCTTGTCATACTGTTTTGCCACCTTGGGATCCTCAAAAACAATCACTCCGAGGTCCTTCTCCTGGTCCTTGCACAGCAACCTCTTGCCCCCTGTGATTTCTGCTTCCCCAGTGCATGACAATTTATAAAGAATAAAATTACTAAACATGTAGATAATCATGGTTTAATGTCAGAAAGCCAGCATAGATTTAGCCAAGGAAATCTTGTCTTACTAATCTCTTGTATTTTTTTCTGACGGTGTGAATAAAGGTGAGCATATTTGAGTTTGCAGAAAGCCTTAAATAAAGTCCCTCATGAGAGACTCTTGGGGAAATCAAGAAGTCGAGGGATAGGAGGCAATGTACTATTGTGGAACAGGAACTGGCTAAAAGATAGAAAACAAATAGGGTTAAATAGCCAATTTTCTCACTGGAGAAAGGTGAATAGTCGAGTATCCTAGGGATCTGTGCTGGGCCCAGTGCTTATTAACATATTTATAAATGACTTGGAAATGGGAATAATGAGTGAGGTGATCAAATTTGAAGATGATAAAAAAATTATTCAAAATTGTTAAAACATAAGAGGATTGTGAAAAATTGCATGAGAACCATGAAAAATTGTGAGACTGGGTATCCTAATGGCCAAATCTTTTTTAATGTGGACAAGTGCAAAGTTATGCAATTAGGGAAGAACATCCCAAACTATGGTTACACGATGCAAGGTTCCACATTAGGAAATATCACTTAGGAAAGGGATCTGGCATCATTGTGAATAATAACTTGAACCTCTCTGCTCAGTGTGTAGCTGCGGCCAAGAAAGCAGATAGAATTCTAAGGGGTATGTTTACTAAACCGTCTTAACGTGCGCCTGGCGATAGTGTGCAGGATGCCATAAAAGGAGTGGGCGTTACGGTCTTACTGTAGCAAAACGGGATTATCGCGCGATAACGCGCACTGCACACATTATCAGGTGAAACGCCGCTAAGCACGTTAACGCATGATAATCTTAAGTAGGCGCGCAGACATGCAACTACAGAAGCAGAGGTGTAGCACAATGGTTAATACACCGACTGATGATACAGGGGTCATGAGTTTGATCCCCAGTGTGCCTAATGCATAAGGCTGGCTGAAGCATCACCATTTATGTTTAAGTAGTGCTTTTGAGGCATTTTACTTTTATTTTAATTAGTGCTGCCAGCAAACACACCCTCACGGTGGCATAACCTAAGGTGCCGCATAAAGCACCCCATAACGCACTCCATAGGGCACATTATAAAGTGCACTGTCTGCCAAGGCACCCTATAATGTCCCCTATAGGATACCTTATAAGGCGCTTGATAGGGCGCCTTATAGGGCGCCTGAAAGGTGCCTTATAAGGCGCTCTATAAGGTGCCTTATGGGGCGCCTTATGAGGCACCTTAAGGTTACAGTACTCTGAGGGTGTTTTTGCTGGCAACCCTAATGTACATTAAAAATAGACAATGCCCCAGACAGCCCTATCAAATAACCCCACCATGGGTTTGAACCAATGATCTCTGGCTTTACAGGCAGTGAGGTAACCAGTGGGTTACAGCTGCCAACAAACCCTTGGCTGGCTGCAGAAGGACTGTACGTCACCACACAAACTGTCTGCTGTGGTTACCAGGATAGGGTTAACCCACCCGTACCCATGATGCACTGCACATGCAAATAAGCAGTCGACAGATGGGCACAAGATGGTGTATGCACCCCCACAGCACCTCGGCCTGGTAGGGGGAACTGACCATGTGTGGTACTGTCACAGAGTAGCCACAGACCGTCACATTGTGCGGGTACTGTGCTCATCCTGAGGGTGAGGTGGGGCGCCCAGCACCAGGTCCACAGCACCTTCCATGGTTGAAATACGCCATGCTGCATGTCCCCATCAGTGCTACTGTGTGTAATAGGTAGTTCCTGCAGACGCACCTAGGATACATCTGTGTCCTTCTGTATTTCTCAGTCATGTATAGCCCTTATGGGCTATGATGCACCTAGAATAGTGCATATCCTGTGTTGGTGCCATGGTTACATGATGCAGTGAAGGGTGGGAGGGTGGACTATTAGGCAGATTATGTACCACCACCACACAACCCACCCTCTGGGGCTCTGGGTGGGAAACAGGCTCACCCACCAACAGATCCACATTCTACCTCCCTGCAATGGTGGCAGTAGAAGGGGACATCAACCTCAGTCCTGCTGGGGAACAGACACCCTACAGAACAGGTAATGCAGAGCTGTACACATCCATAAAGCAATAGCAAACAGAAGGCCTGGAAATGCACAGCTGTCCCACACCACTATCTGACACTCTACAGCAGCAAGCCTCCAGCAAGACACATACAAGCTGCAGACAGTCTGCAAGCTAGTCCATAGTGCATGGTTCTGGAGGAGATGCATGTACCCAGAACTGGGATGTCAGCATACACACCAAGCAGATAAGTCAGTGATAGGACCCCAAAAAATAACCCATAAATATTACATGAGAGGATACTACATAGCACTATGGGGGAACCTAGCCATGCCGTGGTCACTGCTCCATCAGGGTGAGAGTGACCTCCCAGCAGGACATGCTGTGCCCACCCTGTCCGTGCAGGTGGTGGCCGGCCACTACAATGTCCAAGCCATTGCCCTATGCTATGCACAGATGCATCCAGGCCAGTCCACCCTATCCTGGCTATTCTCACAGTACCTTGCTCCTCATTATGCACATTGGCAGGCCAATACTGGCAACAGTGCTAGCAGTGTGGGCTGTGGAGGGTGTTTGCAGCCACCACACACTGGATAGACAGACACACACTCCCCACACCTATGCCAGCATTGTGCAACTATAGAGGTGTTTGGCAGCCCTGGCCTCCGCACCAGTCCTGGGCACAGTTCAGGCAAGGCTATGGTACGCAATACTATTGGGGTCACCCTCCAGGGTGGTAAACACTGTCAGGCACAAGACCTGTAGCACACTCCACAGACATCAGAAAGGTTGCTATGCAGCAGCTCACTCAGAAAATTGTACTTAACCTCTGAATTGCTATCTGCCAGTAATCAATTGCTATCTGCCAGTAATCATAGCAACCTTTTGATAGCTGTGTACTGTATTCCCAGGTTTAGGGAGGCATTGCTAAGGTATGCAAGTGCTAGTATTGGGAGATGCACGCAGGGCCCAACATCCTGCCTCTCCAGGAGGCATTGGATAATGGAACCTGTGGGTGGAGGTGTGTCTGCCCCTGTTGGCCGCTGCTTTAGGGCAGAGGTTCCTGACTCCAGTCCTGGTGGGCCAGACACTGTTTGGGTTTTCATGCTGTCCCTCATGAATATGCATGAGATACATCTGCATACCATGGGGGTGGCGCATAGAAATGCAGCACAGGCATCTTTATTAGAGACAGCATGGAACCTGAATGGTGTTTGGCCCTCCAGGACTGCATTTGGGAGACTCTGCACTAGGTAATGTGCATGTTTATGGTGTCTGTGCTCTGTAGGGTAAAATGTAGGTGTTTTGGGCATGTTTATGTCATCTGCAATAAAGGTTCTGTCTCTATTAGCACGTTTTAGTAGTGGGTAAAATACAGGGACTGGGTTGGCAGGAACCACAGCTGGGACTTGAATCTGTGACTTTCTGCTTCTGAACACACTGGCTGTGTGCACTGCACCACTGTGTTGCCACAGAGACAGTGCATTCCCTGGTGATACCATGACTGTTCGTCAGACAAGGCATCTCTGTTGCAGTGCATGGCACCCACCTACACAGGGGTAGGCCACGGTCTGCTCTGGGCAGCTGTCATTGCCCCCTCTACCACCAGTATCCCTCTGCCACCATGCTGACATGCCCTTCTGCTGGTGGTGCTTGTGGAGCGCAGTCTCAGGCCATCCAGTGTGAGGGTAGGCAGCTGCCTATGGTGCGGGTTCTGGGGTAGGGGTGCCTGCATAGCTGTCCATGCTTCCCCCCAGCACCGCATGCCAATGTTCTGTGCCTTTCGGGGTACCTGTGACACTGTGGAAGCACTCTCGTGCCCATGTTGGGCCCTCAGCAGTTGCTGTCTGGCTGCTCTACTGTTTCAGCATTCCTATGGGCCAGCTAGGCATCACCCTAGTCTGCACTGTGGCCCAGCTGCACCGCAGCATGTGCAGCCTGCAGCCCTTTGTGTCCCCTTTTCCAGCATCTGTCCAGTTGCCCGTTCTGACATGCCCACCCTGCTTTTGTGGAACATGTGCATGCCATAGGAAACCTGGCCAATGGAGTCGGAAACTCTGCTCAGCGCAATTACACTGTGGGCTCATTCACCTTGTATGGGGATGGAGCATAGACCCTTCCAAAATTCATATCTTTTTTTTTGGAGCTTTATTGGGAGTGTTTTGTGATGTTTCCCATTGATATCACTATTGGCCAGCTTGGTTATTTTATTTTTACATTTTCCTCTGTACATTTTCAAGGTTTATTTGCCCTTTTGTTCCGTGCACATGTATCACACTTATCACTTTTTGTAGGTTTCCCTGGTATTGCTGTACATTGCTGACGGAAATGGTTTCTTTTCCCTTTAAATCAGCTCTAACGCCAGGGTTTCACTGGCGTTAGTTTTGAGCCTCGGATTTCACAGCGTTAGTGTGTGGGGAGCCTCTCCCCTCCCACTCTCCATCCATTGACCCCTTCTCTCCGCCCCTGGGGAGCCTTCCTCCGCCCTCCGGGAGCCTTTCTCCTCCTTCAGCACTTGTTTGCGCCACTGCGCGCATTATCGCACGATAAGGTACCTGTGCACCTGATAAAGCGCCATTATCGCGCGATAAGGTACCTTATCACGTGATAATGTCACAGAGCGCACATTAAGACGGTTTAGTAAACATACCCCTAAGACTCATAAAGACAGGAATGGAGAATAAAATGAAGAATATTTTACTGCTATATCCATGGTGCGACCACACCTTAAATATTGTGTGCAATTCTGGTTGCCATATCTTAGAAAGGATATAGCAGAATTAGAAATGGTATAGGGAAGAGCGACAAAAATGGTAAAGGGGATGGAAGGATATCCCTACAAGGAAAGTCTTAAAAGATTAGGGCTCTTTAACTTGGAAAAGAAACAACTGAGGGGGAGATATGATAGAGGCCTATAAAATAATGAATGGAATGGAATGGGTAAATGTAGATCAGTTGCTTACTCCTACAAAAAGTAGAAAGACTAGGGGATATGCAATGAAATTACAAAGTAGCACATTTAATACTAATCAGAGAAAATATTTTTTTACTCAATGCACAATCAAACTCTGGAATTTGTTAGTAGAGAATGTAGAAAAAACTGTTAGTGCAGCTGGATTTAAAAGAGGTTTGGACAAGTTCCTGGAGGAAAAGTCCATAAACCATTATTGAAGGGGATTAATGAAATCCACTGCTTACCTATGGGACAAGCAGCATGGAATCTATAGACATTTTAGGAACCTGACAGGTACTTGTGACCTGAATTGGCCACTGTTGGAAACAGGATACTGGGTTTGATGGACCTTTGGTCTGACCTAGTATGGCATATTGTATGTTCTTATATAAACAAGTTAAAGAATATCAGACAGCTACAACTAGATACCCTCTTTGTCACAATGGAAGTGGAATCTCTGTATAACCCATGCAGACAACATAGCAACATGCTAGAAATTCCTAATGAGAACCTTCCTGGACCATGAATACACGGGAGAAGCTGTTGCAAAGCTACCTGAATTCATCCTAGCCTACAACTACTTCAGTTTTAATAATGATCTCTATCTACAGATTATGGGAATGACCATAGATACCAGAATGGCACCACAGTGTGCAAACCTTTTAATGTCAGAATTGGAGGACAAATTTCTGAATAGTTGCCACAACAAACCTTCCAGATATTACTGGCACATAGATGATATATTCATAAAATTGACCAAAGAAGAAAATAACCTTAAACATTTCTACAGCTCCTTGGATGTATCCCATCTCACAATTAGATTCAAAATGAATTAGTAGTCCATGGAAAGCATTAACCTTTTAGACACCACATTCTCGTTCTGCAATAGTTATTTACAAACATCAATATACAGGAAACCAATTGACAGATGCAACTACCTTCAAAGTTCCAGTTTCCATCCTCCAGATATAAAAAAAAATCCATTACAAGATGCCACCACATTTGTTCTAACCAACAAGATAGGAATAAACACCTCAAAACCCTAAAATAATCTTTTAAACAAAAGGGCTATCATCCCAAAATAATGTCCTCACTCAAAACTCTGAAGATAGGGGTGTTACCAGTGGCATGCCTCAGGGCAGGACCGTACCATGCTAACAAGGCACCCTTTGTGAACCTGGTGCTACCCATCCACCCATCCACATGTAGGATCTTGCTTTTGTTGGGTTTCCTGGAAACCCAGTGATATCAGTGCCTCTTCTGTGCTTGCGCCCTGTGCGCTCGCACCGCTTGCACAGCCCTTGGTATGACTCTGCATCCGGGATTAGTCCTTAGTCATTTTCTTTTTTTTTTTTTTTACATTTTTGTAAACAATATTGCAGAAAGTCTTCCAAGAAAAATATGCCTCTTTGCAGATGATACCAAAATCTGCAACAGGGTAGACTCTCTGGAAAGTGTGGAAAACATGAGGAAGGATTTAGCGGTTTAAAGAATTGTCAAGAATTGTCAAGAATTTGGCAGCTAAGATTGGAGCTGTAGAAACCCAAGGAACAGAACAGTATAGAGGGTGAAGTACGTCAGTGCATGAATGAAGAGCAGCACTTGACAGTGATCACATTAGATTTTATTTATTTATTTTATTTATACATCTTTTCTATACCGCCACTTCCAGAGATCAGTGGCGGTTTACAGGTAACAAACATTAATAATAGAGCACTATTATTTTACATAGAACAGATTTAGAACAAAGAACTATTTTACATAGAACAGATTTAGAACAAAGAACATTCAACTATTAAGTGTAACTTAAAAATACAATGAGATAACAGGAGGGGTAGGAACATATGAACTGGGTATTAATTAGATAATGTTTCAAAACATAGTACCAACAGTACATCAACAGTAAAGTCAAATATTTACATTAAATTACAGTTATTCACATTAGCGACAAGCAAATTGCTTTCTAAGGGTAAGGTTAATCTAGGTGAGTAATGTGAATGTGTGAGTAAGGTTTATGCTTTGTCTAAGTAGGGTCAGTGAGTGATTGATGAACGGTGTTTTTTTCTGTGTTAGGATTATCTTCAATGTGGAGGTTATTGTAGTGCAGAGTAAATAGATGGGTTTTTAGATTTTTTCTAAATAATTGAAGATCTTTGATTTCTCTGATTTCAATCGGGAGGTTGTTCCATAGCGTAGGAGCGAAGTATGAGAAAGCTGTGTTACTTGTCTTCTGACTTGTTTTTCGAATAGAATCAGGAACTTGTATCGTGTGAAGGTTTATTCTTCGTCTCGATCTATTATCATGTGGGATGGTGATCAGCGTAGATAAGAAAGATGGTGCTATATTATTAAAGATCTTAAACGTATTGACTAAGGACTTGTAGATGATTCTGCATGAGACGGGTAGCCAATGGAGAGCGTAGAGGATCGGAGATATATGATCTGAAATTTTCGCTTTGTAGATAATCCTTGCGGTGACATTTTGGGCTAATTGAAGAGTCTGAATATTATACTTAGAGGTCCCTTAAAGAATACCATTACAGTAGTCTAAATGTGGTGTAATAAGTGTTTGTACTATGGTTCTGAAATCAGTGTTATCTATCAGTGGTCTAAGTTGTTGGATTGTCCTCAATTTGAAATATATTGTTCTTACAGATTGTTTTATATGTTTGGTGAGGCTGAGGGTTTTATCCAGAGTGACTCCCAAGTATTTGATCTCATCTTTGACTGGGAGAGAGTTTTTTCCAATCTTGATTTCAAGTGGGGGAGTGAAGCTTGTGTTTCTTGTTATAAATAGAACTTCTGTTTTTTTAAAATTAATATTCATATTCCTTGATTTCAGCCACAGTTCAGCTTCAGAGAGGCAACGACATATGTTACTATAATCCGGGTTTGACACATCAAATGGCGAGTATAACATGATGTCGTCCGCGTAGATGTGGTAGTTGATTTTGAAGCGTTTAAATATGGAACAGATGGGTTGAAGATAGAGATTAAACAAAAGTGCCGAAAGGGCAGAGCCTTGAGGGATGCCCTGTTCTTGTGGAAATGGGGATGAAGCATTTCGATCTATTTGCACATATTGGGTCCGGTTAGTAAAATAGGATGTGAACCATTCAAGGGTTTTATCTTTGATGCCTATTTGAGAGAGTCTTGAAATGAGCGTGTTATGGTTTACAGTGTCAAAGGCAGAGGAAATATCAATGAATATGAGAATAAAGGCTCGCTTGGTATTATCGATACCTCTGATGATTGTATCAAATAGTGCTGTTAGGAGTGTTTCTACACCATGATAAGGGCGAAATCCATATTGATGCTCATCTAATGGAGCTGATGAGTCCATATAATCTTGCAGTTGTGTTTGCACAATCTTTTCAATAATCTTAGCAAGAAATGGAATACTTGCAATAGGACGATATGAAGTTGGGTCATGGTCGTCTAGAGTTTTGTTTTTTAACAGCGGTCGAATTGCTGACCTTTTGAGGACATCTGCTATACGTCCTTGTTGAAGAGATTGGTTGACTATGTTTAGTAAGTCTGAGGCAAGTTCTGTTTTTGTTGATTTTATCCAAGTCACTGGACAGGGATCAAGAAGAGAGGTTGTTGTATTTAGGTTGGAGATTGTCTGAAGTAGTAGTTTGTTGGTAATAGGGTGGAAGGTTTTCCATTCCAGGTGGTTATTATCTGAAAGAGTTAGGCTAGGTGGGGTGAAATGGCTGTTTAGTTTGAGTTTATTTGCAAAATGATCAGCAAGTAATTGCGGGTTAATACAGATTTTGTGAGAATTGTTGGATGGGGATTTGGTTAACGATTTGACAATCTCAAATAGTTCTCTAGGTCGATTAATAGCTTTAGATAAAGTTTTAGAGTGATATTGTTTTTTAGCCTTATTAATCGCATCCTTGTAATCTTTGAGTAGTGAGAAGTATTGTATTCTGAGTTCGTGAGTTTTTTTCCTTCTCCAAGTAGATTCCATTTTTCTAAGACCTTTCTTCAGAATTGCAAGTTCAATAGTATACCATTTTTCATTCTTTCTCATTTTATGGTAAATCTTTGTTGAATATGGTTCTGATGCAGATCCAATAATGGTATTCCAGCTGGATATTGCGTCATCAAGGTTATAGATATGAGGATCCAATCTAGGGAGTACTGATTCAAGAAACTCTTCTCTATTGAATGGTCGAAATCTTTGACCTTGATGATGATTGACAAGGGGTGCTTTGGTGTATTGTGGGAGGTGGAAAGAGAACCTAATCAGATAGTGGTCAGACCATGGGACTTGAGATGTGGAAGGTGAGACATAATGAGCTGAGGTTGTGTAATGGATAGGAATGAATATTAGGTCGAGAGTGTTTCCTTTGGTGTGAGTTGGTTGGTTAACTGTTTGCTTGAAGCCCATTTCTTCCATCGCTTCTAAGAAAGCTGTTTCTTGATTGTTAGAGAGAGATGGCAGATTGAAATCACCTAGCATGATGAGAGGTTTCCTTATTGTAGAGTTGCAAGCCAATTCTAGTATGGAGTCAACGTTTTGATTACTTGCGGTCGGAGGTCTGTATATCAAGCAGATTGCTATGTCCTTATTTTCAATTTTGAGTATATTTGTGTCATCAGGGTTTTCACATATAGCAGAGGATAACCCGAGATTAGATTTAGCTAATATAAGAACACCTCCTCCTCTTGTATGTTTTCTATTGCAGGCGAAGATGGAGTATCCTTGAACTTTTAATTGATTTAACAAGACTGAGTCAGATTCTGTTAACCATGTCTCAGTAATGCATAGTAGGTCTGGGTTTTCTGTATTAATTAGGTCTGTAATGATAGGTGTTTTATTTCTAGCTGACCTAGCGTTGATGAGGATGAGGGATATGTGTGTGAAAGCATTGCCTGTATTTATGTGGTCGGTTTTAGAAGATGTCTTTATCTGAATCAGTCTGTGGTGATTTATCTTAGAATTTCCTAAGAATAGTTGATGAGTGTTTATGTCCCTGACGATGAGGGATAACATGAATGTGAGAGAACTCTGGGAGGTTCAATGGTGGGGTGAAAGCGTTAGCAGGGAGGGGGTATAGAGAGAATAGTAGGCTGGCGATGTATAAGGTGATATTCAAGGTAAAAAGTAGCATTTTTTTATAATTCATGTTGGGCAAATACAGATCTTAAAGTAGCCGAACAGGTAGAAAAGATGATGGCAAAAGTTAGGAGGATGCTCAGGTGCATATGGAGAGGAATGGCCTGCAGGAAAAAGGAGGTGATAATGTCTTTGTATGAATCGCGGCGACCAATTTTGAAGTACTGTGTTTAATTCTGGAGACCACACATTCGAGTGGAGGAGTAGCCTGGTGGTTGGAGCACTGGCTTGGGACCCCAGAGACTCCTAGCACTCCTTGGACACATCACTTAACTTCCCATGGCCTCAGAAGAATCCAAGTTATCACTGTCCCTGTTTAATGTATATTTCCAAAGTTAAGTCACAATGGAAACTGCTTTGACTAAAATGATAAAGTGGTTTAAAAAAACCTGTTAAATAAATAAATAAAAGGATATAAACAGGGTGGAGTCGTGTCATAGGATAAAAGGGAATAGATGCAGGGGTATTTAGGAAATCTTTTCTTTATAGAAAGTACAGTGGATGTATGGAACAGCCTCCGGGTAGAGGTGGTGGAGACACGAACTGCATCTGAATTCAAGAAATCATGGGGCAAATACAGAGGATCTCCATGTTTCTTTGTAAAAGACCCAGAGAAAACCTACTGCAACAACAACAACAACAGTAGGCAGCTATAACAAGAACAGAGAACGGAGTGTATGTGCACATGGGAGTTCTGGGGATATAAACACCAAACCACATGGGTCGGAGGAAATGGGTCAGTCCTAGTCTGTGGCCCTTTACTTCAGCCACATCGGGGATGCCCAGGATAATACTTGACCTCCACAACCAGCCTTGGGACCCTCAGTAACCACCCGGACACAGAGAACCCATTCCAGGGAAGCCTCCTGCACATACAGTATGCTCCACCCGGTGCCAATGTCATCAAGATCGGCTCAGCCCTTCTTTTATAAGTAGGCAGTGCTTTAGACGCACTCACGCCTGGCAGGCCCACACCTAAGGGCCACATCAAAGAGCCATGCCAAAGGGTCCTTAAATGTGCCCTTGGAGTGGACCGATGGAAAGACCAAGCAAGTGCACGGAGAAGAAGGAGCCAACAAGGATGAGTCCAAACACACCAACCGTTACCACAACAAAACACAACACTGCAATCAGCTCCCAACAAAGGGTACAAGAGAACATGTTCAACTTGGAGTGGAGGAGTGGCCTAGTGGTTGGGGCAAGGTACTTCAGGCCGGAAGGTCGGGGGTTCAAATCCCACTAGAGGACAGCAGCCTTGGGCTGGAAGGACTAGGGTTTCTAGTCCCACAGATGCTCCTTGTGGTCTTGGGCAAGCCAAATGTACTGTCTGCTCAAGCTACATTATCAGAGGTACAGACTAAGGTGTCTGTATTGGAAGATCATTCAGGCTCCTTTATAAAAGACTTTACGGTCATGAAAGCTAAGTTGGAATCATTGGAAAATGTAACTAGAACTGCAAACTTAAAACTGGTCAACTTTCCCAGGGCAGCGTCTGTTTCTGCTAGAGACATGTTTTGCTCCTTGGGTATTCCCCCTGAGTTGCACCATCCCATGGTGAAAGGTTTACTACTTTCCCACTTTGTCAAAAGATGTAAGCACTGGGGTAGATTCTGGGCTGCAACATGCAGATGCTTTAAATATATCTGCTTTGCTAGAAAATTCTCAGGAGGAGCCCATAATACCCTCTACATTGATAGGGAGTGATTGATGAAAATGTTCTTTGGGAAGTGTAACCTGTTGTTTCGAGGCCTCACGGTTCATGTGTTTCCTAATCATTCCAGGGAGACACAGAGGAGGAGATGAAAAATCCTCCTTCTCCATCCCAGCATCCAGCAGCTGGGAGGGCTCTTTTTCCTGAAATAACCATGTAAATGCATGATAAAATATCAGTCAGTTTTGTTTGTTTTTTATGAGCCTCCCAGCTGCTGGCCTTCCTTACTGCTTGTCACCTTATAACTTCATAATAATCTTCAAAACTCTATTACAACGTGAAAGTATCAAGCGACTTGTAATGACTTGTTATTATACAGAGGTATAGTGATTTCTATTGTGAATGGCAACCAGATCTCAGACTGTACAAGAGTGGGATGTCAAGTTTAGGATAAAATCCTGAACTCTTGCTCTCAGATTGCATCAACGATCCGTTACGTTGCCTTATGTTACTGTTCTTATTGATTCATTAGCTGAGTGTTATCTTCTTTAAATAAAGCAATTATACTGACGCTGTTTAGCCCAAACCAGATTTCATGTATAGCCACTATTAATACACTTTTAAATAGTGGCACCAGAAAATAGTGGCACCAGAGTACTTATCTGGTTTGGTCAGCTTCCCCCAACGCCAACCAATGCGCTGTTGCGTTTCACTGGAATGTTTTATCAAGGGGTCAAGTCCGTACTCAGCTTTCACACCAATTCTAAAAATATAGAACATATATACTAATAAAACTACCTCCTGCATACTATCCATTTCTCATAAATTAGTGTTTCATATGTAAATCATGTTACTCAACATAGTTCACTCACTGTTAATTCAACCGTGGCTGTCGTCTTTCATGTGTTATTCTTCACAGTTTGCTACTAAGACGCCGCGCGTGCTCCTTGTGTGGCTGAGTCCTTTTATAAACCTGAATCAGTGATAATGATTCCCAGGTTGAGCTTGCTAGTCAATCAGACTTAAAAGGGTAGCTTTAGTAAGGAGAATATATATGGGAAAATCCCAGAGTATAACTAAAATTAGTACACTGCATTTATGGCCGCATCCGATGTTTACTTGTTGCGATCCCATTGATAGTTCACTCTATTATTCATAAACAGGCTTTCCAGTCGATTTGGAGATTCAGCCCTAAAGGTATTACAGCTTGTAGGGTAAAAATCCATTTCTGTTCTTTATAAAATAGCAGTTGTTTGCGGCCGACCCTCTCTGAAGCTGATAGGGATGCGATGGATGAACCCTTCTCTACTTCAGAGATCCAATCTGCCCTAAAACGAACAGCCTCGGGCCGAGCCGCAGGGCCTGATGGTCTCCCGACCGAATTCTACAGAACGTTCAGTGCAGATTTAGTTCCCTACTTAAAACTCTATTTTACTGCCCTTGCGGTAGATACATCCTCTTTGGGATCCTTTTCTGCAGCTAATGTGGTAGTATTTGAGAAAGAAGGCAGAGACCCGCTGCTAACCGCCAACTACCGTCCAATCTCCCTACTTAATGCCGATTATAAGATCTTCGCAACGATCTTGGCCGCCCGGCTATCTGACAGGATGGCCACCCTAATCCATCCCGACCAATGTGGTTTTATACCCGGCCGATCCACCGCTGACAATGCTCGGACCTTGTGCCATGTGCTATCCAGTGCTGCCAATCTAGATCATCCATGGGTGGGTCTTTCCCTAGATGCTGAAAAAGCCTTTGATCGCCTAGAATGGCCCTTCTTATTTGCAGTTCTCCGATGGTATGGCTTTGGGGAGGGCTTCCTCCGATATCTCCAAGTCATGTATACCCAACCCGTCGCCAGTATTTGTGTAAATGCCATTAAGTCTCAGCCTTTTAGTCTCCAAAGAGGCACGCGTCAAGGTTGCCCCCTATCACCAATGCTCTTTGATCTAGCTCTTGAACCCCTCGCCCTCCTTATTAGACAGTCCGCACGTATTCGAGGTGTCCCCTTCAGTCACAGAGAGATTAAACTCTCTGCATATGCAGATGACCTTATGCTTTTCGTATCCCTTGATTCGGTCCCAGCTGTCTTGGATCTGATTGATGGATACTCGCAATTATCGGGCTATAAAATTAACTGGACCAAATCTGTTGCATTCCCACTGAACCGCTGGGTACATGAGGCTGACATGCAGGCCTTTCCTTTCCTTTGGCAATCCCGCATGGTGAAATATCTTGGGGTCCATTACTGTTCTCCTTTAGAAGACACTATCAGTTTTAATGCCAAAGAGGTAGTCTCCAAAGTCCGTGAGCTCACAAATCGTTGGTCTCCCTTATCCCTTACATGGTGGGGCCGCCTAGAAACTGTGAAAATGATGATAGTCCCCAAAGTGAACTACATTTTAGAAATGCTGCCATGCTTACTCCCGCTACACACTTATAAAGATATTGAGGGCCTTCTCGTCCGCTATCTCTGGCAGGGCAAGCCACCAAGGATAGCTAAACAAAAACTACAGTCTGCAAAGGAACTAGGGGGTACCAGATTTCCTGATTTTCTCAGATATCATCAAGCCTTCCTACTTAAACAAGGCGCCTGATGGCTAGATGCCTCAACAGACAGCAGACCAGTTTGGCTTGATATAGAAGAGGAGCTTAGTAGCCCAATTCCGTTGACCCATCTCCCCGGTATGTCCCATCCAGTAGACACCCGCCATCCCCCAATGATTGTCGATACTCTTGCGGCCTTTAACACTCTCATTCTATTACTGGGCCCTAACGTATGTCCTCAGGACGGACTCCCGCTGTGGAATAACCCCAGAATTCAAGTCCTAAATAGAACGATAGCATGGAAACCCTGGTACTCTAGGGGGATCTGGACACCCCAACAGCTCTTCTCTGCAGCTCGTTGGAAAACCTTTTCTGATTTACAAAAGGAATTTGCGTTACCAGCGAAACATTACTTTCAATTGATGCAGCTTCAACACTGCCTCAAAAGTGCTCAAATCATGCCGCCCTCTGTCCCTACTGAGGACGGGCTATTAGAACTAATTCACTCTATTAGTAGTACACATGGGGTAGCCTCTAACTTTTATAAAATATTATGTCAGGGTACAGATACTGCCACTTTTAGAGCCCAACAAGCTTGGGAGCGCGAACTGCAAACCACTTTAACCCCTGTGCAATGGAACGTTTTCTGGAGCAAAGTAGTGCGGGTTTCCCGGTCTGCCTCAGTTACCCAAACTCTCTTCTTTTTTGCACACAGATGCTTTTATACTCCAGAAAAAATAGCCAAATATTACACAACTGCTAGGGACCAGTGTTGGTCTTGCCATACTGCTGTGGGAACCCTCGCTCATGTTATTTATGAATGTCCTCCACTACAGGTCTACTGGGGGCGGGTCTGGGGTCGTATTCAATTTATCTTACACCTTCACGAGCCTCTCTCTTGGAAGATTGTGGGACTCCGCTCAGTGGCGGAGGTCCCCTCTCTTCCTAAGAAGGGTCGCTTTCTCCTTGATTTCATGCTGGGTATAGCCATATGTTTAATCACGAGGAATTGGAAGGATAGCTCTCGACTTACTGTCAATGAATGGTGGAACCTCGTCTGCTTATATAGTAAATATGAGCAGATATCTCGGAGAGCTATTCCCCATGCCCAAACTCACTCTCGCTTGTCTAAATGGCAGATGCTCAATGATTATGTACAATCTGCTCATTTTTCCGACATGTCTGTTTAATGTGCACTCATCATGTTTCAGATCACCGTTAGGTTTTGTAACACAATAATGTAAGTACACGCCCGTTTCGGGAATGATTAGTTTTCTAGAGAAGAAGCAGGGGGGAGGGGGGTGGCAGGGGTTTACTTTGGTGTATGTATCACAATTTATGTATCTGTCTTTTAGCTGTATGTCTTCCTTTCCTTTGTTGTTATAAAACGAAAATAAAGAATTAAAAAAAAAAAATAGCAGTTGTTCTCGGGATTTTCTCCCACTACCCTGCACAACTTGCTCAATGCAGAAACATTTCAAATCTTCAAAAGAATGTCGGAGATCAAGACAATGAGCCACAATTGGCGCTTCCAAACGTTTGCATTTCAGTCTATTATGATGTTCATGGATCCGCACTTGAAGCGAACGTGTGGTTTGTCCTACATAAATCAGATTACACGGATATCGGATACAGTAAACCACATATGTTGAAGTGCAAGACGTCTTGCAGCGCAAAGCATATTTTCGATCTCCATATTCAAAATGAGTACATTCTTCTGTAATTGGACAGATATTACACTCTCCACATTTGTAATGGCCTGTTCCTTGTATTCCCGCTATAGGATTCACTGGTCTCAATACAGCTGGGCTCAGAAACTCTTTCACGTTTTTCTGTCTAGTCCATACACATCGTATGCTTTTATTTTCGAGACCCTTCGTGCTGTGAAGTACATTCTCATATTTCCGAATAATACGTTGTATCTGAAAACTATAGGGTGAATGACTGGTGATCAAATTGATCTTCTCTTCATCCTCTATCTGTCGGGGGATTGGAGTCAATAAGGATTCCCTATTATTACATAGTGCTCTCTTGTACGTTTGTTCTATAATCCTTAAGGGATACCCTCGTTCTTGAAATCAAAATTTCAATCAAACTGCTTGTCTCTTGAAATCTTTAACATCAGAACAATTTCTTCTAAAACTCAAAAATTGAGAAAACGGGAGGCCTTCTTTAAGTTTTTTAGGGTAAGCACTATGGTAGTGTAATAGAGTGTTCCTATCTGTAGGTTTACAATATACCATTGTGTGCCACCCTCCCGTCTGTTTTGTAATCAACAGGTCGAGGAAGTGTAAACTTCGAGTACTATTCAGTGATGTAAATTTTAAATTTTTATCTCTATCGTTCAGCCACTTCAAAAACATTTCTAACTCTTCTTTCTGTCCTCCCCACAACATAAAGACGTCATCTATATAACGTCGCCATAAAATAACATTTGAGTTCAATGGATCTGAAAAAAGCCATTGCTTCTCAAAAGCCGCCATATATAGGTTAGCTACCGAAGGTGCACAGGTAGCACCCATTGCGACTCCTTTCTCTTGATGATATATAGCGCCTTCAAACATGAAGTAATTATGAAATAATATCAACTGCAGGATTTTGTCCAAAAAACTTAGATGAGGCTCTGAAAGATCTCCTCGAAGATGTAGTGCTTCCAGCACTATATCATGGGCTGTTCCTTGGGGAATGCTAGTATATAATGCTAGTCTAGTGTAACCAGTTGAACGTGCTCAACATCAGCCCAATGTGAATTCTGTTCCAATATGCTTAAAAAATAAGTTGTGTCTTTAATGTATGAAGGCATCCTGGATATTAATGGACGTAGAAAGGAATCAATATAAATCGACAGAGGTTCCAATACTGAGCCTTTAGTAGAGACAATGGGTCTGCCTGGTGGAGCATTCAAACTTTTGTGTATCTTCGGTACGAGGTAAAACTTAGATACAGTTGGATTCGCTTCATTTAGGAAGACCCATTCTTTTTTAGTTATAATTTTCTGTTGTAAAGCTTGAGATGTATAATCCTTAATAAGTTGTTGTAGCCTATAAGTGGGATCCTGTTCCATAATTTGATATACCTCTAGATCCATTAGTTGGCGTTGTGCTTCTTGAATATACTGTTGGCGACTTTGGATCACAATACTACCTCCCTTATCAGCTCTCTTGATAACTATGTCTGTCCGCGATTGCAGCTATTTTAAAGCGTTGGGGGAAGCTGACCGAACCAGATAAGTACTCTGGTGCCACTATTTAAAAGTGTATTAATAGTGGCTATACATGAAATTTGGTGTGGGCTAAACAGGGTCAGTACAATTGCTTTATTTAAAGAAGATAACACTCAGCTAATGAATCAATAAGAACAGTAACATAAGGCAACGTAACGGATCGTTGATGCAATCTGAGAGCAAGAGTTCAGGATTTTATCCTAAACTTGATATCCCGCTCTTGTACAGTCTGAGATCTGGTTGCCATTCACAATAGAAATCACTATACCTCTGTAGGTTAAGAGTGGGGCGGTAACAATTTTGTTAGATGATACCTGCTAGTATAATTCGCTCTGGAAGGTGATCAATTTTTTGTTTTTCTCAATGACTTGTTATTATTCATATAGCACTTAGTGCTAAGTGCTATATGAATAATAACAAGTCATTACAAGTTGCTTGATACTTTCATGTTGTAATACAGAGTTTTGAAGATTATTATCAGTTTGACTCTGACAAAAGGACCACAGTTTTTGTTGTACCCTATAACTTCAGACATTTCATTTTCTAATCTTCCGTGAGTATATTATGCTGGTTATTTAAATCTTACCCCTGTTTCCTTGCAATTATTTTGTATCTTTCCTTTTCTTGGGTCAACCTTGTTAGTGGGATGGGTATGCGTTTGCTTTCCTAAAGATGGTGTTATCCTGGTTTTCCTCTAGTTTTGTTGTGAGACCCCTCTCCCAATTTCTGAACAAAGCAATGTGCAGGCAAAGCATAAATATAAAATTACTGTATAAGCATAAATATAAACTTAAAAAAAAGAATACTACAATCCCTAATCCAGAAAACAAGAGGCCTAGAAAAGCCAACAGGCAAACCACATTTACAATCCCACTAATAAACAGAAAAAGCACACAAACAACAACAAATAGGGCATTCTCACTATTAGCACCACAGATCTGGAATGCCCTCCCGGACAACATCTGAACAACAAAGAACTTAGAGGACTTCTGCAAGAAGTTAAAGACATACCTATTTACTGAGCACTTTGACGGTACACCTATCTAATATATGTCTTCATCTTCTGTAAACATATATCCAGTAGTAGCCTTTCTGTCCACACCGCTCGCTCTACCTCCTCTCCCCCTCCCTGCCATCCCCCTCCCCCCTTCTCCTCCCTCCCATAGCATGACAGATACTCTAATTACTTAGAAGCCAAATACTATAGGGATGTCCGGCCCACCCAAACATCCAAAATCTGGATGGGCTGGATTAGCACCCGATTCTGCAGCCATGGGATCTATACGTTCCCGTGGTTGCTGAATTGGGACACCTGAACGGGCCGGACAGACCCCAATTCTGCAGTGGGGCATGTCCAAGAAAGTACCTGGCCATCCTTCCCTATGCTCCTGCTGGAGCCCTGGTGCCATGGTGTCCCATTGCCCTGCACCACTGCCAAACTGTGTTTCCCCGCCGCAGAACCATTGGTGGATGTTGGGGACATTCTGGGGCAGAGTGGAGATGGTGATATTGAGCTGCTGCCTGATTAGTGATGTGCAGTGAAAGCCAGGCAGGCACAGACAACCCGGACCTAACTTCTGCCGCATATCACTGATTGGGCAACTGTTCAATTTTGCCGCTGCCCAGTTACCGATCAGCAAGAGTTGCTAATCCATTTATGACCCTGGCATTGAATATCCAGGTTTACTGTTCAGCGCTAGCCACTGGCACTGAATATCAGGCCCATCATCCCTTTCCCCTGGGTAATAATATCCACAAGCATTTGCCAAGTGAAGGACCTCCACTAAAGCTTTTAGCTTTTGCCTATCTTGTTTTCCACTCCCCTCCTGTACCCCTGACTTGTCCACATTTGGCTTCAAGGTGCAATTGAAGTCACCCCCAACTGAAAGTATCACATCTTTCAGTTCTTATTATTTTCCAAAAATGAAAATTTAAAACTCCTTGTGTGCCCGTTGGCTGTAATGAACTTCATGACGTTTTTCTTAGCTGCCTCATTAAGGCCAGAAGGATAAGTGTGAAGTATTAAATAGACTGTGCTAATCCCTCAAGTGCATCTCTTGGAACAGACAAATATCCGGTCTCACCTGTTTTGCCTCCTTAAGAAATGAATGATGAATTCAAGCTCTGCACATTCATAGACATCACTTTCAATTCAGTTTCTATGTTATTAAGTAGGAAAACAGCAAAGGTGCTGTGATCACACTCATTATAGGGCTGGGGCTTCAAACAACATCCAATCCCCAACCTCCCCAAACCCCGTGAGCTCCATCTCTCCCTTCCCTTCCTCCCACCCCATCCTCTCCACATACCATTCTTAACAGAGCAGAGAGGTTCCACAAAAGAGTAAAGTAGCCCAAATGCCCTCAAGTATGGAGCAGACAGAGCTTAAAGATCCTAAATTACCCATGTCTAACAATAGCCAAATTAATATGAATGAAATACATTCTCTAAAATGCTTGTATGCAAATGCTAGAAGTCTAAAAAATAAGATGGGAGAGTTAGAATATATAGCACTAAATGAAAGGTTAGATATGATTGGAATATCAGAGACATGGTGGAAGGAGGACAACCAGCGGGACACTGTGATACCTGGGTACAAACTATATCGTAATGATAGAGCTGATCAAATTGGTGGAGGGGTTGCTCTCTATGTTAGAGAGGGCATTGAGTCAGAAAGGATTAAAGTTTTACAGGAAACAAAATCTGCTGTAGAATCTATATGGATTGAAATTTCATGTAAAAGGGGGAAGGCAATGGCAGTGGGGGTGTACTATCGAGCGCCTGGCCAGAATGACCAAATGGATGATGAAATGCTCAAAGAAATCAAGGAAGCTAACAAACGTTACAGCACAGTAATAATAATGGGTGATTTCAACTACCCCGGTATGAACTGGGTCAGTGTCACGGCAGGACATGCTAGGGAGATAAAGTTCCTAGATGAAATAAATGACTGCTTCTTGAAGCAGCTGGTTCATGAACTGACCAGAGGGGAAGCCATATTAGACCTAATCCTTAGTGGAACACCAGATCTAGTGTAAGAGATAATATTGTTGGGGCCACTTGGCAATAGTGATCATAGCATGATCGCCTTTGATTTAATTAGTGGAGGAGGGATAGTAAGGAAATCCACAGTACTACCTTTTAACTTTCGAAAGGGGGACTATGATAAAATGAGGAAAACAGTTAAGAAAAAACTAAAAGGAGCAGTTGCAAAGGTTAAAGACGTACATCAGGCTTGTCTGTTCTTGAAAAATACTATCTTGGAAGCCCAGACCAGCTGTATTCCACGCTTTAAGAAAAGTGGAAGGAAGTCCAAAAAACTGCCAGCATGGTTTAAAGGTGAGGTCAGAGAGGCTGTTGTTGCCAAAAAAGCATCTTTCAGGAAATGGAAAAAAAGAGCCAAACGACGAAACCTGGAAACAGCACAAGCACTGGCAAGTCAAATGCAAGGCATTGATAAGGCAGGCAAAGGGAGAATTTGAGAAGAAGCTTGCTGTGGAAGCAAAAACGCGAAGTAAAGACCTTTTCAAGTACATTCGTAGAAAAAAATCTGTGAGAGAGTCAGTTGGTCCATTAGATGATAAAGGGGTTAAAGGAGCACTAAGAGGCGACAAGGCAATAGCGGAGAGACTGAATGAATTCTTTGCTTCGGTCTTTACTGAGGAAGATGTAGGGATGTTACCCATGACTGAAGTGGTATTTAAAGGTGCAGAAGAATTGAAGGAAATATCGATACATCGGGAAGATGTATTACAACTATTAGATAAACTGAAGAGTAGCAAATCACCTGGGCCGGATGGTATACATCCAAGTGTGTTGAAAGAACTGAAATACGAGATTGCAGACCTGCTATTAGTAATCTGTGAACTATCATTAAAATCATCTCTAATACCTGAAGATTGGAGGATCGCCAATGTAACACCAATTTTTAAAAAAGGTTCCAGGGGTGATCCGGGAAACTACAGACTGGTGAGCCTGACATCAGTACCGGGAAAAATGGTAGAAACCATCATAAAGAACAAAATTACTCAGCATGTAGCTAGTCATGACCTAATGGGAGATAGCCAACATGGCTTTAGACAAGGAAGATCTTGTCTTACTAATCTGTTATGTTTTTTTGAAGGAGTGAATAATCAGGTGGACAAAGGTGAGTCGGTTGATATTGTGTATCTGGACTTTCAGAAAGCCTTTGACAAGGTCCTTCATGAGAGACTTTTGGCAAAACTAAAGAGTCATGGGATAGGAGGCAGTGTACTATTGTGGATCAGGAACTGGTTAAAAGATAGAAAGCAGAGGGTAGGGCTAAATGGCCAATTTTCCCAATGGAGAAAGGTGAATAGTGGTGTACCCCAGGGATCTGTGCTGGGTCCGCTGCTTTTTGACATATTCATAAATGACCTGGATAGTGGAATAACGAGTGAGGTTATCAAATTTGCAGATGACACAAAACTATTTAAAGTTGTTAAAACCCAAGAGGATTGTGGAAAATTGCAAGAGGATCTTGATAAATTGGAAGACTGGACATCAAAATGGCAGATGAAATTTAATGTGGACAAGTGCAAGGTTATGCACCTAGGGAAGAACAACCCAAACTATGGTTACACGATGCAAGGTTCCACATTAGGAACCACCACCCAGGAAAAAGATTTAGGCGTCATTGTGGATACCATGTTAAAACCCTCGGCCCAGTGTGCAGCGGCGGCCAAGAGAGCAAATAGAATGCCAGGTATGATAAGGAAAGGAATGGAAAATAAAACAAAATGTATTATAATGCCTCTATATCGTTCCATGGTGAGACCGCACCTTGAATATTGTGTGCAATTCTGGTCGCCGTATCTTAAAAAGGATATAGCGATTTTAGAAAAGGTTCAGAGAAGAGCCACCAAAATGGTAAAGGGGATGGAAGGATACTCCTATGAAGAAAGGCTAAAAAGGTTAGGGCTCTTTAACCTGGTAAAGAGACGGCTGAGGGGAGATATGATAGAAGTCTATAAATTAATGAACGGCGTGGAACGGGTAAACGTAGATCGATTGTTTACCTTATCAGAATATAGAAAGACTAGGGGACATGCAATGAAGCTACAGGGTAAACTATTTAAGACTAATAAAAGAAAATATTTTTTCACTCAATGTGTAATCAAACTCTGGAATTTGTTACCGGAGGATGTAGTAAAGGCTGTTAGTGTAGCTGGGTTTAAAAAAGGTTTGGACAAGTTCCTGGAAGAAAGGTCCATAAACCATTATTAAGAAGTGACCGAGGGGGGGCGGAGCCTGATGTCCAGCGGGGTAGACGCTTCGCGCTGAAGCTCCCGAGGGGCCTACTTAGAATCCTGACTAAACATCTGCATAAACTTAATATTTTATACCGAACTTACCGGGGTGCCTTGGGGGGAATGGCGACCCACAAACCAGTGCGCTTGGACTTCGGGTCTCCCTCTTCTTCACATGGAAAACGCTCCAAAACAGAGTTGTCTTCCCCACCTAAGATGGTTCCACCTCGGGTAAGCCCTGAACTGCAACAGGAGATCTTGGAGGAAATACGTGGTGTGAAGGAACTGGTACAGTCCAACGGAGAGGCGCTCCGAGCCATGCGAGAAGACTTCGGTATGCTTCAGGACCGGCTTGAAGGTCTTTCACTACGGCTGGACAACATGGCGGGGGTCCTCGATTCGCACGCGGTGCGTTTGGTGAACCTGGACCAGGCTGAACGTCACATACAGAATCTTCAAAAAGAGTTAGAGGATTGCAATAATCGTGCTCGTCGCAACAATGTCAGGCTCATAGGAGTTCCAGAAGGGGCGGAAGCAGGAGATATCAGAGAATTTCTGGTCAAAACTCTCCCTTCCTTGCTGAAGATTACCTTTTGCAGAGATCTGGAAATTGACCGAGCATATCGTGCTCCTACCAACATCGCACTCAATCGGACGACCCCCCGGCCCATTATATTCCGTTTACTGAGGTATCAGCAAGTTGAGCAAATTCTCAAAGCCGCCCGGGTGATGCCACATCTGCAGTTTGACGATCATAAAGTCTCTTTCTTCCCCGACTTGGCAAAGCCCACAGCTGACCGGCGGAAGGGACTTCTTGCTTTTCGTCCTAGACTTCAACAGTTACAGGCTCGCTTTGGCCTCTTATATCCAGCGAAGCTCAGAGTGACTCTTCATAACCAAACTAGAACCTTCGAAGATCCTGCTCTGCTAGCAACATTTTTAGACTCCAAAGAGGCAGACCTGATGCGCTAAGTCAACAATTCGGATGGTCTCCGCTGGAACCGCCCGCCATTTTGAATGGCCCGGCGCGGTGATTACTGCCTGGAATAGAGACTGCCTGGACCTTCCTTTCTTTTATATCTACCTCTCTTGGTCTCCTTTTCCTCCATGATGTGCACCTCGGTTGGATTCGGAGCACGCACAGACATACCGGTTATATGTTTCAATTTAGGCCTTCTCTGGGGTTTCACCCCGCAGACATCAGGTCGCCTGTAATTTCTGGGGTTATGCTTCTTCTCTAAGGCACTTCGGTGCTTCTACTGTTATATAGGGCGCTTCATGATTTTCATTGGCTTATTTTCTATCATATCGTGTGTACAGTCATTTATAGTTGATATGAGGGACATTGCGCAACTCGGTGCGCCATCATGTTCCTTTCTCAGAATGTTTGACTTTGTTGTATGGCCTTATGTATGCTCTTAGTATTGAACGTAAGAGGCATCAATAGTCCAATCAATAGAATGACCATTCTTAGTTATTTTAATCATGATCATACTGATTTAGTGTTTCTTCAGGAAATCCATTTCACTTCTGTCGAACCACTGAAACTTGCTGCCAAACCTTATATGGTGGCTGCCTATTCTCCCGCCGTTTCTGAGCGTGGTGAGGTAGCCATCTTAGTTGAGAAATTTTGCCAATCACTGTAATGGATACTAGCTCTGATGGGGAGGGTAGCTGGGCCTGTGTATACTTTAAGGTTAGAGATAGTGCATTTGCGTGTATCGGTATTTATGCTCCGAATGTGGATGACCCTGTTATTGTTACTCGGCGGTGACTTCTACCAAGTATTTGTTCCTTTGATAGATAGTCTGCCGCCTAGAACGAGTGGTCCGCCCAAGAGTCTCCACACCCTGCCAGCCCTGATGACAGATTTTGCGTGAATTGCTATATGGAAGTTGCTTCACCCCTCAGACTTAGAGCTCACCTTTTCTCAGCCCCCCCCATCACTCACATTCTAGATCAGATTTTTCCTATCTCCTCAGTACTGCTATCTCATGTAGACAAATACTCCTGATAGGTTAGCCAATTGGAATGCCATCCAGTGCGCTTGATGCGGGACATGCTATGTGGCCTTTGGTCTACTACACTCCTGTTACGTATGATTGTCCCGCATTACAGTATTACTGGAGTCGGGTCTGAGGTCGTCTTCATTCTATTTTATATATTTCGGATTCCCTCTTTAGGAAGTTTGTGGGACTCCGCTTAGCTGCGGGGATCCCCTCTCTTCCTAAATTGGCTTACTTCTTTTAGTCTTTATGCTGGGTATTGCTGTCCCCTATTTCCTCAATCACGAAATATTGGGAAACATATCTGTCTTTATTGTAAATGTGCGCAAATACCCAGTATGTCTGCCTCTTCCGTTCAAACTATTCACTATTGGTCTAGCTAGAAGACGCTCAACGATTATGTTCAAAATTTCGATGCTCTTCGTTGACTGTTTGATTCTGTATTAATCTTTGTCACATGCTCATCCGGTATCATAGATTCTCCTTCTGTTTGTTTGATGTACAATAATTGTTGTATGTAGGCGCTCATATGATGATTCTAATCAGCTTAGAGAAGAAGCATTGGGGTGGGGGGTAATTGGGGTTGCTTTCTTTATTGTATGTGTGTATTTGTTTCTTTTGATGTGTTGTTACTTTGTTTATTGTAAAATGAAAATAAACGTTTAAAAAAAAAAAAAAAAGAAGTGACCGAAGATATCAATGCTTGACCCAGTACTAGCATTGTGGAACTTGTGTCTCTTGGGGATACTGCTAGGTACATATGACCTAGATTGGCCACTGTTGGAAACAGAATACTGGGCTTGATTGACCCTGGTCTGACCCAGTATGGCATATCTTATGTTCTTATGTTCTTAGGGGGCAGGAGAAGTACAGCAGAAGAATTGGACTTGGGAGGGTAGGAGAGACAGAGTAGAAGAAGGATGGGACTCGGAGGGGAGCAGAGGAGACAGAGCAGGAGGAGGATGGGTCATGGGAAACAGAGGAGAATGGTGGGACTCGGGGAAGTGCAGAGACATGGTACTTGTTTGGGGTTTGCGGGCAGATCAGGGAATTGGATATAGGAGAGACTGAGTGGGAATTTGGAGGAGACAGTGAAGACTTGGCAATTGATAAGTATGAGTGGGATTGTATTATTTGCGTTGAGAGTATGAGTGAGGGTATAAGATGAGGGAAAGAGAAAGAGGATAAAGGAAGAGGAGAGATGAGACGTAGTGTGAATGGTCTGGTGCACTAAAGAAAGTATGAGACATACTGAAAAATAATTGGGATGCTGTGGTAGGGCAGGAGAAAAGAAAAGGGTGGGTCTCTAATGGGTGTGAGTGGAGGTGGATATCGGCATGTAAAGACAGTGAAAGAGTGGCAATAGGAAGCTGGACAGAGCTAGGAGATGGAAGAATAGCCTGGCTACAAGGGAAGGAGTGAGTGACAAGGACAAAGTTGGAGTTCATGATGGGATGAGAGACAGTGGAGGAAAATTGAGGATGAGAAGGTGAATACAGATGATGGAAAGAAGGACCTAGGAAGTGCATGAAAGGCAGAGAGCATATTCGAGATTGAGGAAGGAAAGAGAGAGGGGCAATGGCAATACTGGAGAGGCAGTAGGAGGGAAATGAGAGTTTAAAATAGGAGACTAAGGACTAGAGGGTAAGAGAGAGAGGAAGAAAGAGGGGCAAAATTGGATGTGAATGAGTATAGAGGCAGAGAAGAAAAAAATTAAAAGATCATTGACAGATATAGATAAGGAAAGGAGAAGACAAAAGAAGAGAGAAAAATGGAAAGACAAACTAGAAAAGCAAAATTATTTTCAATTTGTAAGGATTGGAATGTGTGAGCTTTGAAAAATGTGTTTTTTTTTTTTTTTTTTACGTGCCATCAAGGCAACCCGCAGCCCCTGGGTTTTCTTGGCCAGGTATGACTAGAAGCAGATTACCAGGCCTTTTCTTCCAAGGCAATGGAGGGTAAAGTGATTTGCCCTCAAGGTCACAAGGAGTGCCAGTGGGAATTGAACCCTCATTTCTTGGGTACTAGGCTACTTCTCCGCTCAAATGTGTAACACTTCTCTTTTTTGTATTTTGCAAAAAGCAGGAGGAAATATATTTCTGTTTCTCTGTTTCCAGTATTACACCGCTCATGGAGTTAAGCTTTTTCAACATTTCTAGTTCAGTTATTGTTTGCATGTCTCTGTTTCTGATTTGTGGTTCCTTATTCTGCATTAAATGAGGCTCTGTCCATGTTCTGCTTGTGTGACCAAGGTGAAGCTAGCATATAGTTTCCTGCTAGCATATAGTTTCCTGCGTCACAATCTCTGGCAGTCCTATTTGTTCTGTTCCCTAAATAGAAGATGCATGGGTGTTCAAGAACCTGATGTAATATTTGCAGTTCTATCTTTCATAGATAGGTTGTTGCACTCTGAGTCCTAGGAGTATGGTGTTCTCTATCTGGGTTCTAAGAATGCTTACTTCACAACATGTCTGGCAGTGGAACATCAGAGTATCGTTACTGTATTATTCTCCTCCCCAGTTCTTGGGCTCAAAGGGGCCAGTCAGGGCTGGACCTTTCAGTAGATGACCTAGGCAGTCGCCTAGGGTGGCAAACCCTGTTGGGCGGCATCGCTAACTCAAGACCTCCAGGAAGTGGCAGTTCAGCGCCATAGCAGGATTTTAAAAAGCCCACAGTTCTGGCCTGACGCTCCTGTCCCCTGCGTTGGAGGGGGCCAGAGTCACAGGCCATGACATGAGTGCGCATGTGGATGGGCACTTTAAGACCTGACACAGCACTGAAGTGGCAACTCAGTCACCGCTGCTTCATCTCACATCCTGCTATGATGGGGCCAGTCTTGCAATAAGTGCTGTGAGATTTGGAGAGGGAAATCGGAGCAGATATTGTTGCTTGATTTGTCTTGTCAGACAAATCTGATTGATTTCTTTGACTGGGTGACAAGGGAGTTGGACCGAGGGAGAGCTCTAGATGTGGTGTATTTAGATTTCAGTAAAGCCTTTGACACTGTTCCTCAAAGGCGATTTATAAACAAACTGAGCACCCTAGGGATGGACCCTAAAGTTACTGCTTGGGTTAGAAATTCGTTGGGTGGGAGGCGACAGAGAGTACAAGTAAATGGAGCTCACTCTGAGGAGAAGGATGTTACCAGTGGTGTGCCCCAGGGATCTGTCCTTGGTCCGATTCTTTTTAACATCTTTGTTAGTGATATAGCGGAAGGGCTGTCGGGTAAGGTATGCCTCTTTGCGGATGATACCAAAATCTGCAGTAGACACCCAGGAAGGTGTAGATAACATGAGGAGGGATCTAGCTAAGTTTGAAGAATGGTCTAGAATTTGGCAGCTGGGATTTAATGTTAAAAAATGTAAGGTCATGCATTTGGGCTGCAGCAATCCAAGAGAGCAATATAGTATAGGGGGTGAAGTACTTTTGTCCACTAAAGAAGAGCGGGACCTAGGCGTAGTTGTGTCTGATGATCTTAAAGTAGCTAAACAGGTAGAAAAGGCGATGGCAAAAGCTAGAAGGATGCTTGGGTGCATACAGAGAGGAATGTCTAGCAGAAAAAAGGAGGTGATAATGCCTCTGTATAAGTCTTTGGTGTGACGTCATTTCAAGTATAGTGTGCAATTCTGGAGACCGCACCTTCAAAAGGATGTGAACAGGATGGAGTCGGTGCAGAGGGTGGCTACTAAAATGATTAGTGGTCTTCATTATAAAGCATATGAGGACAGACTGAAGGATCTTAATATGTACACCTTAGAGGAAAGGCGGGATAGAGGTGATATGATTGAGATGTTTATTTATTTTTATTTTTTTATCAATTTTCACAATAATGCAATTACACATTACAAACAAGTCAATCCAGAACAAAATTGATACAGCAGATGCAAACAGCAAATAAAGACAAAACATCTCTGATATAGCCCACGTTAAGAAACTTGGCTGAGTATTGACAAACTAACAAATAACTATCAGGAAAATAAGACACAAAATCCATATAAGGAGGCAACCATTTGAGATGTTTAAATACCTCCGTGGCATAAATGTTCAGGGAGAGAGCCTCTTTCAATTGAAAGCAAGTTCTGCTACGAGGGGACATGGGATGAGGGTGAAGGGAGATAGATTCAGGAGTGATATGCGGAAATATTTCTTTACGGAAAGAGTGGTGGGTCCGTGGAATAGTCTCCCAGTGGAGGTGGTAGAGATGAGGACAGTAACTGAATTCAAAAAAGCATGGGACAAACACAGAGGATCTCTAAAGGTAAAAAGGGGGCTGCTGTAGTTGTTGATATGGAAGGACAGACTAGATAGGCCATGTGGTCTTTTTCTGTCGTCATATTTCTATGTTTCTAAGAAATATGACCTGATGAGCTTTTCTGCATAACCCTGGGACAGCTGCTCCATTTGGCGCCATCCCCAGTCTTGGCTCTGCTAATGCCCAAGAACATTTGATCTTAGAAGGACATGTCAAGGTCTATGATGTCAGAACTATTGTTGCATTGGTCATCCTTTATTGAAAAGATTTGCAAAACTGTATTTTGGAGGTCAGTCCAAAGAGTCATATCCCTTTATTGTTGGATTCTGATTCCTGATGTGACAGCAGGTTTGGTGAACCTATTCTTCAGTGTCTCTTTAAGGACTGGAGTGCAAATTCAGCCTTCCTAAGACCCATTCCTGCATTTATGGCTGCCTTCCTGTTAAAAAAAGGTGTCATGTTGGTAGGTTTATTGCTCTATTTTTTTGTTAGAAGAAAACCCTAACGTGGGGTGTCCCTATATTTGTGACTACAATGAATTTCTCCCTTTCAGAGAAAATGCAACAGGTGTTCACTGAAAGTAGCCATTCACCAGTCACCCACACTTCCCAGCTCTCATTCTGGAACTGAGCTCACTAGTTTGAAGCATGTTTGAGGAGTACGAGGGACACATGAACCGCTGTACACATTCAGGCTTTCCTAGAAAGCTCTGTAAGTGTGCTCTACATTGGTGATATCAGATGATATCTCCCTATTTGACTGATGAAGTACTGCTTTTAGAGATCACCTGTTATAGGTAAGCTGCTTTGTTCCATTTGCTACATTGGTTTCATAACTGTCACTTCAAGCGTAGGCCTACAAAATATCCAGCCTCATAATATTAAAAATATAAGACATGCCATACTGGCTCAGACCAAAGAGTCATTGAGCCCAGTACCCTGTTTCCAAAAGTGGTCAATCCAGGTCATAAGTACCTGTCAGATTCCTAAAAGGAAGACAGATTCCATGCTGCTTATCCTAGAACTAAGCATTGGATTTCCCCAGTCCACTTTAATAATGGTTTATGGATTTTTCCTCTATGAACTTGCCTCCAGCAATGTATTCCAAAGTTTGATTACATGTCGTATGAAAAAATATGTTCTTCAATTAGTCTTAAATGCGCCACCTTGTGGCTTCATTGCGTGTCTCCTAGTCATAATTTTTGAAGGAGTAAACAACCTATGTACGTTTACCCATTCCACTCGATTCATTATTTTAGAGACCTCTATCATATCTCCCTCAGCCGTCTTTTTTTCAAGCTGAAGAGCCCCAACTTTTTCAGCCTTTCCTCGTAGGGGTATCCTTCCATCCTCTTTATCACTGTGGTTGCTCTTCTTTGTACCTTTTCTAATTCCGCTATATCCTTTTTTAGATGTGGCAACCAGAACTGCACACACTATTCAAAATGTGTTTGCACCATGGAAACATAGAAACATGACAGTAGAAAAAAGACCATATGGCCTCTCCAGTCGTCCCTTCCATACCAACTATTATAATCCCTTTTTTTCTTTTAGAGAGCTTCTGGAGTGATACAGAGGCATTATAATAGCCTTGGTTTTGTTCTCCATTCCTTTCCTTATGATTCCTAGCATTCTATTTGCTTTCTTGGCCACCACTGAACACTGAGCAGAAGACTTCAAGGTATTATCACAGTGACACCTTGATCTTTTTCCTGGGTGGTGATTCCTAATGTGGAACCTTGCATCATTTAACTGTAATTTTAGTTGTTCTTCCCTAAGTGCATAATTTTGCACTTGTCCACATTAAATTCTCTGTGCCATTTAGATGCCCGGCTTCCCAGTTTCTCAAGATTCTCTTGCAATTTGTCGCAATCCTCTTGCGATTAAACAACTTTGAATAATTTTGTTCCCATTTCCAGATCATTTATGATTATGGTAAAAAAACAGTGGGCCCAGCATAAATCCATGGGATATCCAACTATTCACCTTGGTCTATGGTAAAAATGGCCATTTAAACCTACTCACTGTTTTCTATCTTTAAACATTCAGTAGCAACTAGGGACTAAGTGCTTGGAGTCTAGTCAGACTCCATAGGTTTGGACCAACCTTCTTCCACCCACGTAGATGTCTTCTTCTTCCTGTATTTTTATGGAAGGTAATATTGACAACTTAGCTTTTCCAAGGAAATGGCTAGCTCCCCACATCCCTCTGTTCCCATCCCTCCCAGATATGCACCTCTTCCCCATTCCACCTCTTTACCTACTCAAATCAATTGCAATGGGAGGTATCTCTAAAACTGCCATTATTGGAAACAACAGTTCACAATCCCAGTGTCCCATCTTCCTGCTCTTATTGTGGAGGGAATCAAGAATGCCCAAGCATTTGAAACAATGTTTTGATTACAGTTATTCACAATTGCACTGGTTCTCAGGGAAGCCTCCTAATATCGGTGAGCTGCATGAATAAGAAGGAAAGATGGAGAGGAAGACAAAGGAGTCTTTTAAAAGTTGTTTGTGGGAATTGTGACTAGGGCCCCATTGAGGGTAATTTTCCAAAGCATTTTTTCTCATAAAGCAGTGTCTTTACCCAATATGTGCATAACCTTGTATAAGTGCAATCTATATGTTATAAGTTTACTTGAACCAAGCCAAATCATTCATAATTGAGATGTTTGGGAGAGGTTAGTATTTATGCACATACTTGATAAAATAGGCACATATGCATGCAAACTAACCAAGGAGATTTGTGCCAAAGAGCAAGTATAAATTTACTTTCTTAAAGCAGTCAAGAAATCAAACAACACATTGCTCTTGGCAGAATGTCTATGAAGGACCTAGACAAGATTCTCAAGAGCAGAGACATTTCTCTCCATATAAAGATTCTCCTTGTCCAAGCCATGGTACTTTCTTTTTGAAACTTTTATTTTCATTTTGCAACAAACAAAGAAACAACACACCAAAAGATACAAAACAAGTATACAATAAGGAAAAGTAAACCCATTACCCCCCACCCCGGTGCTTCTTCTCTACCCGTTTGTATCAGCATGTGAGCGCTTCCAGTTAACAGTGATTATACATCAAACAATCACAAAACATCCACAATACAGCATGATCATGAGACAGAGATATATACAAAGTTAGACAGTCAGATGAGAGCATTTAGCAAAATGTACATATTCATTGAACATCTTCCATTAAGACCAATAAGAAGGAGTCTGAACGGAGGAAGCACACAGACGAGGTATTTGTTCATATTTACTGTAGAGACAGGCATGATTCCACCATTCATTGAGGCTCAGATGGGAACTAATTTCCCAGTATTACTCAGTGAGGGAAACAGCAATGCCAAGCATAAAGTTCAAAAGGAGATAAGCCATTTCTTGGGAGAGAGGGGATCCCCGCAACTGGGCGAAGTCCCACTACCCTCCGAGAAAGGGACTCCTGAGAGTGCAATATAGACTAAATACGACCCCAGACCCGACGCCAGTTATACTGTAGTGCGGGATATTCATGCATAACATGAAATGAAGTAATAAAGCAATGGCCACAGGACGTGTCCAGCAACCATTACCCTGAGTAGTGTTCCATATGTCTAAACTGTGAGGAGTGTAAACACACCGGTGGGCTAGAAAGAAGAGGGTCTGAGTGAGTGAGGCGGGTCGGAAACCCGTGTCCCTCTGCTCCAGATAAGGCTCCATTGCTCCGAGGTTGAAGTCACCTGCAATTCTCTCTCCCATACTTTCTGCGCTATAGAGGTATCTCTAGCGATAGCATTACATAAGGTTTAGTAAAATTGGATGCTACACCCGGTAAACTACCGAGAGATCGGAAGTTTCCAATCAACCTTATGCAGAGAGTGCCAATGGCGGGAGTACTCTAGAGCTCCGAATGCAATGCTGAAGTTACACTGACCAGAGTCGGGAGTCGAAAGGTTGCATAGGAATATTAAAGGCACCTAAAGTGTCGAAAAACATTGGTGGATAGTGGGAGTCTAATGGGAGAGTCATACCAGGGAGTAAGGTAAAAGGAATCGGTGAGCAAAGGCCCGCTACTATATCTAGCCACACAGGTCTGCTCGATACTGGAGCTTCCAACCAACAAGCACCTTGTTTGAGAAGAAAAGATTGAGGGAGCACTTGAATAAAATCGCCACCAAGTATTAATGGAGCATTAGCGGAGGCCGAGGCCAACTGCGCAAAAACTTGCATAGTGAGCAGGGTTGTCCACATTCGGGACATAGTGCAAATACACGTGAATTCACTATCTCCTACCTCAAGGTGTACACGGGCCCATCTACCCTCTATGTCAGCGCTAATATCAGGTACAGTAGCGTGCAAAACTTCTTGACCAGAATGACTATCCCGTACCAGTTGGAAACAGTGGGAGAGTAGGCAGCTACCATGTGAGGCCTAGCATTGAGTTTCAGTGTTTCAGCAGAGTGTAGTGCGTTTCCTGAAGAAACACCTAATCAACATGCTCGTGGCTAAAATAGCTAAGGATTTTCTTTCTGCTGAGTGGACCAGCAATGCCTTGTACGATGAATAATAAGATTTTACATGAGGCCATTTAGAAAAGTTAAAATTCTGAGCATGATAGCACACATAATTTCACTGTGTCCCTCAAACTGACTGTATCTGGCTGTACACATGACATAGGAAAATAAGCTAATATAATACAATGAAGCGCCCCACATTAACAAAGATAACCGCAGTACGGTAGAGGAGAAGCAAAACCCCAAAATTACTGGCGACCATGTGTCTGCGGGGAGAAACCCCAGAGAAGGCCGAAATTGAAAAAACATATAACCTGTAGGACTGTGCGTGCTCCGAATCCGACCGAGGCACACATCATGAAGGGATAGGAGACCAAAGACAAAAGTCATACAGAGAAAGAAAGAAAGTCCAGGCTATTTCTGTGCTGGGCTATGATCGCCGCATCGGGCCCTTCAAAATGGCGGACAGAGCCGGCAGATAAGAGTCCAAAATTTGGGATTAGCGCATCTGTTCTGCTTCTTTGGAGTCCAAAAATGTTGATAATAGATCAGGATCCTCGAACGTCCTGGTCTGGTTATGGAGAGTCACTCGGAGCTTCGCTGGATACAACAGGCCAAAGCGAGCCTGTAGCTGTTGAAGTCGAGGGCGAAGAGCAAGGAGTTTCTTCCGACGGTCAACGGTAGGCTTTGCCAAATCAGGAAAGAAGGAGACCTTACGACCTTCATATTCCAAATGATGATTCGCTCGGGCAGCATGTAAAATTTGTTCCACTTGTTGATATCGTAGCAAGCTAAAGATAATAGGCCGGGGGGTCGTGCGGTTGAGCGCCATGCGGGCAGGAACACGGTGTGCTCGATCGATTTCCAGTTCTCTGTGAAAAGTAATCTTCAGCAAGGAGGGAAGAGTTTTGAGCAAGAATTCTATTATATCTCCTGCTTCCACTCCCTCCGGCATTCCAAGGAGCCTCACATTGTTGCGACGGGCGCGATTATTGCTATCTTCCAACTCCTTTTGAAGATTCTGTATCTGGCGCTCAGCCTCGCCCAGTTTGCCCAAGCGCACCTCGTGCGAGTCGAGGACCCCCGCCATATTGTCCTGCCGTAATGAAAGACCTTCAAGTCGGTCTTGGAGCACTCCAAAGTCTTCTCGCATGGCTCGAAGCGCTTCTCCATTAGACTGCACCAATTCCTTCACGCCGCGTATTTCCTCCAAAATCTCCAGGTGCATTGCGGGGTTTTCACGAAATGGAACCATCTTCTGCGGGGAGGATACCTCCGTTTTGGAGCGTTTTCCGTGAGAAGAAGAAGGAGACCCGAAGTCCAAGCGCGCTGGTTTGTGGGCCGCCATCCCCCCCGAGGTGCCCCGGTCAGCTCGGAGCAAAATAGTAAATTTATATAGGTATTAAGTCAGGATTCTGAGTAGGCCTCTCGGGAGCTTCAACGCAAAGCGTCCTACCCGCTGGACATCAGGCTCCGCCCCCCCCAAGCCATGGTACTTTCAATAACGTCATATGGATGCAAACGTTGGAAGGTGAAAAAGATAGACAGGAAGAAAAGAGATGCCTTTGAATTATGTTGCTGGCGAAGAATACTGTATATACCATGGACTGCCTGAAGAACATTATTTATATTTATTTATTAACATTTTTTATATACCGCACTATTTGTTATCAGCGCGGTTTACATGGAACAAGAGACCTCAGACAAGATATAAATATCTGGGTTTACAGTTAACAGGAAAATCAACTTGGATAACAGGATAACATGAGTAACTATGTACAAGACAACTATTTACATCAGGGAGTCAGGGTATAGTAAATGTCATGTAAGACTGTTGAAGTAGTTTGATGAGCTGATGAGACATAAGGTTTACGTGTTTGGCATGTGGTTAGTTGTGTGCGAATGTGAATGTGTTTGTGCTTCTTTGTTCTCTGGGAATATATGAGGAAAAGGTGATGTTTTAGGGCCTTCCTGAAGTGGCTGAGATCAAGGAGGGCCCTAATGTGTGATGGAAGGGTGTTCCAAAGTTTGGGGGCACACAGACTGAAGGCTTTGCTCGATGTTGTGGCGTTATATTTTATGATTTCCTTTGGGACTGTAAGCATATTTAGTTCCGTGGTTCTTCTTAGTCTGTTGGTTTTGATTGGTTGTATCATCTCCGATAGTGAGGTGGAGGCAAGACCTTTGTACGCTTTAAAGGTCAGGAGAAGTGTCTTGAAAGTGACTCTCGCTTGAATAGGGAGCCAGTGTAGCTGTTTTAGAAGGGGTGTTATATGGTCCCTTCTGGATGCTCCGAAGAGTACTCTCACTGCAACATAGTAACATAGTAAATGACGGCAGATAAAGACCATCATGGTCCATCTAGTCTGCCCAGCACGATGGCAAGAGTAGCTGCACCTGCCGCTCTGTGCAGGCCACCCCTCCCCATGTCCCTGTTTAGGGGTGAACCCGGTACTAGAGCTTTCGTTAGAAGCTCAGATGACAAGACTTAGGGGTATGTTTACTAAAGTGCGTTAGTGCAATTTGCGTTAGGAGCCGCGTTAGAAACACAAACCCCAAATAAGGACATGGGCAGTACATCGTTACCAACAATGCACGTTCCCAAAACTAACGAGCGTTACAGGGCGCCGTGGCGCATTACCACGCGTTAAGCATAAGAAGGCGCATAGACAGAAATCACGTAAACAGAAGTGTAGCATAATGGAACCTGCACTGACCGCTGATACAGGCATCATGGGATCGATTCCCCAGTGTGCAAAATGCAGAAGGCTGTCTGAGGCACCCCCTTGTACATTACGTAGTGAATGAGTAGGCATTTTACTTTTTTTTTCCAGTAGTGTTGCCAGCAAACACACCCTCACAGTGGCGTAACCAAAGGTGCCGCAGAAGGCACCCCATAACGCACACCACTGACTGTATCAGTGCTGCGTAGCCATGTGCGTTGGTGGGGGCGTAGCCACGTGCGTTGGTGAGGGCGTAGCTACGTGCATACCCACATGTTGTTATGGACATGTCACCACGCATGGTAACGTGCGTTGGTTCCTGCGTGGGCGGGCGTTACTACGTGCGTTGGTACAGGTAGACACTGTAGATTACATATTCTTGAGGGTGTATTACACCTAACATTAATGCTACCATCTCTGATTGTGCTGGCCTATTGCCCATCAGAGCCTGTGAGCAGGAGCTGGACTTTACAAACCCCACTTCTTAGTACTGCTGCTACATTTTGCAGCGTCGGCATCACGTTTTATACCACCTTCTGCTGCACACATCTCACATTAGAGTACATTCACATTCCTTTGGCTAGATATGGCCTCAATATGGAGATGTATCACACATTTTTAATGCCCCTTTTGTTTAGAGGGATTGAGGAGGGTGTGTGGTGGGAACGGCACAGAGGGAGTCCCTGATTGGTTATATGTCGGGGTGGCATTGGAAGCAATGGAGAGCTTGTGTGTATTTGACAGAGAGGCTTCATTTCACCATGCAGTCCATCTGCAGGGGTTCACAGGGTTGGATTGGAGCAGTCACACCCATGATGCACTGCACATGCAAATCAGCAGTGTACAGATGGTCATATGTTGCGGTTCCCCCCCCCCATCACCTAGGGCTGATGGGGGTCCTGACCATGTGCAGCCCCACAGCACCTCGGCATAGTAAGGGGAACAGACAATGTGTGGCACTGGTATAGAGTAACCACAGACAGTCACATTGTGCGGGTACTGTGACCACCCTGAGTTTGAGGTGGGGTGGCCAGCAACAGGTCCAGCTAGTCCAGAGTGCATGGTCCTGGATGAGATGTAGGCACCCAGAACAGGGGTGTCAGCATACACACCAAGCAGATAAGTCAGTGATTGGGCCCCAAAAGGAGACCCATATATATCACATGAGAGAAATGCCATAAAGCACTATGGGGGAACCCAGCCATTCAGTGGTCACTGCTCAGTCAGGGTGAGAGTGACCTCCCAGCAGGACATGCTATGGCCACCCTGTTTGTGCAGGTGGAGGCCGGGCACTACAATGTCTGAGCCATTGCCCTATGCCTTGGGGTGATGCAGCCAGGTCAGGCCACCCTATACAGCCTATTCCCACAGTACCTTGCTCCTCATTATGCACATTGGTAGGCCACTACTGGCAACAGTGCTAGCACTGAGGGCTGTGGGGGGTGTTTGCCGACACCGCACACTTGATAGACAGACACACACTCCCCACACCTATGCCAGCATTGTACAGCTATGGAGGTGTTGGGCAGCCATGCCCCCCCCCCCCAACGGTCCGGGGCACAGTGCAGGAATGGCTGTGGTACGCAAAACTGTAGGTGTTACTGCACAGGTTGGTAAACACTGTCAGACACAGGACCTGTAGCACACTCCACAGACGTCAGAAAGGTTTCCATGCTGCAGCTCACTCAGAGAAAACTTGTACTTGAGCTAGGAATTGCTATCTGCCAGTAATCATAGCAACCTTTTGATAGATGTGTACCATATTCCCAGGTTTAGGGTGGCATTACTATGGTATGCAGGTGCTCGTATTGGGAGATGCACGCAAAGCCCAAAGTCCTGCCTCTCCAGGTGGCTTTGGATGATGGGACCTGTGGGTGCGGGTGTGTCTGCCCCTGTTGGTTGCTGCTTTACGGCAGTGTTTTCCAAATCCAGTCCTGGTGTGCCAAACACTGTTCAGGTTTTCATGCTGTCCCTCATGGCTATGCAAGAGATACATCTGCATACCATGGGGGTGGTGCATAGATATGCAGCACAGGCATCTTTATTAGAGACAGCATGGAACCTGAATGGTGTTTGGCCCTCCAGGACTGCATTTGGGAGACTCTGCTGTAGGTAATGCGCCTGTTTATGGAGTCTGTGATCTGTAGGGTAAAATGTAGGTGTTTTGGGCATATTTACGTCATCTGCAAATACGGTTCTGTCTGTATTAGGACTTTGTAGTGGTGGGTAAAATATGCAGAGTGGGTTGGCGGAATACACAGCTGAGACTTGAAGCTGTGACCTTCTGCGTCTGATTACAGTGGTTTTGTGCACTGCACCACCATGTTATCACAAAGATGGTGTATTCCCTGGTGGTACCTTGACATGTGCTGCCTGCGGCCCTCTGTATCCCCTTCTCCAGCATCTGTCCAGTTGCCGTTCCAACATGACCGCCCTGCTGTTGCGGGACATGTGCACGCCATAGGAACCCTGTCTGGTGGTGGGGGACACCCTGAGCAGTGCTATTTCACTGTGGGTCCATTCACCTTGTATGGGGACAGATTATAGACACTTCCACGATTTCTATCTGTTCTATGGTGCTTACTCGGGGGGTGTTTCTCATTGATACCACTGTTGACCAACTTGGTTATTGTTTTTATCCAGTTTGTTGGGGTCATTATCAGTGTTTCTGTGTCCTTTTGCTATGTGCACATGTATCACACTTATCACTTTCTTTGGGTTTTCCTGCCTGGGCTGTACATTGCCGACACCTAAATGGTTTCTCTCCCCTTTAATGTGCCTTTAATGGCAGGTTTTCATTTGCGTTGGATTTGAGCTCTGAAATTCAGCACGTTGGTGTGAGGGGAGCCTCTCCCCACCCACTCTCCGCCCATTGACCCCTTCTCTCCGCCCTCTCTCCGCCTTCTGCATTGTTTTACCCCGCTGCGGGGCATTACGATCATTAACTACGGTTAACGCGCGTAGTATGACGTTAACGGTCGTTGGCGCGTGATTACGCGCGTTATACTGCACTTACAATCGTTAACATCGTACAATGCGCGTTATTCATGTTTACCGCACTTTAGCAAACATACCCCTTAGACTTTCATGCTTTGGACATATCATGCGAAGAGAGAGATCATTAGAAAAAGATATCATATTTGGCAAGGTTGAAGATCAACGCAAAGGAGGAAGACCAGCAGTGAGATAGATCGATATAATGACAGCAGCTATGGGTGCCACTCTATCAAAAATGAGCCGCCTGACTGATGACCTAATACAGTTTAGGACAACTATCCAGAAGGTGACCATGAGTCAACACCGATTTGACAGCACTTAATAACAACAACAACTTTCAAAGTGGTAATATGCATGAAATTGCTAGTACTCGCACAGGGAAAAAATGCACATACTATTTGTGTTCGTGCAGTTGCATTATCACACCATTTAGAGGTATAAGAGCAAGTACATCTGGACCATCCTATTGGCCATTGTCATCACAGCCCTAAAACTTTCACATGAGTTAATTGTTGTGTCACAAGCAGAGTATTCATGAAAATCATGTCGATATTAAATAGAAGAAGAGAAATTCTAAGACCTGTGAAATAGAAGACATTCTTCCTAAGTATCATTCTGTTCTATGCCTTTCCTGAGCTGTCAAAGTTTCTTTAGGTGTTGAATTTGCAGCAAAACATTGTACAAAATTAGATGCTAACTGGAAGAAATCCAAGAGAAATTAAAACCCTTCATTGTTGATTTGCGATTGTAGAATGAACTTAAAGAGATTTAGCTCCCATGTGCCTCACATTTCATGTTTACAAAAAGCCATCCTTATATTTCAAACAGCTGCTGTGAAAGCACTTGGGGGGTTGAACAGACAGCAATGGCCAAATGTTTTGTTAAACAAGAAGCTCAATTTATTTGATAAATGAAACATATAATGTTTATTATTTTGAACTTTTTATCAGCTCTGAGAATAATGATCAACCTGTATTTTTTTCATCAGAAATGGAAACAAGAAACAGAACTACTGGTGTGGATATTGTTATGGTGTTTGTCCTTATTACTACCATCGTGGTCTTCCTAGTTGTGATCTTTGGCTTAATTTTCCTAATTCTGCAATGGTAAGTGAACAATGAATTTCTGAGTTATCACATCAAAGTAATATCAGTTGCGAGGCTGACAGTCAGTGGATTGAATTGCTTTGTCTAAATTGCAGTAATCTACTATTGCTATAAATCGAGTGTTACAGCTTGCACCTCTGTCTAGGTACATGTAGATTAATATTCAAGGTTATCTGATGGCCTAACTTAGCTGGCCAACTTTTGACCAGACTTTCAGGCGAATTTAGCTAGTTATAGTTTTAACCAAAAATCATCCTACATCTAACTACGAAAAGTAGTTATTAATATTCATTAAAGGACAAGCACATATTTGCCACTTAATGTATGTTAAATAGAAAAATTATGAATCCTTTTACTGTAACACATGTTAATTTCCTGTAATATGCATTACATAATAATGCAATATAAAGCACTTCATTATTATACAAATGGAATAATTCATCTTGCATTGAACTTTGGAAGCTGAATTATTCATGGAAAAGTAATGCCAGATTTAAGCTAGCATTTCATATCCAGGAACTTTTGGGGGCCATTTTAAAGGAGCTACAGGTTAATTAAATGCCACACAGACACTCCTCCCCCTCATCAAAGAACCCCACCCCCAAAGACAACTCCAGACTCCAACTCCCCAGCAAACAATCCCTACCCCCATAAAGACACTCCTGGACTCTTCTTCCTACACATGAAGAACCACCACACACTAAAGATCCCCTGTGATCTACTAGGGCTTTCCTTGGTATCTAGAGGATGGGGCAGGAGTTGATGATGCAGGTGTGATCCCCAGTCATTCCTGCCCCATGAGGTGCAGGGTTCAAAATGACAACAAACACCCCCTATGTAGTTATTTAGCCGTGCTTTTATACCACTTTTCACCGGGTCAAAGTGGTTTACAAACAACTCAGAGTTACAGTAAAACATGGAGTGTAAACATTAACCATGTACAAATAAATGAACTATTTACAATGGTTTGTACTTGCTGGGGTGCATGGGTGAGTGGGGTTAGGTTACAGGACCATAGTATTCGATGAGCAGATAAGTCTGCAGATGCTTCCTGAATAAAGAGAGGTCTTTGATGCAACTGATGGCGGCAGGGAGGGAGTTCCATTGGCAGCCTTGCATTGTTACTACTTGGAGGCAAGCTGCTCAATAAAGAGGGGAGTCCAGGGGTGTCTTAGAGGGGGTGGGGTATATCTTATGGAGGAGGAGGGAAGTCAGGACATGTTCTTCAAGTGTAGCTTGGTGGTTAGATCCCTGGCTTAGTAGGCAAGTAACCAGGGTTTGTTTCCCACTAGCTCTCCTTGTGCTCTTAGGTAACTTAACCCTCTATTGCCTTGGAAGAAAGGTCTGGTAATTTGCTTCAGGTCATACTGTCAAGAAATGTGTGTTGCTGCTGGGTTGCCAGGAGTCAGCATTGATTCAAAGGCATCAGTGTCTTTTCCGAGTCTTTTGTATTATATCTCAGGAGAAAGGAAAGTGAGTAGTGAAGTACCTCAGGGATCGGTTCTGGGACCAGTGTTGTCCACTGTCTTTGTGATATTGCTGAAAGTTTTCCTTTTTGCCGATGACACAAAGATTTGTAAGAGTGGACATCTTGGAGGAAGTAGACAAAATAAGAAAAGATGTACAAGGATTTAGAAGAAGGGTCTAGTGCTTGGCACTTACGATTAATGCAAAGAAGTGCAGAGTGATGCACTTGGGATGCAGAAATCCAAAAGAGCTGTATACGACAGGGGGTGAGAGGCAGGTATGCATGGACCAGGAGAGGGATCTCAGGGCGATAAGTGTCGGAGGACCTCAAGGTGGCAAAACAGTGTGACAAGATGGTTGCCAAAGCCAGAAGATTGTTAGGCTGCACACAGAGAGGCACAACCAGCAAAAGGAGGAAGGTATTAAAGCCCCTAGACATGTTGCTGGTGTATTTGTATCCCAGTGATGTGACTCATTAACCACATTTCCATAATGACAGCAGCAGCAGTTTTAGGGCAGTGTTTGTGGTTGTGCCCTACCATATAGATTAGGAAAGGCTGGAACAAGAACAATTTCTTCAGTGTTGCCCGACTGTCCAGCTTCTTGGGGTTTCCAGTTCAATTTTCACCACACATTTCTATTCTATCCATGTTTTCCGTACATGTGACCAAGGTGATATATTCTTCTGACATGCTCCGAGGCACGTCACAGGGGTGTGACTACTGTACGAGCATGGCTATATAGCGGCAGAACTGTGAGCAAGCACCCTCCCCTTAAGCTGGCCGAGTATGTGAGTACCAGCGCTTTTTTTTTTTTATACAAAAACATCACTGGCAATCAGGTTTATTGATACTCAACTTAGGAGAAAGCACTATCTGCTGACGTATAGGGAAACATAATTCATTTCATTTTATGTTTATTTGCGCTGGATAGCAGAGTCAATTTTCTCCTTTGCCTTCTCTATTCATATTTCAATTGTACTTTGCTATTTCTCTAGCAAGAGGTCTACTAGAGATTTATTCAAACCAACCCCACAGCAAAGAAGAAAATGTCAAACAGCCCCTAAAGTGACTTGTCGAAGACCAGCAGTGTCCATGGAAAGAAAGCCAGTCCCCTGCTCCCTCCATTCAGACACAGTCCACTCAGAGGCTGAATCTTCAGAGGTACTTCCTTCAGATCCCACTTCAAAATTACCTCCTCCAGCTCCGTAGCATAGTAAAATGTCAAAGAACAATATTGAAAGAAAAGGATAAAGTATGATATACTTAATAAAGTGTATTTGGCACGCCTGCTGAAAGTGAGATATGCTTTGTGGTTTTGTTTGAGTGATATTTGTAGTTTGCGAGGGGGGGGGGATTTTTGTTATAATGTATACTGTACTAGGACTTACAAACCAAATAAGCAAAAAACCTAAAATGTGTTAAATGGGACACGTTTTACTGACTTTTGTGATGTTATCAGAAGCTAAACTCTCGAAAATTATGTTCATAAAAATAGAGGACAATCTTCATAGGAATTTAGCTGAGTATCTAAGACAAGGGATCTTAACTTATTCCTCAGGGCACACTTAGACAGTCAGGTTTTCAGGATAACCAGAAAGAATATGCATGAAAGAGATTTGCGTACAATGGAGGCAATGCATGCAAATCTTTCTCATGCATATTCATTGTGGTTATCTTGAAAACCTGACTGGCTAGGTGTGTCCCGAGGACTGGGTTGAGAACCCCTGAACTAAGAGCAGAAAATTGCACAGACTGGAAACTGTCCCATTCAGAATGTCTAAAGGTACATGTGGCTTTCACAACATGCATACCCCTAAAGACATTCCTGGCACCTGTACCAAATATTTGGAGATCCAAAGGATTTCATATTAGATTAAGTTGGTTTCAGGCAGCCAAAAATTCCAGTGGTCTTGCAGTACCGAATCCTGGGTTCTTTTTTTTTTTTTCAAAATTTTATTTAGAACCATCAACAAAAAAAACAACAAGTACACAGCAAAGAATCACCACTCCCTGGGGTTGGCTCTTATCCCCAGGGGCAGTACTCATCGATGGTTACAGAAAAGTTTTCAAAGAAGAATTACCCTCACCCCCTTCCTCTACCCCCCTCCCCCCACCCTTACCCACCTCCCCTCCCCCCCATAGCAAGCCACACAGGACCATCTGGAAGTTCGACATATCACCCAAATAACAGTATAACAAATGAGGGTATCAACATCCCATCTGCAAGATCGTATTACGGGTCCGGGCACTCAGGCTTTGAATGTATGGATCCCAAATGAGCAAGAAGGTGGACCATCGCCGTGCATGGCCCCGGGCAGCCCTACACTCCAGGAGCATAAGCTGGTGGAAGGAGTTCCGCCACTCCCAAAAAGAGGGTGGGCGGACCTCCCGCCACCGCCGCAACAGAGGCTCCTTACCCACCAGACATGCCTTACGCACGAGCCAGCGACCCCACCTCCCCTTGGGAGAGGCGAGGGCCAGAGAATCCAAGACCACCAAGGCTGCATCCCAGTGAACAGGTTGTCCCAGCAGATTACCTACGTACAGGGCAATCCTCTGCCAATAGGGGTGAAGCCGCCGGCATCCCCACCACATATGTAACAAAGTCGCCATTGGCGCCGCACACCGCGGACAACTACTGTCCGCAGTCAAGTGGCAATGAAAAGCCCTCCGCGGGGAGAAGTGGACCCTAGTTAGACATTTAAATTGGATTTCCCGCCAACGGGCCCCGCCCACCAGGCTCACCACCCGCCTTAGGGCTACCAGGATGGTGCCCTGGGGGATATCCCGCCCCATTTCGGCCCCCCAAGCCTGCTCCACTCTGCCATAGTCTAGCCGCTGGCGAAACTGCTCCAGCCGGAGGTGAAAACCCCGGATGGACGGTCGGGCCTCGTCGCCCAGGCCAAAGAACGCCATAATCTGGGCCGAGCGGTCACTATGTAACTCCCCCCCCGGAAGGGAGGCCACATAATGGGCCACCTGCATATACGCAAATGAATGATTAGGCCGCAATTCAAACTCGCGGGAAAGCACAGAGAAGGGTTTAGGCTTCCCCGTCAAGTCCACCACATGTCCCACACTATGGACCCCTCTCTCCCCCCAAAGACGGAAGGCAGCAGTCTCAGTCCCCAGGGTGAAATTGGCATTCCCCCGAAGGGGTAGCCAACTCGACACCTTCCAATTATGGCCCCAATAAGCGTTCAGCTGTCGCCAGGTCTTACACACCGGCAACAGCAGCACACTCTCAGCCAGGTGAGTAGCCCACTGGCTGACCTCCAGGTGCAAGAGGGCCCGCAGAGAGTGGGGTGCCACAAATGCCTCCTCCAAAGCTGTGGGCGTGTAAAGGTCGGTGTCACCTAGCCAATCTCCCAAATGACGCGCTTGGCAGGCCAAAGCATAGGCACCAAGATCCGGGAGCCCCCATCCCCCATCCCGCATTCTCCCCACAAGCCGACCATAGGGGACACGAGCTCTCGCCCCCCCCCCAGAGGAAGCCCCGAAATTCCGCCTCAAAGCACTGGACATCCCGGCGAAGAAGCCAAACAGGGAGGGTCTGCAGCCAGTACAAGATCCGCGGCAAGAGCACCAGTTTAATCGCCGCAATCCTGCCCAATAGGGATAAGGGGAGAGGCCGCCAGGCCTGCAGCTGAGCTCTCACCTTGGTCAGCATTCGCTGCAGGTTGCACCCATACAAATGGCCCGGGCGACAGGGCAGTACAATCCCCAAGTATAAATTGATTCTCGGCCCATTTAAGAGGGAACACCCCCGGCCAGCCATTCCGAAGACTCCCCGACACATCCATGGCCTCGGATTTATCCCTGTTAATGCGTAGCCCCGCAAACTGCCCAAAGGTTCAGAACTCTCCCAAGAGAAGCGGCAAGGAGTCCATAGGCGACAGTAGATGGACCAACAGGTCATCGGCAAAGGCAGATATCTTAAATTCTTGGGCGCCTATTCTAACCCCCCTTATGGAACGCAGGCCCGCCACTCTCCGCAGGAGGGGGTCCAGGGACAGAACAAAGAGGAGAGGAGAGAGAGGGCAGCCCTGACGGGTCCCCCTTTGCAACGAAAAATTCTCGGATACCATCCCATTGCAAAGTATCGCCGCCGTCGGGTCGGCATAGAGACTCGCAACCATGCTACAAAATAGCGGCCCTATACCATAGCAAGGAAGAATATACTTCAGATAGTGCCAGTCCACCCGGTCAAATGCTTTTTCCGCGTCAAAACTGACAAGCAAAGGGGGTAACTGTCTATGCTGGGCCCACTCTAAGGATGCCACTATTTTGCGCAGATTACGAACAGCATATCGCCCCTTTACAAACCCAACCTGAGAATCATGCACCAGCGACCCCAAAAACTCCGCCAGGCGATCCGCCAAAATTTTGGCCATCAATTTAAGGTCAAAGTTAAGCAATGAGATAGGACGGTACGAGGCCGCGGAGAGGGGGTCCTTCCCCGGTTTAGGAATAAGGACAATATGGGCATGATTAACCCCCCACCGAAAGTAGCCCTGTTGCGCCCGCCGATTATGCACTGCGGCCAGCGTTGGGGAAATCAGGTCGTTAAGGATTTTGTAGAATTCAGCACCGAGCCTGTCGGATCCCGGGGATTTATAACAACTGGCCTTGGAGATAGCCCCCTGCAGCTCAGCCGCCGTTATCGGCCGATCCAACTGCGCTCTTTGCTCCGCGGTCAAGCGTGATAGGTCCAAGGCCCCCACATACTCCTCCATCTGCGTGAAGGAGGGCGACGCTGCTGTATAGAGGCTCTGGAAAAAGGAACGAAAACCCCCCACTATCGCCGGGTTCTCCCGATGTAACACCCCCGAAACGTCCCGCAAGCCCGGCACCAATTTGGAGCCCCTGGGTCCCCGAAGACATCTGGCCAATAATTTCCCGGGCTTATCCCCATACTGATAAAGTTGGTAACGATAGTATAACACAGATTTCTTTGCCCGTTGATGCAGATGCTCATTTAATTCCGTTTGAGCGTCCCACAGCTGCTTTTTAAGCACCGCCGTCGGGTTTCGGGCCCCTCAATGCCGCAGCCGCGTCACCAACTTTTCTAAAGCAATGATACGTTCGGCCCTGAGTCTTCTCTTCCGAGCAAGGAACCCTATAATGTCCCCCCGCAAAACCACCTTCGCAGTTTCCCAGAGCAATTCAGGGTCACCCTGATGACCCCTATGATCAGCTTCAAATTCCTGCCATCGTTGCTGAAGAAAAGAACGGAATTGCGCGTCCCTATATAATTCAAGGGGGAAGCGCCATGTCGGGGACCGGGGAGAGTTCCCATTCCAAAAGACGTCGAGCCAAACAAACGCATGGTCAGATATCTCCATGGGCCCTATCTGAGCATCTGCTACCTTAGCAAACAGTCCAGTAGAAATCAACAGGTAATCTATACGGGCACTAGTGCCATGGGCCCGGGATATATGCGTATAATCCCGCTCGGCCGGGTGTAATAGTCGCCAAGGGTCCACTAACCCCAGCCGGGAACATAAACGTCGCAATGCCCGAACCGTCGCGATCCTGTCTCTCTGCTCCCCCCCCCCCCTAGAAGTATCAAGATCGACATCCATGACTCCATTAAAATCTCCCCCCAGAATCAAGGGAGACTCCGGCATTGTCTCCAGTTTGGAGGCAAGACAGGCATAAAGGGGTAGGTCAAGCACATTAGGACAGTACAAATTGCCTAGAATAACCGGCCTCCCCTCAAGAACTCCCTGCACCAAGATAAATCTGCCTGTCGGATCAACAAAGTCCCGGACAACCTCCAGCCGCACCCGCTTATGAATCAGGAGCACCACACCCCCCTTCTTCCCCTGAGCTGGGGCCCCCCAGACCTGTCCCACCCATTCCCGGCATAATTTACGGTGCTCCTCGGCAGTCTGGTGGGTTTCCTGAAGCATGGCGATGTCCACCCCCCGCCTTGCTAGTGCCTGCAAGATTTTGGCCCGTTTAATAGGGCTGCCCAAACCGCAAACATTCCAAGAGATGATCTTAAGCGGCATGTAATACAAAGGTAGACCTACGATAATACAGCACGAACCAGATCTGATACAGGGAAGGCACCCCCCCCAGCCTGAGGTCCTCCACCTCCTCCCCACAAAGGCATTCCCTCTTGTCATCCACCCCTCCACTGGTCCCTGACAATACTGCTCCCCTCCTACTCCCCCTCCCTCCCTCTCCCCCCCTTCCCCTCCCCCCCTTCCCCTCCCCCCCTCCCTCCACCCCCCCTCACCCCCTTCACCCACCTCCACTCTCCGTTCCCCTAACTCTACTAACATCTACCTCTCTCCCACTCTGTGACTTCTAGATGCGTGTGGGACCCCCCCGCCCCTCCCAGATACCGGCTCGTCTCCAGCCGTGCAGGCAGGGAGAGCCATCCCCTCCAGATTTACCCCCCTCCCCCACCAGGAGAACCAGGCCCTCTCATTCCCCCTGTACCATTCTACTCCAACAGACCAAGCCTCCCCCTCCTTCCCCCCATACATTGGGGGCAACCAGCAACAAACAAAGAAAAAAACAACAACATACATTACAACAGCTTTACCAATCCCCGCACCACCCCCTCCCCCCACAGGATTACCACCGCCGTTTCTCCACAGTCCAAAGCAGCATATACCAAAAAGGTTCGTCGATTCCAGCCCGATCTCCACTGGCGCTCAGGTCGCAGCCGCCGCAGTCGCCCTCCGCCGTATCTCCTCCACATAGGGTGTAGCTGCCGTCGCCAAGTCAAAGGACCGGCGAGTCCCCTCATGAGTGAAGATCAGCCGGGCAGGGTATTGCACCATGAATCTGATGTTATTATCTATCAGAATCTGGCACAAAGGTCCATACTCTCGTCGTCGCTGTCCCAGGGCCGCTGAATAATCCTGGACAATACGCAGCTTAACATTGTCCTTTTGGACTACTCCTCTCTTCCGCGCTGCACGCAAAACCGCTTCCTTTTGTTGGAATCGCAGGAACCGTGCCAAAACCACCCTGGGTCGGCCATCACTGGCTCTCCTAGGCCCAACCCTGTGTGCTCTCTCTATTTGCACTAGGCTGCCCTCAGGGTCGTTCTCCAGGAGGTGTTTCACCAGATCTTCCAAATAAGAGTGTAAGTCCCTGTCCTCTATGGCATCCGGGACCCCCAGAAATCTCAGATTGTTACGGCGGGACCTGTTCTCCAGGTCGTCCAGCTTGGCCTCCTGACCCTGAAGTAGCTTTTTCATACGGGTCATCTCCTGTTGCAGCTCCAGCACATGCTCCTCCGTCCACTCTATCCGGCCCTCTGCTTCCTGCATTCGGCTCCCCAGGGCCCCCACAGAAGCTTGGAGGAGGTCCATACGGCCCCGCAGGTCCTCAAATTGCGCTGACAGCGCTCCCGCCACAGCCAAGGAGATTTCATCCACCATCCCGGCTTTAACCTCCCCCTTCAGCGGCGAGGACTGCTCTCCCCCTCTGGGCGGCAGAGGGGTCTTCTCCTTTTCCACCCGGCGGCCGCCCTTTGCCGCCATGCCCGAGCTGTGTCGGTCCGCAGGGGTCTCGTTCCCCGTCCCCACCACTCACTGCAGATCTCAGCGGCGTAGATACCTCCCACGCGGGTATGCGAGTCAATTGCCACGGGGGGGGGCAAGGTCTTCTCTGTCCCCAGTCCAAGGCCCTCCTCTGCTCCCCGACTCCTGCAGGGGGGGCCGTACGCCAGGTTAAGCGGCCCCCGCGGATCTCCCAAGGCCAAGGGACTAGCCGCGGCCCAGCCCAGGTCTCAGCAGGGGGGCTCCAGCCACCCCTAAGGACTTGATGTCAGCCGCCCTCCTGGAGCGCGAGAAGAAGAAAAAAAATATATATATATATAGCTGGGGGAGGTAGCGGGAACAATGAGGCTCAGCAGGGGGGGGCACCCGCCGCCGCGGAGCGCAGCTCGGGGATCTGGCTGCACGTCGCTGTTTGCCGCTGCTTACCGGGTCTCCCCACCACGTGGCACTTACTGCAGGCTCCTGGTCTTCCGCCGCGGCTGCCCGGATCCAGGCTGCGGCCGTTGTTCAGCGCGGGGGGGGGGGGGAGATGGAGGCTCAGGAGCGCCAGCTCACATTGTGGACCAGGCGGGGGTGCAGGGGGGAGGCTCGGAACCCCAAACCCGGCTCGGGCAGCTCATTCGGCGGCGTCGGAGGGGCGAGGAGGCCCAGAGCTCGAGCGGCGTGCATCCGCTCGTGCTCACCGCATCCCCGGAAGTCTCCTGGGTTCTTTTTACTAGCATAGTCAACGATCTCATGAAGCTACCCTGGAGACCTCCACCTGTGCGGCTTCCAGAGAGGGGAGGTGCTACAAGATCTCACTTTTAGTCACGCAATTAAAAATGCAATATTGCAGCACCTCCCCTAACGTTATCAGATTTTTTTGCAGCCAAATCTTATCCAAAGTGAGGAAGGTGGGGGGAGGAAGGGATACCTTTGTTCCAGGTTTGAGCAACATGACTTGGAGAAGAGGAGTCATTACCTTGCCCCCCCCCCCGCCCCATCCATCCCATGATAGCAACAATATCACTTCCAAGCAGACAAAATAACAGGGAAATAAAAGCAGTGATGCATTTCCCAAGTACTGTGCAAAATCTAAAGATAATGCATGTAAATTCTAAAAGCTGACATGCAAATCTGCAAATCACTAAATTGAATATACATTTTTTTTTCTATCCTCTCTGTCCCCATTGCTGGAATCAAGGAAAGGAGGCTCCCAAACAGGCAGGAGTTGGTGACACAGTTCTGAAAACAGGGACAGACCCTAAAATCATTGACATCTGGTAACCCTAACCCTGCCTCACCGGCAGCAGCATTGCTGCTTCACAGGAACAGTGAGCACAATGAGGCACATTCCAAAGAGTGCATCCAAGCCCCTGTGCATCCGATCGGAATGGGTTGCACAGAGGCAGACCCGATTCTGATTTCGCAGGGGCTAGACATGCCCCATGGGATCCGAATCAGGTCTGGGCCTGCATGTGCAGGCCGGGACCTGATTCCAATAGGCCTGCATGAACAGACCCCTGCCGAGCTAACTAAGTCAGGCTCCTGCATGGAGCCGCGGCACCATGGATCCCATTGCCATGGTGCTCGCCGCCCACCACATTCTGATTTAATCCGAGGTGGAATAAGTCCCCAATCCAGTTTGCCGACCATAAACATACAGGACTGACCTCAGAATTGGCCCTGTACTTCCGGGGTTGCAGACTGCCCATACCCCACCCTTGCTCTGCCTCTGCAACACCCCCTCCCACCCCAACTCTGTAGCACCCCCCAACTGAGCCTCCCTATACAAATTCCGTGTTCGTACAGGGAGGCTTTTGTCGGGAAAGGCAGGAGGCGACTAGCGGGGATGGCGTCAGACCGGGATGTCCATCCCAGCTATTCGCAGGCCAAAATAAACCCCAATTAATCTATTTTATGACGTGGATGCGTGAGACTCAGGAAGCAAAATGAAAATGTTTAGAATAAGAGACTGTGTCACTCCATAGCTTAAATAGTTACCATTTGTTCCAGCCAGATCTTTATCCTACTACTACTACAACTGATTGTTTGTATAGCGCTATAAGGCATATGCAATGCTGCACAGACACATGTAAAAGACAGTCCCTGCTCATCAGAGCTCACAGTGTAGTCAAGACAGAGAACACAGCCGCTGAGGACAAGACTATATCTCCGGGAATGGTAAGGAAAACACATAGGGGTATGTTTACTCAGCAGTCTTAACGTGCGCTCTGCCACGTTATCGCGCGATAAGGTACCTTATCACGCAATAATGGCACTTTATCGGGCGAAAAGGTACCTTAGTGCGCGATAACGCGCGCAGCAGCGCAAAAGAGCACTGAGGGTGGAGATAGGCTCATGGAGGGCGGAGGAAGGCTCCCCAGGGGCAGAGAGAGAGGGTCAATGGGCAAAGAGTGGGAGGGAAGAGGCTCCCCGCACACTAACGCTGTAAAATCCAAGGCTCAAAACTAATGCCAGTGAAACCCTGGCATTAGAGCTGATTTAAAGGGAAAAAACCCCATTTCTGTCAGCAATGTACAGCAAAACTAGGGAAACCTACAAAAAGTGATGTGTGATACATGTGCACGGAACAAAAGGGCAAATAAACATTGAAAATGAACAGAAGAAAATGTAAAAAAAACATAACCAAGCTGGGCAATAGTGATATTAATGGGAAACATCAAAAAACACCCAAGAAAGCTCCAAAAAAAAGATATGAATTTTGGAAGGGTCTATGCTCCATCCCCATACAAGGTGAATGAGCCCACAGTGAAATTGCGCTGATCAGGGTTTCCCCTCTCCACTGGACAGGTTTCCTATGGCATGCACATGTTCTGCAACAGCAGGGCGGGCATGTCGGAATGGGCAACTGGACAGATGCTGGAAAAGGGGACACAGAGCGCTGCAGGCGGCACATGCTGTGGTGCAGCTGGGCCACAGTGTGGACTAGGGTGATGCCTAGGCGTCCCATAGGAATGCTGAAACAGTAGAGCAGCCAGACAGCAACTGATGAGGCCCAACATGGACACGAGTTTGTTTCCCACAGTGTCACAGGGGATAGTACCCAGCAGGTACCCCCAAGGGGTTGGGGCAAGGTACTTCAGGCCAGAAGGTTGGGGGTTCAAATCCCACTAGAGGACAGCAACCTTGGGCCGGAAGGACTGGGGTTTCTAGTCCCACAGGTGCTCCTTGTGGTCTTGGGCAAGCCACTTAACCCTCCATAGCCCATGTTCCCTGTAAAAATAGTTATTTCCAAGTTATAATGCCCTGTTCAATGTAATTTCAGTTTGTTCAATGTAAACCACACTGATGCAGAATAGCGCGGTATATAAGAGAATGTAAATAAATAAATAAAATAAAAATAAAACATTGGCAGGCAGTGCTGGGGGGAAGCGTGGACAGCTATGCAGGCACCCTACTCCAGAACCCGCACCATAGGCAGTCGCCTACCTGCACACTGGATGGCCTGAGACTGCGCACCACCAGCACCACCAGCAGAAGGGTGCACGGGGCATGTCAGCATGGTGGCGGAGGGGTACTGGTGGTGGAGGGGGCAGTGGCAGCTGCCCAGAGCAGACCATGGCCTAGCCCTGTGTAGGTGGGTGCCATGCACTGCAACAGACAGGCCCTTTCTGACGAACAGTCATGGTATCACCAGGGAATGCACTGTCTCTGTGGCAACAAGGTGGTGCAGTACACACAGCCAGTGTGTTCAGAAGCAGAAAGTCACAAGTTCAAGTCCCAGCTGTGGTTCCTGCCAACCCAGTCCCCATATATTACCCACTACTAAAATGTGCTAATACAGACAGAACGTTCAGTGCAGATGATGTAAACATGCCCAAAACACCTACATTTTACCCTTCAGAGCACAGACACCATAAACATGCGCATTACCTAGAGCAGAGTCTCCCAAATGCTGTCCTGGAGGCCAAACACCATTCAGGTTCCATGCTGCCTCTAATAAAGATGCCTGTGCTGCATATCTATGCGCTGCCCCCATGGTATGCAGATGTATCTCATACATATTCTTGAGGGACAGCATGAAAACCCAAACAGTGTTTGGCACACCAGGACTGGAGTTGGGAACCTCTGCCCTAAAACAGCGGCCAACAGGGGCAGACACACCCGCACCCACAGGCTCCATTATCCAATGCCTCCTGGAGAGGCAGGATGTTTGGCCCTGCGTGCATCTCCCAATACTAGCACTTGCATACCTTAGCAATGCCACCCTAAACCTGGGAATACGGTACACATCTATCAAAGGGTTGCTATGATTACTGGCAGATAGCAATTCCGAAGTTAAGTACAATTTTCTGATTGAGCTGCATCATAGCAACCTTTCTGATGTCTGTGGAGTGTGCTACAGGTCTTGTGTCCGACAATGTTTACTACTCTGGGGAGTGACCCCAACAGTATTGCATACCATAGCCATGCCTGCACTGTGCCCAGGACTGGTGCGGTGGCCAGGGCTGCCAAACACCTCTATAGTTGCACAATGCTGGCATAAGTGTGGGGAGTGTGTGTCTGTCTATCCACTGTGTGGTGGCTGCCAACACCCTCCACAGCCCACACTGCAGTGGGCGGTCACTAGCCCTGGACGTACAGGGCCAATTCTAATGTTGGCCCTCTACGTCCAGGGCCAGGGAAATGGCCGGGGAAGTTATTCCACCTCTGAGTTAGCATAACTCCCCTGGACTTTTTTTTTTTTTTAAATTTGGGGCACGGAAGGGGCTGGGGGCAACAGGGGACAATCCCCACAGCCCGACCCTGGCCTTCAGAGGCTGGATTGGGGGTCGGACTGCAGGGAATTTGCAGTTTTGGTCAGCGGCCAGCATCGCGTTTTTTAAATGGAGCCATGTGCCATGGCACCGTGGCTCCATTTAAATGCCCTGACTGAGTTAACCAGGTGCAGACCTGCATCTGCAGGCCAGACTGAAGGACTGTCCCGGCCTGCACGTGCAGGACTGTTCGCAATTCTTATCCCGTTAGATGTGCCCTGAAGGATCAGAATCGCGATCCCCTCTGTGCGTCCGGTTCAAACAGAACTGGGCCCCATTTGTATGCTATGCAGGGGCCTTTATAAAATATAGGATGTAGCACTAAGATATGCCATTGCTGGTATATGAAGATATGCCATTGCTGGTATATAAATAAATAAATAAAATAAATAAAATAAATAAAATATGCTACACAAATAAAATAAATAAAATAAATAAAATATGCTACACACCAAATGGTATATGCCATTGCTGGTATATGAAGATATGCCATTGCTGGTATATAAATAAATAAATAAAATATGCTACACACCAAATGAGTAGATTCCTCGGAGTGGCAGACTACACAGATTTGCTCATCCATGGTAGAGCACAGCTGTTGGGTAAGACGGAAGGATCTGTTGGCATAACGAAGCTGCTCTAAGAATACGATAGGGATAATCTTGCTGAATGAAACAATGAAATAATATCTTGGCTTGAACCTTAAATTCACTCAAATCTGAGCAAATGCATCTCACCCTTAAGAACTGGCCAATAGGAAGCGCTTTTTTTAGTTTAATAGGATGGTGGCTCCTAAATTGTAATAGAGCATTATGCTCTACAGGTTTACAATAAAGGATGCTTGTCAAATGTCCACCCTGATGCCGAACAAGAACATAAAAAAAAGGTAATTGCACTGTTGAAAAGGATATAGTAAAATTCAAATGATAATCTTGACCACTTAACCAAGCAGAAAACATCCATAGTTCTTCTTCAGTGCCCTGACAGACAAAAAATATTGTTGATAAAACGAAACCAAGAAATAAATTTGGAGAGCCCATGGGACTGATAAAGTGTGTGCTCCTTGAATGTGGCCACATACAGATTGGCCACACTGGGAGCAACAGTAGTTCCCATCACAACTCCATGGGATTGCAAAAAAAAAATAAAATGTTGAAAACGGAAGTAATTTTTGGTCAAAATGATCTCGGCTAATGAGATCAAAAATACTGTGAAGACCTTCTGTGGTGCTGGATGTTTGTCAAGCCAGAATTCTATGAAAATGAGAGCTGCTTGTTGGAGGATATGAGTATATAATGAGACAAGTTCAAGCATCATTGGGGTTGGGAAGCTGTCCCCGCTACCGGGCTCCCTGACAGCCCCGGTGGCTAGAAATGTTTCCTCGTTGTGGGAACAATTGTTTCTTATGTTTATTTTTACTCGTATAGGAGCAAGAACTATCATCAGAAGAATAATCCCTGGATAGATTCATCATATGCTGGCCCTGACTGGGTGTATGTTGAAGGCCAATCATAAGACTTATTGAGCCATGCATATACTTGATTTTGCTGGTAATCATTCTGATCTCTTTTATATTTGCACATCTTTAAATGCCAAATATTTATTTATTATTTATTTAGCTCGTTTACTTACCGCCTTTTACCGGATCAAAGCGGTGCAATATTGTTCAAGTTCTCATTGTGTGTCAGTAAGGAAGGCGTCATATTTGGATTCTGACCATTGCGCCTGAATAATCTTGTAAACTTCCTCAAGACATTTGTGAGTAGCCTCCAATTCAACATGCGAGTTATCTACTAGTAAAAGCATTAAATCCATCAAGCATTTATTGAGGATGGCTATCCACTTATTAAGAAAATCTTGATTGTCCAAAAATATTCTGGGTGCTTTATCGATATTCAACCCACGTGAGATAATATGGGTTTTAGTGTATTCAAGCAAAGATTTAGAGAAAGATTTTAGAGAAAGAAGTGACAGGTTTTAGCTATTTGTTGGATATGTGCAGAGAAAGAGAGAGTGGAGTCAAAGATGACCCTCAAGGTTGCAAGCTGAGGAAACAGGGAGGAGTGTAGTGTAATCCACAGAGATAGAGAAGGGAAGAAGAGGGGAGGGGGGTTAGGGGGAAGGAGAAGGAGCTCAGTTTTGGCCATGTTCAGTACAGATGGCAGTGAGACATCCAGGCAGCAATGTCGGATAAGCAGGCAGAGATCCAGGTCTGGATTCCTAGAGAGATTTAAAGCACAGAAAGGTAGATCTGAGAATCATCAGCATAAAGATGGTACTGAAAACCATGGGAGGAAATAAGTGCACCAAGGGACTGAGTGTAGAGAGAGAAAAGGAGAGGTCCCAGGACAGAGCCCTGAGGTACACCAATGAAAGTGGGATGGCGGTAGAGGAGGAACCACCAGAACATACGCTAAAAGTGCAATGGAAGAGATAAGAAGAAAACCAGGATAGAACAGAGCCCCTAAATCCAAACAAGAATATGGTATTGAGGAGAAGGTGGTGATCAACAGTGTCAAAGGCAGCAGAAAGGTCAAGAAAGATGAGAATTGAGTAGATGCCTTTGGATTTGGTGAGGAGCAAGTTGCTGGAGACTTTGACAAGAGCCGATTTTGTAGAATGTAGAGAGCGAAAGCCAGATTGCAATGGGTCCAGAAGGTATTGAGAGGAAAGAACATCAAGACAGCAGTGGTGAACCATTCATTCAAGTAGTTTTGAAGCAAAAGGGAGGAGAGAGATAGGTTAATGACTGGAAGGACAGGTAGGATCAAGTGAAGGCTTTTTGAAGAGAGGTGTAACCACAGCATGTTTGAAGGCCACAGGATATGCCATTCTAGGTCAGACCAAGGTCCATCAAGCCCAGTATCCTCTTCCCAATCCAGTCAATCCAGGTCTCTGTTGTTTCCTGGATGGTGGTTCTTAAGTGGAACCTTGCGTTATATAACCATAAGAACATAACAAATGCCATACTAGATCAGATCAAGTTCCATCAGGCCCAGTATCCTGTTTCCAACAGTGGCTAATCCAGGTCACGAGTACCTGTCAGTTTCCCAAAAAGACACCCAGGTCCCACAATGCTTGTTGGAGGGCAAGCAGTGGATTTCCTGGGTCCTCTTTAATAATGACCTTTCCTCCAGGAACTTGTCCAAACCTTTTTTAAATTCAACTACACTTACAGAATTTGATTATGCGTTGAGTGAAAAAGTATTTTCTCTTATTAGTCTTAAATAGGTTACACTGTAGCTTCATTGCATGTCCCCTAGTCTTTCTACTTTTTGATGGTGTAAACAATCGATCTACATCTACCTGTTCCACTCCATTCATTAATCTATAGACCTCTAACATATCTCCCCTCAGCAGTCTCTTTTCCTGGTTGAAGAGCCCTAACCTTTTAAGCCTCTCCTCATAGGAGTATCTTTCCATCCTCTTTACCATTTTGGTGGCTCTTCTCTGTATCTTTTCTAATTCTGCTATATCCTTTTTAAGATATGGTGACCAGAAATGCACACAATATTCAAGGTGCGGTCGCAAAGTTATGCATCTAGGAAAGAACAAACCAAACTATGGTTACACGATGCAAGGTTCCACATTAGGAACTACCATCCAGGAAAAAGATTTTGGTGTTATCGTGGATAACACTTTGAAACCCTCCACTCAGTGTGAAGTGGTGGCCAAGAAGGCAAATAGAATGCTAAGAATCATAAGGAAAGGAATGGAGAATGAAAAAAAGGATATTTATGAATATGTTACTGTAGAAAGCTGCGGACCCAGCACAGATCCCTGGGATACTCCTACTCACCTTTCTTCATTGGGAAAATTGGCCATTTAGCCCTACCCTCTGCTTTCTATCTTTTAGCTAGTTCCTGATTCACGATAGTACACTGCCTCCTATTTCATGACTTGTTAATTTCGCCAAGAGTCTCTCATGAGGGACCTTATCAAAAGCTTTCTGAAAATCCAGATACACTATATTGACTGGCTCACCTTTATCTACCTGTTTATTTATACCTTCAAAAAACATAACAGGTTAGTAAGATAAGACCTTCCTTGGCTAAATCCATGTTGACTTTCTCCCATTAAACCATGACTATCTACATGTTCAGTAATTTTGTTTTTTTATAATGGTTTTTACCATTTTGCCTGGTATTCACATCAGGCTCACCGGTCTGTAGTTTCATGATCACCCCTTGAATCCTTTTTAAAAATTGGCGTTACATTGTCCATTAGCCAATCTTCAGGTACTACAGATGATTTTAATGATAGTTCACAGATTACTAATAGTAGGTCTGCAATCTCATATTTAAGTTCTTTGATCACCCTTGGATGTATACCATCTGGTCCAGGTGATTTGCTACTCTTCAGTTTATCAAATAGTTGTAATACATCTTCCCGGTTTATCAATATTTCTTTCAATTCTTCTGATGCATCACCTTTAAATACTATTTCAGGCATGGGTAACTTCCCTACATCTTCCTCAGAAAAGACCTATGCAATTTATTCCGTCTCTCCACTATGGCCTGTTATTTAAGCCAAAGGCGCTCAGAAGCGGGCATGGGAACGTAGTAGTGGGTCATCGAGGACAGTCAGGTAGGGTGAGGTACGGTGTGCCTCACAGGGCATGGAATGGGAGGAGCATCCAGGGCAGCGGATAGTATAGTGTTATAGGAAGATAATGCCTCATCAATGGACTCAGATGACATAATGGAGGAAAGAGGCGATAAAACAGTGGAGAGAGCAGAAGGGTCGACAGTGTTCTTGAGTGTTAGAGAAGTTTCTGTCCAGGTTGCTGTTTCTTCCCATATGGCTGACGCTTAAGTTTCCACCTCCTCTGTAATTTTCTTTTTGGTAGTATGTAGTGAGTTCTTTTTGCTACTACAAGTGTATTTTTTCGTACTCCCCTTGTATTTCCTTTTATTTGTGGGCTAATTTGAAATGGTTGTTAATTTCCTTATTTGAATTGGTTTATTGACTTTATTATATAAGCCATTATCTGTTCATTCATGGTAATACTTGGATGTTTAAGGTGAAAATCTTAATAAATATTTAAATTAGAAAAAAATGGGTTCCAACACACTAGTCAATAGTATGAAGATTCCTAAATACATTGATGGAGATTGGGTGAGACAAGATGGGGAGTATTCAAGGGTAAAGGTTAGCAGGTGATGGTCAGATAAGGGCAGAACCAGGTGGAGAAGTTTAAGGGTAAGCAGTTGGAGGAGAGGACAAGGTCAAGGCAGTGGCCATGCTTGTGAGTAGGAGCAGTAGAGCACAACTGGAGGTTGAATGGATGGTTAGGGAAAGGAACTTTAAAGCATTGATGATGAGTCAGAAGGGTCATCAACATGAAAGTTAAAATCCCCAAGAATAAGGGAAGGGGAAGACGCAACCAGAAAGGAGGAGAGCCAGGAGTCAAAGTAGGTGAGAAAGATAGAGGTGGACTTGTTGTGGAGTCGATAAATGACAGCTACTGGAGAGATAGTGGAGAAAATAGGTGAATGGCATGGACTTCAAAGGAAGCAAAGGAATTAGATGGAGGCAGAAGAAGAGGCTGGAATTGGCAGGAATGAGAGAGTAGGAACCCAACACCATCACCACGGCCAATGGACCAAGGCTATCAGGCCATGTCCAATGTGTAATTAATTACATATTGCAGGATTGGCATTAGGTGTTGAACTTCTTTCTTTTGGATAAAGGTGAAATGTCCCTATTGATATGCATATTTGTATATCCTGATCTGCAGCTTCCACCCTCTGGTGATCATTTTATAACAGGCCACCTAAAGCGCATATGTACATATATGGTAAATTATCCCAATTTTCAAAGGGAAAGTATGCACAAACATGTTCACTCCTGCTATTAAATACATACACATTTCCCAGCTTATTGTATACGCATGCACATGTTTTTTATAACATATGCATGTAAGCCCAAAGCCAGGAGTGGATGTCCCTTTCGGGCATTCGGGCATGCCCCTGTGGGCAAAGTGCTCCCAAAGAAGAAGAATAAAAGCCACAGCAGAGCCTCGGAGCTGCTGCAGGGCTTAAGATTTTTACTTTATTTATTTATTTAAAAGTATTTATATCCCGCTTTATCCTTGAATCAAAGCGGATTTCACTGCAAATCAATCAAGTAGGGTAGTGCGGGGGGTGTCGGCATGCAGTGGTTGTGAAGGTAGTGTTCGTGAGTGTGTGGATAGGTAAATCTTGATTTGGGGTGCAATATATACAGGTTGAGCTATCTGTATTTGGCTATATACATTTTAATAAGAGTAATAGGATGTTTTTATGTTGTGGATGTCATGTCTTGTGTAATTCGTTTTGTGGGGTGGTTAGGGTGGATTGGTGGTCTTCATTGAATTGTTCAGTGAATAGGGTGGTTTTAAGTAGCTTCCGGAAGTCTTTTATATCTGTTGTTGATATTAGCTTATCTGGGAGGACATTCCAGATAGCAGGGGCAGCAAGAGAGAAGGCTTGAATGGATGTGGATTTGTTCATTCTTGTGAATAGAGTAGGTAGGTGTTGGTATGTTGTTTTTGGTACTGTTTCTCTCTGGTCTTTTGTTTGATTTGGTTCCAATGAGTTCTTGTAGTATTCCTGCTGAGATGTTGTTTTTAATTTTGAAGATGGTGAGCACTGATTTATATTTTGCCCTTGAGGAGATTGGTAGCCAGTGTAGATCTTGTAGTATTGGGGTTATATGGTCTTGTATTGAAGCACTAGTAATAATGCGGGCAGCAGTGCTGTGGACTATTTGTAGGGGGTGGGTGGTTTGTTTAGGCAGACCTTGGAAAAGTATATTACAGTAGTCCAGTAGGGGTGTAATGATTCTGTGTACCCTCCCCCTCCTTCAGCACAGACTTCCCATTAATACAGAAAGTCCAAGCTGAAGGTTGGGGTGGGAATGCAGTCAGGGCCTTGAGCTCTGCAGCAGCTCAGAGGTTCCACGCTTGTTTTTTTTACCTTATTTTATTTTATTTATTTAACAGTATTTCTAAACCGCCTTATCTTAATAATCAAGGTGGTATCACAGCAAACAATCAGGTCAAGTGAGTGTGTTATACATGCAGTGGGGGGGAAATTGAGTGTGTGTTGTGTTGTGTGCTAGATTGGTATGAGCTATGTACAGAGTGGGCTATATACAGTGGTGCAAAAACATATTCCATACATACATTGGTTAGGCGGAATCATGTGCTGTTATTCATTCTCTGAAGTTATGTGATGTGTCCATAGTGTTCTATGAACAGCATGGTTTTCAGCTGTTTTCTAAAGTCTTTGAGGTCTGTAGCGGCCCTCAATTCGTCCAGGAGTTTGTTCCATATTGTTGGAGCGGCCATTGAGAGTGCTCTGTCTGTTGTGTCCTTGCGTGTGTGTTTGTATTCACTTGGGGTGCTGACTCATTTGTGGGTTTGTTTTCTTCTGGGACGCGTACTGGTGTCTGATTGTATGAGGGTGTGTAGGCTGTTGGCTGATGTGTGGTGTTTTATCTTGAATAGGTTTATGATAGTTTTGTATTTGATGCGTGCACCGATTGGAAGCCAGTGTAAGTCCTTTAAGTTGGGTGTGATGTGCTCCTGTCTTGCAGTTCCTGATATGATTCGTGCAGCAGTGTTTTGTGCTAGTTGTAGAGGCTTGAGGGCTTGTTTCGGTAGTCCAAGGTATATCGGATTGCAGAAGTCCAGTAGTGGGGTTATCAGTGCTTGACAGATGGTACGGAAGTGTTCCGGGGCGAGGAGCGGCTTCAGTCTCCTGATGATTCGCATCTTGTAGTAGGCTTTTTGGATTGTTTTGTCTATGTGTGGTTTGAGATTGAGTTTATTGTCCAGAGTAACTCCGAAGTATCTCACTTCTGATCTTATTGGTATAGTGGTGCTTTGTATCTTTAAATTAGGTGGGTGTATGAAGCTTTGGTTCTGGGTGATGATTAAGGCTTCGGTCTTGTTGTTTATTGCTAGGTTGTTGTTTTGACACCAACTCTCCATTTGGGTGAGGCAGTCTGTTATCTTAGAGAAGTCCGGGTTGTCGATTGATATCGGGGTGTATATCATTATGTCGTCTGCATATATTGTGTATTGAATGTTGTTCTTTTTCATGATGTTGCATATTGGTTGTATGTAGATGTTAAATAGGAGTGCTGAGAGTGCGGATCCTTGAGGTACTCCTTGTCGGACGATTATGGGTCGGGAGGTGTTGTGTCCCGATTTGACCTGTAGCTGTCTTTCGGTTAGGTACGAGTGGAACCATTTTAATGTGATACCGTGTATACCGGTGTTCTTTAGTCTTTCCAGGAGGGTGTTGTGGTCCACTGTGTCGAAGGCTGAGGAGATGTCGATGAAGATCATTATGATTCCATTCTTGGTGTTGTCGATTATTCTTAGGATGCTGTCGAAGAGGTAGATCAGTAGCGTTTCGACTCCATGATTGGGATGAAATCCGTGTTGGTTGTCATCGAGTGTTTCTTGTTTGTCGATGTGTTCCTGAAGTTGTAGTTGAACCGTTTTTTCGATGATTTTTGCAAGGAAGGGTATGCTGGAGATTGGTCGGTATGCTGCTGGATCTTTTTTGTCGAGATTTGTTTTCTTTATGATTGGTCTTACTGAGGCCATGGGGATCCTTCTGGTGAGGTGAGGTAAGTAGATAGCCCGGCAAGAAAAAAACCCTCAGGCAATTATTTTGATGCAATCTGCCCCTGTCCAAACTCTGGACATTTGCACTCAGTTTGGGTAAAATATACATACACAGTTTGTGTGCATATACTTCTACACACATAACACCTGATTTTATAACAGGATGCCTGTGTGAGAAGCCCAAAAGAGCCTATGTGCCTTTATAAAATAGGCTCCAAGATCTAGTCTCAGTAGCATGTACTGTAAATACCAAAGCACATGTGTACACTTGCTCCGAGGCAGGTGTGAAGGTCTGCATGTGCTGTATTTATTTATTTTTATTTATTTATTTACATTCTCTTATATACCGCACTATTCGGCATCAGCGCGGTTCACATAGAACAAAAAGTCTCAGTACAATAACAAGCATGAGATTACAGATAACAAGGGAAGGAACTTGGATAACAAGGGAAACTATTTACAGTCTATTTACAGATGTAACACTACTGCATGGATACAAGTTATTAGGAACAGGTGCTAAGAATATATTCAATAATCAAGGCGATTCATCCTATGTCTGTTATTGAGAAACCACGAAACTGAATAGCTGGGTGGAATCACTGATGTCAATGGGTGTCGATGGCTCTATAAGATGTTTGTTAAAGAGATGGAATTTGAGGGCTTTCCTGAATTGTGATACACTGTTGATAGCCCGTATGCCAGGGGGTAGTGTATTCCAGCACCTAGGGGCACAGAGGATAAAGGCTCTATTGGCTGTGGAAGAAGAGCAGCTTGTAAGGGCCTTTGGGAGTTTTAAGGAGTTGATGGCTGAGGATCTTCTTGTTCTGTTTGGTGTGGTGGTATGAATAAGGTCAGATAAGGAAGGAGCGGAAAGCTTGTTGAGAGCTTTGAACGTGAGAAGTAGAGTTTTGAAGGTAATTCTGGCCTGAATGGGTAGCCAATGTAATTGAATCAGCAAAGGAGTAACATGGTCAGTCCTGGCGGCCCCCTGGAGTACCCTTGCTGCGGCATTCATAGCCAGCTGTAAAGGGTTTAAGGTGGATTGAGGGAGACCTTGGAGAATGACATTGGCGTAATCGAAGTGGGGTATTATCAGTGCCTGGTAGATAGTCCTGAAGTCTTTTGGTTCTAGCATGGAGCGTAGGTGTCTCAGGGAACGGATCTTGTAATATATTGTTCTGACTGTGTTTCCTATGTGGGGCTTCATATCCAGGCGTTGATCCAGAGTGACTCCTAGGTAACGTATTGAGGGTTTGGATTGCAGTTCAGCTTCCTTAGTTCTGATAGATTGGGGTGGGATGAAGTTGGGGTTCCTTAAGAGAACTTCAGTTTTCTTATGTTGTATACGGAGGTTTTGGGAGAGCAGCCAGTCAGAAACTGCATTGAAACAGTTTATTAGAGGGGAGAGATCCAAATGGTCAGTGGAGATGGGGGTGTAAAGTAGAACATCATTGGCATAAAGCATGCAGTCGACATTAAATGACCGTATGATCTTACATATTGGTTGCATGTAGACGTTAAATAAAAGGGCAGAGAGTGAAGAACCTTGAGGGACTCCCTGATCTAGGTGGAAGGGTTCTGAAGTTCTGCCTCCTGAGCGGACATGCTGCCATCTTCCGGATAAGTAGGACCTGCACCATTCAAGTGCTGTTCCAGTGATGCCCTTCTCAGTTAGCCTCATTAAAAGGAGATCGTGATTCACTGAATCAAACGCTGCTGCGATGTCCAGAAAGATGAGGGCGAATCCTTGGCGGATGTTATCTATGCCAGTGATTATCTTGCTGAAGAGTATGGTGAGGAGAGTTTCGACTCCATGATATTCCCTGAAGCCATGTTGGCAGGGGTCTAGCGGAGCAGCGGTGTCAATATGGTCCTGTAACTGACGTTGGACCTCCTTTTCGATGATCTTAGCAAGTAGAGGTATGCTAGAGATAGGTCTATAGGACTCAACCTTTAGGGGGTCGAGTTTGCAGTTTTTCAACAGGGGTCTAATTGAAGTGTGTTTAAGGGCTGAAGGGAATGATCCTGTTGAGAAGGAGAGGTTCATTATGGAGGCAATTACTGAGCTGAAGTGACTGCGGAGCTCCTTGATCCAGAAGGCAGGGCATGGATCAGACTGGGATGTAGTGATGTTGAGTGCTGTAATAGTGTCTTCAATTCCTTTCTTAGAAGGAATAGAGAATGCAGAAAGAGCTCCAGGGGTGACCTGCCCAAGGGTGGTGGTTGTTGTGGTGGTTCTGTTAATAAGGCACATCTTAGATTGTAAGTGGGCTGCAAAGTCTTGAGGATGTATTTCAACTTGCGGCCCAGAGGATGGTTCCTTAGATAGGGACTTAACAAGGTCAAAAAGGTCGTGTGGCTTATTGAGAGATCTCATCAAGGTATCCGAGTGGTATCGTTTCATTGACTCAGAGATTGCCTTGCGGTGAGCAGCTAGGTGGCTATTGAATGCTGTCAGGTCCACAATAGCATGGGAGCGACGCCAACGTTTTTCAAGTTTCCGTAATAGGATGAGGGATTCTCTAAGGTCTGCAGTGTACCAGGGGGCGTTCTCTCTTTTCCTTGAATGCTTTTTTGCTGGGGGACGCACGGCAATAGCACTGAGACTATTGTTCCAGTGAGAGATTAGGTCCTCAAGATTTGTGGTAGTGGTATTTATGAGTTGTTGAGTTTCCGCAAGGATGAGCTCTTTGTTAAATGGCTTAAAAGATCTAGTGGTTGGTCTTGCTGTGTTAGCTGGTGTCTTGAAGCTTTTGGAGAGGTGTATATATTCATGTACACGTACGAGGGGGTACCCAAAAAAAACAGGAATTATTTTTTAAAAGCTATTTATTTCAAATTCTTTACAAAACAACCTTATCCCCTTCAAAATACTCTCCATTACAACTGATACATTTGTCCCACCGGTGCTTCCACTGTTCGAAACATTTTTTGTAGTCATCTTTAGAAACGGCTGACAGCTCCTCCCTCTTTTTTTTCTTGACTTCTTCAATGTTGTCAAATCGGTGTCCTTTCATGCCCCTTTTCATGCGTGGAAATAAGAAAAAGTCGCACGGAGCCAGGACAGGCGAGTAAGGTGCGTGGGGCAGCGGAACCATGCCATTTTTTTTTTAAATTATTTATTTAAATTTTAATACACAGAAAAAAAAACCATACAACAGTTACAACAAGTGTAAACCCCCCCCCCACCCCCCCACCCCAGACACCCTGTCTCCATGTGAGTCCTCAATAAGAGATCATCCACAATCATACACATACTAGAAGCCCCAGATCTGCACAAAGAAAGGGGAACAGAACAAAAAGAAAGACAAGGTACAAGGTTCCGATAGGCTCCCCCAGACAATTATGCCCGCAGTCTTGCAGTCGCAGTATAACTGTCCAACCACCACCACTTATCAAAGGAAGAAAGCTGCCCCTTAGCGCTCCCCCACCTCTTGGGATTACTAGAGTGATCCTGCGCCTTCTCATAGCTGGCATACAGACATACCATGCTCCACCATTGATGGACATCCAGCTTGCTAGAGTCCTTCCAGCATACCAAAATAAGCTTTAGAGCTATGGCAACTAGAAAGTCCAGCAAGAAATGCTTTCCTTTCATGTCCGGAAGGGCACTCAGAGAAGAACGCAAGATCACCACCTGCCAAGTGAGAGGAGCCCGGAAACACAAAATCTTTTGCACCCTCTCCCAAACTGAGATCCAGAAAGTTTGAACGTGAAGGCAATCAAAGAACATATGTTTATAAGTGCCAGGACTAAGGTTGCAGGTCCAGCATAAATTACCTGCTGCCGCCTGCCACCTAACAAGCCGGGCAGGCGTAATGAATGCGCGATGAAGCAAGAAGAATAAGGTTTGAGTCATACCCGCAGCTTTGGAGACCCTGCTGACCTTAGAGCACAGGCGCGTCCAGTCCTGGGAGGAAATAGGAGTACCCAGATCAACCTCCCAGCCCCTATGGCATCCATTCGGGACAGTGACCCCCTCCCCCAAGTAGGCATAAAATTTAGACGCCGCGCCAGGCTTGCAGGAATATGCAAGGGCCAACTCCTGCATATCCCAGGCCTGTGAGACGGTCAAACGTGACACTCCCGCTTTTGAAAGACAACTGATTAGTTGAAGCCACTGGAAGTGGCTAGCTACTGGCAACGAAAACTCCTGCCGCAGCCGTGTCCAGGGTTTCCAAGCCCCATCCTGGAGTAATTGACCGACTGTCCAAATACCTTGATTCTGCCAATGCCTCCACCCGATAGTATGATGCCCGATCTTAAACAAAGGATTATGCCAAATTGGCAGCGAGAGGGACACAGGGTTATCAGGACTCACAACTCTTGCCAAAGTATGGAAAGCCTCTTGCGTAGCCTGAATGACAACTAGGGCTGCGGAGGGGGCCTTGTACTTCATACCAATCAGTAAATATAATGGGATTGGATTGACCAGGCGCCTCTCCACCTCCACCCAGACCGGTGCCGAGCCCCCACATTCCCTGGGGCACCACAACGCCCCCTGCTTGAGCAGGAAAGCCTGGTGATACCTACGAAAGTCGGGGAAATTCACCCCGCCCTTGTCCTTAGGCGCTTTGAGTTTACTAACCGCGATCCTGGCGGGTTTACCTTGCCACAGAAAGGTCATGACTAACCTCTCCCACTCTTTGTAAATGCGCTGTGGGAAGGAGAGCGGCAACATCTCCAGAATGTAGTTTATCTTTGGAGCTAGTGTCATCTTAATAGACTCCAAACGACCCCACCAAGATAGATGCAGAGGGGACCATTTTGTAGTGAAGGATCGGATCAACTCCCCTATATACTTACAGTTGAGCAAAATAGTCTCCTCAATGGAGCCACAGAATCGAACCCCAAGGTACTTAATTGCCTTCCCTTCCCAGACAAAGGGGAACTGCCCGATGTCCTTTGAAAAAGTAGCCCTGTTCATGGGGAAAGCCACAGATTTATTCCAATTAATCTTATATCCAGAGACCCGTGAGTACCGAGTAATAACCTGAAGTATCTCCTCCAGGGATTCCGGTTGTGAAAAAAGCAACAGGTCATCGGCATAAGCTGACAATTTGATCTGTAAGTCCCCCACCCTGATACCACAAATCCTGTCTGACTGCCTGATTAAAAGTCCCAAAGGTTCTAACGCTAAGTTGAATAGAATGGGTGATAGTGGGCATCCTTGTCTAGTCCCGCGATAGAGAGAGAGAGGAGCGGACAGTTGACCATTTACCAAGATACGCGCCTGAGGAGCAGCATATAAGACCTGGATCGAACTAATAAACCCCTCCCCGAAACCGAACCATCTCAGGACCTTCAGCAAAAACCCCCATTCAAGCCTGTCAAAGGCCTTTTCAGCATCTAACGAAATCCCGACCATGGGAGTACGGAGATGTTCCGAGACAGCCAGGAGATTCAATAGCAACCGCGCATTATCCGATGTCGCCCTACCAGGCATGAAACCACATTGGTCAGGGTGAATCAGATCGGACGAGACCTTAGACAGTCGATTCGCCAGGACCGTGGCAAAGAGCTTATAGTCGGCATTTAACAACGAGATCGGACGATAATTTTCTACTCTAAGAGGATCTCTCCCTGGCTTCTCTAAGACCACTACAATAGCCTCATTAAAACCACCCACTCTAGGAGCCTGATCATGTAGAAGCTGATAGTATTTAAGCACAAATGGGAGGAGCTCCCCTTGGAACACCTGATAAAACTCAATGGGTATCCCATCAGGACCCGCCGCTTTCCCTTTTTTTACTGATTTTAAAGCCACCCTGAGTTCGCCCAAGGACAAAGGGGAGTCCAACTCAGACACCTGTTGCGCTGAGAGGGATGGGTGCTCTATAGGTTCCAAAAAAGCCTCACACTCCTCCCCTTGGCCCCCACCCTCGGAGGAGTACAAACCTGCATAGAAAGACCTAAATTCCTCAGCTATCTCCGGGGTCTTGATGTGCAATTGCTGACTGTTAGATAAGATAGCAGCGATCTTGTTCCGCTCAGTTTTAGGTTTCAGGGTCGTGGCCAGCAACCTGCCAGCCTTATTTTGTTCCCTATAATATTTGGCCTTCAGGGCGTGCGAGAGCTTCTCAGCTTCTTCACTGAGTATGTTATTATATTGGAATCTTAATTTTTGCAGGCGCAATAAGATACAGGGCTCCGAGCGCGTTCTTAGGAGCCTCTCCCCTGCCTGGATCTGGGCCTCGAGCTCTCGCAGTAGTAACTTCTTCTGCCGTGCGGCCCTAATTGAAAAGCTAGTGATTTTAGCCCGCAGGGAGGCCTTAAAAGCCTCCCACCATGCCCACCCAGGTGTAGCCTCCGGGAGGTTCACCGAAAAATATTCCTTAATTGCCCCTCTCATATACTCGCAAAAGACCGCATCTGCTAACAATGACCTTTGAAAAAACCACCCAGCACTCCTCGTGGAGTCAGAGAGTAACCCTATGGACAGAGAGATATCCGCATGGTCCGAGACAGTGCATGCCCCAATTTGTGCGTCTAACACCAGAGAAACCAGAGACTGTGAGATAAGGAAAAAGTCGATCCTTGAGTGTGACCCGTGTGGGGGGGAGTAGAAAGTAAACTCTTTCTGTGAGGGATACAGGAGCCGCCAGATATCTACCAGGTTCAGCTCCTGAACCAGCCCCTTCAGCGCCAGACTAGCCCGGCTAGGGCGAAGGGATCGGTACGGTTGACGATCTATTAAAGGGTCCATCACCAGGTTGAAGTCCCCACCTACCACGAGATCGCAGTGTGCTAACTCTTGCACCTCCTCAGCAAGCCTATGGAAAAAGGACACATCGTCCACATTCGGGCCATAGATATTCATAAAACCAAATGTCCTGCTCCCAATTCGGAGGCGGACTTTCACCCACCTCCCACCCGAGTCTGCCCGAGTCATCTCGATGACAGGTTGCAATGCCTTCCGGGCCAGGATAATCACCCCATTCCGTTTATGGCAAGCCTCAGCAACCCCTATTAACAGAAAATGTCCCCCGCCCATCTTCCATGCTTCTCCCAGGCTCAGCCGGGTCTCCTGAAGCAGGACAACATCGGCACCCTTCTTCCTGCAGTAGAGGAGAATCTTTCTCCGTTTCATAGGATTATTGATGCCCTTCACGTTCAAAGATAAGACACTAAGCGTGCTCAGCACTAATCTTCAGCAACATACTAAGCAGGCTAGGGCATGATACATATCTTAACATAATTTCAACTTCTAGCATACAATAAACCCCCTCACATGGAGACAACCCATACCCAAGCCGCAAACAAACTCCCCAGCCCGAATTTGGGTGAGCCAGCCTGAACAAGGTGCCCCACAATCTCCCGCCATCTCTTGTGTTACTATCTTGAGCCCCCTTATTAGAATCAGAATCAGAACCCCTCCACCAAGCAACTAACCCCAAAATACACCAGAGTATTAAAAAAAAAATACCTCCCTCTCACTCCTCCCCAACCCCCCCAACCCCCCCTCCCCTACATCCCATTTAAACACAGACCCCTATATAAGCTAAGGGGGGGGGAGAGGAGAAGGCCAGCGGGCAAAAACCACAGGACCGGGGAGACAGGGAGGGAAGGAAAGAAAGGGAGGAAAGAGACAAGAGCATCCAAAAATGAACTAGCTGCCATATTGTCATGTCCCCAGGCCTCCCACGCCTCCCACCTCCCACCCCTGCCCCCCCAAAAAGGGAATTTCAAACAACTACAGAGGGAATTCCCCATGTATAGGTAAAACTGTCCCTCCCGAGTCCAACCAACCAGGCCCGGTAGCTCAGGTAATCCAGGAGCTGGAAGGAGCAGCAATTACTGGAAGGTAGTACTTCACCGCATCAACGTGGCTTCCTGCTCCTCCACGAACTTCAAGAGAGCTTGCGGGTCTTCGAAGGTGCGCGTCTGGTTATGCAAAGTCACTCTTAGCCTCGCCGGAGCAAAAAGGCCATACCGGGCCTGAAGATGTTGCAGCCGGGGACGGAGAGCCAGCATCTGCCGCCGTCTCTCAACAGTAGCCTTGTTAAAGTCTGGAAAAAACGCGATGTTATGACCCTCTAGGACGATCGGTGCCAAGGCTTTCGCCGCTGCCATAATCTTTAAGACCTGCTGATGTCTCAGAACCCTCATGATAATAGGCCGCGGTCTCCGAGTTTGGGGCCCGGCCTGTGTAGGCACGCGATGTGCTCTTTCAATCTCCAGCGGCGGCGTAAACGCGATGCGCAGGAGTTTCGGGAGCTGCGCTTCTAGGAAGGTGATCATGTCGCCAGCTTCCGCGCCCTCAGGTATACCGATGATACGCATGTTATTCCTGCGCGTGCGGTTGTTGAGATCCTCCAGATTGCGCTCCAGTTGTACAATGCGCTTACTGTTGACCAGCGTAAGCTTCAGGCGCTCCTCGTGGCACTCGACCTTGCTTTCGATTCCCGCCACTTTTTCCACCAGCCCTAGTATCTGCTCCTTCATTTCCTTAAGTTCCAGGATATCAGCCTGTACGCCCGACAATGTTTCCCCGTTAGCCTCCACCAGCTCTTTAACGGCCCTGATTTCCGCGAGCATCTCCTGCATGGCGTCGGCACTCTCTCGTGGGCCTGGTAGCTTTTGCGGGGAGGGAGGGTCCGGCTTCTGCCGTTTAACACCGGTATTTGCTGCGGAACCGAAATCCAGCTTACCGGACTTGCCCATTGCCATTGCCAGATAATAGCAAGGTAAAGGGGAGAAAATCACACCAGCCAGACAGGGGGCAACCAGGATTCAGAGTAGGATTGCAGAGAGAGCAGTGATCAAGCGGCCATCTCGCTCCTGGCCAGGCTCCGCCTCGGAACCATGCCATTTTTAGCCAAAAACTGTCTAACAGAGATGGCTGTGTGTGCAGGTGCGTTGTCTTGGTGGAAGAACCAGTCTCCTGTCTGCCACAAATCAGGTATTTTTTGACGAACACTGTTGCGCAATCTTCTTAAAACTTCCAAATAAAAGGTTTGATTGATGGTCTGACCTGGGGGAACAAACTCTGAATGAACTACCCCCTTGGCATCAAAAAAGCAAATCAGCATTGTTTTGATGTTTGATTTGACTTGACGACATTTTTTTGGACGGGGTGACGATGACGTCTTCCATTGGCTTGACTGTTGCTTTGTTTCTGGGTCGTAACCATAGCACCATGACTCATCATCTGTAATGACCTTTGACAGAAAATCTGGATCAGTTTCAAGCTGTTGTTTCAAAACACGACATGTTTCAACTCGATGTTCCTTTTAATTGTCAGTCAGAACCCGAGGAACAAACTTGGCAGCAACCCTTTTCATTCCCAAATCTTCCGTTAAAATTCTCTGAACCGAGCTCCAAGATAACCCACTAATCTCTGACAGTTGATCAATTGTCTGTCGACGGTCTGTGAGCACAAGCTCTCTAATGTTTTCAATATTTTCGTCGATTCGGGCAGTTGATGGACGCCCAGAACGAGGTTTGTCATCAATCGACATGTCGCCATTTTTAAACCGAGCAAACCACTGGTACACTTGACTTTTTCCCATAGCGTCATCTTGATAAGCTGTTTTCAACATTAAAACAGTTTCAGCAGCATTTTTACCGAGTAGAAAACAAAATTTCACAGCTGCACGTTGTTCACTTAAACTTGTCATCATAAAAAAAGAAACAAGAACAAAACAGCGCTAGCAAAAACAATCACTGCAGATGAACAGCCAGGTCGACAACACAGGCGGCACTGAACTGACAATGAGTTGCACTATACACGCCTAGCGGCAGAAGTGCGTACTACACAAGCTCCGCCCACGGCAATGTTATTCCTGTTTTTTTTGGGTACCCCCTCGTATTTTATAGTTATTGGCATAAGATGCTGGGCACATCACAAACTCGCCCTTGTTCCACCCCTGCTACATCCTCAGAAATGACTATACGTGGCACATATATGCGTGAATGCTATGGGTTAATTTTATAAAAGGTCTTTTCCACATGTAAAGCACGGAACAATCTTTCTAAAATCCATCTCAACAAAAGCTGAACAATTTCAGACAGAGCCATTTCTGAAGCATAGTAACCTACGGCCTATTCAGTGGCCATCCATACCAGCTACTGACTGGAGAGGCTGTAAGGTCTTTATCTGCCGCCATCTTTCTTTGAGATCTACAATCCCTTTCTCTCCCTCAGAGATTCTCTGTACTTTCTTTTATTCAAGTACAGTCCTTGTCTCCACCACTTCTGCTGGAAGGTTATTCCATGAATTCACCACCCTTCCTCTTCATCCTATGACCTCTTGTTTGAGAACTTCCTTTCAACCGAAAGAGGGCTATCTTCCAAGTTTGACTAGTATTGATTTTCCATTTCCCTTCCCATTTCTGCCAAGGGAGGTTTGCCCCACCCTTTGGGGGTGCTGAGTTGCCGCCCCTAGGCTAGGGGGCATCACACAGCAGATAAACCTCTGGTTTATGTATCAAAAATGACTTTTAAAATTGCCTCATTTGTGGCCAAGAGGGGAAATGGAATGAACTGGAGGTTGTTCATCTTAATGCAGATGATTCATTGATGTCTTTTCAAACTTTAATGGGGGAATATGGAATTCCATGATGCTCATGGTTCACATATAGACCATAGGCACATTATTTAGGGCAGTGGCATCCAATGTGCAGCCTGTCTGATCTCAGGATGTGGTGCACTTGAAACTGAAGCACAAAACACGTACCTAACAACTTGGGCGCATGATTTTGAAGCATCGCAGAGCTACTTAGTGGATATGAAGTCACTATCTCGGAAGAGATTCACAGATTTTGATGAGCATTAATAGTGCACACACATAGATTTCTGATCATGTGGTCCACTGTTGAAAAATGTGGACACCCTTGATTCAGGATCTCTTTTAAGCGATATAAATAGGAACTTGACAGTGCTGGAACATTTTATACTTAAATATCCCATAGTATCTCCCAGGGTATTATGTGCCAAAATTTTCAAAATTTTGCCCCAAAAAGTTCAAAATTATATGCTATAAATTTCAGAATTATGCATCAAAAATGTCAGAATTATGCAAAAGCAGCGGCATAACATCAATAGTGCACAGGTACCACCAATTTGATAAGAACGGGTGCCAGGCACTGCCAGTCAGGGACCCAATCTTGCATATTCCCCTGTTGCCCTGTCAAAATTGCCCTGTCATTGCCTCAGTCCCCTTCTCCAACCTGCCAGGCCCTTAAATCTTTCGCAGAATGATAGAAACTTGTTTTGTTTTACTCCGACACTCTTCGTGACCTCTGGCTGTCAGTGCCAAGCTGGAATCAAACTCTGAGAGCAAGTTTCTCAACAAGAAGTACTTGCTGCTAGAGTTTAACTCCCACACAGTGCCGGTGGCCAGAGGGCAGGCCGAGCATTAAAGCAAAACAAAACAAGCTTCTGGCACTCTGCAGATTTCTGCAGCTGGGCTTTATTTTTTTTAAGCACAGACCAGGCAATTTAAAGGATGGTGAGCCTGGGTTGAGGCCCCACCATCCCAAGTTCGAGAATCCCATGGTATGTTTCCCTCAGTAATTTGTGCTATTTTAGTGCAGTCCATGCCCCCGGGTCAAGCTAATTTTCAGCTACAGTCTAGCTGACTGAAAATTCAAAATGTAACTGGCCAAATGTGATTGGCTTGTTTTCGATCAGTCATTGATATTCCTAACTTTAGCTGGCAAATTTAGCTGGCTAACACAAAATCTGTGCTAGCCAACAAGCTTTTCATCATTTCCTAAACCTCTTCCCCATGGCTACCTACTTTTAAAGCAGATATATTAGCTGCATGGGGGAATTTAGGAAGCAATATTTAATGATTCAGTAGGGGTTTGGGAGTATGTCTAAAATAAAGGTTTAACCAGTTAACTTCTCAAATGAGCCATCAAAAGCCTTTGAAAAATTGTCCCTCACTATTCTTTTTGCTGTTGCCTGTCAGTGAGACTAGATAACATTTATGTCCTTGGACTTTTGTCAGAACCTTCCTCTTGTGTGCTGACTTGTCCTGGAATGATTTCAAGCATGGTTATATAAAGGTATCTAGAAGATCATAATCTGAATAATAAAATCCTAGAGCTGGGTACACCAGAGACAGATGCAAGTTTGTTATTATCACAAAGTCATGGTGAAATGAACACCAGGAATATAAATCAGTCTCTACTCCCATCGGGAAGGACAAGTAGCACTTTATTTTTTAACTTTCTTTTTGTTAAAGAAAAGCATATAATTGAATAATATTTTTCCCAAATAACGAAACAATATAACAGATAAAAGTATAAAAATAAAAACAGCAAAGAAAATAATGGGGACAATTTTCAGCAATACAGTGATAAGCTTAAGTCAAGTGCATTTAACTTAGGGGCCTATTTACCAAAGTTCTGCTCGTGGCACGCATTCTTACGAGGGGCACAGCCATGGAAGGCTACCACCACCATGCTAGTAACGTCACTAGTGTGGCACTAGGAAATATGCACCTACAGCGCATGTGCACAGCGCACATCTTTGCGATACACACCCAGCAAAGGAAAACCACAAATGCATTATGAGGGTGGCAGTGCGTTAAAAAAACAGTGTGGGCAGTATGAAATGTGCCCCAACCGCACAAGAAAGTAGCAATTGGCCAGTTCAGAAGAGAGAGGGATGGCCAGGAATAGGTACAGCTGGCTGTACAGCTCAGAGCACTGTGTCTAAGTACAAGGGGCGGAGCATGCAAATTAGAAAAGCAAACACATGCAGAGTCTGTGCTGTGTCCCTAGCTGTGGGAGACTGGCTGCAAACGAGGCATCTGACGATACAGGGGGCCTTGTATGGCCTCAGACAGGGTGTCCATAGTGTCCGTCATGGGGGACAGGTATATGGAATCCCCTCACCCTGAGGAGTCCAGGGTGCCTGTTCACCTAGGCTGTAGGGCACATAGCACAAGGTTTCTGAGATAGGTTGTATGGGCTGCTTCTTTGAATTGCTCCTCTGCTATGGCTTAGACCAGAGCTACTCAAATCTGGTCCTGGAGGTCTGCAGACAATATTTTGGTGGTGTGAGAAGCGAGGAGGTATGTGACACATTCTATCTACTCTTTTGATGTCGAGGACATCTGTACCTTGCCCACTCACAATCTTAAATGACAGAGGTGTAAGGTGGGGGTCCCCAAATCCAGCACTGGAGGGCCAGAAACCAGTCAGTTTGGCAGGCTATTTCTAATGCATATATATCTCATGGATATTCATTAGGGATACCCTGAAAACCTGACTGGTTTGCGGCCCTCCAGGACTGGAGTTTGAGACCCCTGCAATAGATGGTGAGCCTTGGGTCAAGAAGTACCCCTGTGGCCTGACATCTACAAGGTGGAATCTTCACTAGCTCAAGGATACTTCCCCCAGCAACTCAAGAAAGCAGCCATCAGACCGATCCTGAAAAACAACAACCTTGACAAGAATGAACCAAACTCCTACAGACCAATAGCCAGCCTCACCTTCATATCTAAGATAATTGAAAAATCTGTACAGCACCAACTGCAGGACCACATAGATACCTATGCCCCACTAGACCCCCACCAATACGGCTTCAAACAAAACCACGGAGTAGAAACTCTTATTGCATCTCTCCTGGACACCCTTGTAACAGGCATGAACAATATACACCAAGGCTTTGTACTGTGTTTCATAGACGTCGCTGCTGTATTTGACTCAGTAAATCACAACACCCTGCTGCAAAGACTCCGGGACATAGGGATATGCGGCACAGTCCTAGATTGGTTCTTCTCCTACCTCTCCCACCGTACACAACAAGTAAAATCAAAACCCGACAGTCCAAACCTTTCACCCAGCACCAAGGAGTCCCACAAGGATCAGCTCTCTCGGTGCTACTATTCAGTATGTACATACAGCAGATTTGCAGCATTATAAAACAATTCAACATTGATTACAGGATATACGCAGATGACATCATGATATTCACCCCCATAAACATCAAACACCCGGACTACTCACAGATCACAGCATGCTTGGGATACTCCTCCCCCTCTTCAGCTCCTGCCCAATCCGGGCAGTGGGAGCCCGAAAAGCAGCAGCCGGCCAGGGATAAAAGCGGCGTCCCTGCTTGCAGAGACGCCGCTGCCGGGATACTCCTCCCCCTCTTCAGCTCCTGCCCAATCCGGGCAGTGGGAGCCCGAAAAGCAGCAGCTGGCCGGGGATAAAAGCGGCATACCTGCTTGCAGAGACGCCACTGCCGGGATACTCCTCCCCCTCTTCAGCTCCTGCCCAATCCGGGCAGTGGGAGTCCGAAAAGCAGCAGCCGGCCAGGGATAAAAGCGGCGTCCCTGCTTGCAGAGACGCCGCTGCCGGGATACTCCTCCCCCTCTTCAGCTCCTGCCCAATCCGGGCAGTGGGAGCCCGAAAAGCAGCAGCCGGCCGGGGATAAAAGCGGCGTCCCTGCTTGCAGAGACGCCGCTGCCGGGATACTCCTCCCCCTCTTCAGCTCCTGCCCAATCCGGGCAGTGGGAGCCCGAAAAGCAGCAGCCGGCCGGGGATAAAAGCGGCGTCCCTGCTTGCAGAGACGCCGCTGCCGGGATACTCCTCCCCCTCTTCAGCTCCTGCCCAATCCGGGCAGTGGGAGCCCGAAAAGCAGCAGCCGGCCGGGGATAAAAGCAGCGTCCCTGCAGGGCGCGCCCGCGCCTGGCGGGCCCGCGCCTGAGGGCCTCGCCAGAGGGCCCTTTGGCGTGGCCCTTAGGTGCGGCACGAGGGCGAAAAGAAGGAAACGTCCAAGGGAATCAGCAGCGCCGACAGCAACCCAACGGATCCCGACAGAGGAGCAGACCGAGGAGAAGGACACCACAACCGCAAGTAGAACTCACAGAACATAACACATCTCACACCACCAAACTCCCTCTTCCACTACACACTCCATAATAGCTCCGGCCTTCCCTCCACGGGACAGGCTCCCTCCACAGGACAGGCTCCCGCACCAAGACGACCGCCACAGATCCGGCTCTCCCTCCACGGGACAGGCTCCCTCCACGGGACAGGCTCCCGCACCAAGGCGACCGCCACGGGACAGGCTCCCTCCACGGGACAGTCTCCCGCACCAAGACGACCTCCACAGATCCGGCTCTCCCTCCACGGGACAGGCTCCCTCCACGGGACAGGCTCCCGCACCAAGTACAGCTCTCCCCAAGCAGACATCAGACGAAGAACTAAGGAAACAGGCATCACCCTAACAGAACATCACAAACTACCAACATGCACACCACAGACTTCCTCCCTCTCTACCTACTTGTCACACAACTCCTCCCACCTACCACGCACCTCCACTACCCACAAACAAACACACCATGGTACCCTCCAACTGCATTGCCATATCTCGAACCACAACACACACACAAAGAGACACTCGGAACTTCCCAAGCAAAGCGACCAAACAGACACAAATCAAACCCCAACACCGGCACAAAGGAAGCACATGTAACAACAACCTCTTCCACAAAGACAACAACAATTGAGCTCATAAACGCCAGATCCGTCTGCAACAAGATACACACTCTTGTAGACCACATAGAAGAGCGACAGCCCGACATAATATGCATCACAGAGACATGGCTCAACCCTACCGACAGCGTACTACTCAACCAACTAGTACCGAACAACTACTCAGCGTACAACTGCCCACGCACCCACAAGCGTGGAGGAGGAGTCCTGATAATAGCAAAAACAAAGCTTAAGTTCAAGACACAGAACCTCACAGATACTCAGCAATGTAACACAATTAGCATCAAGAACAAGAACATTGCAATCTGCCTAACCTACAGAGCACCCCGCGCTCCACCCGACGAACTAGCCTTCACACTCGAAGAAGCCTGTGCCATAACAACAAACAACAAACCAGCACTACTAATCGGAGACTTCAACCTCAAGTCCGCCAATACAAAAGATGCAGAGGCCTTCCTTCAAGCAATGACCTCACTTCAATTCACACAGATAGTCAATGCACCAACACACAGACTGGGATCATCCCCAGACCTCATCTTCGCATCAAACTACCTAACATCAAGAGACCTAATTTCTACACCCACCATCACCCCAGTACCATGGTCTGACCATTACTTAATCGAGACAAAGCTGCAATCACAAGAGGACCAGACAAACGAAAGAGCGAACATCCCACCCACACAAAGACGATTCAAGTCCTTTGACAGGGACGAATTCATACAGGACACAATACAACACTTGAACATTGACACAGAGGACCTGGAGGAACAAGTTTCCAACTGGAACAGCATTTTCGCTAACGCCGCCAAACCATCCGATGGCGGGACCGAGAAACAACACCACAAGAGACAAAACAAGCCATGGTACTCAGCAAAAATACGACAGGAAAAGAGGGAGCTCAGGAAGATTGAACGGAGATGGAGAAAAAACAAACACCTTCGACCAACACCTTTACCTAACAAAGCAAAAACAATACAATGAACACATCAACCAATCAAAGAAAGAATTCCACACAAACATGATAAATACTTCCATCAACAAACCCAGAGAACTTTTTGAAATAGTAAAGATCCTCACAAAAGAGCAAGCAACAGAAGGGGAAGTACAAGTTGATCCACAGAAATTCGCCGACCACATCAAAGACAAATTTCACTCCACAGAGCGAACAACTCCCAGTGGAACCACCAGAACGAACGTACACCCCAAAACCTGGGGCACATTCTACTCACCCTCAACAGAACAGATATCCCACATCATCTCCACAATCAACACAAGCACTGCTCCTACAGACCCATGCCCAGTGTCATGGGTCAAAGCCACCAAATCAAGCTTCATCCCAACCATTCATAAAATGGTTCACGACTCACTCACTCAAGGACTCATGCCAAAGCAACTAAAGCTTGCCTCAGTAAGACCAATCACAAAGAAAACTACTCTCGACAAAAAAGATCCAGCTGCATACCGACCAATCTCCAGCATACCCTTCCTTGCAAAAATAATCGAAAAGACGGTTCAGGTACAACTTCAGGAACACATCGACAAACACGAAACACTCGACGACCACCAACACGGATTTCGTCCCAACCATGGAGTCGAAACTCTACTGATCTACCTCTTCGACAGCATCATAAGAATAATTGACAACACCAGGAAGGGAATTATAATGATCTTCATCGACATCTCCTCAGCTTTCGACACAGTTGACCACAATACGCTCCTGGAGAGACTAAAGAACACTGGTATACACGGTATCACATTGAAATGGTTCCACTCGTACCTAACCGAAAGACAGCTACAGGTCAAGGTGGGACACGACACCTCCCGACCCATAAATGTCCAACAAGGAGTACCGCAAGGATCCGCACTCTCAGCACTCCTATTTAACATCTACATCCAACCAATATGCAACATTATGAAAGAGAACAACATTCAATACACAATATACGCAGACGACATCATGATATACACCCCGATATCAATCGACAACCCGGACTTCTCTAAGATAACAGACTGCCTTACCCAAATGACGAGTTGGTGCCAAAACAACAACCTCGCAATAAACTACAACAAGACCGAAGCTTTAATCATCACGCGGAACCAAAGCTTCATATACCCACCAAACATAAAGATACAAAGCACCACGATACCGATAAGATCAGAGGTGAGATACCTTGGGGTTACTCTGGACAATAAACTCAATCTCAAACCACACATTGACAAAACAATCCAAAAAGCCTACTACAAGATGCGAATCATCAGGAGACTGAAACCACTCCTCGCCCCAGAACACTTTCGTACCGTCTGTCAAGCACTGATAACTCCACTACTGGACTTCTGCAATCCGATATACCTTGGACTACCGAAACAAGCCCTCAAACCACTCCAACTGGCACAAAACACTGCAGCACGAATCATATCCGGAGCTGCAAGGCAGGAGCACATCACACCTACCTTAAAGGACTTACACTGGCTCCCAATCAGTGCACGCATCAGATACAAGACTATCATAAACCTATTTAAGATAAAACAGCACACATCAGCCAACAGCCTCCACACGCTCATACAACCAGAAACCAGCACACGTCCTAGAAGAAGACAAACATGCAACCGAGTCAGTACCCCAAATGAATACAAGCACACACGCAAGGACACAACAGACAGAGCACTCTCCATGGCTGCTCCAACAATATGGAACCATCTACCGGACGATTTAAGGGCAACTCCAGACCTCAAAGACTTCAGAAAACAGCTGAAAACCATGCTGTTCATAGAGCACTATGGACACATCACATAACCTAAGAGAATGTATAACAGCACACCATACCTCCTAACACAGTATGTATATAAAATGTGTCTTAGCACCACTGTAGATAGCCCACATTGTACATAGCTCAAACAAATCTAGCACACAACACAGCCCACACACAACTAAGTTTCACCCTCACTGCATGTATAACACACCCACTTTACCTGATTGCTTGCTGTGATACCACCTTGATTATTAAGATAAGGCGGTTTAGAAATACTGTTAAATAAATAAATAAATGTCAGAATGGGTCAACAGTCAAAGCCTTTACATAAACTATAAAAAATCTGAACTGATACACATTACCAGAAGTACGATATTCGCACCGCCAGATTCAATAAAAATCTTCAACCAAACTATAAGCAATAAAAGAGAAGTCAGGTACCTCGGGGTCACCTTTGACCAACAACTCAGCTTCCAGCCACACATCAAGAAGACAACCAGATCAGCATACCACAAACTCAGAATGCTACGCAACCTCAAACCACTGCTCTCCGACAACGACTTCTGAACTGTCTGCCAAGCCATAATAATGCCTATATTAGACTTCTGCAATGCAATTCACCATGGACTCCCGAAGAAAATGACCCTCCCCTTGCAACTGGTACAAAACACTGAGGCCAGAATCATCACCGGAACAGCAAAATACAAACACATAACAACCACGCTCCATCAGCTGCACTGGCTCCCTATGAATACGCACCAAGTACAAAACCATAATAATAATCTTTAAAACACTAAACAACTTCGCACCTACAACACTGCAACCACTGATCAAGAAAACACCGCCTACCAGAACAATGAGAGGAACAGATAACAACATCCTAGAGACCCCGCTAAACTTCAGGAAAACAAACCAATCCACCTGCAACGGAGCCTTCTCCCTATTTGCACTCAAGTTGTGGAATGATCTCCCCACATCAACATGTGAGCTCAAAGACCTAACAGACTTTAGAAAGGCGATAAAAACCCATCTGTTCCTGGAATACTTTGGAACGACCCCAGAAGATGAGGATTAACAGTAACCGCAACTGGACCATGAAACACAGCTAGAGTTCTTGTATATAGTCAGCAACTGACAATTGCTTGTTTTACCCCATGTAACCTCCAAGTTGAATAACCCCGTTCAATGTAAAGCTTGTTGCTATAACTGTTCATTGTAAACCGCTTTGAATGTATATGATAAGGTGGTATATAAGACCTGTTAAATAAATAAATAAAATAAATAAATAAGATAGGATGGGATGGGATGGGGTGGGGTGGGGGGCATGCAAAGCTACCCACCCACAGAGGGGCCCCCGACTCCCTCTTACTGAGAGATTGCCACATGGAGAGAGCAAATCCCAAACAGCCCCCATACAGTTCAATCTGCCAAACGCTCATATTACACTCTAGGTATTTCACAAGCTGCCAATTCCTCAAGACAATTGCACACAATTCTACGGCAACTTTCTTCTACTGTTTCCCCTTTTGCCTCTCAAGTTGCCATGCCATCCCCCGCATCCTTAGCATCTTTTTTCTCTGATAAAGTCCAGAACTTACGTTCTTCCTTTCCTGCTGCTCCCCCGCTTCCTTTGTCACCATCCATTTTCTCCTCAGCTTCTCCCTTGCCCCTCTCCTTGGAGGAGCCTGCTACTATTGAATCCTCTGGTATTGCTATTCCTGGTGTGACTAGCTCTACTAACAGGACTTTATCTCACACTTGGTCTTCTTTCCACTCCCTTACCTCAGCGGAAGTATTACTCACCTTATCCCAGTCTAGGAAGACCACCTGCGCTCTGGATCCAGTCCCTTCTGCTTGGCTGGTGGACCCTTCTCTTCAGCTTATACCTCTCATCACTACTCTGTTTAACTCCAGTTTATCTTCAGGTCATTTCCCTTTGGCATGGAGATCTGCCGTAGTACATCCCCTGCTGAAGCAGCCCTCCCTTGATCCCTCTGTGTTGTCCCATTGGCGCCCAGTCTCTAACCTCCCCTTTCTTGCCAAAATGTTGGAGCGCCTAGTTTTTCTGCAACTTTCCTCTCATGTTGAGGCTACTAATGTTCTCCACCCCCGTCAGGCCGGCTTCAGACCAGGACACAGCACTGAAACTATCCTTCTTGCTTTGGTAAACGAACTTCACGTTGCACATGAACGGGGTGACATCACACTTTTGGTTTCATTGGATCTATCTGCCGCATTTGACTTAATTGATCATCAGACCCTCTTGTCCCGTCTTTCTGATATTGGTGTTCGGGGTGTGGTGTTACGTTGGTTCCGTTCCTTTCTCACTTCCCGTTCCTATGTTGTCCATGCTGCTCACCAGACCTCACCGACTATTCCATTGGTCTGTGGAGTCCCCCAAGGATCAGTTCTCTCCCCTCTGCTTTTTAATATTTTTCTTGCCCCTCTTCCCCTTTTGGCCCAACAATTTCCAGTTTCCACCTACATTTATGCTGATGATATTGTCTTTCTCTTTCACACTTCTCCAGTCACTATTGATATCACCCCCCTCAATGATTGTCTTTCCCATGTTGCCACCTGGCTCTCATCTAATTATTTACATCTAAATCCCACTAAATCCTCCGCCATGTGGGTGTCCTTGAGTTCTTCTTGTCCGGTCATTGCACCCCAAATCAATTCTACGCCCATTCCTCTCACTTCCTCTCTCCGGTACTTAGGGGTGATTTTAGATTCATCCCTGTCCTTCCATGACCATGTATCTGCCTTGTCCCGTCACTCCTTCTTTACTTTACGGCAAATACGTTCAGTTCGTTCAGTTTTGTCCCAGGATTCCCTTACCACTCTGGTGTTAGCTCTAGTCATGTCCAGGCTGGACTATTGTAATATAATCTATGCCAACCTTCCTGCCTACCAGCTCAAACGTCTTCAGCTTCTACAGAACACAGCCGCCCGTATTATCACTTTTGCTCGTAAATCAGACCATATCACTCCTCTTTTGTTTCGTCTCCATTGGCTTCCATTACGCTTCCGGTTTAAATATAAGGTCCTTATTATATTACATAAAGTCATCCACACTTCCAATCCTCAGTATTTAGCAAATCTGGTTTCCCTTCACACCCCTTATCGTCAGCTCCGCTCTTTGCATGCCAACCGCCTGTTTCTTCCCCCCCCCCGTCTCGCGCTCACCTCGAACAGACACGGCATGCTGCCTTCTTCTTCTTGGGTCCTTCACTCTGGAATTCTCTACCTTCTTCACTCCGTTTGGAATCTTCTTACCAACAATTCAAGAATCAGCTCAAAACCTACCTGTTTCAACAGGCTTATGACCTTCCCTCCCAATAGTTTTGTTCTTTTGTCTTTGTCTGATTATGTCTCATTTGTTTGTTTGGTCTGTCTTTTGTTTGTTGTGTTTTGTGACATCTTTGGTCCATCTTTTCTCTATTTTAATGGATTTCCTTTCTGTTTTAATGCTTTTATTTATATTATTTTATTGTAAACCGCCCTTACGTTTCGACAAGGGCGGTATATTAAATGTAATTAAAGATAAAGATACTGAATACCCCAGCTGTCAGGGAACCAAAGGCCCACCAGATATTCAAGGTGAGTTACATTCAGGTACAGTAGGTATTTTCCTATCCCTAGAGGGTTTACATGCTAAATTTTCCCTTGAGACAATGAAGAATTAAATGACTTGACCAAGATAACAAGGAGCAGCAGAGGGATGAGGATCTGGCTTCCCTGGTTCTCAGCTGCAGCTCTAAACATTATACCTAAAGTCGCATATCCTTGAAGAGAGGCAAGTTAACGTTTGTATGAGTGCTAGAGCAGGGCTGGCCCCAGAGTTGGATCAAGGTGTTGGCTGCCTAGGCAAACCTTAAGCCTTATGCACCCCTCCTGATTTTCAAAATCTATTCTTTAGCTTTGAATGCCCTGTTCTTTGTTGACCCCCAGATGCTGCCACCGTGGCAACTGCCTAGTTTGCCTACTGGTTGTACCAGCCCTATACTAGAGACATTCAAATACCTCAAAAATATAAGTAATGCACAAGATCATATTTTTGAGAGGAAAGGAAATTCTAGAGCACAGAGTTCATGAGATGAGGCTTTGAAGGAATAGTATCAAGAGCAATAGTAGTAAATATTTCCTCACAAAATGGGTAGTGGGGTCATGGAAAAGGATCCTAGTCAAGCAGATGATGGAGACAAAAGCTGTCACAGAACAGAAGGCAGCAGAGAATATTTAATGGAAAAGAACTGCAGAATAATCCAGAGATGAACTGCTAGCAGTGGTACTGTAAAAGGAAGTGAGCTGGGCAGACTAAAGGGGTCTTAGTCATTATCTATCACCATTTCCTATATTTCTGTCTATATGAAAGTCTCTGGCTTAGGCGACACATATTTTGGTTCTCATGTCTGATTACACATAGAACAATGGTTCTCAATCCAGTGCTCGGGGCACACACATCCAGTCAGGTTTTCGGGAGATTCACAATGAATATGCATGAGAGAGATTTGCATGCACTGCCCTCATCGTATACAAATCTCTCTCATGCATATTCATTGTGGGTGTGCCCCAAGGACTGGGTTGAGAACCACTGACATAGAGTGAATCACTCGTATCATTCCCTATGACTTTATTACACTATTGGATGTACGCTGTGCTGTAACATGGAGATAAGCATTGAGGTGTAATGTGCTCCTACCCCAAAGAGCTTACAATCTAAGTAGGCACCTGAGGCAATGGGAGACAAGGTAACTAGCCCAAGGTAGCAAGGGATGTCAGAAGCAGAACAGTAAGCGAGCCCTGATTTACCTAGTTCTCAACCCATGGTCGCGTCCTCTCCCAGACTGCACCATTCTGATAAAGATACACATACCCAAAGGGTATATTCATTAAGACATATCTCCTCTTGCCACTTTCATCTCGCCCTTTACTGCTTCTAAGCCACAGAAGTTAGCAGAGTCTGCGGCTAGAAAGCCTGGAGCAAAGGCAATTTCCCTGCACGGTGAAGGATGTCATTCTTTGTGTTTATTCCCTTCTGTGCAATCCAGACGTATTGTTTAGCTGCTGGAATCATTTATATATGCTGAATGCGAGGAAATAGTGAACTTCCATTGACCTGCTAAAGTAAAAAAAAAAAAATGAAATAAGGAATTGATTTTATACTTGCATCACTTGGAATTCATGAAAGAGTACTCAAAAAAACAGAAGAATTATCAATCACTGGTCAACAAATTTTTACAAAAGTCATGTTACTGAAATAAAAATAGTAATTTCTTATCAATTTTTATATCCTGAACACGAATATGACAGTGAAATTGCAAAGTTGGCTCTAGTTTTTTTGTAATCTACAAGAATTAATGTTTACATCACAAAATGCATCTCAATAATAAATATAATAGGCCTTCGGTTAATACTTGTAAAAAAACAAGTCATATGGGTATGTTTACTAAACTGCGGTAATCGTGAATAACGCGCGTAATGTAACGTTAACGATCGTTCACACGTCATAACGCACGTTCTGACGTGCGAATGATCGTTAACGTTACGTTACGCGCGTTAACCGTAGTTAACGATCGTAAACCACCGCGGCGCGTTAAAACAGCGCAGAAGGTGGAGAGTGGGCGGAGAGAAGGGGTCAATGGGCAGAGAGTGGGCGGGGAGAGGCTCCCCTCACACTAACGTGCTGAATTTCAGAGCTCAATTCCAACGCGAATGAAAACCTGCCGTTAAAGGCATATTAAAGGGGAGAGAAACCAGTTAGGTGTCAGCAATGTACAGCCCAGGCAGGAAAACCAAAAAAAAGTGATAAGTGTGATACATGTACACAGAACAAAAGGGCACAGAAACACTGAAAATGACCCTAACAAACTGGATAAAAACAATAACCAAGCTGGTCAATAGTGGTATCAATGAGAAACATAACCCCCCCCCCCCCCCGAGTAAGCTCCATAGAACAGATATAAATCGTGGAAGGGTCTATACTCCGTAACCCATACAAGGTGAATGGGCCCACAGTGAAATAGCGCTGCTCAGGGTTTCCTCCACCACCAGACAGGGTGCCTATGGCATGCACATGTCCCGCAACAGCAGGGCGGGCATGTTGGAACGGCAACTGGACAGATGCTGGAGAAGGGGATACAGAGGGCCGCAGGCGGCACATGTCAAGGTACCACCAGGGAATGCACCATCTCTGTGATAACATGGTGGTGCAGTGCACAAAACTACTGTATTCAGAAGCAGAAGGTCACAGGTTCAAGTCCCAGCTGTGGTTTCTGCCAACTCAGTCCTCATATTTTACCCACCACTATAAAGTCCTAATACAGACAGAACCTTATTTGCAGATGACGTAAACATGCCCAAAACACCTACATCCTACCCTACAGAGCACAGACACCATAAACATACCCATTACCTAGAGCAGAGCCCCCCAAATGCAGTCCTGTAGGGCAAAACACCCATTCTGGTTCCATGCTGCCTCTGATAAAGATGCCTGTGCTGCATTTCTATGCGCCACCCCCATGGTATGCAGATGTATCTCATGCATATCCATGAGGGACAGCATGAAAACCCGAGCAGTGTTTGGCACACCAGGACTGGAGTTGGGAAACACTGCCGTAAAGCAGCAGCCAACAGGGCAGACACACCTGCACCCACAGGCCCCATCATCCAAAGCTACCTGGAGAGGCAGGACTTTGGACTCTGCGTGCATCTCCCAATACTAGCACCTGCATACCTTAGTAATGCCACCTAAAACCAGGGAATATGGTACACATCTATCAAAAGGTTGCCATGATTACTGGCAGATAGCAATTCCTAGCTTAAGTACAAGTTTTCTCTGAGTGAGCTGCAGCATAGCAACCTTTCTGATGTCTGTGGAGTGTGCTACAGGTCCTGTGTCTGACAGTGTTTACCAACCTGTGCAGTGACACCTACAGTTTTGCGTACCATAGCCATTCCTGCACTGTGCCCCGGACCATTGTGGTGGGCAGGGCTGCCCAACACCTCCATAGCTGCACAATGCTGGCATAGGTGTGGGGAGTGTGTGTCTGTCTATCAAGTGTGCGGTGGCTGCCAACACCCCCCACAGCCCTCAGTGCTAGCACTGTTGCCAGTATTGGCCTGCCAATGTGCATAATGAGGAGCAAGGTACTGTGGGAATAGCCTGTATAGGGTGGCTTGACCTGGCTGCATCAGCACAAGGCATAGGGCAATGGCTTGGACATTGTAGTGCCCGGCCACCACCTGCACGAACAGGGTGGCCATAGCATGTCCTGCTAGGAGGTCACTCTCACCCTGACTGAGCAGTGACCATTGCATGGCTAGGTTCCCCCATAGTGCTCTATGGCATTTCTCTCATGTGATATCTATGGGTTCCCTTTTGGGGCCCAATCACTGATTTATCTGCTGTGTGTGTATGCTGACACCTCTGTTCTGGGTGCTTGCATCTCATCCAGGACCATGCACTCTGGACTAGCTGGCAGACTGTCTGCAGCTAGTATGTGTCTTGCTGGAACACCTTGCAGGGTGCAGTGGCTGGAGGCATGCTGCTGGGGATTGTCAGATAATGTTGGGGGGCATCCTTGCATTTCCAAGCCTGCCATTTGTCAACCATTGCCCTATGGATATGTAGCACTCTGTCTGTTCCCCAACAGGATTGGGGATGATGGTCCCCTCTACTGCTACCCTTGCAGTGAGGTAGACTGTGGATCTATTGGTGGGTGAACCTGTTCTGCACCCTGAGCCCTGGAGGGTGGGTTGTGGGGTGGTACATAATCTTCCCACCCCCTCCCTCCCTCCCCCCCTTACATGGTCCGCTGGAGGCGACGTGACCAACGTAGTTGGTGCTGCTGTCCCCGGACCACCGCCTGCAGTACATGCCGTATACCTGTGGGGAGAGCCCATTGTGCAATGTGAGACAGGGGGTCACCCAACACCTGTACAGAGGCATAGCCACCATAGCACATTAGGACACTCACCCTCTGCATCTTTTTGTGCCGCCACGGAGTGCGCCTGCATCTCCCCAATGACGTTGTCCACTGCAGCCAGTGCATTGTATCTGGCCCGTGCTGCCTCATCTTCAGGCCCCTCCCCCGTGCCTGCAGTGGTGGGTGGTGTCATGTTGTGTGCAGGCTGTGGGCCCTGCATGTTGTCGTCCTCCAGGGGTGCAGCTAGACCCCCTGCTAGACCACCTTGGCCACCTCTGCCACAGGGTCCATTAGGCTGCACGGGCCTGGGGCTGTCTCCTCTGGTGCCTCCTCTGGCGCCTCAATGGCGCAGATGTCACCTGTGTGTCACAATGTTATATAGGTGAGATGGGGCGTGACTGCCTGTCCACCCCATCACACCCCCCTAAAGGCACATGTGTGTTGGTGAGCCGCATGGGTCTGGTCCAGGGCCCCTGTGCCCACCCACAACGTTTGTGCTCTCCCCATGCCAGTGGCCCCTGTGCCCTGCTCCCCCGGGCCTCCCCACCCCCGGATGCTGCCACACACCCAATGCATGCCCATCACCACCCTCATCCTTGCCACCACTGAGCATGGTCGATGCAGGTGCAGTGTGCCTCCCGGTTGCCCACCTCCCTACCCGTGTGGCCCTGCTGCCCCTGCCAGTCCTGCACCGTGCACCCTGCAACATATAGTCAACCTCTGCTGCCACTGTGGGCCTGCCCCCCCTGCACAGGCACCCATTGACTGACCTGTGCTGCCCACTGCCCACCATTGACATGTCCCGCCACCATGGGTTGTGAATGGACGCTGCCTCTGTGCCTCAGTTGCCCCCCCCGATTCCCGACCAGCCACATACTGCCCCCCCCCCCCTTTTGGTGTGCCCCAACACATGTGCCTGTGCTGGGGCTCTCTAGAATAAAAGGGCCCTCCCAATAAGGGGAGGTGGGCATTTTCTCCCACCTGTCTGGTTGGTTGTGCCCGACAAAAATAGAGGGATATCTAATGTTTTACTGGAGTGGTGCCTGGTTATACAAATCAATGACTGTAGTTTGTGGGGAGTGATGTTGCAGGCAGCTTTTGTGCTTAGACCCACAGGGGGAATAGAATGCACAACCCTTGCACCATCTAACAATGTATTAACCATTGTGCTACGGCTCAAGCTGCCTTATGGGACACCTTTTCTAGCTCCTTATGGGGCACCCTGTTGGGCTACTGTCTGTTGCTACTCTGTGACAGTGCTGCACACAGTCATTTTGCCCTACCGTGCCAGGGGGCTGTGTGGGTACATACCCCTTCTTGTGTTCATCTCTGGACTGCTGATCTGCATGTGCAGTGCACCATGGGTATGGTTGCGTTGACCCAGATCCTGGCCAACACAGCAGGCAGTTTGGGTGGTGGCCTGACGCCCTTCAGTAGCCAGCCAGAGAGTTGTGCACAGCTATGGGGCTGCAGCCCAGTGGTTCCTTCAATGCCTGTGGGGCCAGTGGTCATGGGTTCAAGCCCACAGTGGGCTTATATTATAGGGCTGTCTGCAGCATTGTATAGTTTTAATGTACATTGGTGCTTCCAGTGACAACCCCTCAGCGTCCTGTAACTTTACAGTGCCTCATAAGGCGCCCCATGCGGCACCTTATCTGGTGCCCTATAGGTTGCCTTATAGGGTGTTCTATAGGGGACATTATGGTGTGCCTCAGCGGACAGTGCACTTTATAATGTGGCCTATGAAGTGCATTATGGGGTGCCTTCTGCGGCACCTTCGGTTACGCCACTGTGAGGGTGTGTTTGCTGGCAACACTACTGGAAAAAAATGTAAAATGCCTCCTCATTCGCTACATAATGTACAGGGTGATGCCTCGGACAGCCTTCTGCATTGGGCACACTGGGGAATCAATCCCATGATGCCTGTATCAGCGGTCAGTGCAGTTACCATTATGCTACAGCTCTATTTAAGTGATTTGTGTCTATGCGCCTTCTTATGATTAACGCGCAGTAACGCGCCACGGCGCCCTTTAACGCTCGTTAGTTTTTGGAATGCGCGTTGGTGGTAACGATGTACCGCCCATGTCCTTTTTTGGCATTTCTTCCACTAACTCGGCTCCTAACACGAATCACACTAACGCAGTTTAGTAAACATACCCCATAGACTACTTCTTAGATTTTTTCGCCTGTCTCTTGTACAGCTGTTCGGGAGCTTCTCTGGGGAGTGTCCAGCAGTAGTCAGCCAGCAATGTAGTGGACCATTTTCCCTGGTATCTTTGCTCCATTGTTGCGATATCCTGGTGAAAACGTTCGCCCTGTTCATTAACCATACCACAGTTGTCTGGAAAGAAATCGAGATGGGAATCAAGGAAATGGATCTTTAGAGACATATTGCAGCCAAGTTTCTGATACTGCAGCAGCATGTCTTCTACTGGTTCCTTGCAGTTTTCTGCCCTAACATTCCCAAGAATGTTTGTTGACACTAGGCGAAAAGCATTCCATGCTTGTTTCGCATCACCCTGCAGCAAGTTGTTGAACCGGTCATTTTGAAGAGCTCTCGAATCTGAGGACCCACAAAAACTCCCTCTTTAATTTTTGCTTCGCTGAGTCGAGGGAATTTTTCATGCAGGTATCAGAAAGCTGGCAAAGTGCGGTCCATGCCTTTTACAAAGTTTTTCATCAAACTTTGATGTGAAGAGGTGGTAGCAGGATTTTGTGAGCCTCAACCAGAGCTGGGTGCTGGATATTCTTCTATCCAACTGTTACATTTTGTCTGCAATTCCATTCCTTCCGCAAGTAGTGCCAATCCCTTGCTCGGCTATCCCACTCACATAAGAAACGCATGTATTTTATATATCCCTGCTGCAGTCCCATTAAAAGGGCAACTACCTTCAAGTCACCAAAGAGGTGCCAGCTGTACTTGTTATAGTTAATGGAAGTCAGTAGATGCTTTAAGTTATCGTATGTCTCTTTCATGTGGACGGCATGCGCTACTGGAATAGATGGAAGACGGTTTCCATTGTTCAAAAGCACAGCCTTCAGACTCAGTTTCGAAGAGTCTATAAATAGTCTCCAGTCTTGTGGGTCATGAGTGATTTTTAAGGCATTCATGAGGCTTTCAATATCAGAACAGAATACCAGATTACTTTCCTTTCTGAAGAAAGGCTCCAACTGCTGGTGGCGCTTTCGATATGGAGTAATGTTGACATCTTCGTCTAGAAAATTCCATTGTTGGAGTCTTGATCCTAGCAATTCTGTCTTGTTCTTGGATAAGTCCAAATCACGAACCAGGTCATTTAGTTCTTCCTGTGTTATTCTGTGTGGAGTTGATAATGCATTCCAGTGAAAATCTGGGTCACTGCATGCTGACGGACCAGGAGAAGAACAGGTCGGCTCACCCTTGTCCTCATCAGATGAATCAAGAGAATATTCTGATGGAGGTTCTGGAATAGGAAGTCCCTCACCATGTGGAACTGGTCTCAATGCAGATGGAATGTTTGGGTAAACTATGCTCAACTTTTTTTGCTTCGTTATTCTGCTGGAAAGAGGAGGAACCAACCAATTCAACCACTGTGAAAGTTCTGTTGTACATGTAGCACAGCATATATGCAGGGCCCAAGGCTTGTCTTGGTCACCAATCTTGCATCCGAAGTAAAGATGATATGCTTTCTTCAGTTGAGAAGTGATACTTTTCTTCTGGTTGGCAAATATCACTTCCTCACAAATGTAGCAGAAATTGTCAACGGTATTAACGCACTTTTGCGGCATTACTGTTCTGTATTGTACCTAAATGGCTAAAATTATATGATTAATAAAAGTTACATGTAAGAGTAGCTTAAACTGTCTCTCACACAGTCTGAAATATTTTAAATGCTCAACCTTTCCGACTGCGTATAGTACACTGCTGACGTCAGATGGCTTCAACAGCCGTCTGGCAGTAGTATTGCATTGCATCAGAAAATGATGAAATCAACTCTGGATGATGTGTGCATGCTGGTATTATGCAATGTGATGCAATATTACATCATTCAAGGCTTATTTGGGATGTTGTTGATGTCCTACTGGATAAATTTACATGGTGAACGTCAAAAATGAACTATATGCAATATCTTCAAAACGAGAGCCAGTAATTTTTTTTTTATGTTATATTCATGTTCAGCTCACCAAGATACTACAGTTTAGGGCCTTTTAGAGTCAGTAACGATTTCAATGTTGACCAGTGATTTGAAAGGTGTGCTTTAATGCAAAAAAGTGTAAAATCAAGTATCTTGGCTGCAATAAAATGCTTTAGCTACTTAGCAATCGGGGAGGACCAAATCTGACAACTGTTAAACAGGAATGAGACTTGACAGTAATCTCATCTGACCTGAGTACTGCCAATTAATATAATAAAGCAATTAAGAGAGCTAACAGTATTCTTAAGTATGCTTAAGCAGGACTTGTTTTGAAGGATTACTTGGTGATACTAAGTACCAACACCTTTTACGTTGCCTGTTAAAATTGATCCATGGTCCTCAAGTATTACTGAATGAACCCAGGCTCTGTACACCTCAGACACACACATAGAGTGCCTGCCACAGAGAAACCAGTGTCTTCAGCCAATACTCCCAGGCCTGCAGGAGAAGGAGGATGTACATGCTGTAGTCAGCACATAATAGTTTGGGGGTAGATTCCGAGCCGTGTTTAAGGGGGATGGAAGTCCCGGGACTGTATTCCCTGCCCAAAGCTCCCCACATGTACATAGAAGATATGTGGGGAGCTCTGGATGGGGGCGAGCATGGGTGGCAATGGGTAGGAGAGTGGGCGGGCTGGGGGCAGGTCACACAACCCAGATGTGCTGGACAGATTCCAGTCACAGTCGTGTATATCCGGGTCCATGTTCAGAGGTGGAATAAGTCCCCCTGGATGTCAGAGGATGGTAATGCTGGGGCAAGGAGGAAAGATGAGGGGGTGCAGGGGATTCCCCTTAGTCCGACCCTGGCCATGGAAGGCCCGATCGGGGGTCAAGCTGAGGGAAAAAGAGGGACTGGCAGGCGGATGGTGATAGCGACTCCTGCATGGAGCCATGATGGCATGGCAATAGGACACCATGCCAATGCCGCTCCATGCAGGAGCCTGGCTGAGTTAGCCGTGTAGTGTGCCGGACATCCAGGAGCCCAGAATTGGGGCCTGGCCTGTATGTCCAGGCCAGGTCTATACGTCCAGGCTGGTTGCACCCGATTCTGATCCTGCGGGGACTTCTAGCCCCCGTGGGATAAAAATCGGGTACAACTCCTGGCCATCCCAATTCTGAACACCTGGACGAGCCAGACACATACAGCATGGAATTGGTCTCTATGTCTCTGCAAATGTGGAAGGCAATAAAGACAGAGAAAGCATTTAGTTATGCTTTAATGATCTGAATATATGAGCTTTGTGAATCTGAATGTGCAACATCTTTGATGTCTTTGTATTTTTGTATAGTCAGTGAGGTACCAAGGGCTGGGCAATGGGTGTGGCCCGCCTCAGGTGCCGGCCAGGATGGAGGTGCCATTTCTGGGCCATCATGGAGGAGGTCTGCCCTGCAAGCATACCTTTACTGGCTTGCCGCACTGCCTCCTCTCCGGTGACTGTTCCTTCCTAGTGAAGTGTCACGGTAAAGAGCTGTACCACGAGACTCTGCCAGAGGGAATAGCTGCTAGGCTTGACAGGAGGCAATGAAGCAAGCCAGCAAAGGTATGCTTGCCGTACACGCTTCCTCCGTAATGGCCTGTTGGAGTGGGAAATGTATGTGTGAGCATTATCACAGGGGAGCACAGTCCAGGGAGGGGGCTTTGTCCTGGGGGGGATCCTCTCTGGGCACCCAATATCGTTGGAATGCCACTGTGTACGGTAGAAGACGAAATGCCCTTTGTTTCTATTTCCTTGGTTTTGTATTGCAGGCAGGGGCAACATTTTAGAAGTTTCCAGTTCTCTGTACATTCCTATTTTTAAAATGTGGTCATCTTTTTTGTATTTGGCAAGCTTCAGTCCATATTTTGCATATATGACTAAAGTGAGATATTTTGTGAATGTGAAATTTCTGCTTAGGGATTTGTAGCAGTCTGACTGGTTCTCACAGCAAAAGGTGTGTTCTGAGGACTGGTGTAATATTTTCAATGTTGCTTTTTCATAGGCTCTGTGGCTGATTGCAGGGGGTTCACAATTAGTGGCTACTGTAGGGGTAAGCTCCTCAATGGTCATTCCACCTCTTAAGGATGACTCTGCATATCAGTACTGACACCTCTTTTGCTAGAAAAAAAACACTAGGCCAGATATTCAGAGACATTTACATGGTTTACAGATCTGTAAACTGTGTAAATGCCACTTAGGGGTATGTTTACTACACCGTCTTAATGTTACCGGCGCTAGTTGCAGCGTTAATGTGAAGAATGGCATATAAGGTAGTGGGCGGTCCAGAGGGAAGGTTGCAAGAAATCGGTATCGTGCGATAGTGAGCGCCGTGGCGCGTTAACCCTAAGTACATGCCAGCCAATGGTAGAAGCTATAAAGATGTAGCCCACTGGTTACGGCAATGACTATGGAGGTAGAGGTCATGGGTTTGATCCTGCAGTGGTGTTATGGAAGAAGGCTGTCTGAGGCATTTCCTTTCAATTTAAATCAGTGCTGCCAGCAAAAACACCCTCACGGTGCCGCATAAGGCGCCCTATAAGGCACTCCACAGGGCACATTATAAAGTGCCCTGTCCGCCAAGGCACCTTATAATGTGCCCTATAGGGCGCTTTATAGGGTGCCTTATGAGGTACCTTAGGCTACGGCACTGTGAGGGTGTTTCTGCTGGCAGCTCTAATTTAAATTAAAAGGAAAAGCCTCAGACAGGCTTATTAAATAACACCACTGTGGGATCAAACCCATGACCTCTGCTTTCACAGTCATTGAAGTAACCAGTGGGCTACATCTCTACAGTGTCTAACATGCCACTGGCTGGCTACAGAAAGACTGCAGGTCACCACACAAACTGCCTGCTGTGCTTATCAGGATAGGGTAACACCCCCCCCCCCCCCGTACTCATGATGCACTGCACATGCAGATCAGCAGCCTACATCTGATCACAAGATGGGGTATGCACCTCTATAGCAACCTGTCCTGGTAGGGGGAACTGACTGTGTGTGTTACTGTCACAGAGTAGCTACAGACCGTGACATTGTGCGGTTCCTGTGTTCACACTGAGGGTGAGGTGGGGCGCCCAGCACCAGGTCCGCCTCACCCTCAGTGTGAGCACAGGAACCGCACAATGTCACGGTCTGTGGCTACTCTGTGCCTGTAACACACACGGTCATGTCCCCCTACCAGGCCGGGGTGCTATAGAGGTGCATACCCCATCTTTTGAGCAGCTGTAGGCTGCTGATCTGCATGTGCAGTGCAGCATGGGTACGGGTGGGTTTACCCTATCCTGGTAACCACAGCAGACAGTTTGTGTGGTGACCTGCAGTCTTTCTGTAGCCAGCCAGCAGTGTGTTAGATGCTATAGAGATGTAGCCCACTGGTTACTTCAATAACTGCAAAGGCAGAGGTAATGGGTTTGATCCCACAGTGGTGTCATTTAATAAGGCTGTCTGAGACTTTTCCTTTTAATTTAATCAGTGCTGCCAGCAAAAACACCCTCACAGTGCCGTAGCCTAAGGTGCCTTATAAGGCGCCCTATAGGGCACATTATAAGGTGCCTTGGAAGACAGGGCACTTTATAATGTGCCCTATGGAGTGCCTTATAGGGCGCCTTATGCTGCACCTTAGGTTACGGCACTGTGAGGGTGTTTTTGCTGGCAGCACTGATTTAAATCAAAAAAGGAAATGCCTCAGACAGCCTTCTTAAATAACACCACTGTGTGATTAAACCCATGATCTCTGCCTCCACAGTCATTGCAGTAACCAGTGGGCTATATTTTTATAGCTTCTAACACTACGTTGGCATGAACCTAGGGTTAACGCGCGTTAACGTGCCACGGCGCCCACTATCGCACGATACCATTTCCTTGCAAACTTACCTCCGCACCGCCCACTACCTTATATTGCTTTCTTCATATTTACGCTGCAACTAGCGCCGGTAACATTAAGACGGTTTAGTAAACATACCCCAAAGCTGCTTATGGTACTCCATGTCTTTCCTGTACTTGTCATAAATTCTCCCTGTTCCATGCACAGGACCCCGAGGCAGACCAAGGGGTCAGTCTACTAAGCATTTTCTCCATAGGCACAAAATGGGAAAAATCCTTTAGTAGACACGCCCCCAAGTTCTGGAGTCTCAGTGCATATCTGAAACAATGGAGCACAGAAGACTTTTAAGAACTGGCAACATTTTGCGGAAGAAGGAGCCTATTCCAAAAGGAAGGACTCTATATTAACCAAGGTGGAACCGATCTGCTGATACTAACATTTAAAAAGGGAGAGAGAGCCTCACGTGAGACAGAATATGCCCCCATTTAACCTCCTGGCATTTAGCGCGCCGGCAGGTCAACTTTAACAGAGCCATGGGAAAGAAGGAAAATGCTGTTCTTTCTCGCAGCTCTGCAGAGGTGAGCCAGGGTACCGGGCTTCGGGTCTCAGGCTTCCCCAGCAACCTCTGAAGATGGTCAGGCAGGCGGAGGGCTCTCCCGGGGGATGGGGGGAGGAGGCACTGGGACTGGAAATGGGCTGATTGGGGTGGATTAGGATTGGTAATTGTCTTTATTTGTGCAGCCACTTCTTTGGAGAACCATATAGGTTTCCTTTTCCTCTTGTTTTTATTTATTATCCTTACATATATATCTGTTGCCCCTTTTATTGCCTCCTTTAGTTTAGACCACTGCAATTCCACTTCCCTTACCTCCTCCTACCCTGCCAACTCTTCCTTCAGGCACTTGGCCATTTTACTGAAGTCAGCATTTTTGAAGTCTAGGACTTTGAGCTTGCTGTGATTGGACTCTGCCTTGGCTTTTATCTCAAACCACACCATGTGATGACTGCTGCTGCTCACATAGGCACCCATCTGGCCATTAAACATGCTATCTTCATTGGTGAGCACTAAATCCAGCATCAAACTGTCCCTGGTTGGTTCCATCACCTGCATTAGATACAACTATCTAGGAAAGAGTGTCATCTTATATAGAGCGATTCGCCCCATAAGCGAAAGGGGCAAATCTCTCCACCTCTGCAGTTGTTCCTTCTCTCTGTGCAACAGCAATGGCACATTCAGTTGATACAACTGCAAAGCTACGGCTGTAAGCTGTTCTCCCAAATATTTAAAGGATCCCATGCAAATGCGGATCAAGGAACATTGCTTCAGATTTGTCCATGTTTAGATTCAATCCTGAAAATTCCCCAAAATCTTGAAGAATATCCAAAAGAGCCATCAGCGATGTCCGAGGATTGCATAAGTGCACTAGAACATCATCTGCAAATGCTGCAGCCTTGAATTGTCATTTCCCTACTGCTATCCCTTCAATCGCCTTCTCGACCTGAACCTTTCAGAGTAACAGTTCTATAAACAGCAGGAAAAGCATGGGTGATAAAGAGCAACCTTGGCGGGTGCCACCGACCAACGAAAAATCTTCTGATATATGATTATTTGCCACTACTACCTCACGGGGTGTGCTATACCAACGTCTCAGCTCCTGCATAAACAGTCCTTCAAAGCCAAAACGTTCCAGAACCTTGACGAGAAAGCTCCAGTCAACAAGATCAAAGGCTTTTTCCACGTCAAAACTTTCAAGCAAGGAGTTTAAGTGTTCTGTGCCGCTCGCCGCCAGGGAAGTCAGTACTCAACACACATTTAACACCATGTGCCGGCCTCGCACGAAGCCTACCTCCCCTTCCTGTATCAAGTCGGGCATAACATGAGCTAGACAATTAGCTAGTATTTTGGCTAATAATTTATTATCACAGTTCAGTAGTGATATAGACCTGTATGAGGCTGTTTGCAGGGGATCTTGCCCGGCTTTGGCAGAACCATTATATGTGCTACATTATTCCCATATGGGAAAGTCTGCAATTCAGTGAATTGTGTAAATACATTCTATAGAGGAACTTTTAGCCGATCCCTCATCAATTTATACCATTTGTTACTGAATCCATCTGTTCCAGGAGTCTTATAGGCCCTGGACTGAGCTATCGCATACTCCACCTCCTCTTCTAGAATGGGTCTATTCAAAAGGGCACGGTGTTCCTCTGTCAAAGTCGGAAGTGTCACCCCCCTCTAGGCATACGGTGTCACCCAGTCTCATTCTGTCCCCAGGGACATAAAGAGCCTGATAGTATCTGTGAAATGCCGCCAAGATGTGGCTGTCCTCCGTCACCATTCTGTTCTTGTCTCTAATTGCTACAACCCTCTGGGGCTCTGATGGCACCGAATCAAAGCAGACATAAATCTTCTGGCCTGGTTTCCATATCTATAAAGTTTATAGTGGTAATATGCCATGGACCTATGTGCCCTCCTATGCAACAAGGTATTCAGTTCCACCTGAGATGCTATTAACTCCCCTTTTCTTGCTGATGTACAATGACCTCCTAGGTGTCTCCAAGCTTCCTTTATCTGTCTAGTCAGTCGCAAGATTTGAGAGTCCATCCTTTTACACCGTCTATATTCAAAACTGATTATTTCCCCCCGTAAAACTGCTTTTGCAGTCTCCCACAATAACGCAGGATTATCCTGATGGGAAGCATTAGTGGTGGCATAGCCATCCCATTTATCCTGCAAAAAGTGCAAAAAGGAAGGGTCATTTTTGCAAATATATTGGGAACCACCACCTTCGGATTCCTCGGTATTTCCTCAGTGCCCCGAGTTCTATCCACACCGGCGCATGGTCTGAGATCGCTATGGCTTCAATCCCTGCTTTCCTCACCCACATCAACTTGGCCGCTGAGAGCAGCCAATAGTCTATTCGGGATAATGTCCCACGGGCCCAGGAGGGGTGGGTATAGTTTCATTCTTGTGGGTGTAATACCCTCCATACATCCACCAAATCCTTAAGTTCACACAGACTCTCAATTCACTGCCGTGATCCCGTCTGCCCTCTCAGACCCGGAAGTGCCTTGTCTTGAGCTGGATCCAGAACACTATTGAAATCCCCTCCCATTAATAAAGAGTGCTGAGGGAACTTATCCAATATCCTTCCCAGAGCCCCCAAGAATGATCGTTCCGTGATGATAGGTCCATAGACGTTACAGAAGCTGTAATATATGTTCAGGAGTTTCTCTGTCACGATAAGGTATCGTCCCTACGGGTCTGCAATCTGCTTCTCCAGAGTAAAATCGAGGCCCTTGCGAATTAAAATGGCCACTCCAGCCCTATGAGATCAGACCGCCGTCCTATAAGACTGCCCAACCCACCAGTGCTGTAATTTTGCATGTTCCTGTTTGTCCATATGGGTTTCTAGGGAAACACCACATCAGCTTTCAACTGCTTTAACACTTTGTATCTTTTAATCGGGGAGCCTATCCCACAAACATTCCAAGATAGGCATTGAATCAACTTGCCATCCATACCCACTTATTGCATAAATTATCATTTTCTTTAGACACCATCCAATACAATCCGGGTCCCCACCCAGCCTCAGGTCCCTGTTCCCCACCTGCCCTAAACTAAAACTTAAAACTCCCCTCTTCCTGCCCCAACTCCTATACTAACCCACTATGCTCGAACTCCAGTACTCATTCTTCCCTTTCCCCTTCCCCTTGTCCTTTCCCTCCCTCCCCCTTCCCTCGACATACTTCTTCCCCAACTCAATCCCAGTCCCTCCCGCTAACTCTCTTCTTTGTCCTGTCTTTCTCCTCCAAGTCATCCCCACCTCATTACTAGTCTATTGATTCCTCCTTCCTCCAACCCCTTCATTCACCTCATTTCCTTTCCCTCCCTTCAAATCTATCATTCAATCCCATCCTCCAATACACCTTCATTGTTATGGTTAGAACCTTTCCTTACTGTACCTGTCCCACCTCACAACATAGATCGCATACTTCCATCACCTGTACTTGCCCACTCATTCCTAGCCCATCTGCTTCCTGCCTTCACTGCTTTTTCCATAACCAGCATTTGAGGGTAGGGGTCTCAATGCCCTCTGTTAAATTTCCCAACAACTTCAGATAATGCAACCTTCTCAACATCCACACACAATTTCAACAAACTTAACAGCTGTACACACCCTTTCCCTTCGTGCATCCCATTACACTCCGTTTTACTTTCCACCCTCCTCCCATTTTTACTCAGTGCCCTCCCATCTCCTTCCCCACCTAGCCCGTCCATATGACCACCACTGAGAGTCCTTATCAAATTTTCTTGGGGCTTGTATGTAAACTCATACCATTTCTTCTCATGCCGGACCTTATCCTCTATCTTTCATATTGAATAGTGGTACGCCTGTCAAATAGTCTATTTATACTCTGGCTATTCCATTGTGTGCATCAACTTGTTCCACATGCATAGCCACTCCCGCGCCTCCTCCTCCAGCAACGTTCATCTTGGCGGGCTGGGGCAGAAAGGAAGTGAGTTCAGTCTTAATTTCGGGGGTAGGCCTTAACAGCCCTGTAATCCACTGCCTTCCTGTTTGCCCTCTCACGGGGAGTCCTGCATGCCTTGCTGCACATTCAATAAGGCCACCGATGCCGCCTCTGGTGTCTCATAAAAGAAGGTTTTCCTCTGCAGAGTAACCCACAGGTGTGCGGGGTACAGCAATATGAAGCGGATTCCCATTTGCACTAATTGACTGCATTCTGGAGGGAACTCCTTCTGGCGTTTGGTGACCACTGGAGAGTAATCTTGGAAAATCAAAATCCTGCAGCCTTCATGCTCTCCGCATTGTCTGTCCTTTGCCACCCAGAGCACGATTTCTTTGTGGAGGCAATTATGAAAATGCATAATGGTCACCCAGGGCCGATTTTCTCCCTCTCAGCATAGGCCTACACGGTAGGCACGTTCAATGAGCAGTTTACCTGGAAGCTCATTCAATTGTAGCTGTGCTGGGAGCCAGGTTTCCAAGAACCCACGGAGTTCTTTGTCCCCCACAGATTCTGCGATTCCGACGATGCGGACATTCTTCCACCTGCCCCGGTTCTCCAAATCGTCTAGCTTGTTTTCATGCAGGGACAGTTTCTGCTCCAGTCTTTTTAGGGCCCCCTGTTGTACTGGCATATCATACTCAATTATGGACACCCTTTGTTCTAGCCAGGGGTGGTCCAAGGGGGGTGCTGGGCCATGTGTAGAGACGCGGTGTGGAGCCTCATTTGCATAAATATTTGCATAATCTAACCATACACTAACTTTTAATAAACATGCCTCTTAATGAGTGTATGGATAAAGAAAGACTAAGGGGTATGTTTACTAAACCGCGTTAACGTAGCAGATGCTACATTAACGCACGTTAGGTAACATTAACGCACGTAAGTTAACATGCGTTGACGTTACTTAACGCGCGTTAACGTAACATAACGTGTGTTAGCGTTCCCGGCTGCGGTAAGTCCCGCAGAGGGTGGAGAGAGGGTGGAGAGAAGGGGTCAATGGGCAGAGGGTGGGCAGGGAGAGGCCCCTTCCACACTAACGCGGGGAACTGAAGGGCTAAATCTTACCGCGACTGAAAACCTGGCGTTAGCACACATTTGCAAGAGAGAGAAACCATCTAAGTGTCAGCAATATACAGCATAGGCAGGGAGCCCAAGAAAAGTGATAGTAGTGCTCCATTTGCTGCAACAGCATAGTGCCCAAGTATGAAAGGCCACTATGGTGATGGTGCAAATGGGAATAGAGGGCTGCGGGCGGGACATGTAGTGGGGACAGCTGGGGCACAGGGTGGGCTAGGCAGTCGCCTAGGTGGCACATAGGAACATAGAAACCGGACATCAGCAAGACAGCAGCTGACAAAGGCCAAACACAATCCACCTACATCTACCTGGTCCACCCTAGCTAACAGTTGCCAGGGCACTGACCTTGTTGTAAAACAACTATGTGTGGTCTTATTTTTCTGAATGGCATTAATGTCAACTAATTGGTAAATATCCACTCAAGTATCATTCAGAGAGTAAAAATAGACTCCTTAACTTTGTAAGTATGTCACTTACAGTAATAGTTACCTCACATTTTACTACTAAAGGAGGTCTCAGACTCTAATGCACTGCTCTAGACAAAAAAATCTGTCTAGTCAATGTGCCTATTCGCATCAACGACCTCCTTCTTGAATTTAATATGCAACTTATCTCTCTAATATCTGAAAATTACATCTAGTATTTCACTTTGTCCTTTCATCATGATATGAACAGATCTTTAAGACTGTGGGTGGTAACTAGACCATATTATGCTCCCATGTAGGTTAACTTAACTTAGATATTTTGCTTATCTCTCAGCTTTAATCAGCTTCATAAGAACATAAGAACATAAGATATGCCATACTGGGTCAGACCAAGGTCCATCAAGCCCAGTATTCTGTTTCCAACAGTGGCCAATCTAGGTCATATTTATTTTATTTATTTAGTGTACACTTGTATCCCGCTACTTCCAGCGATCAGCAGCGGTTTTCTATACATAAGGGAGAGGCTGTACAGGCCAGAATTATAACATACAGTATGATTGCAGGGATGGGTAATAGGCACATCAAACGGTTACAGATTTACATTTGATTGTTTGCGAGGAGACTTTATATATATACATTTGATTGCTTGCGAAGCGGCTTTACATATATACATACTTTACATAATTACAGGACGCATTTCTTGCTGTTATGATCAATTTAAGTGGGCATGTTGCTCAAATAGTAAAGGACACTCTGACTAGGTTAGGTTGTAATGGGTCTGAAAGAGGTGTGTCTTAAGTTTTTTCCTGAAGTCCTTCAAGTCCTTGTTTGCTCTCAGTTCATAGGGCAGTTGGTTCCAGAGTATTGGAGCAGTAAAGGAGAACGCTCTGTTGGTGGTGTTCGCGTTGCAATTTCTCAGGCTAGTTGGGACATGAAGGGTGTTGCTATTTACTGTTCTTCTGCTTCTGATGGTTGGTTGTGTGGAGATTAAGGTGTTGAGGTATGAGGGTGCTACGTTATGAACGAGCTTGAATGTGGTTACTAAGAGCTTATATTGGATGCGGGCCGTGATAGGGAGCCAATGAAGCTCAATAAGTACTGGAGTGATGTGTTCGGTTAGACCTCTTTTCATGATGATTCTGGCTGCTACGTTTTGTGCTAGCTGAAGTATGTTAAGGGTTTTTTTAGGCAGACCTTGTAATATAGCGTTGCAGTAGTCTAGGTGGGGAATGATGAGGGCTTGTGCCACTGTCCTGAAGTCGGAGTGATCAATAATATTCCGTAGCGGTTGCAGGACTCTTAATTTGTGGAAGATGGCCTGATTGGTAATTCGGAGGTGCTTTTCCATATTTAGGTTGCTGTCCAGCATTGCACCTAGGTATTTTATTTCAGGCTTTGTGGTATAAACGTTATTGTTCATGGTAACCGTTGATGGTGGGATAAAGTCAGGTTTTCTGGAAATACACATCACTTCTGTTTTTTTATGGTTTATTGACATATTATTCCGTTGCAGCCAATTTTGTAGTTCGCTTAGACATTTTTCAAGTTGGTTGAGGTTGGGGTTGTTTATGTCGAGATGAGTGTAAAGCATATGGTCGTCTGCATAGATATGGTAACTGATCTTGTGGTCCTATAGGATTTCACAAATAGGTCGCATATATAGGTTGAACAATAGTGAGCATAGGGCAGAGCCTTGTGGTATGCCTTGGGTTTGGGGGAAGGCGGAGGCATTTGCGTTGTTGAATTGTACCTGCTGCATTCTGTTACTTATGTAAGATGCGAACCATTTCTGGGGGGTCCCTGATATGCCTATGGAAGCAAGTCTGTCCAGGAGCGTGGAATGATGCACTGAATCAAAGGCAGCTGATATGTCTATGAAAATGAGCATATACATTTTGCTTCTGTTTTCAAGACCTTTGAGTAGTTTGTCCATTAAGGCTAGTAGGAGAGTTTCCACACCATGATGTTGGCGGAAGCCGTATTGGTGATATGTAACTAGCAGTTTCCCCAAGGGACACAGGTTCCACAATGCTTGTATTGGTTCAAGCATTGATATCCTGGGTCCCTTCTTAATAATGGTTTATGGACCTTTCCTCCAGGAACTTGTCCAAACCTTTTTTAAACCCAGCTACACTAACAGCCTTTACTACATCCTCCGGTAACAAATTCCAGAGTTTGATTACACATTGAGTGAAAAAATATTTTCTTTTATTAGTCTTAAATAGTTTACCCTGTAGCTTCATTGCATGTCCCCTAGTCTTTCTATATTCTGATAAGGTAAACAATCGATCTACGTTTACCCGTTCCACTCTGTTCATTAATTTATAGACTTCTATCATATCTCCCCTCAGTCGTCTCTTTTCCAGGTTAAAGAGCCCTAACCTTTTTAGCCTTTCTTCATAGGAGTATCCTTCCATCCCCTTTACCATTTTGGTGGCTCTTCTCTGAACCTTTTCTAAAATCGCTATATTCTTTTTAAGATACGGCGTCCAGAACTGCACACAATATTCAAGGTGCGGTCTCACCATGGAACGATATAGAGGCATTGCAATATCTTTTGTTTTATTTTCCATTCCTTTCCTTATCATACCTAGCATTCTATTTGCTCTCTTGGTTGCCGCTGCACACTGGGCCGAGGGTTTTAACATGGTATCCACAATGACGCCTAAATCTTTTTCCTGGGTGGTGGTTCCTAATGTGGAACCTTGCATCGTGTAACCATAGTTTGGGTTGTTCTTCCCTAGGTGCATAACCTTGCACTTGTCCACATTAAATTTCATCTGCCATTTTGATGCCCAATCCTCTTGCAATTTTCCACAATCCTCTTGGTTTTAACAACTTTAAATAGTTTTGTGTCATCTGCAAATTTGATAACCTCACTCGTTATTCCACTTTCCAGGTCATTTATGAATATGTCAAAAAGCAGCGGACGCAGCACAGATCCCTGGGGTACACCACTATTCACCTTTCTCCATTGGGAAAATTGGCCATTTAGCCCTACCCTCTGCTTTCTATCTTTTAACCAGTTCCTGATCCACAATAGTACACTGCCTCCTATCCCATGACTCTTTAGTTTTGCCAAACGTCTCTCATGAGGGACCTTGTCAAAGGCTTTCTGAAAGTCCAGATACACAATATCAACCAACTCACCTTTGTCCACCTGATTATTCACTCCTTCAAAAAAACATAACAGATTAGTAAGACAAGATCTTCCTTGTCTAAAGCCATGTTGGCTGTCTCCCATTAGGTCATGACTTCGATCAGCTTTAGTCCCAATGTCGTCCTTCGGTACCTTTTACACGTTTCACTCCGAGTTTCCTCAGGGGCATATCAAAAGCTTGAGACTATAAAAAGATGGGGAAATACTCATACTTAAAAAATACTTAAAAAATATATTCTAAAGTCATCTCCTCTCTCTCTTGCTATGACTTGCTTATACTATATCGTTTCTAGCCCACCTGAGCAAACGTAAATGCTGCACACGTTTCCTGCCATTCATCTTCTTCCAACTGATGTCTCTTAAAAATGCCGCGCATGCAATGTGTTGATCCCACCCGTATTTTAAAGCCCAGCTTGCTTAAACCTATTGGGTGCATGCGCAGTGTCTGCTCGATCTAACCTATTGTGCTAAGCTACCCACTCCTCTCTCTTACTTCGCCATTAATAATGCATTATCTGCTTAATTAGACATGTATCAGCTTCTCTGCCTTACATAAGAACATAAGAACATAAGACATGCCATACTGGGTCAGACCGAGGTCCATCAAGCCCAGTATCCTGTTTCCAACAGTGGCCAATCTAGGTCATACGTACCTAGCAATATCCCCAAAAGACACATGTTCCACAATGCTTGTACTGGGTCAAGCATTGATATCCTGGGTCCCTTTTTAATAGTGGTTTATGGACCTTTCCTCCAGGAACTTGTCCAAACCTTTTTTAAACCCAGCTATACTAACAGCCCTTACTACATCCTCCGGTAACAGATTCCAGAGTTTGATTACACGTTGAGTGAAAAAATATTTTCTCTTATTTGTCTTAAATAGTTTACCCTGTAGCTTTTTTACATGTCCCCTAGTCTTTCTATACTCTGATAGCGTAAACAATTGATCCACGTTTATCCGTTCCACTCCATTCATTAATTTATAGACCTCTATCATATCTCCCCTCAGCCGTCTCTTCTCCAGGCTAAAGAGCCCTAACCTTCTTAGCCTCTCTTCATAGGAGTAGCCTTCCATCCCCTTCACCAATTTGGTGGCTCTTCTCTGTACTTTTTCTAATAACGCTATGTCCTTTTTAAGATACGGTGACCAGAATTGCACACAATATTCAAGGTGCAGTCGTACCATGGAGCGATACAGAGGCATTATAACATCCTTTGTTTTATTCTCCATCCCTTTCCTTATGATACCTAGCATTCTATTTGCTTTCTTGGCTGCCACTGCACACTGGGCGGAGGGTTTTAACATGTTATCCACGATGACTCCTAAATCTTTTTCCTGGGTGGTGGTTTCTAATGTGGAGCCTTGCATCGTGTAACTATAGTGTGGGTTGTTCTTTCCTAAGTGCATAACTGCACTTGTCCACATTAAATTTCATCTGCCATTGGGATGCCCAGTCTTCCAATTTATCCAGATCCTCCTGCAGTTTTCCACAATCCTCTTGGGTTTTAACAACTTTAAACAGTTTTGTGTCATCTGCAAATTTGATAACCTCACTAGTTATTCCCTTTTCCAGGTCATTTATGAATATGTCAAAAAGCAGCGGACCCAGTACAGATCCCTGGGGTACTCCACTATTCACCTTTTTCCATTGGGAATATTGGCCATTTAGCCCTACCCTCTGCTTTCTATCTTTTAACCAGTTCCCGATCCACAATAGTACACTGCCTCCTATCCCATGACTTTTTAGCTTCTCCAAAAGTCTTTGATGGGGGACTTTGTCAAAAGCTTTCTGAAAGTCCAGATACACTATATCAACCGACTCACCTTTGTCTTCCTGTTTATGCACACCTTCAAAAAAACATATCAGATTAGTAAGACAAGATCTTCCTTGTCTAAAGCCATGTTGGCTGTCTCCCATTAGGCCATGACTATCTACATGCTGTGTAATTTTGTTCTTTATGATGGTTTCTACCATTTTCCCTGGTACTGACGTCAGGCTCACCGGTCTGTAATTTCCTGGGTCACCACTGGAACCCTTTTTAAAAATTGGTGTTACGTTGGCGACCCTCCAATCTTCAGGTATTACAGATGATTTTAATGAAAGTTCACAGATTACCAATAGCAGGTCTGCAATCTCATATTTCAGTTCTTTCAACACTCTGGGATGTATACCATCCGGTCCAGGTGATTTGCTACTATTCAGTTTATTAAATAGTTGTAATATATCTTCCCGGTGTAGCGATATTTCTCTCAATTCCTCTGCAGTATCACCTTTAAATACCACTTCAGTCTTGGGTAACATCCCTATATCTTCCTAAAGACCGAAGCAAAGAATTCATTCAGTCTCTCTGCTATAGCCTTGTTTCCTCTTACTGCCCCTTTTACCCCTCTATCATCTAATGGTCCAATTGACTCTCTCACAGGCCTTTCGCTACGAATGTACTTGAAAAAGTCTTTATTTCGTGTTTTTGCTTCCGTAGCAAGTTTCTTCTCAAATTCCCGCTTTGCCTGCCTTATCAATGCTTTGCATTTAACTTGCCAGTGCTTGTGCTGTTTCCAGTTTTCATCATTTGGCTCTTTTTTCCATTTCCTGAAGGTTGCTTTTTTGGCAGCAACAGCTTCTCTGACCTCACCTTTAAACCATGCTGGCAGTTTTTTGGACTTTCTTCCACTTTTCCTAATGCGTGGAATACAGCTGGTCTGGGCTTCGAGGATAGTATTTTTAAATAACACCCAAGCTTGCTGTAAGTCTTTAACCTTTGGAACCGCTCCTTTTAGTTTTTTCCTAACTATATTCCTCATTCTATCATAGTCTCCCTTTTGAAAGTTAAAAGGTAGTACTGTGGATGCCTTTACTATCTGTCCTCCACTAATTAAATCAAACATGATCATACTATGATCACTATTGCCAAGTGGTCCCAACACCCTTATTTCTTGCACCAGATCTGGCGTTCCACTAAGGACTAGGTCCAGTATGGCTTCCCCTCTGGTCGGTTCATGAACCAGCTGCTCCAAGAAGCAGTCATTTATTCCATCTAGAAACTTTATCTCTTTAGCTTGTCCTGCTGTGACACTGACCCAGTCGATACCGGGGTAATTGAAATCACCCATTATTACTACTCTGTTGTGACTTTTGTTAGCTTCCTTTATTTCTTTGAGCATTTCATCATCCATTTGTTCATTCTGGCCAGGCGGTCGATAGTATACTCCAACTGCCATCACCTTCCCCTTCATAAATGGAATTTCAATCCATAGAGATTCTACAGCAAATTTTGTTCCCTGCAAAACTTTAATCCTTTCTGACTCAATGCCCTCTCTAACATAGAGCGCAACCCCTCCACCAATTTGATCAGCTCTATCATTACGATATAGTGTGTATCCAGGTATCACAGTGTCCCACTGGTTATCCTCCTTCCACCATGTCTCTGAGAGTGCAATCATATCTAACCTCTCATTTAGTGCTATATATTCTAACTCTCCCATCTTATTGTTTAGACTTCTAGCATTGGCATACAAGCATTTTAGAGACTGTATTTTATTCATATTAATCTGGCTATTGGTAGGCAGGGGTAATTTGGAATCTTTATGCTCTGTCTGCTCCTTACTCAAGGGCATTTGGGCTACTATACCCCTTTTGGAACCTCACTGCTTTTGGTAGTATCCTTCAAGGATACCTTTGTCCGAAGCATGCAGGTCCTAGTTACAGAATCATTTCCTGCCACACCAGGGTGATGCTCTCCTGTCACGTGACCTCTCTCCTCCATGGCAACAGGGATGCTGCCAGACTGGAGGTGGGACTTCAGGACTATATCCCTGTAGGTCTCGTCCATGTACTTCTCTGTCTTTCTTATGTCTTCCAGGTCTGCTACTCTAGCCTCTAGAGAATGAACTCGTTTCCTGAGAGCAAAGAGTTCTTTGCACTTAGTGCATACGTAAGACCTCTCACCAACTGGGAGAAAATCATACATGTGACACTCAATGCAAAAGACCGGAGAACCCCCATCTCATTGCTGGACCTCTGTCTGCATCTTAGTTTAAAGCTTGTGTTTAGGTCTTTTAAATTCTGTATATAATAAGGATTGGTGTGGATGCTTATACCAATAAAAGTGTATCTAATACCCCTAATACACCTTGTGTACCTGAAGATTAAGTAATTAATCTCAGGTCCTCTGTGTATGACTGATTTGGATAACGAGCTGCACCTGAGAGCAGCCCCTTTCCTCTAAGATGTGCAAGTGCCTATAAAACTACAATTACCCCAGGGGTGGGTGGGTGCTGGGGAGGGAGGGAGATAAGTCCTATTAAAGAGGGCAGTTACAAGGTACCCTGTCCTGAACCCTCAGCAGGGGGGAAGGGGTTACCACACAAAGCCCAGTTAGTTGTGAGAGGCAAGGTAAGAGGGGGAGGATTCACTCAGGCAGGCTAGGACAGGAAGAAAAGTTTAACGCACAGCAGGTTCTGGGGAGAGAGATTTAATTTAAAATGAACAGTTAACCTGGCTACCACACAAAGCCCAGTTAGTTGAGAGAGGCAAGGTAAGCTATAGCTGAGAAGGCTGAACTAGAACACCACTAAGACAAACAATAAATAATTAAATAAACACTTAGACAAGCAAATAAATAACACAGGTACACTAAAAAAAAATTTTTTTAAACTGCCTCTAATGTTTCGATTGATTTTTACGTTTTTTGGTGCGCTGAATCCAAATCTGGTAACCAATTTGCTCCATCACGTACAGAGTTTTTGCTACATTGGGTTAGCAGTTTGAGGTGAACGTTTCAGATTGAGTGCGATCGAGATAAAAGTTTCTTGGATGAATTCTTTATACTAATTGTTTAGTAGTTATTCAAATAAGAATAAAGAAAATTGTAACAAGGCAGCACATAAGAATAGAGTAATGTCAACAAAACACACTGTGATGGTAGCAAAATTGTCTGCACTTAAAACAGCCACATACATGTGCACAAACATTGAGCATATAAGAGCGAGGTTAGACACAAAGCAAAGCAAAGAAATGTGCAAAAAATGTTGTACAGGTATGTATGTAAGAATAGAAAATGCAAACCGCACCATTGCAATACATGAAGACAAACACCCGATGGTGTGAAAATAAAATTCTAATAAATGAGATCCGACACTGTGGTAATAACTAGCAAATTTTTATTTCAAAGTTTAGTAAAAACACGATATTTGTCAACACAGTTTAGATTTTAAAGTCATTCTTGGGTCAATCAATCTCCTGGTGGGCCCGTTTCTTCTTCCCCCGAATGTTTCTCTTGGTGCGCTGCTTGGCGTATTTTTCATCTGGGGTTTCCCGCAGCAGCAACCAGCAGAAATCAGCCATCATAGTGGTGTTCCATCTTCCTTGGTACCTTCTCTCTGCGTCCTTGATGTCCTGGTGAAACCTTTCACCTTGTTCTTCACTGTACGCCCCCAAGTTTTCGGGAAAGTAGTTCACATGGGAGTGCAAGAAATGGACTTTCAGGCTCATGTTACAGCCTTGTTCTTTGAAGGCGTTGAGCATCCTGGCAACAATATCCTTATAGTTCTCATCCCGCCTGTTCCCCAAGAATTTGATAACAACATCCTTGAAGGAATCCCAGGCTTCTTTTTCCTTCTCAGACATCGTTTCAGCGAATGCTCCATCTGAAATGAGTTTCCTTATATCAGGGCCAACAAACACTCCTTCCTTTAGCTTTGCTTCAGAAAGTCGGGGGAACTTTGAGCAAAGGTACCGAAAGCACTCACCATCTTTTGGAAGGGACTTGATGAATTGCTTAATGAGACCCAACAATGTGGAGAGGTGGTAATAGAATTTTATCACAAGGTACCAAGCTCTCATGAAGAACATTTTTCTCACCGGGTCTCAAATACTCCCGAATTGGCCAGTCTTTTTTCCCCCAGTGTAGGTCGCGGGCCCGGCTATCCCACAAGCAAAGGAAGCAGGGATATTTGGTGAAACCGGATTGCTGCCCTAATAGCATGGATAGAATTTTAAAGTCTCCACAAATCATCCACTTATGCTCATCATAACGAATCTTCTGAAGAATCAGGGCCAAATTCTCGTATTTTTCTTGGAGAATAACAGAGTGAGCAATAGGAACTGAAGCGAATGTGTTGCCATTATGAAGAAGAATACCTTTTATGCTGTCTTTTGACGAATCAATGAACAGCCGCCATTCAGCAGGATCATACTTGAATTTAAACTTTTCCATCACTCCGTATATATCGTTGCAAAATACCAAATCTTCCTCTTTGCTGAAATACTTCAAAAATTGTGTCTCGCGGTTGCGGTACCAATAAAAGGTTGTTCCTGGTGACAATAGATTTTTCTGTTTAAGCCGAGAACCTAGCAGTTGGGCAGCATCTTTTGGGAGTCCTAAATCCCGGACTAAATCATTCAATTCAGCTTGAGAGAAAAGTTCAGGTTTCGGATCTGGTTCAGTTTCAAACTCGGAAGTACTGGACTCATCGGGAAAAGCCATCTGATGAGTCTCATCATGATCAGAACCGTCCACACAAATATGATCCAAAGATTTTGGTGGTTCAGGCACAGGTACTTCGTTGCTATGAGGCATAGGCCTAATTGCTGAGGGAAGGTTGGGGTAACTTATTACGTTCTTATTTTTTAAGTTGTATCCCTTCACAATGCAAGAGCAAAAATAGCAGTCACTGCTGTGGTCTCTTTGTTCACGCCACATCATAGGTATTCCGAAACTAAATGCTTGTTTTTTACCTTTCATCCATAAGCGTAGATCTTCCTCACATGTCTTGCACACTTTGTGAGGAGCCCACGGTTTGTCTTGATCGCCTAACTTCAAACCGAAATAGGCGAAATATACTTTTTTAATAAATGCAGAAATGTTCCTCTGCCGCTTTTTCACGGTATATTCCCCACAAATAAAACAAAAACTGTCCGGAGAGTTGACGCAACCTCTGGCTCTGTGAGCCATCACAAATACACAGCACTGCAAACTACAACTGTAGTGAACCACTTCGGAATAAAGCTGGATTACGACTGAGCAAACAAAAGGTAATAATGAACTTGCAAGAAACTGAAATTTGACAGGAACGTTCATGTCGCAACCACCGTATTTATTTTATTTATTTATTTGTGTGTTTTTCTATACCGCCCCTTCCAGAGATCAGGGGCGGTTTACAAGGAACTTAAAACAATAATATAGCAAAACAGTGCAATATTGCATTACATTAAACATTAGGTGAACATAAAACTAGATTACATAAGAACTAGGTTACATGGAAAACAATGTGTGGGTTATTAACATAAAAGGAAACATAAAACTATGTTACAAAGAACCAAAAAGTAGCTTTACATGGTTAGCAAGAGATTATAATAGTTATTTGAGCGAGCGAACGAGGCGAGGCGAACAGGAAAGAACATGCGCCAGCGCGAGTACTGGATTTAGCCCCCGCCTCCCAATTGTCCTGTTAATGTATAAAATGAATACAAAACACTCTAAAATAGCATGAGGGAGTGTTTCTAGTTAGTTAACCATTACAACCTCTATTTTGGGCCAAGAAAATAAACTGCAGTCGGCTAAAAAGAAATTATGTGAACATTCCTTATATGGGTAAGAAATCTAATTTTGCAAGGAAATGTGACGTGATGGAACATTTTGGCTATTTTTCCTGGATTCAGCACCCCAAAATCTACAGGAATCAGTTGCAAAACTGGAGGCAGTTTTTTGGTAGTGTACCTGTGTAATTAATAAACAGCTAGAACTCACAGCAAGGTGTCACAGGAGACAAATATCCACTTCTCTAGCAGAGCACTGTAAAAAGCACTGCTCTTCTCTGATCAGAGAAAAGCAGACTAAAACAGACTATGCACACGTGGAGGAAACAGGAAGAAGGCTACACAATACCTCAGCAGGGAGGGGGGGAGGGGGAGGATTCACTCAGGCAGGCTAGGACAGGAAAAAAAAGTTTAACACACAGCAGGTTCTGGGGAGAGAGATTTAATTTAAAATGAACAGTTAACCTGGCTACCACACAAAGCCCAGTTAGTTGAGAGAGGCAAGGTAAGTTATAGCTGAGAAGGCTGAACTAGCACATCACTAAGACAAACAATAAATAATTAAATAAACAGTTAGACAAATAATAAATAATTAATAAACAGCTAGAACTCACGGCAAGGTGTCACAGGAGACAAATATCCACTTCTCTAGCAGAGCACTGTAAAAAGCACTGCTCTTCTCTGATCAGAGAAAAGCAGACTAAAACAGACTATGCATACGTGGAGGAAACAGGAAGAAGGCTACACAATACCTCAGCAGGGGGGGGGGGAGGGGGAGGATTCACTCAGGCAGGCTAGGACAGGAAAACATAAATTCCTTACACACAGGAATTCCAATTGATGGACATATTCAGACTCCCCGGTGTTACCGAGTTTAAATTATAAATCCATCTTTGTTCCCTTATCAGCAAGGGCTGTTCTTTAGATTTTCCCGCAGTTCTTGATTCTATTTTATCTATACAAAACCAGCATAGATCCTCAAATCTATGCCCAATGTCCAGGCAGTGACCTACTATTGGTGCTTCTCTCACTTTATGTTTAAGGCGGCTTTTATTTATTTATTTATTTATTTAAACGGACTTGGTATACCGCTTTATCATGAAATCAAAGCGGTTGGCACAGCAAACAATCAATGAAGGGTGAGGTTGTCATTAGCATGCAGTGCGAGAAATGATACAGTGTGCTGCGTGAGTGCGTGTGGATGATTTTGATGTGAGCTATATACAGCGTGCGCTTAAGATACATATTTACAGATACATATTTACATGGATGGCTTTGCTATCTTAGGAGTCATTCTGTGAGGTCCTTGAAGTAGCCTGTGAATAGTTCAGTTTTAAGCAGTTTTCTGAATTCTTTGGTGTTTGTTGCTCTGAGGTGGTTGGGGAGAGAGTTCCACATGGCGGGGGCTGCTAGGGTGAACGCTCGTTTTGATGTGGATTGGTTTGTTCTGGTGAAGTCCTTTGGGGTTCTGATGTTGTTCGATGTTCCCTTTCTTCTTGGTCTTTTGCTGTTGTCAGTTGTTATGAATTGTTGTAGGCTGTCTGTAGATAGGTTGTTTATTATTTTGAAAGTGGTTAGGAGAACTTTGTAGCGGACTCGAGAGCTGATTGGGAGCCAGTGAAGGTGGTATAGTATGGGGGTGATGTGTTCGTGGGTTGAGCTGTCTGTTATGAGTCGTGCGGCTGTGTTTTGTGCTAGTTGAAGTGGTTGGGTTGATTTCTTTGGTAGTCCTAGGTAGATGTGGTTGCAATAGTCTAGTGTGGGTGTGATGATGGCTTGGCATACTGTTCGAAAATGCTCGGGAGCAAGGATGGGTTTGAGTCGTCTGATTGTCCTCATCTTGACGTAGGCGCTTCTGGTGGTCTTCGCAATGTGGGATTGTAGGTTGAGCTCCCTGTCAAGTGTTATTCCCAGGTATTTTATCTCTTGTCTTATTGGTATGATGGCATTGTTCAGGTTGATGGAGGGCGTGGGTGTGAAAGCTTGGTCTCTTGTTATGATCAGAGCTTCGGTTTTGTTATAGTTTATTGCTAGGTTGTTTTTTTGCAGCCAGGTTGACATTTCTTTGAAGCAGTTGGCTATGTTGTTGTAGTCTGGTTTAGTTAGGTTGATTGGTGTGAATATCATTATATCGTCAGCATATATGGTGTATTGAATATTGAAGCTTCTGATGATTGTGCTGATGGGCTGAATGTAAAGGTTGAAAAGATTTTATGCTCACTCATTCTAGTTTTAAAGAGCCGGATCATTTTACCTACATAAAACAAGTCACAGGGGCACTGGATCACGTATACCACATACGTGGAATAACATGATGTAGATGTCTTTAAACTATATTGTATCTCTTGATAACTGAGGGCACTGAATTGACATCCCCCCAGCCAACCCTCCCCCAAGCGGAAGGGACATAATATTGGCAGGCAGTGATGCAGCGGATGTGAGGATGCCCATGTATGCCTCCCCACCCCAGACACTGCTCCCTAGGCAACCGCCTACCCACACAGTGGATGGCCTGGGACTGCGCACTACCAGCACCGACAGCATATGGTCATGTCAGCATGGCAGAGGGGTGTGTGCCCGTGCTGGAGGGAACAGTGGCACCTGCCTGCAGTGGACCTAGGCCATGCCCTGTACCAGTACGTGGTGTGCAGTGCAACATAAAAGGTCTGGCTGAGGAAAAGTACAGGTAGCTCCAGGGACAAATGTGCATCTGTGGCAACAGTGTGGTGCAGTACACACAGCCAGTGTGTCCATAAACAGTGGATCAAGCCCCAGCTGCAGATCCTGCAGAGAATGTCCCTATATTTTACCCTACAATGCAGATACAACAGCAACATATGCAAAGCCCAAAGCAGCGGCGAACAGGGGTACAAACACCCACTCACACAGGCTCCGCAATCCAAAGCTGCATGGAGAGCCAGGCTGCTTGGCCCAGCATGGAGCTGCAGTTATCACCAGAGCACTACTACTACCTCCTGCACAGTTTATCAATGTCGGCAGTGTGATCAAGACCAGTGTGGCGGGTAGGGTTGCCAACCACCCCTATCTTTGCACAATGCTGCAATAGGAGTGTGTGTGTATGTGTATGTCTATCCATTGTTCTGTGACTGCCCACACCTCACTGAGCCCACAATGTCCCACTGTTACCAGCGTTAGCCTGAATATGTGCATAATGAGGAGCAAGGTATTGTGGGTATAGCCCAAACCGGGCGGATTGGCCAGGATGCATCTTCACAGGGTGTGGGGCAATGGCTGGGGCACTGTAGTGCCCGACCACTGCCTGTATGGACAGGGTGGCCACAGCATGGCATGCTGGGAGGGCACTCACTCTGACCGAGCAGTGACCATGGCACGTCTAGGTTCCCACATAGCGCTCTACACTCGCTGTTTCCAGCCATACTTGTGTGTTCCTAGTGCTGGGATCTCAATCACTGAGATGACTGCATGGTGCACATAGTTCCTCTGTGAGCTTGCACTATGGACTGGCTAGTGGACTGTCTGCAGTTAGACTGTGCATGGTTGATACATTTTGTAGGGTGCTGTAGATGCAGTCTGATTGTGTTATCTGCTAGCAAATGACAGATGGTAGTGTGAATTAGTTGGGGTTTTCCAGCCCTAACCCCAGCATTACTGCTGTTCTGCTACTGCCCCAGTCACAGGTATGGCTCTGGCCCACCAACCCTGGAGTACTGTCTTATACCAATAGGATGGAGGTTACTTCACTGGGGCTCAGGCACCTATCCCTTACCTACAAAAAAGGGTGATTGTGGGCCCTTTGGAGTATATGGTGTATGCCACTTTGACCTGTAGAGACACTGCTACATAAACCTCATGCAAGTCTAGAACCCCCTCTGCCCTGATAGCAGGTGCCCATGTCAGCCAAACCCTAACACTGGGTACACACTAATCTGGGCGGTGTCTGATCCCAGAGAACCACATGTGACAGCAGGATACAGATGAACAACAAATTATCTTCAGCTGCACTGCAAGTAACACCGGTCACACACTGGTAGTGATGGGAATGTACAGCAGGACCTATCTCTAGCACCAAACATACTGTGGACCTAGTGCTGGGCACCCATCCTATCCCTCAGGGTGAACACAGAACCTGTACAATGGCATGGTCTGTAGCTACTCTCTGCCAGTATCACACACTGTCAGTTCATCTTTCCAAGCTGAGGTACCGGAAAGGTGCAGACCCCATTTGGTGATCAGCTGTAGACAGCTATTCAGCATGGGCATTGCATCATGGGTACTGGTGGGGGTTACCCTATCCTGGCACTCAGAGCAGACAGTTTGTGCAGTGACCTTCAGTCCTTCTGTACCCAGCCATTGCTGTGGGATGTGCCATGGAGGTAGAGCCTAATGGTTAGTACAATGCCATTCTTGGCAGTGTTCATGGGTTAAATTCCTTATTGTTCCCTCCTTTCATGCCTGTTACTACTCAAATAGTTTGCATGCCAGTAACAGTCATATTTTTGCAGAGCTATGCTGCCAGCCCATAATACCCTCGCCACAGTTGCCAACATTCCTTCGGTCCATCTATCTGCGTCTGTCAGCTGTGTAGAGTCCTGTCTACCTGTGCAGGCTGCCACCCCATGTACTGCACTGCTACCCTTTCCTGCATTGCGCCTCTTCATGCTTGCCTCGCCTGTGCCTGATCTGCATGGCACCACCACTCCTCTGTCCACCCATCATTGTAACTATCCTGCCACCTCCGCCTCCGCTGTGGGACACGTATTCCCATCATCTGCCACCCACTGTCTTTCCAGTACTTTACATTGCCAACACCCTGTGCTGTGGTACAGTTGCCCCCACCATGTTTGTCAACAGTACTGTAGCCACATGGGATGCCCGCAGAAATGGCAAGTCCAGCAGCTCCCCGCTCTCCCTCCTTCACTCACCTGTTCATTGCCTTTCCTCGGTGCTCTAACTAGTGTTGGGGCTACATCTGTCTCTATGCCTCACAGTTCATGCATGTCATCCTTCAGCACCTTGCAGCCCTTAGGGCACACTAACCTTGTTAGGCCACCTTAACCTATGGTTCCATAACCCAGGGTGTCTTCTAAGGTGCTTTGTTCAGGGGTGCCTAATACAGCGCTTAGCCTAAGGAGCCCTTATAGGGCGCCTTACAAAGTGCCTTATGAGGCACCTTACAAGGCACCTTATAGGGCACCTTATAAGGCACCTAACAAGGCACCTTATAAGGCACCTTACGTACAAGGCATCTTACAAGGTGCCTTATAAGGCACCTTACTTACAAGGCGCCTTTTAATGTGCCTTGTAAGGTGCCTTATAAGGTGCCTTGTAACATGCATTAGAAACATAGAAACATGATGACAGAAAAAGACCACATGGCCTATCTAGTCTGTCCTTCCATAACAACAACTACAACAGTCCCCTTTTTACCTTTAGAGATCCTCTGTGTTGGTCCCATGCTTTTTTGAATTCAGTTACTGTCCTCATCTCTACCACCTCCACTGGGAGACTATTCCACGGATCCACTACTCTTTCCATAAAGAAATATTTCCGCATATCGCTCCTGAATCTATCTCCCTTCACCCTCATCCCATGTCCCCTCGTAGCAGAACTTGCTTTCAATTGAAAGAGGCTCTCTCCCTGAACATTTATGCCACGGAAGTATTTAAACATCTCAATCATATCACCTCTCTCCCGCCTTTCCTCTAAGGTGTACATATTAAGATACTTAAGTCTGTCCTTATATGCTTTATAATGGTGCCCACTAATCATTTTAGTAGCCGCCCTCTGTACCGACTCCATCCTGTTCACATCCTTTTGAAGGTGCGGTCTCCAGAATTGCACACCATACTCCAAATGAGGTCGCACCAAAGACTTATACAGAGGCATTATCACCTCCCTTTTTCTGCTAGCCATTCCTCTCCGTATGCACCCAAGCATCCTTCTAGCTTTTGCTGTTGCCTTTTCTACCTGTTTAGCTACTTTAAGATCATCAGACACCACGCCTAGGTCCCGCTCTTCTTTAGTGGACAAAAGTACTTCACCTCCTATACTGTATTGCTCCCTTGGATTGCTGCAGCCAAAATGCATGACCTTACATTTTTTAACATTAAATCCCAGCTGCCAAATTCTAGACCATTCTTCAAGCTTAGCTAGATCCCTCCTCATGTTATCTACACCTTCCTGGGTGTCTACTCTATTACAGATTTTGGTATCATCTGCAAAGAGGCAAACCTTACCCGACAGCCCTTCCGCTATATCACTAACAAAGATGTTAAAAAGAATCAGACCAAGGACAGATCCCTGGGGCACACCACTGGTAACATCCTTCTCCTCAGAGTGAGCTCCATTTACTTGTACTCTCTGTCGCCTCCCACCCAACCAATTTCTAACCCAAGCAGTAACTTTAGGGTACATCCCTAGGGTGCTCAGTTTGTTTATAAGTCGCCTGTGAGTTTATAAGTCTAAGGCAACTTGTAATGCTCATTAGCTGATATGGCTTGCCGTAACGATGCAATGCCCATGCCTTTATATGGGTATCTGTACCATTACCGCGGAACCTAATGCGAGTAACATTAACGCGGTTTAGTAAACATACCCCTAAAAGATTTCTACATTACTATAATCCAGTGCCAACCGCCAGGAACTATTACAAACACTGCCCATTTAGAACCCATAGCAAACCCGCCATATAATAACAGCACTACCAGGGCTCACAAAGCACCATACTCTATCTATCAAAAGGCAACACTGCAAATATTAAACCAATACATTTCAGAGAATAACAATACTTGACCTACTGGGGAAAGAGAACAAGTGGCAATGTCAAATAGGAATTACATAAACAGAATACCTCAGCTCAGTTACACATGCAGAACATAGACCATGACCAAACAAGGAATCACAATTTAGAAACAGGAAGACAATAATTAAACTGGGAACCTCAAAAGCCAAACTTGGAATGTACAACAACACTGTAGAAATAAAACTATAAATTAATTTCCTCTTGTACTAAACAAAGCACAGATGTTAATGATGCACATTTCCCAGAGCTGACATATTCCAGTTAATAAATTCAAAATAAAGAGATATTTTTCTACCTTTTGTGCATTTTTTTTCAGTTGCAATTGTTCCAGCCACTTTCTTCTGGTTTCTTAGTGTCTTCTGCTAACTCTCCATCGTCTGCTGCCCATTTGTCCTTTCTTCTCTCTTCTAGTTTTTTTCCATTCTCTCTCTACATCTGCTTTAACATACTAATCTTTCTCCTTTTGCTCTTTCCTCATTCCTATTTCATCAACTCAAATTTTACCCCTCCATCCTCAATCCTCACTTACTCTCCCAATACCCAGCCCATTGTAGATTTATCTTCCCTCTCACACAAAATATTTTTCTCCTCTCCATTTTACTCTCCCAGCCCCATCCCATTCTGATCCTCCCCCAACATCAGCTCCCTTCTAGTTCCAGCCCCACCCAACATCCGCTCCTTTCTAGTCCCAGCATCAGCCCATTTCCAGTCCTATCCTACCCCCACCATCAGCCCATTTCCAGTCCTAGCCCCCCCCATCAGCCCATTTCCAATCCTATCCTAGCCCCACCATCAGCCCATTTGCAATCCTAGCTCCCCCATCCATTTCCAGTCCTATTCGAGGTCTTCCATCAGCTCGTTTCCAATCCCAGCCCCCCATCAGCCCATTTCTAGTCCTTTCCTAGCCCCACCATCAGCCCATGCCAAATCCTAGCTCCTCTCCACTCAGCCCATTTCCAATCCAAGCCCCCCATGAGGCTACTTCAAGTTCTAGTCCCTCCATGAGTCCATTTCAATCCAAGCCCCCTCACAGCCCATTTCCAATCTTAGCACCCCCCAATAGCCCATTTCCAGTCCTATCCTAGCCCCTCCATCCACCCATTTCCTGTCCTAGCTCACCCCACTCAGCCCTTTTCCAGTCCTAGCTCCCTCCCCTCACAGCCCATTTCCATTCCAAGCCCCTCTCCCCATCAGCTATTTGCAGTTCAAGCCCTCTTCCACTCAGCCCATTTCCAGTCCTAGCAACCCCCCAGCCCATTACCAGTCCTAGCCCCCCCATAGCCCATTACTACTCCTAAGCACCCCAAAAGCCCATTTCCAGTCCTAACCCTCCCATCACCCTATTTTCAGTCTTAGCCCCCCATAGCACATTACTAGTCCTAACCCCCCATCAGCCCACTTCCAGCCCTAACCCCCATTACCCCATTTTCAGTCTTAGCCCCCATAACCCATTACCAGTCCTAACCCCCCCCCATCAGCCCACCTCCAGTCCTAATCCCCCCATCACCCCATGTTCAGTCTTAGCCTATGAGGGAGGAGTAGCCTAGTGGTTGTGGCAAGGTACTTCAGGCTGGAAGGACGTGGGTTCAAATCCCACTAGAGGACAGCAACCTTGGGCTGGAAGTACTAGGGTTTCTAGTCCCACAGATGCTCCTTGTGGTCTTGGGCAAGCCACTTAACCCTCCATTGCCCATGTTCCCTGTAAGTATTAGTGTATGTGTCTCCTATCCCCGCGTGTTAAATGTATCCCCCAATTGTGTTGTGACCACTTTGATTGAAGGATGAGGCGGTATACAAAACTGTCTAAATAAAATATAAATTAGCCCCCCCCCCATTACCTTTCCTAACCCCTCTCCCCCCCCCATCAGCTCAGGTAAATTTAAAACTAAAAAAAAAACCTGGCTGCTGCTCCATCAGCACCGGCTTTCAGAGCCGCGAAGAGAGTGTTTCCCTTTTGCGGCTCTGTTAAGGCCACCGGGGCTGATGGGAAACAGGAAATGGCTGTTTCCTATCAGCCCCAGCAGGCTTTACAGAGCCGCGAGAGAGAAACTCTCTCTTCGTGGCTATGAAAGCCGGTGCTGATGAAGCTGATGCCGGGAGGGCTCTGCCGGGCAGGCAGGGGGGGGGGGGGGGTGGCCACGGGGCCCTTGATTCTGCCACTGCACCAGCAGCAGCCAGGTTTTCTTTTTAAGTTTTAATGCAGAATGTTGTTTGCGTGGGGTCCCCTGTGCAAACAACATTCTAGCTCAATGGACTGGGCCGGCCCTGGTTCTAGCCCACTTAAACTGCTTGTGAAGTCCGACACTCTCTGCGCTATTTGTGCCATCTTGTTTGCAAGGCCCTGAAAATGGCCTTCCAGAGCTCACATTATGGCTGTCAAGACTTCTTCCACTAGGCTTCCTGCTAGCATGAGCTCCCGCGGGCCTTTTGGCGCTGGCTCCACCATTTGGAGGTCTGGAGCCTTGTGCTGTTCTTGCCTATCTTTTTTGCGTGTTCTAGTGGTGATAAGCTCATTCCTCCAGTGTTCAGATCCCACCAGCTTTCTTCCCACCCCTCTTAGAGAATGTCTGGGGGACTTACAGGGGAGCTCAGCAGAACACGTCTTCCCAAGCTCACTGCATCATGTTGACATAAACTTATTAAATTTAATTATCTCATTCTTTTTCAGAAGAAAGTTAAGATGAGTTACATTCAGGTACTGTAAGTATTTCTCTGTCCCTGGAGGGCTTATAATCTAAGGGGTCCTTTTACTAAAGTGTGTTACGTTTTTGCACTTAACACACTTTTAGCGCTGAAACCAACATGTGTTAAGTACAAAGCTCCAAGATAACTGTCAGGGGCATGGCCAGCATGTTCCCAGGAATTAACATGGGGAGGCATAACCTAACCTGTGGGGCAGTTATCACGGAGGCACTTAACACCACCCATTGAGGTGGCACCAGAGGAACCTGCATTAATCGCAACATTGACAGTGTGTGATATGCACCCAGTTCTAACTGTGATGAGTTTGAATCCCGCTAGAGGACAGCAACCTTGGGCTGGAAGGACTGTGGTTTCTAGTCCCATAGGTGCTCCTTGTGGCCTTGGACAAGACACTTAATCCTCTGTTGCCTCAGGTAAAAAAACATAGATTGTGAGTCCTTCGGCGACAAGGGAAAAATATATATACAGTACATGAATGCACACCGCTTTGACTGGTAGAAAAGCGGTATATAAGCCTAGTTAAATAAATAAATGCCCACTCTCCACCCCTAACCTACCCATTCCCCGCCCTACATATGATTTGTTGGTGCACAGTAACCATCATACCCCCACACTAACAGGTACCATGGGCCTGAGCATGCATTTACCATGTGACTAACTGTGCCCTAACTGCTTAGTGCATTTTAGCAAAAGGGCCTTTAAATTTTTAACTGAGGCAATGGAGGGTTAAATTCCACCCAAGCAGCCCATACAGTGCAGGGGATCCCATTCAAGAAGAGGCCCAGTGACCCCACTCTGCTGCGACAGAAAAAGAGCGAAGCAAACATAATTTACTTTTCGAAACGTTGCCATGCTGCCCTTCTCAATAACAGCACACTCTGACCTGCCGCCCACTGCCGGAGAAGCACGTAAGCTCCTTACCCTCCACTGCTGGGCTCGGCAGCAGGAGACTTCAGCCCTACAAGACATTAAGAATTTGAGCGAAATGTGCACTGCTTCAAAATCGTGCAAGCAGACAGACACAGGAGTTTTTGCATTTTTCCCCCTATACTTTTGTCCAGTCTTTAATTCGGCTCATAAAGTAAAAAATCTTTATTAGGACAATAACATCGGCCAGTTCATTAACTAGAAAAACATATATGCCAATGATGTATTCAGTATCTTCTACTTCTATTGCTTCCTTCATTACACCCCTGCATAATTAGATCAGAAGTTCACGGAGAATGTGTTTCATTAATTAATATCACCAAAATCATCATTCTTTCATGACTCAATGCACCTTCTGAATAAGCTTCATGGTGTGATGTGGGAGACATTTTTGCCTGGGTGAAGCAGTCATCAAATTGCCCTTTGCCAGAATCGATTGTGCAGTGAGCCTTCATTCCTATAATCATAGTCTAATAATTAAACGGAATTATTATTTATATAATAAAAGGATATTTAATCTCACTGCGATAATTGTGAATCACAACTGTTTCCAGATAAATGCTTAATTCTGAAATGGAGTCAGCTATATAATGGCATATATTATTTTTTAGTTAGGATGTCACCATTGTCCCCTGATCATGGTATTGGGAGGGTGAGATGGGGGGAGGGCCCTTTTATACTGGGTTAGGGATAAAGTTGGGCATTCTAGACCCCTGGATATGTAGGTATGGGGGCTTGGGGTAACTGCAGCATCGCAGCCTCCTAATCATGGTGACATGAAGAGGGTGCATCACCTGGGACAGTCCCATTCTGATGGATAAGAAACTGGATGCGAGGAAACCTGACATAGAGGTAAAGGAGAAAAACACCAGAATGGACCTGATAATAGAGGTGACGGTTCCAAGTGAATCGCGCGGAGAGGCAGAAGATCCTGAAGTACCAAGAAATGCAGTCAGAGACCAAGAAAATCAAGCAGAAAGACACAGAAATATTCCCCATTGTGCTGGGTGCCACAGGCTTGATAAAGAAGAATTTCCAAGAAAACATCTTGACAAATTACCCATACCTGTTACATCTTACAAACTCCAGAAGAAAGCTCTCTTTTGCACGATGCAAGTACTACGCCGAGCATTAGCAGGAAATTTGAGAGACTGAGATCGTACTCCACGTACCCTGGCTTAGACGTGAGACTCCAATTATCATGGTATGTGAAAAACCGACCCATTTGGAGAAACTGCTCCTGGTGACAGGAGAAGAGGAGGAAGACGTGGTTAGTGCAAAGAGCTGAGAACCGGGGAAATCCTGCTTTTGCCTCTTGCTCTCCTTTGTGCTTTGCCGGATCACTTTATCTCCCATTCCCTTAGGTCGCCACTTAGATTATAAGATCATTGGGGTGGAGAAGTGTCATACCTGAATACTTATCTCAATTGTATAGCACTATGTAGAACTACTACTGAGAAACATTTTCCAAGTATCATTATTATAGAAAGGAATGATTGGAGCCTCATGGCTTGTTATTCCTGGTGGTTGAGAGAGAGGACAGGAGGATGTGTGTGTGTGAGTGTGTCAAAGCAGTACAGTGGCAGTAGAATGAAAAGTTCCTGTTCCTCCCGCTGCTGGAGAAAGGGCATGGGATTTTTCATGAGACTGACCGCTGTTTGTTCTAGCTGGGGAGGAGGGGTGTAGATCAGGAGCTTTCTGTGCTGCCTGGTGCATTTGCTGCTCTCGCTTCCTGCAAGTCAGTCCAGTGTTGCTGCCTCTGTGCAAGTAAAGCTGGCCCTGGTGGAAAATGATGTGAGGGAGGAAAAGTACAGGAAACTGGCAGAGGAGGAAGAGGAGGAGGAGAAAGAAAGATTGAAAAGAGAGAAATGGAAATGGGGGAGAGAAAATAGTAGGATGGGTGGCAGCCTTTGCCTCGACCTGAACTTCATGATGTGTAAGTTGCATGACAGGAAGAGAACAGCGCAGAGAAGGGTTAGACATGGAAAAAAATATGCTTCTTTTTGCAGGTCATTGTTGGCCTTTTTCCCCTGATTTTTAGACATGTCTTGATTTATTTCACACACCCGTGGTAAAATATTTTAATGCATATTAGAACATGTGTGTTAATTGACTTAATGGACATTAATTGGTAGGTTGACACATGTTAAATTGATTTAGGGGATTATTTTAGAAGACTTATTCAGATTTCACACATTTGTGCCTGCCCATATTCATGTAAATAGCATCAACATCTAATAGCCATTATAGAAAGATCTCAGTTTACATGTGGATGGCTTTGATCACGTGTAAGTTCTATGAAGGTGTGTTAGGGGTGTGTTTGGGATTGGCCCTGGCAGATCAACAATCTACTGTACATGTGTATTCCCATTTCAGAGAGGGCACACATGTGTATGACTGGGATAGTGCATGTGACGATTTACACCTGCTCCCTGTCATGTGCAGATTTTTAAAAAGTGTTCATTTTGCGAGCCCTCTAAAGAAGGGAGTTATCCCCACCTTAGTCCCGCCCCCCCTATGATAGTTAAGAACATAAGAACATAAGAGATGCCATACTGGGTCAGACCAAGGTCCATCAAGCACAGTATCCTGTTTCCAACAGTGGCCAGTCTAGGTCATACGTACCTAGCAGTTTCCCCAAAAGACACAGGTTCCTCAATGCTTGTATTGGGTCAAGCAGTGATATCCTGGGTCCCTTTTAATAATGGTTTATGGACCTTTCCTCCAGGAACTTGTCCAAACCTTTTTTAAACCCAGCTACACTAACAGCTTTTACTACATCCTCTGGTAACAAGTTCCAGAGTTTGATTACACATTGAGTGAAAAAATACTTTCTCTTATTGGTCCTAAATAGGTTACCCTGTAGCTTGATTGCATGTCCCCTAGTCTTTCTATATTCTGATGATGTAACAATCGATCTACGTTTACCTGTTCCATTCCATTCATTAATTTATAGACCTCTATCATATCTCCCCTATTGCAAGAAAAGGCACAGGGACTGCAATATGCTTCAGCAGATAGTATCTAAAATACAAGCGCTGCCTACAAAGACTGAAGGAGGGAAGCCATGGTTCAATCAGAACTGTGTTGGCTAAAGGCCTAGGCAAGTAAAAAACACAATCCAGGGTACTACAGCCTAGAGAAACCTGGCCCTGCACTATCTATATCAGCTTATTCTATAGCAGTGCTTGGTGAGGGTTTTCCTGTCTCCCTTGCAGGTCTAACTTCTTTTTCCCTCTCTCTCTCTCATTCACTTTTTCTTCCACTCACCTTTGCTACTGCTAAAGCAAGCCTCCATGTTAGCTGTCAGGGACATGATCAGCAAGATCCCGGCAGCTGACACACAGCTGCTTTTTAACATCTTTATAAATGACCTGGAAATGGGAATAACGACTGAGATAATTAAATTTGCAGATGACACAAAATTATTAAAACGCATGAGGATTCTGAAAAATTGCAAGAGAATCTTGATAAATTGGAAGACTGGGCATCCAAATGGCAGATGAAATTTAATGTGGACAAGTGCAAATTTATGCACCCAGGAAAGAGCAACCCAAACTATGGTTACACAATACAAGGTTCCACATTAGGAACCACCACCCAGGAAAAAGATTTAGGGGTATGTTTACTAAACCGTCTTAATGTTACCGGCGCTAGTTGCAGCGATAATGTGAAGAATGCCATATAAGGAGTGGGCATTCCGGTCCTAAGGTAGCAAGAATCTGTATTGCGCGATAGTGGGCGCAGTGGCACGTTAACGTGCGTTAACCCTAAGTACATGCCAGCACAGTGTTAGAAGCTATAAAGATGTAGCCCACTGGTTACTACAATGACAGTGGAGGCAGAGGTCATGGGTTTGATCCTGCAGTGGTGTAATCTAAAAAGGCTGTCTGAGGCATTTTCTTTTAATTTAAATCAGTGCTGCCAGCAAAAACACCCTCACAGTGCCGTAAACTAAGGTGCCTCAAAAGGCGCCCCATAGGTCACATTATAAAGTGCCCTGTCCGCCAAGGCACCCAATAATGTGCCCTATAGGGCGCTGTATAGGGCACCTTATAGGGCGCTTTACAGGATGCCTTATAGGGCGCCTATGAGGCACCTTAGGCTACAACACTGTGAGGGTATTTCTGCTGGCAGCACTGATTGAAATGAAAAGGAAAAGCCTCAGACAGCATTCTTAAACAACACCACTGTGGGATCAAACCCACAACCTCTGCCTCTATAGTCATTGAAGTAACCAGTGGGCTACATCTCTACAGCACCCAACACACCACTGGCTGGCTACAAAAAGACTGCAGGTCACCGCATAAACTGTCTGCTGTGGTTACCAGGATAGGGTAAACCCACCCGTACCCATGATGCAATGCACATGCAGATCAGCAGCCGACATCTGATCACAAGATCAGATGTCTTGAAGGACTAGAAAAAGGGACTGTTACTTCTGGAGAGAGATCTGCAACTGTGAGTATATACTTCTGGTAATTTTCTAAAAGGAATTCTTTGTATTAAAGCTAAATAATCTGTGAACCCACTATTATTGTTAAATCAGTCAGGGCCTAGTAGCAGCAGTTTAAGCTTAAATTTAATCCCCCAGTCGGGGGATTGAGCAGGCGGAAGCCAGCTCCTCCGATCAACCGCCCCTCCACCGCTGCCGGCAGAGCTGCTCGGCCCAATCGGGGCAGGCAGCTCCCAGGATATAAGCAGAGCGCCGTCGGGTGCGCCCACGCCGGCGGGCCTGCGCCTGAGGGCCTCGCTAGAGGGCCCTTTGGCGTGGCCCTTAGGCTGAGGCCCTATCACCGAAAGAACACAGAGAAAGACACCCAACTCTGAAGAGCGGTAGATTAAATCTACACTCCAACGCTGCCGCATTCTCTAGTTGGAGCGACATCCGAAGCACCTGAAGAACTCAGCTAGAGCTCCCTGTTGTTGAGCTCGCTAGACCCGAAACTGCATCTGACAGGCGAACAAGAAGGTAACACAAACTTTACACAACACTCAGAGAACTGTTCACCTGAACTTTTGTCTAACCTTACGCCTTTCTATCAGTAGTCAAGTAACTATCCTAGGCAAGCAATTCCGTAGCGAATCTGTATCTTAGTCAAGTAACTGTAGCTCCAACAAACTAGGGGCAACTTAGTAGCTAAGAACCCAACCCAATATCGCTAGCAGGAGACTTCCTCAGTTTCAGCCTTACAATGTCTCTCTTTAAGTATGTTCTCATATTATATTGTTACCTAACATTTGCATTGTTTTTATCTGATGCTCTCTGCAACCAAATCCTACTCTACTACACGCTCTGCTTATGGCTCCCAGTGTTTTACTATACCCTACTCACTGTGCCTACTCTCATACCGCACAGTCTTATCAACACTGACCACAAAAAAGCCCACAAAAAAGCGGCTCCCCATCTCAACCTGAGGCCACCCAACATGGCCCCCACCACAAGCACCTCAAAACAAACGAAACCAAATAAGTCTAAAAATAAAGTAAAACATAATTTGTTCCTGCAACCAAACACCCTTTCACAATCACCTTTCTCATGCATTTTAATAAACGCAAGGTCCATAAGGAACAAGACCCACATCATACACAACATCATTACTGATGACAGACCTGACCTCCTGTGCATCACTGAAACTTGGCTCTCCAACACCGACGCAGCTATAGTAAACCAAATAAACAAGCTGGGCTATGAGATATTCAACTGCCCACGCACGCACAAAAAGGGAGGAGGAGTCCTAATCATTGCAAAGTCCTCTCTTGGGCTGACAAACACATCAAAAGTTGCCACTCAGGGAATCAACATCCTCAGAGTGGAGAACAGGACCTTGTCGATATGCCTATTGTATAGACCTCCAACTCCGCACCACGAATCCCTCGCAGACGCATTGGAAACCATCTCCACCACTGCAGCTAAGAAATACCAGATAATTCTGGGCGATTTCAATCTTAACTCAGTCCCTCACATGCAGGCAACCTCCTTCCTAGAAGCCATGGACCAGCTTGGATATAAACAATTAATTCAAGAGGAGACCCACAATAAAGGGAACACCCTGGACTTGGTATTCCTTCCCAAGAAACCACTGCAAATAGAAGGGAAGCAACCCAAAACCCGCGTAACCCAAGTTCCATGGTCCGATCACTACCACATTCAGCTCACCCTATATCCATGCTCCACAACAAACAAGATAGAATATGGCCCAGCTAAACAACAGCGAAGAAAATTCCAGCAACTTAACAAGGAAACTCTAATAAACTCTCTTGATGAGCACATAACCCCCAACAACACAGACATCGAAGACCTAATTCAGCAATGGAACTCTACAATAGAAGCCATCACTGAGCCAATATGGCAGTCATCAACCAGAGAGACGAAAACAAAAACAGAACCTTGGTACACACCACTGCTACGCAAAATGAAAAAGGATTTAAGAAAATTGGAGAGAAAATGGAGACGAGCTAAGAATGATCCGCACAAGATGGAATACCTGGAGCTACTAGCCAAATACAAAAATGAGATCAACCTTGCCAAAAAAGCGCACCACACCAGAGTTCTCAACAAGGCCATTAACAGACCCAGAGAGCTGTTTGAGCTAGTCAAGTCACTCACAAAACCCTTGCCTGATCATGACTGCATTGGAAAAATAAAGGCCCAAGACTTGGCCGACCATTTTGCTATCAATCCTAACACTCCAACCTCAAGACTTGAACGCTACGTGCCCCAATCAGCCAAACTGCGAGAACTCAAGCTATAAACCAGAAAAAGGATGGTCTACTTTCCAGACAATTGATGAGAAACTAATCATAAACACCATCACAAACCTTAATACAACAACCTCCCTTCTAGATCCATGTCCAGCAGAGTGGATCAAATCTACTAAACAGGAAATTGCTCATCTGATAACGCACATAGTAAATCAGTCGATGCAGCAAGGCATCATGCCCGCCCAACTTAAAAGATCCCTAATTAGACCTATATTAAAAAATAAAGCTCTCAACAAAGAAGATCCAACCTCCTACCGGCCGATATCAAGCATATCCTTCCTTGCAAAGATTATCGAGAAAGTAACCCAACAGCAACTGCAGGACCACCTAGACGAAAACAAAATCCTTGACGACCATCAATACGGTTTCCGACCGCACCATGGAGTGGAAACACTACTCATAGCGCTTTTAGACAACCTCATCAAGGGACTGGAAAACAAAAACAAGTTGTTCATACTCATATTCATAGACATATCAGCAGCGTTTGACACGGTACATCATCAAACACTCTTGCGCAGGTATAGCAGGAACACCGTTAAAGTGGTTCGAGTCCTACTTAACAAATAGAATGCAACAGGTACGCTTCAGTAACAAACAAGCAAAGCCCTTCCCCCAAACCCAAGGAATACCTCAGGGCTCAGCTATCTCCTCCCTGCTATTCAACATTTACATCCAGCCAGTATGTACGATTTTCCAAAAGCACAATATCAGCTACCACTTATATGCAGATGACATTATGTTGTACACACAACTTGATGTAAACAATCCTAATGTCAACCAATTAGAAAAATGCCTACACGAAATGCAAAATTGGCTCCAACGCAACAATATGTCGATAAACCACAAAAAAACAGAAGTGATGTTCATATCAGGAAAACAAGACTTCGAACCTCCTACAACCATCACCCCGAACAACAACACCTATCACTCTAAAAATGAAATCAAATATCTAGGTGTACTAATTGATGCTAACTTAAAAATGGACAAACACCTCCGGATAACCAACAGAGCAATATTTCACAAGCTGAGAGTTCTACAACCCCTACGCAGCATCATTGACCACGCGGACTTCAGAACAGTAGCTCAGGCTCTCATCATTCCCCACCTTGACTACTGTAATGCCATCCTACAAGGTCTACCGAAGAAAACCTTAAACATCCTACAAATGGTACAAAATGTATCAGCCAGGATTATCATGAATAAGAACCTGATAGATCACATCACACCGGTCCTGATTGAGCTGCACTGGCTCCCCATCTCTGCACGAATAATATACAAAATACTGGTAACTACATTCAAAATCATCCACAAAGTATCCCCCTCATTCCTCGCTAACCTCATCACCACACAGCCCCCCAACAGAAGCAGACGAACCGCCAACCTGAACACACTCAGCGTACCGAGCACCATAAGAGCAGTCAAAGAACGGACGAGCAACCGGGCCTACACGTACTCTGCACCCAAGCTCTGGAACCAACTGCCTCATGAGATACGCCTGATCAAAGACGTACAGGACTTCAGGAAAAAGCTTAAAACCCATTTGTTCCAATCACATTACGGCATCACTTAGGCAGATTCATCTCCTATTTTATCCTATATTATCCCACTTTACCTACCTACCTCATAAGCTTCCGGGTCACAGAAGTCTGTAGTCACGGTTAATTACTCTCGCATCTATGGCGATTTAAGATTTAAAAATGTATATATGTATATATATATATCCACTGTTAATACTCTTTCATATATGGCGATTTGAAATGTATATATGTATTCTTCCCTCCTCTGATCAAATGTATAACTGTAAATGATTTGCTTGACGTGCACTCCTCCCATTAATCAGACTGTATTCTTAAATTGTTCTGTACGTACTCCCCTGTTTGTTCCCCAAGTAGACCGCTGCTGATTGCTGGAAGTAGCGGTATACAAATCTATACCAAATAAATAAATAAATAATAAAAACACAGAGGAGAACTTTCTGGTTACATTTCATACCCAGCAGAGAGCTTGTAATTTACATTTAATAGTCACTCATGGCCTAGCATCAGAAAAGTACTTTTAGTTTTAAAACACAAAGGAGAACTTTCTGGTTACATTTCATACCCAGCAGAGAGCTTGTAGTTTAAATTTAATAGTCACTCAGGGCCTAGTAACAGCAAAGTACTTTTAGTTTAAATTTAAAACACAGAAGAGAGCTTTCTGGTTACATTTGGAACCCAGCAGAGAGCTTGTAGTCTAAATTTAATAGTCACTCAGGGCCTTGCATCAGCAAAGTACTTTTAGCTTAAATTTAAAACACAGAAGAGAGATTTCTGGTTAAATTTAGAACCCAGCAGAGAGCTTGTAGTTTAAATTTCATAAGAGGTTAGAGCCTAGCAGTAGCTAAGAGCTATAATTTAAATCAAATCAGAATATAGCTTACCTCAGCAGCACAAGACAGGGTACTGTGTAGCAGCCCTCTTTTAATAAGTGTTACTTCCCTCCCTCCCCACACCCACCCACCCCCGGGATAATCGTAGCTTTATAGGTACTTACACATCTTAAAAGGCAGGAGGTGCTCTCAGGTAAAGCTCATTACCCAAATCAGTCATACACTAAGGACCTGCGATTACTTAAGCTTCAGGTGAACAAGGTATATTACACGTATTAGGTACAGTTTTATTAGTATAAATATCCATAGCAACCCTTAGTAAGTAAAGAACTTAGATCTAAACACAAAATTAAAACTAAGATGCAGACAGCAGTCCAGCAGCAGGATGGGGGCTTTCCAGTCTTTTGCATTGCGTGTCACATGTATGGTGTTCTCCCAGTTGGTGAGAGGTCTTACGTGTGCACTAGGTGCAAGGAGCTCTTTGCTCTCAGGGAACGAGTCCGTTCTCTAGAGGCTAAAGTAGCAGACTTGGAAAGCATAAGACAGACAGAGAGGTACATAGACGAGACCTACAGGGATATAGTCCTGAAATCCCACTTCCAGTCTGGCAGCATCCCTGTTGCCATGGAGGATAGAGGTCACATGACAGGAGAGCATCACCCTGGTGTGGCAGGAAGTGATCCTGTAACTAGGACCTGTCCTCCAGGTGATGTAAAACCCTCTCGCACCGAGGACCTTTCTCCAGGGCCATGTGCCCATGAGGGAAGGATTAGGACAGCCGTTATAGTTGGTGATTCGATCATTAGGCATGTAGATAGCTGGGTGGCTGGTGGACATGAGGATCGCCTGGTAACATGCCTGCCTGGTGCGAAGGTAGCAGACCTCACGCGCCACCTACATAAGGTCTTAGATAGTGCTGGGGAGGAGTCTGCTGTCTTGGTACATGTTGGTACCAATGACATAGGAAAATGTGGTAGGGAGGTTCTGGAGGCTAAATTTAGGCTTTTAGGTAGGAAGTTGAAATCAAGAACTTCCAGGGTAGCATTCTCTGAAATGCTTCCTGTTCCACACGCAGGACCCAAAAGGCAGGCAGAGCTCCGGAGTCTCAATGCGTGGATGAGACAATGGTGCAGAGATGAGGGGTTTGGATTTGTTAAGAACTGGGGAACATTCTGGGGAAAGGAGGGGCTTTTCCGAAGGGATGGGCTTCACCTTAACCGGGATGGAACCAGGCTGCTGGCATTAACCTTTAAAAAGGAGATAGAGCAGCTTTTAAACTAGATATTAGGGGAAAGCCGACAGTCACCCAAGAGCGGATGGTTCGGAAGAATGTATCTTTGAAGGATACTACCAAAAGCAGAGAGGTTCCACAAAAGAGTAAAGTAGCCCAAATGCCCTCAAGTATGGAGCAGACAGAGCTTAAAGATCCCAAATTACCCATGTCTAACAATACCCAAATTAATATGAATAAAATACATTCTCTAAAATGCTTGTATGCAAATGCTAGAAGTCTAAAAAATAAGATGGGAGAGATAGAATATATAGCACTAAATGAAAGGTTAGATATGATTGGAATATCAGAGACATGGTGGAAGGAGGACAACCAGTGGGGCACTGTGATACCTGCGTACAAACTATATCGTAATGATAGAGCTGATCAAATTGGTGGAGGGTTGCTCTCTATGTTAGAGAGGGCATTGAGTCAGAAAGGATTAAAGTTTTGCAGGAAGCAAAATCTGCTATAGAATCTATATGGATTGAAATTCCATGTAAAAGGGAGAAGGCAATGGCAGTGGGGGTGTACTATCGAGCGCCTGGCCAGAATGACCAAATGGATGATGAAATGCTCAAAGAAATCAAGGAAGCTAACAAAGGTTACAGCGCAGTAATATTAATGGGTGATTTCAATTACCCCGGTATCGACTGGGTCAGTGTCACGTCAGGACATGCTAGGGAGATAAAGTTCCTAGATGAAATAAATGACTGCTTCTTGGAGCAGCTGGTTCATGAACCGACCAGAGGGGAAGCCATATTAGACCTAGTCCTTACTGGAACACCAGATCTAGTGCAAGAGATAAGGTTGTTGGGGCCACTTGGCAATAGTGATCATAGCATGGTCACCTTTGATTTAATTAGTGGAGGAGGGATAGTAAGGAAATCCACAGTACTACCTTTTAACTTTCGAAAGGGAGACTATGATAAAATGAGGAAAACAGTTAAGAAAAAACTAAAAGGAGCAGTTGCAAAGGTTAAAGACGTACATCAGGCTTGGCTGTTATTGAAAAATACTATCTTGGAAGCCCAGACCAGCTGTATTCCACGCTTTAAGAAAAGTGGAAGGAAGTCCAAAAAACTGCCAGCATGGTTTAAAGGTGAGGTCAGAGAGGCTGTTGTTGCCAAAAAGCATCTTTCAGGAAATGGAAAAAAGAGCCAAACGACGAAACCTGGAAACAGCACAAGCACTGGCAAGTCAAATGCAAGGCATTGATAAGGCAGGCAAAGGGAGAATTTGAGAAGAAGCTTGCTGCAGAAGCAAAAACGCGAAGTAAAGACCTTTTCAAGTACATTTGTAGCAAAAAAGCTGTGAGAGAGTCAGTTGGTCCATTAAATGATAAAGGGGTTAAAGGAGCACTAAGAGGCGACAAGGCGATAGCGGAGAGACTGAATGAATTCTTTGCTTCAGTCTTTACTGAGGAAGATGTAGGGATGTTACCCATGACTGAAGTGGTATTTAAAGGTGCGGAAGAATTGAAGGAAATATCGATACATCGGGAAGATGAATTACAACTATTAGATAAACTGAAGAGTAGCAAATCACCTGGGCCAGATGGTATACATCCAAGGGTGTTGAAAGAACTGAAATATGAGATTGCAGACCTGCTATTAGTAATCTGTGAACTATCATTAAAATCATCTCTAATACCTGAAGATTGGAGGATCGCCAATGTAACACCAATTTTTAAAAAGGGTTCCAGGGGTGATCCGGGAAACTACAGACCGGTGAGCCTGACATCAGTACCGGGAAAAATGGTAGAAACCATCATAAAGAATAAAATTACTCAGCATGTAGATTGTCATGACCTAATGGGAGACAGCCAACATGGCTTTAGACAAGGAAGATCTTGTCTTACTAATCTGTTATGTTTTTTTGAAGGAGTGAATAATCAGGTGGACAAAGGTGAGTTGGTTGATATTGTGTATCTGGACTTTCAGAAAGCCTTTGATAAGGTCCCTCATGAGAGACATTTGGCAAAACTAAAGAGTCATGGGATAGGAGGCAGTGTACTATTGTGGATCAGGAACTGGTTAAAAGATAGAAAGCAGAGGGTAGGACTAAATGGCCAATTTTTCCAATGGAGAAAAGTGAATAGTGGTGTACCCCAGGGATCTGTGCTGGGTCCGCTGCTTTTTGACATATTCATAAATGACCTGGAAAGTGGAATAACGAGTGAGGTTATCAAATTTGCAGATGACCCAAAACTATTTAAGGTTGTTAAAATCCAAGAGGATTGTGGAAAATTGCAAGAGGATCTTGATAAATTGGAAGACTGGGCATCAAAATGGCAGATGAAATTTAATGTGGACAAGTGCAAGGTTATGCACCTAGGAAAGAACAACCCAAACTATGGTTACACGATGCAAGGTTCCACATTAGGAACTACCACCCAGGAAAAAGATTTAGGCGTCATTGTGGATACCATGTTAAAACCCTCGGCCCAGTGTGCAGCGGCGGCCAAGAGAGCAAATAGAATGCTAGGTATGATAAGGAAAGGAATGGAAAATAAAAGAAAAGATATTATAATGCCTCTATATCGTTCCATGGTGAGACCGCACCTTGAATATTGTGTGCAATTCTGGTCGCCGTATCTTAAAAAGGATATAGCGATTTTAGAAAAGGTTCAGAGAAGAGCCACCAAAATGGTAAAGGGGATGGAAGGATACTCCTATGAAGAAAGGCTTAAAAGGTTAGGGCTCTTTAATCTGGTAAAGAGACGGCTGAGGGGAGATATGATAGAAGTCTATAAATTATTGAACGGAGTGGAACGGGTAAACGTAGATCGATTGTTTACCTTATCAGAATATAGAAATACTAGGGGACATGCAATGAAGCTACAGGGTAAACTATTTAAGACTAATAAAAGAAAATATTTTTTCACTCAACGTGTAATCAAACTCTGGAATTTGTTACCGGAGGATGTAGTAAAGGCTGTTAGTGTAGCTGGGTTTAAAAAAGGTTTGGACAAGTTCCTGGAGGAAAGGTCCATAAACCATTATTAAGAAGGGACCCAGGATATCAATGCTTGAACCAATACAAGCATTGTGGAACCCGTGTCCCTTGGGGAAACTGCTAGGTACATATGACCTAGATTGGCCACTGTTGGAAACAGAATACTGGGCTTGATGGACCTTGGTCTGACCCAGTATGGCATATCTTTTGATCTTATGATCTTATGATAAGATGGGGTATGTGCCTCTATAGCACCCCAGCCTGGAAGGGGGGAACTGACCGTGTGTGTTACTGGCACAGAGTAGCTACAGACCGTGACATTGCGTGGTTCCTGTGCTCACCCTGATGGTGAAGTGGGGGGCCCAGCACCAGGTCCTCAGCAGATTGGCATGGCTGAGATAGGCTGTGCTGCAGGTCCCCATTAGTGCCAGTGTGTGATGGGTAGTCCCTGTAAACACACCTAGGATACACCTGTGTCCATCTGTATTTCCCAGTCATGTTTAGGTCTTGTGGACTGTGATGCACCCAGAATAGTGCATATCCTGTGTGGGTGCCATGGTCACATGTTATAAGTGAAGGGTGGTGTTCAGACTCCCAAAGCCGCCCCTGTGGGTCAGGGTGGTGGGGACAGGATATCCCACCAACAGATCCATATTCCTGCAAGGGTGGCAGTAGAGGGGAATGGGCACCCGACAGGTAGGTCAATGCAGATCTGTACACATCACATAGGACAGTAGGCCGGGATAAGATGCGCTCTCCCCCACCCCCCTCTGACATTCACCAGCAGAGGGCACAGTCAGTCTCCACCCACTGCACGGTGTTCCAGCCATACACATGCTAACTGCAGACAGTCCGCTAGCTAGTACATAATGCATGTTCCTGGAGGAATCATGTGCACCCAACAATGGGATGTGAGCACACACACCAAGCAAGTATGTCAGTGATTGTGCCCAAGAAAAGGGAACCCAGAGATATCACGTGAGAGAAATACTATATAGCACTATGGGGTAACCTAGCCATGTCGTGGTCACTGCTCAGTCAGGGTGAGAGTGACTTCCCAGCATGACATGCTGTGGCCACCCTATCCGTGCAGGTGGTGGCCGGGCACTACAATGTCCGAGCCATTACCCTATGCCCTGTGCAGTTGCTACCTACCCAGGCCGCCCTGTCCGGGCCATACCCACAGTACCTTGCTCCTCATTACAGTGCAAGCATTGTGGGCTCAGTAAGGTGTAGGCAGCCACATAACACTGGATAGACATATGCACACTACCACACCTTTTTCGGCATTGTGCAAATATGGAGGTGGTTGGCAGCCCTGGGCACAGTGCAGGCATTGCTATGGTACTGAGTACTGTTAGGGTCATTCCCCGGAGGTGTTAAACACTGTCAGAAACAAAACCTGAAACACACTCCACAGATATCAGAAAGGTTGATATGATGAATTCTTGTCAACAAATTGTGTTCAGCTTAGGATTTGTTATCTGACATTATTCATAGCAACATTTTGATATATGTGGAACGTGTTTCCATGTTTAAGACTGCATTGCTAAGGTATGCAGGTGCTAGTATTGGTAGATGCTGCTGCACGCAGGGCCCAACAGCCTGACTCTCCATGAGCCGCTGCATAGTGGGGCCTGTGGGTGTGGGTGTTTGTGCCCCTGTCAGCCGCTGCTCTAGGACAGAGGTTCCCAACTCCGGTCCTGGTGAGCCAAACACGGTTCAGGTTCTCATGCTGTCCCTAATGAATATGCATGGATACATTTGCATACAATGGGGGTGGTGCATGTAAATGCATCTCATGCATATTTATTAGGGACATCATGACAACCTGAATGGTGTTTGGCCCTCCAGGACTGGAGCTGGGAAACTCTGCTCTAGAGATTGCACATGTTTATGGTGTATGTGCTCTGTAGGGTATGATATAGGCGTTTATGGCGTGTTACTTTTATCTGCAATAAAGATTCTGTCTTTATTACCATGGTTTTACAAGGGTAAAATGAGAGGACATGGTCTGCAGGAGCTACAGCTGGGGCTTGAACCTGTGACCTTCTGCCCCTGAATATACTGGCTGTGTGTACTGCACCGAAATGTTGCTACAGAGACAGGTCATTTTCTGGGGATAGCATTACTGTTCATCAGACAGCCCTTGTCTGTTGCACTGCACACCACCCACCTGAACAGGGCTTGGCCTTGGTGTGCTGTGGGCAGATGCCACTGCCCCCTCCACCACCAGTACCCCTCCGCCACCATACTGACATGCCCTTATGCTGGTGGTGCGCAGTCCCAGGCCATCAAGTGTGCCAGTAGGCAGCTGCCTATGGTGTTGGGTCTGGGTTAGGGGTGCCTACATTGACATCAGCGCTTTCCCCCCAGCACCGCCTGTCAATGTTATGTGCCCTTTGGGGTACTTGCTGGGTGATGTCGGCTGGGACAGTGTGGGTCACACACTCGTGGGCATGTTTGCCCTTGGTCAGTTGCTGGCTTGCTGTTTTTCTGTTTCTGTGTTCCTATGTGCCACCTAGGCATCTGCCTGGTCCACCCTGTGCCCCAGATGCCCCACTGCATGTCCCGCCTTCAGCCCCCCGTGCCCCATTTGCAGCCTCACCGTCGTGCCCTCTCGTACTTGGCCACTATGCTGCTGCTGCTGCACATGTTTCACTACTATCACTTTTCTTGGTTTCCCTGCCTTTGCTGTACATTGCTGACTTAAATGGTTTCTCTCTCCTGCAAATGTGCCTTTAGCGCGAGGTTTTCACTGGTGCTAATTTTCAGACCTTCATTTCATGGCATTAGTGTGCATGGAGCCTCTCCCCGCCCACTCTCTGCCATTGACCCCTTCTCTCTGCCCCTGGGGAGCCTTACTCTGCCCTCTGGGGAGCCTTACTCCACCCTCTAGCACCTTAACGCCATCGGCCATATTATCGCGCGATACATGAAGTTCTCGCACTGTAATGCACCATTATCGCACGATAACATCACTTATCGCACGATAACGTCGCAACTGCGCCATTAGCGCCGTTTAGTAATCATACCCCCTAGGCATCATCATGGGTAACACATTGAAACTCTCTGCCTAGTGTGCAGCGGCAGCCAAGCGAGCAAATAGAATGCAGGAATCATAAGGAAAGGAATAGAGAATAAAACAAAACAAATTATAATGTCTCTGTATCGTTCCATGGTGCGACCACACCTTGTGCAATTCTGGTCACCATATCTTAAAAAGGATATAGCAGAATGAGAACAGGTACTGAGAAGAGCCACCAAAATGGTAAAGGGGATGGATGGCAGTATCATTAGGTGCACCCATGCTGGGCTCTCCATGCCTACACTCCGCATGTAACCCACCCATTCTCCACATAAGCATGGCTAACCAACTTTCAGTAGCTGGCATGCCTGCACATTGGCATTCACTGTGGCCACTTACTGCATGCTTAGTGGTGCTTATTAAAAGAGTGCCTAAATTAAATTCAGTTTATTTGCCTACTTAAATCTGATCTTGATGTTACCCTCAAGGTGACATATTTTTCTGACTTATATTTCCCATGGTAAGTACTGCACCGCTTATTGCATATGGCAGATGGGGGGGGGAGGGGGGAGTTAGCTGAACAACTCAGTCTTCCTTTACATGCTTATTACCCTCTGCACAATAATTTTATTTATTTATTTATTTAACAGGACTTATATACTGCTTTTTCCTAAAATCAAAGCGGTTCACAATGAAGTTCAAAATCTTACAATAAACGGGGAAGAAGAAAGCAGGGATTAAATTAAATAAATGTATAATGCTACTTTTTGTGTCTTAACTGAAATAGTGAACAGTTAGTATATAGCTCAAGGTATCTACCGCATAATAAAAACCTTATAGCACTTTAGCACATCAGATTCTTAAGTGTATTTTCACAAAACGCAGGAAACCTTTTGGAAAACAGGCTTCGTAATGATAGCTCATTAAATCTGTTTTGCAGCATGAGTTGTCGAGTTGCTTTTGCCTCATGCTCTCGCTCTCAAGCGGCGGAGCTGTGAGTCAATGACTTAGTCATTTTTAACAAGTGAAATGGCAATATGTCCATCACCCTTTCAATTGCTAAATTTAATTTTAATTTTGCAGTGCCACCTGTGATGTAGGTGGGGTCTGATGGCATGGTAAGAACAGTTAAAAATGTGCTCATAGAGGATAGACACAAACTTACCTGATGGCATGTGATAGAACTGTTCAGGTGTACTGGTTCATCAGAAAATACAGAGCATGAATTTATAGCATGGCTGAATCTTTTTACTGTGTTTGTGAGATAACATACAGTTTAAACAATGATGACTGACAGATGATCAGTTATGATCAAAATCTGTAGATAAACTCTCAAGGTCTAAGCACGATAATAGAAGAAATATTTCTAGAAATGTTCTGGCTGATATTAAAAAGCACTTATTTGACTAGCAGCACCTACTATCTGGATTAGTGTTGCTAGCTTTGTTTACTATCTGTTGGTTCTCAGCAGCTTCATTCAACTATTGCCACCCAAAATCATTACTGACCACATTGGCGCTATCCGTATAGGTCCAGGGAGGTGCATGGGTGAAGTGTGGGTGGTCTGGAAATTAAGTGGATTGCAGAAATATTCTTCTATGCAGATAACTATCATGATAGGAAAACAACAAAAGTTAAACACATAGCAGAATGAATATTGCCACTATGCAAATAACTCCAGAATTTATCATATTATGAAGGTTATTTAGAAGCCCTCTTCATGCTTTGGATGTCTAAAATAGACATAGGGGTATGTTTACTAAACTGCGGTAAACGTGAATAACGTGCGTTGTACGATGTTAACGATCGTTAGCGCGCTATAGCGCATTAACGATCGTAAACACGCTATAGCACGCGTTATCATGCGCTAACGAGCGTAATGCTCCGCTGCGCGGTAAAACAACGCAGAAGGTGGAGAGAGGGCGGAGAGAAGGGGTCAATGGACGGAGAGTGGGTGGGGAGAGGCTAACGCGCTGATTTCCAGAGCTGAATTCCAACGCGAATGAAAACCTACTGGTAAAAGCACTTTAAAGGGGAGAGAAACCATTTACGTGTCAGCAATGTACAGCCTAGGCAGGGAAACCAAAAAACGGTGATAAGTGTGATACATGTGCACAGAACAAAAGGGCACAGAAACACCGAAAATGACCCCAACAAACTGGAAAAAAACAACAACCAAGCTGGCCAATAGTGGTAGCAATGAGAAACATCACCCCCCCCCCCGAGTAAGCTCCATAGAACAGAGATAATTCGTGGAAGGGTCCATACTCCGTCCCCATACAAGGTGCATGGGCCCACAGTGAAATAGCGCTGCTCAGGGATTTCCCCACCATCGGACAGGGTTCCTATGGCGTGCACATGTCCTGCAACATCAGGGCGGGCATGTCAGAACGGGCAACTGGGCATATGCTGGAAAAGGGGATGCAGAGGGCTGCAGGCGGCACATGCAGTGGCACAGCTGGGCCACAGTGGGGACTAGGGTGATGCTCAGTTGGCCCATAGGAATGCGTAAACAGTAGAGCCAGACAGCAACTGATGAGGGCCCAACATGGGCACGAGTGGGTTTCCCAAAGCGTCACAGGGGAGAGTACCCAACAGCAACCCCCAAGGGCACGGAACATTGGCAGGCGGGGCTGGGGGGGAGCGTGGACGTCTATGCAGGCACCCCTACCCCAGAACACACACCATAGGCAGCTGCCTACCTGCACACTGGACGGCCTGAGACCGCGCACCACCAGCTCCACCAGCAGAAGGGCATGTCAGCATGGTGGCTGAGGGATACTGGTGGTGGAGGGGGCAGTGGCAGCTGCCCGGAGCAGACTGTGGCCTAACACTGTGTAGGTGGGTGCCATGCATTGCAACAGACAGGCCCTGTCTGACCAACAGTCATGGTATCACCAGGGAATGCACCATCACTGTGAGAACATGGTTGTGCAGTGCACAGAACCACTGTATTCAGAAGGTCACAGGTTCAAGTCCCAGCTGTGGTTTCCACCAACCCAGTCCTCATATTTTACCCACTACTATAACGTGCTAATACAGGCAGAACCGTTCTTGCAGATTTTATTTTATTTATTTGATTAAAATTTTATACCGCTCCTTCCAGTGATCAGCAGCGGTTTACATTTAACAATTAACTCTGCATGGATTAGCAGTTACATAAAACAGTAAGAAAATAACATTAGAACATTGAAAGGTGTCATTGTTTTAAGATAACTCAATAAATAATTCAAAACTGTTTACATGAGGGAAGAGAACATGTTAACATACATGCTATATAATTAACTATATACAATATTTGTGAACGAAAATATAAGTAGAATTACTTTTTAATTTTTCGAGGATTTGAGGGTTCAAAATGGTAACAGTGGGAAGATCTCCGTCTAATTGTTTTCATCACAGAATTACTCTAAGTTATTTCTGTCTGATTGAAGTATTCTTGAAATAGAAGTGCTTTAAGGTTTTTATGGAATGGCAAGGCCGCGGGCCCCCCCCGGTGTGCGCGCGGCCGGCGTTAACCAGGGGGGCGGCTGGTCGCGCGCCGCTTCGGGCTCCTACTTGGTTCCCGGGGGCAGGCCGGCAGGGCGCGGGGCTCTCAATGGCTCCCGGGGGCACTGAAAGGTGCGGGAGCCAATGAGAAGCGCGTGAGACAGACGTGAGGGGGGATGTGGTGGGGGCCGCGCGGCTCCTCTGGCCTTTCCCGTGCGGCAGCCGGAGGGGTCGGATGTGTTTTAGAGGACTTTTCCTGCTGGGCCCGGCCACGTGGCGAGGTGAGCGGTGCGGAGCGGCGGTTCTAACTCAGAATTGCGGGGATCCAGGCCTTCAGTTGCGAGGTGGGGGTAATATACAAAAAAAAAAAAAATATATATATATATATATTTAAACCCTGGTTAATTGCTCGGCAGGGGCTGTTTGGGGCATGGGTAGGCAGACCAAAAAGGGGGCCAGGAGGGTGGCAGGGCGGGGGGCTCCTCAAGGGCGCGCGGGCAGCATGGGGTGAAAGGGGGGGAGGCAGGCGTCCGCTGGGGGTCAGGGGGCGCAGTTGGGTGGGGCGGCGAGGGGGCACGGTGCTGGGCAGCGCTGTACCCCTGTGCCCAGCTCATCTGGGCGCAAGGGTGCTGCTGGCAATGCAGCCGCCTGGCGTAGAAGTTCCAGGGGGGGCGCGGGGCTGAGGAGGGTTCCCCACCGCTGCGGGGCGATTCGGGGGAGCTTTCCCAAATGGGCATGGCCATGGAGACGGGGCGGGCAGCGCAGCTGGTTCCGGCCTCGGCTCCAGCCGGGCCGGATAAGGAGGCAATAGGGCAAGGGCAGCCCCAGGTGCCGGTGAGGGGTTCGGGGGTGGGGGAGGGTCCCTCCAGGGGTGATGTCCAGGCGGCAGGAGGTGTGAGCACTAGCAATTGGGGGGCTTGGCAGGGCTACATGGGTGGGCCGGGGTTTTTCGGTGGGGCCTTCGCACCTAATTGGGAGCACTGGCAGCGTGGGGGGCAAGGTTCTTCGAGGGTGGACTGGTCGGGGGTGTGGCAGCAGCCATGGGCCGGGGCGGGTGCCGTGGTGCCTTTTCCTTTCTTCTCTCCGCAGGTACCTCCCGGATGGCAGTACCCAGGAACCCAGTGGCCTGGAATGTCGCGGAGAGCGGAAGAGACACCTCGTCCCGCTGAAGTCCCAGAGGTGGCGCTGAGCACGACAAACGCAACATCGGAGCAGCAGGGATCCGTTGCATCATCAGCGGAGGCAGCTGGTGTGGCAGGTGAGTCTACTGGGCAGGTTATGGCGGTGCCTGCGTCGACTGACGGTACGGGGAGGGGAGCGTCCAAGAAAAAATGATGGCGTTCGCGCCGCCGGCGTCGGGTGTCAGGCTCAGGGTCGTCCACATCTTCGGGATCTTTGACACCATTATCCGTCTCTGAGGAGAGCAAGGGTGAGGGTGATGGTGCGTTGGGGCAGGTGCCTATGGTGGCGGCATTCTCGGAGCTTTGGGAATGCGTGACGAGAAAATTGAGGCGAAGGATCCAGGAGCGCCGTTACGTGGACATTTTTAGATTGCTGGAAGGTCATAAGCATTCCGGGGACAGTAGGAGGAAAAGGAAAGCTGATGAAAAGGCAGGGAGGGTGCGCCGCGTTGCGCGTAATGTGACGAACTGGACGCGTGCCTTCTTGCGGCTAGCCAGTGTTTGGGGGCGGGTGCATCCGGAACAGTACGGGATGTTATTGGCTTATGCGGACTCCATCCTGGAGGCCTCTCAGTTGCACGATGGTTGGGCTTGGCTCAACTACGATGAAAAATTCCGGGATAAGATGGAGGAGAATCGGTCGCTGTCGTGGGGTACTCAGGACATTAATTTATGGCTTACGCAGATGTCAGTCAGATCAGCTGGTGGGCCGGCGATTGGTGCAAAGAGCGGGTTAGTCGTAGCTGCCGGGGCGCCGTGGCCCTTTCGGGAGGGGGAGTCGGCGACGGGGCAGAAAGCTGTCGGAGGGGGGGGGTGCAGGGGATGTGTGTTGGCGTTTTAACAAGTCCTCCTGCCCCTTTACGGACTGCAAATTCCGGCACGCGTGTTCAGTCTGTAATGGGGGGCATTCCGCCCTTAAATGTGTTAAGAGAGGGCCGGGTGGTGCAGGCTTGCCCCCCCCCCCCAAAACAGTGAGAACTGGCGGGGTTTAGCCCCGACTCCTGTTAGGATCGAGGTGTTCCGGGAGTTGTTGAGGAGGTATCCCAGAAAAAAGGATAGTGTTATTTTGGAGGGGGGTTTTCGGGAGGGGTTTTGGATTCCAACAAGTGGGCGGGTGGTCATGAGCGCTGTGCGGAATGCTCCATCCGTGAGGCGCTTTGCCAGTGTCGTGCGGGACAAGCTAGCAGAGGAAATCGCTTTGGGGAGGGTAGCGGGTCCTTTCGGGCAGCCGCCCTTTGCAGATTTGGTAGTGTCCCCTTTGGGGGTAATACCAAAAAAGGAGCCCGGCAAATTTCGGCTCATTCATAACCTGTCTTATCCCAGCGGGGCTTCGGTGACTGACTTGATCCCTAAGGCGCTTTGCGAAGTACAGTATGCATCATTCGACACAGCTGTTGATCTCGTACGAAGCTGCGGGAGGGCCTGCTTGATGGCAAAGGTGGATATTGAATCTGCTTTCCGTTTGTTACCAGTACACCCGTCGGCTTTTCCGTGTTAGGATTTCGTTTTGAGGGCAGTTATTACTTCGATAGGTGTATGCCTATGGGGTGTTCGATCTCCTGTGCACACTTTGAGCGGTTTAGTACATTTCTGCATTAGGCGTTGGTGGACCGGGTGGGTTTGGATCAGGTGGTGCATTATCTGGACGACTTTCTGATTGTAGGGGCGGCCCGGATGGAGCAGTGTCACGTTTTGCTGGATGGTATTGTCCAGCTGGCGCGAGAGTGGGGAGTTCCGTTGGCGACCGAAAAAAAACGAGGGCCCAATGACGTGGCTCACCTTTTTGGGAATCGAGCTGGATTCCGTGGAAATGGTAGCGCGCCTGCCGATGAGCAAGTTAACAAAACTCCGGGTCTTGGTGGCAAATGTCTTGTGTTCCAAGCGGCTGACTTTGCGAGAGATGCAGTCATTGATCGGGTCTTTAAACTTTGCCTGCAGGGTGATTCCAATGGGTCGGGTGTTCAAGAGATGGTTAGCAGCGGCTACGGCGGGAGTCTGCAAACCACATCACCGGCGGCGTGTGTCACAGAGCATTCGGGACGACCTGGCGATTTGGGATGAATTCCTGCGGGATTTCAATGGTATTACGGTACTAAGGGACAAGGAGATTGCCAGTCCGGATTTGCAATTGTTTACTGATGCGGCTGGTGGGTTAGGCCTCGGAGTTTATTTTGGGGGCTTCTGGTGTGCGGCAGAATGTCCCAGTTCATGGACGGTAATGGGTCTCACAGCTAACATACCTTTTTTAGAATTATTCCCTATACTTGTCGTTTTGGCCTTGTGGCCAGACAAGGTTCGCAATCGGCGGATTGTATGGTGGTGTGACAACGAGGCAGTGGTATCGGTCATAAATCATTACACACCGCGCTGCAAGCAGGTCGCTGACTTGATGAGGCAGGTTGTGTTAGCGTGTTTGAGATTGAATACTGTGATACAGGCTCGGCATATTCCTGGGAGTGCTAACAAAGTCGCCGATGCTCTTTCCCGTTTCAAGTGGGAGCTGTTCCGTACGTTGGCGCCAGAGGCAGAAGAGGAGGGGCGGTCTGTCCACGAACATTTATGGCAGATTGGCCTCCAGAGATGACCGAACTTTTGAAGGCGTCGGTGTCGGTGACTACGTGGACGGCTTACAGGCGGGGCTGCAACAGCGTGGTGGATTTCCTGGAGGAGTACGGATGGCGTGGGGGTCCGCCGCCTGATCAGCTTACTGGTTTGTATGTGTCGGCAGCGAAGGCTGCTGGATTTTCTCAAGCCATGGTGAGTAGGAATCTGGCGGGGTTTGCTTTCTCTGCCAAGGTGGCGGGATGGGGGGCTGTCGGTGGGGGTTTCGTAACGCGTAGACTTCTACAGGGATGGGAGCAAGCTTGTCCGTCGCGGAGGGATGGCCGACGGCCCATTACTTATGATCTGCTACAACATTTGTGCGCGGCTTTGCCGCAGGTGGCTTCATCTGTTTTCGAGGGCGTCCTTTTTCGGGCTGTATTTTCCGTGGCCTTTTTTGGTGCGTTCCGCGTGGGGGAATTGATTGCGGAGTCGCGGGGGCGGCTGGAGTGGGGGGCCTGCAGGTGCACCATGTGAAGTGTGAGGCGCGCGGGGTCGGGCTCTATTTAGCGCGTTCCAAGATGGACCAGCTTGGGCGCGGCACTTGGGTATGGTTGCGAGCTATGGCGGGGGCAGCCATTTGCCCGGTGGAACTGCTGAAGGCGTATTTGCAGCTGCGGCCTAGGGGGGGGGGGAATTTATTCATCCATGCAGATAGCAGGGTGCTTACACGGTTCCAGTTTACGGTGGTACTGAGACTAGCTTTACGGTGGCTCGGAGAGGATGCGGGGTTGTTCGCGCCACACTCTTTTCGTATTGGGGCGGCGACGAGAGCTGCGGCGCTAGGGTTACCCGAGGAGGCAATTCAGCGCATAGGTAGATGGAAGTCTGGGGCTTGTCGCAGATATGTGCGCTTGTAGGGGCGGTGGGTGTTGGTTAACTATGGATCTTTTTGTTTTACAGAAGTTTTTCCAGAAGCTTGTCACTGTTGGGTGCTTGGCCACTCGTTTGTGTATTGGGCCAGTCGTCGAGCAGCCATGCGCCCGGTCGGGTGGAATATGGGATTGGATGCATGCGGAGTGACCGTATCATGGCTGGGCGAGCGCGGACTGCGATGGATTCAGCTCTTGCCTTTGCTGCGGCACCACGCTTTGCTGAGAGGGGCACCGGATGCCTTGTTGATACATCTGGGTGGCAACGACCTGGCGTCTTGGACCTGCCGACAGTTAATTCGAACTGTCATTAAGGACTTGGGAGCAATACTGTTACTGTTTAATGGGTTTTTTCTGCTTTGGTCGGATATCATTCCAAGGCCAGCTTGCAAGGCTCAGCGGCGATGGTCGTGAGGGTTGACGAAGATTAATCGTCAAATCGGCAGATGGGTGGGGGAGCGGGGGTGTGTGTCAAATATTGCATTCCTGGGTTGATGTGGAATGTGCTGGTTTGTATAGGGAAAATGGGGTACATCTGTCTCCGGTGGGGATGGATTTGCTCCTCAATGATTGGCAGGAGGCCTTGGAAGATATGCTAAAGAACAGGGGCACTGGTCGCAGCTTGGCTGGGGGGGGGGGGCGGCTCAGGTCGGGCTGGGCCTGAGCCGGTGGCGGGATCCCGGAGGTTTACGGGGTCCGGAGCCGGAGCTAAGCAGTAGGGCAGGGGTGGGGTACCCCCGACCCGGACAGTCCCTCAGGCTTTTGCTAATAATATGGCAAAGTCGGAAGAGGGAGGCTAGGCAATTTGCCAGGGCCTGGACACGGCGGAAGCGGCGTCACTTTGCTACCCACATGGCTGGTGAGAGTTCGCTCTGCTGGGGGTGGGGGGTGTAAGTTAATGTTGGAATTGTTGATGGTTATTGTTAATGTTGTTAATGGGTCAATAAAGCTGCGACCAGTTGAATTCCCAAATAAGGCTTGTATATTTATTTGTGGTTGAGTATTGAGGGGGGGGAAGGGGGCTGCCAGGTGTAGGTGGCGGACCGGTCCGCCTTACCCGGTTATGGCAAGGCCGCGGGCCCCCCCCCCGGTGTGTGCGTGGCCGGCGTTAACTGGGGGGGGCGGCCGGTTGCGCGCCGCTTCGGGCTCCTACTTGGTTCGCGGAGGTGGGCCGGCAGGGCGTGGGGCTCTCATTGGCTCCCGGGGGCACTGAAAGGTGCGGGAGCCAATGAGAAGCGCGTGAGACAGACGTAAGGGGGGATGTGGTGGGGGCCGCGCGGCTCCTCCGGCCTTTCCCGTGTGGCAGCCGGAGGGGTCAGACGTCCCTCCCACCCGCCCCCTTTTTTCGGGCATGAATGTCGGTCGGGGCATCTTCGGGGGTGTTGCAGCTGGGGGGGGGGGGTGGCGGGATCCCGGAGGTTTCTGGGGTCTGGAGCCGGAGCTCCGCCGTTGGGCGGGGGGGGGGTACCCCCGACCCGAACAGTCCCTCAGGCTTTTGCTAATAATATGGCGAAGTTGGAAGAGGGAGGCTAGGCAATTTGCCGGGGCATGGACACGGCGGAAGCGGCGTCACTTTGCTACCCACATGGCTGGTGAGAGTTCGCTCTGCTGGGGGTGGGGGGTGTAAGTTAATGTTGGAATTGTTGATGGTTATTGTTAATGTTGTTAATGGGTCAATAAAGCTGCGACCAGTTGAATTCCCAAATAAGGCTTGTATATTTATTTGTGGTTGAGTATTGAGGGGGGGGAAGGGGGCTGCCAGGTGGAGGTGGCGGACCGGTCCGCCTTACCCGGTTATGGCAAGGCCGCGGGCCCCCCCCCCGGTGTGTGCGTGGCCGGCGTTAACCGGGGGGGGCGGCCGTTGCGCGCCGCTTCGGGCTCCTACTTGGTTCGCGGAGGTGGGCCGGCAGGGCGCGGGGCTCTCATTGGCTCCCGGGGGCACTGAAAGGTGCGGGAGCCAATGAGAAGCGCATGAGACAGACGTAAGGGGGGATGTGGTGGGGGCCGCGCGGCTCCTCCGGCCTTTCCCGTGTGGCAGCCGGAGGGGTCAGACGTCCCTCCCACCCGCCCCCTTTTTTCGGGCATGAGTGTCGGTCGGGGCATCTTCGGGGGTGTTGCAGCTGGGGGGGGGGGTGGCGGGATCCCGGAGGTTTCTGGGGTCCGGAGCCGGAGCTAAGCAGTAGGGCGGGGGTGGGGTACCCCCGACCCGAACAGTCCCTCAGGCTTTTGCTAATAATATGGCGAAGTCGGAAGAGGGAGGCTAGGCAATTTGCCGGGGCATGGACACGGCGGAAGCGGCGTCACTTTGCTACCCACATGGCTGGTGAGAGTTCGCTCTGCTGGGGGTGGGGGGTGTAAGTTAATGTTGGAATTGTTGATGGTTATTGTTAATGTTGTTAATGGGTCAATAAAGCTGCGACCAGTTGAATTCCCAAATAAGGCTTGTATATTTATTTGTGGTTGAGTATTGAAGGGGGGGGGGGGGAAAGGGGGCTGCCAGGTGGAGGTGGCGGCCCGGTCCGCCTTACCCGGTTATGATATGAGATCTTTGTTAGCTCTTAAGGTGTCAGGGAGTTTGTTCCATTGTGTTGGAGCGGTGTATGTGAATGCTCTATTACTGGTGAGTGCCTTTGCTTTGCAAATGGAGAGGGGGGTTTGTAGTGTATTTAGGTTGTGTGTACGTCTTTTTCCTGTTGGTGGTTTGTGGCTTAATGAGTGTGGCAAGGTAGGATGGGGCATAATTGTTTATTATTTTGAATGTTGTAATTATTATTTTGTATCGTATGCGTGCATGTATAGGTAGCCAGTGAAGTTCTCTTAGGATAGGTGTGATGTGATCTGAGAAGGGTACGTTCATTAGGATTTGGGCTGTTACATTCTGTGCCATCTGGAGTATGTTCGTTGTCTTTTTGGGCAAGCCTTGTAGTATGCCATTACAATAGTCCAAATGTGGCGTTATGATTGCTTGTATTATTGATCTAAAGTCTGATAGTTCAATGATGTTACGTAAGGGTTGTAGGGTTCTTAGTTTGTAGAAAATGGTTCTATTTAATAGTCTTAGTTGGGTTTCCATGTTAAGTGTCGTATCTAGAGTGACACCTAGGTACTTTAGTTCTTGTTTAGTGTTATAGGTTGTATTATTTAGTATGATTGTGGGGGGGTGTTTAAACTCCGGATTTTTAGAGATAAACATTACTTCAATTTTTTTATGATTGATAAGCATATTGTTTTGTTGGAGCCATTGTTGTGCTTCATTGAGGCAATTTTCTAAGTTGCTATAATCTGGGTTACATATATCCATTTGTGTATAAAGCATTATATCATCCGCATAGAGATGATAGTCAATTTTGTGTTTTTGGAATATTGTGCAGATTGGTCTTAGGTATAGGTTAAATAATATGGCAGATAAAGCTGAACCATGTGGGATACCTTGTGTCTGTGGGAAGGTATTGGATAGGTTGTTATCAAAATATACTTGTTGTATCCTGTTGGATATATAAGAAGAGAACCATTTTAGGGGGGTTCCATTTATACCTATTGTTTCTAATCTTTCAATGAGGATCTTATGATTCACTGAATCAAAGGCTGCAGTTATGTCGATGAACATTAAGACAAACATTTTTTGCAGTTTTCAATGCCTTTATACAGTTTATCAAATAGTACTAGTAGCAGTGTTTCTACTCCAAGTGATTGTCGAAAGCCATATTGTTGAGCATCAAGTGCATTTGTGTTATCTATGTGATCTTGCAATTGGTATGTTAACATGACGTTAACATGCCCAAAACACCAACATGTGATCTTGCAATTGGTATATTAACATGATGTTAACATGCCCAAAACACCAACATTTTACCCTACAGAGCACAGACACCATAAACATGCACATTACTTAGAGCAGAGCCTCCCAAATGCAGTCCTGGAGGGCCAAACACCATTCAGGTTCCATGCTGCCTCTGATAAAGATGCCTGTGCTGCATTTCTATGCGCCACCCCCATAGTATGCAGATGTATCTTATGCATATTCATGAGGGACAGCATGAAAACCCGAACAGTGTTTGGCACCGCAGGACTGGAGTTGGGAAACTCTGCCGTAAAGCAGCAGCCAACAGGGGCAGACACACCCGCGCCCACAGGCCCCATTATCCCAAGCCTCCTGGAGAGGCAGGACTTTGGGCTCTGCGTGCATCTCCCAATACTAGCACTTGCATACCTTAGTAATGCCACCCTAAACCTGGGAATATGGTACACAGCTATCAAAAGTTTGCTATGAGTACTGGCAGATAGCAATTCCTAGGTTAAGTACAATGTTCGGAGTGAGCTGCATCATAGCAACCCTTCTGATGTCTGTGGTGTGTGCTTCAGGTCTGGTCTCTGACAGGGTTTACCACCCTCGGGAGTGACCCCCACCAGTATTGTGTACCATATCCATGCCTGCACTGTGCCCAGGACTGGTGTGGTGGCCAGGGCTGCTAAACACCTCTGTAGTAGCACAATGCTGGCCTAGGTGTGGGAGTGTGTGTCTGTCTATCCAGTGTGTGGTGGCTGCAAACACCCTCCACAGCCCACACTGCTAGCACTGTTGCCAGTATTGGCCTGCCAATGTGCATAATGAGGAGCAAGGTACCGTGGGAATAGCCTGGATAGGGTGGCCTGGCCTGGCTGCATCTGCACAGGGCATAGAGAAATGGCCGGACATTGTAGTGCCCGGTACCACCTGCACGGACAGGGTGTACATAGCATGTCCTGCTGGGAGGTCACTCTCACCCTGACTGAGCAGTGACCATGGCATGGCTAGGTTCCCCCATAGTGCTATATAGTATTTCTCTTATGTGATATTTATGGGTTTTCTTTTGGGGCCCAATTACTGACTTATCTGCTTGGTGTGTATGCTGATATCCCCGTTCTGGGTACATGCATCTCCTCCAGGACCATGCACTATGGACTAGCTGGCGGACTGTCTGCAGCTAGTATGTGTCTTGCTGGAACACCGTGCAGAGTGCAGCGGCTGGAGGCTTGCTGCTGGAGAATGTCAGATAATGGTGGGGGGCAGCTGCGCATTTCTAGACCTGCCATCTGTCTGCTATTGCCTTATGGATGTGTAGTGCTCTGCATTGCCTGCCCTGTAGGGTGTTTGATCCCGAGTAGGACTGGGGTGATGGTCCCCTCTACTGTCACCATTGCAGGGGGTTGAAAGTGGATCTGTGGGCGGGAGATCCTGTCCCCCACCGTTAACCCTAGAGGGTGCGTTGGGTGGTGGTATGTAATCTCCCTGGTAACCACAGCAGAATGTGGGTGTGGTACCATGCTGTCCTCCTGTAGCCAGCCATGTGTTTATTAGCAGCTCTAGCCCACTGGTTACTTCAATGCCCATGGAGCCAGAGGTCATAGGTTCGCAACCCACAGTGGGGTTCATTGATAGGGCTGTCTTAGGCATTGTCTATTTTTACTGTATACTAGTGCTGCCAGCAGAACCACCCTCAGGGTACTGTCACCTTAGGGTAGCTCAAAAGGCGCTCTATAGGGCGCACCTTACAAGTCGCCCTATATGGTGCACCTTCCACTTCGCCCTATAGGGAGCGCCTAAATATTCCTATCAAATGGTATATAATACATGACCATGTCAGAGAGAACGTCACTATTGGAACATATTGCATAAGACGGGTACAATTTTCATGACATATGCAAACTGTAACCCGCCTGCAGACTGTGGATTAAAATATTATAGTCGGCTTTCAAAGGGTTACACAGGATGCCTCAGCCAGCCTTTTTCATTAGGCACACTGGGGAATCAAACCCATGACTCTTGTACTATCAGTCTGTGTAGTAACCATTGTGCTACAGCTCTGTTTCTGTCTTTGAGTGTCTGCGCGCTGTCTTAGGCGTGTGCGCAGTGGCGCGCGCTGTAGCGATCATTGCTGCGCATTATCGGTTACGATGTCCTGCCCATGTCCTTTTTTGGCTTTCCTTCCACTAACGTGGCTCCTAACGCGAATTGCACTAACGCAGTTTAGTAAACATACCCCATAGTGATCTCTAAATCATAGAGATGTCTCCAGAGACATTTTAGAAGCCAAGTCTGTTGATATCCCCAACGTGAGAATGTCCAAGTCTGAACAGGGGCATGATGGAGATGTAGCCAGTGCATTCCCAAGAACCTGGATGTCCCTGTATGATCTCAGAAATGTCCTGGACATCCAGAAATATGTTCTGATGTTTTACCTGCTTCAGGCACAAGCTGGCATCTAAAAGGTGATCACTTCATCGGCAAATGTCTAGAGGGTGTGGAGAAGGAGGTACACTAATATCCCCTTTCTTTTCTAATATGCCAGTGAACACTGATGGAGAATGGGGGCACCTGTCTTTGTTTTGCTATACTGCTGGACATCCCCTTATCCTGGCTTGCATGATATAGTCTCCTCCACCCCATTATTTCTTAAGGGGGATGTCTATATGGCTGCAAGTGTGGACGTCCATGTTAGGGATGTCTATGTCACTAAAATTGGTCAGAAACATAAATGTCCTTGGCGTTTTTCTGCACATTCCACCTTGGACATCCCCAATTTAACATGGACATCCTTTCTAAGGTTTTCCATTATACATATATTCAGCACTTGCTGCTATCTGGTAGCCATGCTGAATAGACATATTTTATCCAAACATCATAGTCAGCATTTAAAAATTCTGACCATGAAGTTTAAATATCGACCCTGTCAATTCTAACTAGAAAAGACAAATGAGAAAAGACATCTGAGGTAATGTTGAGGCTCACGGTTTATTTCATCCATTATGGCCAGTATTGCTTTATGTTGTCATCCATAGGAAGCTTGTCCATCATGTTTTCAATTAAGGCTCTAGTTTAGGGCTGCTAAAACCTTTCCTAGGAATCCTACAGCCAATTGGAGTTTCATGATAAGCACTATGAATATACATGAGATATATTTACATGTACTGAATGTCTTATCATTCATTAATTAATTTAGTGGAACGAGTAAACGTAGATCGATTGTTTACACCATCAAAATGTGGAAAGACCAGAGCACATGCAATGAAACTACAGTGTAACCCATAAAAGAATGATAAGAAAAAATATTTTTTCACTCAACGAGTAATTAAACTCTGCATTGTGGAACCTGGGGAAACTGCTAGATACTTGTGACCTAGATTGACCATTGTTGGAAACAGGATACTGGGCTTGATGGACTTTGGCTTGACCCAGTATGGCATATGACTATTGCAACATAATATACCATGGACTCCCCAAACAATCCCTACAACCTCTCCAGATGGTACAGAACACTGCAGTGAGAATAAACCATCGAATCTCCAGACAAGCTCATATTACTCCTGTCCTACAACACTTCCACTGACTCCTCATCCAATCAAGAATAAAGTACAAAGCACTCATGACACACAAAATCATACACAATAAATCTGTAACCTGCTTATACCCCCTCCTCTCAAAACCCAAGGGTGACAACTCCGATGACACAGTTCTCTGAAACGTCTAGCCATTCCAACACATAAACTCAAAAGCAAGCAATCCCCATGCAACCGTTCTATCTCCCTTTTCGCCCCCACTTTATGGAATGCCCTCCCCTCACAACTGAGATGTTGCTCCAACCCAGCTGCCTTCAGGAAAAAGCTCAAAACCCTCCTATTCCAGGAACATTTCAGCACTGCCACAACTATGGACCTACTGTCAGGTGTGACTTAGCATCATGCTCTACCTTCTACGAATCCACAGACTCAACTCCTATACTCACACCATGCACAGATTATGACCCATACTTTATTCTCAGTTAACCCCCCACTGTATATAGTTATTATGTTTGTTTCATTAGCTGTATATCTAGAATATTCCAGTTCTCTGAAAAACAGCTGCTCATGCACTGTTAACTTGTTCGTTCCATGTAAATCGCTATGAATAGTAGAAAGGCGGTATATAATAAAATAAATAAAGATCTTATGTTCTAATGTTCTTATGTTCCCAATCACTTCAAATTTTCAGGAATTTTACATCTTTACTAGAGATTCAGTATATCTAAATTTATGTCATGTATATTCATGGTGTGTATCATGAAACTCCAGTTAGCTGTGGGATTCCTAGGAAAGGTTTTGATAGCCTTAGACTAGAGGCTTAATTGAAAACAACATGATGGACAAGCTTCCTATGGATGACAACATGAAGCAATACTGACCATGATGGTTGCAATAAACTGTGAACCTCAAGATTGCCTCAGATGTCTTCTCTCATTTGTCTTTTCTACCTAGAATTTACAGGGTTGATATTTAAACTTCATGGTCAGAATTTTTAAATGCTGGCTATGTTGTTTGGATAAAATACGTGTATTCAGCATGGCTACTGGATAGCAGCAAATGCTGAATATATGTATAATGGCATACTTTAGAAAGGATGTCCAAGTTAAATTGGGGATGTCCAAGGTGGAGCGTGCAGAAAAACACCAGGGACATTTATGTCTGGCTGATTTTAGTGACATAGACATCCCTAATGTGGATGTCCACACTTGTGGCCATATAGACATCCCCCTTAGGAAAGCATGGGGTGGGGGAGTCTATATTATTTTCTGGATGCCCTTTTTTTGAACCTTGATCCCTAGCAGTAATACCACAAGACTACTACTAGGCGGTTAGAGGTTTCATTTTGAACCTGGATTCTGATGAAGCAGGAGCACCCAGAAATTGCTCTTGCCTCCCCACCAGATACCAGAGAGCCCCCTGGTTATTGCAAGGGGTACTTGGAGGGGTGTGGAGATGATTGCTTTGTCGGGGACAGATGTAGGATGAGAATGGGAGGTGGTATTGGTGATGTTGGGGATTGAAAGGGTTTTGGAGATGTCAGGGCCAGTCTGAGGTAAGGAGAGGGTGTGCCGTTGGCTTCTGCACCTGTCCTTTGAAATAGATCACAACTCTAAACTGGAAGCTGCCATTTGTTTGCACTTCAGGGGAGGTACTAAAGCCTAAAGGGTATTTTTAATATAGATGTGGCTTCCCAATTATGTTCAAGCCACACCCCCACTTTAAATCTGTGCATAAAATTGCTATTTGCATGTGTATGTGATCTAGGCATGTAAATGTTGCCATTTTCACATTTAGATACTTTTAAGATGGCCTTAATTTTGTATACATTTAACTTAAATCACCATCTTCAAGATGCAAAATTAGCTCTGCACAGCTCAGTGGACATATAAGATGTTTCTTTCTTTGCTATAAAATTAAAGCATTTATATCTTTTTCTATATTAAGAAAAAATGCCGTGGGCAAAAATTTCCTGGTAGAAGTTGTGGAAGCAAGTATAGTTTCTAAATTCAAGAAATTATGGGACAAGGACAGAGAACCCCTGAATGAGTGGAATGTAGATGATTGGATAGACAGTATGATCTTTATCTAGCATCATGTTCTCTGATTGGATAGACAGTATGATCTCTGATTGGATAGACAGTATGATCTTTATCTAGCATCATGTTCTCTGATTGGATAGACAGTATGATCTTTATCTAGCATCATGTTCTCTTTTTCTATATCCAGATAGTTGGCCATATGTGCGACTGAAGAATCTGAGGTCATAGATTGCAAACTGTCTTTATGCTATGTCTTTTCTTTGCTTTGCTATTCAAATTTCTTGTATCTAATTATGTTTTCTTGTAACTTTCTTTGTATGCACAGCATTATGTATATTGAGGGCACGTTTTACATAGTAATAATTGGCACTTCCTGACCATTAGCACCAAATTAGAATACTACTGTAGATTACAGACTAAGCATTCCAGTCACTTCACGTCAGGCATGCAATGAGAGATGATTAATAGGCAGAGCTCATCAATTCAAAGTTTTGTTTACCATCTATTTGTTAAAGAATTACATTAAAAAGAAACATTGAGAGAAACAGCACTGCATACTTTAAGTTGCACTATAAAAGTAGTAAGTGGTAGGAGACAGACCACAGTGGGTCTGCTCCTTTAGGTAAAAACAGAATTTTGACTCTCTATGATAGCAAAATCCTTACTGCAGCAGCAAGTCATAGGAGTATGTTTACTAAACGGCGCTAACGGCGCAGCTGTGACGTTATCGCGTGATACGTGATGTTATCGTGTGATAATTTATTTATTTATTTAATTTTCTTATATACCGCGCTATTTGTCATCAGTGCGGTTTACATTGAAACAATACAACAATTGGTCAGATATAACAGACCTATTACAAGTAACAGGAAAATTAACATGGAAGTAAACAGGGAAATCATTTATATTTCTAGAGAATACATGTTGGAGATATATAAAATCTATAAAGTTAGTTAGGGTAGGTATGAGGTTAAAAGGATGGGGGAGGGGAAGGGGTTTTTAGGTGTTTGAAGTGTGCGATGAAAAGGTGGTGTTTAAGGGCTTTTTTGAATTGTTTGATGTCTTTAATTGCTCTGATATTGGGAGGGAGTTTGTTCCAACATCTAGGAGCATAATTTGAAAAAGCCCTATTGATGGATGATTGATTAGCTTTTAAGGAAACTTTTAGTATAAGTAGTGTGTCAACAGCAGGAGATCTCCTGGACCTGTTATTTGTTGTGTGTATGATGAGATCAGAGATGGAATCTGGAGAAATATAATGGCGCATTACCGTGCGAGAACGTCACATATCACATGATAACCTCTCCGGCGGTGGTAAGGTGCGCAGAGGGTGGAGTAAGGCTCCCCAGAGGGCGGAGTAAAGCTCCCCAGGGGCAGAGATAAGGGGTCAATGGGTGGAGAGTGGGCGGGGAGAGGCTCCATGCACACTAACGCCATGAAATGAAGGTCTGAAAAGTAGCGCCAGTGAAAACCTCGCACTATTTTATTTATTTATTTATTTAGCTGTACTTATATCCCGCTTTTCACCGGGTCAAAGCGGTGGAACATACAATAATCAATTACAAGGGTTTGGGGCCGTCACCTGGTGGCCAACAATAATGATTGTTAACAATTAATTGGGACGTAGACATAGACATTGTGTTATGGTTACATATGACATATGTTCAGGGGGACGAAATATGGTGGTTGGGAGGGAGTCAGTGGTGGGTGCTTGTCTCTGGTCCGAGGAATTCTTGGAATAGTGCAGTTTTAAGTTGTTTCCTGAAGGATAAGAGGTCTGTGTTGCTTCTGATGTGATTTGGTAGAGAGTTCCAGAGGTATGGTGCATATAGTTCGAAGGCTCTGTTGCAGGTCTGTTGATTATATTTCATTCTTTTGTGTGGGATGGTGAGGGAGTTATTGGTGGTTTGTCTGATTGTTCTGTTGTGGGCTGGCTGAGGCAGTAGAGTGCGGAGCTGGGAGGTTTGAGTTTGGTAGAGAGCTTTGTGGGTGAGTAGGGCGGATTTGTATTTGATTCTTGCTTCTAGAGGGAGTATGTGTAGCTCCCTCAGGACTGGGGTGATATGGTCCTATTTTTTTGTATTCTTGATAATTCTTACTGTGGTGTTTAAGGCAATTCGAAGTGGGTTGGTATGAGTGGCTGGAAGTCCATGGTATATTATATTGCAGTAGTCCAGGTGGGGGAGTGTCAAGGCTTGCATCACTGTTCTGAAGTCCTGTGGTTCAAGAAGAGGTCTGAGACATTGTACTGTTTTAGCCTTGTGGTAGATTGTTGTGGTGGTTTTTTTGATCTGTTGATTGAGTGTGAGTGCTTGGTCTATGATGATTCCCAGGTATCTTATTTGTGGTTGTATTTGTATTTTTGTAGTTCCAATGTTGAGGTGTGTAGGTGGTGTGAAGTCTGGGTCCTTTGTTACTATGAGGGCTTCAGTTTTCTTTATGTTGATGGATAGGTTGTTCTTTTGTAGCCAGCTGGATACCTCTGTGAAGCATTCCGATAGGTGTTTATTGGTTGGGTTGGATGTTGTGATTGGAGCATAGAGCATTATGTCGTCCGCCTAGATATGGTAGAGGCACATTTGCAGGGGAGAGAGACAATTTATGTCAGCAATGTGCAGCAAAGGCAGGGAAACCAAGAAACCAAGAAAATGTGATATCTTTATCTTTATTTGTAAAACTTGATATACCGCCCTTACCAGAGGCGTCAGGGCAGCGTACAATACAGAAATCCGAATGGCTACTGAAAATAGAGAGGAGAAAGGAATGCCATTAATAGACAGGAAAGTAAAAGAGAAGGAGAGGAAACAAATAAAAAGTAGGACAGGAAAGAGACACAGGGCAGGAGAAACAGAGATGCGGAGGAAGGGGAGGGAGCTGTCAGGTGACTCGGGCAAGGAGGTTGCTAAGCCAGCGGTAGGTGGGCACCCGACGGGGGAAAGTTCGAGCCACCAGCAGGGACAGGAAGATCATAAGCCTGGCAGAAGAGGTGAGTTTTAAGGAGTGACTTTAATTGAGGGAAAGAAGGTTCGGTGCGGAGGGAGTGAGGGAGAGAATTCCAGAGAACAGGACTGAGGAAGAAAAAGGCAGAGTGGCGAGTGAGCTCGTGGCAAGCCTGAGAAGGGGAAGGGAAAAAAAGCCGGTTGCCATGAGCAGAGCGGTGGAGACGGGGGGCTGGCTGAAGATAAATGATATCAGCTAGATATTGAGGAGTACTGGTATGCAGAACCTAATGGGTTATGGTCAGGAGTTTGTAGATGAATCTAACAGAGATAGGAAGCCAGTGAAGGGAGAGGAGAGAGCGAGTAATATGTGCATCAACATCATAGTGCCCAAGTACGAGAGGGCATAAGAACATAAGAACATAGGAAATGCCATACTGGGTCAGACCGAGGTCCATCAAGCCCAGTATCCTGTTTCCAACAGTGGCCAATCTAGGTCATACGTACCTAGCAGTTTCCCCAAAAGACACAGGTTCTGCAGTGCTTGTACTAGGTCAAGCATTGATATCCTGGGTCCCTTTTTAATAGTGGTTTATGGACCTTTCCTCCAGGAACTTGTCCAAACCTTTTTTAAACCCAGCTATACTAACAGCCCTTACTACATCCTCCGGTAACAGATTCCAGAGTTTGATTACACGTTGAGTGAAGAAATATTTTCTCTTATTTGTCTTAAATAGTTTACCCTGTAGCTTCATTACATGTCCCCTAGTCCTTCTATATTCTGATAGCGTAAACAATTGATCCACGTTTATCCGTTCCACTCCATTCACTACTGTGAGGCTGCAAATGGGGTAGAGGGGGCTGCAGGCAGGACATGCAGTGGGGCAGCTGGGGCACAGGGTGTGCTAGGCATATGCCTAGGTGACACATAGGAATGTAGAAGTGGAAAACCAGCAAGACAGCAACTGACCAAGGGCAAACATGGCCACGAGTGTGTGTCCCACAGTGTCCCAGGGGACAGTAACCAGCAAGTACCCCAAAGGGCACATAACATTGGCAGGCAGTGCCGGGGGGAAGCATGGATGTCTATGCAGGCACTCTTACCCCATATCATGCACCATAGGCAGCCGCCTACCGGTACACAGCAACACCGGCACAAGGGCATGTCAGCATGGTGGCGGAGGGGTGCTGGTGGCAGAGGGAGTATTGGCATCTGCCCACAGCAGACTATGACCAAGCCCCGTTTAGGTGGGTGCCGTGCACTGCAACAGACAAGGTCTGTCTGACGAATAGTCATGGTATCCCCAGGGAATGATCTGCCTCTGCAACAGCAGTTTGGTGCTGTACACACAGCCAGTGTGTTCAGGTACAGAAAGTCACAGGCTCAAGTCCCAGCTGTGGCTCCTGCAAACCATGTCCTTATACTTTACCCAGTACTAAACCATGGTAATAAAGATGAAACCTTTATTGCAGATTAAATAAACATGCCATAAACGCCTATATTTTACCCTACAGGGGACAGACACCATAAACATGTGCAATCCCTAGAGCAGAGTTTCCCAACTGCAGTCTTGGAGGGCCAAACAAGATTCAGGTTTCATGCTGTCCCTAATAAATATGCCTGTGCTGCATTTGTATGCATCGGCCCCATTGTATGAAAATGTATCTCATGCATATTCATTAGGGACAGCATGAAAACCTGAACCGTGTGTGGCCCACCAGGACCGGAGTTGGGAACCTCTGCCCTAGAGCAGCGGCCAACTGGGGCACAAACACCCACACCCGCAGGCTCCATTATCCAAAGCTTCATGGAGAGTCAGGCTGTTGGGCCTTGCGCAGAGCAGCATCTCCCAATACTAGCACCTGCATACCTTAGCAATGCCGTCCTAAACTTGGGAACACAGTCCACATATATCAAAAGGTTGCTATGATTAATGTCAGATAACAAATCCTAAGTTAAACACAATTTGTTGACAGAGATGCATCATAGCAACCTTTCTGATATCTGTGGAGTGTGTTTCAGTTTTGGTTTCTGACAGTGTTTACCACCCGGGGAGTGACCCCAACAGTATTGCGTACCATAGCAATGCCTGCACTGTGCCCAGGACTGGTGTGGTGGCCAGGGCTGCCCAAAACCTCTATATTTGCACAATGCTGGCATTGGTGTGGGAGTGTGTGTATGTCTATCCAGTGTTTTGTGGCTGCCTACACCTTACTGAGCCCACACTGCTTGCACTGTTTCCAGTGTTAGCCTGCCAATGTGCATAATGAGGAGCAAGGTACTGTGGGTATGGCCCGGACAGGGTGGCCTGGGCAGGATGCATCTGCACAGGGCATAGGGCAATGGCTGGGACATTGTAGTGCCTGGCCACCACCTGCACGGACAGGGTGGTCACAACATGTCATGCTGGGAGGTCACTCTCACCCTGACTGAGCAGTGACCATGGCACGGTTAGATTCTCCCATAGGGCGCCTTATGAGGCATCTTAGGCTATGTCACTGTGAGGGTGTTTTTGTTGGCAGCACTGATTTAAATTAAAAGGTAATGCCTCATTAAATAACACCACTGTGGGATCAAACCCATCACCTCTGTCTCCACAGTCATTGAAGTAACCAGTGGGCTACATCTCTATAACGTCTAACACACCACTGGCTGGCTACAGAAAGACTGCAGGTCACCACACAAACAGTCTGCTGTGGTTACCAGGATAGGGTAAACCCACCCATACCCATGAAGCACTGCACATACAGATCAGCAGCCCACATTTGATCACAAGATGGGGTAAGTGCCTCTATAGCACCCCAGCCTGGTAGGGGGAACTGACCGTGCATGTTACTGGCACAGAGTAGCTACAGACCGTAACATTGTGTGGTTCCTGTGCTCATCCTGAGGGTGAGGTGGGGCACTCAGCACCAGGTCCGCAGCACCTGGCTTGGCTGAGGTAGGCTGTGCTGCAGGTCCCCATCAGTGCCAGTGTATGATGGGTAGTCCCTGCAGACACACCTAGGATACACCTGTGTCCATCTGTATTTCCCAGTCATGTCTAGCCCTTATGAACTATGATGCACCCAGAATAGTGCATATCCTGTGTGGTTGCCATGGTCACATGTTATAAGAGAAGGGTGGTGGTTGGACCCAAAAGCGGATTATGTAGCACCACCCAACTCGCCCTCTGTGGGTCAGGGTGGGGGACAGGATCTCCCTCCAACAGATCCACATTCTACATCTCTATAATGGTGGCAGAAGAGGGGACCATCAACCCCAATCCTGCTGGGAGACAGGCACCCTACAGGTTAGTCAATGCAGATCTGTACGCAGCACATAGGGCACTGGCAGACAGGCAGTAGGCCTGGGAAAGCTCAGCTGCCCCCCACCACTATCTGACATTCACCAGCAGAGGGCACAGTCAGTCTCCATCCTGCAAGGTGTGCCAGCCATACACATGCTAACTGCAGACAGTCTGCTAGCTAGTACAAAGTGCATGTTCCTGGAGGAACTGTGTGCACCCACAAATGGGATGCGAGCACACACACCAAGCAAGTTTGTCAGTGATTGGGCCCCAGAAAAAGGAACTCATAGATATCACTTGAGAGAAATACGTAAAACCACATTGGGAAGGGACAAGGAAGAAGTTGGATTCACTTGACCTGCCATGGTGAAACATTTTGATAAACAGCCAGCAATCCTATCCCAGCCTCACTTCTCACAAATCCCATAATTTCTGATGTCATCATGAATTTGAAACAAGCACTATTTTCTGGTTATTTCTCTCTTAGATTTCAGAGGGAAAAAAGATTGTGTTAGGAAGGGAACATGATTACAATTATCAGGCTTAGAGACAGAGAGAAATCAAAAAGTACACATAGGGCTCAGGTATAATGCACCAGGTACTGAATGAGTTTGTGTTTCAGAGAAAAGTCGGGCTCTGAGGTGCAGAACAGACAGATTCCATACTGAGAAGAGTAAAGGTCCGGCATACTCTGTGGGTCCCATAAAGACTGCAAAGTGAGAGGCTCTGCCGCAGTATCCGCTGTCTTTGCACTGTAATACTGGGTATGGTATGTGCACTCTTTTGTACATTAATGGTAAAATGCATACATATTACACAATAATAGAAACTCTTCCTTTCTCATTGAATTGTGTCAATGCTTGCTAGAGGTAGACATGGGAATGGTGGGAGAAGCAGAGATGGAAAGGTAGTTGATCCTTCAAAGAGACCCTGTGCCAGCAGCAGCACTAGTAGTGATGATTAGAGATTTGGATCTTGAAGCCTCGGTAATTCAACAGCCATGATAGAGGTATTTTTAAGAGGAGAGTACTAGCAGCTGCAAATCCAGGTTTTGATGAAAATCTGAAACACACAGAAATTTAAAAAAGGCTGAGGCAACACTGGAGGGGGAGGGGAGGGAGAGGGGAATGGGGAAGAGGGGAAAGGGAAGCAAGCAGAAAAAGCCAGAAGTGTGCAGTAGTAGATACATCTCTTCTGTCCTTTAAACAATATGGAGCAGGATTAGGGAGATACTAAATCAGATGAAATATCATGTGAGGGATTTGCAGAGTCCCCCATCGGGATCTATATTTCTTATATCCCCGCTCTCTCCCTGGTCACAGTAGCATAAGTTCCACTCAATCCGCCCCTGTGGTACAGTGGGACCCAGAAAAAGACAGGACCCATTTATAGCTACTCACATATCTTCTGAAGTAGATTCACCCCTGCTCTGGGGACACATTCTGATATTTTGCTTGGAGGCCCTCAATTTGAATTTCTGTCACTTCCTGGTTATCTCCAACCTTAGGTTCTGCAGTGAGTATTCATGTATATAGGCATGTTTATTTATTTATTTATTCATTTATTTAATGGGATTTCTATCCCGCCTTATCCTTCAATCAAGGCGGTTACACAGCAAACAATCAGTGGGAGTGGTGCATGGGGTCAATATGTGCATCATGTACAATGAAAGTGTGTGTGTGTGGGTGGGTTGATTAGTGTGCACTATTTACAGTGTGAGCTATACAGGGTAAGTGTAGGGAGCATGCAGGTAAGATTGGTCCATGATTGTAGCACTCATTGTGTGTTTGGTCCGTAGTGCTCCAGGAATAGCAGAGTCTTTAGTTGTTTCCTGAAGTCCTTGGTGTCTTCAGTGGCTCACAGTTCTTCCAGCAGTGAGTTCCACATGCTAGGTGCTGCCAGTGACAGTGCTCTTCGTGCGGTGGATTTACATGCTCTTGTGTAGTCGTTAGGCGTGTTGATTGTGTCTGATGTGGCTTTTCTTCTGGGTCTTGTACTGGTGTCGGGTTTTATGAGGGGTTGAAGGCTGTGGGCAGAGTTCCTGTGTTTGATCCAGAATATGTTTAGGATTGTCTTGTATTTTATGCATGAGTTGATTGGGAGCCAGTGTAGGTCTTTTAGTATGGGGGTGATGTGGTCTTGTTTGGATGCACTGGCTATTATTCATGCTGCCGTGTTTTGGACCATTTGTAGTGGTCTGAGTGCCTGTTTTGACATGCCTGTGTAGATCGGGTTGCAGAAATCAAGTATGGGCGTTATGAGAGCTTGACAGACTGTGCGGAAGTGCTCGTGTGTGAGGAGTGGTTTGAGGCGTCTGATTATTCTCAATTTGAAGTATGCGTTTTTGGTGGTCTTGCTGATGTGTGATTGAAAGTCTAGCCTCTTATCGAGTGTTACACCAAGATATTTCACCTCGGTTTTGAGTGGTATGGATGCATTATTGACCTTGATGGAGGGTGGCGGGCTGAAGTTGTTGTTTCGTGTGATGAGCAGTGCTTCTGTCTTGTTGTAATTTATAGTCAGGTTGTTGTCGTGTAGCCAGTTGGACATGTTGTTGAGGCAGTCTGTTATTGTGGTGTGGTCTGGGTTGTTGAGGTTAACTGGGGTGTAGATCATGATGTCATCTGCGTATATAGTGTAGTGTATCTTGTGCTCTCTTATGATGTTGCAGATTGGTTTTGTATGTAGAGGTTGAATAGTAGTGCTGATAGGGCGGAGCCTTGTGGTACTCCTTGCTTGATCTTTGCTTGTTGAGATGAGTTGGGACCGATCTTGACCTGGAACATTCTGTCAGTTGGGTAAGAGTTGAACCATCTTAGAGTGGTGCCATTTATTCCGATGCTCTGTAGTCTGGTTAGGAGGATTTTGTGGTCCACTGTGTCGAATGCAGCTGATATGTCGACTCTAGGAAGATCATTAGTGTTCCTTTTTTGTGGTTTTCTATGGTTTGGAATATGTCGTTGAGTAGGTAAAGCAGCAGAGTTTCGATTCCGTGGTTTGGACGGAAGCCGTGTTGGTGTAAGTCCAGCGGGGCATGAGTGTCAATATGGTCCTGGAGTTGGTGTTGTACAGCTTTTTCTATGATTTTTGCCATTAGTGGTATGCTGGAGATTGGCCTGTACGCTGCTGGGTTGCTCTTGCCTAATGTGGATTTCTTCGGGATTGGTCGTATGGTAGCTAGTTTTAATTGGTCTGGCATGATGCCTTGTGTCAGCGAGTTGCGTACTATGCTGTGTATGGTGCTGATGTAGCTGTCCTTTGAGGCCTTGATCCAGGTGACCGGGCATGGGTCTGTTGGTGCGGTGCTTGTGTTGAGTGCTGTGATGATGTCTGCCAGCTGTTTTTTGGATGGGGTGTTGAATTTCTCCCAGGTTGTGGTGATTCTGGTTGGGCTGGTAGTTCCGTTTCTAGGAGCCTGTGGTCTAGCGTCCAGTTTCTCTTGTAGGTGATCTGCGTAGGCTTGTGGGTCAATCTTCACGTCTTTTTCGGGAGTGGGTTCATTTGTTAGGTTTTTTACTATCTCGAATAGTTCCCTAGGTTTGTTGTAGGCTTTTAGTATGATGTTTGTGTGGTGCTCCCTTTTTGTCTCATTAATTAGTTTGTTGTATTTCTTTTGTTTTGCCATGTATAAGGCCTGTGTGGCGGGAGATTTGGAGCGCCTCCAGAGGCGTTCTAGCTTTCTTAGGAGTCTCTTTGCGCTGCGTATGTCTTTTGAGTACCATGGGGTGTGCTGCCTTCTGGGGTTGGGGGTTTTCCTTGTTTTGTGTTCGCTGGTTCTTGCTGCAGTGTGGATGACAGTGTTCCATTTTTGAATTTGTTCTTCCAAGTTTTCGGTTCCGAGGTCCAGGTGGGGTAGTGTGTCCTGAAGGAATTGGTCCTTGTCAAAGTTTTTGAATCTCCTTTGCATTGTTGGTGTGTCTGCTGTCTTGTTGTCTCTCTCGCCTTGTGAAGTGATGTTTATTTTAATTCTGTAGTGGTCTGACCATGGGACTGGGGTGACTGTGGGTGTTGAGATGCCTCCTTGGTTGAATATGGTTTTGGGTGCAAATATGAGGTCTGGAGTTGATCCGTGTATGTGTGTTGGGGTGTTGATCAATTACGTGTATTGTAGGGAGTCTATAGCTTGCAGGAAGGTCTCTTTGTCTTTGTTGGTCGCCGAGCTGAGGTTGAAGTCTCCCAGTACTATTAGTGGCTTGTGATTGGTGTTGATTGTGCAGACTGTCTCTAGGATGGAGGCTAGGTCCTCTGTTGGAGCATGGGGGGCTCTGTAGATGAGACATATGGCTATGTGCTTGTTTTCTACTATGATTGTGTTGCATATGTCTGAGCTAGTGGAGTTTTGGGTTTTGAGCTTTAGTGTGTTCTTTGCTATGATCAGGACTTCGCCCCCTCTCCTTTGTGTGCATGGGCTGTTGAATGCTGTGTATGTGGTGGGTATTAATTGATTGAGGAGTACATTGTCGGTGTTGGTGAGCCATGTTTCGGTGATACATAGGATGTCGGGTTGTTGCTTGTCTATGTGGTCTTTGATTGTGTTTATTTTGTTCCTTATGGACCTGGTGTTGATCAGTTCTATGGAGATGGTTCTGGGGGCGTTTGTTACCTTGGGGCTGTGTGTTGGGTTTTCGCGTGGGCTGTGCTTGTGGTTTGAGTGTTTGAACTTCTTGGGTGAGATCCGGGTTGTGAGCTGTGGAGGGGTGTATGTATGTATGGGTGTTGGTATCCAGATGGTCTTTGGGGGTGGGTAGTGAATGTTTGTGTGTTGAGGGATGAGGTGGGTTAGGAGGAGGTATACCGGTAGGTATACGGTTGTAGTCATGCTATGTTTGTGTGGGCTTACTTGGCTGATGTCTCTCTGTTGTTTCGCTGCCGATTGGGCCTTCTCTTGTTGCTTTCCGCTGGCGGGTTCTTGCTTGTTCTCTTCGTGGGTGTGTGGTGTTTGAGAGCGCGTCTGTGGCCGCGCCTAAGGGCCATGCCAAAGGCCCTCTGGCGAGGCCCTCAGGCGCGGGCCCACCGGCCGCGGGCACGCCCTGCTGGGGTGCCACTTTTGAGTCCTGCGGCGGCTGCTGTGCTGGTGCTCCCACTGCCCCGATTGGGCAGGAGCTTCCAAGCGGGACGATTTCCCGCTTGGGTGCTCTACCCCGATCAGGGGAGCTGCGGAGGTCAGCAGGGGGTGGTGTTCGCTGCAGTGGCCCCGATTGTGCTGGGGTGCCGTTTTTGAGTCCTGCGGCAGCTGCTGTGCTGGTGCTCCCACTGCCCCAATTGGGCAGGAGCTTCCAAGCAGGACGATTTCCCACTTGGGCCCTCTACCCCGATTGGGGGATCTGCAGAGGTCAGCGGGGGGTAGTGTTCGCTGCGGCGGCCCCGATTGTGCTGGGGTGCCGCTTTTGAGTCCTGTGGCGGCTGCTGTGCTGGTACTCCCACTGCCCAGATTGGGCAGGAGCTTCCAAGTGGGACGATTTCCAAGCGGGTTTGTAAAGAATTATTTATTTAGTTAAACTTACAGTATATACTGCTCACAGTTTCACATGGTGCAGACAGAGTGTAAAGATTCCAAATTACCCATGCCTACCAATAGCCAGATTAATATTAATAAAATACAGTCTCTAAAATGCTTGTATGCAAATGCTAGAAGTCTAAACAATAAGATGGGAGAGTTAGAATATATAGCACTAAATGAGAGGTTAGATATGATTGGAATATCAGAGACATGGTGGAAGGAAGACAACCAGTGGGACACTGTGATACCTGGGTACAAACTATATCGTAATGATGGAACCGATCAAATTGGTGGAGGGGTTGTGCTCTATGTTAGAGAGGGCATTGAGTCAGAAAGGATTAAAGTTTTGCAGGAAACAAAATTTCCTGTAGAATCTCAATGGATTGAAATTCCATGTATGAAGGGAAAGGTGATGGCAGTGGGGGTGTACTATCGACCGCCTGGCCAGAATGAACAAATGGATGATGAAATGTTCAAAAAAAATCAAGGAAGCTAACAAAAGTCACAGCGCAGTAATAATAATGGGTGATTTGAATTACCCCGGTATCGACTGGGTCAGTGTCACGGCAGGACATGCTAGGGAGATAAAGTTCCTAGATGAAATAAATGACTGCTTCTTGGAGCAGCTGGTTCATGAACCGACCAGAGAGGAAGCCATATTGGATATAGTCCTTAGTGGAACACCAGATCTGGTGCAGGAGATAAGATTGTTGGGGCCACTTGGCAATAGTGATCATAGCATGAATGCGTTTGATTTAATTAGTGGAGGAGGGATAGTAAGGAAATCCACAGTACTACCTTTTAGCTTTCAAAAGGGAGACTAAGATAAAATGAGGAAAATAGTTAAGAAAAAACTAAAAGGAGCGGTTGCAAAGGTTAAAGACTTACATCAAGCTTGGGTGTTGTTTAAAAATACTATCCTGGAAGCCCAGACCAACTCTATTCCACGCATTAAGAAAAGTGGAAGAAAGTCAAAAAAACTGCCAGCATGGTTTAAAGGCGAGGTCAGAGAGGCTGTTGTTGCCAAAAAAGCATCTTTCAGGAAATGGAAAAAAAGAGCCAAACGACGAAAACTGGAAACAGCAAGCACTGGCAAGTTAAATGCAAAGCATTGATAAGGCAGGCAAAGCGAGAATTTGAGAAGAAACTTGCTATGGAAGCAAAAACGCGAAATAAAGACTTTTTCAAGTACATTCGTATCAAAAAGCCTGTGAGAGAGTCAATTGGACCGTTAGATGATAGAGGGGTAAAAGGGGCAGTAAGAGGAGACAAGGCTATAGCGGAGAGTCTAAATGAATTCTTTGCTTCGGTCTTTACTGAGGAAGATGTAGGGATGTTACCCAAGACTGAAGTGGTATTTAAAGGTGATACTGCAGAAGAACTGAGAGAAATACCGCTACACCGGGAAGATGTATTACAACTATTTGATAAACTTAATAGTAGCAAATCACCTGGACCGCATGGTATACATCCAAGGGTGTTGAAAGAACTGAAATATGAGATTGCAGACCTGCTATTAGTAATCTGTGAACTTTCATTAAAATCATTTGTAATACCTGAAGATTGGAGGATCGCCAATGTAACGCCAATTTTTATAAAGGGTTCCAGGGGTGATCCGGGAAACTACAGACCAGTGAGCCTGACATCAGTACCGGGAAAAATGGTAGAAACCATCATAAAGAACAAAATTACTCAGCATGTAGATAGTCATGGCCTAATGGGAGACAGCCAACATGTCTTTAGACAAGGAAGATCTTGTCTTACTAATCTGTTATGGTTTTTTTTGAAGGTGTCAATAAACAGGTAGACAAAGCTCAGTCAGTTGATATAATGTATCTGGACTTTCAGAAAGCCTTTGACAATGTCCCTCATCAGAGACCTTTGGCAAAACTAAAAAGTCATGGGATAGGAGGCAGTGTACTATTGTGGATCGGGAACTGGTTAAAAGATAGAAAGCAGAGGGTAGGGTTAAATAGCCAATTTTCCCAATGTAAAAAGGTGAATAGTGGCGTACCGCAGGAATCTGTACTGGGTCCGCTGCTTTTTGACATATTCATAAATGACCTGGAAAAGGGAATAATTAGTGAGGTTATCAAATTTGCAGATGACACAAAACTGTTTAAAGTTGTTAAAACCCAAGGGGATTGTGGAAAACTGCAGGAGGATCTGGATAAATTGGAAGACTGGCCATCCAAATGGCAGATGAAATTTAATGTGGACAAGTGCAAAGTTATGCACCTAGGAAAGAACAACCCACACTATGGTTACACGATGCAAGGTTCCACATTGAGAACCAGCACCCAGGAAAAAGATTTAGGCGTCATCGTGGATAACATGTTAAAACCCTCCACCCAGTGTGCAGCGGCGGCCAAGAGAGCAAATAGAATGCTAGGTATTATAAGGAAAGGAATGGAAAATAAAACAAAGGATATTATAATGCCTCTGTATCGTTCCATGGTACGACTGCACCTTAAATATTCTATGCAATTCTGGTCGCCGTATCTTAAAAAGGATATAGCGTTATTAGAAAAGGTACAGAGAAGAGCCACCAAAATGTTAAAGGGGATGGAAGGCTACTCCTATGAAGAGAGGCTATAAAGGTTAGGGCTCTTCAACCTGGAAAAGAGACGGCTAAGGGGAGATATGATAGAGGTCTATAAATTAATGAATGGAGTGGAACGGGTAAATGTAGATCGATTGTTTACGCTATCAGAATATAGAAAGACTAGGGGACATGCAATGAAGCTACAGGGTAAACTATTTAAGACAAATAAGAGAAAATATTTTTTCACTCAACGTGTAATCATACTCTGGAATTTGTTACCGGAGGATGTAGTAAGAGCTGTTAGTGTAGCTGGGTTTTAAAAAGGTTTGGACAAGTTCCTGGAGGAAAGGTCCATAAACCATTATTAAAAAGGGACCCAGGATATCAATGCTTGACCCAATACAAGCATTGTGGAACCTGTGTCTTTTGGGGATACTGCTAGGTACGTATGACCTAGATTGGCCACTGTTGGAAACAGGATACTGGGCTTGATGGACCTTGATCTGACCCAGTATGGCATATCTTATGTTCTAATGTTCTTATTCTATAGACAATATACAAAAAATACCATTAAAATACCATTTAAAACATAAACCACAGAAAAGTACAATAACAAATCCTCAGAAATACACTTAAAATTAACTTATTAACAAACTCAGAAAATGCAAATAATTACTCTTGACTAATAGAGGAGTAGCTCATTGCTTAGGGCAGCAGCCTGGGACAAGAAGACCACAGGTCAAATCCCATTGGTACTCCTTGTGGCCATGAGCAAGTCACTTAACCCTCCATTGCCTCAGGTACAAACTTAGATTGCAAGCCTCCGGGACAGGGAAATATCAGCAGTACCTGACTGTACCTTGTTTTGAATTAGCACTAGAAAGTCATAAACTAACAATAAATAAAAAACACTCTCTTCTTGAGCAAATATCATACAGCCAAGCAATCAGAAATGTCTGGTTTCCAATGCTTTTCTGAAAACTATCAAGCCTTTCCTATCATGGTAGGACATTCAAACGTGATGGGCCAACATACAAAAAGGTCCTATTTTGGGTACTTTGCAGTTTTATTAACTCAGGTGGTTCTAAATCAAGCAAGAACTCATTAGCTGATTTAAGGTGTCTCTTTGGAATATTTGGAACAATTTATTTATTTATTTGGAACATTTTTCTATACCACCCCTTCCAGAGATCAGGTGAGGTTTACAATGAAACAAAACATAGCACATTGAACATAATTGTAACAGTTAACTATTTACAATAAACAGTAAACAGTATGATTCAATAACTATTTACAATAGGCTCTACAACTTTAGAATAGATCCTTTCTAAGATTCTGGTCCGAAGCCATTCTTCCATTTGAAAAACGGATAAAATCTCCCACTTTTGATGCAAGGGAGTAGCTGATGAGACCCAAGTCTGAGGACTCGGAGGAAGAACCAAGAGTGAAACCACAGCCCTTGCTGCAAGCTGCTGTTCTGCTCAAGGGTCTGATATGCAAGATAATGCTACAAGTGTGCACCCAGGCGCAGTGCATGCCTCAGCTACTATGCATGTCTTTGCGTTCCTGCCTGCAGGCAAAGAGAGAGCCAGGTCTGAGGAGACACAAAGCTTGTACGGCCATCAAGTAGAGGCAAAAGATAACCAGAGTGGAACACAGAAGGAGGAACCAGACCATTTGGAGTAAATGTGCTCAGGAGCTGGTGGGGGTGCATGAGAGGCATGCATGGCATGTGATTTTAGAAAGTAATATGTACATACATTGGACAGCAAGCATAGAATCGGAGTATGCTCTGGGTGGGATGCAGAAGGAGGCATATACTACTTATTTTACCAGATGGGGAAACACATATAGACTTGCTATAAATGATCCCTATGCCAAGTTCTCTTTTAGGTCTTGGTAGGCGACATACTGATGGTGTGCTTGTGAGGTAGTGGCCAATGTTGCTCTTTAGCATGGAAGGGAGAAACTGAATTTAGTTCATGCTTTGCTAAGAAGCTCAAGGTAAGTGACATTCAGAAAAAATATGTATTTTTCCTGTCACTGGAAGGCCTACAAACTAAATTGGCACCAAGGCAATGGAGGGTTAAGGGACTTACCCAAGATCAGAAGGAACAGTAGTAGGGACTGCCCTAACCATTAGCCTACTCTCCCACTCTGCTTTATATTACTTTTTTCTCTCACTCCTTTACTACATCTTTCTTGCCCAACTCTGCTACTCCTTTGTTACCCTCCGGTCTGTTCTTTGCCCCTTTCTCTCTGTCTGTTTTTTCTTTGCCTGTGTGTTTCTGTGCCTACATGTGGTTTCTGTCTCCCTGCCTCCCTGTGCTTCTTCCACGTGTCTGTCTCTGTGCCTCTAGGTATGACTGTGGCGTTCTCTCTGCCTGTGGTTGTGTTACTTACGGTGTGGTGAACCTAGTGTTATTGGTGGAAGATAGGCTTTGATTTGTGTGTGTGCTCTGCTTCAAGGAGGGAGTGGCAATAGAGGAGGAGAAGGTACCCTCTGCAGAGAGACAGAGGGCTAGGACCATTGTCTGAGGTTCAACAAAGAGATAAGATTTCACTTATGCCATCAACTAGAGGCTTAGCTTCAGCTTGCTACTTTGAAAGGAAATACCACGCTAGTGCATCTGAAGGCTACCACAGCCATTGCCAACCGCCTCATTCTACATTGCTCAGTTTATGAGCACTTTTCTCAGGAAAGCCAATCAATATCTTGCTTTCTTTGAGGAAGAACTGCAGGCACAGCAAACCATGAAAGCATTTTTCAGCTTGCTCAGTTTAGAGGGAAATTGCATACCTACTGTAAATAAGCCACTTAATGGAAGTGAGGGCAGCTACAGAAACAGAATGGCCTTTCACTTTTGCAATGTGCAAGTGATCTTATAACCAATGTGTACCTGCATTTTCCAGGCTCCTATCACAGTGTCATTTTTCTAGCCTGCTGCATGTTCCATAACCTGTTCCTGACCCACAGGCAGCCTCTTTAAAGGCAGGTCAACCAGAAGAGGCTGCTCAGCAGGTGGAAGAACCTCAGCACCATCAAGGACATGGGTATCGAGTGGCAACATTCTAGAATTCCATGACAAAGTTTCTGACATTCTGCAGTAGGGATGTGCATTCATTTGGAAATTAATGATAAAATCTGAACATTAATGGTAAAATGTGACAAGGCCATATTTGGTTTGGTCTCTCTAAACAAACCAAATGAACATGGGTTCTCTCTCCTTTCTCTCCATCCCCATCATAACCCCATCACTTCCATTTCTTATGGCTCCATGCCACTTTTTCCTCCTTTTCCTGACACTCCCTAACCTTCTCCTCTCTCATCTTCAACTCAAATCTCCCCCTCCTTATTATCCTCTCTCTACCTTTCCCATTCTCCTACCTTGTCTTCCTCCTTTTCCTCAGCTCTTGAACTTCATCTTTTTCTTCCCTTCATTCATCCCTTTCCCATCTCTCTTAAACAACCTCATCCTGGTTTCTGTAGTTCCCTCTCCTCTCTGCCTCACACTCTTCTCTTTCTTCTCCTTCTTTCATTTGGTGACATTAATCCTTATCCTGGCCCCCCATGACTTTTGTCTCACTCTTGCTCCTCACTCAACCACTCTAATCTCATCCATATTCCTCTCCTTTCTCCTTCCTCTCTCCCCTTCTCTTGTGCCTTATGGAATGCTCATTCCACAGCTAATAAACTTCCTTTTATTCATGATCTCTTCATTTTTAACGCTCTTCAACTGCTAGCTCGTACTGAAGCCCGGCTCCTCCCTGATGACACTGCTTTGGTCACTGCCCTTTCTCATGGCAGCTACCAATTCTCTCACACTCCTCGTGCCACTGGCCACAGTGGTGATGTGGGCTTTCTGCTTTCTCCTTCCTGCCATTTTCAACCCCTCCCTCTACCTCAGTCAAACTCCTTTTCCTCCTTCGAAGTCCACGCCATCTGTCATTTTAATCCCTTACCTCTCCAGATAGTTGCTATCTATAGACCACCTGACAAGTCCACTTCTATCTTTCTCTTTGACTTTGACTCGTGGCTTTCTTTATTTCTCGATTCTTTTTTCCCTTCCCTTATTCTTGATGATTTTAACATTCATGTTGATAATCCTTCTGACCCCTATGCTTCCAAACTCTTATCTCCTCATTTAGCCTTCAGCTTTGCTCTTCTGCCCCCACTCATCAGGGAGGAGTAGCCTAGTGGTTGGGGCAAGGTACTTCAGGCCGGAAGGTCGGAGGTTCAAATCCCACTAGAGGACAGCAACCTTGGGCCGGAAGGACTGGGGTTTCTAGTCCCACAGATGCTCCTTGTGGTCTTGGGCAAGCCACTTAACCCTCCATTGCCCATGTTCCCTGTAAGTATTAGTGTATGTGTCTCATATCCCTGCGTGTTAAATGTATCCCCCAATTGTGTTGTGACCGCTTTGATTGAAGGATAAGGCGGTATACAAAACTGTCTAAATAAAATAAAATAAAAATGCCATTGCTTTGACTTTGTTTTCTTCTCTAATTGTTTACTCTCTAATTTCTGCATCTCAGCTCTTCCCTTATCTGACCATCATCTAGTTAGCTTCACTCTTCATCATTCCCCACCTTAATCTCACCCTATCTTTTTAGGAATCTTCATGCTATCGATCCATTAGTTCTCTCCACTATTGTCTCATCACCTCTCTCTTCCATTTTGTCTTCTAACTTGGTTAATGAGGCTATAGTTTCTTATAATACTGCTCTCTGCTCTGGATTCTCTTGCTCCCCCTATCCTATGTCTTGTGAGGCACACTATTTATTTATTTATTTAACTATTTTTCTATATTGCTTTTCTCCAGGTCAAAGTGGTGCACATTAACTTATTTTCATAGGACTGTTTGAGCTTATTTATTTTGACACATGAAACAATATGAACTTAATTACATAGAACTGTCCAATCTCATTTACATATAGCAGTACAAGCTTGTATGTAGATATAGTAGCATATTTACATTTGGTATGGTGTTATGTGTGATAGGGGGTTATGGTAATGTGGGGGGGGGGGGCGACAGGGAGAGGAGGTGGGTTATGTTGTGGGACCGAAGTGTTCGGTGAACAAATGTGTCTTTAGTAACTTTCAGAAGTTGAGTAAGTTGTTGGTATTTCTTATATTTTCAGGGAGTAAATTCTACAGGCTTGGGGTGTAGAGTTCAAATGCTCTTAAGCATGCATATTGTGTGCTTTTTGTTTTTTCATGTGGGATGGTCAACATAATCTTGGTTGTTTGCCTTTTGCTTCTGGTGGTATTATTTGTGTTTTGTAGGGTTTGTAGGTAATAGGAGGACTGTTTGTTGATAATTTTGAAGATGATTAGGAGTACTTTGTGCTTGTGTTTGGGAATATTGTGTGCAATTCTGGTCGCCATATCTTAAAAAGGATATAGCGTTATTAGAAAAGGTACAGAGAAGAGCCACCAAAATGGTAAAGGGGATGGAAGGATACTCCTATGAAGAGAGGCTATAAAGGTTAGGGTCCTTCAACCTGGAAAAGAGACGGCTGAGGGGAGACATGATAGAGGTCTATAAATTAATGAATGGACTGGAACGGGTAAACTTAAATCGATTGTTTACGTCATCAGAATATAAAAAGACTAGGGGACATGCAATGAAGCTACAGAGTAACCTATTTAAGACTAATAAGAGAAAATATTTTTTCACTCAACGTGTAATCAAACTCTGGAATTTGTTACCGGAAGTGTAGTAAAAGCTGTTAGGGTAGCTGGGTTTAAAAAAGGTTTGGACAAGTTCCTGGAGGAAAGGTCCATAAACTATTATTAAAAGGGACCCAGGATATCATTGCTTGACTCAATACAAGCATTGAAGAACCTGTGTCTTTTGGGGAGACTGCTAGATACTTATGACCTAGATTGGCCAATGTTGGAAACAGGATACTGGACTTGATGGACCTTGGTCTGACCCAGAATGGCATGTCTTATGTTCTTATGATGCAGCTTGTTAGTGGGAGCCAATGGAACTGTCTCAGAATGAGGGTTATGTGGTCAAATCATGTGGCTCCTTGGATGACTCGTGCTCCTGTGTGTAGTGCTATGTGTACTGGGAGGAGTGTGGATTTTGGTAGGTCTTGGAGGACTGAGTTGCAATAGTCGATCTGTGGTGAAATGATTGCCTGGAAGGCTGTGCGGAAGTCAGGAGGGGGCGTGGGTGTTGTAGTGTATGGATTTTGTGATTAATGGTTCTTGTGGTGTTTTGTATGTGAGGTTTGAGAGAGGCATTGGTCGAGGGTGATGCAGATGTATTTGATTTCTTTCTTAGTTGATACTTCAGTGTTGTTTAGGGTTATGGAGTGGGGTGTAATGCTTCATTCTTGGTGATGAAGAGTATTTCTGATTTCTTGTAGTTGATCAGATAGCAAAACCTTGTCACTTCTTTCTCTACAACATTAACAAAATGTGCCCCTTTCTTTCTGAACACATTACTAAAACATTTATCCACTCTTTAGTCACTTCTTGCCTCAGCTATTGCAACATCCTCCTCACTGGCCTCCCTCTTAGTCATTTCTCTCCCCTTCAATCTATTCAAAACTCTGCTGTGAGGCTACTCTTCTGCCGCCTCAACATACTCATATAACCCCTCTTCTCAAATCATTTTATTGGCTTCCCTTCCATTTCTGTATCCAATACAAAGTTCTCCTTCTGACCTATAAGTGCATTCATTCTATTGCTACTCACTACCTTTCCTCTCTTCTCTCTCCTTACACCCCTTCTCTCTATGCCTTTCTCTTCAACAGCCATTTCCAGACTTTGATCCTTTCACCTTGCTGCTCCATATGCCTGGAACAAATTGTCTTTACTAGAACGGCACAGGGAGGACACGGCCACACCACTTAAAAACAAAGAAACCTTTTATTTCGTAAAACTTTCAAAGGTACAGACCTGACTTGGCCAAGTTTTGGCTGTCAGCCACTTAAGATTCAATTGCATATATACTCCAGTGGCAGTTAGGACATTGTAACAAATAAAAACCAGTAGCTGAAAGCTCAATAAGTGCTTTTCAGGTATGCCTTCGGCATCTACTGAGAAAATAGAAAGCATACCTGAGAAGCACTTATTGAGCTTTCAGCACCATTTTGGGACCAGCAAAACAGCACTTGTTTTTGTTTGGCCAGTTATGAGGTTCACTGGGAATTGAGGCTAAAGACATACAGCTAAAGCCACAGAGACATACAGCAAAGATGGAAACTAGAATAATTGTTCTCTGGCCAGCATAAGATGAGCCATGCAGCCGAAGAAGCCCATTGGAGCAGAATGTGGTCTCTAAGTGAGGATACAATCCAGACAAGCCTAAATGAACTCTTCGGGGGAGGAGATTTGTCTCACTTTCTGCTGTCCAGAGAATAACATTTCACTGGCATCTACATTAGCTATGCAGCTCCCATGATTTTGTCGGTAAGTTTCCACCCTCTACTCTTGAAGCTCATGGGTTCATTCTTTGGAAAATCTTGCAACCATACAGAATACAGCAAATTTTGGAAAGGACAAGGAAAAAGCTGGAGTCACTTCACCTGCCATACGGAAACTTTCTAACAAACCTATCCTAATCTCATTTCTTGTGAATCCCATGGATGATGATGTAATCATGAATCTGAGATCAGCACCATTATTGTGCCATTTTTCTCTTAAACCTTGGAGGGAGAGAAGCTTGAGTGAGGGAAGCATCGGCTTCAGAGGGAAAAAAGGGTGAATATTATCAGTCTAAGAAAGAAAGAGGATTATACACAAGGCTCTTTCAAACTGGTAAGTTTTCTTTTATTTACAGTATAAAGCTATATATATACATTAGCACTTGCCTTGGCGGTCATGGCCTTGCACATCTGGCTAAGGCTGCTGCAATCTTCAACTTGAGAGATGCATCAAAGTTGGGTCACATCTGAGACCACGCTAGCCTCTGAGGGGCCTCCTCCCTCCTCTGCCACTTCTGAAACGTGTCTTACAGCACCAGCAAAGCCAGGAAAGAAAAGTGTGTCACACTTTATCTTCAGCACTAGCCCATCCATTAGGCAGACTAAGCATCCACCTAGAGTGGCAAGCTTGGGGGTACACCACAACCCCTATTCCAGGGCTAGAGCAAGGATTGATTGTAGGTGCCATAGGTAGGCCCCTCCATCCTGATACACCTCTCCCATCATGTCCCCACTCCCCAATTTTCACCACTTACACCCCTCTCTGGGGCCGCTAGCGGTGCTAATGACAAAGGAATCACAACACAGCACTTACCAAGGGCTCCAATGAACCAGCACTCTAGGTGGCTGCCTAGTTTGCTTAATGGTAGCACCAGCCCTACCCTGCACACCAACAACACTGCAGCAAAGCAAACTGCTATCGGCACTGAAACCTTTGCCCTAGAATCCTGGTATGGTCAGATTTTTTCTCCCTGTGCTTGTCTTGAATTTTTGAGCCAGTATGTCATTATATTTGTTTATTTAACAAGTTTTTTTATACCACTTTATCATTTAGTTGAAACCGTTTATATTGTAAACTTGGTAATGTACATTAAACAGGGACATTGATAACTTGGATTTTTCTAAGGCAGTGAAGGGCTAAGTGACTTGTCCATGGCTTACTCTCCACTTATTATTGTCAGTGGGGGGGGGGGGAGGGAGGGAGGGAGTGGATATTCAGTTATGGTGGCTAGTGCTTCTAAAGTGCCTAGCTGTTGTTGCTGAATTCTAACCCCGGATATTCAGTCGGGGCCATATCCGGCCATCGGCATTGAATATCCGGATTGCCGCAGGACCTGGAAGTTAACTGGGAAGCCGCAATATAGAGCCGCTGCTCAGTAGCTTCTGCGGGTAAAGTTAAGCCAGCCTTTGCTACGTCTGACTTTACCCATTTGTAGCTAACTGGGCAGTGACTCGATATTGCTGCTGCCCGATTAGCAATGGGTGCCGCCTCACCTCTGCCCCAGAACACGCACGACATGCCCCAGTGCTAACCGCTTAGCATCGGGGCATGTAGCGGCGGCATCCATGGATCTCCCCTTCAGTAGCATTTACATGTTTGCAAACCATGTAAATGCCTTGGCATATCTCCCCCCCCCCCCCCGTGTGTTTATCTTATCTGCATTTTTGTAATATTGTTTCAGCTTTCTACTATCTACTTCTCACTGTTCCTTGTTCCTCTTCTGCCTTCTCTATTATCCCTCCTACCCACCCCTTGACACTCAGCCCCTTTATAGCTGTCCTATGCTCATTACCACTATTATTCACAGATGCACTCTTGTCCTCTGGGATGTTCACAGATCCTAATTCACGGCTGTTTTTACACTTCAAGTAGCGTTATTAGAAAAAGTACAGAGAAGAGCCACCAAAATAGTAAAGGGGATGGAAGGCTCCTATTCCTATGAAGAGAGGTTACAAAGGTTAGGGCTCTTCAACCTGGAAAAGAGACGGCTGAGGGGAGATATGATAGAGGTCTATAAATTAATGAACAGAGTAGAACGGGTAAACGTAGATCGATTGTTTACGTCATCAGAATATAAAAAGACTAGAGGACATGCAATGAAGCTACAGGGTAAACTATTTAAGACTAATAAGAGAAAATATGTTTTCACTCAACGTGTAATCAAACTCTGGAATTTGGAGGATGTAGTAAAGGCTGTTAGTGTAGCTGGGTTTAAAAAAAGGTTTGGACAAGTTCCTGGAGGAAAGGTCCATAAACGATTATTAAAAGGGACCCAGGATATCACTGCTTGACCCAATACAAGCATTGAGGAACCTATATCTTTTGGGTACTTGTGACCTGGATTGGCCACTGTTGAAAACAGGATACTGGGCATGATGGCCCCTGGTCTGACCCAGTATGGCATATCTTATGTTCTTATATTTATTTATTTATTTTATTTAACAAATCTAGACTGCATTTCCTGATAAACCTATCAACGTAATTCACAATATATAACAAGAAGCCATAGAAATCAGAACAAAATAATAAAATACATCAAACGTAAAAATAATGATGAAAGGGTGTGGGGGCATGATTAAGATGGCTGCAATGAGTGTGTGAAGCTCTGTGTTCCTTACAAAAGCATGGGTAAGAGAAAGGAGAAGACCAGGAAGAACCCAGAGTCTGATGGATGAGTATACGGTGCATGGTGCCTTGCAAGCGGGAGTGCCTGGAGAGCAGTATGGCAACATCAACACCACAGTCAGTGGATCAGGTGTCATTCTTGGAGCTTGAAACGTTTCTCTCTCCTAAAGAATGATGTCCTCCTCCCCTCACGCGTACAGTAATGACCCCAGAAAGCATTTCAGGTCAGCGTGCACTGGAAGTTGGTAATACGGCAGTGTTTGATAGAGGAGGAACCACCGGAAATGTTGTCGGCATTGCTGAAGCCCTGAACCAGTTTGGAGCTGCTGCAATGAGCTCAGAGCAGTTGCAAGGGTTGCCAGATCCATGAGCCATAGCTTTGGGAGTATGTTCCTCTACACCAACAGGTTTGTCTTTCAAATTACTCAACATTTCTCTGTCTGTTTATCTTCAGAGGCCTAGACAATTTACCTTAGAATCGATTTGGGAAGTGATTGCTTTGATGGTACAATTTCAGCAAATGGATATTAGAGTTCAGGAGAGCATTTCTCTTTCTTTGGGAAATCAAGCTGCTATTGGGACTTTGAATGTTATTTCTTCTGAACAAAGAGTAAAGATCTATACTTTGCAAGAATCAAACTTGGCGCTGATCAAGGAGAATACCTTTATAAAAGCTAAGACTGAAAATTTGGAGCACAGTGTTTATTATTGTAACCCTTGGGTAATTAATTTTCCCAGGTCTCCTGTGATTTCTCCTCAGGAGATGTTTAGGAAATACTTGAAATGCTTCAAGTGTCTCAAGAAGCTATTCCTCCTCTCTCTAAGGCAAATTATTTACCTACGGGGGAAAACGTTGCATCGGATTGGCCTTAGGGAATGGATATTCTTAACGTTACTGAATTATTGGAATCCTCTGGAACTGAGACGTTGGTCCCCATGACTGTTGGTTTCCTGTTCTCTTACTGCAGACAGGGATTGGATTCTCTGTATATACTTTAAGAAAAGAAGGCTTCCCTTTTTTGGGTTGAGACAGTGGCTCCAATATCGCATGGAAGCTGCTACAGCCAATTAGTAGATATGCCCCATAGAGAAGACGATGTGAATTCTTGTTACTTAAGCCTGGGGTTGTGCAGACTGAAGCCCTATTCTACTTGAAATTTCCTTGCAAGCAGTTGATAAAACATGTCTGTTAGTTATGTTTTATTTAGCCTAAGGATTTGCTTTCCTTTATACATGCCAGGATGTCAGATGGACATACGGTTATTTCTCCAGGGGTTTAATATCATAAGCCATTGTTAAACGATCTGCTTGTTTCTCACTCTTGATGGATTTTTCCTTTTCAGGGAAATTATTTCTTTTACCTTTCTATTTCTTCTTTGTCCCCTTGTCATTGTGGGCTAATAAAACTACGCTGAAAAAGTAATATCTCTTATTATTTTCTTTTGATGAATGATTTCTCTTTCCTGCTTAGTCTTATTTTGTATAAGATTTTCTTTTGTACAAGATTCTTTGCTTGATTAGTAATTCAAATGTTTGCATAAATAAAAAACATAAAAAGGAATGAAAAATATAACATTAATCTACCAAACCATTACTATTCAGACCTATACATAATCAATCATTCTAAAAAGAGAAATGTCTTCAGCTTCCTACACAAGATCAATAGATGATGTTCACTCCTGATTCCAAATGGAAGCTCATTTCACATTTCTAGAGGCATCACAATGCTTCAAATGCAATTGCAAATGTGGGGATACCACTAACAAACACTCTTGACTGGATCTCAGAACTCGGGAAGGTGGCTACAACTACAATTGATGCCTCAAATAAGAGGGGTGTTACATTTGTAAAATCTTAAAAGTTAACACTAATAACTTAAATATAATTCTCTTTTTTAATCAGAGCCAATGCAAATTTGCTAGGGCCAACTATACTCTCTTGCCATCTTTATTTAGTTATTTATTTAACAAACTTTTATGTACCGCAACCTTCCGATGATCAGGAGCGGTTTACATATAACAGTTAAGGAGACAGAAAGGCATTTCTGTTTTACATTAAACAATATCATGAACTATGTACATTAACAATTGAACTTTTAGCTATTATACTTTGTAGAACTATGTACAAATTAACTATGTACAGTTAGAAAAAGAGAGTTCAACAGTATAAATATCAATTGACAGTATCAAGGTCAAAATATCTTGAGGCATTGCAGTATTTGTCTCCGTGTGTTATATAGATTATCCCTTTTCGTTTTGAAGTTGACAATTTGCCATTGGACCGTAGTGGGAGATGAAAAGGTGAGTTTTTAAGTTTTTGCGTAGGTCTTTAATGTCAGATAAGGCTCTGATTTCATCAGGTAGAGAGTTCCAGAGTGTAGGGGCTGCATGGGAGAATGCTTTTTTATTGGTTGTTTTTTTGGTTTTTGTGAATTCTTTTGGGATCCTTATTTTATTGGTGTTGCCTCTTCTATGTGCACATTGGGGTGTGTCTTTATTGATTAGTTTATTTAGGGTAGCTGGGGCAGTGTTGTTTAATGCTTTAAAAGTGGTTATTATTAATTTATAGTTTATTCTACATTGGATGGGGAGCCAGTGTAGTTTGGCTAGATAGGGTGATATGTGCTCAAAAGGGTGTATCTTCATTATAGTTCTGGCTGCAGCATTTTGAGCCAGTTGGAGCCTTTTGATGTTTTGGTTAGTTGTGCCTAATAGAGAGAGGTTGGCGAAGTCAAAATGTGGGGTGATGATGGCTTGAATGAGACTTAGGAAGTCTTGCAGTTGGACTAGAGGGCGTAATTATTTTACTACTTTGAGTTTAAAGTATATTTTCTTTGTTGTATTTCTTATGTGGGTGTTCATACTAAGGTGTGTATCTAGTATCACCCCTAGGTATTTTATTTCGTTTTTTATGTGGATGTCATGATTCTGGAGTGTAATGTGGGTAGGGGGGGGTGAAAGATTTGTTTTTTGTTACAATCAGTATGTCGGTTTTGGAGTGGTTAATAAAGAGGTTGTGGTCTTCTAACCAAGTTGCTAATTCCTTGAAATAATCTGTTAATAGTTGGAGTGGAATCGTAGGGATTGTGAAAGGAATGTACAGCATGATGTCATCCGCGTATATGTGATAATGGATTTTGAATTTTTTTAAAGATATTGCAAATTGGTTGTAAATATATATTAAATAGAAGAGCAGAGAGCGCAGAACCTTGGGGGAGGCCTATTTCCTGTTTATATGTGTTAGAGGTTTGAGTGTTGATCCTGACAGTTTGAGATCTGTTGGATAGATACGATGTGAACCATTTAAGTACTATTGAGTTGGCACCTATTTGTGTGAGCCTATTGAGCATTAGTGTATGGTGGACACTGTCGAAAAAGCAGCGGATATGTCTAGGAAAGGTAGTAGGAATGCATTTTTAGGGCTGTCTATTCCTCTTACTAGTGTGTCTAGGAGGACCGTTAAAAGGGTGTCTACTCCATGATCTGGGCGAAATCCATATTGTTGGTCATCAAGGGGAGCTGATGTGTCAATGTATTCTTGTGTTTGTGTTTGAACTACTTTTTCTATGAGTTTAGCCATAAATGGTATACTGGAGATGGGTCTATAAGAATTCGGTGAGGTTTCGTCCATAGTATTGTTTTTTAATATGGGTCTAATTTGTGCATGCTTTAGTATGGGTGGCAGGTAGCCTTGATTTAGTGAGAGATTAATTAGTGGTATTATGAAAGGGGATAATGTTGGAAGGGTGTTCTTTATCCAATTTATGGGGCAGGGATCAAGGTGAGATGTTGTGGAATTTATGTTTGTCATTATATTTTAAGGGTCTCTTTTGTTATGGGATAGAATTTATTCCAAGAATCTGATAGGGGTTGGTATGATATGGCTTGTGGAATTGGTAGGATATTATTTATTTTTGATTTGTTTATGTAGTGATTTGCTAAGGTTTGGGGAGATATGTCATTGGCTTCATGACTAGAGTTGTATGTGTTTTTAGTTAGGTTTTGGACAATGGAGAATAGTTCCCTTGGTCTGTTGATAGATTTGTTTAGGATAGATGAGTGGAAGTTTTTTTTGGCACTGTCTGTGGCCTCTTTGTAGTTTTTGAGATAAGTATTATAGAGTTTGTTATGTGATGAGGATTTAGTTCTGCGCCACTTTGATTCAATTTTCCTGAGTGTTCTTTTCATAACTTTTAAAGTGTTGTTGAACCAAGGGGCATCACCAGTTCTGGGACGGAGTTTTGCGCGTTCATGAACACTTGACACAGGGCTTGCTGGCCCGAAACGTGCGCGTCGTGGTGGATGAGCTGCTTTTGACCGCTATACACTGAAGAAGATTGGATATTTACAACACTTCACTGGCATACTATTTGGTTAAGTACCATATTTGTTAGGTTTGATTAAAAAGGAACTGGCTGTCTGGAGCGGCTGTGATGTTCTTTCAGTCGCCTCCAGCCTGTTCCAACAAAAAAGATATTTTAAATAGGGGTATAATTTGGTTTTGGGTTTGGTTCTTTCTTATGATTAGTTGTGTTTATGACATGTGCTGACATGTCAAGACGCTGGTCGAGGGTGATGCCCAGGTAGCGAATAGTAGATTTGGACTTCAGTTCACTGTTATTGAATAGAAGTGAGGAAGGTGGCGTGAACTTCTGGTTTCACAAGATGAATAATACATCTGTTTTGCTGTGGTTAATACGTAGATTTTGAGAGAGGAGCCAATCCGCTACCGCTTCAAAGCATCTTGTAATTGGAGAAAAGTCAGGCTGATCGATTTTAAACTGTGTGTACATGAGGATGTTGTCCGCATATGCAAGGCATTGGACATTGAAGGAACGGATTAAAGCGCAAATGGGCTGCATGTAGATGTTAAACATTAATGCAGAGAGGGAAGATCCCTGAGGTACACCTTGCTTCAGTGGGAATGGTTCAGAGGTCTTGGAACCTGCTCTGACTTGTTGCCATCTGTTACACAAATAGGATTTACACCAGGCCAGTGCTGAGCCTTGTAGACCTTTATCTTTGAGGTGGGATAGAAGTGTTTCGTGATTCACTGAATCAAAGGCGGCTGCTATGTCTAAGAAGATAAGGACGCATCCATGGTTGATATTGTCAATTCCTGTGATTAGGTTGGGAAGAGGGTTGTGAGGATGGTGTCCACTCCGTGAGCTTCCCTGAAGCCATGTTGGGATGGGTCCAGAGGTGCGACAGTATCCACATGGTGTTGGATTTGCCTCTGTACTACCTTCTCCATAATTTTGGCAAGCAGTGGGATGCTCGAGATTGGTCGGAAGGACTCAACTTTAGATGGATCGAGCCTACTATTCTTTAACAGGGGGCGGATTGAATTGTATTTTAAGCTTTGAGGGAAGGATCCTGTTGTGAGTGATTGATGACATATGATTGCATCAGGGCTCCAGAAAAGCATGGGGAGGCCAAGGCTGCAATGGATTTTTCTCATGCATAGGACGATTAAAAGATGAGAACTGAGAAGTCAGGTGGAAGACATAGGAAGAGGGGAGATGCTGTTAAGTTACATTTGGAAATTTTATATGCGTTTCTGCTATAAAGATGAATTTAAGCAGGACAGCCTGAATGGGTCATTATGGTGTTTTTTTTATGCCTTCATTTACTACAAAAGTAACATTATAAAACATTTTCTATATGTACAACTAATGTGTGCCTTCGAGTCAGTCCAGACTCCTGGTGACCCAGAAGCTCCTGGGTTTTCTTGGCAGTGTCACCGGAAGTAGATTGCCAGGCCTTTCTTCCGAGGCAATGGAGGGTTAAGTGACATGTTTTACTTGCACCATCTGTGTCCCTGTTCAAATCCAGGCTAAAAATGCGCTTCTTTGAGATTGCTTTTGGATCTTGATTCCCATAGTCTCCCGTTCACCTCCTATGTGTTTCCTTACCATTCTCCTAGATATATCCTAGTCCCCAGTTGTTGTGTTGTCTGTCTGGATTATTATGCTGTCTGTCGCTACTAGACTATTAGCTCTTAGAGAAGGGACTGTCTCTTGCATGTCTCTGTACAGCGCTGTGAACGTCTTGTAACACTATAGAAATGCTGAGTAGTAGTAATAGCAGAAAATTGTTTTTATCATCCTTGGTTGCATGCAGAGAGGAATAACCAGCAGAAGGGAAGCGGAATTAATGCCCCTGTACAAGCCATTGGTGAGGCCTCACTCAGAGTATTGTGTACAGTTTTGGAAACTTTTCCGCACATAGGATATAAAAAGACTTGACATGGAAGGCGACCAAAACGACCTAAATATATATACCTTGGAGGACAGGAGGGACAGGGGGGATATGTAGCAGACATTTAAATACTTAAAGGGCATTAATGAACAAACAAATCTTTATAAAAGAAGGGGAAGCTGTAAAAGTAGAGGGGATACGATGAAACTTCAAGGCGATAAATTTAAAAGAAACACTAGGAAATATTTTCACTGAAAGAGTGGTGGATGCTTGGAATGTCCTCCCGATGGAGGTGGTGGGAACAAATGACAGAATTCAGAATGTCATGGGATAGCACCGTGGATTCCTTTATAGCAAGAGAATGAAATCAAAACAAACTTAAATAACTTTTATACTTCAACAAATAGAGGGGGGGGGGGGGTTTGTTTAACCTGCATGGAGCGGTCGGTACCATGTTAAGCACCTTACTGGGCAGACTAGATGGACCATACTGGTTAGGGCTCTTCAACTTGGAAAACAGAAGGCTGAGGGGAGATATAATAGAGGTCTATAAAATAATGAATGGAGTGGAATGTGTTAACATAGACTGGTTGTTTCCTCCTTCAAAAAGTAGCAAGACTAGCGAAAACGCAAGGAAGCTACAATGTAGCACTTTTAAGATTAATTTGAGTAAATATTTTTTCACTCAGCTCGTAATCAAACTCTGGAATTCATTGCCAGAGGAGGTAGTAAAAGCTGTTAGTGTAGCTGGGTTCAAAACAGGTTTGGATGAGTTCCTGGAGGAAAAGTCCATAAACTATTATTAAAGAGGAGAAATCCACTGATCCTTGGGACAAGCAGTATTGAATGTGTATACCTTTGGGAACCCGACAGCTACTTAAGACCTGGAATGGCCACAGTTGGAAACAAGATATTGGGCTTGATGGACCCTTGGTCTCACCCAGTAAAGCCTGTCTTAGGTCATTCACTGCATTACGATGTTATATTATAAACTGGTACAAGTGAACATGGGGTGGAGATGCAAGGTACAAGTATATGTTAAAAAATATGCCCGCACCCGCATCGAGCACACATACATACAGTGACTGCACCTGACTGGGGCAGGTATGATTTTATGCAAGAGTATCGCCATACCGAGCCCTGTGCAAGCGGTGCAGCCGCACAGGACACAACAAAATTGGGGTGCATTTAGGGATTCTGGCATTGGCTCCCCCCACGCTGAATCCTTTGCCCCACCGCCACTTTTAGGGTTCCCCTGGCGGAAGCAGGGAACCAATTGACAAAAAAAACAACAACATCTGGGTCTCTCTGACTCCGCGTGTGCAGGTTGGCCTGATCCCCCTCCTCTAATTATGCTCGCCTCAGAGGAGGAGGGACCAGACCAGCCACTCAAACACGTGTCTTTGCAACCTCGCATTTGAATGGCTGGTCTGGCCCTCCTTCCTCTGTTGCAAATATACATCAGAGGAGGGGGAACAGGCCAGCATGCAAGCGCGGAGTCTGAGACCTGTGGGTTTTTTTTTCCAATCGGACGTCCCACTGATGCTACCACAGGAACCCTAAATGCAGTGGTGGCGGGGCAAGAGCAGGCTGGGTGGTGAGCTGGCTGGAGACATGGAGGTAAGATGGGAGATGCTGGGCATTGGGTAAATGACAAAGGGGGGGGGGGTTATCAGATGTGCAAGTTGCACAGGGTGCAGTTATGACTTGGCATGGTCCTATGCAAGAGAAACTGTGCAGTACTGGAAATTATTTTAGGAGTCTATTTTATAATGGCTTTATAAAACCTGTGAATTTTTTTATAAGTGCTCTCTTTTTAGTTCTGACTCTGGGTTTTCTTGGGAATGTATCACTGGAAGTAGATTGCCAGGCCTTTTCTTAGAGGCAATGGAGGGTAATGTGACTTGCCCAAGGTCACATGAGTACCAGTGGGCAGGCCTGTACCTAGCCCTGTGCGAGTGGTGTGGCTGCACAGGGCGCAAAGGCTTAAGGGGCACATTTTAGCTTTCTTCTGTTGCCTGCCGCCACCACTTTTCTTCTCTCAGTGGTGGCAGGCAATGGAAGAAAGCTAAAATGCACCCCTTAAGCCTTCTGCTGGCATGCTAAGCGGATCTTTCCCTCCCTGCTCGGCTTAGCATGCTGGTGATTTGTGCATTGGGTGTGCCTCTTCTCTCCTGTTGTGGGGGGGTGGGGGGGGGTGGGTGCACCCAATGTGCAGGTTGCATTGGGTGTGATCTTCCCTTGGTATGGCCCTGCCAATGGGAATTGGACCCTTGATCTTCTGGGTGTTAGACAGCTGCTCTAACCACTAGGCTACTCCTCCCCTTGTTTTAAAACTACCCCCTACATTACTAAGTCAAGCAAGCATTACTACTATTACTACTGACAATTTGTATAGTGCTACAAGGCTTACATAACACTTTACAGAGACATTGAAGAGACAGTCCTGCTCATTAGAGCTTATAATCTAGTCAAGACAGACAACACAACAGCTGGGGACTAGGGCAATGGCCAGTCAGGTATGTAGCAGGCAAGGAATATATCAAATGCTTTTTCTGGGCTGTATAGCAGTTCTCCACCCGATCTGTCCATGCACCTGCAGTGTGCTTTCAATATGCCAAATGTCCTTTCTATCAGAGCCCTGTTCTGCCTGTGGGCCTGATTCTCCTGTGCTTCCCCCTCTGAGTGGGCTACGAGGGTCATTAGCCAGGTCTAGATAGGGTAGCCTCTATCACCAGCAGGGGTAGAAAGACAGGAGATGTGTCAGTGCACATCTGATGTGAGAATCAGCACTTCGAAGGCTAGGTGGCAGCACAGAGTCTGAGGATTCTGAAAGGTGAAGAGGGTTCATGGTTGAAATGCACTACATAGTTTTTTGTGTTTCTTTTGTTTGCTTTCTTTAAGTATTTGGATAGCTCATTGACTTTTATGTACACTATTTCTTTTATTGCAAACCTCTTTGTTTGTGCTTCACTAAAAGGCGGTATTCAAATGTTGAATAAAGTAAACTAAACTAAACAGATTTCCTGGGTTGCTGGTTGCATGGTCAAGGAGGCTTCTGTGGGGAGTGAACAGTGGATTAATTAAGTTACCATGTGGTTGGTTGGAGTGTACTGACCTAGAAGCCATCCACCAGTGATCTGACCACTCTCAAAGTGCTCATGTAGGACCAATTGCAACAGAATATAGGCATTGTAGCAGACACACACATCTGTTCTGACGTGTGAGACATGGCAGACCACCTGCACGTTAAGGAAGTGAAACGTAGCCTCTTTTCCCACAGGTGGTCTGATGGCAATGTGTGTGCAGTCTATAGCCCCAAGCACAGAGGAGAAGTTCAACAGCTCATAGAGTTCTGTCATTGTCTCATGTCGCTGTTGCTCTGTCTCAGGGAAGAGAATGTATTGAGTGTTTCTCTTTAGAAAGGCATCCAGAAACAGAACAATGCAGCGGGAGGTGGCTGCCTGGCTGGGGGTTATTTTAGAAGCCCTATTCATGATTTAAAGTGGCATTTTACAAATGGCATCCAAGAGCAATCTGGGACATCCAAGCCAGAATGTCTGAAAAAAAACCAGGTGCATCCAAGTTCAGGCACGATTTCACAAACGTGGATGCACCCAATATGGATGTCTGTAGGGGCTTCTACCTAGACATCCCCAGAACAGAATTCCTGACTATGGACATCTAGGAATAGCTTAACGGTTAGAATACTGGGTGAGGACCGAGGAAGCCAGAGCTCAAATTCCACTGCTTCTATCATTGTGATGATGGGAATGGTAGAGTGTCAGCGTCTCTACACCTTCTGGAGATTTTAAAGCAAAAACAGGCAAGCACTTTCCTGATTCTAATTTCATGCCTGGAGCAGGTATAACCTTATACGCAACTCCAGATGTTTCAGAGATCAGGCAGTGTGGTCCAAGTTCTTGGGAATGGCCCAGTCACACCTATCAGAGCCATCTCCTATTGGGAGAGGATGATAAAGGGAGTCCTGATTGGGATTCATATGTGAATAAGCTAAGGAGAAGTGTTAGATTGGAGCTGCATAGTCTAACTTTGGCGGAATACTGCCGAAAAGAAGTTATTCCTAAAGGGTTACATATCTGGAAAGCACCTGGTATGTTTTTGGATGATGCTGCATTTATTTCTCACTGGAATCAGATACTTAACAAATGCTCATTGGATTTGATGCTTTTGGTAGTTGATTCAGCACACTCTAAAAATCAGGAGTTAATTAAAGAGATTAATGAGGATCTTGCTACTTTAAAACCTTTGGAAGATTTTTCTGAAAAGCATGCAGACATCCTCAAACAAATTGAGACCTATAGAGCCGATTTGAAAGCCCAAAAAGTTAAAAAAAATTTTAGAGATGAAAAACGTATGAAAGAAGGCACTATCTATAACTGGTCCTTATGGAGAAAGAACTATTCTGACTTTACCAGACGTAATATTAATGAAGGAGAAGGTAGCTCTGTCTATTCTTCAGACTCTAGTATAGAAGGTGGCATTTCTGACAGTGCATCTAAATCTGGAGATAAACATGTAGAACATTCTACTAAGCAGCAGAATAAAACGGGAAATTTTTCCGGGCCATCGACTCGATCACGCCGAAAGAAAGACTCCGTTTATTTTCAGTAAATGATACAGTGTTAAATCTGTCCAGTGTGACATTGACATCAGTGCAATTGACAGTGCTAGCTAAGGGTCTATCATTTGTCTCCGGTCCCAGTTATGATAGTTTCTCTAGCCGGGTAGCGGTGGAAAAACTAATTCGTTCTCTTCAACTAAAGGTTTTTTTTGCTAATCGAGTATCGGTGATAGACTCTTCAGTAGTCAGCTTAAAATCTAATTGGCTTCCTCCTGGCCCGTTAGATCCGATTATATATACTTTTAGGCACCTGCTGCTATCTGATATTCGGAAGATTGAAAATAAAAATAAGTATTCTCCTAGAAATCTGTCAGATGCTGAATTTAAAGCTCTTCAGGAATTGACGAAGATGCGTTCTATCACTATAAAACGTGCCGACAAAGGCGGTGCGGTAGTTGTTATGGACACTAGTGCTTATGATGCTGAAGTGCTTGCACAATTGAATAAAACTCATCATTATAAACGTCTGTTATCTGATCCTACAGAGCAGCTACAGAAAGATGTTTCTTTATTAACAACTAATGCTTTGCAATTGGGATTTCTTACTGAGAAAGAACATAACTTTTTGAATCCTCCATACCCTAGAATACCTGCCTTTTATGTCCTCCCGAAAGTGCATAAGAGTTTGGTTAATCCTCCAGGAAGGCCCATCCTCTCGAGCAATGAGTCGCTGCTTGAGAGGGTTGGTATCTATCTAGATAAATTTTTGCGCTCTGAAGTGGTTAAGATCCCTTCTTACCTTAGAGATACAACGCATTTTTTGCAGATTTTGGAAGATTTTGAAGTTATGGATCGAGTTACCTGGTTGGCGTCTCTGGACGTAACGGCCCTGTACACCTCTATACCACAAGATGAAGCTATTCAAGTGTTAACATCAGTTTGGGAAGCGCGTCCGAGTCCACATCGTGTTCCAACTGAGTTTTTGACTAAACTAGCTAAGTCAGCCTTGAAGAGGAATTATTTTGTATACAAGCAGGAATATTTTCTTCAAATCTCTGGCACTGCGATGGGTGCTACGTTCGCCCCTTCGCTGGCAAACCTGTACATGCATGCGTTTGAACAGCAATGGATTTACCCCTCTAATTTTGCTTCATCTATTTTATGTTGGTATAGATATATTGACGACATCTTTTTATTATGGAGTGGCACACGTGCTGCATTGGAAGAATTTTTCAGCTATTTGAATCAATGTAATTCATCCATTCAGTTTGAGATTAATATTCAAAGAAATACCATTCACTTTTTGGATGTTGCGGTTACTAGAGGTCCTGAGAAGTTCTTTACTACTGTATATACCAAAGTAACTGATAGAAACACCTTACTGCATTATGCAAGCTTTCATCCATCTCATCTTAAAGAAAGTCTTCCCTATTCTCAACTATTACGATGCCGTCGCATCTGTTCTACTCAACAAGAGTTTGAGGTACAGGCTGCTTCCATGCTGACTAAATTTAAGGAGAGAGGTTATCCTCCATCAGTATTGAAAAAGGCTTATAAAAGAGCCAAATTTAATCATCGAGAGTGGCTCTTATGTCCGAACACATCAGGTACCATCCCTGACGCTGCCTCTATGATATCATCTAGTGCTAACTCAGCAGTATCATCTACAGTGACTTGTGTTCTTCCTTATTCAGGATTATCAAATTGCATTGTTTCAGCTCTGCATAAGCGTTGGAAACTAATTTTGACTCATCCTATATTAGCTGGAAGTTCACTTAGAGTGGCTTACCAGCGAGGTAAGAATCTGCGAGATCGGCTCTGCTCCGCAGTCCCACGATCTCCTCTTCCAGTACAAGAATTTTCCCATAGGAGTTGTGGTCGGTGTTCCTTCTGTAAATATATGACCTCAGCGGTTCATCTCGCATCTGCCTTGATGTTCCGGCGTCTCTGTCAAGATACCAATTGCAACACTTCATTTGTCATATATGCTTTGTGGTGCCCATGTTTGAAAACCTATGTGGGGAAAACGACTCGCCCTCTACGTACTAGACTGTCTGAACATAAATACTGTTTGACTAAGGCTCATTTAGAGACCCCTTTGGTGCAGCATTGGATTAATGCTTCTCATACTTTTGAAGATGTTCGTTGTACCGTTTTGGAAGTCGTGCCTTTTAACATCCGTCGAGGCGATAGGGGACTTCAGCTACTTCAGAAAGAACAGAAGTGGATTCATTCCCTACATACATTGGATCCGGAAGGGTTAAATGATAAGATCGAGTGGGCTTTATTTTTTTGAAGCAGATACTTTTAAAATGATCAATGGTGAAATCTCCCCTTTTTTTGACTGGTGCAGCTCCTATCTACCCTTCCCTTGGCAATATTCACTTATGTTAATGATAGTCTATGTTTTATGTTTAATAAAGTTGTTGAAAGTTGAGAGTTTGTAGATATAAGCGGACTGATTGGTGCGTGTTCCCTTAGACCGCTGACATCAGACGCCGATGAGCTGTAGCTTGCAGAGACGCTATATGTGTCTAAAAATGAAAGATTAGTTAATGGTGAACTCCGTTTAACTTTGGTTCCTGACGAAGCCTTGTGGCGAAACGGAAGCTTTCGTCGAACAAACAGTGTGCAGTGGCGGCGAGTGGTCTTCGGGACAGTCAGCTGTATTCTCAGTGCCGTGAAAAGATGTTTGCGTTTTGCTCCTTAGCAGATAAGTAATTGATTGCTTTCTGCATATTGAGGTTTGTCGTTTACCAACCTAAATCTGTGCTTGATTTTCCTTTTCAGCGTTCTTGTGGATACTGAAATCAGATATTCCACTATAATGCCTAGTGCTTTCAAAGATATTAGAAGTCTTTTATTGAACTTTCTGCTTTGGAGTGGATATAAAATAATACTGGACACTTTTATGGTTGAGAGGTTTGTTTTTATGTTGTATGGATGGTTGTATATTTAGTCATGTGGTTGTGATTAATGAATGGTGAATGGTTTAGTGAATCCTTATGTGTAGTTAGGGAGTAGGATAAGTTTAGTAATTTATTGCGTGGAAGAGACTCTTGTTGGTGCAGTACTTTAAAGGTGTTAAGGTTAAGGACCTATGATGCAAGTGTCCACCATTTCCCTATGGTGATGTAATTCGCCAGATGGAGGGTGTCTAAATCCTGAGGTCCGGGTGTAACCTAATGATATTGTTGATCATATTGTAATTTTGAAGAATTTACTGAAAGTTGATTTCTATTTAGGTGAGTTACTGAGAGGTAGGGTTTTTGGTTTTGGATTACCAGTCACACCTCCACCATTCCCCCTTTCAGACTTGGACATCCTCAAGCTGGAAATATCCAAAGCCCTGGTTTCTAAAGCCTCTAGAGACGTCCCCATGCTTTGGATGTCTCTAATCCTATTTTCAGACATCCAAAGCATGAATAGAGCTTCAAAAATAACCCCTTTAATCTATCTAAGCAGCTATACACATGAGTAAATTAATATTTTAGAAAGGATCCATTTTACACATAGATGACCGTACCACATCAAAAGCCAGTGTTCTTCCCTTACCATAAGCAGCATGGAATCGATCCATTCTTTGAGATCCTGTCAGGTACTTATTATCTTGGTTGGTCACTTTTGGAAACAGGATATTTGGCCTGATGGACCTTTGGTCTGACCCAGCATTGTGTATGTCTTGTAGTGCTATATAAATGATAATTAGTAGCAGTATAGCAGTTCTTATGTTCTTATTTTTGTTCAGATTTGCAAACAGGGTCAGATTTCTCCTTCTTGAAGAAACATTCCGGATTCTTGATAATCATGATTTTCTAATTTTTCCTGCCTGCACAGGTTCTGTGAAAATTTATTCAAAATCGACCATCTTCCTTTAAGTTCTCAGTCTCTATAGATCTCACTTATTCCACTCAACTGAAACATTTCCTATTTCATTCTAATCTTTGTTTTATTCATTTGCTACTTCAGTCCTCTTGCTCTTTTTGATATCAATAATCACACTTTTCTTCTGTAATCATATTCATCCTTGAAGTCACCTAATTCTGTTCTGTTCACACATCTCCAAGGTTAGTGCACCATGAGGAATGTTTACTAAAGTGTGGCAATGGTTAGCGAGCTGCGGTAACCATGACTGGATGGTAAAAATGTGGCCACGATAAAAATCCCACACTAACCGTGGGTGGGAGAAAAGGCTGGTAGAGTGTGGACATTGACTGCATGTTGAGGTAGCATGGGTATCGTTAGCGTGCACTCTCCATCAATGTTTCAGTTAGCATGAGTGCACTTACTGGCACCTCAATGGGTGGTAATAAGTACACCCACATTAATTACAGCTAATGACTTAGCATAGGAAGGAGGTCCAACCCACGCTAACTGGATGGGGACCTGCCAGGCTTGCCTCCATTGGTTAGCATGGCTATGGTCCAGTCTTGTGTTACATTTTGGGCCCAGACATGCATTACAGTAACACATTCTAGTCAACATGCTCCTGAATTTTCTGTTTGATTTACTTATATTACCTATCTCTATCTGTTCTTCTGTTCTTCTGATCTCATCATACGTCTTCAGTTATCTTTTTTTTGGTCCATTCTGACATTCATTTCTGCTATTTCTGACTTTTTCTCCATCAAGGCTGATGGCTGAAGGATCTTGAAACATGGTCTGGGAGGCTAATGTTTAATATTCTGAGCCACTGAAGGGCACTAATGAAAGTAAATCGGAATATTATTTTTCTTTTTTCTGTGGATGATATCCAGCTTTATGTACCTTTGGGTGATGATCAGAAATTTTGGATTGCAAAGATTGAGAGACAGTGGATGAGGACGAATTATTTAAAGCTGAATCTGGAAAAAAATGAGGCCTTATGGATTAGAAAACCAACTATGAAATTTGTTTCTTCTCATGTGGAAGTTGAATGTTAAGAAATTCAATTTAAAGATTGCATGACTAGTTTGGGGGTAAAGATAGTGCATTAATGATGGAGGCACAAATGGCGATAGTGGTTAAAAATTGCCACTTCCAGTTTAGATAATTAAAAGTAATTTGACAATTGTTTTCTCAGGTAAGTTTTGCAATGATTATTCACATATATCTGTAAGTGCAAGAATGAGTTACTGTAGTCTTCTTTACCTTGGGTCATCAAAGAAGGTATTGAAACAATTGCAGATTGTACAAAGGAAAAGGGAATTGGATTTAGCTCAAACCTTTTCTCAGAAGTTCAAGGCACGTTACATTCAGGGACAGTAGGTAATTTCCCATCCCTAGAGTGCTTACAATCTAAGCTTGTACCTGGAGTGATAGAGGGCCAAGTGACTTGCCCAAGATCATAAGGAGCAGCAGTGGGGTTTGAAGCCTGGTGTCTCCGATGCTCTAACCATTAGGCTACTCCTCCACTCCAAAGAATGAGCTCTTTGATACAAATGTCCATTTTCTGGGCAGAATTACAACAAAGGCAAACCTATCAACATCAACCCAGGTGGGACCTGTGCCCACAATTCCCAGCTCAAGAGGATAATGCCTTATCCATTAGGCCATTGGGGTGACTTAACAGCTAACAGGAAGAGGATTCAAAAAGCATATTTCTTCTGTTCTACAGGCATTACATTGGTTGAAGGTCAAAGAGAGGATAACGTTTAAGGCTTTGACCATGATTTTTAAGTCCTTAAGAGCTGTGGCACCTCAATATCTAAAAGATAAATTGAACCAAGAAAGCTTACAAACTGAATTTTGTATCAAAGGCAATGGAGAATTAGGTGATGTCCAAGATCACTCTAGAGCATGTCTACTAGAGCACATTAGCTGTTAATGCGGTTGATAGCTCAGCAATTTTCTGGACTATCTGCAGACCGAGCTTCAGCTGCATGTGTGGGCATGGTGCACATTTGTTGCAAAAGCCTAACGTGGCTCAATAGAAATGACCTCTATGAGTAGTGGGAGCACTGCATTAATCAGTAGGCTGCTTCTTCATAGCAAACCCAGAGAGTGAGTTCCTGATGCTTGATCTGAAACAAAGTTTTTGATTATAGAATTTATCTAAAACTTCTGAAATTGAACCTGCTTGTAACTATGTGGATATGATGGTCATAGAACTGGACCTGGCTATGAGTACTAGCATGGTGAAGTGAATCACCTAAGACTAGAAATTAAGACACTTAGAACTGATGCTGAACTAGTTTATGTTGGAACCCCTGCTCAAGGTAAGTTTGTGTTTGAGTTGTTGAAGCCTTGTGGTAATATGAAAATGCATTGCTTGTGATTACGCCTGTGTTGAAATCAAGTTAAACTTAGAACCCCAAAGAGACTGGGATTTCAATATTCAGGTACAGTGGAGGAGTGGATGAGAATGAATTATTTGAAGCTGAATCCGGAAAAAAATGAGGCCTTCTGGATTAGAAAACCAACTATGAAATTTGTTTCTTCTCATTTGGAAGTTGAATGCTAAGAAATTCAATTTAAAGATAGTGCATTGATGATGGAGGCACAAGTGGTGATAGCGGTTAAAAATTGCCACGTCCAGTTTAGATCATTAAAAGTAATTTGACAGCTGTTTTCTCAGTAACTTGTTTTGAGCTATTCCTGAAAAAGGCAAGAGCTAAATCCATAATCCCTTCCTTCCCATCCCATAAGGCTGAGAACGGACAGTTTCAACCTTTCTGTTATATTTAAATTGATTTCATACCATCAGCTAGAGATTAACTTGATTAAGGCTAACCTCATCAATTTTCCTTGCTCTCATGTTCCTATTCTCTTTCCTCTTATTAGCTCATCATTTTTTTCTTCTGCTTATAGCTGAAGTGTAATCTTTAATTCATGTTTTTTGCTTTTCTCTGATAGCGCTTATATCAGCCAAACGTTATCTGCAAATTGGCAGCATTTATTGCATCCATTTCTTTCTTTCATTTCTTTCCACCAAACTCCTAGTTCAGGCATTTATTTTTCCCAGACTTGACTATTGCAGCAGGATAGTCTTCAATTTTTCTTCTTGGTTCCAGAAAATGCTGCAAAACCAAATATGCCAATGGACCAGCAATGAACTATATCTTATGAACTATATACCCCAGCTGGTGATAGAACTATATCATGGTCCATAGGGGAAAATACTTTAATAAACACTATTCATCCTACCCAGGGTTACCACTTTGTTTTCCTACATATACAAAAACAGGTTGTAAAGTCTTCTAGATAACTTGGAACATAGTCAAAAAACCCATCCAATAGCAATCAAGAAGTAATCAAAAATATTGTCAAAAACTATTACATGCAGATTACTTCTGTCTCCTCTCAGTTAGGTATGTTACCCCACTCCTTTCAGTTACTCTTTACTTTACCACTCTTGCACCCTTTGTTAATTAATCTGGTTTAATCACCAAACATGCACCTTATTATTTAGGCTGGTTTTCCTGAGTGGAAATCCCTCTCTTATCTTTCTAGTTCTTTTTCTCCTGGTGTATTGAATCTCTGCAAGACAATCACAGGTCCCCAAAGGATCTGGGGCCACTGCTGTATGGTGGTTGCCTGAGAGCTGGTGGCTTCTGTAGATGCAGATCACCGGAACTGCTCTGCAGGGCTCCTGGCTCTGATCAACTAGAAGAAACGGATGTTGGTACAGTTCTTGAAACCTCTGTCAAAGGCTGAGTTATTCTTCTTCTGAGATAGTGGGTTGCTGGCAGGTTTTGCACAGACATAAACCCTCTGCTCTAGGCTTCTGTACTAAAACTGCTGCTTACTCTAGAAAGATCAATGGTTCTCTACTCAGACCTCAGGACACACCTAGCCAATCAGGTTTTGCCATTGTAGGCAAATCTCTCTCATACATACTCATTGTGGTTACCCTGAAAACCTGACTGGCTAGGTGTGTCCCAAAGACTGGATTGAGAACCCCTGCTCTAGATGGAATGAGTGGCTAGGTGCAAACGACTCCTCCCTTTTTGGTGCAGTGGCTGTGTACCCCAAGACACCTTCCCCTAAGTACAAACTCTTTATTCCTTCCTCATGGTGCATGGCTGTGTGCCAAAGACAGAGTTCTGTCTTCTGGAGTTGTTTATATACAAAGTGGGATTTTCTTTCCTAGAGGAGTCTCCTCCCAGCATCAATTGACTGGCAGCAGAAAACTAAAAAACAAAAAGTCTCACAGCAATAAATACTAGTGCAATCCAGACACAGAGAATATGAAAGGCTGAATCCACATAAAAGCACTAGTATTAACCGGGTAGCCGGAACCAGCGCCCCCTCTCTACTTGCCCCAACCCATCTTTGAGCACCCCCACCCCACACCCCGATCCGCCCCCCGAATAACAACACATACCACAGTTATTGGATAAGAACTGGTCGCAGCTTTATTTGAACAACTCATTAACCATAAACAGATATTTATTCAACACCCCCCCCCCCCGCGGATTGATGGCCGCCAGCCATGCAACTAGCAAGGCAGCCACGCCTCCGCTCAAGCCGTGGTACCCACCAACAGCCAAATTCTGCCCCCCCTATCCGACTTTGCCATGTTACTAGCAAAAGTCTTCCAGGGGTTGTCCGGGTCGAGGGCACCCCGCCCCCTCCCCCAGTGGCCACGGCTCCAGACCCCGGACCTCCGGGATCCTGCCTCCGCAGACCCCCCCCCCCCAGCTGCGACACCCCGACTCACTTCCACCCCAAGCCCTAACAGCGGGTGGGCGGGTGGGCTGCCTGTCGGGGGCCCACTCACATGTGCTCCATGCAAGCCAGGAGCCACGGAGCACATGTCCTCTGCCTCCTCCTGATTGGCTCCGCTCCTTACGCCTCGAGCGGAGCCAATCAGTTTGAAAGATGCGCGCTGCGTGTTGACGCTGCCGTGCGCCCCCGACACCTCCTTGACGAGCAGGGTCCCGTGCCGGGCCGTGCACCCGGTTACAGGCGGGCCCCGGGACCCTGCCCGCGCCCTGGAATTAACCGGGTAGCCAGACCCGGCGCCCCCTCTCTACTTGCCCCAACCCATCTTTGAGCACCCCCACCCCACACCCCGATCCGCCCCCCGAATAACAACACATACCACAGTTATTGGATAAGAACTGGTCGCAGCTTTATTTGAACAACTCATTAACCATAAACAGATATATTTATTCAATACCCCCCCCCCCCCCGCGGATTGATGGCCGCCAGTCATGCAACTAGCAAGGCAGCCACGCCTCCGCTCAAGCCGTGGTACCCACCAACAGCCAAATTCTGCCCCCCCTATCCGACTTTGCCATGTTACTAGCAAAAGTCTTCCAGGGGTTGTCCGGGTCGAGGGCACCCCGCCCCCTCCCCCAGTGGCCACGGCTCCGGACCCCGGACCTCCGGGATCCCGCCACCGGCACAAGGGATAATTTACCTGTGCCGCCCCCCCCCCATAGCCCCAAGCTGCGACCAGTGTGACCTGTCCTGTACCACCTTCTCCAGTGCCTCCTGCCAATCGTTCAGGAGCAGATCCGTTCCCACTGGAGATAAGTGCACCCCGTCATCCCTGTACAACCCAGAGCAGGCCACCTCCACCCACGGATGCTGAACCTGCAATCCGCCCTGCTCACAGACCCATCTCCCGATTTGCCTGTTGATCTTGGTCAACCCACGAGACCAGCGCCGCTGACCCCAGCACGCCGGCCTCGGGATAATGTCTGACCATACTAACAATACCCCAGGAAACAGACGAAACAGTACAGAAAAGTCTCTCTTGGCAGCCCTAATCAGCTGCTTACAAGTCCAAGCCGCCAAATCATTGCCCCCCAAATGCACCAACAAAATCGCCGGCTGGCCCCTGATGCGCCCATGGTGGCGAAGCAAAGGCAGCAGCTGCGTCCACCGCAGCCCCCGCTCCCCCAGCCATGACACCGCCACCGTCGCAGGATCCAGACCCAGGTTCGCTCCGCAAGGTCGTTGCGCCGCCCGCTGGCCAGCCCAATAGACGAAGGAGTGCCCCATCATCCAACATCCCTGCAAAACATATACCCCCATCTGTAATAAAAATAACACAGCATTAGTGCACCCCCAGCCCCCCAGCCCGAATAGTCACAATCGAACATAGCCCTCGAAGGCCCTCGAGCGCCATCTGCCAATACTCCGTATCATCTCTCCCGGCAAGCCCACCGCCGCCGCACTGGTCGCCGCCCCAATCCGAAACGAGTGCGAAGAAAAAAGACGAGGGTCCTCCCCAAGCCACCGCAAAACCAAGCGCAATACTGCCGTGACTTGGAAACGCGTAAGCGGGGAGGCATTCCCATGCACAAATAAACCGCTTACGCCATCGGGGCGAATGGCCAAGAACTCCCGCATTGCTGCAAAAGGGCACGTAATTCCTCCCGTCGCCCTAAGCACCACCCATAACCCTTTACCCTTCGGGTCCATCTTGGACTTAGCCAGCAAAATTCGCAGACAACCATGGTCCAGCCAAACATGCTGCCGACGCAAACTAAGCCCACTATCCGCTCTTCCCGACGCCTCCGCCAACTCACTGACCCGGAAAGCCCCGAAAAAGGCCAAACAGAACACCGCCCGAAATAACACACACTCGTAGGGGGCGCTCGCTACCCGCACCAACTCCTGACACACCCTCTCAAGTAACTCATGCGTTATAGGGCGACGGCTATCCCGCGGGGCAGGCTGTGATCACGCCCAGCCTTGGAGCAACCGTCGAGCCAACAAACCTCAGTCTCCGAAATTCCACCCGACCGCCTTGGCAAAGAAACCAAAGCCCGCCAGATGACTGTGCACCGCCGACCGCGTGAGCCCTTGCTCTTTTGCCCACACTACGTACCGCCCGAGCAACATGTCCGGTACCCTCCCCCTTAGCCATCCCCTCTCACGCAAAAAGTGCTGCACCCGTGTGCAGCCCCGCTGATACGCATCCCAGGTGGTAGCAGCAACTGAGCTCTTCAATAGGTGCCTCATCGCTGCAGGCCAGCGCTCCACAAGCTCAAGGGGACCCCAAGCCCCAAGCCCCACCTCGTCCGCCTCCGGTGCCAACTTCCGAAAACGCTCCATCTGTGAACGGGAAAGAGCATCAGCAATTTCATTAACCTGCCCAGGAATATGCCTCGCTTTCAAATCGATGTTCAAACGCATACATGTCAGTACCACCCGCCTCATCAGCGACGCAACCCGACTACATCGTGGTGAATAACGATTGACTACATGGACCACAGCCTCATTATCACACCACCACAGAACCCTGCGGTTAACCAGCCTCTCCGGCCACAACTCCAACACGACCAAGATTGGGAAGAGCTCCAAGAAAGTAATGTTACTCAACAACCCATCATCAGCCCAAGCTTGCGGCCATTTCTCAGCGCACCACGCCCCCCGAAATAGATTCCGAAACCCACTCCCCCCGCCGCGTCAGTGTAGAGTTGCAAGTCACTGCTGGAGATCTCCACTTCCCGCAATACAGACGTTCCGTTAAAGTCCCTCAAAAAGGCATCCCAGACTCGCAGATCCTCCCGCATAACCTGAGACACACGAATGCGATGATGCGGCCGTTGCACCCCCGCCGTCGCTGCCGCTAAGCGCCTGCTGAACACCCGCCCCATAGGAATGACTTTACAGGCGAAGTTAAGCGATCCCAACAATGCCTGAATCTCTTTTAATGTCACTCTCCGCGAGGCCAGGACATTGGCCACCAAAACCCTTAGCTTCACCACCTTGTCTTGCGGCAGCCGCGCCACCATGATCCGCGAATCCAGTTCCACGCCTAAAAATGTCAGCTGCGTGGTCGGGCCCACCGTCTTGCCTTCCGCCAATGGAACCCCCAGCTCCTCCGCCATCCCCGCGAAACCGTCCAACAGTGCTCCGCACACCGCCAACCCAGCCCCACCCACAAACAGAAAATCATCGAGATAATGCACCACCTCCGAGACGCCCACTCTTTGCACCAACATCCAATGTAGGAAGCTACTAAACATCTCGAAATAGGCGCAAGAAATCGCACAACCCATCGGCAGACATTTGTCATAGTAATAGGCACCTTCAAACTGAAAACCCAGCAACCGAAAAACCGACGGATGTACTGGTAGCAATCGAAAGGCTGACTCTATATCCACTTTCGCCATCAACGCCCCGGTCCCCGCCCGTGTGACCAACTCCACTGCCCTATCGAAGGAGGCATATCTCACCGTACAACACTCGTGTGGGATAGAATCATTCACGGAAGTCCCGAAGGGCGAAAACAAATTGTGGATCAGCCGAAATTTACCCGGCTCCTTCTTGGGGATAACTCCCAAGGGGGAAGTAATAAAATTCGGAAACGGCGGTCGACTGAATGGCCCCGCTATCCTCCCCAAGCGCAACTCCGCCGCCAACTTTTCACGTGCCACAGCTGCCCAACGCCGAATGCTCGGAGAGTTCCTAACCTGTCCAGTGACTATCTCACCTTGAAGAGGAATAACAAAACCGCACCGAAAACCTAACTGCAACGCTACCCTATCTTTCTTTTTCGGATACCGACTAAGCCAGCCGCAAAGCACCCTTACCCGAATAGGCGAAGGAGCTAACTCCTGAAGCGCAACCTCACTTGGCTCCCGAAGCCGTGGGAGGCACGACTCCCTTTTTAACGCATTTTGCCGCTGAGTGGGCGCCCCCGCAAACCGAGCAGGCATGCCGGAACTTACAGTCCGGGAAGGGGCAGGTGGCTCTGTTGTATCTCCAACACAGGTCGGCCCCTGCTCCGAGGACCGACTTTGGCTGCCCCGCGGGGGGCCCTCCTCGAAAGGAACGATTCGCTCCACCTGACGCCCCCTGCCCCAACCTAACCCCTCCTGCTCCCCCGGCTCCCATCTTGGCTGACATCTGCATCAACCACAGATTAATGTCCTGTGTCCCCCAATTTAATAGCGTATTCTCTTCCATCTTGTCCCGAAACTTTTCATCATAATTAAGCCACGACCATCCGTCGTGCGCTTGTGAGGCTCCCAAAATAGAGTCAGCATACGCCAGCAAGCTACCATACTGCTCGGGAAAATGATGACCCCAAACACTCGCCAGTCTCAAGAACGATCTGACCCAATTAACAACGTTGCGCGAGACCGCACGAATCCGCCCGGCCTTCTCATCCTCCCTCCTTTTTTTCTTGCTATCCCCCGAGCGCTTCCGACCCTCAAGTAAACGGAAAATATCAATGTATTTGCGTTTGATAATCTTCCGCCGTAACTTCCTCGGAACGCTTTCCCACAATTCAGCCACGGCGGCTAAAGAAGCAGAACCTGCCGCTACCAACCCAGCCGCCCCCCCCATCCGCCGCCGCCGCCCTCCCCCGCGCATCCTCTGCCGACGAATCCGAACCACCCGAAGAGGACGAGGATGAGGAGTCGGAGCTACGCCTCCGCCTACAGGCATGCTTCCTCTTCCTACGCGCCTTCCCTGAGCGCCCCGCCCACGCGCCCCCACCCCCACTCCCACCCCCCCAGCCCCTGGCCCGATGACTCACCAGCCGCTCCGCCCGCAACTGCAGCGTCGGCCGCCGCTACCGGCTCTACGCGAGGGTCATCCACTCGCCGTTGCACGCGGGCGTCCTGCTCCCGCTCCATCGTGTCCACAACTGGTCCAACCACTCCGCTTCCGGATTCCATATGCCTGGTACGCTCCGAGTCCTCCGCAGGCGGCACCCCACACGGGGCCGCAAAAAATGGTACCTGTGGAGATAGAAAAGGGGGACACAGAGGGGAGAAAACCGAGGGCCAGGACGACTGCCATGCCCCCGCCCAATCCATCCCTGAGGAACCTTGCCCCCCAGCCCTCCACCTATCCTGAGCAGACTGCTGCCCTTGATGACCCCAACCCCCCGGCGGTGGCGCAAACCCCCTATGAAAATCCCCGCCTCTACTCCCCCTGCGTGCAGGGCTGGCCCAGAAGCTGTTCCAATCCCACTGCCCCAAAGTACCTGCTGCCACACTCCCCGCGATGTTCCCAGGGTGCAAACCACCGTCGCCCGAGGTGCCCATATCTGAATTCTCTCCAACCCCCCTTCCTGCATTAGCCGGCTCTGGCGACGTCACCGCCGACCCCGCTAGCCTCCCCATAGCCCGTGCCCCCCGAGGCCTAGCCGAGCGCCCTCTTCTAGCCCCTCTCCCTACCCCTGGAGTTACTGCAGGCCCCCTTTCACTGCTTTGCGCTACCCTTGCAACGTGGCCCACCCCCATGCCCCGCTGTTGCCCCCTCCCCCTGCTGTCGGCCCCCCTCACCCGCCGCTCGCCATACCTCCCTACTGCAGATGCTCTCCCCCCCACCCGGCTCGCACCAGCCCTCTTTGGCCCCATCCCGGAACGCCCTTACTGCCACTAGCCCAAAGCACCTACAAAAAGAAAAACAGGCAGCCCAAGGTGAGATAATGCAGGCTCCCAGCCCAGACCCCGCACTTCAAGTGTGCTTAATTTGCACTAAACAGCACCCTTACCGGCGATCCTGCCCTCCCCCCTTTGCCCCCACCCGCTTTAACCCGGCGCTGCTTTTTTTTTTTTTTTTTTTTGAAACCTGCGCTCCCGCTGTAGGACGACCGCGGACCGCGGCGCACTCAGCCCGCCTTACTCCGGCCGCTCTCCTGGGTCTCTGCTCGCACAATAGGCCTCGCTACCACTGCAACGCCGAAGCTCCGCTCCTGCCTGTCGGGCGCCCACTCACATGTGCTCCATGCAAGCCAGGAGCCACGGAGCACATGTCCTCTGCCTCCTCCTGATTGGCTCCGCTCCTTACGCCTCGAGCGGAGCCAATCAGTTTGAAAGATGCGCGCTGCGTGTTGATGCTGCCGCGCGCCCCCGACACCTCCTTGATGAGCAGGGTCCCGCGCCGGGCCGTGCACCCGGTTACAGGCGGGCCCCGGGACCCTGCCCGCGCCCTGGAATTTATTGCTGTGAGGTTTTTAGTTTTTTAGTTTATTTGATTTTATAGAAGGCTATTGATCTTATGCTTTTTATTTATTTAACATATTATTAATTTAGGATGAGATTTGCTCATGTATTTATCAGTTATCATTTTTCTTATTTTTGAGTTCTGTACCTGCTGAAGAAGGCTGGAACGCGTTGGGATTTTTATCTTGGTGAATAAAGTGTCCTTATCACTCGTCGGTGCACCTGCTGTCTTTTGTTCTTTGCTCCCATGTGCATGCTCCCTGCAGATCAATTTCATACATGTTCATTGTGGATATCCTGAAAACCTGACTGGCCATCACCAAACAAGAAATCACAATTTAGAAACAGGAAGACAATAATTAAACTGGGAACCCCAAAGGCCAAACTTGGAATGTACAACAACACTGTAGAAATAAAACTATAAATTAATTTCCTCTTGTACTAAACAAAGCGCTGACGTTAATGATGCACATTTCCCAGAGCTGACATATTTTAGTTAATAAATTCAAAATAAAGAGATATTTTTCTACCTTATGTGCATTTTTTTTTCAGTTGCAATTGCTCCAGCCACTTTCTTCTGGTTTCTTCATGTCTTCTGCTAACTCTCCATCGTCTGCTGTCCATTTGTCCTTTCTTCTCTCTTCTAGTTTTTTTCCATTCTCTCTCTACATCTGCTTTAACATACTAATCTTTCTCCTTTTTCTCTTTCCTCATTCCTATTTCATCCACTCAAATTTTACCCCTCCATCCTCAATCCCCACTTACTCTCCCAATATCCGGCCAATTGTAGATTTGTCTTCCCTCCCACAGAAAATATTTTTTCCCTCTCCATTTCACTCTCCCAGCTCCATCCCATTCTAATCCTCCCCCAACATCAGCTCCCTTCTAGTTCCAGATTCACCCAGCATCTGCTCCCTTCTAGTCCCCACATCAGCCCATTTCCAGTCCTAGCCCCCCCATCAGCCCATTTCCAGTACTATCCTAGCTCCACAATCAGCCCATTTCCAGTCCTAGCTCCCCCATCCATTTCCAGTCCTATCCGAGTCCCTCCATCAGCTCATTTCCAATCCAAGCCCCCCATCAGCCCATTTCTAGTCCTTTCCTAGCCCCACCATCAGCCCATGTCAAATCCTAGCTCCCCTCCACTCAGCCCATTTCCAGTCCAAGCCCCCCATGAGCCTACTTCCAGTTCTAGCCCCTCCATGATTCCATTTCAATCCAAGCCCCCACCACAGCCCATTTCCAGTCCTATCCTAGTCCCTCCATCAGCCCATTCCCTGTCCTAGCTCCCCCCACTCAGCCCATTTCCAGTCCTAGCTCCCTCCCCTCATAGCCCATTTCCATTCCAAGCCCCCTCCCCATCAGCTATTTGCAGTTCAAGCCCCCCTTCCACTCAGCCCATTTCCATTCCAAGCCCCCATCCCCATCAACTATTTGCAGTTCAAGCCCCCCCTTCCACTCAGCCCATTACCAGTCCAGGGGGGGCCGCGCGGGACGCTTGATTCTGCCGCTGCCAGGGCGGCAGCAGCAGCCATTTTTTTTTTTATCTATATGGGCTGATGCAGAATGTTTTTTGCGTGGGGCCCCCTGAAACACGGGGCCCTGTGCAATAAACATTCTTGCTCAATGGACGGGCCGGCCCTCTATCTGACAACAGTGCCCGAATGTTTCAATGCCTTCTGAATTGAACATGGCCAAAACTGAGCTTCTTATCTTTCCTCCTAAGCCCACCTCCCCCCTTCCTCCTTTCTCTGTTTCTGTGGCTGACAATCTATTCCCTCCTGTTTCCTTGGCTCACAACTATGGGATCATCTTTGACTCCTCCCTCTCCTTCTCCATACACATCCAACAGATAGCTAAAATCTGCCATTTCTTTCTCTATAACATTGGCAATATCCGTCCCTTCCTTTCTGAACACACTGCTAAGACCCTTATCCATTCTCTAGTCACCTCCTGTTTAGACTATTGCAACCTCCTCTTTGCTGGTCTTCCTCAGAATCATCTCTCCCTACTTCAATCTCTTCAAAACTCTGCTGTGTGGCTAATCTTCCATCAATGTCGCTATGCTCATATCATCCCTCTTGTCAAGTCACTTCATTGGCTCCCTATCCATTTCCATATCCAGTTCAAACTTCTACTATTGACCTATAAGTGCCTTCATTTGGCCACTCTTCGCTACTGTTCCTCTCTTACCTCTCCTTACACCCCTCCTCAGGAACTCTGCTGTTCTGGCAGATCCCTTCAATCTGTGCCCTTCTCTTCCACTGCCAGTTCCAGACTTTGATCTTTTTACCTTGCTGCTCCTTAATGCCTGGAACAAACTACCTGAGTTAGTATGTCAAGTTCCATCTGTTCCATCTGTTCCATCAAGTTCAAATCCAGGCTAAAAACTCACTTCTATGTGTTTCCGTACCAATCCCCTAGATATATCCTAGGCCCCAGTTGTTGTGTTCTCATTCTTGACTGTTGTCTTGTCTGTCTTGACTAGACTGTAAGCTCTCATGGGCAGGGACTGTCTCTTACATGTCTCTGTACAGTGTTGTGCAATGCCTTGTAGCGCTATACAAATGATAAGTAACAGTAATAGCAGAGATCAGTTTCCACCAGTGATCCCCCCTTGGAATCTGCTCTTCCCTACATTTGCAGGAACACATGACTAACATGAAGGCAGAAAAAGACCACACGGTCATTCTAGTCTGCCCGTCTATATCAACTACTATAGACCCTCTTTTTCCTTTAGAGATCGTCTATATTTGTCCCATGCTTTCTGGAAGTCAGATACTGTCCTCGTCTCCACTATCTCCACCTGAACACTATTCCATGCATCTACCACTCTTTCCATAAAAAATATTTTTGCATATTACTCATGAGTCTATCCCCTTTCACCCTCACCCTATATCTCCACATTGCAGAGCTTATTTTCAATTGAAAGAGGCTCTCCTCCTGTGCATTTATACCATGGTGGTATTTAAATGTACGTAAATGTCTCTATCAGATTCATATCTCCTCTATCCTGTCTTTCCTCTAAAGTATACATACTGGGATTCTTTAATTCTGTCACCAAATGGTTTATAACGAAGACCACTGACCATTTTTGTAGCCACCCTCTGCATCGGCTCCATTCTGTTTATATCCTTTTGAAGGTGTGATCTCCAAAATTGCACACAATACTCCAAATGAGGTCTCCTATTTCTCAGCCAGCTGCAGGAGCTTGGATCTCATCTCTGTCCCCAGGTGACATCATCATCCATCCCTTTAAGATTAATGCTAGCCAGAGGTGACAGGTTGCCACTGAAGGGGCAAGCCAACGAGGGTAACTCTTTCGAGATTCCTTTTGAGGGCACTTGGGGTCACCTAGCATTGAGTCTATTTATAATTTGCATCAGAGGATTTTAAGATTCAGCAGCTGATCTTTGATTCTGCTTTATGTTTTCAGTCTTTGCTTCCTAATTCCATGTCTTGATGACTTGCCCCTTCCCATTTCTGGAGGAGGAGGATATATGTAAGTAGATGAGTTTGGCAGGAACTGACCTCATCTGTTGTTTACCTGAACTCCTTATATCAGACTTGCTTTTAGCCCCTGATAGTTCTTCCCTGTCTTATGACCCTGTCTCCTTCCTTTCATGCTATTATCACTTTTGAAGGGAGTTTGCTCTTGTTACCTTCTTCTATAGCACGGGGAGTGAGTCAATTTACCATCTATTTGCAGACATAAGTAGGATAAGCAAATGCTTTTCTATTGTTAGGAATGCGTTATTTATTTCTGTGTGATTTTTAATGTATAGTTATTTTTAATGTATTGCTATGTATTTTTATGCCTGTGATATATCTACTGGTTTGGATATTGATTGATAAATTATGCATTTTTTATATATTGATATATACAGTATACAGTAATCACTGCATAATTTTTAAATAATCATTCCTCTTTCCCCATTTATTTTTTTCAATTAACCATCCATCTTTGATGATCTTTTTCATATTTAGCTCCTATGAACTTTATCTTTTTTTTTTGAAACTTTTATTTTCATTTTACAACAAACAAAGGAACAACACACCAAAAGATACAAAACAAGTATACAATAAGGAAAAGTAAACCCATTACCCCCCACCCCGGTGCTTCTTCTCTACCCGTTTGTATCAGCATGTGAGCGCTTCCCGTTAACAGTGATTATACATCAAACAATCAAAAAATATCCACAATACAGCATGATCATGAGACAGAGATAGATACAAAGTTAGACAGTCAGATGAGAGCATTTAGCAAAATGTACATATTCATTGAACATCTTCCATTAAGACCAATAAGAAGGAGTCTGAACGGAGGAAGCACACAGACGAGGTATTTGTTCATATTTACTGTAGAGACAGGCATGATTCCACCATTCAATGAGGCTCAGATGGGAACTAATTTCCCAATATTACTCAATGAGGGAAACAGCAATGCCAAGCATATAGTTCAAAAGGAGATAAGCCATTTCTTGGGAGAGAGGGGATATTCACTATCTCCAACCTCAAGGTGTACACGGGCCCATCTACCCTCCATGTTAGCGCTAATATCAGGTACAGTAGCGTGCAAAAACTTCTTGACCAGAATGACTATCCCGTACCATTTGGAAACGGTGGGAGAGTAGGCAGCTACCATGTGAGGCCTAGCATTGAGTTTCAGTGTTTCAGCAGAGTGTAGTGCGTTTCCGAAAGAAACACCTAATCAACGTGCTCGTGTCTAAGATAGCTAAGGATTTTCTTTCTGCGGAGTGGACCAGCAATGCCTTGTACGATGAATAATAAGATTTTACATGAGGCCATTCAAAAAAGTTAAAATTCTGAGCATGATAGCACACATAGTATTACTGTGTCCCTCAAACTGACTGTATCTGGCTGTACACATGACATAGGAAAATAAGCTAATATAATACAATGAAGCGCCCCACATTAACAAAGATAACCGCAGTACGGTAGAGGAGAAGCAAAACCCCAAAATTACTGGCGACCATGTGTCTGCGGGGAGAAACCCCAGAGAAGGCCGAAATTGAAAAAACATATAACCTGTAGGACTGTGCGTGCTCCGAATCCGACCGAGGCACACATCATGAAGGGATAGGAGACCAAAGACATAAGTCATACAGAGAAAGAAAGAAAGTCCAGGCTATTTCTGTGCTGGGCTATGATCGCCGCATCGGGCCCTTCAAAATGGCGGACAGAGCCGGCAGATAAGAGTCCAAGATTTGGGATTAGCGCATCTGTTCTGCTTCTTTGGAGTCCAAAAATGCTGATAATAGATCAGGATCCTCGAACGTCCTGGTCTGGTTATGGAGAGTCACTCGGAGTTTCGCTGGATACAACAGGCCAAAGCGAGCCTGTAGCTGTTGAAGTCGAGGGCGAAGAGCAAGGAGTTTCTTCCGACGGTCAACGGTAGGCTTTGCCAAATCCGGAAAGAAGGAGACCTTACGACCTTCATATTCCAAATGATGATTCGCTCGAGCAGCATGTAAAATTTGTTCCACTTGTTGATATCGTAGCAAGCTAAAGATAATAGGCCGGGGGGTCGTGCGGTTGAGCGCCATGCGGGCAGGAACACGGTGTGCTCGATCGATTTCCAGTTCTCTGTGAAAAGTAATCTTCAGCAAGGAGGGAAGAGTTTTGAGCAAGAATTCTCTTATATCTCCTGCTTCCACTCCCTCCGGCATTCCAAGGAGCCTCACATTGTTGCGACGGGCGCGATTATTGCTATCTTCCAATTCCTTTTGAAGATTCTGTATCTGGCGCTCAGCCTCGTCCAGTTTGCCCAAGCGCACCTCGTGCAAGTCGAGGACCCCCGCCATATTGTCCTGCCGTAATGAAAGACCTTCAAGTCGGTCTTGGAGCACTCCAAAGTCTTCTCGCATGGCTCGAAGCGCTTCTCCATTAGACTGCACCAATTCCTTCACGCCGCGTATTTCCTCCAAAATCTCCAGGTGCATTGCGGGGTTTTCACGAAATGGAACCATCTTCTGCGGGGAGGATACCTCCGTTTTGGAGCGTTTTCCGTGAGAGAAGAAGAAGGAGACCCGAAGTCCAAGCGCGCTGGTTTGTGGGCCGCCATCCCCCCGAGGTGCCCCGGTCAGCTCGGAGCAAAATAGTAAATTTATATAGGTATTAAGTCAGGATTCTGAGTAGGCCTCTCGGGAGCTTCAACGCAAAGCGTCCTACCCGCTGGACATCAGGCTCCGCCCCCCCTATGAACTTTATCTTAATATTCCCTATTATCTTATCCCAATCTCCCACAGAAACATACGAGTTTGTTTAAACTGGGACCACGGCTCCGATTTTGCACAAAAGCCACTAGTGCCGCTTAGTAAACAGACCCCAAAGAGTGTAGAGACACTACTGAGTGGGAATACTTCTTTATTAATAAAACACCCGACTTGGCCAAGTTTTAGCTGCAAAAGCCTTTGTCAGGGATCTAAAAGTTGATATAGACCTATATAAGAACATCAATAAAATAAAGAATATGCAGAATTCAATAAAACATTGCGAAATGAACACACTTATAAAACAGCAAACAATCAGAACATACCAGACTCCTAGTAAATATCAATTAAGGAATCAAATATATGGTGTTTATAACATGAAGCACTACATAAAAACAAAAATGACATTTTAAAATTAATACATACTCATAAACAACATAACGTACTGTTTAAAAACATCACAGTCATAAAAACTATAATAATAGGAACTGTATAAACAATTAACATAACAACATATGATATTGAATTCTGCATATTTTTTATTTTATTGATGTCCTCATGTATGTCAGTATTAACTTTTAGACCCCTGATGAAGGCTCTTGCAACTGAAACTTGGCCAAGTTGTGTGTTTTACTAATAAAGAAGCATTCCTTTTCCATGATCTCTTTCCACTCTTTGTTTGTGTAGCTGATCCTTGCGGTGCAAGTTGTTACCTTCTACCTGGCTCCTACTGCATTATCCTAGCTTATACTGTGTTATCCCAATCTTCACCATAAGCAATACCAACCTCCCTTTTGCTACAAGCTAATTTTTATCTCTTTATTTCTTAATTGCATTTTGGTTAAAGACACTAAGGGGGTCATTCTGTGCCTTGAATAGTGGAGATGTACATCCTCTAGGGATGTACATCCCTGCTATTCATCCCCCCTGCTGCCCTAGTGCACAGGATCCCCTTACTTATGACTGTGTTGTACAGGGAACTGTAGGCAGGGGTGGGAGGGGGCAGGCAGGAGGCAGGGTGAGGCAGGGATGTGGGCAGTGTGAGACCACAGATGTACAGGGCTGATTCAGAAGTTGACCCTGTATGTCTGGGGTTGGCCGGGTAAATGGGGGACTTATTCCACCTCTGAGGTGGAATAAGTGCCCCTTGACATTGGGGAATGGTGACAGATGGTGGGGACAGACAGGTGAGGGGCGAAGGGGGTTCCCTGTAGCCCAATCCTGGCCATGGGAGACTGGATCAGGGGTTGGGCTGTGGGGAAAGGGCATTTTGGGTCGGCGGCTGGGGCTCGTAGCTCCGTAATGGAGCTGCAGTGCCATGGCAACAAGACACCATGGCACTGCGTTACGGAGCCGGGCTTAGTTAGCCAGGTATGTGGCTGGGTGTGCAGCCAGTCAGAATTGGGGCCCAGCCTGCATGTCCAGGCCATAGACCGAATTCTGATCCTGTGGGCACATCTAGCCCCTGTAGGATCAGAATTGAGTCTATCTCTGTATGCCCCAATTCAGATCAGCTGTACAGGGGTTGGATGGCCAGTACAGAATCGACCTCTAAGGGGTCTTTTTACTAAAGTGTGTTAGCTTTTTATACCTAATGTGTGTTCAGCACAAAAATGAACACACATTAAGTGCAAAGCCTCCACGGTAATTGTCATGGGCATGACCAGCATGTTCCCAACACTAACGCACAGAGGCAAACCATAATATATGGCACAAGGTGTCCGGGTGCATCTAACTCTTGTAGTGGCATTAGGAGCACCCATACAAATAGCAATATCGACAGCGCATGATATGTTCCCCTATACTAACTGCAATACGCTCACCATTCTCACTCCATGACAGTCAGCATACCAATCAGCATGCAATAACTGTCATGCCCCTCCCCCCCCCCCAGGGCAATAGTTACCGTGCACCCAACTACACCGTTACCATGTGTGAAAGCATGCGTTAACTGCTTAGCGCGCTTTAGTAAAAGGGCATCTATATAAAAGTAATAAAATGAAACAAAACCTAAAGTCAAATCCAAAACTGCTCTAAACTACAGCATCAGACTGTTTTTCTTATTATACTTTCTTTTTCATGGATGACACCTTGGCATTTCCTACAGGATTCATGCAAATGTTATTGAATTTCAACGAGAAGAATAGCTCAAAATGTCACAGAAACTGTCTGATAAGGACATAGCAGTGATTCTAGAATATAAAATGAACGTTTTGGCCTAAATTCCCTATGCAGCTTTATGGACCACAATGATCTGAACTTGGATTTACATATACAGGAATATTATTTGGTGCCGTTAATAATTTTAATGAAAAATTATAACATTTCTCACAGCATACAGAAAAAAAGAGCCCAAAGACAATGGGAAAACTGCAGAAAGCTGAAATGGAAATGAACATCTGCTATCAGTACACTCGGTCATGCAGCTTAATTGTTGACAAATGCAGTGCGTAGTTGGGCTGGTTAAAGAGAATGTGCATGACAGCAAACATCTCTTTTATCTGAAGAATTGTTTTCACAGAACAATTAAGCAGCTTTGTTATTAGATAATGCACAGATAATATAGCAACTAGTTTAAATTGTGAGCAGATGGTTTTGGTGTCACAATATCCTTAACTTTACAGAATTCTAATAACATTTAAGCTATACTAGTGTATAGACTGTAAGGTTGTATGGTGTAGGCAGCTAGCTACAGGATGTAGTAGAGATAAAAATGAGAGCTGATTTCTCCAGAGAACAAAAGTAGAGACACACTTGAATGGTGCCTAACTGAAAGAAGGGCACACTATTTTGTATTTGCTTATTTTCTGTTTTATTAGTAGCTCCAATCCTGTTGAAGATTTTGCCAGAGATGTTGCTTCCAAAATAAGGTTTTATAATCGGGCTATATTCTCATTCATAATTCAGGCCTTCTGGCTATTAGAGAGGTGTGTAATGGATAAAGATATGATATTTGCTGTATGATCTCCTATATGATATAACCAGAGAGTCATGATTGCTAAAAAGGTAATATCTTGGCATCAGTTGAGGAGTAGAGATATGTAGTGTTTTGAGCATCTGGTTGATGTTGAGCAATGGAAAGACTTTACAACACTACAGCACACGTTTGACTTACCTGCTATTTGGTTCTCCGGCTGCAGCTCAAGCACTCAATGAAGAAAAGTGGACAGGAATGGAATAATCTGTCAGAGGAGGTGACAGTTATTGTATTAGCTCGCCAGATATCTGCTCTTCCTAGATCAGCCTTTAATTATTTCCAAATGTTGTCTTCTTTACCAAGAAATGTTGTATTGGGCTAGAGAAAGTTTGGGAGGTGGACCTGGGAGGAATGTATCTGATAAAAAATAGCACAGGGGATACGAGACTCTATCACTCAGTCTTTTATTTTTTATGGCTCACTGGGCCTTATGGAAACAGGTTAAAATCATGAAGGGTACAGCTACTAGAAGTGATGTGTGCTGATCTTGTAAGCAAGAAGTGGGGTCTTTGTTACCTTTGTTATTCTTCTGCTCCAATTTGCAATTATTCTGGAATGCAATGTGGGCTAGGATTAAGAAAGTTCTGAAGTTGAAAACCCATCCTTCAAAATAGTGATTTGGAAATCTTTGGTCCTAGAAGAAGTGTCAAGAGTGGATGCTCTCTGATTAATTTTTTTTAGTGGTAGCAATTAAACTCATTATTAATCACTGGAAGAACAACTGAATTCTACATTTGTGGTGGCATTTTGATTGTATGTTTTGGAAATGTTGTTGTTAAGTGCCGTCGAGTCGGTGTCAACTCCTGGCAACCCTCTGGATAGTTGACCTAAACTTTGTTCGGTCTTCAGCCAAGTGGCTCAGTGTTGATAGAATGGTATCCATAGCTGTTGTTGTTATTGTATCAATCCATCTCATTGCCAGTCTTCCTCTTTTATGGGGACTTTCTACCTTACCAAGCATTATGTCTTTCTCCAATGATCTCTCTCTTCGCATGATATGTCCAAAGTATGAAAGTTGAAGTCTTGTCATCTGCACTTCTAAGGATAGCTTAGGTTTGATCTCCTCTAGTACTGATTATGTAAATATGGGGGAGTTATTGAGGAGAAATATAATTTGTTCAATCTCAGCACCTACAGGTGGAACAAGTTAGATGCATATGTTTCTGACAACCCCTAAAAACCTCTGTGTAATATTAATACATGCAGTGGCCTTGCTTCTATGTTATTATTGTTCTGCTTTATATAAATGGAAATAAAGGTATTTGAACTAACAAAAATAAAAGAAAGAACCATTGGAGGTCTCCACCCTGGTAGAATCTTAGGTGTTTCTACACTAGTATCTTCACATGTCCTCTAGTTCCCCACAGAGACGGCTTTTGAATCCTTATGCCCCCTCTCTCTTATATGCATCTCTCCATACTCTAGTCCCCAGTTTTGTGATGTTCTGTGTCTTGATTAGATTGCAAGCTCTGATTAGCAGGGACTGTCTCTTGTATCTATATGTATAGCGCTGTGCACACCTTGTAGTGTATACAAATGATATGTAGTTGTAGAAATAGCAGTAAATAGAAGCACTTGTTTTATTTCATAAGGCATGCTAAAAGTAAACATCACTGTACTTGAGATTCCATTGGTAACTGATATCATCACTGCCATCCCCATCCACTAAAACTACACCTTTCACTGCATCCGCTCCTTCTACATCATCTCAGAAGGTCCTGGTCCAATGTTAGCAAAAGTTACAGAAAGACATCCAGGCTTTGCTGGAAAGAGGTTGCCTGATGACCTCCCTCTTAGTTCCTCTTCGATGCTTTCTGGAAAGAGTTCAATCTCGAGTGCTTCAACCTCGTCATGCAGACTATGAGAGCAGTTTGAAACTATGATGGACATCGAACACATGCAGTGAAACATTGTTCAACTATTGTGGTTAAGAACTTGTGGGATAGCCCTTTGTTTCCATTTGTGACTATATTGTGCATCACAAATTTAGACGTGTACAACAATGTTAGAAAATGCATTGACCATGTTGAACGTTTTGCTTACAGATTCATATGCATTGTGTAAATAAATGTGGATTTATTTTTTTTGATGACTCCTAGACAGAGCGAACCAAGTTTCTCCTGCAATTCTAAGTTCTGAACCCATAATCTACACTGCCTAAGGAGGAAAGAGAGATGATACCTAAAGAGATCTGGAAAATTTACCTCGCTCCACATTTTTTCAGCTTTAATTTACAGAGCGCTCTATGCAGGGATCTCTCAATCTACAAAAATCTGGTCAATAATTTTTCGATTTTACAATAGGCCAAGCCAGATAATAACATGGATACCATACTGAAGATGTGAAGGCAGATTTTAGAAATGACATCTAGGTGCAATTAGGGACATGCAATTCAAAACATATGAAAAAACAAACAAACAGCCGTGCAAGTTTCAACTTGATTTCAGAACCTGGCAAGTGCCCAAAATGGACAGTGGCAGCTATGGCCATATAGATACGAGTCCCCATAACAAAATTTTAGGAAGGAACGTCTATCCCATGTTGCATACACATCTCTGACTACCATTTTGCACCAGAAAAAAGGTCTCAAAACCAAAAGTGTTTCAAACAAAACAACAGTGGCCACTGCAAGAAACACTGAAACGATTAAAAAGAAATGATGCAACTATACATTACTATATAGCTACAGTGTTTCTTGTAGTGGTGACTGTCATTTTGCAAGCAGAGACATGCATTTGAGTACTGATCAGAAAACAAGTGTCTTCATTTCTCTTCAGTTTTCTTTATGGTCATGAACAGTGTTGTGGATATCAGAGTACCTTCTCCTCTACTCCCTTCAAGTCTTTTGGTAGCAGAACGAGAACTTTGTTGATGCCTAATCATGCCTGGGAGCAGGAATAGACATGTGAAGAAGCAAGTCAAGAAGAAAATTGATGCCTTCTAATTATGATGCTGGCAAAGAATACTGTGTATCCCATGGACTATCTGAAGAACAAATCAAATAGGTACTATAGGAGATCAAATCTCAGCTTTCCAAAGAGACTCAAATGACAAGACTTCAACATTCATACTTTGGACACATCATGAAAAAATAAAGATCATCAGAGAAAGATATGATGCTTGGCAAGGTTGAAGGTCTACACAAAAGAGGAAGACAAGCAATACAATAGATCAATACAATAACAGCTTTGAATGCTACTCTACTAACAATTAGCCACCTAATTGAAGACTGAACACAGTTTACGACCACCATCAATAGGGTCGCCATGAGTTGATGTTGACTCGATAGCACTTAACAATAACAATATCTATGCCATATGACAACTGAATCAAACTAGTGAGGTGAGTATGAAATCTTTTGCTGAAAGTGCAAAAGATACATATTAGTGATACTGGGGGCCATGGCCCCCCATTAGTGATGCCATGTATTTGTAAATAATTCTTGTGCCTCAGCTAGCATCGACTCAACGCCACTTAATGACAACTACAATAGGTTATTTGGAGGACACTAAAAGGGATTTTTGCCATCAGTAAAGCTCATACATGACTAAAGACTGAAGTGAACATATTTTTCTTGTAGATGTGGTTGCTACCAGAAAGCGTATTTTCCAGGTTAGATTTTGGAGAGACAAAGATTCCATTAGCTCAAACAGTAGTTTCATCAGAGATGAAAGAACATTCAGATACTATAGAACAGGAGATTTCTGAATAGGTGGTTTTACATGAAGAGGGCCTCTGGTGAATTTCAAAACAACGGAACAATGAGAAGCTGGAGACTGATCTATCAAGATATGGTAAGCTGAGGTAGTGCAGTGATATTCTCTGGAAGACACATGAGGTCAAAGGTAGAAGAGATGGTAAAAATCTTAAAATAGATTATTTGGACTATGGCCATGCTACCCTGTATTACTAATTAAAGATTTATTTGGATCAGCAAGGAATATTGAACTTTGCAAGGAAATTGAACTTTTGAGCCATTCTGCATGTGAGAAATCAGGCTGAGCCAGCTTGCTAGCCCAGAGATCAAAGCTGTATTTGCAGTTTGGTGAGAAACTGCCTACACATCTAGCCTGAGGAATGCTGGAAGACCAGAGAGGGAGACAGAATTATTCTTATCTGGTTCTTCTCCTAACAAATGCAAATATCCTAAGGTGAGGGAGACAGAATTCTCCATGGACTGCAGGATTGCATCAGCCACACCTGGTGACATCCTCCGGTGGCGCCAGTTCGGAAGTGCTCTCTAGAGATCAGATTACCTGCTCAGGTAGCCCACCTCCCAGGACCGCCCTAAGCCTGGTCAGTTTACTTCCTTCCGCCTTGCCGACAAGACGGAACCCTGCTCTCCACATTTATCCAGAAGAAAGAAGAATTTGAACTCACCAACTATGCCCAAGCCGGGCCTCAAGAAATGCCCCTGTGGCAGGAAATTAAGCAGCGCGGACCTGCAAGAGTTATGTGTACGCTGCTTAAGCACTACACAGCTCTATGAGGTCCCGATGCAGCATGTTGCCGCTGCTGCCACTGCCACCACTAAGGCCCGAGGTGTGCCTGTCGAGGCCTCCACCTCCGGCCCGGCTCCCGAGACGACGACTCCTCACGCTGCTGCTAGGATGCCTCTTGCAGCAGAAGAACCGGCAGTGAGGGCTTGCCTCCCCTCTTCGGGCCACGCGACCCTCCTTAACAACGAGGTATGTCAAGATGGCGCCCCCGGTGATCCCTCCACCTTCCAGGACGCTCAGATCGCTGGCCTCTCCCACTCGCGACGTCATCAGCCCGCGACCCCAGCATCCGCACGTCATCATCCTGCAGCCACGGTCAGCGCTGATTCTGACTCAGAGGGCTTCAGCAGGCATCGGCACAGCTCCCGCAAGAGGCAGAAAAGCCGGGAATGGGAGGGAGACACTTATCTTCACCGCGGCGGTTCCCGGAGCTCAAACAAGCGCAGGAAGCAGACCTCTGAGCGCTCCAGCAGCAGCGACTCCTCCGGATCCAGCCATTACCACCACAGGAGCCATGGACATCGCAAAAAGCACCGCTCCAGGCGCTACAAATCCAGGAGAAGCTCCTCCAGGTCATCGGATCCCTCCAACTCCTCGGCCATCTTGCACCTCCTGGCTCAACTTGTCCAGCAATCAGCGCCCTCCACTGCCACGGTGCCACCGTGCATCGCCACCGCCATAGAGGTGAATTTGCCACCTACACAAGAGACAGCAGTTAAGGTGGCAGAGCCAAACTTGGCACCTGCCCCACACAGGGCTGCAGCTAAAGTGGCAGAAGTAATCGTACACCACGAGCCACCACTACTGCATCTGGGGGATCCCTCCCCAGACAGCGCCAATGAGGACCAGGAGGAAGAAGCTGCGGTAGTAGGCTCCGCAGCTGCTGATCGCCCAGCGTCAGAGAATAGACACTCTCCCGAGCCTGATGGCCCTCCGCCACCCCAAAAGGATTTGACATACCCCAAGTTCCTCAGCAAAGTGGCTACGGCACTCGCACTGTCCTCTCCCGGCGCTCCCGAGGAGGTGGAACCAGAGGTCCTGAAGTACCTGGCAGTCCCAAAGACCCTATTTGCGCTACCGCTACATCCGAAGTTGCGTGACAGCCATATGAGACTCTGGTCTACACCGGCATCTGGCCGTGCAACCTCCAGAAGGCTGGATTCCAAGTACCACCTTTAACCCACTCCAGGGTTCCAAAAGGTACAGCTTCCACACCAGTCTATAGTAGTCTCCTCCGCCTTGAAGAAGGTTAAATCTACACGCACCCACGCCAACAATCCGCCTGGACGGGACCAGAAGCTCCTTGACGACATTGGGAAAAAAGTCTACCAAGGGGCTATGCTCAGCACACGTATCGCTGCCCACCAATTCCAGCATGTCCTTTTCCAGGACGCCTGCATGGCATCCATAAAGACTGCCGTCTCCTCTCTGCCGAAAGAGGCGCAAGCCACCTTGTCTTCCGCCCTCGCCGATATGTCTGAATGCAACAAGCACCTAGCAAGTACTGCCTTCGACGCATTCGATACGTCCGCAAGGATGGCGGGTACAGCCATATCCGCTAGGAGATGGGCATGGCTGAGGGCATCTGGACTCAGAGACGATGCCCACGACAAGATCGCTGATACCCCCTGTTCAGGCGAATCGCTTTTCGGTGACAAGGTCACGGATACCGTGAACAGCATGAAAGAGGACTGCACTACCCTGCAGGCCCTGGCAGAGGATGGCCTGGAACGAGCCGGCAGCTCTTCGAAGAACAGCTACCAGCGGAAACCGTACTATTCTTACAACAAGAAGTACTCCTCAAACAGGAAATGGCAAGGACACAGATACAAATCTAACTCCTACCAAGGACCTCTGCAACAACGTCAGTCCCAACGTGACCGCAGATCGAAGAAGAGCGGCAACTCGCAGCCCGCCAAGGGCGGTCCATCTTTTTGACAGTCATGGAAGGGCGCCCTCCCAGATTGGGGGATGCCTCTCCTTCTTCCTGACAGAATGGGAAAACCTTACCTCGGACGCCTGGGTGTTACGAATCATCCGCAAGGGATACCGCATATGGTTCTCTGCGCCACCCTGCCAACGCAACAAACCCATCAGCGAAACTCCCCCTCAACTCCAACGTGCCATGGCAACGGAGCTGTTACACCTGCTGGCCTCACACGCTATAGAGGAGGTTCCCCCATCCGAGATCCATGCGGGGTTCTACTCGAGGTACTTCCTCATTCCGAAGAGATCGGGCGGGGTACGCCCCATCCTGGACCTGCGCAAATTGAACAGGTTTATCACCAAAGAGAAATTCAGGATGTACTCCCTCAACACCAACCTCCCCCTGATCCAGAGCGGGGACTGGCTAGCATCTCTGGACCTGCAGGAAGCCTATACACACATCCGCATCCACAAAGCGCACCGGAAGTACCTTCGATTCCATGTTCTGGGACGTCATTACCAGTACAGAGTTCTTCCTTTCGGACTATCTCCGGCACCATGTGTCTTCACGAAGTGTGTAGCCACAATAGCGGCTCACCTCCGCAAACAGGACATTGCAGTTTTTCCCTACCTGGATGACTGGCTCATCGCTGCACCCTCTATTCAACAGCTGCTGCTCTCTCTCCACACAACGACTACCCTGATCTCCTCCCTGGGATTCGTGATCAATTACAACAAGTCGCAACTACGCCCCACCCAGCGACTGGAGTTCATCGGAGCTGTCATCGATACGCAATCCTCCAAGGCCTACCTTCCACACCGCAGGATGCTCACCATCACATCATTGGCGTCCAGCCTAATAACAGCTTCAGATACGTCAGCCCGGTCTCTCCTACGCCTGCTAGGCCACCTGGCTGCCACAACCTCGGTCATCCCAGTGGCACGGATGAAGATGCGAGGGCTCCAGTGGCACCTTCGGACCCACTGGAATCAATACACTCAGTCCCTGTCTTCCCGCATCCCGATGGTGCCCAAAGTCCAGGCACAGATTCGCTGGTGGACTATACAGACGAACCTGTCTGCAGGCAAGGAGATCCATCAACTGTGACACCAAGTGGTCCTCACCACAGACGCGTCATGCTCCGGTTGGGGAGCGCACTTCCACCACTTCAGCACGCAAGCTCCTTGGTCACCGAAAGAGCAACAGTTGCACATCAACCTTCTCGAGTTGCGGGCGGTCAAATACGCCCTCAAGGCGTTCCTCCCCCACCTTCGAGGTTTGTCCATCCTTATCCAGACAGACAATCAAGTAGCCATGTTCTACATCAACAAGCAGGGAGGCACCAGTTCCCACTCTCTCTGCAAAGAGTCACTGGAGATATGGGCGCTGGCCCTGCAAAACAACTGCTGGCTACGCGCCTCTTACCTTCCTGGTCACCTGAACGTCCTCGCCGACAAGCTGAGCAGACAGCTACAGCCCCACGAATGGACTCTCCTACCAGAGGTCGCCAACTCCCTCTTCCGGAGGTGGGGAGTCCCAGAGGTCGACCTCTTTGCCACGGAGCAGAACACCAAGTGCCCGCAATTCTGCTCGAGGCGCCCGTCCGAAAAGAGAATATCAGGGGATGCATTCGACGTGTACGTCTCTGGTGTATGCCTTTCCAACAACCCCCCTTATCCCAGCTACGCTGCAGCGCATCATCCAGGACAAAGCACAAGTCATCCTGGTAGTCCCCCTTTGGCCCCGACAGATGTGGTTCGCGCTCCTGAAGCGCCTCGCGCAGGACGGCCCAGTACACCTACCGCTCCGCCCCGACCTCCTAACGCAGAACGAGGGCCACACGAGATACCCCAATCTCAAGGCCCTATCGCTCACTGCCTGGAGGCTGAACGGATGAACCTGGCTGCCCTCCAACTCCCGATGGCGGTGCAGGATGTCGTCCTGGCGGCCCGGAGACCTTCGACCAGGAAATCCTATGGCCTCAAATGGAAGAGGTTCAGCATCTGGTGCGGAAAACAAGGCCTCGACCCTGTCTCATGCCTGGTTCCCTGCGTCTTGCAGTACCTCAGCTCCCTCTCCGACAGTGGCCTCCAAACACAGTCCATCCGGGTGCACCTTTCCGCCATTGCGGCCCTCCACGCCCCCGTGGACGGGGCTGACTCCATCGCTGCCCTACCCCTTACGGCACGATTCATGAAGGGACTTACAAATCTAAAACCCCCAGTCAGACCTCCGATACCTCCTTGGGACCTTGGAGTACTCCAGCATGGTCTTACACAGGCCCCCTTTGAGCCCATGGAATCTGCAGACATGAAGTACATCTCCTGGAAGACATTGTTCCTGGTGGCTATCACTTCCGCCCGGAGAATCAGTGAGCTCCAAGCGCTGGTGGCGCACCCGCCATACACCCAGCTCCTTCTCGACCGGGCCTCTTTGAGGACGCACCCCAAGTTCGTCCCTAAGGTACCATCAGCGTTCCATCTGAACCAGTCCATTGAACTGCCTTCTTTTTTTCCCGAACCACACCATTCGGAGGAGGAGCGCCGTCTACACACCTTTGACTGTCTCCGAGCCCTCCAGATCTACCTTAACAGGACGTTGCCCGCGCGGAAGGCCGAACAGCTGTTTATCTCCTTCGACCCAACCAGGCCCGGGCAACCGGTCACCAAGAGAACTCTTTCCCATTGGGTCGCCTCCTGCGTCTCCTACTGTCTTGACCCTACCGGGCTACGCCCAGGTCCAAGAGTGGGTCCGCACCAGCTGCGAGCGTTGGCCGCTTCAATAGCCAACCTACGGTCGGTGCCCCTAACCGACATTTGTAAGGCAGCCACGTGGTCCTCCCCGCATACCTTTCAGAAACACTACTGCCTCGACCTCAGGTCGCAAGAGGGCTGCGCGCTCGGCAACGCTGTCCTCGCTACAGCCCTGGAGCACTGCCAGGCTGGGCCATAAATAGCAGCCCCTCAGCTCAAGACTGTTTTCTGCCCTTATTGTAACGCTTGCCACTACTCTGTTGGCGTGGTATGCACTCATGTTGTGATTGATGGTTATTCATGACACTATGTTTGCTGTTGCACCCATGTTTGTGATTGCACTATTTGCACTGTTTTGCACTCATGTTGCACCTTGCACTGTGATTACACTATATGCACTGTTTTGCCCTCATGTTACACTGTCGAGTAAAGTTCTTAACTCATGCTCCTGTAGCCTTCTTCACGCCTCCCTCCTCCACCTCAGCACGCTTTGCGCAGCTAGGGAGTCACCAGGTGTGGCTGACGCAATCCTGCAGTCCATGGAGAAAGCGAGGTTACTTACCTGTAACGGGGGTTCTCCGTGGACAGCAGGATAAGTCAGCCACACAATCCCTCCCACCTCCCCTGGAGGAGGTCCGCATGAAGGACCGCCTAGCTGGGAAATCCTAGCTTGAGAAACAACTGACCAGGCTTAGGGCGGTCCTGGGAGGTGGGATACCTGAGCAGGTAATCTGATCTCTAGAGAGCACTTCCGAACTGGCGCTGCCGGAGGACGTCACCAGGTGTGGCTGACTTATCCTGCTGTCCACAGAGAACCCCCGTTACAGGTAAGTAACTTTGCTTTCTTCTCCAGGCCTTTGAACAATTCTCTTAGCAGATGTAGATCAATTGATAAGAACTATTTACCTAATTGTAATTGTGGAGTTCTGAACTTCTAAAACCATGGGGGGTGAGCATTGTCAGATGCCTGCCCGGAAACCAAAAGGCTGGGAGCAAACAAAGGCTAGAGAGGGACTGGTCCAGCAGGGGGTGTATGGGGTGGAGAATGGCTGTAGGAATAATCTCATGTAAGGAATCATGTGATGGCCGGCTGCAGTTAGCCTATATATATATAGAGAAAAACCCAGAACAGAGAGAGCGTAGATCTGCTTGGCTAGGCGCATGCCATGCATGAAGAATCCCAGACTTCTCTAGCCTCCGCTGAGCTCTCCCAGCTGATGTTTTAAAGGGGCTGCCATGATGCAGTTTGGTGAAGTATTATTCTCTGTACATAGCTGCACTATCTCATAACTCTTTCAGTGAAGTATTATTTTTCTGTAATTAGCTTTCTAGTTATTTTCTTCTGTAAGTAAGTGCTTTTAGTTATCATTATTCTAATTGCTTTCTAGTTATCTTTTCTAACTACTCATGTGTAACTAAGAGAATTACTTGCCTTTCTGAATAAGTATCCTTGCTTTGTTTGTAAATAAACTGCACGTCTTCATTTACATGTAGTAAGACATACCCTAAATGTGCCCAATCTCGTCTCATCTCAGAAGCCCTGGGCCAGGCCTAGTTAGTACTTAATGGTACGGAATATCATCTTGGAATATGACGTGCTGCAGACTTACTGTGTGGAAGAAAGGCCTGACAATCTGCTTGCAGTCACAATTTGCCAAGAAAATCCGATAGTCACAACATGGACAATTATCCACAGGGTCTCCAAGAGCTAGCATCAACTCAATGGCACTTAATGACATAGTAACATAGTAACATAGTAAATGACGGCAGATAAAGACCAATATGGTCCATCTAGTCTGCCCAGTATGATGGCAAGGGTAGTTGCACCTGCTGCTACGTGCAGGCCGCCCCTCCCCACGTCTTTGTTTAGGGGTGAACCCACCACTCCATGTAGGACACCCCTATTTGTTGAGAATTTAGATGGTTCAATTTATTTTGATTTTATCCTGTTGCTGTAAAGGGATCCACTGTGTCTGTCCCATGCCATTTTGAATTCCGTCACTGTGTTTGCCCCCACCACTTCCATCGGGAGGGCATTCCAAGCATCCACCACCCTTTCAGTGAAAAAGTATTTCCTGGCATTGCCTTTCAATTTACCACCTTGCAGCTTCCTGTTATGCCCTCTAGTTTTACAGCTTCCCCGTCTTTGAAAGAGGTTTGTTTGTTCATTATTTCCCTTTAAGTATTTAAAGGTCTGAATCATATCTCCCCTGTCCCTCCTCTCCTCCAAAGTGTACATGTTTAGGTATTCAAGTCTCTTCTCATAAGGCTTCTGACGCAGGCTCCAAATAATTTTGGTTGCCTTCCTCTGAACAGTTTCCAGTCTTTTTACATCCTTTGCAAGATATGGTCTCCAAAACTGAACACAGTATTCCAAGTGAGGCCTCACCAGTGACTTGTACAATGGCATAAGTACCTCTTCCTTTCTGCTGGTAATCCCTCTCTGTATGCAGCCCAACATCCTTCTGGCTTTTGCCACCGCCTTGTCGCACTGTTTTGCCACCTTGAGATCTTCAGAAATAATCACACCAAGGTCTTTCTCCTGATCCGTGCATACCAACCTCTCACCCCCTATCGCGTACATTTCCCTTGGATTTCTGCTACCTAAGTGCATGACTCTGCACTTCTTTATTTATTTATTTATTTAGCATACATTTGTATCCCGCTGCTTCCAGCGATCAGCAGCGGTTGCTATACAAGGTAAGGGTGGCTGTACCGGCCAAGAATTAGAAGGGTATACATTGAAGATTAGGGGGGTGGGAAGAGCACGGCAATCATAGAGTTACATTTTACAGTTGATTGTTGGGAACACTTCAAACAGGAAATATTATATACATATATACACATAGGCTGAGTGCATTACCCGTTGGGCTAATACTTAGGGTAGGGTGGCTTTCCCATTCCAAAGTATATGGTTAGTGGTGGAATAAAGAGGAGGCTGGGTACTGATGCTAGGTTATATTGAAATGTGATTGGAAGAGGTGCGTCTTAAGCTTTTTTCTGAAATCTTTGCATTAAATCATAATTGCCAAGCATTAGACCATTCTTCCAGCTTTTGTAGATCTTTCCTCATATTAACCACTCCCTCGGGGGAGTCCACTTTGTTGCAAATTTTTGTGTCATCTTCAAAAAGACAGACTTTTCCATTCAGTCCTTCAGCAATATCGTTCACAAATACATTGAACAGTGCTGGGCCCAGGACCGATCCCTGGGGCACCCCTCTAATCACCTTCCCTTCTTCTGAGTGAGCTCCATTTACCATCACCTTCTGTCATCTGTCAGTCAACCAATTTCTGATCCAATTTACCATCTTGGGATCCGTCCCCAAGCTACTGAGTTTATTGATAAGCCTCCTATGAGGAATAGTATCAAAAGCTTTGCTGAAATCCAGGTAGATAACATCCATTGCATGCCCCTGATCCAGTTCCCTGGTCAACCAGTCAAAGAACTCAATCAAATTTGTTTGGCAGGATCGTCCTTCAGTAAAACCATGTTGCCTCGGGTCTTGCATCCTGTTGGTTTTGAGAAAGTTCACTATTCGCTCTTTCAGGAGTGCCTCCATTACTTTTCCCACCACCAAGGTAAGGCTCACAGACCTGTAGTTTGACGCTTCTTCCCTGTCACCACTTTTGTGTAGAGGTACGACATCAGCCATTCTCCAGTACTGAGGAACCTCTCCTGTTTCCAAGGATCTGTTGAAAACGTCCTTTAATGGCCCTGCAAGAACCTCTCTGAGCTCTTTCAGTATCCTGGGATTTATCCCATCCAGTCCCATAGCCTTGTCCATTTTCAGTTTTGCAAGTTGTTCTAACACTTCATCTTCTGTGAATGGTGTGGTATCTACTTCATTCCCATTTTTATATTTGGGAGTCACAGGAGGTCCTTTTCCAGGACTTTCTTTAGTAAAAACAGAGCAGAAGTATTCGTTTCGCAGTTTCGCTTTTTCACTGTCACTTTCCACGAGTCCGTTCGCAGCACTTCTGAGTTCTGCAATTCCACCTCTGATCTTCTTCCTTTCCCAAATATACCTGAAGAAAGTTTTGTCACCACACTTAACATCTTTAGCCATCTTTTCCTCTGCCTTTGATTTTGCTATCCTTATTTCTCTTTTTGTCTCTTTGAGTTTGATCCTGTATTCATTTCTGTGTTCCTCTGTTTGTGAGCTTTTGAATTTTGTGAAAGCTGTGTTTTTTGCCTTTATTTGAGCAGCCACTTCTTTGGAAAACCAAACAGGTTTTCTTCTCCTCTTATTTTTGTTTACTTCTCTTACATATTTATCTGTTGCCCCTTTTATTGCCACCTTTAGTTTAGCCCATTGCAATTCCTCTTCCCTTATCTCCTTCCACCCTGTCAGCTCCTCCTTTAGGTACTCGGCCATTTTATTGAAGTCGGTGTTTTTGAAGTTTAGGACTTTGAGCTTGCTATGATTAGCCTGTACCATTGCTTTTATCTCAAACCACACCATGTAATGATCGCTGCTGCTCACAGGGGCACTCACACAGACATTCGACATGCTATCACCGTTGGTGAGCACTAACTCCAGCGTTGAGCTTTCCCTGGTTGGTTCCATCACCATTTGTCTAAGTAACACATCTTGGAGAGCATCCACAATTTTTTTGCTTCTTTCCAGATTTGCAGAAGGAGTAATCCAATCCACATCCGGCATATTAAAGTCACCCAATATTATCACTTCCCCCTTTGTGGCTATCTTGGCAATATCTATAATCAGTTCGTTATCTATCTCTTCAATTTGTGTCAGAGGTCTGTAGACTACAGCAGTATGGATGACAGTGCCATCTCCTCTTTCCAACACAATCCAAATCGTTTCTTCTTTTCCCCATGCCCCCTGCATTTCAGTAGCTTTAATATTGCTTTTGATATACAAGGCTACTCCTCATCCTCATCCATTTTCTCTGTCTTTTCTGAAAAGATTAAAGCCAGCTATGGCTATATCCCAATCATGTGATTCATTAAACCATGTTTCTGTAATGGCCACAGTGTCCAAATCCATTTCCACCATTAGGGCTTCCAGGTCCGGAACTTTGTTGGCTAAGCTTCGAGCATTTGTGCTCATTGCTTTCCAGCATTTAACTGGCTTATGTATGTTTTGAATTGATTTTGTCCTGCCTACATCTTCCCATTTGTTTTTGATGTCTGGTTTAAAAGTGTGGCTGTTTCTGATTTTAATCTGCTTTTGCAGGGGGTGACATCCAGAGCTTGTCCTTCCACATTTGTCACCCCCATTTTCTAGTTTAAATGCATATCCACATATTGCTTGAATTTTTCACTTAGGATTCTTTTCCCTGCGATAGAGAGATGTAGTCAATCAGCATAGTATAGTCTCTTGTTGTTCCATCAGTTGCCCCAGTCGCCAATAAATCTGAATCCTTCTTGTTTGAAACAGGTCTGGAGCCATGTATTAAAGCTGTTAATGCGATGCAGCCTTTTTGCCCCCTTACCAAGAACAGGTAGAACCTCTGAGAATGCAACAGTGTTAACAATGGGCTTGAGTTTCTCTCCCAAAGATTGGAAGTCCTTTTGGACTGTAGAGGCACTGTTTCTAGCCAGGTCATTTGTACTTTCTGCTCTAAGTACTTCAACAACGTGGTTTGTATTCCTGCTGGCTGAAGAGCCTGGGAGGCACCTGACTATGTTCTGTCCTTTGAACTGTGTTCCCAAGTTGGTGCCACTGATGATGGAATCACCAAGTAGTAGTAGTTTGCTGTTTGGTGAGGTTTTCTTCATATTTGGTCCTTTAGCAGGAGATTGGGTATTGTCTGTCTCATTTAAGGGCCCTACAGTTTCTGTGGATTGGGCATCCTCATTCGCCAAGACAGAGAAGGCATTATGCAGGGATATCACCTGTTGCATACGATGCCTCTGTGTCACAGGTCGCAATCTACCAGAACCCACTGTGATCCATTTGTTCCTGGGGTGTTTGATTCTTTGTGGGAGCGGAGGTGGACTTTGTTCAGTTTGTATCCTAGAAGTGGTATGCTTTATTGCAACCAGTTCCTCCCTCCATTCCTCGTCCTCATTGGCCAAGGCAGAGAAGGCATTATGCAGGGATATCTCTTGATGCATAGGATGTCTGTGTGTTACAGGTCGCAATCTACCTGAACCCACTGTGATCCACTTGTCCCTTGGGTGTTTCATTCTTTGTAGGAGCGGTGGTGGACATTGTTCAGTTTGTATCCTAGAAGAGGTGTGCTTCATTGCAGCCAGTTCCTCCCTCAGTAGGGTCAACTCTTTATGCATGGCAGCTAGGTCTTCCCTTAGTAGAGTCAGTTCTTTATGCATGGCAACTGACCTGAGGCACAGAGGACAAGCTCTTAGGTTCCAAATGATTCGTCTTGGAATGAATGTACTGCAGTTATGACAACTACAATAGGTTATTTGGAGGGCACTAAAAGGGATTCTTGCCATCAGTAAAGCTCTAGATGGAAAGCCTCTTCCATTGGAATGCATATGAACATCTTGTGGATGGCTTACATGGATTTCTTCAGTCAAAGGTGGCAGACCCAGGGAGGCAACTATGCACTGCTCAATTTCCAAGAAAAGAAAACTCACTCCATCAAAAACACGTGTTTTTTCTGTAGGCAATCGCACAATGCTTGATTGTCAAAACAAACCAAGGTCTCAGCATACACGGGCATGTGGTGAAAAGAGGACCAGAAATAAATCCTGACCACAGGCACCAACAACAAGCCCAATAACATCAGTGACCTTGGCAAATACTTAGAGCAGCCAGCAAAATCCACAATACGCACTTGATTATAAACAGAAAAAACCAAAGTGGAAAACACTTAGGGGTATGTTTACTAAACCATCTTAATGTGCGCTCTGTGATGTTATCGCATGATAAGGTACCTTATCACATGATAATGGTGCTTTACAAGGCGCACAGGTACCTTATCGTGCGATAACGCGTGCTGGGGCGCAAATGAGCGCTGAAGGCAGGGAAAGGCTCCCGGAGGGCGGAGGAAGGCTCCCCAGGGGCGGAGAGAAGGGGTCAATGGGTGGAGAGTGGGAGGGGAGAGGCTCCCCGCACACTAACGCTGTGAAATCCGAGGCCAAAACTAACGCCAGTGAAAACCTCGCGTTAGAGCTGATTTAAAGGGAAAAGAAACCATTTCTGTCAGCAATGTACAGCAAAACCAGGGAAACCTACAAAAAAGTGATAAGTGTGATACATGTGCACGGAACAAAAGTACAAATAAAAGTTGAAAAGGACCCCAACAAAATATACAAAAAACATAACCAAGCTGGGCAATAGTGATAGTAATGGGATACAGCAAAAAACACTCCCAAGAAAGCTCCAAAAATAAGATATGAATTTTGGAAGGGTCTACGCTCGATCCCCATACAAGGCGAATGATCCCACAGTGAAATAGCACTGATCAGGGTTTCCCTCTCCATTGGACAGGTTTCCTATGGCATGCACATGTTCCACAACAGCAGGGCGGGCATGTCGGAATGGGCAACTGGACAGATGCTGCGAAAGGGGATACAGAGGGCTGAAGGTGGCACATGCTGTGGTGCAGCTGGGGCACAGTGCGGACTAGGCAGATGCCTAGGTGGCACTTAGGAATGCTGAAACTGAACAGCAGCCAGACAGCAACTGATGAGGGCCCAACATGGGCACGAGAGTGTTTATCACAGTGTCACAGGGGATAGTACCCAGCAGGTACCTCCAAGGGCACAGAACATTGGCAGGCGGTGTTGGGGGGAAGCGTGGATGTCTATGCAGGCACCTCTACCCCAGAACACGCACCATAGGCAGACGCCTACCCGCACACTGGATGGCCTAAGACTGCGCTCCACCAGCACCAGGGCAGGTCAGCAGGGTGGGAGAGGAGCACTGGTGGTGGAGGGGGCAGTGGCAGCTGCCCAGAGCAGACCATGGCCTAGCCCTGTGTAGGTGGGTGCCATGCACTGCAGCAGACAGGCCCCGTCTGATGAACATTCATGGTATCCCCAGGGGATGTACTGTCTCTGTGCCAACACAGTGGTGCAGTGCACACAACCAATATGTTCAGGAGCAGAAGGTTACAGGTTCAAGTCCCAGCTGTGGTTCCTGCCAACCCAGCCCCCATTTTTTACCCACTGCTAATACAGACAGAACCTTTAATGCAGATGATGTAAACATGCCCAAAACACCTACATTTTACCATACAGAGCACAGACACCATAAGCAGGCGCATTACCTAGAGCAGAGTCTCCCAAATGCAGTTCTGGAGGGCCAAACACCATTCAGGTTCCATGCTGCCTCTAATAAAGATGCCTGTGCTGCATATCTATGCACCGCCCCCATGGTATGCAGATGTATCTCATGCATATTTATGAGGGACAGCATGAAAACCTGAACAGTGTTTGGCACACCAGGACTGGAGTTGGGAACCTCTGCCGTAAAGCAGCAGCCAACAGGGGCAGACACACCCACACCCACAGGCTCCATTAGCCAATGCCTCCTGGAGAGGCAGGACATTGGGCCCTGCGTGCATCTCCCAATACTAGCACTTGCATACCGTAGCAATGCCACCCTAAACCTGGGAATATGGTACACAGCTATCAAAAGGTAGCTATGATTACTGGCAGATAGCAATTCCTATGTTAAGCACAATTGGCTGATTGAGCTGCATCATAGCAACCTTTCTGATGTCTGTGGAGTGAGCCTCAGGTCTGGTGTCTGACAGAGTGACCCCAACAGTATTGCGTACCATAGCCATGCCTGCACTGTGCCCAGGATTGGTGTGGTGGCCAGGGCTGCCAAACACCTCTATAGTAGCACAATGCTAGCATAGGTGCGGGAGTGTGTGTCTGTCTATCCAGTGTGTGGTGGCTGCAAACACCCTCCACAGCCCACACTGCCAGCACTGTTGCCAGTATTGGCCTCCCAATGTGCATAATGAGGAGCAAGGTAGCATGGGTATAGCCCGGACAGGGTGGCCTGGCCAGGATGCATCTGCACAGGGCATAGGACAATGGCTGGGACATTGTAGTGCCCGGCCACCACCTGCACAGACAGGGTAGCCACACCATGTTCTGCTGGGAGATCACTCTCACCCTGACTGAGCAGTGACCACGGCATGGCTGGGTTCCCCCATAGTGCTATGTAGCATTTCTTTTATGTGATATTTATGGGTTCCCTTTTGGGGCTTAGTCACTGACTTATCTGCTTGGTGTGTATGCTGACATTCCAGTTCTGGGTGCACGCATTTCCACCAGGAACATGTACTATGGACTAGCTAGCAGACTGTCTGCAGCTGGTATGTGTCTTGCTGGAACACCTTGCAGGGTGCAGTGGCTGAAGGCTTGCTGCAGGAGAATATCAGATAGTGGTGGGGTGCAGCCTAGCATATCCAGGCCTAACGTCTGTCTGCTATTGCTTTATGGATGTGTACAGAGCTGCATTGACTGCCCTGTAGGGTGTCTGTTCCCCAGCAGGACTGGGGTTGATAGTCCCCCCTACTGCAGGGAGGTAGAATGTGGATCTGTTGGTGGGAGACCCTGTTTCCCACCCTCAGCCCCGGGGGGGTGGTACGTAATACACTTATGGGTCCATAAGGGCTAAACCTTGACTGAGAAATACAGATGTATCCAAGGTGTGTCTGCAGACACTACCTATCTCACACATTAGCACTGCTGGGGTCCTGCAGCATGTACTATTTCTGCTGTGGACCTGGTGCTGGGCCCCCTACCTCACTCTCAGGGTGAGTACCGTACCTGCACAATGTGACGGTGGTTAGCTACTCTGTGCCAGTGCCACACATGGTCAGTTCCCCCTACTAGGCCGGGGTGCTGTGGGGGTGCATACCCCAACTTGTGATCATCTGTAGACTGCTGATTTGCATGTGCAGTGCATCATGGATATGGGTGGGTTAACCCTATCCTGGTGACCACAGCAGACTGTTTGTGTGGTGACGTGCAGTCCTTCTGCAGCCAGCCAGGGGTTTGCTAGTAGCTATGGAGCTGTAACCCACTGGTTACTTCACTGCTTGTGGAGCCAGAGGTCATGGGTTCAAACCCACAGTGGGGTTATTTGATAGGGCTGTCTGAAGTATTGTCTATTTTTAATGTACATTAGTGCTGCCAGCATAACACCCTCGGGGTACTGTAACCATAAGGTGCCTCAGAGGCCGCCCTATAAGGCACCCTATAAAGCGCCTTCTGAGGCACCTTATGGTTACAGTCCGTATAAGGTGCCCTATGGAGCGCCTTATAGGGTGCCCTATAGGGGACATTATAGGGTGCCTGGGCAGACAGTGCACTTTATAGTATGCCCTCTGGAGTGCCTTATAGGGCGGCTGATGCGGCACCTTATGTTACAGCACTTTGAGAGTGTGTTTGCTAGCAGCACTAATTAAAACAATATTAAATTGCCTCATAATGCAATATTACACATAACAGGTAGTGCCTCAGGCAGCCTTATTCATTGGGCACAGTGGGGGATTGAACCCATGACCCCTGCACCATCAGTCAGTGTCTTAACCATTGTGCTACACTGCTGTTTCTCCTTGCATGTCAGCGCACCTACTTAACATTTCCATGCGTTAAAATGCACAGTGCTACCATCAAAAACAGTGCTATGACCTTGCCGTGCCTCATAGGGCACCCTATATGGTGCCCTATAGGCCACCCTTTATGCAACATTGTAGGGTGCCGTGGCGGACAGTGCACTTTAAAATGTGCCCGCTGGGGTACCTTATGGGGTGCCTTATGCAGCACCTTATGTTACAGCGCTTTGAGAGTGCGTTTGCTAGCAGCAGTAATTAAAATAAAATTAAAATGCCTCATAATGCAATATTACACATAACAGGTGGTGCCTCAGGCAGCCTCATTCATTGGGCACAGTGGGGGATTGAACCCGTGACCCCCACACCATCTGTTAGTGTCTTCACCATTGTACTACAGCCCTGTTCCTCTGTTTGCACATCAGCGCGCCTGCTTATGCTTCCCACGTGCATTTCTCATGCGCTAATTAGCGCACAGCGCACAAGAGCGCGCAATGATCCTGATTTGCTAGGTTAAGACTGAAACGCCCACTCCTTATATGGCATCCTGCACACTAGCGCCGGGCGCACATTAGGACGGTTTAGTAAACATACCCCTTAGTGTAAAAGTTGTGCATAGATGTACAGCAACAGCCAGCCGCTTTGACGTTATCACAAAAGAGCCCTCTTACGTTTCGCGAGAAAAACCCGCTTCCTCAGGGGATCCTGCCAGCTAATTGTCAACATCTATGCACAACTTTTACACTAAGGCAGGGGTAGGGAATCCTGGTCCTGGAGAGCCGCAGACCAGTCAGGTTTTCGGGATATCCCTAATGAATATGCATGAGATATATATGCATTAGAGATATCCTGCCAACCTGACTGGTTTGTGGCCCTCCAGGGCTGGATTTGGAGACCCCTGCCTTACACCTCTGTCATTTAAGATTGTGAGTGGGCAATGTGCAGATGTCCAAGACATCAAAAAGGTTAGATAGAATGTGTCACATTCCTCCTCACTTCTCACCACCACCAAAATATTGTCTATTAGACAACTTTTTGGTGGTGGTGAGAATCGAGGAGGAATGTGACACATTCTATATACCCTTTCGATGTCTAGGACATCTGCACCTTGCCCACTCACAATCTGGCAGTGTGGGCTGTGGAGGGTGTTTGCAGCCACCACACACTGGATAGACAGACACACACCCCCACACCTATGCCAGCATTGTGCTACTATAGAGGAGTTTAGCAGCCCTGGCCACCACATCAGTCCTGGGCACAGTACAGGCATGGATATGGTACGCAATACTGTTGGGGTCACTCCCCAGGGTGGTAAACACTGTCAGAGACCAGACCTGAAGCACACACCACAGACATCAGAAAGATTGTTATGATGGAGCTCAATGAGCAAACTGTGCTTAACGTAGGAATTGCTATCTGCCAGTAATCATAGCAAACGTTTGATAGCTGTGTACCGTATACCCAGGTGTAGGGTGGCATTGCTAAGGTATGCAAGTGTTAGTATTGGGAGATGCACACAGGGCCCAATGTCCTGCCTCTCCAGGAGGCATTGGCTAATGGGGCCTGTGGGTGTGGGTGTGGGTGTGTCTGCCCCTGTTGGCTGCTGCTTTACGGCAGAGGTTCCCAACTCCAGTCCTGCGGTGCCAAACACTGTTCGGGTTTTCATGCTGTCCCTCATGAATATGCATGAGATACATCTGCATACCATGGGGGTGGTGCATAGATATGCAGCACAGGCATATTTCTTAGAGGCAGCATGGAACCTGAATGGTGTTTGGCCCTCCAGGACTGCATTTGGGAGACTCTGCTCTAGGTAATGCACCTGTTTATGGTGTCTGTGCTCGGTGGGGTAAAATATAGGCGTATTAACCTTGCGTATGTTCTCTGCAATAAAGGTTTGTCCTTACTATCACGGTTTAGTTGTGGGAAAAATATGTGGACTGAATTGGCAGTAGCCCCAGCTGGGGTTTGAACCTGTGACTTTCTGTTCTTGCACACACTTTCTGTGTGCACTGCACCACCGTGTTGCCACAGACATGCTGCATTCCCTGGGGGGTCCATGACTGTACATCCAACAGGGCCTGTTTGTTGCAGTGCACGACACCCACCTGGACAGGGCTAGGCCATGGTCTGCTGTTGCCACCAGCTGCTGCCACCTCCACCACCAGTACCGCTCCATCCTTAGATTGGAGACAGCAGAAACCCTGAAGGTTTTGTGGCCCTCCAGGACTGCATTTGGGGGAATCTGCTCTAGGTAATGTGCATGTTTCTGGTGTCTGTGCTCTGTAGGGTAAAATAGAGGTGTTTGAGCCATGCTTATGTTCTCTGCAATAAAGGTTTGTCTTTACTATCACTAGTTAGTTGTTGGTAAAATATGGGGACTGGATTGGCAAGAGCCCAAGCTGGGGTTTGAACCTGTGACCTTTTGTCTCCAAACATGCTGGTTGTGTGCACTGCACCACCGTGTTGCCGTGTTCCCTGGTGATACCATGACTGTTTGTCCGGCAGGGCCTGTCTGTTGCAGTGCATTGCACCCACCTACACAGGGCTAGGCCATGGTCTGCTCTGGGCAGCTGCCACTGCCCCCCTCCACCTCCAGTACCCCTGTGCCACCCTGCTGACATGCCCTTCTGCTGGTGGTGCTGGTGGTGCGCCGTCTCAGGCCATCCTGTGTGCGGGTAGGCGGCTGCCTATGGTGTGGGTTCTGGGGTAGGGGTACCTGCAAATTTGTCTGCACGTCCCCCAATCACCGCCTGCCAATGTTCTGTGCCCTTGGGGGTACCTGCTGGGTACTATCACCTGTGACACTGTGATAAACACTCTCGTGCCCATGTTGGGCCCTCATCAGTTGCTGTCTGGCTGCTGTTCAGTTTCAGCATTCCTAGGTCTCATCTAGGCATCTGCCTAGTCCGCACTGTGCCCCAGCTGCACCACAGCATGTGCCGCCTGCAGCCCTCTGTATCCCCTTTCCCAGCATCTGTCCAGTTGCCCATTCCGACCTGCCCGCCCTGCTGTTGTGGAACATGTGCATGCCATAGGTAACCTGTCCAATGGAGAGGAAAACCTTGATCAGTGCTATTTCACTGTGGGATCATTCACCTTGTATGGGGACAGAGCACAGACCATTCTAAAATTCATATTTATTTTTTGGGGCTTTCTTGGGAGTGTTTTTTGATGTTTCCCATTACTTTCACTATTACCCAGCTTGATTATAATTTTATTTTATTTTGTTGGGGTCATTTTCAATGTTTATTTGCACTTTTGTTCGTGCACATGTATCACACTTATCACTGTTTTGTAGGTTTCCCTGGTTTTGCTGTACATTGCTGACAGAAATGGTTTCTCTTTCCTTTAAATCGGCTCTACCGTGAGGTTTTCACTCGCGGTATTTTTTGCCTTGAATTTCAGCCCTGCTCGTGTGTGGGAAGCCTCTCCCCTCCCACTCTCCACCCATTGACCCCTTCTCTCCGCCCCTGGGGAGCCTTCCTCCGCCCTCCGGGAGCCTTTCCACGCCTTTATCGCACAGTAGCGCACCGCACACATGAGCGTGCACTTTAGTGCCCCGTAACGCGATATTACCATGCACTAAGGTACCTTAGCGCACGCTAATGTGCGCCGTGCACATTAGCACAGTTTAGTAAGCATACCCCTAAGTGTTTTCCACTTTGTTTTTTTTCTGTTTATAATCAAGTGCGTAGTGCGGATTATGCTGGCTGCTCTAAGTATTTGCCAAGGTCACTGATGTTATTGGGCTTGTTGTTGGTGCCTGTGGTCTGGGTTTATTTCTGGTCCTCTTTTCACCGCATGCCTGTGTATGCTGAGGCCTTGGTTTGTTTTTACAATCAAGCATTGTGCGATTGCCTAAAGAAAAAACACGTGTTTTTGATGGAGTGAGTTTTCTTTTCTTGTTAATTTCCACTCTGAAAAATTGACCAGTTGACATTTGGACTGCTCAATTTCCATGCTGTCAGAGCCAGCAATCTAAAGTCAGGATTTGGAAAGGCACCTCATCCTGCATTATTAAAGTAGTAAAGATTTGGAGTCTGAACTGAGGAAGAATTGAAATTATTTAAAGAAGAGGAAACCAGTTCTGTTGAGGCCAGTATGAGGTTACTAAAATCAGTGAACTGGATCTCCTTTGGAAATTTGTGCAGGGTTGATGGATAAATGTAGAAGAGGAGCCAAGTCCAGTCCATGGCTAGAACATCCTACTCAAGATATTTCAGAGATGGATGCACTCAGGGCTTAATTTGTAGATTGAAAGGAAGTGGAACCGTGGAACCTGGACAGGCAGGCAGGTGCAGAACAACAGAAGGAGGGCCTGGATTAGCGAGTAGAGTAGAGTGGCTATTCTTGTTTTTGCTCTTCTTGTTTATTGTATACTTTGTCTGACTTGATTGTATTTGTATTTTGTGATCTTCCTGACTAGATTGTGAGCTTTGATGAGCAGGGACTGTCTTTTCTTCATGTATGTACAGAGCTTCGTACGTTTGAAGCACTTATATAAATGTTAAATAGATAGATATTCTTTATATATGTTCTATAGAGTGTAAGGATCTAAAGAACATTTGTGAGGCTGAAGTACTCTGCTGAGTCTGTCTGTCAATTGGTTTTGAGTCTCCGGCAATTAAGTGGCTTGGATTACTATGTGATCATGAAACACAAAGGGGTATGTTTACTAAACTGCGGTAATCGTACATAATGCGCGTTATGTAATGTTAATGATCGTAAGTGCATCATAACGTGCGTTATGATGCGCATACAATCATTAACGTAACATAACGCGTGTTATGCGCTAACGATCATAAACTCCCGCAGCGCGGTATAACACCACAGAAGGTGGAGAAAGGGCGGAGAGAAGGGGTCAATGGGCCGAGAGTGGGCGGGGAGAGGCTCCCTTCACCCTAACGCACTGATCTGAAGAGCTCGATTCCAACGCGAATGAAAACCTGCCGTTAAATGCACATTACAGGGGAGAGAAACCATTTCACTGTCAGCAATGTACAGCCCAGGCAGGGAAACCTAAAACAAGTGATAAGTGTGATACATGTGCACAGAACAAAAGGGCACATAAATACTGAAAATGACCCCAACAAACTGGAAAAAAAACATAACCAAGCTGACCAATAGTGGTATCAATGAGAAACATCAACCCCTCCTCCCCGAGTAAGCTCCATGGAACAGATATAAATCGTGGAAGGGCCTATACTCTGTCCCCATACAAGGTGAATGAGCCCACAGTGAAATAGCGCTGCTCAGGGTTTTCCCCACCATCGGACAGGGTTCCTATGGCGTGCACATGTCCCGCAACATCAGGGCGGGCATGTCGAAATGGCAACTGGACAGATGCCGGAGAAGGGGATACAGAGGGCCGCAGGCGGCACATGCTCTGGTGCAGCTGGGCCACAGTGCGGACTAGGGTGATGCCCAGGTGGCCCATACGAATGCTGAAACAGCAGAGCAGCCAGACAGCAACTGCTGAAGGCCCAACATGGGCACGAGTGTGTTTCCCAAAGTGTCACAGGGGATAGTACCCAACAGCTACCCACAAGGGCACGGAACATTGGCAGGCGGGGCTGGGGGGGAGCGTGGACGTCTATGCAGGCACCCCTACCCCAGAACCCGCACCATAGGCAGCCGCCTACCTGCACACTGGATGGCCTGAGACTGCGCACCACCAGCTCCACCAGCAGAAGGGCATGTCAGCATGGTGGCTGAGGGATAATGGTGGTGGAGGGGGTAGTGGCAGCTGCCCAGAGCAGACCGTGGCCTAGCCCTGTGTAGGTGGGTGCTGTGTACTGCAACAGACGGGCCCTGTCTGATGAACAGTCATGGTATCACCAAGGAATGTACTGACTCTGTGGCAACAAGGTGGTGCAGTGCACAAAACCAGTGTATTCAGAAGCGGAGGGTCACAGGTTCAAGTCCTAGCTGTGGTTCCTGCCAACCCAGTCCCTATATTTTACCCACTACTACAACGTGCTAATAGAGACAGCACCTTTATTGCAGATGATGTAAACATGCCCAAGACACCCACATTTTACCCTACAGAGCACGGACACCATATACATGCACATTACCTAGAGCAGAGTCTCCCAAATGCAGTCCTGGAGGGCCAAACACCATTCTGGTTCCATGCTGCCTCTGATAAAGATGCCTGTGCTGCATTTCTATGCGCCACCCATATGGTATGCAGATGTATCTCATGCATATTCATGAGGGACAGCATGAAAACCCGAACAGTGTTTGGCACCGCAGGACTGGAGTTGGGAACCTCTGCCGTAAAGCAGCAGCCAACAGGGGCAGACACACCCACACCCACAGGCCACATTATCCAAAGCTTCCTGGAGAGGCAGGACTTTGGGCTCTGTGTGCATCTCCCAATACTAGCACTTGCATACCTTAGTAATGCCACCCTAAACCTGGGAATATGGTACACATCCTTAAAGAGGTTGCTATGATTACTGGCAGATAGCAATTCCTAGGTTAAGCTGATTGAGCTGCATCATAGCAACCTTTCTGATGTCTGTGGAGTGTGCTACAGGTCTTGTGTCTGACAGTGTTTACCAACCTGGGGAGTGACTCCTACAGTATTGTGTACCATAGCCATGCCTGCCCTGTGCCCAGGACTGGTGTGGTGGCCTGGGCTGCCCAACACCTCTATAGTTGCACAATGCTGGCATAGGTGTGGGGAGTTTGTGTCAATCTATCCAGTGTGTGGTGGCTGCCAACACCCTCCACAGCCCACACTGCTAGCTCTGTTGCCAGTATTGGCCTGCCAATGTGCATAATGAGGAGCAAGGTACCGTGGGAAAAGCCTGGATAGGGTGGCCTGGCCAGGATGCATCTGCACAGGGCTTATGGCAATGGCTCAGACACTGTAGTGCCCGGTACCACCTGCACGGACAGGGTGGCCATAGCATGTCCTGCTGGGCAGTCACTCTCACCCTGACTGAGCAGTGACCATGGCATGGCTAGTCTCCCCCATAGTGCTATATAGTATTTCTCTCATGTGATATATATGGGTTGTCTTTTGGGGCCCAGTCACTGATTTATCTGCTTGGTGTGTATGTTAACATCCACGTTCTGGGTACATGCAGCTCCTCCAGGACTATGGACTAGCTGGTGGACTGTCTGCTGCTAGTATGTGTCTTGCTGGAACACCTTGTAGGGTGCAGCGGCTGGAGGCTTGCTGCTGGAGAATGTCAGATAATGGTGGGGGGGGGGGGGCAGCTGAGCATTTCCAAGCCTTCTGTCTGCTATTGTGTTACAGATGTGTACTGCTCTGTCTGTTCCCCAGCAGGACTGGGGTTGATGGTCCCTCTACTGCTACCATTGAAGGGAGGTAGACTGTGGATCTATTGATGGGTGATCCTGTTTCCCACCCTGTGCCCCAGAGGGCGGGTTGTGTGGTGGTACATGATCTGCCCATGGGTCCATACACCCACCCCCTCCCTCCCTCCCTCCCTCCCTCCCTCCAGCAGGATATGCACTATTCTGGGTGCATCATTGCCAATAAGGACTAGACATGACCGAGACATACAGCAGGGCACAGATGTACCCTAGGTGTGTCTTATGGAACTAGCTATCACACACTGATGGGGACCTTCAGCATGGCATTTTTCAGCCATGAAAGGTGCTGTGGACCTGGTGCTGGGCGCCCCACCTCAACCTCAGGGTGGGCACAGTACCCGCACAATGTGACTGTCTGTGGCTACTCTGTGGCAGTACCACACACGGTCTGTTCCCCCTACCTGGCCGAGGTGCTGTGGGGGTGCATACCCAATCTTGTGCCCATCTCTCGACTGCTGATTTGCATGTGCAGTGCATCATGGGTACGGGTGGGTTAACCCTATCCTGGTAACCACAGCAGACAGTTTGTGTGGTGACGTGCAGTCCTGCAGCCAGCCAGGGCTTTGTTCACAGCCTTATAAGGTGTCCTATAGGGTGCCTTGGTGGACAGTACACTTTATAATGTGCCCTATGGAGTGCGTTATGGGGTGCCTTATGCAGCACCTTAGGTTATGCCACCATGAGGGTGTGTTTGCTGGCAGCACAAATTAAAATACATGTCAAATGCCTCAACAATCACTACTTAAATGTAAAGGGTGCTACCTCAGCCAGCCTTATACATTAGGCCCACTGGGGAATCGAACCCATGACCCCTGTACCATCAGTCAGCCTTGTAACCATTGTGCTACAGCTCTGTTGCTGTGATTGTATGCCTGCATGCCTTCTTAAGATTAACACGCAGTAACGTGCCCTGTAGCGCTCGTTCATTTATGGCGCCTTGTAGCGCGCGTTCTCGGTGCGTTCTCGACAACAATGTACCGCCCATGTCCTCATTTGGGGTTTCTGTCTCTACCGTGGCTCCTAACGCGAATCACACTAACGCAGTTTAGTAAACATACCCCAAAGTCCCACATTTGTGCTGTCTCTTAGCATATTCAAAGGGATTCACGCCTCTTTGTTTACTGACATGAAACACTTCTACTTCATTGTCTATCTGGATTAGAACTGATTGATTCTGGAAAATATTGGTAAATACTCAAATAAAGTAAAATATCACTCTCAATTCCAGATGACTGACATAGAGCAGCCTCTCATACTTTGGCCAGACTCTGAGTGAGTCAAAGGTTTAGGAATGCTCTCAATCCTGTTATGGAATCATTTGTGTTCAATATAAAAAGATGGCTCCTGGGGTATAAAAGAAAGTTCTCTGAGTCCACCACTGCAACATAGTTCTTAGTGATAGGCAGAAAAATTTTGAACATAAAAGTTGGAACCTATCTTGTAGCCACAGGCTGCTAACCTGGCAGCATGCAATACTGCTGCTGCCTCTGCTCCTCCCTGGAACACCAACAACACACCCTAATGCTAAGTGGTTAGCTTCAGCACATGTAGGGGAGAAGACTGGGGATATTCAGTGGAATGAACTATGTTAGTGTCATTTATTTAGACAGCTTTGTATACCACCTTATCCTTCAATCAAAGTGGTCACAACACAATTGGGGGATACATTTAACATGAGGGGATATGAGACACATACACTAATACTTACAGGGAACATGGACAATGGTGGGTTAAGTGGCTTGCCTAAGACCACCTGTGGGACTAGAAACCCCAGTCCTTCCAGCCACAAGGTTGCTGTCCTCTAGTGGGATTTGAACCCCTGACCTTAGGTAACTTGCCCCAACCACTAGGCCACAGGGCTGTAGACCATGTAAATGTCTTTTGAATATTGAGCCCCATATCTTTAAACTTTTCACCAAAAAAGGTTCTCTCTAATGCCAGATATATCTACCAACTTAGTATGCACATCCTCTCTGAGTCCTGAAGCTGGTAATCAGGCAAGGTATTTCACTTCAGTGGCTCATGATGAGATTCAAGATGAGGTATCAAAGATGGCATAAGTTGAACACATCAGGTAAGTTCTTCCTTACATACTTCAGATAAAATGACAGTAAGTTCAATTTGAAACTGAGCAGAAAGGACAGAAGTTCTTGGTACTTTCTGAAATAAAGTATGCATACTCACATATTGCTGGAAAGAAGCAATCATTCCAGAAAGCATGGCTCCTTTGCAGACCTACATCCCTAGGTGATCAAGGAGTCTGAGGTCTTTTCCTGGAGGTATCTTTGAATAATCTCCACATTTCTTAGCTTTTTTTCATTTCTGATTCAACTACCATCGAGGTATGTGAAAGTTTGTCTTTTGTTAAAATCCAGGAGTGGATGCCAATTTGTATTTAATCTTAGAGCTTGGTTGGACAGTCACTGGGGTTTGCCACATACAAATTTATTGATCACAGAGCAAACCGTAGCTTAGAAATTCCACTGTGGATTTTGCAACTTCTATGAATTGTAAAAATCCAGAAATATCAGCTAGAGTTCCTGCCTCCAGTTGAAGCAGGAAAGGAATCCCCCTTAACATTTATTGTATACATCTGGGTTAGGTAATGTCTTCATAAGGAGAGGAGTTCCTCAGAGGTGGAGGGGAAGAATCCAATGGAATTCCAGTCAAAAGGTCCTCACATTTAGGGAAAGAGACATTTGGCATATATTGTGGGGGAGGGGGCAGGGTCTGCATTGTCCACCAGACCATTTAGCGAATGTGTAGAGTGTGGAGAAGGAGGTGTTCAGGTGCGGACCTCTTACAACACAAAATCTGGCATAGCAAGAAGGACAATGTTTGGATCCTGCGACTCCCTCTGTACAGGAGTAAGTGATCTAGACTGAAAAGTCTATGGCTCAGTGGAATCCTGATATTTCACTCCTGGGGCATCCTTGCAATAGCCCTTGACAAAGTTTTGAAAAGAGTTTTTGTTTTTTTGCAAAAATGAATGGAGCAGCTCCAGCATGGGTGAGGACACTGATGAAGATTTATATTTATTTAGTTATTTATGTAATTTTTATACCACCATATCAAGAATAAGCAGTTTATATAAAACAACTGAATTATATTGAACAAGGTAGTGATGACATATAACTAACAAATAATCAGAGATATATACATGATTTGAATACCAGAAAACTATTTACAATTAGTCTGTTCTTGATGACTCGTGCTTTCAATATTATCCATTTTTGAAGAGGTAATCAGAGCAATGTAATGTATTGTGGGGTTGAGAGTAAGTAGAGAAATTGTGGAGTGTAAAGTGCTTGCTTCTTCTCAAGGTTATGTCAGGTCAATTAGTTGGAGTGATCTCTGTTTGTCCAAAATGTTCTATAAATAAGAAAGTTTTGAGATGTGTGTGGAAGGTGGAAAGGTCAGTTATATTTCTAAATCCCTGTGGTAATGAGTTCCAGAGCACTGGAGAGAGATACTTGAATGCCCTGTTTCTTGTGTATTGTTTTGTCATTCTGTAATCCGGGGGGTGGGGGGGAATAGGAGGATGTTATTCATTGAGCCTCTTCGATGTCGATCATTGGTTTTTTTTTTGATAAGCTGAGATAGGGTAGGGGGGGCTAATTCTCTGATGATTTTGAATGATGTCATGATACGTTTATATTTAATTCTGCTTTGCATGGGGAGCAAATGAAGGGTGTGAAGTATGGGTGTGATATGATCTGTACAGTGAGTTAGATATGATGCGAGCTGCCATGTGTTGTGCCATTTGCAAGGGGTGACGAGTTTGTTTTGGTAGGCCATGGAGGAGACTATTACAGAAGTCAATATGGGGGGTGATCATTACTTGCATCAATCAGATATCTTAGTAGGCAAACATTATTATATAAGGCTTTAGTTGTGTTTTTAATGTGTGTTTTGTATGTGAGCTGTTTGTCTAAGGTAACACCCAGGTATTTTACTTTGTCTTTCACATCTAGAATGGTTTTGTTGAAAATGATGTTGCTTGGTGGTGTGTAATTTTGATTTTTGGAAATTATTAGAACTTCTGTCTTTTTATAGTTGATGTTCAATCCATGGGATCTGAGCCAGGCATCAATTTCTGTAAAACATGTAATTATGGAACCAAGTATTTGTGTCCCCTACATTAGAAGGCATGTATAGCATTATGTCATCGGCATTGATGGCATAATCAACATTGAATTTCTTTATTAACTGACAAATTGTGACTCACCAGCCACAATTACCAAAACTGGGGTTAAGATTAGTGGCTTTTCACCGAAGACTGAGTTGTTAAAGCATCTGGTGCAGTGGTGATATGCTAAGTGACAACAATACAGAGTCTGTACACTTATAGCTAAAGAAGAGGATGTCTGCGCCTGTTCTGTAATGGAATTATTTCTACACAAAAATGAACCGAGACTAGTCTGTAGCAGATTGTGCTAAAAGTTTAAATGCACTGGAATCGTAACTTATCTTCCTATGCACAGTTTCCAATTTCCTGTGCTTCAGGGTATCACGATGGATACAGTCATCTGTGCTGGGATGATGGCACTTTGCAACTGCCTTTGAGATAAGTGGTGTAGCAAGTTCTCCTTGCTCAGACCTTTGCAACAGTAGCAAAGATGTCTATGCTTTGGGTCGAGAAGTCTCAGCCAAGGTTGGTGCTAACTCCAAAGAGTTAGGGCGCTGTCTTTTTAAAATCGGCCTTCTGAAGCCATTGCGTAAGAGAAAGGAGACAGCTGCTACTAAGAAGGATCTGCTGGATTGCACAGATTCCGTTGATCTCTGCGCCCAAGATTTCAAATTCTGATTCAACGGCCTCTTCTCTGTTTTATAATGTTCTCAGGGCCAATTAAGAAGGTTCTTCTGGATTTGCAGGGACATGCATCCAATGTCCTTGCATTCTGCCTGATGATACTCAAAATTACTCAAGGTCTGCGTGCCATAATTTGTCATCTTTATTTCACAAGTAAGGCAGGACCCAAAGCCTGGCTTTGCTTATGCTATGGTCAAGCGGTGACTGAGAGACAAGGAAATCAGCAACAACAAACAGATTTTATATACATGTAGGCAAAAGAAACAGCAAATTAAACAAATAAACTAGTATAATAACAGATGTTTCCAAAATACCAGAAGAGGACATTTCTTCAGAATAAAATGGGAGAACACTGTGTACATCTGTTGAGCAGAGCAGAGAAACCCAAATGAAGGGGACTGGGAAGCCCACTTTTCATAGGAATGGCCACGCATGCTCAGAACTTAACACTAGTCCTGAGCTTTGGAAAAGTTGTTGCATTCTTGTGCCAGCAGATTTTTTTGTGCCCACTTGTGTACCTGGTTCAATCCTGCCTACTAACAGAGAAAATGTTTGCTTAATTTTCATGTCTTTTTTTGTTTGTTCAGTATTTTGTTTCGTCTGAGTGTGCTACTTTGTTTCAATGTGCAGTAACATGACAAAACATGCCATTTCATGCTAGTGTGCACTAGTTTGCATTAGTACCCTTCCAAGCTGTGGCTGTGAGATGCCAGTCTCCAACTTCTCAGTCCTAGGATCCCATCAGAGTCCATCAAAACATGCTGATAATTCATCTTATCTGCATATCCAACAAGTGTACATTATCTGGCTAAAGGTGTGAAAGGAAGACGACTGCACATTTCTGCCTGGTGTGATGACACTACCAAGAGGATGATCCCTTACCCACCTGGTTTTAAGTATCAGCTCTATTCTCCCTGGAGCCCCCATAATGATTTTGTCCACTTTTAATTTTGTCCACATTAATTTTAGTCCTTTCTTCTCAATGGAATTAGCATCTAGAAATGAGAGAAGTAAGGTTGGTTCTTATACTGCCAATGCACCAGTAATGGGCATAATGCTTAAGCTGTACTTCCAAGGGCAAGTCCAGGCAATTTGACCCTGCTACTAGAACTCACTAATCTAGGACATGTGCTGAAGGAACCTGCCAGGTCCTTGGATCACCACCATACCGTCTAGGTAAGCTACCAGCCTCTTGGCAGGGTGAATACACAGTAGGAGTGCCTTGAGAGTGTAGGTCACCAAGCACTACTTGATACCGACATCATCATGCCATTTCCACCATCCCACCATCTCCAAGGTGCCTTGCAAACATTGGAAAGTTGCAATTTACTTGAGCTGCAAACACCCAGCTAAAGAATTGGGAGCTGACCTTCTGCGATCTAAGGTCACGCATTCCTGAGCAATTTGGGCTGGGAAAGAAGTCCTTATACTTTCCAATAATTTTCCGTACCCTTAAGCAGTCCTGAAAGCATTCTGTAAACAAATACGAACACAATTTTGTTAAACGTGAATGTGAATTTAGAGAATATTTTTTTAGAGAGGAGTGGTACTTGATCCTTCTCTTTCAGTGGTAGTTTTTGTTTTGTATGGAGGGTAGGGGAAATGGGAGAAGGGATGCTGTCTTCACCTGCTCCTTTGGGATTCCAGTTTAATTGGAATATGGGCTGGGATCTGAAACCCTGTGTCTTCATTTGCAACAAACTCCCTTTTATAAATCCTCCTAACTCATTTAGCCCAGTTACTGCAGTGATGGTTTTCAAGCCTGGACCATACATCAGGGCTCCTTCTAGAACCCTGCAATCATGGCTCTGAATTCCAACCACTAGGTGTTGCCATTGCAGAAAGGCTGAGACTTCGAACCTAGAAGGACAGGAATGCAACCTGCACGGGCCCCTCAGCCCCAATCAGTGAAGGAGCCAAACGGACCTTGGAACTAAATCCAGGACCTCTGCATAGCAATGAAGAGTACTGCCACTGAGCTGGCCCTCAGCTGTAGTTTTTATTTTTAAAAAAGGATAACACATTATATTCTCTAACTGTGGTCATTTTATAATGCCCTTATTCATATTGTATACACAGGAAATCATGCCATTGGACAATAGGGCATCGAGCATGAAAGTAGGAAGTAAGTTGCTTTTATTTTCAAATATGTTTTATTTATTTATTTAATGTCTCTTCTATACCGTGCTCTTTAAAAATCAGTGTGGTTTACAGGTAACAGATTTGTGCAGTGCAGACAGGCCTACACTGGACTTACAATAAACAGGGGATTATATACAGGGTTAACAGGGTAACTATGTACAAGATAACTTGCTGTCATATGTTATGAGGACAGCTCGACACTATTTACACATTGGCTCAGCTATATACATGGTGACAAGGCAGGGGAGTATACCTCTACCCGGGGTAGAGGGGAACAGGGTCTAGCGGGCTGGGCTGCAGACTCGTGGAGTGGCTGCGTCGAGGCATCAACCTGGGCCCTGAGTGTGGCTGACTGCGGGTTATCCTCATGTTCGATGTAGTGCTGGAGGAATAGATAGTGCTTCAATGCCTTCCTAAACTGGGCGAGGTCACTGATAGCCCGGATGGCAGGTGGCAGGGCATTCCAGCATTTGGGGGCATATAGGGAGAAAGCTCTGTTTCTAGTTGCCTGTGAGCATTTTGTGATCGCCCTCGGGAGTTTCAGAGTATTGACGGCGGCTGATCTCCTTACTCTGTTGACGGGGATGCTCTGTATAAGATCTGTGAGGGAGGTGGAGGAGCACTTGTTGATGGCTTTGTAGGTCATCATTAGAGTCTTAAAGGAGATCCTGCAGTGGACCGGGAGCCAATACAGGTGTTTCATAATTGGGGTTATATGTTCCCTCCTGGAGGCTCCGTGCAAGATTCTGGCGGCCGCATTCGTTGCCAGTTGCAGAGGATTCAGCATGTTTTTCGGGAGACCGTGTAGTATGGCGTTCGCATAGTCGAAATGTGGGATTGCTAGTGCTTGGTAGACTGTCCGAAAGTCTTCTGGTTCAAGCAGCTGTCGCAGGTGGCGAAGCGTCTGAATTTTGTTATAGATCGCCCTGACCATGTTGCTTATTTGGGCCTTCATATTGAGCTGTTGATCCAGCGTGAGCCCTAGGTACCGAACCGTGGGCTTGCTGAGGAGCTCTGCATCTCGCACCTTCAGTGAGGTGGGCGGAGTGAATGTTGGGTTCCTGGTGATAAAGAGGACCTCTGTTTTTTTAAAGTTTATTCTGAGCTTCTGCGTGTGTAGCCAATCCGTGACAGCATTGAAACAGGCGGATATTGGTGAGAGGTCTGGATGATCTGTTCTGTGGTATGTTACCAGTAATCACCAATAAAATAGCTTTTGGTGAGGTGACATTGTTTTCTGACAACAAATATTGCTACTTCTTTTTTATCACTAAAATCCAATTTAGGGATCAATACACTATATAAATGGAAAGACAAATTATTTGAAATTTGGATTATGAGAATATCTTGTTTTCTTTATTAAACATAAAAATCATCAAGATGTTCGATGAAGTTTATAAATGTACCATGCACTCCACTATGTGTTTTCATCTCCATAAAAATATTTTTATAAATACTTTCATTTTGCATTATTATCTCTTTTAGCTGTTAATGTCATACAGTGCACTATTATTTTGTTTCTCCAAAGTCCAAACGACTTAAACTTTTGTCAGTTGATGTTATACGAACAATAAAAACAGACTGATAAATTCCATGAACCAGAGTAGATTAAAATGTCGTGTAGTGTTAAAAACAATGTTTTCTTTATTAATTAGCCTTATTGACCAAACGATACATCTCACAAAATTGTTACTGTACTTTGTCCACAAGAACAGGACGTTACACATAGTTTTAAAACACAAGCTGTAATTTACAGCATACACGGTTCACATAACATTGAGTTTTTAATTATCAGACAGCAGTTATTCTATGAAAGAACACAGGTCAAGTAGCTGCAGTAGTCGCAGTATAAACAGAAAATACGAGTTGAAGGTTCCTGCCATAGAAAGCTACAGACATTACATAAAGAAGGGTTTGTACATTAACAGGAAAACGTTACAAGAAAGACCTACATAGCAATACATCTTTTGATTCAAAAACCCATCCAGTGAACAATGGGTACAGTGGAATTACCATGTTTATACAGCTTTGTATAGAAAGCAGCTCTTCCCAGAAAGCAAAATCGCTAGCTTTTCAGATCCTCGATTGCTCGTATTTCCCTTTCTTGGGTTGATATTGTTTATCGGAATGTTGGCATTGTGATGCGTATGATAGCACTGAAGTCAATGAGAAAAAACTGGCAATGTCATCAGCTTTGCTATACTGCAATTAAAACCTTCAGTTCGAAATAGTAGACACAAACTGATGACAGATGAAGGTTTTTAGACTCACCTAGCATAGCTACAATACTGCAGAGCCTTCTTGCTGCCTAGCTTTATCCTAATAGTACCGCTATTATGGATTGTCTTTGTCTTTCTGGTGCTTTCTTCAGTTTGATACCGGTTTTCTTCCCTTTTTATGAACCATTAAATGGATATTTGCTGTATATTCTGTGACAAGTGTTATTATGAATAATAATATACCACAGGACACTTACATTTTAAAACTATTTGCATGGTGAAATAAGAGCAGCAGATATTTCATAGAAACACAGAACGTGGTGGCCGATAAAGACCATATGGCCTCTCAGTCTGTCCATTCCTGCCAGCTGTATTTTACAATCCATTCTTTTCTCTCTGAGATTCTCTTGCTTTATGATACTGTCTTTCAGCTAGAATTGCTAATGTGCGCTACCATATTAAAGTGCTAAAATTATTAATGTGCATTATTAGTAACTAGGTCCCATTTTATAAAATAAGATCTGCAGTAAAATACTGCATGCAAATGGTGTTATCACACGCTAACACTGTAGCATGCATTAATAACTCAGGTCTGTTTACTAAGCGCCCTAGTGGTTCCATGTACTATCAGAGCCACGGCCCCATTGACTAAAACGGGGCCGCGGCTCTGATATCGCACGGAATCTGCTAGTGCCACTTAGTAAACAGATCCCTAGGTGTTTGCCTCCACCATCTCCACTGAAAGGCTGTTCCACATGCCTGGCACCTTTTTTCCTCACCCTTTAGTCCCTCACTCTAGCACCTATGTGGAATCTTCTCAAGGGTCTTAGTGAAATCTAAGTACACTACATATACAATTTTGGTAGCTTTATAAACTTAAGAAGAGAGATTAAAAAATAGTTATTAAGTAGTGGGGAGGGGAGGGAGTTACTCCTTTTGAAGAAGGTGTGATTTCTGCAGGGTTTAAGAACACAAGAAATGCTATCCTGGGTCAGGCCAAGGTCCATCAAGCTCAGTATCCTGTTCCCAACAGTGGCCAATCCAGGTCACATGTACCTGTCAGGGTCCCAAAAAGATATACAGATTCTATGTTGCTTATCATAGGATAAGCGGTGGAGTTCCCTGGTTCTCTTTAATAATGGTTTATGGACTTTTCATCCATGAACGTCTCCAAATCTTTTTTAAAACCAGCTACACTAACAGCTTTTACTACATCCTCTGGTAACCAATTCCAGAGTTTGATACGCATTGAGTGAAAAAAATATTTTCTCCTATTAGTCTTGTAGCTTCATTGCATGTCCCCTAGTCTTTCTGCGCTTTGAAGGAGTAAACAGCCGACCTATATTTACCCGTTAAACTCCATTCATTATTTTATAGACCTCTATCGTATCCCCTGTCAGCCGTTTCTTTTTCAAGCTGAAGAGTCCTAACCTCTTAAGCCTTTCCTCTATCATATCTAGTGTTTTAAAAAGACATATAGGGGTATGTTTACTAAACCGCAGTAGTGGACTCCGTGCGATATCGGAGCCGCAGCCCCACTGAAATCAATGGGACTGCGGCTCTGATATCGCACAGAGTCCGCTACCGCGGTTTAGTAAACATATCCCATAGGCACCTATGTGTCTTTATAAAACAGGCGAAAAATAGATGCCTTCCTGCCCACTTAACTTAGACAACCCATTATAAAGTTACACCTTGTAACTCTATACAAATGATTAGTATTAACTACTGCCTGGCAAAACCTACTCATTCTCCTAAACTTCATGTATAATCTTCTGAAATTGGCATATAAACAGTTATCACAGGTGATACACTGTACTTTCCTCTGCCTTGTCTACCTGCCTGGCCATTCGGATAATGAAGTTATTGCTTTAAAGCTCCAATTTTCTTCTGTCTGTCTGCAATACGGCAATCATTTATTTCAAATGATCATAGCTGCTTCCCATTCTGATACACTTGGGTTTTTTGGGGGTGATGGAGGGGTTGTTGTAGTCTGCCTTATTCAATTATCAATTTCTTAACTATCCACTGGGTTTTAGAAATGCATGTGATTTGTCCATTGATTTCATTTAATTAAAAGCATTTATAGTTTCATTTTGTGAGACCTACAAACCTGTGAATAGTTAATTAGAATCCACAAAAATTATGAGAGAGACCTCCATTGGTTCACAAGTACTGAAAACCAGAATTTAAAAAATGATATTAAGCAAAACAAAAAACAGGTCACAAGGTTTTGAACTATATCTTGTGAAATGGATGAAGTACAACATAATATTATGTCTCTTAGAAATAAATTTCAAAGATTGGATCCTGTTATAGAAAAGATCTTCCTTGTGGTAGTCTGGAACGAGTTGGAGATTTAAGTACAGTTCCTAGTGGCTAGACTTCTAAGGCTAAAGTTACCATAATAATTTGGCACTAATTGACCCAACTGTTGACATGACTGAACAGATTCAGAGACTTTAGGGGTATGTTTACTAAACTGCGGTGTGAATAACGCGCGTAACGTACGTTTAACGATTGTTCGCACGTCATAACGCAAGTTCTGACGTGCAAACGATCTTTAAGTGTACGTTACGCGCGTTAACCGCAGTTAACGATAGTAAACCCCCGCGGCGCGTTAAACACCGCAGAAGGTGGAGAGTGGGCGGAGAGAAGGGGTCAATCGGCGGAGAGTGGGCGGGGAGAGGCTCCCCTCACACTACCACGCTGAATTTCAGAGCTCAATTCCAATGCGAATGAAAACCTGTCGTTAAAGGCATATTAAAAGGGAAGAGAAACCATTTCCGTCAGCAATGTACAGAAAAACCGGGGAAACCTACAAAACGTGAGCAGTGTGATACATGTGCACAGAACAAAATATCAAATAAAACGTTAAAATGACCACAAGAAACAGTGTAAAAAGTATAATTCAGCTGGGCAACACTGATAGCACTGGGCAACAATAAAAAACACTCCCAGGAAAGCTCCAAAAAAAAGAAATGATGTTTGGAAGGGTCTACGCTCCGTAGACCCTTTCAAAAATCATTACATTTTATTGGAGCTTTCCTGGGAGTGTTTTTTAATGTTGCCCAATGCTATCATTGTTGCCCAGCTTGGTTATGGGTGTATGCCCCTTTTTGCGAGGTCTTTTTTGAGGTTTATGGGTACGTTTGTCTCCATACAAGGTAAATGAGCCCACAGTACAATTGTGCAGAGCAGGGTTTCTGACTCATCAGGCCAGTTTTCCTATTTCCAGGGACTGCACTGTCTCTGTGGCCACAGTGTGGTGCAACAGACACAGCCAGTGCCTGTAAGACCAGAGGGTCACAGGTTCAAATCCCAGCTGGGGCTCCTGCCAACCCAGTCCCCATAGTTTTACCCACCACTAAACAGTGATAGTAAAGACACTCCTTTATTGCAGAAAACATACGCATGGTTAATACGCCTATATTTTACCACACCAAACACAGACACCAGAAACAGGCGCATTACCTAGAGCAGAGTCCCGTAAATGCAGTCCTGGAGGGCCCTACACCATTCAGGTTCCATGCTGCCTCTAATAAAGATGCCTGTGCTGCATATCTATGCACCACCCCCATGGTATGCAGATGTAGCTCATGCATATTTATGAGGGACAGCATGAAAGCACAAACAGTGTTTGGAACACCAGGACTGGAGTTGGGAAACTCTGCCGTAAAGCAGCAGCCAACAGGGGCAGACACACCCACACCCACACCCACAGGCCCCATTGGCCAATGCCTCCTGGAGAGGCAGGACATTGGGCCCTGCCTGTATCTCCCAATACTAGCAGTTGCATACCTTAGCAATGCCACCCTACACCTGGGTATATGGTACACAGCTATCAAACGTTTCCTATGATAACTGGCAGATATCATTTCCTACATTAAGCACATTTTGCTCATTGAGCCCCACCATAACAATCATTCTGATGTCTGCGGTGTGTGCTGTAGGTCTGGTCTCTGATAGTGTTTACCACCCTGGGGAGTGACCCCCAACAGTATTGCGTACCATATCCATGCCTGTACTGGTGTGGTGGGTATGGCTGCTGAACACCTCTATAGTAGCACAATGCTGGCATAGGTGTGGGGGTGGCTGTCTGTCTATCCAGTGTGTGGTGGCTGCAAACACCTTCCACAGCCCACACTGCCAGCAATGTTGCCAGTATTGGGCTGCCAATGTGCATAATGAGGAGCAAGGTACCATGGGTATAGGCCGGACAGGGTGGCCTGGCCAGGGTGCGTCTGCACAGGGCATAGGGCACTGACTGGGACATTTTAGTGCCCGGCCACCACCTACACAGACAGGGTGACCTCAGTATGTCCTGCTGAGAGATCACTCTCACCCTGATTGTGCAGTGACCACAGCATGGCTAGGCACCCCCATAGTACTATATAGTATTTCTCTCATGTGATAGATATGGGTTTCCTTTTGGGGCCCAGTCACTGATTTATCTGCTTGCTGTGTATGCTGACATCCCAGATCTGGGTGCATGCATCTCCACTGGGCACATGCACTATGGACTAACTAGCAGGCTGTTTGCAGCTGGTATGTGTTGTGATGGAGTGGTTTGCAGGGTACAGTGGCTGATGGCTTGCAGCAGGAGCATATCCAGGCCTAATGTCTGTCTGCTATTGTGGCATGGATGTGTATAGAGCTGCATTGACTCCCCTGTGGGGTGTCTGTTCCTCAGCAGGATTGGGGTTGATGTTCCCCTCTACTGCCACCTTTGCAGGGAGGTAGAATGTGGATCTATTGTTAGGAGACCCTGTTTGCCACCCTTGGGGGGGGGGGGGCGGCAGGGGGGGCATGGTACATGGGCCACCTAGGGGTCCATGGGGCTACACCTGACTGAAACAGACAGCTATCCAAGGTGTTTCTGCAGAAACTACCTCTCTCACACTATTAGCACTGCTTTGGACCTGCGCCATGGCTTCTTTCAGCTGTGGACCTGGTGATGGGTGCCTCACTGCACCCTCAGGGTGAGCACAGTACCCGCACAATGTGACGGTGTGTAGCTACTCTGTGCCAGTACAACACACGGTCAGTACCCCCTACAAGGCCGAGGTGCTGTGGGGGTGCACATGGTCACTTCCCTCTACCAGGCCGAGGTGCTCTGGGGGTGCATTCCCCATGATGTGTATCTGTGGACAGCTGATTTGCATGTGCAGTGCATTATGGGTGTGACTGGCACAATCCAACCCTGGGAAAATCCAGCATCTGCTCACAGGCTCTGCTAAACCATAGGCCATCACACGTACATCTGTTAGCATAATGCATAGGTGCAAGACACCCTAAAGAGTCTGTAATATAAGGTGCCCACGCTGGTAAAAACACACGTACCCATGCACGATTATACGCACGCACGAACGCATGCAGCTACGCCCGTACCAACGCACGCAGCCTCGCATGCACCAACGTACGTGGCTAGGCACACTCCGAGGGTGTGTTTCTGACACCACTACTCCACGTAAAGAAAAACATGCCTCCTCATTCCCTATAGGGTGATGCCTGGGCCAGCCTTCTGCGTTAGGCACACTGGGGACTCGAACCCATGCTGCCTGTAACAGCGGTCAGTACCGTAACCATTGTGCTACAGCTCTGTTTCAGTGCTTTGTGTCTGTACGCCTTCTTACGATTAACGCACAGTAACGCGCCACGGCGCCCTGTAACGCTCATTAGTTTTTGGAACGCGCGTTAGTGGTAACGATGTACCGCCCATGTCCTTATTTGGGGTTTCTGTCACTACCGCGGCTCCTAACGCGAATTGCACTAACGCAGTTTAGTAAACATACCCCTTAGGCTCTTACCTCTAGAGGTTGTCCACCCAAACCAAGGTTGAGGTGTACTGGCAGGGCAATATCAGGAAACTTTCCCTATCATTGTCAATGCAATCACTATTCAATGTCCTGTCTTATTCATTGTCCCATGCAATCGCTATTCACTGTTCCCCCCCACCATAAATTCACATCAAATAAGCCAATAAATATTAATAACTGCATCTTAAAATATAACACTTTAGACTATGTTCAGTGGTTAGCTGCCATTAGAGGTCATAAAATGCTAGCAAAATACTGTAGATTTCCTAGAATTACTTCTGGTAATGAATCTACATGTGGAGGCACATTCCATAGGGTGTGTCCATGCCTTTGTGCATTCGGTCGGAAAGGGACACACACAGGCAGACCCGATTCTGATCGCGCAGGGTCTATATGTGCCCCACGGGATCAGAATCGGGTCTTGAGTTTGTAAGTGCAGGCCAGTCCCTATTTCAATTGGCCTGCATGTACTGAGCCAAGCCCAGCTAACTCATTCAGGATCCCAAAAGGAACTGCGGTGCCATGGCGTCCAGTTGCCATGGCGCTGTGGCTCCATTTGGGAGCTGCGATCCCCGGCTGCCGACCTCTCTGTCCTTTCTCCGCAGCCTGACCCCAAATCTGGCCTCCCATGGCCAGGGTCGGGCTGCGGGGAATCTCTTGCACCCAAACAAGACAAAAGTACAGTCATTCCGTACAGTGAATAGCACCTGTGTATGTGCGGGTCAGACATGTAAGCTGTGGTCAGTTCCCAAAGCATATTCCGCAGCCTACATGCCCTGCATGTATATAGTGGTTGTGCAGGGAGCACTGTGCCTGGGTGGGAGGGGGCGGAGTGAGGACAGAGCGAGGACAGAGCGAGGGAGCCAACTGCCAGGACATACTCTTCCCTGTGGTGTCCTCCAAGGCTCTGTTCTTGCCCCTCTTCTATTTAATATTTTCCTAGCCCCCTCGCCCTTCTCGACCAACAACACCATATCTCAGCTCACTACTACGTGGACGACATTATCCTCCATCACACGGATGCATCTCCCTTGATCTTAGTCCACTCAACTCCTGCCTGACCTCTGTTGCCTCTTGGCTCTCTTCTAACTTTCTGCACATTAACCCGTCAAAAACCTCTGCCATCTGGTTCACTTATGGAACCCCTGCTCCCCCTCTTGCTCCTCTTCTTCTCTCCTCGCATATCCCAGTTGTCTCCTTACGTTACCTCGGGGTCACCTTGGATTCTGCTCTGTCCTTTAAAGAACACATCTCTTCAGGTGTACAGTGATCTTTTCAGACCCTGCAACTACTCCGCGCAGTCCGCCCCTTCCTGTCGGTCCCCTCCCTGACCACACTGCTCCTCTCCTTAGTGGTATCCCATTTGGACTACTGCAACATCTCTATGGCAGGCCTCCCGCAATCACATCTGAGAAGACTACAGTTGGTTCACCACACAGCTGCCTGCATCCTGACTCACGCCTCACGCTTTGACCATATTACCCCCATTTTGACTCATCTACATTGGCTTCCGGTCCCATATTGCATACAATACAAAGTGTTCCTCTTTGTTCATAAGGCAATCCACACCCGCACCCCCCTCTATCTCGCAGACCTGATCCATCTTCATACTCCCCACCGCTCCCTTTGGTCAATCCACTCCAATCGCCTGTTCCTCCCTTCACCGTCCCAAGCCCATTTTGAATCCACTCGCTCCTCAGCCTTTTTCTTATTGGGTCCCTGGCTCTGGAACTCGCTTCCCCCCGCTCTCCGTCTCGAGCCCTCATTCAAAACTTTTAAAACCAGACTGAAAGCACACCTTTTTTGCACTGCCTTTGACCTCCCCCTCCCTTCTTCCCCACTATCCCCGCCCCCCCCAATGACCTTCTCCTATCCTCCACCCCCCTAAGACTCTGAACCTGACTGATTTGTTTCTGTCTCCTGCTCCTGTTCTTTCTATCCTGTCCTACCACTTAATGGCGTTCCTTTTCCCCTCCTAAGCAGTTTCAAATGTTTGTATTGTAAACCGCTCTGGTACTCCCAGTGTGAGCGTTATATTAAATCCCCAATAAAGATAAAGATACACAGGGTATGCAGGAACAGCCTGTGTATGTTCCCTGGCACCCCCACGGATGTCCAGCTTACTCCACCCTGACAGTGGTATAGTGCAGGGTGCAGCTCAGTTTTCACATTCTAGCCCCTCACACCCCATGGTGATGGCCTAGTGCAGCACCTACAGCCATGATCCAGGCCATAGGGGCCTCCGGTGCTGCCCGGACAGTGGTCTGCAGTGGCCAATTTGGGGCATGTCTCTCTGTGATGCCAAGTAGATGGCTCGTTCCCATGGTGCTAGGATGCCACTGCTCATTCACACCCAGTGGCATTGTAGCATGGGGACAGGCGGGTTCGGATATATGTGCCTCCTTGGAATGCCTGAGCACCAGGCTATCTCCCCTATTCCGCCATCGTGCATGCAACTAGATCCTGTGGTGGTGGAATCAGGTCTATCTTGGGCCTGTCTGGGATTTAGATGGGCCCAGAGCCCAGATGCACACGGCCTGAATCAGTTCTGGATGTCCTGGCCCTCTGTGTGCCCGGTCAGAGCCAGACCCCCAGAGTTAGATGGGATTCTGATCCCACGGGGCACGTCTAGCCCCACGGGATCAGAATCACATCCAGGCCTATACATGCAAGCCGGGACCCTGATTCCATCAGCCTGCATGTACAGGCCTTGCCCGACTAACTCAGTCAAGGCTCCTGAATGGAGCCGTGATCCCCAACCGCTGGAAAGAAGTTTCACTCCCCGCAGCCTGACCCCTGATCTGGCCTCCCAAGGCCAGGGTCAGGCTGTGGGGATCTCCTCTGCTTCCTCCCGCCTTTGCTGTGCCCCGGGCCTGCCTGAACCACCAGTCTAGGGAAACTTATTCCACCTCAGGGGGGGGGAATACGTTCCCTGTACAGGCAGCTGGCCCCAGACGTACAGGGCTGACATTGGAATCGTCCCTGTACATCCGGGGCCACAGACCGCCCACTGCCCACTCTAACTCTGCACCCGCAACATCTCTTTCCCATCCCCATCTAAGCTCCCCATACAACGTGTGGGTAAGTTAGTCAGGGTCAGCAGAAGGGCTGAATAGCGGGGCGTCCATCCCCGCTATTCACGCCTCGGAAGCACCCCTACAGGGTATAGAATCAGTCACCACGTGTCTATAGCCTACATGCACATAACTTTATCATGAGTAGACACATTCCAGGAGTAAGTTGGGAAGGGGTTAGCAGTTACATTTCTACTATATAAAATACATGCATAGGTATGTAATAGAAGCCAGGAAATCTGTGCATACTAAGTAGCAGGTATAACCATATGTATTTAACTTTACTTTTTTGAAGGGTAAACATGTGCATACTTTCCCTCTGAAACCTGGCATAACACGTGGGCTTTTACTGTGTTTCCTGCCTATGTAAAGCCTTTTGATTGACTTTTTTGTCAGAAAGGTGGTAAAAACCTCTGTAAATAAATAAATAACATTAATCTCCCTATGGCAATAAAAGTAGCCAATCTTAAAGAATGCATTAGTCTGCAAACCCAGGTTGAGTCTGCAGGTGACCCAAAAAGTTGTAACAGTAGATATGCTGGAAGAGATGAAAAAATGAAAGGGAACTTGAAAAACTCAATGGATAGTCAAGGGATTGGGAAATGAGCATCACTATGAAAAAACATAAAATCATACATTTGGGGTGCAAAGTCTATTATCCACAAAATTAGTAGAACCAGAACAGGAAACTGTTTAATAAGAAAGATTTAGGAGTAATCTTTTCAAATGACCTGAAGACAGACAGTCAATATAATAAATAACTGGAAAAGCTAACAGCAGGCTTGGTTATACAAGTAGAGGCTGTTGTTGTTAAGTGCCATCAGACTAATGTGGACTCATAGCAATCTTCTGGATAGTTGTCCTAAACTGTATTCAATCTTCAGCCAGGCGGTTAACTGTTAATAGAGTGGCATCTATAGCTGTTATATTGATCCATCACATTGCTGGTCTCCCTCTTTTGCAGCGACTTCGATCTCACCAAACATGATGTCTTTCTCTAATGATCTCTCTTGTCGCATGATATGTTCAAAGTATGAAAGCTGCAGTCTTGTCATTTAAACCTCCAAGGATAGTTTAGGTTTGATTTCAAGTAACAATTGATTTTTCTTTGGGCAGCCCATGGTCTACACAGTATTCTTTACAAACGACATAATTTGAAGGCATCAATTTTATTCCTGTCTTGCTTCTTCACTGTCCAACGTTCACATCCATATGACATTAATGAAAATACCATGGTTTAGACTACTTCAATCTTTGTATGCATAGATACATCTCTGCACTTGAAAATCTTCTCTATGTCTTTCATAGCCATTCTGCCAAGAGCAATGAGTCATACGATTTCTTGACAGCTTGACATTTTATTATTGATTATGGATCCAAGCAGGTTGAAGTTGCCTAGTACTTCTATTTCTTTTCCATCAAGGATGAAATTATTGATTTTGCCAGTTGTCAGACTCTCTCTCTCTTCTTCACATTAAGAAGTAGGTCCATTTAGAAACAAAGAAACATGATGACAGAAAAAGACCACATGACTTATCTAGTCTGTCCTTCCATATCAACCACTAAAACTGTCCTCTTTTTTTCCGTTTTTTAAGATTATGGGGGTCTTTTACTAAAGGGCCCTAAGATGTTGTACTTAATGCCCCAAAAGAACCAAAATTATGGCGCATTAGGCGCAACGCGGTAGTTAATGGAGAGTGCTATCTCCTAATGCATTCTGTATTAGCATGGCTACATGTAACTCCACCTACTGAGGTGTTGTCAGGTGCACCTGTGCTAATTGCATGGTATGCAGTTAGCACGCAGTGTGAACCCCATGCTAATTGCACTGAGCTCGCCATGTCCACCCATGGCCCTTACACGGGTTGTACAGTTAGCACAGGAATCAGTCTGTGTTGCCATGACCCTGCGCTAGCCCACAATGCACATTTAGCACATTCCATATGTGTGCTGCCAGCTAGCACCCTTTAGTAAAAGACCCCCTATGTTCGTTGATCTGGATAAGCTGATGTTTCAGAGCATCTTCACTGTAAAAAGAGGCAATCTTGCCTTTTCAGAGATCAAAGCTGAGACAACTGTGTTCTGTTTAGGTGGTCATATGTAATAATGACATTGAAAAGATGGAAGTGGTCAGAAAAGGGACAAAGTGAAACAGAGCCTGAGAAACAAACTCAAAGGTACTTGCCAAAGGAAAGAGGAAAAGGAAGATCATGACAGAAGCATTAAAATATTTGATAGCTTCAATAAAGCGAAGGATGATGATTTTTTCTATAGATAGATATATTCAAGGACAAGGAGTCATAAATTTGAAGGAAAATGTTTCAGAGGAAACACAATAAAATATTTCTTTACTGAAAGGGTGATGGATTCCTGAAACAGCTCACCTGAAAGGTAGTCACAACTAAAACCATGATAGGATTAAATTATGCTTGGGACAGACACAAAACAGAGTGATAAGGGCAGGTGGTTGGGTAATAGGTAGAAAAAATAAGGACAAGACTTGACTATTTACCCAGCCACTACTTTTTGCAAACTGACTAGATCCTTTTGAAAATGAGCCCCATAGAGAGCAGTGAAAGAAACAGTATTGAGACATCTGGTAAAAGGCATGGAGGCATAGTTGGTGTTCATTTAAGTATGTGAATTTATATACTCATTTACCCTAAGTGCTAAAGAACCAGTGAAGAAGATAACTGGGTAGACTGGATGGGCTAGCTGATCCTTATCTTCCATCATCTATTACGTTATTTTGAATTCAAACAGAAATCATGGACTGTAGATAGTAATACTCATTTTTTTTTATTGCCAATCTCTAGAAAATGCAATTGGAATCAGTTTACTTTATGTTTAGATGGAAGAGGTGAGTAAAAAATCTAAAATCAGAATCTTGCTAATTCTAGTAAGCTTTTTACCTACTAACTAGAAGAAACTCCATTGCCTCCTCTTTAAGACACAGGGCCTGAATCCATAAAGATTATTGGGAGGGGGGCTAACACTTGTACAGCAGCTAGCCATTGCTGCTTGATATAAACAAATGTGATATGTTATTTTTACAATGTAATATAAGGCTTGTATGGAAAGCAACAAAGGGCAAGAGTCGTCGGTGGGTGTAAACGAATTTTTATTAACCCCTACGCGTTTCGGCCGTAGCCTTCTTCAGGGGGCACACAGCTAAATGACATACAACATATAAAACATATAAATATATTAAAAATATTAAAAACATATTTGCCTATGATATTGGACCAATATTATAAATAAATACATAAAAAACGTATTCATGTACATGTGCTCACAAATCCAAAAGTTTTTAAAAAACATACATCTATAATGAACGAAGAAAAAACAGGGTGGAATCACGGAATAGATAAACAATAAATGTTCAAATAAAATAATGTATATTCAAAAATATATGATAACAAACTTGTTATATGATATGGGACAAAGGGAGGGAGGGAGGAAGGGAGGGAAAGGTGAGGACAGGGAGAAGGGGAGGGAATGGGAGGATGACGTCAAATAAAGGGGAGGAACTAAATTACGTCAATCCTGACTATATTTGACCAATTGAATTAAAAAAGAGAGAGACTGAAGACACTTATAAAATGACTGCGTAATCTTTTAAAAAAACACACAGCTAACTTGTTATGCACCTTTGTAAAACTTCTGTATAAGAAACTAGAACTGTCTATGGGATCTGTTAAAAGATATAAGGCTTGTATTCCATTCATTCACCATTCTGTAATATAATTTTGTATGTCTGCATTCTGGGAAGAGAGACTATGTGGTTAAATAATACGTAGCCTGTCATATGTGCAGAGCTACAAGGCTGATTCACCTTTATTGTATGTCTGCATTCTGGGAAGAGAGACTATGCGGTTAAATAATATGTAGCCTGCAACATGTGCAGAGGTACAAAGCTGATTCACCTTTACTGAATGTCTGCATTCTGGGACAACAGACTACGTGGCTAAATAATACGTAGCCTGTCACAGGTGCAGAGGTACAAAGCTGATTCATCTTTACTGTATGTCTGCATTCTGGGGAAAAAGGGATACGTGGATAATAACACGTAGCCTGATGTATGTAATGATTTACTGACTTCCTTACTGTATGTCTGCATTCTGGGAAGAGAGACCATGTGGCTAAATAATACGCAGCCTGACAATTATTAATTACCAAATTTGCTATAAAAATAACTGTGAAACAGAGGTTTTTATTTATTTAACAATTTTTATATACCGTCTTTCAGGTTGGGTGTGAGTGCTTACTGAAGCGTCTCACCCTTTACTTGCAAGCAAAGACATTAAACTCTGTGTTACTGAGAAGTCTGCTATTGTGTAAAAAGTTATGTTTTCTTACACTGCTGAACTTTGCACCCAGATATTCAATGCTGGGACCATATCCGACTACCGGCATTGAATATCTAGGTTGGCCAGATAGCACCGCAGTTCACCAGGCAGCGGCATATTCAGCTGCTGCTCAGTTAGCTAATGCAGCGTAAGCTAGGCGAGCCTCTCAGGTGCCTAATTTTTGCCACTTTGGGATAACTGGCTAGTGGCTGAATATTGCCTCTAACTGGTTATCCCTGGATGCCGCCCCTACTCTGCCCCCCAGAATGCCCCAACACTAACCAGATAGTAGCAGCACCTAGGGATATTTAGCGGCACAAACCTCATTAATGCCACTAAATATCCTGTTGGCAAGTTTGCAAACTATCTAAATCGCTTTGAATATCCCTCTCCCCCCCCCCCCCTATTTTCATAGGCACTTTGGGTGAAAGCCCTTTAAGTTCAAAAAGACTATTTCTTTTTATAAACCAAATAGTTACAAGAAATTACATTGACATAAAACATTCCACAGTAAGAACAATATCAGATTGATACTGAAATAGAACAAGATATCCATTCTTATTCGAGCATGTCTGATAAATATATCTTTAAGGGTTTCTTAGACCATTCTAAGTTGATTGCATTTTCCATAGTCACTAACTCAAATTTATGAGCAGTACAAATAGTATTCCATCAAGAAGAGAATTGTATTTTTGCACAGTGCTTCAAGCTGTTCAGAATAAGCTTGATAGCTTGTGACAATAAAATAACTTCCAACTTTTCAGAAGGTTTGGCCAATACTAATTACTTTAAAATGATCAGGATTTGTTTTAAATTTTATTTTTTGGGGAGTGGACTGTTGGTGTGTGAGGAGGTGAGGCCCTGTCCATCGGACCACCGGATTCCAGCAGCTCTACCTGGCTCCCAATGCTACTGCTACCCTGCTTCTACCGGGCAGGCACGCCCGGGGCAGCCGGCTCTCTGTGGGACCTTGAGGGCTTTAAAAACTTCCCCCGGATACTCTGGAAGTAGAGTGGACTGTTGGTGTGTGAGAAGGTGAGGCCCTGTCCATCAGGCCACCGGATTCCAGCGGCTGTACCTGGCTCCTGATGCTACTGCTACCCTGCTTCTACTGGGCAGGCGCGCCCGGGGCAGCCAGCTCTCTGTGGGACTTTGAGGGATATAAGTTCTTTTTTCTTTCCTCTCCATGATTGCGGAGCGCAATTGTGGGGTGTGTCTGAAGGGGCGGGTCTAAAGGGGCATGTTTTGCCCCTTTGACGTCACCGCGATGGTTAGCGGCATCTTGGTGAGAGTTTTAGTGGGAATATCTGCTGAATGCTCAGGTTTGTGCTTATTTTTAGTCATATAACGCTTATGATTGTATCTTGCTGCTATTGTTTTTTAAACTGTTTGTTATGGGTAAGCGTAAGGCTAGATCTCAGCCCAAACCTTTAGAAGCTGGTTCTGGTGTAGTTAAACCAGCCGGCCCTTTAGATAAGCATTTTGCTCTTAAGCCTCTGGCACAATCTTCTCCCGAGGGGGCCTCTTTAAGCCCTGGCGGGAGATCTCTCCCCTCCCTGTCCTGACCTAATGAATGATTTTACTTCAGGGGCTTTTTCAGTTGTGTGTAGGAAGGATGACTTAGTTTCTTTACCCACTCCAGTTCACCTTGCAACATTGGAGGGTTCCACGGAATTCCCAGTTTTACTTCCGGACGCAGAAATTACTTTAAAAGATTTATGGGGAGCCTTAAAATGCATTGATACTAAGGTATCTGTGGATGTTGGCTCCCTATGTAAATTTACTCAGGAGGCTGCTGTATCGTTACAGCAGCTCGATAAGAAAGTTTCTATGATTGATGTAGCTGTTACCAAATTAGAATCCCAGGTTTCTCCTTTTCAGTCTGTTAATGTGATTGGAATTAAAGATTCTTTAATTTTGCACTCTAAAGTAGAATCCCTGGAGAATTCTATGCGGGCCAATAACTTGCATTTTCTGGATTTCCCTCAGTTGTCATTACTGTCTCCTAAGATTTTGTTAGATAAATATCTAAAGGAAATTTTAGCTATATCAGATCCTGTTGATGTCAGGCAGATTTACTACATACCTGCTGCTTCCAAAAAGGTAAAACCTGTTGAGGGTGAACTAGATGAAATAGTTCCTTCTGTGATTAATATTACTGCTTTCCTGGAAGATTCCCTTGATGAAACAACGTATATTAAAAGCTTTCTTTAAACGCAAAGTCATCTAAGTTCTGTGGCCAGACTATAAATATATTCCCAGATGTTTCACGTCCTACTCAAATGCGCTGGAGGCAATTTCTGGCTCTTAAGCCCCGGGTTTCAGCTATGGGGGCTTCGTTCTTTTTACGGTTTCCGTGTAAGTGTATCATTAATTATGATAATGCTTCATACATTTTTCAGGATGTGGCTCATCTCGAGAAATTTATTTTGGCTAGGCAGGGTTTGGTAGGGGAAAGTGATGTTTGATTGATCTACCTCCTATATTGTGGTCCATATGGACTTGTTTTCTTTCCATGGTTTTTTTGGATGTTTATATTTTTCTTAGGTTGTATTGCAGTTACGCTCTCTTGATGTGGGCTATTTATGTTTGCTTCCCTTATGCACTTACTCTGTTTAATGTATAGTTACTTTGTATATTCCTGTTGGGAGCTTACTTTTCTTTTGTACCATGTTTGGTCAATGTATTTTGTTAAAACCTAAAAAAAAAAAAAAATAAAATACATTTTATTTTTTGCATATTCAAATAGATTAACAAGTAAGGCAAAGCATATAAGCAGTTTTTACAACAGAAAATAACACTAAAGAAATCATCGCGTTTCATCAGACCTCAATATGGGAGAAGCTTACGTTCCAGGAGGAAACAAAACAAAATAAATACAAACTAAGAAAAGCGAAAGGACCTCAAGTGAATTACTTTTCATGCAGCTCTCGTTTAACAGGAGTAGATGCTTCTTCGAGTCCAGAAAAAAGCTGAGTTGTGAGGGTTCAAAAACTACATACTTTACATTGTTTAATCTAAGCACACACTTACAAGTGTGCCATAGAACCACTACAGCCTCCAAATCCTGAGCCTCTTTACGCATCGAGATAAATTTCTTCCTCCTCTCCTACATAAATCTGGAAAAACAAAGGTAGCAAGCAAAGCTCCTCATTGGAGAATCTCAGAACTTGAATCCTCCAAGTTAGCAATTAAGTCCAAAGAACCAGATACTTCATCTGCTCTGAACTCCACTGAACCAACAGCAGGCCCCAGAGGCTCTTTCTTAATAAGCAAAAAGTATATGTTTGAAAGAGGTGGTATAGCATGCTCAGGCAGCTTCAGCACATCTTTAAAGTACTTTTGAAGAGTAGTCTGTGGAGATAATAATGGTGTTCTGGGGAAATTAATAAACCTTAAATTAAGATCACGAACAGCATTATCTAAATTCTCCAATTTCCTTGAGGCCACCAGTTTATCCTGAAGAAAAACGGTTCAACATTTTGCAAACCAGTTTACACTTTTTTTAAAAATTTGTATTTATGAAAACCTTTATAAATTAAATCAAGATAGTTCAAACGAACATTCTTGAAGAAAAAGCAGACAAAACAGAAATTCTCTTTTACAAGAAAACTAAGCAAATGTGTGTATGCCTCCTTGAGGTCTAGAGAACATAGCCAGTTGTTCCTCTGAAGGTATGGCAGAAGTGTACCGAGGGAAATCATTTTTCAGAAGACTGTGTTCGTGAGAAACTAGCTAAACTTAAAGTAGACAAAGCGATGGGACCGGATGGGATACACCCTAGAATACTGGGGGGCATTCTAGCAGCTCCACTGACTGACCTTTTCAATGCCTCATTGGAGTCGGGAGTGATGACAAAGGACTGGAGAGAGGCTCATGTGGTGCCTTTACACAAAAGCGGAAGTAAGGATGTGGTTGAAAACTACAGGCCGGTTAGTTTAACTTCAGATATTAGATAAACTGAAGAGTAGCAAATCACCTGGGCCGGATGGTATACATCCAAGGGTGTTGAAAGAACTGAAATATGAGATTGCAGACCTGCTATTAGTAATCAAACTCTGGAATTTGTTACCGTAGGATGTAGTAAAGGCTGTTAGTGTAAGCTGGGTTTAAAAAATGTTTGGACAAGATCCTGGAGGAAAGGTCCATAAACCATTATTAAGAAGGGACCCAGGATATCAATGCTTGAACCAATACAAGCATTGTGGAACCTGTATCCCTTGGGGAAACTGCTAGGTACATATGACCTAGATTGGCCACTGTTGGAAACAGAATACTGGGCTTGATGGACCTTGGGCTAACAATGAGACGTGAGGCACCAGAGTTTCTCCCAGGGAAACGATAGCCTGCCAGATAGACTCCAGAGTAAAGTTATCCGGCCGCTGTAGAGAAAAGGTGAAGTTCAGGTCTGGAGATGGGATACTGGCTTCCATTTCCACTGGCATCTCTCGAGCACACTGCACAGGGAGACACTTCCCTGCGTGATCCTCCCCCTTCAGCGCCAATGATGTCAAGGGGTAGCGTTGCTCAATGGCAGCACCCACCAGCTCCAATGGCACCTCCTTTCCAGTCCCTCTCAAGCCAACAGCTTCCCCCTCCAACAAGGCAGAGCCGAGCACCATAAACCCCTCAGGGAGAGGCTGTCCATGGGGCACTTTCAGAGCAGGGCTCGCAGGGGAGAAAGATGGAGCTGAAACAGCCACCGAGTCATCCAACTCTGGAGAAGCTGCTAACCGGCATTCTTCCCCTGTTACAGCCAGGTCTCGAGGAGCATGAACAACAAAAGCATCCAAAGGACCAGAAGAAATTGGCGTAGAGGTATGAAGGGGCTGAGAGGGCAACGACCCTCCTCTGCCCTTCCGCTTACGACCCGTGAAGAAAAATGTGCTCACTCAGAGCAGCCTGCCATCGCCATCTTGGATTAGACACTCCGCCCCAATCAGGACCAGTTTACACCTTTTATACCCTACATTCCAGTATAGTAAATTCAATATCTTTAGAGTGAGACCTTATATGAATATCCAGGGTCACAATAGCAATCACAGAAATAGTCTTATCCATTGAAGCCACCAACTCCCAGACACTCTCCAATGGTACATCGGGAGATCTTGTTAATGGAAACTTGTTAATAATTTCAGAAACTGCCGACAGCAACTTATCAACCTGTGCAGCCTCTTCATCACTCACCTCCAAATTCCTGGTGATGGCAGACATACTTGCGGTTCCAGCAGCCACCGTCTGGCCCCTCTCCAACATGCCCTGAGCTGATCTTCTGGTTTGGATGTTACTCCTCTGGCTTTCTCCACTAACCAACTGAGGCTGACTACCCAACTGGAAGGCCTGCCTGTCGAGTTCACCAGGAATATCTGAAGCTTTCAGCAGGGAGAGAAAGGGCAACCGCCGAGACTCAGTGATATTTCTGGGCCAGAGCCAGAGCAGTCTCCTGCCCACTCTGAACAAGTGTCCACCGGCGGTTTCTGCACTTGAGCGGCGAGCAGCTCTGGTGTCTTCAATTGGCGAATGTCGGGGTTTCAGGAAGAAGGTGGAGTCTTCATCACTACTTTCCCCTTCTTTTTGCCCATGGAAAAAGGTACTAAGGAAAAAGGAAAAACCAATGCCACAAAGAGAGAGCTGTGAGCACGTCATTTCTCTACGGTGCCATCTTGCTTCTCCCCTAAAACTATCAATTTATATGAGAACGTCTGTTCAATATTCAGCACAAGTATGGCAGCCGACTTTCTGCCAAAGATTCTGAATGTTAGCGTAATAAAATAGTGTATGCAACAGCGTGCCTATATCACTTAAACAGAACCAACAAAGGCTAACTTTTTGGCAAGATAGTTTAGTAACTTTTATAGTAACATAATGCATGGTGAACAATGAAGCATAGAGTTTAAATGACAGATCCCGATCTAAATGCTCCAAAGTCATACTAAGGTCTTGCTCCCAGACTTTTTCAGTGCCAGTGCAACTATCTTCTGTAATGTTTTTTTATATACTGATAGAAATTTGATGTAGTTTTATGGAAAAAAGACGACTGTGTGCATAGTGACAAACAGTGACTCTTCCACCAGGGAAGATTCAGAAACAATGCTTCTGTTGGACCCATTGATATGACTGCATAAATAATAAATTGAACTGTTCACCTCTAAAATGATCAACAACTTCCAATTTGACTTAAGGCTCAATTGACTTTTCCTGCCATTATGCTTTTGCGAATCTTAGAAAGAGGATTGTGTCACAAGGGCATTAGCAAGGACTGATCTCATCCACGTCCAACCATCTTTTTTAGTAGCCATAACGCCTGACATGTAGCTGAAAGATCTGGGAGATTCCTAACGGTGGGAAGTGATGCATTGCTGGGGGAAATGGTACAGAAAGAGAAGACACTAGTTCCCATTCCAGCATGAACAAACATTGACGTTCTAATTTTTCAGGAGACTGCAGCCAAAAATTCTTGGATTTGCTCAGGTAATCTTATAACCTAAAATATACAAAATGAGTCCATGAGATCAAGAAGACAAGGAGTAGAAGAGGGAACGAGAAATAATACAATGCCATCAGCGTACATGGCAAATTTTACACTCCCTATGCTCAGTACTAACACCATTGATTTGCCAATGTTGCCTGATATCTAGAGCAAGTGACTCCAGTGCAATATCAAAGAGTAGAGGGGAGAGCAGATGGCCCAGGTGTGCCTGTCTGTAAAAGTGAAAAGATTTAATGTATAGTCTAGAAATGGGGTCAGCTTACAGTATTCTAACAATATCAATATATTTATCACCATAGTCCAAATACATGTGGTGCTGCAAATACTATAAGTAGCACCTTACTGCGGTGATGAATGCTTTCCAGCACTGACGGACAATTAGCTGATATATGGATAAAATATTAAAGAATAGCTTAGCGTTATCTGAAGCTAGCCTTCTTTTAATAAGCCAGTCTACTGTATTACTACCACTACTGTACCGCTACAAGGCATACACAGCACTGTACAGAACAATGTAAGAGACAGTCCGATCCCTATGAATGATTAAAATCCCATTAGGCTCTTGGGCTAAAAATTTTGAGTTGATCTACATTAATCAGGGATATCTGCCTGTCTCACCGCTGGTTGAAACGTAATATAATCAAAACTGAACTACTTATTTTTCCCCCTAAACCCTCCTCTTCTCTTCCTCCTTTTTTGATCTCTGTTGATAATATTCTTCTTTCACTGGTTTCATCAGCCCGTAACCTTGCTGTCATTTTTGATTCCTCCCTTTCCTTCTCCTCACATATACAACAAATTGCCAAGACCTGTCGCTTCTTTCTCTATAACATTTACAAGATTCACCCTTTCCTCTCTGATGACACTGCTAGAACACTTGTCCACTCTTTAATAAGGTCCCGTCTTGACTATTGCAACCTCCTACTTGCTGGTCTCCCTCTGGGTCATCTCTCTCTCCCCTTCAATCTGTTCAAAACTCTGCTGCTCAACTAATTTTTCGCCAGCCTCATTTTGCTCATATAACTCCTCTTCTGAAAATACTTCATTGGCTTCCCTTCCGCTTCCACATCCAATTCAAACTCCTTCTTCTGACCTTTAAGTTCATTCATTCTGCTGCTCCTCCTTATCTCTCCTCTCCCTCTACACCCCTTCTCGCGAACTTCATTCTTCTGTGGCTTGCCCCTTCCTTTGCCCTTTTCTACCTCTACTAACTCCAGACTTCGGTCCTTTCACCTCGCTGCTCTTTATGCTTGAAATAAACTTCCTGAGTGTGTGCGTCAGGCTTCATCTCTGCCCCTTTTCAAATCTAAGCCAAAGGCTCACCTCTTTAAGGCTGCCACTGGATCCTGATCCCTTGCTCCTTCTGTCTCCTTATCCCTCCCTATTCTATCCTCTTTCTCACTAGATTGTAAGCTCTGACGAGTAGGGACGTTCTTTATCTTTGTTTCTCAGCTCTGTGTATGCCTAGTAGTGCTTCATAAATGTATAATAACAATAGTAATAATGATGATAATAATTTAGTGGGAGTAAAGCACAGTTACTTACCTGTAACAGGTGATCTCTGGGAACAGCAGGAATTAGTCTTCACATATGGGTACGTCGGTACCGACGGAGCCTGCACGGGAACGCTGCCCAGCTTCCAATCAGAAAGCTTTTGGCAGCATCCCTCGCGCCTGCGCGCTGACTTCCCGCCTTCTCCAGAGCCTCTCTTCAGTTGAGTTTCAGAGCTGAGACAAAGGCGAGAGAGAAGGAAGAAGAAGATAGAGAGATGCAACTCCTAGGGGAGGTGGGAGGGTTGTGAAGACTAATTCCTGCTGTTCCCAGAGATCACCTGTTACAGGTAAGTAACTGTGCTATCTCCAGGAACAAGCAGGAATGAGTCTTCACATATGGGGACTCCCATAAAAATGCAGTAGCCTGGACCAGGGTTGCATTTTGTCTCCAGGAATCCCCGGCATCCAATGTGGGATGGAGGGTAAGAGTTGACAATAAAGGAGCTGTGAGGAAAGAAACAGCATAGCCAAGGACTAGAGGGTCTTACAGACTACAGGAGTCATTGGTATATTAAATGAGTAGCATTAAAACATATTTAATGTACACTTAAAATATGCAGCTTACCTACTGTATTGTAGGAAGTAGAAGCATAATGGAGTCTACTGGATAAGCAGTGGTGGAATCTCCAAGGTGACCTCTCAGCAGTGAGGATGAAGGTCCAGACCTGGAGGTAGTAGATGATCCAGGTGTCAACTGGGTAGGATTAGACGTCAGGTCTTCAATGGAAAGCTTTATGGGAAAAAGCTGAAAACTCCTTTAGGCATAAGGTCATTAACAGTGAGGATTAAAGGAAGAAGACTGACGTAGTCGGAGAACTAGCCCAGTCCTGGTGGGAAGAGGGGGATTGGAAAAAAACCCAATTTCCAAGGAGAACAGCTGTGTACTCAAGATAAAGATGCACACTGTTTTTCCTAGCTGGGGAGAGATAGGAAAAATATTGAAGCATGATGCTGCAAGGACTTAAAGAAAAAATTTGAAAATGTTAGCACCACAGTGGTAATTGATGCTTAACAGTTACTACATCGTAAGATGGTATGCGAAGTAGGGCGATAGACTGTCTAAAGCCTCTAGGAGGTAAAACATGTAGTATAGACAGTAAGGGTGAAAGGGTATAAGACATATCAATCCTTAAGGAGCCCCCGAACAGACACATATATATACAGATATATATATGTGGAGGGAATATATATATATATATATATATATATATATATATATATATATATATATATATATATAGATATGTAGAGATGAATAGTTGTATATGTGTGTAGATATTTATAAAAATATATATATATATATATATATATATATATATATATAGATAGATAGATAGATAGATATGATATACCTAAATATATATACATTTGTGGGGCATGGTTTTGCACCACCAGAGTAATGATATAGGTATGTAGACATATATGGAGATGCTACATACAAGATAACAGGTTGAAGATACATGTCTACCACCCAGCCCCATAATTGTACATGGGGAATATAAAAGAAAAAGATTCTTTGCCATACAAGAGGGTGAACCCACTTGGGATAGGTATAGAGAATCCATTTCCGTGGGTTTCCAACAAGATAACCGTGATGTTTGCGTGAGAACAGATGATGATATGAATCTGTAAGGAACAAGGCGAGAGTTCCACAGAACACTGACATGGCAGATGTGCAGAAACGCAGAAAAAGATAGCAGAGGGACCTACCGGAGGGACCCAGAGGTAGCATGCGTAAACATCAGCCTTGGATTTTCACGCAGAAGAACTTATAGTTCATGTTAACACCCCAGGCCAGAGGGTGTGGAGAACCCTCACAGGCATGGGAAGGGATTATAAGCTTTTCCCTACTAATAGAGAAGCTTCAGAGACAAGATGAATGCTCTATAGCAAGGCCCTCATAGTAGAAAGCTTCTTTGAAGACTGCAGAGAGCATTGTGCAGGAGAGATATGAGATAAACTGACTTAAGTCAGGTGTGTTGGATAGAATAATGTGAGAAAGCCTAAAAGAGTAGGAGGATCCAAGATAGCTAACGAGTAGCTTGGAATCACTACTGAGGCTAGACAAAATTTTGAAAAAGGGACTGGAACCTGTAAAAAGTACCAGTAATACAATCACTGTAACTCCTGCAGGCACAGCTGCTGACGGAAACAGCAGAGAGATTGTCCTGTGCCCAATAAAGAAAAACAGACAAGAAAGGAGAGGAGATATCCCTTCTCCCTGTCTGAGGAACGAGCTTGTTAGAGAAGCTTTTCAGTATGGTACCCCTCAGTCAGGGAAAAAGCCCGGTTGAGAGGGTAGAGCAAGTAATTGGAGAGTGACGTACCCATAGGGTAAGTCAACTGAAGGAAAAATGTTCAGTTGGGACAGAACTATCAGGGGATAGTTGCAACTGCTCTTCTAGAGTGTAAGAAGAGGAGAAGTCTGTAGTCTCTGAACAAAAATGTTCCGACAGGTTAGTACATTGAAAAAGAAAAGCACAGTGAATAAACTTCTAATGGATAGAAGTGAACTGTAGATTGCAATTCCCGGCTCCTATGGTTGCTGGGAATGCTGGGACTGGCCAGAGCTGGAGGACTCCAGGCTAGGCTGAGGCGTCCCTTGTTTAGGTACAGCCGAATGATGGGCAGGAGATGAATGAAACTTTATTTTCTTAGGGAAAGAAGGTTTGGTAGGACATTTCCTACCCCTGGAAGAAGGGGATGGCTTAGAATTGGCTTTAGTGGAAGGAGAGTCAGTGGAGCATTGAGCAACCTGACGTAAAGCCTCCTTATTGAAGAGACCTTCTCCTGTACAAGGATAATGAGCCAGTATAGTTTGTGCCCATCTGCTCAAGTCTGAAGCTTCAAGCCAGGCTCTGCGACGTGCTGCAATGGCAATAGCAGAGGATCTGCTAACGGATTCAAAAGAGTCTATAGAATCACGAGACAGGAACCAGGATATATTCCGGCTGTGATTGATGAGCAAGGAATAATCAGTAGCCTTGGGCTCTGGTACAAAAGGGGTCAAAAGAGACAATTGCTCTGTGACTTCCTGGAGTGTTAGACTCATGTGAAAAATATATGAAAGAATTTTGGAGGCCAGCATAGAGGTTTGGAAGGCCTGACGACCAAAAGCATCGAGTGCTCTTGAAGAACGACACGGCGGATAAGAAGAATGCTTCTTCTTGCTCTTAACTTTCCTTAGTGCTGATTCCACTACAAGGGAACAATGAGAAAGTTGAGGCTTTTGAAACTCTGGAGAGGGTGGCACCCTGTATCGAACCTCAGTGGCTGTAGAAGCTAGAGGAAGTCGTAAAGGCGATTTCCAGACCCTCAGAAGGAGATCTTGCAGAGCAGGATGTAAAGGAAGCATCATATTTTCCATTTGTGCCGTATCACAACCAGGGATAGAGATATTAAGAAAGGTTGCCATATCCAGGAGAAAAGTCTGAAAAGATTGATCTCCTATGGGAACCATCCCTGGTAAGGCTAAAGAATGGCATGTTGACTTAGAGGCAGTGGGTACTGCATCGATGCCAGGTATCGGTTCCAAACTAGGCATCGGTGGAATCGGTGCCAGAACAGGTATCGACATCGATACTGATACAGGACTAGCAGTTGAAGTTGCTATCGGGGACTTCGGCAGTGGTTCTGAGATCATGAGAGAGCTGTAGCTAGGATCTTTGGAACTGCCTATCTGGAAACAATAGGAGTCGGTTACGGAACGCGTCGGTACCCAGTCCTCGAGACTAGATATCGATTCAAGACTCGGCATCGAAGAAAGCGAGGCTATCGATGCATTTTGCGAGAGTTCCGACCTGGATGGCAGTATCGGCGATGCTGATACCACTAAGGCAGCCTGGGTTACATCGATCGGTACCGACGGTACCGAGGATACCCGATGATCACCCCTTGCAAAGGGTAAGGCTGTCCAGCTCGATGCTGATGCCAGGGTATCGGAACCGATCGACGCCGGTACCGTCTCGTTATCGATCGGGATATCGGTACCGCTCGAAGCGGATACCCGCACCGTACACGATTGGGATCTAGGGAAGTCAATCCGGTGCGTATCGATCGGTCCCGAAGGTACCGAGGATGCCCGATGACGATCCCTGGTGAAGAGTGGAACACTCGACACCGGTGCCGATGCTGGAAGTTCGGTACCGCTCGAAGTGGATACCACCCCCAAGCATGGCTCAGGTATGTTCTGTGAGGGGTGAGCCCCAGGAACAACCTGAAACCTCTTTAACGCTTTGGAGCCCGAAGACTCCCGCAGGGGTAATGCCAATGGATTCTTGAGGGTAAGGCCGGAGCCGTCACCATGCTGGGCATGGGACATACCACTCAAGCATTGATTAGTCTTAACAGACTGTTTGTGGGTTACCTGATCCTGTGAAGTGGAGAAACCGGGTACCCTGACTGCCGAAGAAAAAACGGTATCGAGGGAAACTCTAAAAACTGAAGGTTTCCTCACAAAATTATCCCCTGACAAGTTAGGGGAAAAAGGGTCAGGACCCACACAGTTGAGACACCAATTATTGGTGTCTAAAAAGAAACAGGTGTTTCCACATCGAATGCACTTCTTAGGAAAAGAAGGCTCCATAATGAAGAGGCCTGGTAGGCCCAACAAGTTAAGGCAAAAAAACTGAAGAAAAAGTTTCTCAGAATTTAGTCAAAAATCCACCAGCGATACCGGTGGTAGCGGGGAATACAGCCGCGACCACAAGAAAACAAAAACTAAAATAATTAAAGTAGGCAAAAAGAAAAGTTTCTGCAGTGACAGGAGGACGTCCTGCCGGCTCCGCGGAAAAACGAAAACTGAAGAGAGGCTCTGGAGAAGGCGGGAAGTCAGCGCGCAGGCGCGAGGGATGCTGCCAAAAGCTTTCTGATTGGAAGCTGGGCAGCGTTCCCATGCAGGCTCCGTCGGTACCGACGTACCCATATGTGAAGACTCATTCCTGCTTGTTCCTGGAGATAAGGTTTTCCCCATTTTTTCCAGCACCACAAGTATAGCTTCAGAGAATGAGCCATCTGTTTTCTCATCAATGGAAGTTTAGATATTACTGCCTAAAATACAGAAGGAATAAGAGATGGAAAACCTGATAGAACTTAATCATGTGTCCATTGAACATGGGAAATTTCTGTGGTGAAAAAGCTGAAATAGCTAGGCTGATTTCAGCCTCTGTCAGATCTTTATTCCATCTTTTTTTGGAATTGCAGCCACAGTACACAACAATCTAAATTATTAAGAAAATTGCTGATCTAGGGACCCTTTTACTAAATGCCACTAACCAGTTAACATGTGCTATAGCATGTAGTAACTGGCCACAGTGAAGGCTAACACGCGGGTATGACAGCTACTGATTTCCAAAAAGCAGACTCTTGCACACTAATGTGGAGAGTGGGTGGGTTAGAAACGAAGTGTGGGCATGGAGAGCAAATAGTGTGCAAGCATCATTATCATGGCAATTAGCATGAGTGCACCAAACAATGCATCTAGGGGTATCATTGTGCTGGAAGTTAATGTACTCAGTTACACGTCAGCTGTCCCCAGTAGCTAAGATGGAGGCTGTTCCCTTATTGTGTCTTACAAACACATGTTAAGGGCACAGCTATATTGGGCTTGATTAAAAGGGCCCCACAGTAATTTATGCCAGTTATTTAAAAGGAATACAGTTTGGAATAAAATGCTCTATTATGTCAACATTTTTAATTAATGCCAAATTAGCTCCCATTTGAATTTCACATATTCTACTCCTTGTAAATGCTGAACCAGTGTATGTCCACTTCTGTTAGCATTACCAATAGCAATGGTGAAAGTAATCGAAGCCCCAGCCTGCTGGCTTAATACGGAATTGTGTTTGTACTTTAAACCTTGAACTAATTGCAATAAAGCATAATTTCGTTTCTTAATGAATTGTATTTTAAGATGTTTTTTCTCTATCTCAAGATCAAATAGCTCTTATAAGGCACATTTTAGAAAGGCCATTTGTGTGGTTGCAGGGACATCCGAGTGAAAATGTAGCATTTTCACTGTGTGCCATACAAAGATAGCCCTGTTACCCAAATTATTGTATCTGTTGCAGAGTATTCCCATATGGGTAAAATAGAAGGATGAAAGGCAATACAAAAGCATCATAGGGATCAAACTCCCCACAAATTGGCCACTATAACTTGGTTTTGGGAAGGGAGAAAGGGGGGCTTGGGGCTGCCTGACCTTAGACTTTATAATGTGGCTTCTCTCAAGTAGTGTATTTTTGAGGCACACAAAGGAAAGGCTTGTTTTGCCACAGAGGGTTTATGGTGTCAGCCGTATGATTTTATGAATGTCTTGCATATGCGTAAATGTCAACAAGGCTTCTTAAAGGGAAGACACGCTATGCTGTGTCCCATCCATATGATTTGGAGATGGTGGAGATTAAGGGGAGGGGGGACACCAGGGACAGCTGCTTTTACAAGCATTGTAGGACACCTGGACTTTGCAACAGTCGGGGGAGGTCTCAGTTTGAAAGCTGGGTTGAACAGGGCTGTGAGACCTTTGGGAAGTTGCTTGATATTAACAGGGGAGAATTTCCATCTTTTGAGCAGATTAAGAACAAGTAGTCAATACCAAACAAACATCTCATGCAATAACTCCAACTGCAACACTGGTACAGTTCCCTGAGTTCTCAGAATAAGAATAAGTTGTTTTTTCAACTTACCCCACTGGACAAGGGAACGATTAGGATAGCATTGATTGCAAACAGGTTATCCTGGTGGTGTCAACTGGGGAAACAATGTATGTCAGGCCTGTTATGGGAGAACCTGACCAGACAGGTTATTATCATGAGGAGATATGGACTGTTCCTTACTGCTTAAAGTGCAAAATTCATGAAGGCAGTTGCAAGCACTGATTTTTAGAATGTAGTAAATTAAAGCAGATTTGGGGGGAAGCTTTAGCTGCTTTCAAAGAAGTAATACAAGTGGCTACTGACTAGACATATACACTGTTGCTTTTGGGGATACTGCATTTTTGGAAACCTACTGTATGCTTTGCCAAAAGCTTAACAACAATTCCTGGGCGTGATCTTACCATTGGCCAAGAAAGTGATCATGAGACACTGGGTGAAATAAAGTGCATGAGTAATGTATGAACAGGTGAACCTGATGCTTGAAATGGACTTTTTTGAACTACAACTTTATAGAGGCAGGTCTAAACCCGACTGGTTGCTGTATAAGCAACTATGGAGCCTGTTTTGCCAGATATTTGGTGCTGAAATAAGGTGGACGAGAGATGTGGAGCAGGGAGGGGTTTTGGGAGGAGAAGGAAGAATGCATGGTTGAGGTGTTTGAGTGTATGGAGGTTGATTGGGTGATTGGTGTGGGAGTGATTGGATTAAGAGTTATACAAAGAAAATACGGACTGTAAGACTGTTACTTTAATTTTGGAGGTTAGTGGATAAGGGTAATTACAGCTGTTGATTTTGCCTGTTAAGACACTGGGATGTTACCGGTCATGTAGTTGCTTGCTATATGCCTGTGCAGTCTTTCAATAAAATAGATTTTTAAAAAAAATTTTATTTATAGCATTTTACACAATTAAATCAAGAAAGTTTACAACAATATTCTTGCAGAAATAGAAAGATACATTGGAGAATAAACTTATTACTAGAACCATTAAAGTAACTCAAATTCAGACAAAAGTATATCTTTCACACTAGCCCACTAAGACAAAGGGGAGAGATATCAATCAAACTATCATCAAACAGTGAAGAAAATAAATGCAGCTGACTAGCTGTGGCACACATACTATGAGAGCTCAAATGAGGCCCCAACAGAGGACTCCAAACGCCTAGCATTAATGAAAGCTGTAAGTTGCGAGGGCTCGTAAAAAATATAGGAAACTGCGTTATATTTCACTAAACATTTGCAAGGGTGCTTAAGAAAAAACAGCCCCCCAACTGTAGGATACCAGGGCGTAGCAGAAGAAAATCCCTGCGATGCCTCTGTGTATCCCTAGCTAAATCCGGGTACACTCTAAACATTAACCCTTTAAATGGTAGATTCCTTTTCCTGAAGAGCTTAAGAAGCCACTCTGTCAGATAATAGTGCAAAAGTAACCAACAAGGTAGAAGGAACTGGATTCTCACTCTCAGACTTTTCCAATAGATCCGTTACATTAAGAATGCTACCTTGATCCTGGTCAACCCCCTCAATAACCACTCCTGGTGTTAATTTAGCTCTAGGCAAATAATAAATCCTAACCAAAGGAGGAATTAATTCAGGGGATACCCCAACCCATCAACCAGATATTGTCTAAATATTTCTCTAGGAGATACAGACATAAGTCTAGGGAAATTAATTATCCAAAGATTATTTATTCTAGAAAGATTGTCCAAATGTTCCAATTTAGCTTGTATAGAAGAGAAATTCTTCCTAAAGGCATCTGACTGATCTTCCAGGGCCACCAACTTTCGTTGCAAGTCTACCATTTCAGGTTGCATTGCCGCTACCTTTTGTTGCAGTCCCTCCACAGCAACTAAAGAATTATTCAGTTTCTGCTCCAGCAAAATTACCCATGGTACCAGCGCTTCCCCCATGGAAGGGATTGCCTGCCAAATTTCTTCCAGAGTAAAACCCTCCAGATGCTGAAGTGAAAACGGCAACCCCGAATCAGGCTCTGATGTAACAGCTTCTATTCCTGCTATCGGCGCTTGTCCTTGACCCACCGCAGGAAACTCCAGGCCTGCGGTCTTTTCCTCAATCGGCACCAATGCTAACACGGAGTCATGCTACCCAGAGACTGCACTCTTGATTTCGCCGCCCATTTGTTCCCGGCCCGCTCGAGCCGCCAGCTTCCTACAGCTTTGGAGGGGAGCCAAGCTCCAGGAACCCTTCCGGAAGGGGCTGACCATGAGACACCTTCGATGCCGGGCTCTCTGGGGAGAAAGATAGACCCAAAGCAGGCACCGAGCCACCCGACTCCGGAGTTACTGCAACTCGGCATTCATCCCCAAATCCTACCACAGCCCGGTTAACGCAAAGAACAAAAGAATCCAACGGTCTTGCAGAAATCGGCGTAGAGGTAGGAGGAGGTTGAGAGGGCAAAGACCCCCCCCCTTACCTTTATGCTTCTTACCCATTTGGGAGCCAAGAAAAAACACGCTCACACAAAATCATCAGCTGCCGCCATTTTAACTAAGACACTCCTCAGGCTCTCAATAAAAATAGATTTAAAATAAAAAAGAAGGAAAAGCAGGAATGCATAGGAATGGACATCCACGTGCAGCGGGAGACACTATTTCACAAACATACACATGGGAAAAATCAACGTGGAAACCATTTCAGAATGGCCATGTGTACATGCCACATTTTCACGTGCATCCTGGCCATTTTTACAGAGATGCGGCTGCTTATGACCAATCATAGAGGACTCACTGTTTATGTCATTTCAGTTTGTAGGGGGAAGCAAACATTTAGAGCCCGATACTGCAAGGCATTTACACGGTTTACAGAGCTGTAAACCATGCAAATGCCCCTAAGTGGGATATTCGGCGGCACTAACATGGTTAGTGATGCTGAATATCCCCTAGTAAAGCCACTATATGCCCCGATGCTAACTGCATAGCATCGGGGTGTGTTGAGGGTGTTCCAAGGACAGTACCAGGGATAACCAGGCAATGGCTGAATATCATCGACTGTGTGGCAAACCCGGATTTCAATGCCAGTGGACGGGTAAAGTCCCGGCAATGCATATCTGTGTTAACTCTTCAGCAGCGATGGCTAGGCACTGTACTTGCACTAGCCGTCGCCACTGAATATTGGGCCCTGCGAGATTAAGGGGGTTACTCCCTTAATCCCTCCTGTATAGGACTGGCTGAGACAACCATGTTTCAGAAATCTGTTCATGCAAAGGATCAGGTGTGAATCCAGACATGGACTATATGAAGCAGAAAATACGGGCATAGCTTTTCGGTCTTCCTAGACCACACCCCTGGCATGTCCCCGTGTAACTTAGATATGGTCATGGAAGTCACGTGTAAATCAGTTTACACATGGGTGTAGCTTGTACATTTTTCTGCCACCATATCCACAGGTAATACACTCCTAAGACTTCCAAAATATCCCTCTTCATGTTTTTTTCCTCATTTTGAACAAATATGCTATATCTTACTCAAAAGGGATAACTTTATAGGCATCCCATTTGACAATGGTGAACACTTTACAGAGATTATTAAATTGAAAATATTCAGCACTGACTGTTGATGAGATCTTTAAATGCAATGCCCTCCAGCAGAGGAGTGCTGAATCTCCAAAAGAAGATGGGGGAAGAGCCATTATTACAGTTAATAGTCATTGAAATTTCAGTATGGTCAGCTACTATATTACGAATTTATGTATGCACCATATAAGGCATTAAGGATTTTGAGAATAAAAAATAATCTGTGAGTACAATGGGTGGGGAGAAGATAAGAATGTATAACCTCATCCCTTTGGGCTTGAACTATCTCCATAGATCTACCAACTCTACTTCAGAAAGTTCATCTATTTTTTTAAACTAGCATTTCGCTCATAACTTTCCAGTAGTAGTTCAAGGTGAGTTACATTCAGGTTCAGTAAGATTTTCCCTTCCGTTAGGGAACTTATAATTAAAACTTGCACCTGAGGTAATGGAAAGTTAAGTGACTTACACATAGCTGCAAGGACCACTTGTGGGATTTGAATATCTGGCTTCCCTAGTATCTACTCTGCTGCTGTAACCACTAGACTACTCCTCCACTCCCAAATTAAAGAATTTTGGGAGAGATGGTTCTCGTATTGCATCTAGATAGCCTGTCCAGAATTAAATCTAGAGGTTGACTAAAATCAACCCAATGATGATAGGAGCATCCCAACTTATACAATTAATTCCAGCCACCGCAGGGAAAAATTCCAGTGAATCGCAGACAGAAGCAGAAATATATAACAGTATCAACTTCATCGTTCCCAGTTAGATTTCAGCCTTTACCCTGCTACCTTCCTTTCCTGAGTTCTGGGATAACAATTTTAAGGAAAGGAATGTCAACTAAGAATTGATGCCCACTCTGTAAAGTGCTAGCTCATCATTCCATGTGTTTTTTTAGCTTTAATGTTTCTGATAATTTGGATGTGTCTGTTGAAACACAATGTCAGGCCTATTTAATATCGTTTTCCTTTCTTTTATAGGGTTATTGTGCCTCTTATAATTTAAGGTTAGTACCTACTATATTTAATGAGTACATACTGGGTAGTCATATTAAAAATAAACTATTGACATGGGGCGTGGTGTTTCAAGATGGCTGCATGAGGAGTGTGCTGCTTTCCTCTTGCTTTGCCGAAAAAAAAAGGGGACGGCTAGGGCTTACCTTGCGGAGCCTCAGTCTGGTCCTATGGACCGTATTGTGACAGTTTCTGAAGCTGAAAGATGGGAGATAAGAGCGGGCTTTGCAGCTGAGCTGTCAGAGGAGTCTGCTCATCTGTCCACACTGGAGGTTATTCTCTCTCCCGAGACGTGGAGTCATTCCCAGCTTTCTGGTGGAATTGCTCCCAGGCCACCCATGGGTGCACCGGTGGAGTTGGAAAGCAGCACCCAGGCTGCGCTGTCGCAAGGAGCTCTAGTGGAAAGTAGTGGAGCGGTTACCCTGCAATCATCTGGGTCTCCTTATGGGAGTATGTTGGCGGGCTAGTCATCCCTGGTCGGAGATGAGACGGGGAAGGCTTTGGAAACCAAGATTTCAGCTCTGCCTGTTTCCTTCACTTTATATTGCCCTAAGAAAATTACATTGGAGAACATTTGGGAGGCAATAACCTCTCTTTCTGATGCTTTGGTATGACAGACTGCTGAACCTTTGTCTCAGGTAGATACTGTTAATCAAAAGTTGGAAGCTTATTCTGTTATAACTGACTCTGTTAAGAGGAAAGTAAAAGAGCATGGGACAACTTTGAATTCTGTTGTAACGCCAATATTGCACTGATTAAGGATAATACCTTACTTTGGGCTAAAATGGAACCTCTTGAGAACTCTGCCAGTGTGTCAAATCTTCGCAATTTGAATTTTCCAATAATTAAGGACATTTTGTCAATTGAGCTATTTAAGCAGTACTTTACTGAGATTCTGGTTGTGCCACCTGAGTTACTGTCACCGATTGTAAAGGCTTTCTACTTGCCATCAGGGAAAGAGTTACTGGAGTTACTGAAGAAGCGCCTACTATGGACGTTCTCAACGTTTCTGATTTGTTACAATCTCCTGGGCCAACGGAGTTAAGAACCTCTACGTTATTAGTAATTTTTGCATTATCATCAGATAGAAATTGGTTACTTAGACTATATTATACCAAACAGTCTCAGCTCTTTTACGGCAAAATATTTCAATTTTCCCAGATGTCTCTAACGATACAGAAAAGCGGCAAAAACAGTTTTTGTTATTAAGACCAGGTGTTTTGGAATTAGGTGCTACTTTTTATCTGCGGTTTCCGTGTAAATGTTTAGTTGTTTAAAGGTCACAACGTTTTTTTTCCCAGCCTGCAGATCTTTCTGTGTTTATCAATGCTAGAATCCCGATATCTTCTCCCTCTGACGAGAGTGATGGGGATGTATGATCACATGTTAGTAGTGTATTGCTTTGGCCCCTCTGCAGCTCTCTATTTTCCTTATATTAATATATTAAATGTTAATCAGCGGGGTGCCTCCGGCCCTTCTGTTTATTTTGTATTAATTCATGCCCCTATAGTGGACTATAGGCATTAACATTGTTGGAATGTGTATCGCCTTTGTATTCTCTTTTGACTTTTGCATGATGTTATGCCTTTGCTGTACAAGCTTGTTCTTGATTTACTTGTAAAATTCTTAAATAAATAATTTATAAAAAAAAAATCCTATTGACTTGTATAACAGTTGCTAGTGTGGAGTTTGATATTGGTATATGGATACTGAACAAAACTTAGGAGCCCTTTTACTAAAGCGTGGTAAGTTTTTGCACTGACCACACATTATGAGCAAACTCCAAAGTGTGTTATGTGAAAATGCTGTACAGTATCTGTCGGGGCCTGCCTGGCATAGAAAAGTCTTTAGCATCCATTACATTCATTAGCAATTAACACAGAATACTTAATACCCTGTGGTGAAGTGGTGTACAGTGTACTGCACTAATTACAACATTGACAGAATGCAGTAATTACCGTGTGCTAACCACAATTTGCAGTCCACGCCCATTTGCTGCCCAAATCCTCCCCCTCCTTTCATGGCAAGCAGTTAGCATGCAATTTAGCACAAACTAAGTGGCTTAGTTGTACAGTAGCTGTTAACACACGCTAATTTGCCTGTCAACTGCTTAGCGTACTTTAGTAAAAGGGTCTCTTAATGCTCTTGCTCATTTGCATAAAATTCTAAAGTCTCACTGTAGTAACACCAAGTACACAACTTAGCAATAACAATACTTGTGGTCAGGAGAATCCCAAAAATAGCCTCTCAGAGGATCTCTCAGTGAAAAGGATACAAAAAAGAAAGTATCCATTTATTTCAATGTATACATATATCTCTCATTCTAGTGGAGGGTTAACCCCATCAGAAGAATAAAGGACATTAGAGCCAATGACTATAATTGTCCAGTGAAAAGGAAATGCCATATAATATAAAATAATCTGTTATTAGGTTAAGAACTGTATATCTGTCAGCTCATAAGTTGACAATCAAACATCTATCAAACAATAATTATTCGTAGCTATACTACTGGTAGCAGACACCTCCAAAATCTCATATCTCATATAAGAAGGGGTATGAACAGAGAAACAGCAGTGAATAATCACCTGCTATTTCTCAGTGGTGGGGGTAAGTTCCGTTTTTTAACTCAGGACTGTAAGATTAGGTAGGTGAGTAGTGGATTGCCAACATATCTCATTAAATATCTCCTTTGTTCTTTAACTGAGACACTGCTTGCCCACAGCAACCAATGTTAAAACAGTTAGAATGGGCTAATGAAAATTAGTCAGATACCAGATCAAGCCTTGCACCATTATAAAAAGTCATAGTGACTAGTCCCAATATGATTGCTATTTACCTTGTTTCCATCAAAGTTAGAGGATTCCTGAATGAAATCTAGCAGTGCCTCAGTCTTCAAAATTCCTCCTCTTATTACCGTCATCTGATCCTGACAGAGTAATACAGATCAAATCTGGTCTGCAGGCCTTCACTGTTCCCTCATTTCCAGAAATTGCTTCTGCCTCTGCATCATGGCTGGATTAAAATCAGGCAAGATGAGGATCTTCTCACTACCAAATTTAAGTGGGGCTCAATTTTATGACAAAAGATCTTGGATATTTAAATTACTGATCATGTATATAGTCATGGTTAAATGGGAGAAAGTCAACATGGATTTAGCCAAGGAAAGTCTTGTCTTACTAATCTGTTATATCTTTTGAAGGTGTGAATAAACAGGTAGAACAAGGTGAGCTGGTTGATATAGTGTATCTGGTTTTTCAGAGAGCCTTTGACAACACACAAACGTGGTGACAGGGAAGAAGTGTCAAACTACAGACCCGTGAGCCTTACCTCGGTGGCGGGAAAAGTAATGGAGGCGCTCCTGAAAGAGCGAATAGTGAATTTTCTCAAACAGGTTGCAAGATCCAAGGCAACATGGTTTTACTGAAAGAAGGTATTGCCAAACAAATCTGATTGAGTTCTTTGACTGGGTAACCAAGGAACTCGATCAGGGGCATGCGATGGATGTCATCTACCTGGATTTCAGCAAAGCCTTTGATATTGTTCCTCATAGGAGGCTTGTTAATAAACTCAGTAGCTTGGGGATGGGTCCCAAGATGGTAAACGGGATTAGAAATTGGTTGACTGACAGACAGAAGGTGATGGTACATGGAGCTCACTCGGATGAAAGGAAGGTGATTAGCGGGGTGCCCCAGGGTTCGGTCCTGGGCCCGGCACTGTTCAATGTATTTGTGAATGATATTGCTGAAGGACTGAATGGAAAAGTCTGTCTTTTTGCAGATGACACAAAAATTTGCAAGAGTGGACTCCCCTGAGGTAGTGGATAACATGAGAAAAGATCTATGGTTTTCGAAGGAAGTAGCTGAAAAAGTGAAGAAAAAGAGGGAGGCCTTCATGAAATACAAGAGATCACAGAGAGAGGAAGACAGGCATCTGTATTTGGAAAAACTTAGAGAAGCTAGCAAAGTAGTCAAGAAGGCAAAGATTCAAAAGGAGGAGGAAATAGCCAATGCAATAAAATGGGGGGATAAGACATTTTTCAGATATATTAGTGAGAAGAGGAAGGGCAAACGTGGTATTGTCAGACTCAAGGGTGCAGGGGGGGAATATGTAGAAGCTGATAAGGATAAAGCGGAATTGCTTAACAAATATTTTGTTCTGTGTTCACAGATGAAGAACCAGGAGCAGGACCTCAGAAAACACCCACAAATAAGAACAGAAGAGAGGGACATCTTGAACAATTTTCAGAAGACTGTGTTCGTGAGAAACTAGCTCAACTTAAAGTAGACAAAGCGATGGGACCGGATGGGATACACCCTAGAATACTGAGGGAACTTGGGGACGTTCTAGCAACTCCACTGACTGACCTTTTCAATGCCTCGTTGGAGTCGGGAGTGGTGCCAAAGGACTGGAGAGAAGCTCATGTGGTGCCTTTACACAAAAGCGGAAGTAAGGATGTGGTTGAAAACTACAGGCCGGTTAGTTTAACTTCAGTGGTGAGTAAATTATTGGAAACGCTGCTGAAAGAGAAAATAGTGAGGTTTCTGTAGTCCGGCGGATTACAGGATCCGAGGCAGCATGGATTCACCAGAGGCAGGTCTTGTCAGACAAATCTGATTGATTTCTTTGACTGGGTGACCAGGGAGTTGGACCGAGGAAGAGCTCTAGATGTGGTGTATTTAGATTTCAGTAAAGCCTTTGACACTGTTCCTCACAGGCGACTTATAAACAAACTGAGCACCCTAGGGATGGACCCTAAAGTTACTGCTTGGGTTAGAAATTGGTTGGGTGGGAGGCGACAAAGAGTACAAGTAAATGGAGCTCACTCTGAGGAGAAAGATGTTACCAGTGGTGTGCCCCAGGGATCTGTCCTTGGTCCGATTCTTTTTAACATCTTTGTTAGTGATATAGCGGAAGGGCTGTCGGGTAAGGTTTGCCTCTTTGCAGATGATACCAAAATCTGCAATAGAGTAGACACCCAGGAAGGTGTAGATAACATGAGGAGGGATCTAGCTAAGCTTGAAGAATGGTCTAGAATTTGGCAGCTGGGATTTAATGTTAAAAAATGTAAGGTCGGGGGCGGAGCCTGATGTCCAGCGGGTAAGACGCTTCGCGCTGAAGCTCCCGAGAGGCCTACTTAGAATCCTGACTTAATACCTATACAAACTTACTATTTCGCTCCGAGCTGCCCGGGGTACCTTGGGGGGGATGGCGGCCCATAAACCAGCGCGCTTGGACTTCGGGTCTCCTTCTTCTTCTCACGGAAAACGCTCCAAAACAGAGGTGTCCTCCCCACAGAAGATGGTTCCATTTCGTGTAAACCCCGAAATGCACCTGGAGATTCTAGAGGAAATACGCGGCGTGAAGGAATTGGTGCAGTCCAATGGAGAAGCGCTTCGAGCCATGCGAGAAGACTTTGGAGTACTCCAGGACCGACTTGAAAGTCTCTCATTACGGCAGGACAACATGGCGGGGGTCCTCGACTCGCACGCGGTGCGCTTGGGCAAACTGGACAAGGCTGAGCGCCAGATACAGAATCTTCAAAAGGAGTTAGAAGATAGTAATAATCGAGCCCGTCGCAACAATGTGAGGCTCCTCGGAATACCGGAGGGGGTGGAAGCAGGAGATATAAGAGAATTCCTGCTCAAAACTCTTCCTTCCTTGCTGAAGATCACTTTTCATAGAGAACTGGAAATCGATCGTGCACATCGTGTTCCTACCCACATGGCGCTCAACCGAACGACCCCCCGGCCTATTATCTTTCGCTTGCTACGATATCAACAAGTGGAACAAATTTTAAATGCTGCCCGGGCGAATCATCATTTGGAATTTGAAGGTCGCAAAGTCTCCTTCTTCCCTGATTTGGCAAAGCCTACCGTCGACCGTCGGAAGAAGAAACTCCTTGCTTTTCGCCCTCGACTTCAACAGCTACAGGCTCGCTTTGGCCTGTTGTATCCAGCGAAGCTCCGAGTGACTCTCCACAACCAAACCAGGACATTCGAAGATCCTGATCTACTATCAACATTTTTAGAATCCAAAGAAGCAGAGCAGATGCGCTAATCCAAAAACTTGGACTTTTATCTGCCGGCTCTGTCCGCCATTTTGAAGGGCCCGATGCGGCGGTCATAGCCAAGCACAGAGACTACCTGGACTTTCTTTCTTTCTCTCTATATGACTTTTTTTTTTGTTTTTTGGTCTCCTATCCCTCCATGATGTGTGCCTCGGTTGGATTCGGAGCACGCATAGTCCTACAGGTTATGTGTTTTTTCAATTTCGGCCTTCTCTGGGGTTTCTCCCCGCAGACACATGGTCGCCAGTAATTTCTGGGGTTCTGCTTCTCCTCTACCGCACTGCGGTGTTCTTTGTTAATGTGGGGCGCTTCATTGTATTATATTAGCTTATTTTTATGTCATGTGTACAGCCAGATACAGTCAATATGAGGGACATTGTGAAATTATGTGCGCTATCATGCTCAGAATTTTAACTTTTCTGAATGGCCTTATGTAAAATCTTATCACTCAACGTAAAAGGTATTAATAGTCCACTCAAACGAAAGAAAATCCTTAGCTATCTTAGCCATGAGCATGCTGATTTAGTGTTTCTTCAGGAAACGCATCTAAACTCTGCTGAAACACTGAAACTCAATGCTAAGCCTTACATGGTGGCTGCCTATTCTCCTGCCGTTTCCAAACGGTACGGGGTAGCCATTCTGGTTAAGAAGTCTTCGCAAGCTACTGTAATTGCTCCTAGCGCTGACAAGGAGGGTAGATGGGCCCGTGTACACCTGGAGGTTGGAGATAGTGAATTCACGTGTTTTTGCATTTATGCCCCGAATGTGGACAACCCTGCTTACTATGCAAGTATTGCGCAGTCGGCATAGGCCTCTGCCAATGCTCCATTACTACTTGGTGGTGATTTTAATCAAGTGTTCCATTAATCTTTTCTTCTCAAACAAGGCGCTCGTTGGCTGGAAGATCCAGTACCGAGTAGACCTGTGTGGCTAGACATAGAAGAGGACCTTTGCAAACCGATTCCTCTTACTTTTCTCCCTGGTATGACTCTCCCATCAGACTCCCACTATCCACCAATGCTTTTAGACACTTTAGGTGCCTTTAATACTCTTATGCAATCTTTAGACTCCCGACTCTGTCCGTTCGACAGGCTCCCGCTTTGGTATAATACTCGATTTCGAATACAAATAAGTCGATGGCGTGGAGCCCCTGGTACACTAGGGGCATTTGGATTCCTAGCCAGTTGTTCCATGATGGTCGCTGGAAAACTTTTACTGAATTGCAAATTGAATTTGGTCTCCCAGCGAAACACTACTTTCAGTCGGTGCAACTTCAGCATTGCCCTCGGAGTGCTAAGGTACTCCCGCCATCGGCATCCCCTACACAAGGTTGATCGGAGACTCTCCGATCTATCGGTAGTTCACTGGGTGTAGCATCCAATTTTTACAAAACCTTATGTAATGCTATAACTAGAGATACCCCTATAGCGCAGAAAGCATGGGAGAGGGAATTGCATGTGACTTTGACCTCGGAGCAATGGAGCCTTGTCTGGAGTAGAGTGACACGGGTTTCCCGATCCGCCTCACTCATTCAGACACTCTTCTTTCTAGCCCACCGGTGTTTTTACACTCCTGACAGCTTAGCCAAATGGAACACTACCCAGGGCAATAGTTGTTGGACATGCCATGCGGCCATTGGTTCACTACCTCATGTTATGTATGAATATCCCGCACTACAGTATTACTGGCGTCGGGTCTGGGGTCGTATCCGGTCTATTTTGCACTTTCAAGAGTCCCTTTCTTGGAGGATAGTGGGACTTCGCCCAGTTGCGGGGATCCCCTCTCTTCCAAAAACGGTTTGCCTCCTTTTGGATTTTATGCTTGGCATTGCTATCTCCCTAATTAAGTAATACTGGGAAAATAGCTCCCATCTGAGCCCCAATGAATGGTGGAATCATGTCTGTCTCTACAGTAAATATGAACAAATCTCGTATGTTTGCTTCCCCCGTTCAGACTCCTCATCATTGGTCTAAATGGAAGATGCTCAATGACTATGTACATTCTGCTAAATGTTCTCCTCTGACTGTCTAAATTTGTATATATCTCTGTCCCATGATCATTCTGTATCGTAGATACTCTTTTGATCGTTTTGATGTATAATCACTGTTAATTGGAAGCGCTCACATGCTGACATAATCGGCTAGAGAAGAAGCATGGGGGTGGGGGGTAATTGGGTTTACTTTTCCTTATTGTATACTTGTTTTGTCTCCTTTGGTGTGTTGTTTCTTTTGTTTGTTGCAAAATGAAAATAAAAGTTTAAAAAAAAAAAAATGTAAGGTCATGCATTTGGGCTGCAGCAAGCCAAGGGAGCAATACAGTATAGGAGGTGAAGTACTTTTGTCCACTAAAGAAGAGCGGGACCTAGGCGTGGTTGTGTCTGATGATCTTAAAGTAGCTAAACAGGTAGAAAAGGCGATGGCAAAAGCTAGAAGGATGCTTGGGTGCATACGGAGAGGAATGGCTAGCAGAAAAAAGGAGGTGATAATGCCTCTGTATAAGTCTTTGGTGCGACCTCATTTGGAGTATGGTGTGCAATTCTGGAGACCGCACCTTCAAAAGGATGTGAACAGGATGGAGTCGGTGCAGAGGGTTGCTACTAAAATGATTAATGGGCTTCATTATAAAGCATATGAGGACAGACTTAAGGATCTTAATATGTACACCTTAGAGGAAAGGCGGGATAGAGGTGATATGATAGAGATGTTTAAATACCTCCGTGGCATAAATGTTCAGGGAGAGAACCTCTTTCAATTGAAAGCAAGTTCTGCTACGAGGGGACATGGGATGAGGGTGAAGGGAGATAGATTCAGGAGTGATATGCGGAAATATTTCTTTACGGAAAGAGTAGTGGATCCGTGGAATAGTCTCCCAGTGGAGGTGGTAGAGATGAGGACAGTAACTGAATTCAAAAAAGCATGGGACCAACACAGAGGATCTCTAAAGGTAAAAAGTGGACTGTTGTAGTTGTTGTTATGGAAGGACAGACTAGATAGGCCTTGTGGTCTTTTTCTGTCATCATGTTTCTATGTTTCAATAAAAGCTGGAAGGATGGTCTAATGCTTGGCAATTACGATTTAATGCAAAAAAGTGCAGTGTCATGCACTTAGGTAGCAGAAATCTAAGAGAAATGTAAGCAATAGGGGGCGAGAGGTTGGTGTGCATGGTTCAGGAAAAAGACCTTGGTGTGATTATCTCTGATGATCTCAAGGTGGCAACACAGTGCGACAAGGCGGTGGCAAAAGCCAGGAGGATGTTGGGCTGCATACAAATAGGGATTACCAGCAGAAAGGAAGAGGTACTTATGCCACTGTATAAGTCGCTGGTGAGGCCTCACTTGGAATACTGTGTTCAGTTTTGGAGACCATATCTTGCAAAAGATGTAAAAAGACTGGAAACTGTTCAGAGGAAGGTGACCAAAATGATTTGGAGCCTGCATAAGAAACCTTATGAGAAGAGACTTGAAGACCTAAATATGTACACTTTGGAGGAGAGGAGGGATAGGGGAGATATGATTCAGACCTTTAAATACTTAAAGAGGAACGATGAACAAACAAACCTCTTCCAAAGACGGGGAAGCAGCAAAACTAGAGGGCATAACATGAAGCTGCAAGGTGGAAAATTAAAAGTCAATGTCAGGAAATATTTTTTCACTGAAAGTGTGGTGGATGATTGGAATGCTCTCCCGATGGAAGTGGTGGGGGCAAACACAGTGATGGAATTCAAAACAGCATGGGACAAGCACAGCGGATCCCTTTACAGCAACAGGATAAAAATAAAATAAACTGAACCATCTAACTTCTCAACAAATAGGGGTGTCCTACATGGAGTGGGGGGTCCACCTCTAAACAAAGACATGAGGAGGGGTGGCCTGCACAGAGCGACAGGTGCACCTACTCTTACCGTATTGCTGGGCAGACTGGATGGACTATGCTGGTCTTTATCTGCCATCATTTACTATGTTATTATGTTACTATGACAAGCTCCCTCAAGAGAGATTCTTGGTGAAATTAAAGTCATGGGATTGGAGGCAGTGGAGAGTAGGGCTAAATAGTCAATTTTCGCAATGGAGAAAAGTAAATAGTGGAGTACCCCAGAGACCTGTGCTGAGTCTTCTGCTTTTTAACATATTTATAAAATGACCTTAAAATGGGAATAATAAATGATCAAATCTGCATATGACACAAAATTATTCAAAGTTGTTAAAACCTAAGAGGATTGTGAAAAATTGCAAGAGAACCTTGATAAATTGGAAGACTGGATGTCCAAATGGCAGATGAAATTAATGTGGACAAGTGTGAAATTATGCACCTAGGAAAGAACAACCCATTCTTTGGTTACACAATGCAGGATACCAGCTTAGAAACCAGCTCTCAGAAAAAAGAATTAGGCGTCATTGTGGATAATACATTGAAACCCTCCGCCCAGTGTGCAGCAGCGGCCAAGAAAGCAAATAGAATGCTAGGAATAATTTGTTTGTTTATTTATTTATTTAGTGTTTCTTTTATACCACCCCATCCTAAGGGGGCGGTATACAATAAGGAAAAGAATGGAGAATAAAACAAAGAATATTATAATGCCTCTGTATCATTCCATGGTTTGACCACACCTTGAATATTGTGTGAAATTCTAGTCGCCGTACCTTAAAAAGGATATAGCGGAATTAGAAAAGGTAGTGATAAGAGCCACAAAAACTGTAAAGGGGATGGAAGGATATCCCTATGAGAAAAGGCTTAAAAGGTCAGGCCTCTTCAACCTGGAAAAGAGACGGCTGAGGGGAGACATGATAGAGGTCTATAAATTAATGAATGGAGTGGAACGGGTAAATGTAGATCGATTGTTTACGCCATGAAAAAGTAGAAAGACTTGTGGACATGCAATGAAGCTACAATGTATCCTATTTAAGACTAATAAGATAATGTTTTTTTTCACTCAATGCGTAATCAAACTCTGGAAGTCGTTACCGGAGGATGTCGTAAAAGCTGTTAGTGTAGCTGGGTTTAAAAAAGGTTTGGACAAGTTCCTGGAGGAAAGGTCCATAAATCATTGTTAAAGAGGACTTGGGAAATCCACTGCTTACCACAGGACAAATATTGTGGAAGCTGTGGACTTTGGTTACCTGCCAGTTATTTGTGACCTGGCTTGGCCACTGTTGGAAACAGGATACTGGGCTTGATGGACCTTGGTCTGACCCAGTATGGCATATCTTATGTTCTTATGTTCTTAGTGTTATTCTCTATCTCCTTTCTTTGTATCATTGTAATCACTGCATGATATTGGGTAAAATATTCTTTCATATAATGAAGCTCAGTCATGATCATCATGTTGGTTATTTCTTCCTTCTTATCTCCAGGTGCCATTTTAAGCCGAGAGGCAGGCTCTTGTTTGGAGAGCTTCAACGTCCAACCTTATCATGAAAGCAGAATTATTCTTACCTGATTTAGTAGAGATCATCATACAGCAGCAATAACGACTAAAGTTTATCTGAATTTCCAAGCAGGGCTAAAGTGGAATGATCGTTTCAGTTTGAATTTAGATTTCAGTAAAGCCTTTGACGCTGTTCCTCACAGGTGACTTATAAACAAACTGAGCACCCTAGGAATGGACCCTAAAGTTACTGCTTGGGTTAGAAATTGGTTGGGTGGGAGGCGACAAAGAGTACAGGTAAATGGGGCTCACTCTGAGGAGAAGGATGTTACCAGTGGTGTGCCCCAGGGATTTGTCCTTGGTCAGATTCTTTTTAACATCTTTGTTAGTGATATAGCGGAAGGGCTGTCGGGTAAGGTTTGCCTCTTTGCAGATACCAAAATCTGCAATAGAGTAGACACCCAGGAAGGTGTAGATAACATGAGGAGGGATCTAGCTAAGCTTGAAGAATGGTCTAGAATTTGGCAGCTGGGATTTAATGTTAAAAAATGTAAGGTCATGCATTTGGGCTGCAGCAATCCAAGGAAGCAATATAGTATAGGGGTGAAGTACTTTTGTCCACTAAAGAAGAGCAGGACCTAGGTGTGGTTGTGTCTGATGATCTTAAAGTAACTAAACAGGTTGAAATGGTGATGGCAAAAGCTAGAAGGATGCTTGGGTGCATACGGAGCGGAATAGCTAGAAGAAAAAAGAAGGTGATAATGCCTCTGTATAAGTCTTTGGTGCAACCTCATTTGTAGTGTGCAATTCTGGAAATCGCACCTTCAAAAGGATGTGAACAGGATGGAGTCGGTGCAGAGGGTGGCTACTAAAATGGTTAGTGGTCTTCATTATAAAGCATATGAGGACAGACTTAAGGATCTTAATATGTACACCTTAGAGGAAAGGCGGGATAGAGATGATAAGATTGAGATGTTTAAATACCTCCATGGCATAAATGTTCAGGGGGAGAGCCTCTTTCGATTGAAAGCAAGTTCTGCTATGAGGAGACATGGGATGAGGGAACGGGTAAACATAGATCGATTGTTTACGTTATCAGAATATAGAAAGACTAGGGGACATGCAATGAAGCTACAGGGTAAACTATTTAAAACTAATAAAAGAAAATATTTCTTCACTCAACGTGTAATCAAACTCTGGAATTTGTTACCGGAGGATGTAGTAAAGGCTGTTAGTGTAGCTGGGTTTAAAAAAGGTTTGGACAAGTTCCTGGAGGAAAAGTCCATAAACCATTATTAAGAAGGGACCCAGGATATCAATGCTTGACCCAGTACAAGCATTGCGGAACCTGTGTCTTTTGGGGAAACTGCTAGGTACGTATGACCTAGATTGGCCACTGTTGGAAACAGGATACTGGGCTTGATGGACCTTGGTCTGACCCAGTATGGCATATCTTATGTTCTTATGAGGGTGAAGGGGGATAGATTCAGGAGTGACATGCGGAAATATTTCTTTACGGAAAGAGTGGTGGATCCATGGAATAGTCTCCCAGTGGAGGTGGTAGAGATGAGGACAGTAACTGAATTCAAAAAAGCATGGGACAAACACAGAGGATCTCTAAAGGAAAAAAGGGGACTGTTGTAGTTGTTGATATGGAAGGACAGACTAGATAGGCCATGTGGTCTTTTTCTGTCGTCATATTTCTGTTTCTATGTTTCTATGAATTCTTGCAGACACTTTAGGAAGTTCATTAGCACTCCTCTGGGAGAAAGTCATTTTTTAATATGGCTCCTGCCTTAATATTTCTTAACCAGATATCTCAGAAAAGGACTATATCAGGAGAGGCAGAGTACACGTTGTCTAACAGGATTCATGATCTGCACGCTGATGAAAATGCAGCCCATGGCATCTTACCAAACCGGAGTGATGCTACATATATCTATATGTTAACATCATTCATAAACTGAGCTACTTCATAGAGACAAACATATCAGATATGAAGGGAATTCTGTCATCCCAATCCTCCAAAAATGAATGGACCCACTTAGGTGCAGTACAATCTCTGTCCCTGCCTGATCAATGGCTTCAATAGGTGCTAACTAACCTGGCATTATCCACAAAGATGGCTATTTTTTGCCTATCACTTAACTAATGTGTGATGAATGTCTTATGAGGCAACCGAAAACACAACTAGAGGATGTATAGAAAGCTGACTCAGTTACTAGAGTTACCTCAACAAAATCTTCTCAATAAATTTTACCATAATACTTGAAGTTCAGAGGCAGCCATTGTAATTATCAGCAACAGGAGATGAAATCATAAGCAGGTAGCATGCCGCACCAAATATTAGCAGCGGTGGAATTCTAACTAGCAAGTAAAAAAATATGACAGTATCTGAAAACTAAAATCCTACTAGAGATCGGTCAGATTTCTATGCAAATTGCTCTGCACACCCCACAAAGGGCGGTATATCAAAAAACAAACAAACAATACATGATTTCATTAAGAATTATAAGAAATATGTTCAAATTACAGATAACTCACTTTAAAATAGTTACAGTAGAGAACTGATACTAGATTCAAGACCTGAGAAAATATCTCTTACCTCTTTATAAACTACTGTTTCCCCATGAGTATTATTGTGGCCAGTTCTGGAGGCTGAATCTTCAGAGGGATGTAGATAGAAGAATCTGAAATTGTCCTGCCAAATTAAAGAACAGCCTACGACCTAAAGCCTATGAGCTCAGATTTAACAATACGAGGGAGAGGGGGACACGAAGAGAAATATGACATGACACATTTAAATATGTCAAGGGTATGACTAATGCACACCATAGAAACATTTTTGGCTGAAAGTTTTGGCTCAATGAATGATATAAGGTTGGCGTGAATGAGACTCAGAAGCAGCATATAAAATTACCATGTCACTGAAAAAGGGGTACATGCAGAACATAATCTCCCACTAGGAATGATGATACAACAGCATCACACTTTAAAAAAATAAAGAAAAGTAAAAACCGGGATTTATACAGAATCTCCGTTATTACAGAAGATACAGATATGGACACACTGGGTGGATTTGACAGTTTTTGTCAACAGTTTTTCTGTTTCTTGGTATTGAGGAAAAAATTCTCAACCATTGTGGAAAAGGAGGGCTACTCTGTCTAAATTTTCAATAAGGATACTGCTCAGTTTTAAAGCTATAACCCTGATATATGTCCATCCATATTCTCTGTGATCTCATTTCTCTTTTACTTGTCCTAAGGCATAACTGTAAGCCATCTGTGTTTACGCTTCTTCATAATCCAGAGTTTATGAGTGAACAGTGATATTCTGGGCCTGTTACTTACAGGGGAGGGTCTTTTGAAGTTAAAATATCAAGAGCCTGTGATAACCAAAATTGTGTGCTTCCATTAGTTGATTACAACTTTCTTGTCTATTCACTAACCCAAAGCTAGTAGAAATTGAGAGGCCGATACTGAGTCACGGCAAGCAGTATTTTTTTTAAACGCTAGTAGTCATGACGACAAGAAATCTATTCAGCACCAGTATCTGGAAAGTTGCTGGTTCAGAATATCTAGGTCCAGCGATTATCAACCCACTAACCAGAAAAATAACCGAACAGCTAACCATAGTTATCTGGATATTTCCCTTTAAATATCAGCCCTGAATGGTTTCAAAGATAAAATGGAGTTCTATACAATTTTTCAAATTTTATTTAAGCACAAGTCTTAAAAATGATAAGACCACAGTAATATTTTCAACAATGAAATCAGTGCAAATGCCATGTTTAATATATAATCAAACTGAAACTTGCTTTCTATTCTTAGAGGCAGATCATATTCAATAAATGCTGTGATTTCTACTCATGTTGATAGTTCTATTTTTGTAATTAGAAACAGGAGCATTTTCTGATGGTACTTTCTATCAAGTCATAGTTCAATTACACTAACTAGCATTCATATAGCAACTGAAGTCACCAAATGTTAAAAATCGTAAGCACTCTAGCTGCTAAAAACATCTGCCCTAGATCAATAACACATTCTAATGATAATTCAACAATACTGGAAATCTGTTTTGTGGGGAGCACAATGTATCAAGATATGTTCAAAGACCATTTTCCAGAATTAAAACCCCAGAGTAATCAAAGCTTAATGAACGAATTCAATTCTCTGCTACTACAAAGAGACGTATTACTATTAACTAGTTACCTTACTTTACAACAATGCTAAAATTAGTACTGTCAAGCAAATATCTGTGAATAATTCCAGGATGGGCCTGAATCCAGAGTACATGCATGGATGTTGCCATCTGACCCGATAATCAACATGACAATCAACTCATTCAACAATTGCTCCTTCTGGCTTATGAGAGTTCCAGAAGAGAGCTTGGGGGACTGAGAAGAGACAGAAAATTGCCAAGTGAATATTCAAAAGCATTTATCCAGACAGTGGTAGCCCTATCAGTGAATTTTCAGCAGCACTATCTGGATAGTATTGGTGAAAATTCTTACGGACCCCCCTGGCACTAATCAGATAGTGCTGGCGAGGAGCACAGTGGAGCCTGAGCATTCTGCCTAACTCTACTAATAGTCTGTGATATTTAGCCTCTATCCATATAGGGCCCAATTTTCGAAGACATTTACATGGGTAACTGCCCTAGTTACCTGTGTAAACGCCTTATCTGGGATTTTCGAAAGGCGCATACATGGGTAGTTAGCATCGGGGCATGTTAGGGGAGTTCCGGGCCAAGCGGGCTACACAGGAGGAAAGAGCTAAACAGGTAGCACCGATTTTTGATGATACCCACTTAGCCCTCTGCATCTAACCGGGTAGACAGACCCGGCGCTTACCCCCGCTGCATACAACATTACTTCCCCCCCCCCCTCCACCCTTTTCACCACCCTTCCACAACTTCCCCTTTTCCCTTCCCAGAGATTACAACAATAGCCGAGTGTGGTGATAAACTGGTCGCAGCTTTATTTCAATAACATCCAAAACAATAACCAAAACAATTGTTTCAACAATCGTCTCCCCCCCCTCAACGGAGCGATGCGTCACCAGCCATGCTACTAGCAAAGCGACCTCGCCTCCGCTGCAGCCATGGTCACACCCCCCGGCAACGTTCCGACCACCCCTATCCGACTTCGCCATATTACTAGCAAAAGTCTTCCAGGGGTAGTCTGGGTCGAGGGCACCCCGCCCCCCGTCCCGAGTCGCCTAAGGCTCCGGACCCCGGAAACCTCCGGGATCCCGCCTGAACCCCCCCCAGCTGCGACACCCCAACACCAGCCTTGTAACAGAAAGGCTGGGTGGGCAGGCGGGCCGCCGAGCCTCCCGCCAAACTGCCTGTGCTCTGGCAAGCAACGCGCACGCCAGAGCACATGGCAGGCTGAACCATGATTGGCTCCACTCACTCAGAGCCTGAGCGGAGCCAATCAATTTAAACCCCACGCCGCGGGCACGGGCTCAACGAGGCGCCCGATCCCTCACTCTCCCCCCCCCACCCACCCCCGCTTTTTAATCTTCCGCCGCAGTTTCTTTGGTACCCCCTCCCACAACTCCGACATGGCCACCAAAGACGCCGAACCCCCGCCCGAAGGACACCCCTCCTTCCCTCCGGCCACGGCCATCCCACGCACGCCACCAACCGCCCCCGAAGCATCCGACGAATCGGACGACGACGAGGAAGAAGAGGAAGAGTTATGGCGATACCGACATCCACGCTTCCTTTTGCTGCGTGCCTTGCCGGACCGCGCGGTCCGCGACCTCCGCTCCGAAGAAACACCCCCATCAGCCACCCTGATCTCACCTGCCGAGTCCTCGATGCCACGAGCCTCTGCCGAGAGGATCCCATCGCCTCCAGGGCCCAAAGGCGTCCGGAGCACTTCCGCTCCTGAAGCTGGTACGCCGACTCTGGCTGCTCCCGCCTCTGCCAGGGATCTCGACGCCATACTCCCTTCACTGCATGACGGCACTGCCGACGGGCCTGTACCTAGCGCCGTCATATAGGGAACCTGTGAAGACAAAATGGGAAAACCCGACGAAGACAGGCCAAGAGCACCCCTCGGGGGCCATGCCCCAGTCCAATCGGACCCGGACGAACCCTGCCCCCCTCCTAACCAGTGCTCCCATCCAGCCCGGTGCCCCAACTGCCCATACCACCTAGCAGGGGACATACCCACCACCGAAGGAACCAAACCCCCAACCGGAGACATCCACCCCCAACCGTCTCCCCCAGGGGCCCCCAAACCTTGCCTAGGTCCCCCCCCCTATCTGCCCTAAGGGGCCAACTCCCCCCTCCTGATGTTGCCCTAGTTCAGGCCTCTGAGGCCGTTCTTGCAAGCCTTCTGCCAGCCCCTCCCTGCAACCCACTGCTCCAGCCGGAGCAACTGTCGCTGATGCCCCTGCCAGCCTTTGAGGCTCTACTCCCTCAGCCTGTCTTATGGGCTGTTCAACCGCCCCCTCCCCCTTCTAGGCCCTCTACGCCCCCTCCTCACAGTCACCACCCCTGGCACCCCCCGTTTACCAACCCCAGTCTTACCCACACTCCCCGACCCCGAACGCCCTGTTCTAGCCAACTCCCGCCCCCTCAGTCCCCTTCCCTGCTTCCCTCTGGCAGCCCGGCCCCCCCCCCCCGGATGGCTGCTTTCCCGCCATCACACCGGCTCCTGACCTTGCCTGCAAGCAGAAATGGGGCACACGCGGCCTGCCTCTAGAGCCCCAAGGAGTTGTGTATTTATTTATTTTATTTTAACAGGAGGCTAAAAAGAGCGCTGCCTGAGCCGGGATCCCGGCAAGCACTCTGCACGCGAGGTGCGGCCCTATCCCCAGCGATCCACCGTCACTTGCCTGCTTACTGTCTGGCAATCAACTGCCTGCACGAAACGCCGATCCTCAAAGGACTCCGCCGCCGCCGCAGAGCCTCCCTCTCGCACCGACCACCGCTGCCAACAGACCGGAACGGGGAATCGCCGCTGAAGACTCAACCGGTAAACGAACCCCACCGCGAACACGATGCTGCTACCGCCGAGCCTCCCGCCAAACTGCCTGTGCTCTGGCAAGCAACGCGCACGCAAGAGCACATGGCAGGCTGAACCCTGATTGGCTCCACTCACTCAGAGCCTGAGCGGAGCCAATCAATTTAAACCCCGCGCCGCGGGCACGGGCTCAACGAGGCGCCCGATCCCTCACTCACCCCCCCCCCCCCCCGTTCACAGGCAGGGTCCCGCGCCGGGCAGAGCACCCGGTTACAAGCAGGCGCCGGGACCCTGCCCGCGCCTTTAATCTTATAGATAGATGAGGTTTCTCCTCGCCTATCTTTCAGGCACAGGGGCTAAGCAGGTAGCATCAAAGATCGCTGCTACCCGGTTAGCTCCTGCTGTTGTGTGGTGAGACCCTGATTTTCAATGCTGGGTCCGCATATGACCCTTGCACTGAAAATCCAGGTTAGATGAATGGTGGGTGGGCTATGTGCCGACACGGTGCATAGCACCGCCCAGATGAAAATCAGGCCCACAGAGTTTATAGCTCTCCTAACTTAAACTGCACTGCTATCCAGATAGATGAATATTGTATTTATCTGTTGAGTTAGCAGTGGTCACCCCTGAATATGTATATTCAGGGCCATCACTTCTGTCGATAGTGGTGCTGAATATACATAATAGATTTAAACGCTGCAGCCAGCATTTGAAAAAATGTAGTAACATGCTATGCTTTTAGTTAGCAAGGTGAAGGCAATTCCAGGGTTGAACAAATACCCTTTAAACCTCAACGCTTATGATTGCTGTCTGTCTACGTTCAACAATTATGGGCTTTTGGGATCCTGTAAGCAGCTGTCCGAACATTTAAAATGAAGATAATTCATTCTTCCAAAGCAGGAGAAGACTTAAAAAAATTCTAAATGTTTTTAGCTAGCCATTTCAGCCATCAGAAACATTGTTAAGAAATGGAAGTCACATCTAACTGTTGAAGTCAAGGCAAGAACTGGAAGATCAAAAAAATAATGACAGAACTGCCCAAAAAGTGGTTAGACAGAATCCACAGATCGGTGCAAATGACCTGCTGACAAATTTTGCTGACATCTGGGTAGTTGTCTACAGGGCATGTTTGAAAAAAAAGTTAAATCTGCACTGTCAGTAGTTGTCTACAAGTCCACAGTACAGCATGGCTTATACAACAATTATCTGCATGGGAAAGTCATCAGAAGGAAATGTTTTCTACAACTTCATCAAAAGTCTTAATTTTAATGTAAGCAAAAGAAAACCTTAATAAACCTGAAACATTTTGGAAGAAAGTGCTTTGGACTTCTAAAGTGAAACTTGAACTGTGTGGGCACAATCATGCATGATACATTTTGGAGAAAAAAGGGTGAACAAGTTGAAAAAACAGTCAGTGGCGCAGAAACTATTGTGTGTGTGGAAGGAAGAAAGGATTCAAATAAACATCAGCATATCCTAAAAGCTAATGTCGCACAGTCAGTGAAGAAATTAAAGCTGAGGAGGTTGGATATTTCAGTAAAACGAAGATCTAAAACATAGTTCAGAAAGAAGTTGAAGGTTTTGGAATGGCCTGCATGGTCCCAGACTTGATAATTTGCAATCTGTTGGGAGATCTCAAACATGCAGTGATAAAGCATAGTCACTCACCTGTAACAGGTGATCTCCGGGAACAGCAGGAATCAGTCTTCACATATGGGTGACATCGCCTTTGCTCCTGGTCTCCTCAGTCAGGTGTATAGTGGAGACAAATTGAGATCAAAAAGAAAAAAATGGGACAACTTGAAGGGGAGGTAGTACTGTTCCCAGAGATCACCTGTTACAGGTGAGTAATTATGCTATCTCCAGGAACAACCAAGAAGTCAGTCTTCTCACATGGGACTCCCTAGCCACAGACTGACGAGCGAGAGAAAGAGTCCTGGCGCAACCAGAGGTTGCAGCAAGGATCGAACAGACTCAGTTCATTCAGAGCGCTCTTCATGAGGTAGCGGGAGGAGGGCAAGTTGTCTAAATTTGAAAAAGATTACATAGAACAGATTGACTGAATTGAGCATCACTTCTGGAGTCCTTGTCCAGGCAATAGTGCTGCTTGTCAGATTTCCAAAATAGGGATGGAATGGAGGTTAGCCACAGTGGTAGCCATGGCTCAAACATTATGGGCAGTGACATGGTGTTGAAGAGATAGATGAACTTGCAAGTAAGTAAAAGATATGCAATCTGCTAGCCAGTTAGAAATTGTTCTCTTAGAAACTGGTAGACCCAGATGACTTTGGTCAAAGGAGACAAATAACTGCCAGGATTGCCGATGAGCCTTAGTATGGTCGAGGTAGAAGACTAATGCTCTTTTACAATCCAGCTAGGTAGTCTGGCCTCAGCAGGGGATCTATGAGGCCTTGGAAAGAATGTTGGTAGTGAGATGGATTGGTTCAGGTGGAAGGAGGTGATGGCCTTCAGTAAGAACTTAGGATGTGTCTGAAAGATCGCCTTTTCCTGGTGGAATGTAGTATATGGAGCATAGTCCACCAAGGCCTGCAGTTCACTAACCCTACGGGCAGAGGTTACTGCAATGAGAAAAATAACTTTATATGTTAAGAATTTTAAAGAAGCTGATGCCGTGAGTTCAAAAGAAGCATGTATGAGCTGTGCAAGAACATTTAAATCCCCACACTGTGGGTAGTGGACGGCGAGGTGGTTTGGTTAAGAGAAGATCCCTCATGAATCTAGCCACCAAGGTGTGTGTTGAGATAGGCCGGTTCTCAAAAATATGGTGAGAAGCCACAATGGCACATAAATGTACCCTCACAGAGTTAATCTTGAGGCCAGAGGAGGACAAGTGGAGCAGGCATAGAAGTAGATCAAGAACAGAACATGTGTAAGAGTCTAGTGTTTTCTGTGAACACCAAATGGCGAATCTGTGACACTTGAAAGCGTAAGAACATCTGGGTGAACCCTTCCTGTAAGATAGGAGAACTTGTAAAACCCCCTCTTGGAGTCATAGGTGTGAGAGGACCAATCACTCAGCAGCCAGGCTGTCAAGGAAAGTGTCTTGAATCTGGGGTGCAGGAGGGTTCCCTGTTCCTGAGAGAAATGGTTGGGAGAGTAACCGAGGTTGAGGGGAGGTTTCTGAGCTAGTTGAAGAAGTAGAAGAATCTACGGATATCTGGGCCAGTAAGGCACAATAAAAATCATTGTTCCCTGGTCAGCTCAAAGTTTGAATAGTGTCTTTGCTATGAAGGGGAGAGGAGGAAAAGTATAGAAAAGATCCTGTCCCCAGTGAAGGAGAAACACAACCGAGCTCTTCCCGTAAGGGGAGGAAATTCTGGAGCAAAAACGAGGTAGTTGAGCATTGACAGGAGAAGCAAAGAGGTCAATTATTGGCATCCCCCAAAGATGCAACAAGTGTTGTGCTACTTCAGATTCAAGCCTCCACTTGTGTGGATAGAGGATGTGACTCAGTCTGTCGGCTAAGGAATTCTCTGTTCCTGGAAGGTATACTGCATGAAGATGAATTCCCTAAGAGATTGCCCAGTTCCACAACCAGATGGCCTCTCTGCATAAGGGGAGAGAGCCTGTGCCCCCTGTTTGTTTATATAAAACATGGCCACCTGGCTGTCCATCTGGATGAGCATTGAGGGGCCCATGAGTTGGTGGATGGATAGTGATGAAGATTGCTCTGAATTTGAGGAGATTGATGTGTAGGAGATTCTCTTGAGTAGTCCATAGGTCCTAGGTTATAAGATCCTTCAGATGTAAACTGCCCCTGATCTCTGGAAGGGGCGGTATAGAAAAAAATGTACCAAATAAATAAAGATGAGCCCCCTAGCCTAGCTTTGATGCATCGGTCGTCAAAGTACATTGTGGTACAGACCTTTGAAAAGGTAACCCTATGAGGAGGTTGTGTGGTTTGCACCAACACTGAAGGGCTGACCTCATCTGAGGAGCGATGGTGATGGAGTCTGAGAGGTGGTCTGTGGACTGCTTCCACGGCTGTGAAAGAGTCCATTGTCCTATTCTCATGTTAAGATGGGCATATGGAATGACATGGACTGTGGAGGCCTTGTGACCTAGAAGGCATAGGAATGTTCTGGACATTGTTTGTTGTTGGATCTGTGAGGCCAAGGTCATTAGTCGGGCATGTCTGTCATTTGGCAGAAAAGCCCGGGCTTGGATTATGTCTAGTCGAGCTCCTATGAACTCTAGATTTTGAGATGAATAATTTATGACAAACCCTAACTCCTGTAGGGCGTGGATGGTTTGAGGACAGCAGTGACTGCTATAGTGGTATCTGCCCTTAGCAATCAATCATCTAAATGAGGGAACAGAAAGATCCCTAGAGTTCGAAGGTAGGCTTTGGGTTAGAAAGCCTACCTTAGAAAGCCACCACCGCCAGACATTTTGTGAAAACTCTGGGTGCCGAGGCTAAACTGAAGGGAAGGATACGATATCAGTAATGATTGTTCCGAAATACAAATCTGAGGAACTTTCTGTAATCTGGGTGGATGAGGATGTGTGTATAAGCATCCTTTAGGTCTAAGGGGCAAAGCCAATTGTTTGGTTGAAGGTAAGGAAGAAGGGTACCCATAGAAATCATTTTGAATTTTTCTTTGACAAGGAATTTGTTAAGATTTCAGAGATCTAGTATAGGTCTGTGGCCTCCCATCTTCTTTGGTATAAGGAAGTATCGGGAATAGAACTCAAGGCCTTTCTGAGAGAGAGGTACTTTCTCTATTGTCTCCTGCACTAGTAGAGAGTGGATCTCTTGTTGTTACAAGGTGGTTTGATAGAGATGTAAGGAAGGTTGGCCTACAAAATGAGTGGGTGGAAGATCTCTGGATTTCAACTGCAGACCCTGGCTTACTAAGTATAAGGCCCTGATGTCTCTGCTGTTGTGGAGTACAGTAGGAGGAATAGGAATGATAGGGTGGAGATATTTATTTATTTGTGAGTTATATATACCACTTTCTCAATATAATCAAGGCAGTTTACCTATAACAATTGAACAAACTTAAAATAGTTTACATTGAAACGTGGTGTTATGAACAATGCAGCAAAGCAAACAAAATAAGCAGAATTGAACTAATAAACTTAATTTACAAATGCAAGGAAGGTATTTGCATTGTTATAAAGTAAACATGTAATACAGTTTTAGACAGTGTTATGTGGCCTATTTACAGTTGCAGTTGTTTGCAAGTTTTAGATGTATGAATTCATGGTGTGTCAATGGTGAGTGTATTCGATTGAATGATCATGTATTAATGGAGTATTAGGATGAATAGTAACGTCTCTTCTTCGGAAAGAAGGGTTTTTTGGTGGCAGTCTTCTTTTTAGAAGGATCTGCTGTCTTTCTAGAAAACCTCTTATGGTGAGGTCGTCCGTCTCTATCTCACCTGCCTTTTCCCTCCACCTCAGGCGAAAAAGGTTTTTCCCATTGCATGGAATGTTAATTAACTTATCTTGGACCCTCTGTTCCAGATCAGATGCCTGAAACCAGGCTATTCTTCTAGCTTCAATGCAGGCTGCAGCAGCCCTGCTGTTGGCCTCATAGACATCAAAGGTTGCCCTTGTTGGAAATGTTGAAGTATTCAGGACATGTGTGACTAAAATCTGATGAGCTGCCTGTTTATCGGGAGGCAGCATGGTGGTAAATTCTGCCAGATCCCTTGAGACATCCATGAGGAACATGCCCATATACAGCATGTAGGAATCTATTCTGGAGGTTAACATAGTTGCCTGAAAGGCCTTTATCCCAAAAGTATCGAGGGTCCTGGCCTCCCTTCCAGGAGGAACCGACAAGTGGTTCTTTTGGCTTTTAAACCTTCTCATGGCAGACTCAACTACCATAGAGTGGTGAGGGAGCTGAGGTTTTCAAAAACCTGGAGAAGGAAACTCTATAAAGAGTATCAAGCCTCTTAGTGACTGCAGGAGTTGACACGAGAGATTCCCACATCTGAACAATCAAATTTTTCAAGATGTTGTGCACTGGGAGAGTTGCAGCCTCCTTTGGTTCCGATGGATACTGGAGAATGTGGAGCTCCTCTGCTCTGGGTTCTGTCTCCATATCCATAGATATCTCCAAGGCAGCCACCATGTCCTTAATAAAATCTTGAAAGGACATGTCCTCAGGTGGAGACCTTTGATGCTCATATGGAGGCAATGGATCTGATGACACATTCCTGTTGGTATGAGAATCGCTGGATTCAGAGTTGGAGGCCTCTGGCACAGAATCAGAGTCTGGAAGGAAATCAAAGTAATCCTTATGAGTTCCTCTATACCTCTGGTGCTCAGAGTGAGGGTGTTTAGATGTCGAGGGAATCGAATGCGGCAGTACCGAATACCTCGGTACTGGTTGCTCGACAGACTGATGTGAAGCAGATGATGCCTGTGGAAGGGTATCGAGAGGGTCCTCCATGGCCACTGGTGCCAGTGGAATCAGTGCTGATTGCGATATGCCTGATGCCATTGGTGTCACTACTGCCAGAAGTGCAGCGATGCTTTTTTTCTATGATGATGATACGGTCATCGAGCACCGGTTCTGGGGGAGGAGTGGCTTTGGACACAATTGTGTGGGCCATAACTCCTTACATCGGTACTGGGGGATCCACCGAGGATTGAACCTCAGGGGCATCCCCGAGCCCCTTTGCAGCTTTGGAGGGTGAGGTCTGCTGCTGGGGCTGCTTTGCTGGATGGTCTGCACCAGAGTGAGAGGAATATCGGTGAGAATGCCGATGCTAGGTGTCCGATGCCGATGCTAACCTTGAGGTCGATGATCTCGATGCTGCAAATGTCTTTTTTTTCTTTTGCACTAGAGACTCAGATTGATGCTTGTCCTTTTGACTAAGTGGTGATCTAGAGGTATGGGAGGATTTAGATGGAATCAACACCCCTGATGAGTGCACTGAAGGAGCTGAGTCTGTTGGAAACAGCTTAGCCTTCTGTTTATCCAGGTTCTTCCTACCTCTGGCAGGAATTTACATAGCTGGTGCCTCAAGTGTTTAGGCCCAGAACACTTGAGGCACCAGCTATGCTTGTCAGTGATGGAAATGGTACTGGAATACTTGGAGCATTTTTTAACCACTGTGGGGCTTGTCCATTTCTGGAAACAGGATTGAGGCAAAGTTAAATTGCACAATAGTGTACGGGTAGGCTGTAGGCCTTAAGCCCAACAGGATAAAAAAAGAATGAAAAAATTTATAAAATAAGAAAAAAGAAAATAGGAATGGGAGCGGAATCACAAAAAAGAGAAATACTTGACGGTACCACAGAAAAATATAGAAGTCTCTTGATGTGGCCGGCAGGGACGAGATCCCGATGGCTCCGCAGAAAAAATATGACTGAGGAGATCAGGAGCAAAGGTGGGAAGGCAGCCATCCATGAGTGGAGGAACACTCCCAAAATCATTCCTATTGGATGCTGGGGAGTGTTCCTGTGCCAGGCTCCGTCGGTGCTATCACCCATATGCAAACACTGGCTTCCTGCTTGTTCCTGGAGATGAATATTTCTGAGCTAGAAGAGGTCTGCAAGGAAGAATGGACAAATTCCGAAAGCAAGATTATTATCTGGCTACAGGAAATGTTTGGATCCTATTTCTGCCAATGAAGGTGCTATAAAGGTACTAACCTAGAGGGTGCACAAACATTTGCCTCTATCATAAGCATTGTTTTCTTATTCTGGATCTGAAAAAAACCTTGCAAATGAATTATACATTAATTTGCAGAAAGATATTGTTTAATGTGTAAAGTGGTATGTGCACCTAGTAGCACCATATCAAGGATTAGTTGTAGTAGTAGCAGGTAGAGTTGTGTCAACTATAGTTCACTTAGGGATACATTGAAACAAACAGTTGAACGCTGGTGCCTAAACCTTTGCACACAACCATAAATAGTTTGGTCCACCAGTTAATTTTGAATGGGTTGAATGTTAAGATTCAATATGCCACGGTCATGTATATGCTTGCCGGCATGACCAAACTATGATGATTTAGGAGGTAGGTCTTCAACATCAAATCCTAATTTTAGAGGAGGATCAGTTCTGGCAATTATATTTTAAACAGAGACTTGGAAGAGGGGCAAAGGCAATAGTGGCAATAGAGAGAAGGAGCAAAAGCATTAGGGATGGCATTTTCAAAGGCATTTACATGGGTAACTGACCAGGTTATCCGTGTAAATGCCTTATCCGGGATGTTCCAAAGCGTAGTGCCTTTGGAAAATCCCGGATAAGTCCCTAATGCGCCCAGATGCTATGCGGTTAGCATCGGCGTGTGTTGGGGGCGTTCCAGGACGGAGTGGGGGCAGAGGAAACAGCTAAGCAGGTAGCCCTCTTCGCATCCATCCAAACCCGGATTTTCACTTCCAAAATCTGGGTTAAGGGGGTCAGCGGGCAGGCAATGTGCCGATACGGCGCATAGCCTGCCTAAATGAAAATCAGACGCTAGATGCTTAACTTGATCCCTAGCTGAACCTTATTTGATATAAATGGTTCTGTAGAGTTTGTTTTTAATGTTGTCACTTGTTTTGTTAGGCTGAGCAATATATTTATAATGCAGTGCTGTAGGGTGCCATTCAGTATCTAGGGATCTCAAGTGTAAGTCATGCTTGCAGCATGGCTCCACCGACAAAAATAAGCACCAGTGCCTCGAATAACCTAGAATTTCTTCTGTTGTAAATAACAGGTTACCCAACAGAGCTTATAAAAATTTTGTTAAAAATCACAGCTGGCCATAAGTATCTTCTTTTATACTAGAACGTATAATAGAAATGCTAAGCCGAGTGGAGAGAAAATATACCATGCAGTTCTGTCACTTTGTATCAGAGAAATTTAATTTTGCTAACGTATAGGCATACCCATGTTTATGTAGCTTAAAATAAATGGAAACCTTATTTTTAAGCTATAGCCTACATAAAAAAAACACTCATACATTAACATGATCATATTTATAGTGCATCCAATGTGCCTAGACAATGGGGGTTTCATACTGAGCAGCACGTTTTTAATATATTGATTTAAAAACACTTATAGACCAACTATCTTATCATATCCTAAGTGGAGTATGTAAAACATTAGATCATAGTAAAATGGATATACAGTATTAAAATGAAAACACTCAGGGGTCTGTTTAGCAAACCACGCTAGCTGTTGTATTGAATCCAGTGCACGCTATCAGGCTGCATTAACAGATAACGTATGCGAAATGCAGATAACACAGCGATTTTCTGCACTATCTGCAAAGTGCGTGTTAGCTGCATGAGTGGGTGGGATTAGAGTGGGATTTGGCCATGTTGGACCTCAACAGTGTGCAGTAACCATGGGGTTTGCAGATAGCGCGGATGCTACTAACACCACCTCAATAGGTGACATAAGCTGCATCCAGGCTACTATCCAACATGCTCTCTGCATGCGTAATCAGCTGGAGAAATGCAGCAGATAGCATGGCGTTACCTGCAAAAGTCATACGTTATCTGCACTTTTTTGCCGCATTAGCTGCAAAGCCTAATGAGCTGTAGTAAACAGATTCCTCATTATTTATACATGCAGAGGTTAATTTTATAACAGGGTTCCATGGATAGGCACCCATGCAGGTGCTATTTTATAAAGACAAGTAGGCATTTGGCAGAGAACACATCTTGAGTGCGGGTGCAATCACTTAGACCTACTTACGAGTCTCTGGGTGCAGAGATTTAGATAGTTCATAATCTACGAGCCTGATATGCAAAGGCATTTAGACGGTTTACAGACCCATAAACCTGTAAATGCCCCTAACATGGTTAGTGCCACTGAATATCCACAGGTACTGCCTCTACATGCCCCGATGCTAACCGGTTAGGATCGGGGCATTCTGTGGGTGGTACCCAGGGATAGCAAGTCAACAGCAATATTCAGCCACTGTCTCATTATCCCTTGGTGGCAAAAGGCACAGCAAAGGCTGGCCTAAACTTTGCCTTTGAGGCTAACCGGGCAGCAGCTGAATATCGCTGCCTGGTTAGTTTCCTGCTTTTGCAGCTGACCCTGATATTCAATGCTGGTGGCCGGATATGACTCTAGCATTGAATATCCTGGTTCCGTGTTCAGTGGCAATGGCTAGGCTCCACCGTTGAATATTGGGCCCTATGTACGTACATGAAAACCTGACCTGTGCTCTGCCTAGATCATGCCCCCAGCTCCGCCTATTAGAAAAATATACGTCTTCATGCAAAAGTGCATAGTTTTACAACAGACAGTATTTTATAAGGTGGAATTTAGTCTTACCTGCTAATTTCTTTTCCTTTAGCCATGATAGACCAGTCCAGACAAGTAGGTTATGCTTACCAACCAGCAGGTGGAGGCAGAGAACTTCAAACTTCGGTGATGTCAGCACCAGCATAACTAGTGGTGCAACCCTGGAACTTGCCTGTATACAATCGCCAAAACAGATCTGAAAGACACTAACAACAACGTTAGTAGTCACGCAGAAACTCCAACCTTCACCAGTTGGAAAATGACTGCATCGCAACAATCTCAATCCTCTTTGAGGGTCCAAGGAACTGTAAGGACAGAATGAAACAATCAGAATATTGCTAGTCCTCCTGGTCAGATCCTGGATTGGTCTAGCAGGACTCAAGGAAAATAAATTTGCAAGAAAGACCAAATGCTACCTTCCTTATCATCCTGCTATACCAGTCCAGATGAGTAGGATGTACCAAAGCTTCACAGCCCTAGGGGAGGTGGGGGTGGGGGGGGGGGTGGGGAGGAGGTAAGGCATCCCAAGTGATACAAGCTTGCTCAGAGACCTGCTTAATGGGAAAGATAAACCTCAGCATATACCCTACAGGTACACACTATCCACCACCTTGGAACATCATGAGGGCAATGCCAGCACTCTACATAAGAGAGGCCCAAGTAGCTGAATGGCCCACCTAGAACATCAGGACTAGCAGTCCCTGAAGCAACTGCTCCAGAGTGTCTTAGCGACCGTATGCTGTAAGCTTGAACATCCTTTTGAAAGAAGACAGTATCTCTGAGGGCTAAGGCAATGCAATGCTGAGTGACCCGAGCACCAAGCAAAACCCCCAGAAGCAAAGCATACTTCAGAAGCCCGTAGCCCAGAGACTGGACAGCTAGAACCAGGCCCTGTTCTTAGATTTAGGGACCTTGCCAGTGAAGCAGCCCTGAATATAAGCTAACCAGGAGAGACCCAACATCAAGCCAACCTGCTGCGCATGACAGGCAACAAACATGCTGCCTCCTGAACAGACCAAAGCAAACTAGAAGATGAGGTCCCCATGAAGCAAAACGTGGGGTGTCTAAAGGAGCATGGAGCATATCGGGCACATACCTGATAGCAATGTGAAGTACACTAAAAACAAAGACTAAACAAACCATGGACTGCAACCAAGAATATCGACCCCCACAAGCATGATGCCCGCCGATGAAGTTATGAGCCATGCCCAACATACAGGTATCTGCAAGGCTAGCCCAAGAGTTGGTTCAAGATGTTGGCGCCCTAGGCAAATTTTAAGAATTATGCCTTCTCTATCTGTCAAAACCAATTGTTTAGCTTTGAGTGCCCTGCTCTTTGCTGGCCCCCCCCCCAAGAAGCTGCTGCCCTAGGCAACTGCTTAGTTTGCCTAATGGTCAAACCAGCCCCGGGCACCTATGGTCACCAAGGAATGCAAGAAACATCTGCAGGAGCAAAGATGAAACACCCTCAAGTGCTCTAGCCCTGGAGTAAGACTTGGGCATGCCAAAAGGGCACTTTCCAGAGCATAGGTCAGGACACTCCAGATGCATAGCCTCTAGAAGAAAATACAGAACAAACAGAGCATGCATCTCTCAGAACAGCATTGATTATAGAAGTGTCAGTTCCAAGCGACAACTCTGAATCGCATTGAGAGGGAGAAAATAGTCAAGTACCAAGAAATGCAGTTGGAGACCAAGAAAATGTGTCAGAAAGATACTGAGTTATTTCCCATCGTGTTGGGTGCCACAGGCCTAATTGAGAGACATTTCCAAGCACACCTTGATAAATTATCCAAACAAGTAACATCTCAGAAACTCTAGAGGGAGACTCTCTTTGGTACAATGCAAGTACTATGCTGGAGCATTAGCAGTAAATTTGAGAGACTGAGATCAAACTCCTCATACCCTGGCTTAGAAGTGAGGTTCATGACTGTCATGGTATGTGCAAAACTCACCCATTTGGAGAAATTGCCCCAAAACTATGCTATGCACTAGATATGCAAATGGTGGAGGCAGCCCTGGAGGCCACCAGCATACCATAACGAAACCAGAGATGGTACACATGGAGCCCACAACCTTTCTGAGAAAAACCTAAAGCACATGGAGCATACAGCTCCCAGAAGGGAAGATGGAGTGCCCAGCACATTTGGTCACCCCACGAGGCATGGATTGCATAAAACATGTGACCTTCTGAAGTAAACCTTGAATATAAAGAACATATGAACTCCCCACAGAAAACGGGGCATGCACAGTGCACAGCCCCCACAGAACAAACATGCAACACTGCAGCCTCCCCCTCTCAAGCAAGTCATAGGCATGCTGAACATGCAGCTCCCCCAAGTAAGGGGCCATGCCCCTGACAGCATGCAGCCTTTGCATTTACCACACATTAGTGTTTACTTCTTGCAAGAAAAAAAACTTACAGTTCTTTTGTAAACATGCCCCTTAATTTACCAAAACTGTGGTTGCTACTGTCTATAGAGTTCTAACTTTTTTGCTACTTAGATACCTTGGCAAAAAAGGCCTGCCAATCTACTTTGGGTCATACCTTGCCAAGAAAATCGAGGTGTTGCTGGGTCCCCAGGAGCCAGCATTGACTTGATGACAAAAAATAAATAAAAAGGCACATTTTACAATGGGACATTCAAGTGCAATCTAGGATGTCAAAGCAGGCACGTGCAAGTTCAGGCATGATTACCAACCTTGGACATGCCCGATATAGATATCCCCAGCATAACACATCAGAACATGGATGTCTAATAGCATAATGGTCAAAGTAGTGGGTTGGGAGCAGGGTAGTCAGCGTTCAAATCCCAGTGTGTGTCTTTGTGATCTTAGAGTAGTCACTTAACTCTCCATTCTCCGAATATTTTAAGGCCAAAACAAGCACTTTTCTGATGCCTATTCATGCCTGCAGTAGGTCTAAATGCGGACGTGCCTGCAGACATCCCTGTCGCTCCTGAAAATCAAACAGAGACGTGTAAGTCCATTGCACTTCCTCAGACATGCCTCCACCACACTTCCTTGCCTACTTGGATGTTCCTTCACCAGAGATGTCTGTAAATGTCATTTGTGGAATGACTTTGGAGATGTCTCCATGATTTCGACATTCAAATGCACGTCTTCAGACATCCAAAATCATGACTAAGCCTTTTAAAATGGCCCCCTTTGTCTTAAGCCTAACCAATGTTAAAAGGCATATGTACAAACATTTTCCCTGTGAAGCCAGTCTCTTGTGACGTAGTTGATTCAGTCATGTTTCGGACAGATATGAGAAAAGGGCTGAGAGTTCAGGTAGAAAACATGGAAAAGAGGGAAGCTGGTGTTAGGTTGCACTTAGAAATGTTGTTTACAGATCTACCAAGAGGATGAATCTATATTGGATAAACCATTTTGGTCTTTATCTGTCATTATTTACTATGCTTCTTGAACACAGATCATGAATTAGCCAGAAGAAAAGCAATAAAGAAATGAATCTGTTACAAATTAAAATCTTTGGGAATAATTGTAAGCATGTGAGGATAAAATTAATCAACTGTACAAAATGTCTGCTTTTGTAAACTGGAAAAATTACAAGAGGCTAGTGGTGGTACCTAACAGACTAAGCAACTTATTAAAGACTATTTCTTCACACAACACAGATTCTTGTTCTTCAAAGACCATACCTCAATAAACTGGTTAGTCTATAAGAAGTCATCAGCCATTAGTTTTGTAAATTGAGTTTTTCCATCTTATACCAGCTGTTCCCAAATCCAGCCCTTGAGAGTCCCTGTTTTTCTCGCATATCCACAGCAAATATTTCATGAAATGTATTTAATGGGCGGGATATTCAACGATGGAGGCTATTCAATGCCAGGGCCATATCCGGCCACCGGCATTGAATACTGAGGTCTGCCAAATGGCACAGAAGCTAACCAGGCAGTGCCGACATTGAGCCGCTACCCAGGTAGCTCCCACAGATAAAGACAGGACAGCTTTTGCCGTGACTCTCTTTACCCACGGGTCGGTCAGTTAGCATCGGGGCATGGAGCAACAGAATCTGTAGATCTTAAATGACCCTAATCATGTTCGTGCCGCTGAATATCCCTCTAAGGGGCATTTACACAATTTACAGGTCTGCAAACCATGTAAATGCCTTTGAATATTGGGCTCAATATGTTTAATCCAAAGACCAGATTAGCTGGTATATTTTAGTCTCCCCAAAAGCCAAGCCTCTCTTGGGTGCAACTGAAATTCAGATATATCTATTTTCATCTCCACCCCAACATACCAAAATTTCTAATGAATGAACCTTTAAAACCAACCATAGAAAACGTGGGATTTACAGTATGTGACCAGACCTTTGGGCTTCCCTTCCCTTCAATCTTTATTAAACTAGGTATCAAAATTTGTGTGTGAAGTTTAGCTATTCAGAGTGACCTAGTCCTTGTATATCTGCAAAATTAGGCATATGCTGCAAAGAGCTAGCCTGTAGAAATAATATATTTTTGGAATCACCCTTTCCCCCCCTCATCATTTATTTTAACTTTGCTTTTGGTGTTGGCAATGAGGGAGGAGGAGAAAGGTAACACAAATAATGAAAAGCATTCTCATTGAATAAATAAGTTTAATTGCATTATAGAAATATATCATGGTAGTATTACAGTATAAATGTTACAGAAGTGCTATTCTGCTATAGATGGTTAAAATTGTGGAAGCTACTTCAATGAAAGTCCTAATCAGTACTTGTGTACAAAGATCCATACAAGATACTAAACAAAAGCTTTTGCGACAGTCACAAGGATGTTTCCAGCTCAAACATTTAATACAATATTCTTTTCAGAGGAAATGATATCAGATTTACAAACAATAAAGACCTGTGTTCTCCATTTCGAAACACTGGAAATAAGTTTCACTAATCGGATTCTCTACTCCGTTTTTATTAAAATACTTTGAGGTGCATCAGAGCAGTTCATCTAGTTCTGCTAGTTGAAGTATGTTACAATAACTTAAATATTTATCCTAAAATTACTGGATTTCTATACCACTGCTTTCAGATCTCACAATTTATAATTTTTTTTATTTACATACATTCACTACAACGATACGGGATACAATGCATTTTTTCTTCATGAAAATAGGCATTTATAACATTTTATCAAAAGGTTAGTGCAAGAATACTTTAAGTAATTCCAACACTAGTTAGGTTGATAATCTAATATGATACAAATATACACGTTAGATTCTTAAAGAATCTAATTTTGTACAGGATATGGTTGATCTTATTTATAGACATAAAACACTTAAGAGCTGACGTAACTATAAAGATTGCACTATTCATGTTAGAATGATGATATGATAGCCATAAAGTGTATGTGTGGTAAAAAAGAGTCTTGTTAAAGTTACATGTGCTACCATCAAAGACAACAGAGCAATTTTAAAGCAGAATTATGTAGAACATGGCTTATCTATATATTACCTAAGCCACTAAATCATTGACTGTATATACAATAGTTCTACGTAATATGATTTTATAGTCTTTAACCACTTCAGGAGGGAGATGCAATAAAACGACAATGTGAATACAGGACTATTTTTTTACGCATGTGAATGAATTCTTTACATACGAGTATGGCAATGCTTCACTGAACACTATTTGTTGTAAGATCATGTGAATAAGCACCAAGTTTAGTGCCAAGACAGCCCCATTGTCCCTTGATTTATTACATAAAATTTTAATTTTAATTGTGCGCAAAGCTATAAAATGTGGCATTCACATGAAGACGGTTTCAAAAATGGCTTTTAAAATATTTTCACAGATCATGCAGCAACCTTTATAGAACAATGAATTGGGAGTCGGTGTTAAATATAGCAAAAGAAAGCTCTGTCACAACAGAGAATCGAAACCATAAACCAAACCTTAGAAAAAATCTAAAATGATCAGAATAGTTCCCAGTAGTTCCTAATAGTTTACTAAGTCATGGTAATGGTTAGCACGTGGTTTAGCCTTTGCCAAGTGCACCATGGTAACCGTTGTCATGGGCCAAAGATGGGGCCGCACTAAGAATCTTGTGCTAAATGCGTAGCGTGGGTTGGGGCAGAGACCGGTTGGGTCAGAGATGTAGCATGCGCATTATGGTTAGCACGGATGCCTTTAATGCATGCTGACCATTAATGTCGTATTTAGTGCGGATGCCTTTACTGCCGCCTCAGTGGGTGGTGTTAAGTGCACCAGCAGTAACAGTAACAACTCACTTAGCATAAGAGTGGCTCAGAAGCCATGCTTACTACACGGGGACATGTAAGGCATGCCTCCACACGTTAATTTTGGGGCTTAAGGCATGGAACACTGCCATACTTTCCTAAACATGCCCTAAAGTGTATTACTAAGTCTGATAGAGGGTCAAAGCCCATCCAAGCCTCTCAAACGACACTGTCAATTGTATTTTTTTATTGATATTTTCTATAGTTATTCCATAATAGAACAGGAATTAGAATTTCTCTAACTTTGTAACCTAAATTTCTCAGTGTATTCTCAGCTGAATCCTTAAATGATTTGCTATAAACAATTTGCTGGCTGCAGCAGAGGTATAAATGCACGCGAGGTGGGCTTCATTCAAAGGAGAGGAAGCTCTGAAATAAGGGACCATAGGATGAGGGTGAGAGGGGACAGAATTAGGAGTAATCTAAGGAAATCTTTCTTTCCAGAAAGGGCTGTGCATGCATGGGAATAGTCTCCCAATGCAGATGGAGGAGACGAAGGGTCTGTTTACTAAACAGCGGTAGCGGATTCCATGCAATATCGCACAGAGTCCACTACCGCCGTTTAGTAAATAGACCCCAAAGATAATATCTGAATTCAAGAAAGCATGGGACAAGCACAGATGATCTGAGGGAAAGGAAGGGACTGTAGAGCTTAGCAATTGGTGTGTATGGGCAGACTGGATGGGCCATATGGTCGTTATTTGCCGCCATTTTCTATACTTCTATGTAATGCTCAAATAAAACAGGAGGGCTGCAACTACACTTTTAGATCAGAGACAGCTTTGGAAAGGACATTTTGAAGAAGTCAGTTTGTCCTGTTCACTGGGGAAAGCTGTCGAAGAGGCTACTACAACTGTCTTTCAGGCAGCCTTCCTATATGGGAAACAGCCAATATTCAAAACAAGTTATAAGTTCAGTGGGAATGATTACTTATTCATGCATTTTCAAGATTTATATGGATAATATCAGGCCATGTAAGTCAAGATCTAGCCAGATACTATTCATACAAATAGGGATTATGTTAGGAGTGGGACAGAGACAGCGCTAAAAGCTTGCCATTTCACAGTGGAATTCAGCCATTAAATGATAAGCAGGCTAAAGTAAATGTACAGTGCCAGCGAGGTCACCATATTATACATATATATTCAGGGCCACTACCTAAATGGATAGTGGTGATGAATATATTTATTAATTTCAGTACCAATGCCAGCACATTTTGGTGACTGTGCTGGGTGAAAATTGTACCAATGTACCAATTGTACCAATTGTACCAATGTACCACAAAACAAAAATGCCCTCAGAGCATAAATGTACCTCTGTACATTACAGATCTAAAAAAAAAAAAAGGCATTCTGCACCAGTCAGGAAAGGGCGAGAAACGAGAGACATCATTGCGGATGTTAGATGGATCCTTGAAAAGACTAAAGAATACCAAAAGGATATCTATTTGTGCTTTATCAACTACAGCAAGGCTTTTGATTGTGTAAATCATGAGAAACTCTGGGTCATCTTAAGAAGCATGGGTATCCCAGAACACCTGATCATTCTCTTGCACAATCTGTACATTGATGAAGCAGCAACAGTTTGAACGGAACAAGGAGAAACAGAATGGTTTAAAATGAGCAAAGGTGTACAAGGCTACATACTTTCCCCTTACCTATTTAATTTATATGCAGAACAAATCATCAGAGAAGCAGGATTGTATGAAGACAACAGAGGTGTGAAAATTGGTGGGAGACTCAACAACCTTCGCTATGCTGATGATACCACATTACTGGCTGAAAGTGAAGATGATCTGAACCATTTGCTTCTCACGATCAAGGAATATAGTCTTAAAATGGGCCTGCACCTTAATGTAAAGAAGACAAAAATCATGACAACTGGCAAAATCATGACAACTGCCAAAATCAATAAGTTCATCGTCGAAGGAGAAGAAATTGAAATCGTGGACAACTTTAACCTACTTGGATCAACTATCAATGAAGAAGCAACAAGCAGTCAAGAAATCCGACAACGCATTGCTCTTGGCAGAATGGCTATGAAAGACCTAGACAAGATTCTCAAGAGCAGAGATGTCTCTCTCCATACAAAGATTCGACTTGTTCAAGCCATCGTATTTTCAACATCATATGGATGCGAAAACTGGACAGTGAAAAAGATAGACAGAGAGAAAATTGAGGCCTTTGAATTATGGTGCTGGCCGCAAATACTGCATATATCATGGACTGCCGGTCCAATCAGTACTAGAGGAGATCAAACCTAAGCTTTCTTTACAAGCTCAGATGACAAGACTTTGACTTTCATACTTTGGACACATCATGTGAAGAGAGAGATCGTTAGAGAAAGACATCATGCTTGGCAAGATAGAAGGTCAATGCAAAAGAGGAAGGCCAGCAATCAAATGGATCGATACAATAACAGGAGCTACGGGTACCAGTCTGTCAACAATGAGCCGCCTGACTGAAGACCAAACACAATTTAGGACAACTATCCAGAGGGTCGCCATGAGTCAACATCGACTTGGCGGCACTTAACAACAACAACAACAACTGTCTTTATAAAATTTCCTTGACATAGGCACCTAAAACATTAATAAATTAGGCATTCTCTTATAAAATTACCCTCAAGAAGTCCATGCCCACCAAAAAAATGAAATGAAAGAAACCCAAATTCCAATGAAAAAAAATGTAATCTGGGTGAAGAGCTGGAATTTCTGCTAATCCTATATGCCTGTTCTCATGGACTCATTTCCCTTACTTCCTGTGTACTAACAACTGCCACCATCTCCGGCTAAATGTTTGAGAACAATTTTCAAAGGGATCCATCCAAGTTACTTACATAGCTGGCTTGGTTCCCCTGGGTGAAAACTGCAGCCCACATAGCAGTTACAACTATTTCTGTGTTTTCATAATGCATGCACTTTGGGTATTATAGGCAGCAGTTAGGTTGGGATTCGTGAATTCCACAAAAAAAATCAATGGGAGTGAACACAGTGTGGAGGAGCATAATAATGGTTAGAGAACTGGGCAGAGGACCAGAGAAGGCAAGGTTCAAATCCCACTCCCACTGATGTTCCTTATGGCCTAGGCAAATCAGTTAACCCTACAGTGCTTCAGGTACAACTTAAACTGAAAGTCCTCTGGGGCCAGGGAAATACCTACAGTACTTGAATGTTACTCACCTTGAACTATTACCCGAAAGACATGAGCTAAATGCAAGTAAATAAAAAGGACTTATGTTTATTAGAATTTTTAATATACCACTATTTAAAGAGACATCACAGCAGTTCACATAGGGCCCGATTCTAGAAGTGGAATAGCAGGGTAGCATGTCCTGTGGGGATGTGCTGTCCCATTATCTGCCCTGTCAGTAATTCTGCCTGACACCCCCACTGCACACACCGAGCCGTGGAGGTGTCAGACGGAACATGAGCATGACAGGGCCGATTGCATTGATGGCCCTGTACGTCCAGGGATCAGCGGGGGGGATGGCCTGGTTATTCCACCTCGGGCCACCCCCCCCCTCCGATCTCACCCAGCAACACTCCATGGGAGCACGGCGGCCCACCACTGTGACAGCAAGCCACTGGAGCTGTGTCCCACCGCCTTATCTGGGCTCTGACAGCCCCTGCCGGGGGTCAGGAGGCAGGGTAAATACTAGGACACTACGGGCCTGTGGGGTGGATGTCCTGCTGTCCATGCTGGCACACACTGGGCCATTCTCGGGCCCGATTCTGTATGCCACGAGAACGTTTTGCTCCCATGTTACAGAATTGGGCCTAACAAGTCCATCCTGCTCGAGGCCGTCTGGATGGCTCGGACATGCCCCTTTCTGAATCGGGCTCATAATTTACATCAAATAAAAATTAAAATAACAAATAGAATATGCATAAAAGGAAAAGAGAAAAAGGCTGTCCAGTGGGTCCGAGCCCTCACCCCCTCCAGGCTGCCTGTGTGAAAATGTAAGCCTTTAGCCCCACCTTAGGTGTTAACTGCATAAGTTCATTTTTTAGAAGGTGTGGATTGCTAATGGTTGGACAAAGGAAGGGTCTAGGAGAGGTCTGGGGGCATGCCTAAGAGTTATTTTGGATAGTACTGTAATTATATTTAGCTGGATAAAGTTATTTGTGCAGTTCTGACTTAAATGTACATCTTATCCATTAGTCTAAAACCATGTATTCAGCAGTCCTACCTAAATAGACAGGGCCACTGAATATTAGCTATAAAGATCAAAGCAGAAAAGTCATCCGCTCATCTTTATATCGCAGCTGAATGCATCCTCTCTGAGTTATCAAGTATATGTGTTCTTCCCAATTTTTCCACCTTTACAAATTTTAGCAGGTACACTCTTTTACCCACACGTTAAGCAAATTTTCAAAGAGAAACTACCTAGGTAGTTTTTCTTTCGAAAATTCACTGCAAATTATGATGATACCCACGTACAATGCACATGGCTTGCTACTGAAAATTTGCCCCTTGTATTAGTAAACTTAAAAGTTTTTTTTGTTGTTCCCAACCAGCCTGATTAAGGTGATTTTAAAAAAACATGTAATTTGTTTGCCAAGCATACTGTAAAAAGCCAGTTTTTGAAACAGAATTCCTGTGAAAACATGCAACAAAGCTACAGATTACACTTAGTCATAGCTATGCCCTAGCAATATGACTATGACCCACATATTCACAGTATCTACAGCACATGTACACAGTATACAATATACAAGCTCACAAACAGTAAAGTTAATCCTGACAAGACTTTGTTCCTCTTTCAAGTAGACTTCATAGTAAAGGCTAGGGTTTAGCATCCTAAACAAGAAAATCTATTGAACGTGAGATAGGCATGTACTAAAAAGTTACTTTATAGTACATCTATTGTGTCTTAATACCATTATAAACTGCATTTACCACATTCTATCTTCATAGGTACATAGATCTTAATTGCAGGATTTGGGGACAGCCAAGACTCTCAATCATATCTTTACCTCTTGTTACCATATATAAATCACTGTAGCCTACATTAGGAAACCAATGAATTTTGTAAATTTTTGCAGTTCACTATCGATATCACAGCACATTGGGAATGAATTATAATCAACTTTATCATTTCAATAATAGACACTAAACAATTACAATGTTTAATAATGTCATCAGAGGGCTCAAAAATCACAGGAAATCCGGAAACAATAAAACAAAATTGGCAACCGGCCATTGATGCTCATGCGTTCCCCTCAAACAGCAACCTGGTATGAAGAGGAACTCAGCTCTCAATAGCAGGAGGAAGGTTTTGTCACACTGTTGTGGAAGCACTTTTACCAGAGGCCAAGATAAAAAAAAAAAAAGATGCAGACTGAACATGGTGAAACAAACAAGTATGAGGGGGAAGACAACGAAGGGACAGAAGGATATTAAAAAGAAAAAAATTCTCATTTAAGATCCGTATGCAATAACATATATAGGCAGCAGTGCAAAATAAGGCAGTTAAAGGTATCTAAGTCCCATGTTCTGTGATATGATGACCTCAGTAGCCGCTCATGCTTTCATATATTATTTCAATTTACGTCTAGTCACTGACATTAGAGTACACAGTTTCCTCTATTAATCATTTTCATGACTGACGAGCGATAAGAACACCCACCCCATGCAATTAAGGAACTATCCAAGCAAGAGAACGAAAGGTTTCCAGTCAAACAAACCAATATAACTTTTCCTGATTTATATGTTTACACATTCATTGCCAAATAATAAAAGTGCAGAAGAATATTAACTTCATTAAGAAGGACATAGTCTGACATTAAACCAATTCATTATGTGATGATCTTGTCAATATTATTGCATTAAGATGGAACATAATGGCCTGTATTTCAAATATTAAATAAACTTCAGTAGCAAAACCTCTAACAGAGGTTATCTTCGGTATAGCAAACACAAAGCCTTCACCACTGGAGACCAACAGAGTACAAGATTTCTAACACATCTCATGAGATTTTAGAGACACATATTTTCAATATGGTTTGAACACAGAAAATACAGAGCTTTACAAGGTTTCCCGTGAGGTCTTACCCTTTTGCTTAATTAGCCAAATACAAATAACATACAAATGGCTGATCTCAAAAGACATCAGTAAATTAATGCCATTTCTGGACCTCAAGACAAGAACTTTAATGCATGGGAATCTCTACTGGTTGATATACAGTATATTCCATTTCATTAAGAAAAATATGCTTCAAAACAATTTTTCTACAAGAATATCAATAAGGACATTTTAACGTTCACTCAGAAAATCTACTTGAGCACACCTAGGAGTTTTCCTTAAAAATTGGCAATTTCTATCCTCAATGGAGTTCCACCTATGAATGAAGTGAATGTACCACAGTCACATGATTCATGTGTGTGACTCCCCTGAGGTGTTGTCAGAGAACAAACATTACAGACAAGTGATTTCTCTTTATCTAACAAAAAGGGTTCATTTATCTAGTTTTGTCAGTTTAGTTCATTCTGTTACATAACCATCATTTGAAATGTAAATTAATAGCCATTCTGTATAATTCCGTTTCAATAAATCTAAAGACTCCAGTAACACTTGGTTTTCAGATTAAGAGGACAAACTGCTTCACATCATATAGAAGGGAACAGACTCCTCCATACTTTTAAAATGATTTCCAATCTTTCGCAACAATATTTCAGAAGGTCCTTACAATGCCTCTGCAGATGTGTCTGTGGAGACAGACATGGTCACTCTGGCAATCTTTACCGTGCTCTTAATGCAGCTTTCAGCAGCCCTGTGGACATTACCTGCGTTGTTTGCATGTTTGTGCTGGCAGTCGGACTCCATGCTGTTATCAAGAGGTTGTGCGGTCCCTTCGCAAGAAGGAAACATGCTCCGGAAAGCATGTCTCAAGTCTTGGCTCCTCAGAGCATATATAATGGGATTCACGGTCGAATTCAACAAGCAGAGCATGCTACAGAAAGCAAAAACTGTTTTGATGAGCTTGTTCATCTTTCCAAAGACATCATAGACCATAATTGCAAGTAGAGGGCCCCAACAGATAATCAAAACTACCAGAATAAGGACCAGAGTTTTGGCTAACCTGATGTCCATACGAGTTTGATCAGGTCTAGTGATCTGCACTTTGCCATCCTCTGTAGTGTGAACTATTATGCTTTTTTGAGTGCCTCGTTGCAACATTCGAACAGCGTGACTGTGAGCCTTCCACAGTATATAAACATAGGCATACACAATGAACAGCAGAAGTACACTGGTGACTCCAATCCAGAACATGAGATAGATTTCATCAATGAGGGGGAAAATATCAGAGCAAACTGATTTGAGTTTCTTACAGTTCCACCCCAGTAGAGGAAGCACAGCTATTACAATAGCTATGGTCCACATCACACAAAATGCTATGACAGCCTTCGTCCGGGTAACAATCCTTTTGTAAGCTAATGGCCTATGTATAGAAATGTATCTATCTATTGCAGTGAGAAAAAGGCTCCCTACTGAAGCAGTAAAGGAAGCTGTAACTCCACCCAATTTAAACAAAAATACATTTGGGCTATCTTTTCGGTGAAACACATGAAAATCAACAAAGCTGTAGACAAAAATTACACTGCCTAGAAGGTCTGCTACTGCCAAACTGCCAATAAAGTGGTAGGAGGGTCTGCATCGCAGACTTCGAGAATGCAAGATGACACACAATACTAAAAGGTTCTCAAGAACTGTAAAAGTTCCTAGTGTGAGGGAAAGCACTGCAATGGCCAACTGCTGACTAGGGTTTAGAATCATAAAGCATTCCATGTCCATAAAGTTCTCTCCACATTGTATATTTTCCTCATTGTACGCCGACACAGACTTGTTGTAAAATTCTGTAACGTTTAGTTGATCCAGTGGGAGGAGATTTAACAGGGGATCCTCTCCTATAGTTATTTTTTCTTGTAAAGGACTGCCCCTGAAAGAAGACAAGGGCAATTTCTGTGGAAAATAGCCCGACTTAGAGGCCATATCACTTTTATTGTCTTCATATCGGACATCGTTGGAACTCATGTAAAGAAGATCAGTTGTTATTGTTCGGAATGTAGTGTCTGCGAGACCATCCAGTATTGACTTCATAACCTCGATCTTTAATGCAGTAGGCTTCAAACGGAATAAAAGAAGCGGAAGTAATCCTGTAAGGGAGCAAAAATAAATCTTAATAAACATAGAAGAGTGGACAAACACTTCTACAAACAAGGATCAAAAATACTTTATTCTATGCATTCAGTACAATTTTACTGAATGCATTGTATGCCTACTGCTGCTTACCCTCCTCAGCAAACTACGCAAATAGATCAACCAAAATGAAGAAAGGCAAATAAAGTTGTGTAACTTTCGAGACAGAAACACAATCAAGTTCATCTACCCATTGCTTTTAGCTTCTAGCATGCCACATTCCCATTTACTGAGGTATCTGGTATAAAAAAAAAATACTGTCAAATTACTAGTCACATAGCTGAGGAGTGGCTCAGTGGTTGGGACAGGTGATCTCAGGCTGGAGGGCCAGGGGTTCAATTCCCACATAGGGACAAGTAACTTCAGGCTGGAGGAACTGAGGTCTCTAGTCCCATGGCCACTCCTTGTGGCCTTGGGCAAGCCACTTAACTCTCCATTGCCTCAGGTATGCTTAGATTGTGTACCCTTCAGGGACAAGGGAATAAGAAGTGCCTGTTAGCATATATCTGAAACCGCTTTGAACCAGTGAAAAGCAGTATGTAAGCACAGTTAATAAAATATCTCACTCCAACAAACTATTTCAAAATGACAGTGTTGAAAAAGTCAAAAGCATACATGTGAATGTAATTTTGAAATGTTCCTTATACTCCTCAAAAGAATTAAAATATGAAATCTTGTGGGTCACTTTAGAAGGCATGTGGAACATATGCATATGTAAATAGCAGGTTTACATATGTAAATGGCCCGAGGCTAAGTACCAATTTTATAAAACTGCTACTTGTAAGGAGGAGTGGCCTAGTGGTTGGGGCAAGGTACTTCAGGCCAGAAGGTCAGGGGTTCAAATCCCACTAGAGGACAGCAACCTTGGGCCAGAAGGACTGGGGTTTCTAGTCCCACAGGTGCTCCTTGTGGTCTTGGGCAAGCCACCTAACCCTCCATAGCCCATGTTCCCTGTAAAATAGTTATCTCCAAGTTATAATGCCCTGTTCAATGTAATTTCAGTTTGTTCAATGTAAACCACACTGATGCAGAATAGCACAGTATATAAGAGAATAAAAATAAAAAAATAAATATGTACACAGCACAATACACAGGCATGTTCTAAGGAGGCCTGCAAAAGTTAGCAAGTATTTCCTATTTTGAAATGGAAATACACATCTACTCCACAAAATCTAGATTTCAGCATTTCCATATGTTCTGAGGCATGGGTGTAAGTTAACTACTTGTCTGAATCTCAGATTTAGGGGCTTGTTTACAAAGCCACGGTAGCGGTTTCTGATCATTATCGGAGCCACGGCCCCATTGATTTCAAGCCCCTAGGAGTAGCAATGGAAAAGGCAATTGTGCTTGCCTCATTGGCATTAAAACCACTCCTGAAGGGCAAAACATACAGGCCGATGCAGAAAGCCAGGGCCGAAGTTGCACTCTATCAATTTTTTACATTTATTTGCAGTGCACCAACAGTGCACAACTTTAATGTAGGCATGCAAAAAGAGGCTCATACGCAAATCAGCCATGTGTTAAACTGTGTGTGTACATATAAACCATGTGTTGAACTGTGCACAAAATGACAGTGTTAAACCGGGAGAGCAAGCCAAACACATACGCACAAGAAGTCAGTGCAAGTCTGGCATGCTCTCCCAGAGAACCAGACATCGCGTGGCTAATTTGCATAGAGAGCCCTGACAGTATTTTGATGGCACTGAGGGCTTTCTCTGAGGTGAAATGTCAAACTCCCTTCAGATGATCAAGGCATCAGGGAAAGCCCCAAATGCCATCAAAATACTGTCAGGGGCTGGTTCTCCCGACAGAAAGCAAATCAATGGTGGCCCAGCGGCCCTAATTCCCCCACCCGCCAAAGTAAAAATACTCCCTCATGACCCAGCAGCCCTGAGCCCTCACCCCTGTCCGATCAAAAATATACCTGGTAGTCCAGCAGCCCCGAACTCCCCACCCTCCTCCTTGAACCTTTAGAAATGAGCGGGAGTGCTGCCCACACTCTTGCCTCACCATCTTGAAAAATGGCGGTGCCTGACCCCACCTGGTGAATCTTGGGATGCACCAGGTGGGGTCAGACTGCCATATAAGGCATATTCTACCTTATATGGCAATCTGATCTCATCCTGGGCATCCCAAGTTGCAGTGTGCAAGGCCAGGCGCCACCATTTTTGAAGATGGCAGGGCAAGATTGGGAGCAAGTGGGTAGTGCTCCTGCTTGTTTCTGAAGGTACCGGGAGGGGGAAGGGAGGTTGGAGGTTTGGGGGTCGCTGGGCCACCAGAGTTATTTTTGGTTGGGTGAGGGATGGTGTTTTTTGGGGCCACTAGGGATTACTTTTACTTGGGTGGGTGAGAGGATCAGGGATGCTGGGCTACCAGGGATTACTTTTACTTGGGCAGGTGGGAGGGGGGGGGGGGATCGGGACTGCTAGGCCACAATGGATTTGCTTTCTGTTGGGGGCACCGACACCGGACAGTATTTTGATGACATTGGGAGCTTTCCCTTATGCCTGGATCATCTTTGAAATTTCTGCTCAGATGGTCCAGGCATCGGGGAAAGCACCCAATGCCATCAAAATACTGTCGGGGGCATGCGTTAGATGTTTTAACCACCTCAAGACCAGCTAAGGCTGGTTGCGAAGTCCTCAGCGTTTCTCTGTATAGGGCGCAGCCAGTATTTGCATACTACATTTAAATATTCCTGGCATTAATTGTGTGCTAGGTTTTCCTTTGCTGTTTACGTGCACCTCCGTCTCTTCTGCAATTGCCGTTAGCATTAAGTGCGCTTAAAGGCCGCACTATTTTTCTGCGCCTGCCTGATAGTGTTTTAGTAGCTTTGCCCCCTTTATTGGCTCCTTTTTCACATCTAGTTTTAGAAAATCTGGCACTTATGCACAAAAGTGATAGCACTAACACGTATGTTCAAAATCATTTATAAGCGCAAGTATCAACACTTACACATTGATGCCCCAAGTGATGCCTGTCTAATTTTAACAATGATTTTTTAAAAATCTTTATCAAAATTTATATATCACAAATATCATCAAAATGCCAAGTCAAGCAGTTTACAAATAGAACGTTCATAACACCATTAACACATGTCCAAACTTCAAAACACTAAAAAAAATCAGACAGATAACTCTCGGCTGCCCTTTGCCCAAGTCATGCCTCCTTAGCTGGAATTCCACAACCCAATTCCTCTAACTCTGCATCACTATATTTCAGTCTATTCCAATGGACACAAATAGGTCGTTACCAAGTTTTGAAATCTCTTATAATCTGCTTCTATTTTAATCTCCTTAGGTAGCTTATTCTAACAATGTGGGATCCATAATCAAGAAAATCCTGTTTCTTAATCTGTACCTTTACACCTCCTTCCATATTAGTATTGTCAATAATAAATCAGAGAGCAATCTCAGACACCTGATAGAGATCTATCTCTCTAGTTTCATTCCTAAATTTGGGGTTTGTCATCTCTCAGTGGTGTAAAGGTCAAAGGTGTAAGACAAGGCTGCATACTTTCCCCCTACCTGTTTAATTTATATGCAGAACAAATCATTAGAGAAGCAGGATTGTATGAAGACAACAGAGGTATGAAGATTGGTGGAAGACTCATCAACAACCTTCGCTATGCTGATGATACTACATTACTGGCTGAAAGTGAAGATGGTCTGAAACATTTGCTTCTCACAGTCAAAGAACATAGTCTCAAAATGGGCCTGCACCTTAATGTAAAGAAGACAAAGATCATGACAACTGGCATAATCAACAGGTTCATCATTGAAGAAGAAGAAATTGGAATTGTGAACAACTTTAACCTACTTGGATCAACTACCAATAAAGAAGCAACAAGCAGTCAAGAAATCAGATGACGCATTGCTTTTGGCAGAATGGCTATGAAAGACCTAGATAAGATTCTCAAGAGCAGAGATATCTCTCTCCATACAAAGATTCGACTTGTTCAAGCCATGGTATTTTCAATAACATCATTTGGATATGAAAGCTGGACAGTGAAAAAGACAGACAGGAAGAAAATTGATGCCTTTGAATTATGGTGCTGGCAGCGAATACTGTGTATACCATGGACTGCCCGAAGAACAAACCAGTCCGTACTAGAGGAAATCAAACCTAAGCTTTCTTTAGAAGCTCAGATGACAAGACTTCGACTTTCATACTTTGGACACATCATGTGAAGAGAGAGATCATTAGAGAAAGACATTATGCTTGGCAAGATAGAAGGTCAACGCAAAAGAGGAAGGCCAGCAATGAGATGGATCGATACAGTAACAGAAGCTACGGGTACCATTCTGTCAACAATGAGCCGCCTGACTGAAGACCGAACACAATTTAGGATAGCTATCCAGAGGGTCGCCAAGAGTCGACTCCGACTCGACAGTACTTAACAACAACAACAACATCTCTCAGTGCTCTAAATGTTACTTTCAATCTTTTTACTGAAAGAATAACACAAGCGCAAAGACTTAGCATGTGGAGTTACTTACACATACCCAGTCTTTCTATATAAAACATTCTCCATTTTATTTATATAGACACTACTTGGATTGCTGCACTGAGAGCAGCAGTACCATCCATTGTCCCTACTATTACCAGAATTAGAGAGAAAGGTTTGGCATTTTCCAGAACATGGAAGGTTATTTCTGCCAGTCATTTCAGACTGGGAGGAGACTCTGAGACAGAAGAGCCTACTGAGTATGAAAACCTCACCCAAAGGCAGTTTCCTGTCTTTGGACACTAGTCATTATACCATGATGTATTAAGCAGAGGTCTCCTTTAAGGGGCAAGTGCCTCTGCCACTCAGCCAGAGCACTTAACCTGCTGTAAGGAGAATCTTTAACAGCCACCACAGAGAACAAGAGCCAGACTTGGAGTCTTTGCCAAGGGGCAGGGGGAGCTAAACCTGTAAAAAAGGATCCAGAAGAGTGCCTACATCAGTCCCTCCAGATTTCTTCTGTTGGAGGACAGGTGGACAAGAGAAGACTGCAGTTCACAGCAGTTAATCACCCAAGAGGAAGAGGAACCAACACAAGTCATATCCAAAAGGTACCGAAGGGTGCGATTCCACACAGGGCTGGGGAACAGTGCGTGGAGAGCCCTGATACCTAGGCACCTTAGGGACGAGTGGATTAAAGAGAAAAACTCAGTTAGAGAAGTAATTGAACTGGCTGAATACTTAAGTGGTGTTTAAGAAAGGTGCAGAGAGCTGGCTGGAATGGGGTAAACAGCATCTTAACAACCACAACAGAAGATGAACCTGTTTTGCAATATAGTTCTGCTTGATCATTCATGCCAACTGTTATTGTTATTTATTCCCAGTGACCCTTAGGTTTACGTAAACCCTTGATTCAGAACATAGTTTCTGGCTTGACTTCTTTATTTCAGAAGGGTGATTATGAGAGCGTCAAGTGCCAAGTGCCTCCTGGCTATTGCCAGAAGAAATGCCATACTGGGTAGGACCAAGGTCCATCAAGCCCTGTATCCTGTTTCCAAGAGTGGCTAATCTAGGTCACAAGTACCTGTCAGGTACCCAAAAAGGTACATAGATTCCATGATACTTATCCTGAGGTAAGACGTGGATTTCCCTGGTCCTCCTTAATAATGGTTTATGGACTTTTCCTCCAGGAATTTGTCCAAATCTTTTTTAAACCCAGCTACACCAACAGCTTTTAACACATCTTCTGGTAATAAATTCCACAGTTCAATTAGGCATTGAGTGAAACAATATTTTCTCTTACTAGTCTTAAATGGATTACACTGAAGCTTCATTGCAAATCCCCTAGTCTTTCTACTTTTTGATTATGTAAACAACCGATCTACGTTTACCCATTCTACTCCATTCATTAATTTATAGATCTCCATCATATCTCCCCTTAGCTGTTTTTTTCCCAAGTTGAAGAGCCCTAACCTTTTAAGTCTTTTCTCATAGGGATATCCTTCCATCCCCTTTACCATGTTGGTGGCTCTTCTCTGTACCTTTTCTAATGCAGCTATATCCTTTTTAAGATATGGTAACCAGAATTGCAACAATATTCAAGGTGTGGTCTCACCATGGAACGATTCAGAGGCACTATAATTTCCTTTGTTTTATTCTCCATTCCTTTCCTTATGATTCCTAGCATTCTATTTGCTTTCTTGACTGCCGCTGCACACTGGTTGGAGGGTTTTAACATGTTATCCACAATGATGCCTAGGTCCTTTTCCTGAGTGGTGGTTCCTAATGAGGAACCTTTCATTGTGTAACCACAGTTTGGGGTCTTACATGTTAACAGAATCCCAAATCTAAGAACATAAGATATACCATAGTGGGTCAGGCCAAAGGTCCATCAAGCCCAGTATTCTGTTTCCAACAATGGCCAATGAGGTCACAAGTATCTATCAGGTTCCAAAAAACTAGACAGATTTCATGATGCTTATCCCAGGGATAAACAGTGGATTTCTTCAATCCACTTTAATAACGGTTTATGGACATTTCCTTCAGGAACTTGTCCAAACCTATTCTAAACCCAGCTAAACTAACAGCTTTTACTATTTAACATTTCTTATATACTGCTTTTCATGATATCAAGGTGGTTTACATTGAACAAACTGAAACCACATTGAACAGGGGCATTATAACTTGGAGGTAACTATTTTATAGGAAACATGGACAATGGAGGTTTAAGTGGCTTGCTCAAGACCACAAGGAGCACCTGTGGGACTGCAGACCCCAGCCCTTCTAGCCCAAGGTTGCTGTCCTCTAGTGGGACTTGAACCCTGGACCTTCTGGCCTGTGGTAAATTGCCCCAACCACTAGGCCACTCCTCCTCCCTACACCATCCAGCAATGAATTCCAGAGTTTGATTACGGGTTGACTGAAAAAATAATTTCACAGATTAATCTTAAATGTGCTACATTGTAGCTTCATTGTGTTTCCCTTAATATTTCTACTTTTTGAAGGAGTAAACACCAGTGTAGGTTGCCTTGAGCCTGCCGGCGCGGCGGTTTTTGCAAGCCGGCAGGCTCAAGGCAACACGCTGAACAGCAAAGAATAAACCAGCAAATTTTGCAATAAAGTGCTTCAGTATACAGAACCCCCTGAAGAAACCTACTGTGGTGAAACGCAGATAGGGCGCCAAGGGGAAAACTGAAGAATATCCAGATAAGCACTCTTTCGGGTTTCTGAATGATGAAATTTAGAAGTATTTAAATTTATTTTGAACACGGTGGTCACTGATGCAAGAACGGCACACTATATGAGGACATAGTCTAAAAAGCAGTGTCAATGGAAGTCTGAGACCCCGGGTTCACATTAATTTTTTTTTTTTTGAATTCTTTATTTTCGTTTTATAACAAAGGAAAGGAAGACATACAGCTAAAAGACAGAGACATACATAGAATGTGATACATACACCAAAGTAAACCCCTGCCACCCCCCTCCCCCCTGCTTCTTCTCTAGAAAACTAATCATTCCCGAAACGGGCGTGTACTGACATTATTGTGGTACAAAACCTAACGGTGATCTGAAACATGATGGGTGTACATTAAACAGACATGTCGGAGCAATGAGCAGATTGTACATAATCATTGAGCATCTGCCATTTAGACAAGCGAGAGTGAGTTTGGGTATGGGGAATAGCTCTCCGAGATATCTGCTCATATTTACTATATAAGCAGACGAGGTTCCACCATTCATTGACAGTAAGTCGAGAGCTATCCTTCCAATTCCTCGTGATTAAACATATGGCTATACCCAGCATGAAATCAAAGAGAAAGCGACCCTTCTTAGGAAGAGAGGGGACCTCCGCCACTGAGCGGAGTCCCACAATCTTCCAAGAAAGAGGCTCGTGGAGGTGTAAGATAAATTGAATACGACCCCAGACCCGCCCCCAGTAAACCTGTAGTTGAGGACATTCATAAATAACATGAGCGAGGGTTCCCACAGCAGTATGGCAAGACCAACACTGGTCCCTAGCAGTTGTGTTCCATTTGGCTATTTTTCTGGAGTATAAAAGCATCTATGTGCAAAAAAGAAGAGAGTTTGGGTAACTGAGGCAGATCGGGAAACCCGCACTACTTTGCTCCAGAAAACGCTCCATTGCACAGGGGTTAAAGTGGTTTGCAGTTCGCGCTCCCAGGCTTGTTGGGCTCTACAAGTAGCAGTATCTGTACCCTGACATAATAGTTTATAAAAGTTAGAGGCTACCCCATGTGTACTACTAATAGAGTGAATTAGTTCTAATAGCCCGTCCTCAGTTGGGACAGAGGGCGGCAGGATTTGAGCACTTTTGAGGCAGTGTTGAAGCTGCATCAATTGAAAGTAATGTTTCGCTGGTAACGCAAATTCCTTTTGTAAATCAGAAAAGGTTTTCCAACGAGCTGCAGAGAAGAGCTGTTGGGGTGTCCAGATCCCCCTAAAGTACCAGGGTTTCCATGCTATCGTTCTATTTAGGACTTGAATTCTGGGGTTATTCCACAGCGGGAGTCCGTCCTGAGGACATACGTTTGGGCCCAGTGATAGAATGAGAGTGTTAAAGGCCGCAAGGGTATCGACAATCATTGGGGGATGGCGGGTGTCTACTGCAGAGGCCTGCGCAACCTGAGCAATGGTAGCAAAAAAGGCAGGGTCATCCACATTAGGAGCATAAAGGCATATACATGTAACTTCAAGGTTACCTATCTTGAGGTGAACTCTGGACCATCTACCTACAGTATCTGAGCTAGTCGCAATAATAGTAGCATGTAGAGATTTCCTAACCAGTATGGCAACCCCACATTTCTTAGAAACGGCTGGGGAATAGGCGGCCACCATGTAAGGTTTAATATTGAGTTTAAGAGTTTCCTTCGAATTTAAATGCGTTTCTTGGAGGAAAATCAGGTCAGCAGCTTCATGGCTTAGATAGCTTAGGATTTTCTTCCGTTTTATCGGATTATTGATTCATTTTACGTTCAATGATAAAATCTTACATGGTGCCATCAATCGGTAATAGACATTTTAGGTAAGGACGCTTGAACACATACAACATAATCAGAATCTGTACAACAATGACATAATCACCGAGTATGCTGGCTAATACACCCCATAGTGAAAAGTATGTACCAAAGTAACTTAGAGAAGAAGCAAAACCCCCAATGAATATGGCGACCATATGTCTGCGGGAGGAGGCCCTAGAGAGGAAGATAGAGACATAAAAAAAAAAGAAAAGAAACACCAGAGTCCATAATTAACACTGTCTCTGATACTCATCGAGGCTACTATGGGCAGATGGAGTCGGGTCACAGATATCATCAAAATAAGGCAACAAACCGCCCTCGACAGACTCTTTGCTGAGCCGCGGCAAATCCAATATGGCAGGTACAGCGGATATGAGAACACTGGCAGGAATACTCTGGAAGTCAGCGCATCAAGTCGGCTTCTTTAGCATCCAAAAACTCCGCTAGTAGATCAGGGTCCTCAAATGTTCTTGTCTGATTGTGAAGCGTGACTCGGAGCTTGGCCGGGTACATCAGGCCATAGCGTGCTTGTAGTTGTTGAAGCCTCGGCCGGAATTCCAGAAAGCGCTTTCGGCGGTCGACCGTGGGTTTAGCCAAGTCAGGATAGAAGGAGATCTTGTGGCTCTCAAACTCCATATGGCCCTTTGCCCGAGAGGCGCTGAGAATTTGCTCCACATGTTGATATCTCAAAAGTCGGAAGATGATAGGCCGCGGGGTCTTCCTGTTGAGCGATATGTTTGTGGGTATACGATGAGCGCGATCAATCTCCAATTCTTTGGTAAAGGTGATTTGGAGCAGGGAAGGGAGGATTTCATATAAAAACTCCTTCATGTCTCCCGATTCCGCTCCCTCCGGTATGCCCACGAGTCGTAGGTTGTTGCGGCGCGCTCTATTATTGCCATCTTCCACTTCTTTCTGCAAGGCCCGCACCTGACGTTCAACTTTGTCGAGTTTGGACAGCCGGACCACTTGGGAGTCTAATATGCTCTCCATTTTGTCCTGACGCGAAGAGAGCCCCTCTAGCCTGCCTTGCAGTACACCAAGATCTTCCCGCAGCGCTCGGAGTGCTTCACCGTTTGACTGCACGAGGTCCTTAACCCCTCTAATCTCTGCGAGGATTTCCTGCTGCATTTCGGGGCCCTCGCGCAAAGCCAGCCCCTTCTGCGGGGACGGGGGTTCAGTTTTGGAGCGTTTGCCGTGAGAAGCCGCTGGAGATCCAAATTCCAGGCGCGTAGGTTTGGTCCCCGCCATCTCACCAATGTGCCCCGGCAAGATCAGAGCAGAAATTCAAGTATGTCCGGTGTTAATTCAGGATTCTGAGTAGGCCTCTCGGGAGCCTCAGCGTTATGCGACCATCCCGCTGGACATCGGGCTCCGCCCCCCCGGGTTCACATTAATTTTATAAATAACAGAAACTCAACAGTTTAAAGAAATAGTTTGTATAAATACAAAAGGTTTCAACCTAGAAAACATCGTAGTCTTAGAGATGATTGGAGGGAGAGGCATAGTTCTATGATTGTTATACTGGTGACAGTATCACCTGCCAGATGCCTGACTGAAGGTTCGGGGTGTGTAAGAATGATAGGGCTAGTACGAACTGTCAGTATTGAATGGTCTTTTGGATGACATTTTGTCAAGTTAGAGATCAACCACTCTGTGGTGTCAAGTAATTGTTGACTCCTCAGCCATTCTTTCCTAAATTTTATATCATAATTGAGCCATGCTCGCCCATTATGGCACTTGTGAGTTCATGTTATTGTGTCTAGATATCTGATCAGGTAAGGACTCAACTCTGGCTCCATTTTCACCACTATGCTCATAAAAATATGGAAAGCTGAGACCCAATTGGTGATACTTAAATATTCTCAGCCTTCTGTCCCGCTCCCCAGCAGATCTATCCCTTTCCTTTATATCCTTGTCTTCCTCCTCTTGGTCCTTCAACAATAGTGAAAAAATATCAACAAACTCCCTCTTCCATAACTTCTTCTTTATTTATTTTGACACCACCTTTGCTAAAGAGGTGACGCCACAGCAGACAACCTCGCCAGGGCCTGTGACAGAGGCTCCCATTGGTGGTATCACTTTGGCACCTCCCACTGTAGTGGCCCCCATCACATTAGCATCACCCGAGTTGCTGTTCCTCCTGGCTTTGTTTAGCCAGACCCTGGATGCCGAGTTCTTCTGCTGGGACTTGTTCTTTTTAAAAGTCTCTAGTGCATTTTGAATGACGCTTGCCTAGGCTAGCTCGTTATCACTACCCTCGGATACTGAACTCTCAGATGTGGAAAGAGTTTTGTCCTGAGTATAGGTGACTGTCTGACTTACCACTGGGCAGTATTGTTATTTTGCTCACCACGGTGTCCAACTGTACCTGCTGTGGTCTTTCGTGACTTCGAGACGCTATCTAGGAAACTCAATCTGTGTTGTCTGACCTGCATCCATAGTACTCTGAATACTATGGGAGCATTCCTAACAGAGTCTCCATTGCAAGCACATTTACAGACTGTGCAGCACAAGCTGGAGCTGAAACACAGATTTGTATAGGACGGGCCTTTTTGGACAGCTGTCTGCAGCTCTATTCAGAGAAATGTCTAGACTCCCCCACTGCTTCCATGGCAAAATACTGGGCTTCTGACCTCCAGAACAGTGTGGCTACACAATGTGTACAACTCCATGGAGAATGGGGCTATATGTGGGAATATCCCATTGCTAAAGCCTTTGCAGATTCTCGGGTCCAGCCAATCTATGGTGGTACTAATGAAATCATGAAAGAGCTAACTGCCAAAGTGATCATAACAATAAATGAAACTTTGAGGAATATGGAATGGTTTTTCTACCATTTTTTTTTAACTAACAGGATGAGATTTACTTTGTAATGATTGCAATAAAGAAGGATTTAATTTCAATGTTTACATTTGCTGGTTTCTAATAAAGGTTAGTGGTGAACATCATTTTAGATGTTCCTAATTCAAAGATAAGATGTGCATTAATTTTATATCAGTTTGTTCTAATCCTTAGTATTCTGATCAGTATTACACTATGTTCCTTCCACAATAAAATATCCTCTGACTTTAACAGCTGACCCAGGAAGTTCCCAGATTCCTGGACACTGTGATGCCCCCCCCCCCCTTGTGTTTCTTCTGCTACCCCTTCTTGTGTTGCCGTCTTGTCATATGTCTCTTTTCCTATAATTTAATGGAGTTATTTTCTGGCTTTTAAATTGTTTTATTTTATTGTAAACCACTCTGCTGTCCTCACTAAGGGCGGTATATCAAGTTTTAATAAAATGAAAAAATGAAAATTCCTTTCCCTTGGCCACTCCTGAGGAAAGGTCACCAAACCCGATATCCGGATAACCTTCCTGCATCTGAAATAGCTCTCAATTTGGCAATCAATGAGTGGCTGTCAGATGGAGTATTGGAAAGCCCAGTTTTTGCACCATGAGGTCACAAGTGGGAGGGCTGAGCTCTCATTACACCAGGACTCAGGAAGTTCTGACTCAGAGAGTTGGATCACATACTATTGAAGCTTATGATGTGCACAGCAGCTAAGATAATCAGATGCTCCTCTGCACCACAGCACAGCCGCACAGCTATGGGAACCACTCCAGATCTGCAAGATCCACTACAATAGCGCATGACTGTCAGGGCAGTGTCCAAGAACAAACAGCCCACTGCTTCCACTAGAGGAGACATAAGCCTCTCCAGGGTCCAACTGAATGCTGTGGTCTCCTAGCAGAAAATCCCCCAGGTGCCTCCTTTAGGGGGCAGAGTCCCTGGGCAAACTGAACAGGGCCTTACACTTCTAGCCCTTTCAGCTGTTAGCCAAGATACCAGGCATCCATTCTGCAGCTTCCAATGGGTGGTGGAATGGTAACTGCTATTTCAACTGCTCCTTGACTCCTGGGGCAGAGAAAGGGCCTAGTGAAATGACAGAGAACATGGAGACCAGAAAATTAGGTGATGCCTCTGAACCAAGTGCAAATGCACACTAGATCAAGGATCCAGTCCCAAGGTTGGAGATATGCATCCAAGGTCTAGAGAAGATTCTGCTCTGTAGAGCTGACTAAGAATCCCATGCTCCATTGTGAGAAAGAGTAGGGAAACTACACCAGGAACTCAAAATCCTGGCGGAGAATCAGGCTTCCCCTAGGACAGATATTTTCCAACTCAAGCTGTCCAGCCAAAGGTCCCCCAGGCCTATGTTGCATTTGGCCCTGACCAGACACATTAACTGGGCCAGCCCACCAACATCCAAGAATGGACAACTGGGCCATATGCATGCCAAGAGGCACTGCTAGCATCCCCTTACCCTGGTAAATGGGGAGCCGCATCTAGGCCCAAGGTGAAGCCCAGACTGAAGGAGGCAGCAGAGAACACAGAAGCGGAGAAACAGCTGAGAATTAACTGATAATTTGTATGAGGGCCATGAGAATTTTTAGGTAATGCACTGGGTTGGTTAGATTAATTAATATTTCATCAGCAAAAGATGCAATCTTAACTTGCTCTCCTAGAATACTTACTCCTTGCACTCCCCTATCCCCCTTAATACGCAATAGCAGAGGATCTGAAAAATTGAGGAACATTAGGGGGGGGGAAGTGGCATCCTTATTTGGTCCCTCTATAAAGTGGTAAAACAGTGGACATTCCCCCATTAGCCATAATCACCACTGTAAGTTTTGCATATAAGGCCTGTATTGCTTGCAGGAAGTCCCCCTCAATCCCAAATCTTTGCAGTACAGTAAAAAAATAGTCCCTTTGGACCTAATCAAAAGCTTTTTCTGCATCAAAACCTAATAAAAGGTATAGGACCTCTTTCTCTGACATTAGTCCATGGACGGCACCACTCTTTGCAGACTAACCACCACGTATCAGGCTTTCAGAGAGCCAACCTGTTCTGTCCCCACTAAACTAGGAATCACCTCTGACAATCGATTAGCTAGAATGTTTGCAAAATGTTTTGGATCAAAATTTAATAGTGCGATAGGGCAATAAGACTCTGGGAGTGAGTGATCCTTCCCCAGCTTAGGAAGGACCGCAATTACTGCCAAGTTCATCTCATTTGGGAGAGCCCTTTCGTCCCATGCTATCTCAAACATGGCCAGGAAGGGTGCACATACACAATCCTGCAGGAGGTTATAAAATTCTCCACTAAAACCATCTGGGCCTGGTTAAAAATGCCATCGCTCCAGAATTAACACCTGCTGCAGAATGTAAATTAGCATTAAACTCCTACAGGATGTCTAGCACCTCAGAGCTTCGAAGATACAAGCTACATTGGGCTTTTCCCCGTTTGAGCTTTTAATGGGAAGATAACCCAGAGGACTCTTGGATGTGGCACAGGAAGCCTGGGTAGGAACAGAAAGAGGGTTAGAGCACATAATTGAACAGATTACCCATTTGAAAATCCAGTTAGGAACCTTCTCCCAGTGGGTTAACAAACATTTGAGGAAAAACCAAGAGAAGCAAAAGGTCTATTATGACAAGCAGACATGGGAGAAGAGTCTTAACCCAGGGGACTTGGTATTAGTTATGCTACCTACTTCCAATAAGCTACTGGTTTTAAAGGCTCTATACTATCCTGGTTCTCTTCTTATCTCTCCCATCGCTCTTTCAGTGTTTGTTCTGGTGGATCCTCTGCTGCTATCCCACTCTCAGTTGGTGTACCCCAAGGATCTGTCTTGGATCCACTCCTTTTCCCTCTCTATACCCAGTCCCTTGGTGCATTCATCTCTTTCTATGGCTTTCGGTACCATCTTTATTCTGATGCTCTCTATACCTGAAACCTCTCCGGCAATCCAGGCCCGATCTCTGCCTGCCTTTCTGACATTGCTGCTTGGATGTCTCACCACCACTTGAAATTAAACATGGCCAAAACTGAGCTGCTTATTTTTCCTTAAACCCTCCTCTCCCCTCCTCCTTTCTCAGTCTCTATGGATAACTCTCTACTCCTCGGCTCGCAACCTTGGGGTTGTCTTTGATTCCTCTCTCTTCTTCTCCACACACATCCATCTGATATCTGCCATTTCTTTCTCTATAACATCAAGAAAATCCGCCATTCTTTACTGAATACACTACTAAGACACTTATCCACTCTTTAGTCACCTCCCTTCTTGACAATTGTAACCTTGCTGGTCTCCCTCTGAATCATCTCTCTCCCCTTCAATCTGTTCAACATTCTGCTGTGCAGCTAATTTTCTGCCAGCCTCATCATGCTCATATTACCCCTCTTCTCAAGCCACTTCATTGGCTCCCTATTCATTTCTGTATCCAGTTCAAACTTCTGCTGACCTATAAGTGCATTCACTCTGCAGCTCCTCACTACCTTTCCTCTCTTATCTCTCCCTACATCCCTCCTCGGGTACTCTGCTCTTCTGGCACATCGCTTCTATCTGTGCCCTTCTATTGCTAACTCCAAATTTCGCTCCTTTCACCTTGCTGCTCCTTATGCCTGGAACAAACTACCTGAGTCTGTACGGGAAGCGCCTTCTCTGGCCCTTTTCAAATTCAGGCTGAAAACTCACTTCTTCGCTGCAGTTTTTGGATCTTGACTCACCTGGTCTCCTTTGTGTTCCTTTACCATTCCACCTAGATGTACCCCACTTCTACAGCTACTATGTTATCTGTCATGGCTAGACTAAGTTCTGATGAGCAGGGACCATCTTTTACATGTGTCTTTGCAGTGCTGTGTACGTCTTGTAGCACTATACAAATGCTCAGTAGTAGTAGTAATAGTAGCAGGTCCTCCTTGAAGGACAGCCACTGGTCTAGTGCACTGTGGCCCCTTGGCTCTGAGAGAGCTTGGGCACCATGCGAAGTCAAAGCCTTGGTGGTGGCTCTTGGCAGTGTCGATTCCAGAGTTGGTGTTGCAAACTTGGAGGAACCAAACAACAATTCCTGCAGTTTCTGAAGATTCTTGAGCCCTCAGTGTGTCATTTATTTTATTTAACAGTTTTTTATACTACTTTATCATTTCAATCAAAGTGGTTTATTAAACTTGGTAAACATACATTAAACAGGGACATTGATAACTTGGATTTTTCTGAGCAATGGCGGGTTAAGTGACTTGCCCAAGGCCACAAGGAGTGCTAGTGGGAATTGAACCCTAGGGCTCGGGTTTTAAGGCCAGTGCTCTAACCACTAGGCTACTCCTCCACTCCATCTGTAGGTAGAGGGCTCATGGTCGGGCCCGAGGCACTGAAGGCACCAGTTGTGGTGGTCCATCATCAAGATGGTCCAGTCACACTGGGAGCACGTCTTGAAACCACTGGCTGGCTTCAACAGTTTGGGGACGGCTTTGATTGAGTCAAATGACATCAAGGTCTCAGTCAGCCAGGGAGGCGTGAGAGAAAAACCCTGTGTGCTGAGAAAAGTAGAAAGGAACCCGAAAAAAACGTGATGCGGTGGCACCGATACTCGCAGGAGTGGACAGGAAGACAAGTGATGAGCATGCAGTCAATAAAAAAAAATCGTGAAAATATGAAAAACTATCACAAGGGTACCAACTATTTTCCAGGGATAGACAGACGTCTGAGAGGCTTCTCAGAAAAAGAAGTACTAAGGTAAGGTTGCTCCTTTGGGTGGGAAGACGGGCATACATGCGTGATGGTCCTCCTAAAAGCTTCCTATGGAAGCTGGAGAGTGTTCTCGTGCTCCGACGGTGACATCACTCATATGTGAGAACTGACTTCATGCTTGTTCCCGGAGAATTTGCTTACATCTATGCTATTCAAAAGCACTCTAAACAGCAAAAAAAAAAAAAAAAAAAAAAAAAAAGAGTTTTTGAGTTTGAATGCTTAATTGGCTCCTCTTGGACATGTAGTTCAGTAAAATCTTCTACTTACATGGTAAATGCTAATATTACACGTGCTGAATGTAAACTCTGCCACCTAGCTGAAAAGTTTAATTTAATTTAATATATGCATGACTGGGAGCAGGTGTAAATGCCAGCTGGGAAATTTTGTGAAGTATATGTGTATTTCTATACTTTTAAAGTACAAATAAACCATGCCCATTACACGCCCTCTTCAAATTTGTGCATGAGGAAGGTATACATGTGTAAATAGCAGTTTTTCTAAAATTGCTACTTACATGTATAGCTATGTATATAGGTAAACTGGCTTTTTAAATGTAAATTTTATTCATTTCAAAATTACCTCCTATGACAGCTGAACAATTCTAATACTAAACATGTAAGATAGTTAAAAGTTCTCACATACTCAAACTGTAAAAGCAGAGCAGCCTCAGCTAAGTAAGCTTGTCACCATGGGTTGACTGAACATAATGTGTATGGCTGAACAATTTGCAAAAGCTTAGATGATCGAACCTTAATCTGATATCTAGGAGGAAATTATGCCAAATTGTTGGTGCTGCAAACACAAGCACTCTACATCTAATTTCTGAAAGATAGGCTTTATGCAGGGATGGCACGTAAAGAAATGGAAATCAAATGCATACTTTCCTCCAAATATTTTTGGCTGGACCATCTTAAAATTTTGAAAGCTCACATAAGGATTTTAAAGCTAGTTGCCAAGACACTGGCGTCTAGTGAAGTTCCAATAATGCTGGATTAATATGGCTACAATAAGAGCAGCTCATAGTAATCTTGCTGGCATATTTTGGAGTAGTTGTCTATGAAAAGCTCTTAATGAAAGTTCCAGGAAGGAGTAAACAGTCAGTTTGACAGAACTATGGTCTGCCTCACGGTCTTCAGGTTAAATAGTTGAAGGCGGGAAGAATTTCAGCAGTCAAATTGAACATGGCTCTAGAAAAGCAGATCTCACAACTAATGAAATATACGGCTTCATATTTAAAATTTATCTATCTCTAAATTTTGGAAAAATAGTGGTTCAATAAAATTATGGACCTGTATTTTCATTTATTTATATGAACAAATTTGGTATATCGCTATTCGGCTTGCACGCAGCCATCACAGTGGTTTACAATAACCAGGAGATCTGGAGAGAACAGGACAAAATACAACAGCCAGGGAGATGCATAACGCAAAAATGCATCTATTTGAACTGTTTTATATACCGCCGCTTCCAACGATCAGGGGCGGTAAATTCCTTGTAACTCCATCCAATAAACTAGTGGCAAATGAGGACAAGAGTGGAAATGGGGAAAGGCGAGAGTCCCCATTGACTATGTCACAGTCCGGGAACCTAGACCCCCTCCAGAGGAGCCAGCACTGCAAGCCTATTTAAAATTTCTTTAGAGAAGGCTCCAGACACAGATGCGGAGGCAGAGAATTGCAAAATGAAGGCGCCATGAAGTTGAAGGCAGCGGTACAAGTTAATTTGAGCTTTAACTGGGATGGTGGGGGATGGTAAATAAATTAGATTGGGAAGAGCTTAGCAACCGCCCTGGTTAGTAGGGAATAATAAGGAAGGATAGGCAAGATGAGGTATAAAGGTATAGTACAGCCTGTGTATGAAGGAAAGGATTTTATACTTAATCCTGCAAGAGATTGGCAGCCATGACAATTCTTTCAATAAGGTGGAGAAATGATCCATACCCTTGGTCCTATACATGATTCCAATGGCAGTATGCTGAACTAGTTGGAGTCTTTTAAGCTATAGGCAGGAACACCAATTAACAAAGAACTGTAACAATCCAATTTACAAAAGTCAGGGCATGGATATGACTATTCAGGTCCTTATTAGTAAAACAGTGCCACAAAGAATGAATTAGCCACAGAGAAGCAATGGAATTTCTAACCATCATGGAGATATGTGATTGGAAAGATAGCAAAGAATCTAACATTACACCAAGTAACCGTATATAAGTTTTGAATGAAAGAGGTGTGAAAAACAGGCAGGGCAGTATTGTGGGACAGCCAAATTGCTCTGGATTTTGACGTATTGAGCTTATAACCTATTCTAGGCTAACCAAGTGGTGATGGCCTGAAAGCACCAAGCAAAAGTCTTCTGAAAGACATTCCAAGAAGAGTGGGTTATCAAAATCTAGATGTTGTTGGTGAAAAAAAGGGATTGAAGTCCTGATCCTGGAATATAGTAGCTAAGGGAGCCCAGAAAATATTAAACAGTAGAGGGGCCAAGATAGAACCCCGTGGAACTATAGAAGAAAGTGGGAAACTCTGTAAGTATTAGTGTATGTGTCTCATATCCCCTCATGTTAAATATATCCCCCAATTGTGCTGTGACCACTTTGATTGAAGGATAAGGTGGTATACAAAACGGTCTACATAAATAAATAATCAATTATAACTAGAGACTTTCTAGAGGTAAAATATGATGAAAACCACTGAAGAGCTATCTTGGTGTCCCCTATTTCTTGGAATCTGTTGATCAAGAGATTGTGGTCGACCAGATCAAATGCTAAGCTAAGATCTAACTGAATTAGGAGCATATCATGACCATTCTCAGAGAGAACACAGACTTCGTTAAGAATAGCCAAAAGTGCCGACTCCATGCTATACCCTTGGCAAAGGCCTGACTATTTAGGATGGAGGGCATTACTAGCCTCAAGAAAAGTAGACAGCTGTTGAAAAAGCACCTTCTCTGTGATCTTTGCCCAATTCCAATCTCAACTTATTGGAATGGGGCGATACTTGGAAAGCATTTGAGCGCCCAGGCCCTGTTTTTTCAAGAGTGAACAGATAACTTTACTTTCAATGTGACTGAAGGGGTAGTTCTTCACATCCAGAAAGAACCAACTGCAGAATCTGCTCTGAAAAAGATTGGTGAGTCTTTTCCAAAGTAAGATGGGAAACACATTAGGGAAAAGCCTACCTGGCTTGATTGTTGGCAGAATTTTGGATAATCCAAAATTAGAGCGGGGAATAAAGCTATGTAAGCAGGTCCAAGTTAATCCAGATAGACTGGGAGCAGAAACAGGAGCACCAGATGCACTCATTCCCTTAGTAGCGATGGGGCAAGACTGTGTGCTGAAATTCAGCACACTCCTCAGGTCCAAAGTTTTAAACTGCAAATATAAGGCAAACTGGTCTGGCAGGAATGGAGTTCAAGGCACTTCAGAGACACCACTAAGCTGGGAAAACAACAAGATAAGGTTGTCTGGAATGAGAGCTATTTTCCACTATGAGGTGAGAAATGTAGTTACTACTGGGGTACTTTCCCCCCCCCCCCCCGGTAAAAAGTCCAATTTCCATCCATACAGCCCTGACCCCCATTTTGATGGAGGCCTTGCACCCTTGGTTGGCACACTATGGGAGATAGAGGCGAGTGCACTTATCGCAGAAGGATTTGAGTTTGGTTTTAAGATCCCGTTTCAGGGGTGGCGGTCAGCAACTCTGCAAGGAATGTTCCGTCAGCGCATTATTTTTCAGAGGTGGTCCCCTCAAAGCTGAACTGAGTTGCAGGTCTATTTCGGGAGCAGCCGCTCCCAGTTTGTGTAGTCTCCCCATTGGGATGGTACCCAAGAAGAAGCAGGGTAAATTTCACCTGATTCACAACCCTTCACACCCACCTAGCGACTCCATGAATAATCATCTTCTGAGGGTATTATGTACAGTTCTTTATGTTTTCTGAACTGGGTGCTTGTCCAACAATCTGGTTTGCCCGACGTGGTACATACCTGGATGATTTATTTTTTGTAGGTCCTCCACAGTTTGGCACTTGTGCTTGGCTGTTGGACTCCTTTATTTCCATGGCAAATGAGTTTGGAATCTCTTTGGCTTTCAACAAAACTGAGGGTCCAATGATGGGCTTTGACTGTTTTAGGTAGCGAGCTCAGTACTGTAGCTATGGTGGCTTGATTACCGTCAGACAAAGTGCTGAAACTGTGGACACTGGTGGCCTCAGTTGGGTCTGCCAAAAGAGTCACGTTGAGACATGCAGTCCCTGGTGGGATTCTTGAATTTCGCCTGCAGAGTGATCCTGATGGGCCGTACATTTATCAGGGGTCTGACTTGGGCTATGTTGGGGATATCAAAGCCTCATCATCACATCTGAGTGTCCAAAGGGATATGTGAGAACTTTAGCATTTGGAACTCCATTTTGGCAGAATTTAACAGAATTGCAGTGCTGCAGCATGACAAAGTCTCTAACGTGGACCTGCAGATTTTTTACAGTGCTGTTGGGGGCTTGGGTTTCAGCCTGTATTTTCAGAGCTCCTGGTGTGCCACGTCATGATCTGCCCCATGGCATGCTTCTGGTCTGATTTACAGCATCACTTTTGTGAAGTTCTTCTCTATTGTGATGGCACTGGAAATTTGGCTGGACTGCCTCTGTGATCAACGCGTTACCTTTTGGTTCTATAACTGGGCACTCGTCAAACTGCATTCTCCTCGCTGTTTGCACATCGCGGTTTTGATGTGTGCCTTTGTGCTGATCTGCTTGAGCCTTAATGTGACAGAGAGCCAGGTTGCGTTAATTGTATTGCCGACTCTCTCTCCTGCTTTAAGTGGTCCCTGTTTCAGACGGTGGCCCCTTGAGCAGATGCAAATGGAGCTGTATTACCAGATCGACTTTGGCAGCTTGGCATCCTGGAGTAGTTCCTCTACTGCAAAGGTCTATTTCTTCTGCTACCTGGGTTTCCTACTTGAAGTACTTTCATAGAGTAGCTGAATTTCTGGAGTCCCGGGGATGCCCTGAGGAGTTGCTGGGTCACTACATTGTGGCTGCTAAGAATGGAGGTTTATCTACGGCAGCTATGTGGATTTATCTTGCTGGTTTTTCCTTTTTAGCAAAAGTGACTGGTTGGGGGAATCCTTCGGCTAGGTTTTTGGTGAAGGGGCTCTTGGTGATATGGGAGCGAGCTGTCTCTACACTGTGCAACTACAGGTGGCCTATCTCCCATGACTTCTTGATACAGTTGTTGGAGGAGTTACCTGCGGTTGGGATGTCAGGATCTGAGGCATCCTTTTCCAAGCAGTTTTTTGACTGGCATTTTTTGGGGCATTCAGAGTTAGTGAAATGGTGGCCAATTTGACATGGACAGGCTCTGTCTCTGGCATTTTTTTGGAGCATGGCCAAGTGGGAGAGGCTCAGCTATGAATTTTGATTCCCAAATACAAGACAGATTCGGGGGACAGGGGGACGTGGGTGGTGCTAAATAGAGTGGAGGGTTCCGTCACTTGCCCAGTTGGGAATCTTCGTAGTTACTTGGCCTTGAGGCTGCCGGTTGGGAAACTGCTATTTTTGTATGCAAATGCATAGAATCAATGAGGGCATTATCTAGGCATAAAATTATGTGCACAGCTGGGGCAAAGTTTAGGAAAAACAGGACTTATGCGGTTGACATTGGCTCCAGTCACATAAGTCTTTTTAAATATCAGGCCCATGGATAATAGCAATCTTGGAATATCATTCAACTCTTAAAATACAGGATGGATATATACTACAAATACATTCTATACATGTTCATAACTAATATGTAAACAGGCTTTAGTCCTGACTCCAATTGGTCCCACCAACACATCTAGAAGGTAATTTTATAAACTCCTGCAGCGTTAACTCGCATATTTTACTTTATAAAATAAGGGCATTAGTAAGATATGCACGTCAAGTCACTCATGCCAGCCCTATGGCTGGTGTACATGTATGTGCCTAGATTTGTAAAGAATGTAATAAGTTATAGTATTATATAATTTATGTTTGTAAATTAGTGCTCCACCTCATATATGCCCATACCAAAAGCATGCACCATTGGCTTGATATACACACTGACAGAACAGCACCATCTAAAATATGAAGGCCTATCCACGCATATACATCACTGAAAATAGGCAACTTTATATGGATGTTTATGGCACATACTTATGCCTAGCTCCTCATAAAATTACCCACATACGTCCTGGCTAAACAATTTACATCTTGATTATTAGTATTACTGTTCACAAGTTCAAATTTGTGCTACTTTAACCCCTATTTGCCTGTTACCATGTATCCGATGTACAGTGTGCGCACACATTTTTCTGTCAGATGGATTTTACATATGTAACAAAGATACTCTTCACAGATTTAAGGAAATGGATTCTCTGGTTGGTTGATGTCAGTTGGTTGTGAGAGTGCCAAGAGTACTTTTAATCGGAGCGTCTAAATAATTAAGAGATCGATTTACTAAAAGTTTCTAGCTTATTACCAAACCCTAGCATGTATTAACATTATCTACCGCAGGTCCCATTTTATGCAATAGAACCTATTTACTAATAATGCACATTAACGCCCTAAATTAGCTTTGAAATTTATATGAGGACGGGGATTGTCGCAGGATCAATGGCAATAAATGGTTCTTGGTCTTTTTCTTCATGCTTCAGGACAGCATCCCAAATTTAAAAAATTATATATATATTTTCTCTCAGCTCTCCCCATTCCCTGGATAATCATATCTATCCATAAACCTTCACCCTACTGCTAATCATATTTTGCAAGGAAACACCTTAACAGTTTGCAGCCTGAATGCTTAGCCATTTCTGATCCAAGCATGAAATAAGTAAATAAATGCAAGGTCCATTGTCCACTCCAGATGGTCTTTCTTGTTTTATTCAGGTAATTGAGTTATGAATGTATACAAAAAGAAATGTGTGAATGAACAATAGCTATGGTTTAAGCCTTGATTATTTGACACTACTGCTCACAAGTTTCAGACGTGTGCTAATTCAATCCCTTTGTGTGTGTAAGTAAACAGAAGGGATACACCTACACAATGAGTTAAAAGCAAAACTAAAACAAATGTAGAGACCAATAAAGTCCTGTATTTTTATTTCACCAGGACCTCTAGTGGCCCTACCAGAGAATTTCTATCTAACCTTTTTCTAGAAAAGGAGGACATTTTCTTGCCTCAGACTCATCCAGTTAATCTCGATGAGGTAATGCTGAGAGAGTCCTAGATGTGAATATGTGAACAGGGAGGAGGAGAGTAAGTATGAAAGAAAACTGTGGGATGTATAACACCCTGGTGCAAATTATGGATCTTTGGCACCACAGCATTGCCCCAAAGCATGGTGCCTCTGGACTCCGACCACGCATCTAAAAGGAGAAAGAGAGAGGGAGAAGGGCTCACCTGGTGGTCTTGGCTTTGGACAGGCAGACTTGTTTGTCCATTTGTTGGGGCTCCTGATGCTGCCGTTGCAGGAGGAGAAGAGAGATAGTGCTGGTGGAGGTACAGTATCTCCTTCGATTTTGTTGAATAGTACTTTAAAGAACTCTTGTGGATACCTAATTATGATAAAATTTTAATTGCTAACTCTTATTATGTTTCTAACAATTGGTTGGTAGATGTTTCTGGGGAGGACCGGTTACTTGTCGAGTCTATGGAATCTTTGGATTTGACAAATTTTCTTAAATCCTCGTCTGAGGAAATATCTAATCAGGCAATCCTAGCCATGATTTTTGTCACAGGAGATAAAATTTCCATTATGAGGCTTTACTTTCAGAAGACTGCATTGTTTTGGGGCAGTTTCTCCAAATGGGTTAGTTTTGCACATGCAGCCAAATACGACCCAAATATCTTAATATTATCACCTTATATGTGATTCCTTTATTCCTTGTTTCCTTTTTTTTTCTTTTTTTTAATATTTGGAACAATGATGATGACAATAGCATAAAATATGTTTTTTAAAAAAGGGGAAAGATCTCAATGCAGTCCCATTATTTGTGGCTTAGACCATTTACTTAGGCCTTGGGCACTCATCTTCATTGGTCAAAAACCCCTTTGAATTTCCTAGTTTTATTCTTTAAAGTACTCATAATATATAACAATTCCTCTTAACAGAATCCAACAGTTCCAACTTACAGTATCTGAATATATCTTCCAGCCAGTTTTGTTACACTCAATGTTTTTACACTCGACATGGCCACGTTTCGCAAGTAAATTGCTTCAGGAGTATATCCAACAAACTTCATTTCATGCACTTCTCATCCCACAGCCAAACAAGTTGAGCTGAATCTGCAAATGTTTGATTCACAACTAATATAAAGCCAGCATTGAATGAAGCTTCAACGGCGGCACTCATAGGAAAAATGTTGGCAGGATGAATGACTGGTTAAGATGGAAGTCCAAAATCACTTTTCAAAGGAATTTAGAATGAGTTCACAGCACCTCGCTATGTGAAAAAATTTAGGGCCCGATTTTGTCCCGGACGTAGATCTCCTTTGTACGTCCGGGCTGAGCCAGCGGGGAAGTTAGTTGGGGGGCAGCAGTCACCACGAATAGCGGGGATGGACATCCCGTTGGGTTAGTTGGGATGTCCATCCCCGCTATTCGTGCCTCAGAATAACTCCCTTAGTGTAGGGTGAATCAACTATTAGAGACTGGAGCTCACTAACTCTGTGTGCTGAGGTAACCGCCACAAAAACCAGGACCTTCCAGGTCAGGAACTTCAAGTCACAGGGAACTAGTGGTTCAAAGGGAACTTTCATCAGCTGAGTTAAAACCATGTTGAGATCCCAAGAAACTGTACGTGGCTTTAGAGGAGGCTTCAATAGAAGCATGAAGCATACACTTAAAGGCTGTAGAGATGGGTTTTCCTTCTGCATTGAGGTGGACCCCTATGGAGTTGGTCATAACATTAGACTGCACAAAGTGTAGAAGGTATTGAAGCTGTTTTTATGTGGAATATGAGAAAAGATCTAAGGCCTGCTTCTCACATAGCAGAATCTCTCCTGGAAGCCAAAAGAGCATTGGCTACTCCAATCAGCAAGTTCAGGAGTTGAATTCTAGCCTCTCAATAACCAAAATCAAGGGGGAAAGGGAGAAATATCTAGAAGCTGAAGAGGATAAAGCAGAATTGCTTAACAAATATTTTTGTTCTGTGATCATAGATGAATGGCCAGGAGCAGGATCTCAGAAAACACCTGCAAATAGGAGCAGAAGTGAAGGGGATCTTGAACAATTTTCAAAAGACCGTGTTCATGAGGAACTAGCTAAATAAAAAGTAGACAAAGGGATAAGGCTAGATGGGATACATCCAAGAATATTGAAGGGATGTTCTAGCAGCTCCATTTTAGAGTTGGGAGTGGTCTCAGAGGACAAAAGCGGAAGTAAGGATGAAGTTGAGAACTACAGGCCAGTTAGCCTGATCTCTGTGATGAGTAAATTAATGGAAATGCTGCTAAAAGAAAGGACAGTGAGACTTCTGAAGCCCAATGGATTGCAGGATTCGAGGCAGCATAGATTTACCAGAGGCAGAATGACTGACTGATGACTAGAGAGTCAGACTGAAGGTGTGCTCTAGATGTGGTATACTTAGATTTCAGTAAAGCCTTGGACACTGTTCCGCACAGGCGACATAAATAAATTGAAAAGCGACTAACTGGGTTAGAAATTGGTTGAGTGGGAGGTGACAAAATGTATAGGTAAATGGAGCTCACTCTGAGCAGAAGGATGTTACCAGTGGTACGTCACAGGAATCTGTCTTTAGTCCGATTCTTTTTAACATCTTTGTTAGTGATATTGCGGAAGGACTGTCAGATAAGATTTGCCTGTTTGCAGATGATATCAAAATCTGCAATAGACACTCAGGAAGGAGTAGATAACATGAGGAGGGATTTAGCTAAGCTTAAGGAATGGTCAAGAATTTGGCACTTGAGATTTAATGCTAAAAAATGCAGGGTCATGCATTGGGCTGCAAAAATCCAAGGGAGCAATACAATGTAGGGGGCAAAGTACGTCTGTCCACAACAGAAGAGTAGGAGATAGGCGTGATTGTTTCTGATGATCTTAAAGTGGCATCCAGAGGGAGGAGTGGCCTAGTGGTTGGGGCAAGTTACCTCAGGCTGGAAGGTCAGGGGTTCAAATCTCACTAGAGGACAGCAACCTTGGGCCAGAAGGACTGGGGTTTCTAGTCCCACAGGTGGTCCCTGTGGTCTTGGGCAAGCCACTTAGCCCTCCATTGCCCATGTTCCTTGTAAGTATTAGTGTACATGTCATATCCCCTTGTGTTAAAAATGTATCCCTCAATTGTGTTGTGACCACTTTGATTGAAGGATAAGGTGGTATACAAAACTGCCTAAATAAACAGGTAAAATAGGCAACAGTGAAAGCCAGAAGGATGCTTTGGTGCATAGGGAAAGGAATGGCCAGCAGAAAAAAGGAGCTGATAGTGCCTCTTTATAAGTCTCTGGTGCAACCTCATTTGGAGTATTGTGCGCAATTCTGCATCCCACATCATCAAAAGGATATAAACAGGATGGAGTGGGTGCAGAGGGTGACTACTAAAATGATTAGTGGTCTTGTTATAAACCATATGGTTGTTGTTGTTAAGTGCCGTCGAGTCGGAGTCGACTCATGGCGACCCTCTGAATAGCTATCCTAAATTGTGTTCGGTCTTCAGTCAGGCGGCTCATTGTTGACAGACTGGTACCCGTAGCTGCTGTTATTGTATCGATCCATCTCATTGCTGGCCTTCCTCTTTTGCGTTGACCTTCTATCTTGCCAAGCATGATGTCTTTCTCTAATGATCTCTCTCTTCGCATGATGTGTCCAAAGTATGAAAGTCGAAGTCTTGTCATCTGAGCTTCTAAAGAAAGCTTAGGTTTGATCTCCTCTAGTACCGACTGGTTTGTTCTTCGGGCAGTCCATGGTATACACAGTATTCGCCGCCAACACCATAATTCAAAGGCATCAATTTTCTTCCTGTCTATCTTTTTCACTGTCCAGCTTTCACATCCACATGATGTTATTGAAAATATCATGGCTTGAACAAGTCGAATCTTTGTATGGAGAGAGATATCTCTGCTCTTGAGAATCTTATCTAGGTCTTTCATAGCCATTCTGCCAAGAGCAATGCGTCGTCTGATTTCTTGACTGCTTGTTGCTTCTTTATTGATAGTTGATCCAAGTAGGTTAAAGTTGTTCACAATTTCAATTTCTTCTCCTTCAACGATGAACCTGTTGATTATGCCACTTGTCATGATCTTTGTCTTCTTTACATTAAGGTGCAGGCCCATTTTGAGACTATGTTCTTTGATTGTGAGAAGCAAATGTTTCAAATCATCTTCACTTTCAGACAGTAATGTGGTATCATCAGCATAGCGAAGGTTATTGATGAGTCTTCCACCAATCTTCACACCTCTGTTGTCTTCACACAATCCTGCTTCTCTGATGATTTGTTCTGCATATAAATTAAACAGGTAGGGGGAAAGTATGCAGCCTTGTCTTACACCTTTGCTTATTTTAAACCATTCTGTTTCTCCTTGTTCCGTTCGAACTGCTGCTTCTTGATCAATGTACAGATTGTGCAAGAGTACGATCAGGTGTTCTGGTATACCCATGCTTCTTAATGTGGCCCAGAGTTTCTCATGGTTTACACAGTCAAAAGCTTTGCTATAGTCGATAAAGCACAAATAGATATCCTTTTGGTATTCTTTAGTCTTTTCAAGGATCCATCTCACATCCGCAATGTCTCTCGTTCCTCGCCCTTTCCTGAACCCTGTTTGCACTTCAGGTAGTTCTTGTTCCAGGTATGGTTGTAGCCTCTTTTGAATAATCTTTAGTAGAATCTTGCTGGCATGTGGGATCAGAGTGATTGTGCGATAATTTCCACAGTCAGTTGGATCACCTTTCTTTAGTATTGGTATAAACACAGATCTTTTCCAGTCAGTTGGCCATGATGTCTTCAATATTTTTTGGCAGAGCCTTGTAAGTACGGTAACAGCTGCATCAGATTGCTGTAATACTTCTATAGGAATGCTATCAATGCCTGGTGCTTTGTTCTTTGATAAGGCTTTCAATGCTGCTTCAACTTCTTCTTTCATCACCAATGGTTCCTGATCATAAGGTACAGGTTGAAACGGCTGTTGGTCCACTTGATCTTTATCATATAAAAACTCTGTATATTCCTTCCATCTTTTCTTGATCTTCTCAGCATCATTCAACATAGAACCTTGAGCATCCTGTAACATTCCAATTCGAGGCTGAAACTTTTTCTTTAACTCTCGTAACTTTAGGAAAGCCGATCTTGTTCTTCATCTAATAGTTTCTGCTTCTATTTCCTTGCATGCGTCATTGTAGTACTTTTCCTTGTCCTGTCTTGCTGCACGTTGGACATCTCTGTTGAGTTCTGTGATTGTCTTTCTTTCTCCTCTGGCTTTAGCTTCTCTGCGTTTCTGGGCAATTTTCAGAGTTTCTTCCGTCATCCATTTTGGCTGTTTTTGCTTTTTTACCTTTTGTAGACTTCTCGCTTTCTTCCGAAACAACCTTCTTGATGTCATTCCATAACTCTTCCAGAGCTCTGTCATTTGTATCTAAAGCAGCAAATCGATTTTGCAGGCAGTCTTTAAATTCCAGTGGTATATTCTCAAGGTCATATTTTGCTGCATTCATGAGTGGTTTGCTCTTTTTCAACTTTAGCTTGAGTTTGCATACTAGTAGCTGATGATCTGTACCACAATCAGCTCCAGGTTTTGTCTTTGTTGATGTTATAGAACTTTTCCATCGTTGTCTTCCAAAAATGTAGTCAATTTGATTTTTGTACATTCCATTGGGTGAAGTCCATGTGTACAGTCGCTGCTTGTGTTGATGGAAGAAGGTATTTGAGATGAATAGATCGTTGGTCTTACAGAATTTGATCAGACTTTCTCCAGCTTCATTTCTGTTGCCAATTCCATATTTTCCAACTACTTTGCCTTCTTCTTTGTTGCCAACTTTTGCGTTCCAGTCACCCATGACTATCAGGATATCCTGTTTGCATGTTCTGTCAATTTCAGCTTGTACTTGTTCATAGAACTCTTCAATTTCATTCTCTTCTGCAGCTGTTGTTGGGGCATATACTTAAATTATAGTTGTGTTGATAGGCATTCCTCGTAGACGAATAGAGATTAAGCGTTCACTGACTGCATTGTATTTCATTACAGTTCTTGCAAGTTTCTTCTTTATTATAAATGCAACACCATTTCTTCTTTGTCTTTCATTTCCAGCATAGTAGATCATGTGATCATCTGATGCAAAGTGCCCAATGCCAGTCAATTTCAGTTCGCTGACACCCAACAGATCAAGTTGTACACGTTCCATTTCATTCTTGACCACCTCCAACTTCCCTTGGTTCATGCTTCGTACGTTCCATGTTCCAATGCGTAAGACATCTTTACAGCTTCTGACTCATTTCATGTGCAGCTACATCAGCAGTCAGACGTCCCGAGGGCTTTGATCCAACCACATCATAAATGCTGGCTTTACTCTGAAAAGTCTTCAGCTCTTCCCCAGTAGCTAGTTGAGTGCCTTCCGACCTGGGGGTCTCATCTTCCAGCACTATAGCACAATTTGTTTTGTTGTAACTATCCATTAGGTTTTCATGGCAAGATACAGAAGTAGATTGCCGGGCCTTTCTTCCGCGCAGTTTAAGTTTGGTGTTGTTGCCGTTGTCACAGAAATGTGATCCTCCGCCGTCAACCCTATCCCATTCTGCTGCTGCCCAGATGGGTGGTTTGTCTTGGTCTGTCACCTCAGCTGAGACCTGTCCATTTTGGGAGACCCTGCCAGTAGTTAAACTACCGATAGTTTAGCTCTCAGCATCACTGATGCACACAAGCCCTCACAGCATGACAAGCTGCAAACCATGTGAGGGAATCATATGGGGACAGACCATATGGAGACAGACTTAAAGATCTTAATATGTATATGTTAGAGGAAAGGCAGGATAGAGAAGATATGAATATGATAGAGACATTTGTGGCAAAAATGCACAAGAGGAGAACCTCTTTGGATTGAAAGTAAGCTCTGCAACAAGGGGACATAGGATGACGATGAAAGGGGATAGACTCAGGAGTAATATGTGGAAATATTTCTTTAGGGAAAGAGTGGTGGATGTGTGGGAGACAGCTGAGAGTAGTAAAGAGACAGCGAGGGTCAGAGGCAAGAGAATTAGTCAGATGGACATAATAGTCTTGTTTGGCAAATGCTATGCTGACTGGAAGGAGACAAGCATGAATTTGAAGTGTAGAAAGTCTGCAAGGGAGCAGGATTTGAGCCAAGCATGCACAGCTGAACAGGCACAGGAACGTAGATAACGGGTAGTGGATGAAAGCCAGGGCTGGGGTGCAGAACGCCTCACAGGACATGGCATAGGCGGAACGAGAGCATCCAGAGCAGAGGAGAGTGCAGCGTTATATGAAGCTACTGCCTCATCAACAGACTCAGATGACATAGTGGAGGAAAGAGATGATGAAACAGTGGAGGAGAGAATCAAAGGATCAATAGCATGAAGATTTTTAATAGGCTGGAGGAGACAGGATGAGGTTGAGGTAGAGGGTGATGAAGAGTGAAGCTTAACAGGTAATAATCAGATAAAGGAAGAACTGAGATATAGAAGTTTGAGGGTAAGCAATTAGAGAAAAATACATGGTCAAAAGGCAGTGGCCATGCTGGTGAGTGGAGGCAGTAGGGCAAAGCTGGAGGTCGAATGAGGAGGTAAGGGAAATGAACTTTAAAGCATAAGGATCAGAGGGGTTATCAACATGAATGTTAAAAGCCCCGCGAATAAGAGTGGGGGGGGGGGGGGGGAAGAGGAATCCAGAAAGAAGGAAAGCCACGAGTCAAAGTCAGTGAGAAAGGTAGAAGTAGACTTGTCAGGAGGTCGATAAACAACAGCTATCCGGAGAGATAGTGGAGTGGAAAGACGGATGGAGTGGGCTTCAAAGGAGGGAAAGGAGTGAGACTGAGGCAGCAGGAGGGGTTGGAATTAGCAGGAAGGAGAAAGTAGAAGCCCAACAACACCACCACCACGGCCAGTGAGACGAGGTGTGTGGGAGAAATGATAACCACCATGAGAGAGAGCCGTGACAGATGCTGTATCTTCTGGGAGGAGCCAGGTCTCAGTTACAGCAAGAAGATGAAGAGCATTATCATCATGAGTATTTATTTATTTTATTTTTTGCACTTTTGTTCAGCTTTTTTTATTTGATTAAAAAGAGTAAAAGCAAGTTTATTTGAGATGCAGTGTGCGTTCTACAAGGCACATGAGAAAGAACAAAACAAAAGGGAAAGGAAAGGGATATGACTAAGATTAGAGATGTTGCATGAAGATCTCTTCCCACAGTGTGACAAAAGTCTAGGGGGGCCATGGTTGGAGTTGATATCTCCGGATGAGAGAAGAAGGAAGAGTGCAGGGCAGAGAGGAGACAGTACGGCAGAAATGAGGGTGAGGTTGCCTTAAAGAGAGAGGAGATGGCTGTATGAGAGGGAAAAAGTGGTGAAGCTCAAGAGCTGATGACAGGGTTGAGGACAGAATACAGGGGGAAGTGAAGATAGTGGAGTGGAGGAGTGGCCTAGTGGTTGGGGCAAGGTACTTCAGGCTGGAAGGTCGGGGGTTCAAATCCCACTAGAGGACAGCAACCTTGGGCCGGAAGGACTGGGGCTTCTAGTCCCACAGGTGCTCCTTGTTGTCTTGGGCAAGCCACTTAACCCTCCATAGCCCATGTTCCCTGTAAAATAGTTGTCTCCAAGTTATAAAGCCCTGTTCAATGTAATTTCAGTTTGTTCAATGTAAACTGCCTTGTTATCATGAAAGGCGGTATATAAGAAATGATAAATAAAGACAGTAAAGGGGAGAAAAGAAGGAGATGAGGGAAGGTGTTGGTAGGAGGGGAGACAATTAAGAAGTATGAAGAATAGGAAGACAAAGTGATGAGGAGCCATAGAAGAGAGTTGGAGAGGAGAACAGAAGCCAGAAGAAATAGAAAGGTGGGGGAGAGCCCACAGGGGATTAGTGGCACCTGTGAATAAGAGAGATAATGAGCAGATGACAGCTATAAGAGACTGAGTGCCGGGGTGGGTGGGTAGGGGGGGGGGAAGGGTATAAGTCATTCAGCTGAGAAAAGCTGAACAAAAGTGCAAAAAAGGTGCAATGAGGTAAGAGCACATTAACAATGATAAATAAATTCACTCACAAAAAGCAAGCAGAATTCACCTTTCCACAGAGCTTCCAATGGAGACGTCTCTTCCCAGAGGAGAGAGAGGCAAACAGAGCTAAAGGTAGGTAGAAGACAGGAAAAGGGGCTATACAATACCTCACAGGGGAGGAGGGGGGGGGGGGGGTTAGTCACTCAGGTAGATTAGAGCAAAGACAGGAAAAGGTCTTAAACTCTGCAGCAATGGAGACAGAGTTAGGAAAGGTACTGAATTAAATGTTAGCCTGGCCTCCACAGGCAGGCCAGATAGTAGAATGAAAGTTCCAGTTAGTTATGGAGAGGAGCAAGAGAGAGCTGAGAAAAGCTGAACAAAAGTGCAAAAAAGGTGCAGTGAGGTATACTAACAATGCTAAATGAAGAAATAGAGAGAGAGAGAGAGACAGGACTCACAGAAAGCAAGCACTTCCTGCAATTCTGTTTCCTAGTGGGACAAGGGAAGCAGTGCAGAAAATCCATGATCCAAGCGACCTATGATATTTTCGATACAGCATTGACAACCTGCATAGTGAGTATTGGTGCTCAGAGACTCTCATAGCTGTGGCCTAAGACTTATAGACCAGTGTGCAGGAGCAACTCACTGACATGCCGTGTTGTGGAGAGAATTTTTTCAAAGACAAGGCTGCTACCATAATCAAACAGAATAGCGACACCTTGTGAATCCTCTCCAGGAGGTTCCAGAGGAAATCCTACTACTTGCATAGACATAAGTACCCTCCTCTTTCATGCACTTCCCTTTCTAAGCAGGCCCTTCGCTCCCGTACTAGGCAACAGAAACTGCATATGGCTCAACCGGCTCCTCAGCTACAACAGGGGATGGAGGTTTGATTGGATCCTCAAGAACATAGTCGACCTATCAGTATGGGAGTCAGATACTTCCCTGTCAGACTGATGGCCCCTCATGACCTCCAACTGCTGGATACTCAAAATAGTCCATTTTGGATTCAAACTCACTCCAAATTCTCCCCGTGACATCATTTCTTCATCTCTGAACACCAGGAGCTACTTCTACAGGAAATTTCCACCTTTCACATGGCAAATGAGCTTGTGCCATTGGAGCAGGAAGGGCAGGGTTTCTACTCTAGGTACTCTAGGCAAAGAAAACAGGGGAATTCTGTCCTATCCTAGATCTGAGAGATCTGAACATATTTCTTATATAAGAAAAGTTCAGAATACTTTTCCCCAGAACCATGTTCCCCTTTCTTCAAAAAGGAGATTGGATATGTTCTCTGGACCTACAGGATGCCTATATCTTCATTCAGATACATCACAGTCAGAGTTAATATCTCAGATACATTTTAGAAAACACCACTTCCAAATATGGGTTCTGCCCTTCGGCTTTACATCTGCTCCTCAAGTTTTGACCAAATGCCTCACTGTCATCATAGCATAACTACGCAGACTAGGGGTGAATGTGTTTACCTGCTTGGATGATTGGCTCATCAAGAGCACCACTCAGGAAGGATTTCAAGAATTTGTTTACATTACCAACTGGGTGTTCGAGCTACTAGGGGTTGTCATCAACTATTCCACGTCCAATTTAACTCACATCAATTGGAATTCATCTTGATGGGTTTCACACCCAGGGATTATAGTCCACCCAGGAGAGTCTCCATCAGATAAATTTCCTGGAAATGAGACCTATTTTAAGTGCTATAAAGGTTTGCATAGATTGATTAGACAACCAAATTATCATGATTCAAATGGAAATCAAGTTGCCATGCTCTATATCAACAAGCAAGGAGGAACAGCTCATATGTCCTGTGCTGGGAAACTGTCAAACTATGCAACCTTGTCGTCTCTCAAGGAATGACTCTCAGAGCCACATATCTGGCGAAAGAGAATACCACTCTGGCAGACAAGTTGAAATGGGACCTTCATCCCCACAAATGGACTCTGGACAGGGAGATGGCATGGCCTATCTTTCAAGAGTGGGACTCTCCCTCGATACATCTCTCTGCCAGTCCTCAAAACAAATCATTTAGTTTTGCTTCTGGGTGGGGTTGGATAAACTAGCTTTTGGATGCTCCATTGGGGAGTGGGCCTTCTGTACATGTATCCGCCCATTCCTCTGATAGCAAGAACTCTATTAAATCTTTGAAATGATAGAGGCACCATGATTCTTATAGTGCTTACCTGACCCAGACAACTTTGGTTTCCCATTCACCAAGACTTCTTAATACGTAAATCTATAGGTCTGGGTGACTCTCTAACCTTGATCCCAGTGTCAAGTCCCTAGCCCTCACAGTTTGAAACATAGAAACATGACAGCAGAAATAGACTATATGGCCTATCTAGTCTGCCCTTCCATATCAGCTACTATAGTCCTTTTTCTTTTAGAGATCTTCAGTGTTTGTCCCATGTTTTCTTGAATATAGATACTCGTCTACTACCTCCACTGGGAGACTATTCCACAGACCAGTTTGGAGGCATCTGCCCTCAACAGCTTTAGGTAAGGTGGCTCCTGATAGGGAGAGCCCTTCGCCAGATTGGAGGGAAGCATCCATCAGGAGAGTGAATTCCAAAGGAGCTTGGTGACAAAGATGACGCTGCTGAGCTGGTGAGTGAATTGCGTCCACTGCATACTCGGGGTCCATTAAGATTGCCTCAATTGGAGACATACCATGGGAGTGACATGAACTATGGAAGCCTTGTGGCCCAACATTCTCAACATGGCTTATTATACCTTGATAACTGCTGACTCTTTTGAACTTTCCCTACTTTCTGCACTAACAGGTAAGCCAGTCATGCAGAAGGGCTCTTGCCAGAGTCATGTCTAGCAGAGCTTCAATGACTCTGCATATAAGCAATGGAATATCATATGCCAATGAGGCATTAGCAGACATACAGCAATAGCAGGACATGTTCCCTGCATGCACTGTTTATCACATACCTGATAACACAGCCGGAGCTAACCAGTAAGTGGGATAAGCGCGGCAGGGGGGCGCTGATGTCAGTGGGCTGCCGTTGTTAGCTGCCTCCCCCAAGCAGGATGATAAGAGTGGCTGCTCCTGCAGGCAGAGGCTGTGCAAGGCCATGATTGTGGCACAGAGAGGCGGAGCCTGTCTGTGAGAGCAGCAAGTCCTGCAAGCAGAAGGCTGTGCAAGGAAGTGATCACAGCCCAGAGAGGCATGTAGTACTGCCTTGCTTCTCTGGGCTGTAACCGCAGCCTTGCACAGCCTTATGCTCGCGGTACATGCTGCACCCTCGGGCAGGTCTTGCCTTTTGCACATTGCAAGGCATATGTTAGTCAAGGGGGGGAAGTGAGTGGACATGGGGGGCATTAGGAGGTAAGGGGATAATGCTAGATGTGGAGGGACACAGGGAGAATGAGGGAGATATTGGATGCAGTGCAGAAATAGGGAGGTAGAGGGGTCAAGCTAGAAGTGAGGGGCTAGGGAGATGAAGGGAGATACTGGACGTGGAAAGGAAGCATAGGGAAAAGTAAGGAGGGGAAACAGTGGTGATGCTGGACATGGGGTTATAGGGAGACTATGGGCCCAATTCAGTAAAGTGACCTGCGGGGTTGCATGTTCCGGTGGGATGTGCTGCCCAGCAAGCCATCTTGCCCTGATTCTGCTTATCACGTTCCCCGCACATACAGAGCCACTGTGCAGGGAGAGGAGGACAGGGGCGGCATGGAGGTGGGACAGGTACCAGGACATACAGGGCTGATTCAGATCACGGCCCTATATGTCCATGGAGCACTAGGAAGACGCTCAACGTATTCTACCTCAGAGGTGGAATTAGTGTTGGGCACCCCTTCCCTCCGCCTGGCAGCCCACCCAGGAGCAATGGCACAGTCAAGGGTGCTGCCTGATCCCAGCCCTGACAGATCCCAGCGAGAGTCGAGGGGCAGGAAACTTGGTCAGGGGGTTGACCGGCCTGTGGGAGGAGGCCTGGCTGTCCTGACGCCTGGACATCTCTCGCGGCTGCTTAAGGGGCATTCCGGGCTGTCTCAGGGCCCTATCCTGCACCCGCGGGAACATCTGGCTCCCGCAATGCAGAATCAGGTCCTAATGGCCCGTTCTGTTCTGAGGCATCCAGATGGTCTGGATGTGCCCCTTCTGGGATAGGGTTCTATGTGAATATGCTGGACATGGGGGGGGGGGGGGGAGAACAGATGGAGACAAAGGGGAGTATGCTGGACATGGGGGCAAGAAGGGGAGGGAGAAATTCAGGACATGGGGATAAGAGAGAGAGAGAGAGGAGAGAAGATGGATATAGGGTAAACAGGTCGAGAAAGAGACGGAGAGATGCTGGACATGGGAATAATAGGATGGGGATAGTATGGCATGGAGACGGGAGAGATGCTGGATGCAGGGGGCTCAGAAGGGAGAGGGCAGACATGGAAGGATAGGGATAGAGAGAGAGAGTGGAAATACTGAATGGAGGGAAAGAGTGAGAGAGAGAGAGAGACAGACACTGGATGGGGAGTGAGAGATGTTAGACATGGAGGGGAGAGAGAGTGAGTGAAAGACTAAGAGAGAAGAAGAGGTAGGGAATGGGAGAACTGAGTTGAGGGTTGAAAACTGGTAGGTAGATGGAGTAAAAAACAGGGGGATTGAGGACTGGCTAGTAAGAAGGACTAGTGAAATCTAAGTGGACAGAGAGAGAAAAATGGAAGAAAGCTAAAAGGAAAAGATCTCTTCTTCAGCCGCAGATCGGCCCCAGCAGGACTGCCTCCAGCTGTACCGCCTGTACATGCAAAATCCACGATGGAGCACAGATCTTCCTGCCGACTCCAAGAGCCCTCTAGGACAATGGGACAGCTCAACTCTGCTACATAATGCAGCACACCGATGACAAAAGGAAGCCTTGCTAACCCAGAAGCACTGCACATTCAATCCCTGAGATGCCGGTAAGCTCATCACCCACAGACATCTATTAAAGGCACTTTACTCTCAGGCAGGCTCTCGCCTAAGGGCCAAGCCAAAGGGCTCTTTGGCATAGCCCTTAGGCATGGTCCAAGTATATGACCATTTTCACTGTTATCATCACATCAAATCTAAGGCACTGCTGATCTGCTTCTGCAAACTCTCGGCACAGATTTCTAACCTCTATTGCTTAAGACAGCCTACAAAAGGTAAGCAATAACCTAATAGCTACCAGTTACGAACCCTATAGTGCAGCACTAACAAACTATGAACATCAGCTTCACAGTGACCACTCTCAGCAGCTTTAAAATCATCAGCACAATGCAAAACAATATTTATATCCTACTGACCATAACTTGCCTTATATCTACAATCATTCTATCTGAATCCTTAACACCAGTTGCCAACCATATCCCAGTCATACCTACTTATAGAAACCATGCAATAATGGATCCCCTCAAAGAATTAGAAACAAAAGACTTATAGTTTCTTGAGACAAATTGAAATACAGAACCAATACGATCCCAAACACATCCATCATTCACTCTACAAGATTTAAAGGGTATGTTAATCAATACTCAGTTACGAATAAAATCCCAATCATAACAGATTGCAATGCAATATGTGCCTTTGAGTCAGTCCTGACTCCTGGCAACCCAGAAGCTCCTGGGTTTTCTTGGCAGTGTCACCGGAAGTAGATTGCCAGGCCTTTCTTCCGAGGCAATGGAGGGTTAAGTGACTTGTCCAAGGCCACAAGGAGTGCTAGTGGGAATTGAATACTGGTTGCTTGGTTACCAAGCCAGTGCTCTAACCACTGAGCTACTCCTCCACTCCCATAACAGATTACATCAAAGGATATGATCTAGACATCTTGGGGGGGGGGGGGGGTCATTCTGAAGCACGAATAAGCCACCTGTACATGCAGGATAGACATGTATCTCGCGAAAACATCTAAAACCATATTCTGCACACTCACGGCGCTGCACGTACACGGCACATAAATGAGAATCCCAGAACTTGGGCAGGAGGAGGTATAATGGAGGGCGTGGCCAGCCACAGAGACATATAAAAAGCATTCTGGCGCTACCCATGTATATCCACAGTAGTTCCCGCAGACATCCATGTTATACCTGCTGAAAGTTGAGTTGGAATAAAGGTAGGACTTAGGACTGGAGGAAAGGTCCATAAACCATTATTAAAGAGGATCCGGGAAATCCACTGCTTACCCCAGGACGAGCCTTGTGGAAGCTGTGAACTTTGGGTACCTGCCAGGTACTTGTGACCTGGATTGGCTACTGTTGGAAACAGGATACTGGGCTTGATGGATCTTGGTCTGACATAGTATGACATTTCTTATATTCTTATGTTCTAAGAAATATCGCTGCCCTGTGCTTCAATGCAGCCCATAATAGTCAATGGATGTGTAACCTAAACTGTGCACTGCTGTGTCTGCAGGCTGGGAAACTACAGTATGCAGTGTTCCTGAACAGAAAGCAGAGGAGAGGAAGGTTTGAGGTCGTAGTAACAAAAACAAACACCCCCACAAATGTATAAAGAGCACAGGTGCGTTTACCGACTATGCAGGCTTTTGCTGAGTAAGCTAAGGGGACACAGTGTGGGTCCCCTAACAATGCGCACTTCCTCAAAATGATATTGGTGATGGAGCTCTAGGACCTCATGTGAAACTGTAAACCCAGCCATCGGTGCCATGGGCAGCACCCTGCCAGCTGGAGTGTTATGCTCCACACAGCGGACCTTTCCAATATGCCCTATGCAATGTGTACAGTCCCCGGATGCTGTGGGACTGCAAGTGAAAGTGCATGTGTGTGTGGTTGGAGGGCTGCATGGGAGGGGGGGGGGAGTATGCCCGGCAGTTACCTGGACTGTAGGGCTGAATGCAGCATCACTAGGTTCAAGTAAGAACAGGCAGGAGTGTGCAGGACAGGTTCACATTCACATACCTGTCCATACACTTTCCTGTCACTAATAAGGGGACCTCAGCAGGAGGGCATGGAACATAGTACGCCATGCCAAGGTGCACCAGCATTGCAATACACAATCTGCAAAGTTGAGGGAGTGACAGTGGTGTCTCTAGGCATGTCTGAACTGCTGACTGCTGTCATTCCATTGGCCCTTTATTAGTGATAGGGAAATGCTTGGCTGGTTTGCAATGGGAGGCCTGTTCTGCTGGGTTCATGTGCTTACTTAGCATCGTAGAGACGTGTTTCTGAGATGTCCACACCATGCATACCTTGGGAGGTCGTCTACTACCATGTATGTAGTACTGCACTGCTACTTGTGTCAGATGGATCACTCTACCTGTTTTCCTGCTACATTCCAGTGCGCTGTGATTGCTTTGTAGTGTTCTGGGCATGCCACAGAATAATTTCTATCATCAAACTTGCATCCTCCTATGGGTATCGCCAACTTACATTGTAATTCTGCCTCATAACAGCACTGTCCGAGGCCACAGCTGCTTAAAAGCTGCACATTTTGAAGGGGGCATGGCCGTTCGTGGGTATATCATGGAGACGGGAAGGGTCACAGACGTACATCTTTTTGGAATATAGTTAGCGCAGGAACATGCAATGCCATTGTTGGCGTATACCCGTCTTCATTCAATGTAGCACTGTGTGCGGGTCTATGTGGGCAATTCTGTGCACGCGGCTGCGTTTATCCCCATGTGATGCAGAATCTAACTCTATTTCTGCACGTTTCCATTTGGACATGCCTGTTGCCCGGACATGCACATTTTTAGAATTGGCCTCCTTATGTCTAACTGAAACAGCTCACTGAAAAAGACAACGTCCTCATAAATCTTCTTACAGTACCAGGATACGAGTTATTCAAGAGTACTAGAAACGGCCACAGAGGAGGAGGTGTTCTCATCATTATAAAGAACAAATTTAATTTTTATACCACAACAGTAATTAAAACCGAGAGTCTTGATCCGATTCTCATTGAAAATAAATACATAGCTTTATCTCTAGCCTATAGATCACCTGAATGGGATGATTCAGTACTAACATCCTGGAAATAGCATGCCCAAACACTGTTCAAAACAAAAGCTCATTCTATTAGGTGACTTCAATCTTTCTACCTTACCCCTAAGACAATCAAATGCATTAATAGAAGCTATGGAATCAGACTACAAACAGATCATCACAAGCACTACTCACAAGGGAGGAAACATATTAAATCTAATCTTCACCTCGAAACAATTACTAAATCCTCAAATAAACCCTATGACTCAAATCATTCAGGTACCATGGTGCGACTACCATTTAATCTCATTCCAACTTTAATACAACTACCCAATTTACCACAAAGTTTCCAATACAAACACTGGACGTCGCTTCAGACACTTTGACAAACAATCATTCCTAGATGAAGTTTCTCCAGTGCTAGTCACAGATTCAAACAAACAATCTCAATGATCTAATCAAGAACTGGAACCGGACACAGAGGGAGTCACGCTTCTGATTCTGCAGGGCACGTCTAACCCCACAGGATCAGAATCGCGAACAGGTCTGTATATGCAGGCCGGGACCACAATTCAGCCCAACCTGAACGTACAGGCCTTGCCCGACTAACTCAGTCAGGGCTTTTAAATGGAGTCGCGACACCATGATGTCTGGTTGCTATGGCACCGCGGCTCCATTTTAAAGCCGCAATCCCTGGTCGCCGGCACCCAAAGTGCTTTCCCCGCAACCCGACCCCCAATTTGGCTGTGGGGACCAGCATGATCAGAGAATAAAATGGTCAGACAACAAAGGTAGAAAAAATAATTTTATTTTCAATTTAATGATCAGACTTTGCAAAACCTTTATATTTTGCACACCACACTGCATATAGAGACTGGCTACTTGGAGTTTCAGCTTAATTTTTTTAAATATTTTTATTTTTACTTTAGGTTGTGGTCACTTATTCTGTACTTGGTGAGGGCCTGTGTTCTTAGTTTGTGACCAAGGCTAGGTATTCTGTTAACATGGAGTTTGTATGTAGGGATCTGTACTGTAGTAATCTGACTTTTTCAGCTTTTCAATAAATGTATGGATGTTCTAGGGCCCGCTGCAGTATTTACAGTGCCGCTTTTTTCTGGGTAGGCTCCCTGTGTGAGTTTTGGAAGTTGATGCTGGTATGGTATGGTAAATTTGCTCTGTAGATCATTGACTTTTGCAAGGGTTTGAATTAGTTCATGATATACTTGGTCCTGGAGAAAGTTTATGTCGTTAATGAGATGACCAGAATCAGATTTTTCAAACATATTGAGTTCTGTGGGTGAATGTCCCAGTTCTACATCATCATCTGGGTCACATGGACTTTTGAGTGTTAAACTTGGGTTTTGCTAACACTGGTCAACATTGAAATCATTACTGACTTTAAAAGGCCCTAATCTGTAGTATTTTGGTGAGCTGAACACGAATATAACATTAAAAAAATTTATTGGCTCTCGTTTTGAAGATATTGCATGTAGTTCATTTTTGACGTTTCACCGTGTAAATTTATCTAGTAGGGCATCAACATCCCAAATAAGCCTTGAATGATATAATATTGCATCACAATGCATAATACCAGCATGCGCACATCATCCAGAGTTGATTGCATCATTTTCTGATACAATGCAATACTACTGCCAGACGGCTGCTGAAGCCATCTGACGTCAGCAGTGTACTATACGCAGTCGGAAAGGTTGAGCATTTAAAATATTTCAGACTGTGTGCGAGACAGTTTAAGCTACTGTTACATGTAACTTTTATTAATCATATAATTTTAGCAATTTAGATACAATACAGAACAGTAATGCCGCGAAAGTGCATTAATACCGTTGACAATTTCTACTACATTTGTGGGGAAGTGACATTTGCCAACCAGAACAAAAGTATTACTTCTCAACTGAAGAAGGCATATCATCTTTACTTCGGATGCAAGATTGGTGACCAAGACAAGCCTTGGGCCCCGCATATATGCTGCACTACATGTACAACACAGCTTTCACAGTGGTTGAATTGCAAAAGACCATCAATGCTATTTGCAGTCCCCATGGTGTGGAGATAACCAAGCAACCACATAAATGACTGTTACTTCTGCTTGGTTCCTCCTCTTTCCAGCAGAATAACGAAGCAAAAGAAGTAGAGCATAGTCTACCTAAACATTCCATCTGCATTGAGACCAGTTCCACATGGTGAGGGACTTCCTATTCCAGAACCTCCATCAGAATATTCTCTTGATTCATCTGATGAGGACAAGGGTGAGCCGACCTGTTCTCCTGGTCAGTCAGCATGCAGTGACCCAGATTTTCACTGGGATGCATATCAACTCCACACAGAATAACACAGGAAGAACTAAATGACCTGGTTTGTGATTTGGACTTATCCAAGAACAAGGCAGAATTGCTAGGATCAAGACTCCAACAATGGAATCTTCTAAAAGAAGATGTCAACATTACTTCATATCGAAAGCGCCACCAGCAGTTGGAGCCTTTCTTCAGAAAGGAAAGTAATCTGGTATTCTGTTCCGATATTGAAAGCCTCATGAATGCCTTAAAAATCACTCATGACCCACAAGACTGGAGACTATTTATAGACTCTTCGAAACTGAGTCTGAAGGCTGTGCTTTTGAACAATGGAAACCGTCTTCCATCTATTCCAGTAGCGCATGCCATCCACATGAAAGACAAATGTGATAATGGAAGTCAGTAGATGCTTTAAGTTAACTATAACAAGTACAGCTGGCACCTCTGTGGTGACTTGAAGGTAGTTGCCCTTTTAATGGGACTGCAGCAGGGATATATAAAATACATGTGTTTCTTATGTGAGTGGGATAGCCAAGCAAGGGATTGGCACTACTTGTGGAAGGAATGGAATCGCAGACAAAATGTAACAGTTGGAGAGAAGAATATCCAGCACCCAGCTCTGGTTGAGGCTCACAAAATCCTGCTACCACCCCTTCACATCAAACTAGGTTTGATGAAAAACTTTGTGAAAGCCATGGACCGCACTTCGCCAGCTTTCTGATACCTGCATGAAAAATTCCCTCGACTCAGCGAAGTAAAGATTAAAGAGGGAGTTTGAGGGTCCTCAAATTCGAGAGCTCTTCAAAGATGACCGGTTCAACAACTTGCTGCAGGGTGATGCGAAACAAGCATGGAATGCTTTTCGCCTAGTGTCAAACTTTCTCGGGAATGTTAGGGCAGAAAACTACAAGGAACTAGTAGAAGACATGCTGATGCAGTTATCAGAAACTTGGCTGCAATATGTCTCTAAAGATCCATTTCCTTGATTCCCATCTCGATTTCTTTCCTGACAACTGTGGTATGGTTAGTGATGAACAGGGCAAACGTTTTCACCAGGATATCGCAACGATGGAGCAAAGATACCAGGGAAAATGGTCCACTACAATGCTGGCTGACTACTACTGGACACTCCCCAGAGAAGCTCCCGAACAGCTGTACAAGAGACAGGCGAAAAAAGCTAAGAAGTAGTCTATGACTTGTTTTTTTACAGGTATTAACCGAAGGCCTATTATATTTACTATTGACATGCATTTCATGATGTAAACATTAATTCTTGTATGAGGGGGTACCCAAAAAAACCAGGAATAACATTGCCGTGGGCAGAGCTTGTGTAGTATGCACTTCTGCCGCTAGTCGTGTATAGTGCAACTCATTGTCAGTTCAGTGCCACCTGTGTTGTCGACCTGGCTTGTTCTGTTCATCTGCAGTGATTGTTTTTGCTAGCGCTGTTTTGTTCTTGTTTCTTTTTTTATGATGACAAGTTTAAGTGAACAACGTGCAGCTGTGAAATTTTGTTTTCTACTCGGTAAAAATGCTGCTGAAACTGTTTTAATGTTGAAAACAGCTTATCAAGATGACACTATGGGAAAAAGTCAAGTGTACCAGTGGTTTGCTCGGTTTAAAAATGGCGACATGTCGATTGATGACAAACCTCGTTCTGGGCGTCCATCAACTGCCCGAATCGACGAAAATATTGAAAAAATTAAAGAGCTTGTGCTCACAGACCGTCGACAGACAATTGATCAACTGGCAGAGATTAATGGGTTATCTTGGAGCTCGGTTCAGCGAATTTTAACGGAAGATTTGGGAATGAAAAGGGTTGCTGCCAAGTTTGTTCCTCGGGTTCTGACTGACAATCAAAAGGAACATCAAATTGAAACATGTCGTGTTTTGAAACAGCTTGAAACTGATCCAGATTTTCTGTCAAAGGTCATTACAGGTGATGAGTCATGGTGCTATGGTTACGACCCAGAAACAAAGCAACAGTCAAGCCAATGGAAGACGTCATCGTTACCCCGTCCAAAAAAATGTCGTCAAGTCAAATCAAACATCAAAACAATGCTGATTTGCTTTTTTGATGCCAAGGGGGTAGTTCATTCAGAGTTTGTTCCCCCAGGTCAGACCGTCAATCAAACCTTTTATTTGGAAGTTTTAAGAAGATTGCGCAACAGTGTTCGTCAAAAAAAGACCCGATTTGTGGCAGACAGGAGACTGGTTCTTCCACCACGACAACGCACCTGCACACACAGCCATCTCTGTTAGACAGTTTTTGGCTAAAAATGGCATGGTTCCGCTGCCCCACGCACCTTACTCGCCTGACCTGGCTCCGTGCGACTTTTTCTTATTTCCACGCATGAAAAGGGGCATGAAAGGACACCGATTTGACAACATTGAAGAAGTCAAGAAAAAAGGAGGGAGGAGCTGTCAGCCGTTTCTAAAGATGACTACAAAAAATGTTTCGAACAGTGGAAGCACCGGTGGGACAAATGTATCAGTTGTAATGGAGAGTATTTTGAAGGGGATAAGGTTGTTTTGTAAAGAATTTGAAATAGCTTTTAAAAAATAATTCCTGTTTTTTTTGGGTACCCCCTCGTAGATTACAAAAAAACTAGAGCCAACTTTGCAATTTCACTGTCATATTTGTGTTCAGCATATAAAAATTGATAAGAAATGACTATTTTTATTTCAGTAACATGACTTTTGTAAAAGTTTGTTGACCAGTGTAATTTGTCTGCATCATCATCTGGTACACATGGACTATGAGTATTAAATTGGGGTTGTATTGTTCAAATGCTAATACTGACAGCAATCCCACATGTCCATCATAAGTTATAACATCTTCCCCTACTTCTCTCTGGAAAACAGAGAGCCACCACACAGTTTTGGAGTGGAGGAGTAGCCTAGTAGTTTGTAACCAACGAGACCAACGTTCATAACCACTAGCACTCCTTGTGGCCTTGAGAAAGTCACTTAACCCTCCATTGTCTCAGGTACAGACTTATGGGCCGATGTAAAAAGACTAACGCACCCTTTGCATGCAGATAACGCAAGTTATACACACAAGTTCCGACACACCAAATTCAGAAAAGATTGACATGCGCCTAAACAGCAAAGGAAAAACAAGCGCACACAGTAACACCAAGTGTATTTAAAGTATATGCAAATAAGCTGCACATATTAAAATGGCATGCTCATACTGTCTGTGCCTGATGCAGAAAAACAGAGGATTACATAAATAGCCGACATGCCAAAATCTCTACACCTGGTCTGAGGTGACTTAAACGACTTGCACGTGCCCCCAACAGTATGTTGCTAACATCAGGGGCTATCCTTGATGCTTGGATCATCTCAGGTGAAGTGTCAAACTTCCCTTCAGATGATCCAGGCATCGGGGAAAGCCCACGATGCCATCAAAATACTGTCAGGGGGCTGGTCCCCCCGACACCAACCCTCTGACAGAAACTAAATCCCTTGTGGCCCAGCGGCTCTGATCCCCCAACCCACACATCCAATTAAAAAAAGCCCTTGATGGCCCATCAGCCCCGATACCCCACCCATCCACCCAATACAAAAGGCCCAGTGGTCCCTTAACTCCTCCTCCTGATACCTTTAGGATGTACCAGGAGCATCACCCACATGCTCCCACCCCTGCGCCACCATCTTGAAATATGGCGGCACCTGGCCCCATGTGGTGCATCCTGGGATGCACCAGGTGAGGCCTTATATGGCAGTCTGACCCCACCCAGTATATCCCAGGATGCACTACATGGGGCCAGATGCTACCATTTTTCAAGATGGCGACGCAGGTGTGGGGGCATGTGGGCAACACTCCTGCTCCATCTTAAAGGTTCTGGGAGGGAGGTGGGGTGTTCGAGAGTCACTGGGCCTTTACCAGAGCTTTTTTTATTGGGTGGGTGGGAGGATCATGATTGCTGGGGTATTTTTTTAATTGGGTGGGTAGTGGGATTGGTGCCCCTGAGCCACCAGGGATTTGGTTTCTGTCAGGGGATCAATGTTGTGGACACCAGCCCCCCGACAGTATTTAGATGGCATAATGGGCTTTCCCTGATGCCTGGATCATCTGAGGTGAAATGCCAAACTTCCTCTCAGATGGCCCAACTTGCATCAACTTCTGCGCACATGTGTTTGGCTTGCTGTCCCAGTTTAATGCTAACATTTGTGCTGCAGTTTAATGCGTGGCTAATTTCCATATTCACCCCTTTCTGCATGCTGGCGTTAAAGTCGTGCACTATCAGCCTGCTACATAGACATGTACATTACTAATAGCGCACAACTTTGTGCGCTATCGGCGTGCTACATAGACACGTACATTACTAATAGCAAATGACTTCAATGCCAGCTTTCTGCATCAGCCGCTTAGATTCTTTGCCCTCCAGGGACAGGGAAGTACCTGACTATAACTTGTCTTGAACTGTTACTGGAAAGTTGTGAGCTAAATACTAATAAATTAACCTAAACGACATTTTTTTTGTAAACATCAGCCATGATGCTTTATGTTCCAATATATTTGAAAAGGTCTGACTTACAAAATCCTGCATGCTTTGTTTGTCAAAATAACAAAGTATATTGTCTTTGATATTTTTTTCTGTATTTTATTTTAAACTAAATAACACAGAAAAGTGCAAAATTTGGAGTTACTATGTGCAGTAATCCAGCAAGAGTAATATTAGAAATATTTATATAGAACAAAACACAGCCAAAATATATAATATCAGCTACCTCAGTCATGGCAAATAAATGCTTTTTATACCAATCATAGCGCAGGAGTGGCCTAGTGGTTTGAGTTTGGTCTGTTGACCAAGAGACTAGGATTTGAATTACCACTGGTACTCCTTGTGGCCTCGGGCAAGTCACTTTACCCTCCATTGCCTTGGAAGAAAGGCCTGGCAAACTACTTCTAGTCACACCTTGCCAAGAGAACCCAGGGACTACTGGGTCACCAGGAGTCAGCACTGACTCAACAGCACACATTGTATTGTTGTATACAGATTGCTCGGATAATTTAGTTATATCAGACCAATGAAGGCAGCTTCAAAGCACTGTTCCCTCTAAGCTGTGCGCGTGTGCGCGCGCACACACCTCGCCGAGCGAGCTCACATACTTTACAACAGAGCGCACAAAAATTACGGCTCTGATTCTGATAGAAAACAACACAGACGTCTTAAAATTTAAAAGTTATGATTGTAATTACTAGAAATTTCCCGCTTCATTTAGTAATTGTCTATTTTCATTTAATTTGATTAAAATCAATATCTTGTACATACTGTATTCTGACGTGTAGTCAAATTTTAAAGTATATAACTCCGAGTGTCATTATGTGGCGCACAAAAATTTAACCTTCCTTCAAAAGCTGCACACAGCTGATATTTTATGCGCACACAGCCTACAGAAAATTAGAGGGAACATTGCTTCAAAGTAAGTCTTTAAAATAGCCTCAAATTTTTTGTAGGAAGACTTGCTACGAATAGAGCTAGGTAGCAAGTTCCAGAGGAAAAACAGAGCCCGATGCAGAATGGGGCCTATCCGGCTCATCCAAAAACTGGACAGGCTAGATTTGTACCTGATTCTGCACCCGTGGGAGCTAGACGTTCCCGCGGGAGCAGTATCAGGTGCAATGGGCCTGGACAGGCCCCGATTTAGACCTTCTGCTCATTCACTTCCCTCCCCATCTAAGCCTCTCAAGGCCCCTGCATGCAGCCCAGTGCTGTGGCATCCTACCACCATGGCACTGGGACCCGATGCAGGAGCCCCGCTTGCCTGCACGAGTTTTCATGTTCCCTTTCCCTGCTGCCCGACCCCTGAAAGGGCCTGCCAAGTCCGGGGTCAGGCTGTGAGGAACACCCATGTGCTCCTCACCGGTTCTGTGGGGATCCGCTCGTGCTGATTCCCTTCCTCGGGGAAACCTATTCCACCTCTGAAGTGGAATAAGACCCCATCCATTCCTGCTGTCCCGGATGTACTGGGCCTGACCGGAATCGGTCCTGTATGTCTGGGGTCAGGGTCCCACCTCCACTCCGCCCACTCTCCTCCCTGTCTTTGCCCCCATCCAGAGCTCCCCGCACAGTGACCCTGTACATATGGGGAGCTTTGGACCAGGAATCAGGTACCGGAAAATAGAGGGGGTAGGACGTCCACCCCGGACTCTGCATGCTGGCCATAGTAACATAGTAGACAATGGTAAATAAAGATCAGTATGGTCCATATAGTCTGCCCAGTAAGGTGGCCAGAGTGGTTGTACCTGCTGCTCCATAAGGGTCCCCCCTCTATGTCTTTGTTTAGGGTCGTACCTGCCGCTCCGTGCAGGTCACCCCCTTCGATTTGTTGAAATCTAAAAGATATTTAAGTTTTTGATTCCATTTTGCTGCTATAAAGGGATCCACTGTTTCTGCCATTTTGAATTCTGTCACTGTATTTTCCCCCACCATCTCCATCGGGAGGGCATGCCAGGCATCCACAACTCTTTCACTGAAAAAATATTTCCTGACATTGCTTTTAAGTTTACCTTCTTGCAGCTTCATTTTATTGCTTCTAGTTTTACAGCTTCCCCTTCTTTGAAAAAGGTTTGTTTGTTCATTAATACCCTTTAAGTATTTAAAGGTCTGAATTATATCTCCCCTGTTCCTCCTCTCCTCTAGGGTATAGAGGAAAGAACCATGAAATAAAAGGCAGAGCAGCAAGTAGACTCCAATCTGGAGGTGGAATAACCAATAAATTTTCATTCTGAGACTGAAGTGTATGAGATGGAAAATATGGTACTGACGTGGAAGACAGATAAAATGGAAGTCCCATATAGTATGCTGTTTGAGCAAGCATGAAAACCTTAAACTGAACACAATATGACACAAGTATCCAATGGTTGCTGAACAAAAGTGCTGTGACAAGGTTGAACTTAGTTGCATTGCCTAACAGTCCAATGGCAGCATTTTGAACTGTCTGAAGACACAAGATCAGAAACCTTGACCATGCAGTAAACTGACTTACACTTATTAAGATAGGAGGAAATATGAGCATGAAGAAAGCGTGGCCTAGTGGTTAGGGCAAGTTGCCTCAGGCCAGAGAGCCAGGGATTCAAATCCCACAGGAGGACAGTAACCTTGGGCTGGAGGGACTGGGTTTCCTTGTCCCACAGGTGGCCTTGGGTAAGCCACTTTACTCTCCATTGCCTCTGGTACAAAACAGATTGCGAGTCCTTTAGGGAAAATATATACCATACCTGATTGTACACTGCAGTATATAAGCATTGCTAAATAAATATTTAACATCTGTTATATACAGTTTTTCTAGCAGTCAAAACAGTTTACAGTGAACTCAATTGTGCATAACAACGTGCAAGTATAACCAAAAGTGCAAATATGTTTATTCATGTGAAGGCACATACAAATGACATCCAAGTGCAATCTGGGATGTCCAAGCCAGAACGTCTGGAAAAAAAAAGCAGGCAGGTCCAAGTTCAAGCATGATTTCATAAACATGGACGTGTCCGATATGGATGTCTGTGGGATGTCTACATAGACATCACTGGAATAGTATTCAAGACTATGGACTTATAGGAATAGTCTAGTGATTAGAGTAGTGGGCTAGGACCTTAGACGCTAGAGTTCAAATCCACTGTTGCTATCATTATGATTGTGCAGAGTACTGGGGATGGTGGAATGCCATCTTCTCTACACCCTCTGTATGTTTTGTGACCAAAACAAGCATTTCCCAATGCCTAGAGCAGGTCTAAACTTGTAAAGGGTCACAGACATCACTGATGTTTCTGAAATAGAGAGGGGACGTCTAAGTCCATTGCACCAACCCAGACATGCTTCCACCACCTACTTGGACATCCCCGCACTGGAGACATCAATAAGAGCCATTTGTAAAATGGCTCTGAGTATGTCTCTGTGATTTGAATGTCCAAATCACGACTAAAGCTTTTAAAATGACCTCCATAGGAATATAGAGAAAAGAAAGAGGCTAGGACAATGCCTGAGATTTTGTTTTTCAAATGATAACAGAGTCAAAAATCATTCCTAAACGAGGAAGACAATCTGTGAGGATAATAGGGAAGCCCCAAATACAAGGATAAGCTGTTAGATGAAACTATCTTCCTGTGATCTGGAGGGCTTGAGGCTTTGTCGGGTTCAGTTTGAAAGAACGGGCATAGAACCAGGATGAAAATTCATCAAGATATGAGTTCAGTGGTTAGAACAGGTGTCTCAAACACGTGGCCCGCAAGAGAATTTTGTGCGGCCTGCGACGCATTTTGGGATGATAAAAATTTCCTCTCGCTGCTGTTTAACATTAGTGCCATGCATGCAGGGGGCAGAGTGCTCATCCGACAGCAATTATGACCCAGCCGATTGAAGGAGGAGTATTTTCTAGCGAATCGGAGGCATCAGAGAGCCCAGTTTAATGGCAAAACTCACCTGCATTAAAGAAAGTGCTACCGAGTGCGGCCCGCGGGTTACTTTACAAGTCCTCATTTGGCCCTCAAAGCAATTTGAGTTTGAGACCCCTGGGTTAGAAGATGAGGAAGAGTAGATTTATGTAAGCTACAAGCAAGATGTCGTTGGCATAATACAAAGCGTTAATGTCACACCTTAATCAGAGTGGCAAATGGTAAGATGAAAACTATTAAAAAGAAAAGATGAGCACTGAAGAACCTCACGAGGAAAGGTGAAAAAGATTCTGAACCAGAATGAACCTTTAGAATTCAGTCTTGAAGAAAAGACATAAATAAATGGACTTGGACATTGCAGCCATTACAGAAACATGATTTAACGAATCGCATGAATGGGATATAGCCACAGCGGGCTAAAATATATTTAGCAGAGATAGAAAGCAGAAAAGGAGGAGGACATGGGGAAAAGAAGAAGCACAGTGGATTGTGTTGGAAAGAGCAGATGGCATTATCATCCATACTCATGTAGTCTACAGGCCTCCAACTCAAACTGCATTGATATTGCAAAGGTGGTTATGAAGGGAGAAGTGATTATACTGGGTGACCTTAATCTACCAGATATAGATTGGAGTATTCCTTATGCAAATCTGGAAAGAAGTAAAAAGATTGTGAATGCCTTCCAAGAAGCATTGCTCGGACAACTGGTGATGGAACCAAACAGAGAAAGTTCAATGCTGGCTTTAGTACTCACCAATGGAGATAGCGTGTCGAATGTCTGGGTGGGTGCCCATTTGAGCAGCAGTGATCATCACATAGTGTGGTTTGAGGGAAAAGCAAGGCAGAGTCCAATCACAGCAAACTCAAACACCCCAGCCACAATCACAATAGAGCTCATCAACGCCAGATCCATATGAAACAAAATTAACACAATAGCAGACCATATAGAAGATCAGCAACCTGACATACTGTGCATCACAGAAACATGGCTCACACCCACCGATAACGTACTACTCAATCAATTAGTACCATCCACCTGCTCAGCATTCAACTGCCCACGTGCACAACGGAGAGGAGGAGGGGTCTTGATCATTGCAAGGAACAGCCTAAAATTCAAGTCACAAAGTGCCTCAAACACAAACCAATGAAACACCATCACTGTAGAAAACAAACGAATGGCCTTATGCCTCACCTACAGAGCCCCGAATGCGCCACCTGATGAACTCGCCTCCACTCTAGAAGAGGTCTGTGCCGTCAACACAAATCACAAACCATTGCTACTATTAGGAGACTTCAACCTAAAATCTATGAATACAAAGGATGCAGAAGCTTTCCTACGAGCTATGGGATCCTTACAATACACCCAACTGATCAATACACTGACACAGAGACACGGATCATCACCAGACCTCATATTCGCTCCCAACTTTCTATTGGACAGAGGTAACATATCAACACCCAATGTCACACATGTACCATTGTCTGACCATCACATAATCAAAATAAAGTTTATGCCACAAGGGCAAAACCATGACGAGAACATGGACAACCCACCAGCACAAAGAAGATTTAAAAGCTTCGACAGGGACCAATTTCTACAGGACACTCTACCCCACCTGAACACGGAAGAGGAGCTAGACGAACAAATCAAAAAATGGAACAGCGTCATCAATGCTGCCGACAAAGCCACCGAATACAGACCCAAAAAAAGATCACCGCACCAAAGCACATCACACATCCTGGTACTCAAAAATCATACGGAAAGAGAAGAGGGAACTAAGGAAGTTAGAACGGCGATGGAGACACACCAAGTCGACCAACACTCAGGCACTATACTTAACAAAACAAAAAGAATGCAACAAACTCATCAACCAAACAAAGAAAGAATACCACACTAACATCATACTCAAATCAAACAAACCGAGAGAGCTCTTCGAAATTGTGAAAACCCTCACCAAGGAACAGAAATCCGAGAGCGAAGTGCAAATAGACCCACAAGCATTCACAGACCATATCCAAGAAAAATTCCATTCAGCTTCACAATGGAAAACAGACACAAGCACCAAACCAACCACTCCCTCAAGAAAAACTTGGGACAAATTCAGCAACCCATCCACAGAGCAGATCTCACACATCATCACCACACTCAACACAAGAACGGCCCCAACAGACCCATGCCCAGTTACACGGATTAAGGCGACAAAGTCAAACTTCATCCACACCATACACAACATGGTGAAAAGCTCACTAACCCAAGGAATCATGCCAGACCAGCTAAACTCGCCACAATAAGACCAATCCCGAAGAAATCACCACTCGACAAGAACAACCCAGCAGCCTACAGACCTATCTCAAGCATCTCTCTACTGGCTAAAATGATTGAGAAAGCGGTACAACATCAACTACAAGACCACATCGACAACCACTCACAACTGGACCTCAACCAACACGGTATACATCCCAACCACGGAGTCAAAACACTCCTGCTATACCTATTTAACGACATACTACACCTCATAGACGACAGCAAGAATGGAATACTCATGATCTTCATTGACATTTCATCAACATTTGACACAGTTGACCACGGACCTCTACTAGCAAGACTACAGAACATTGGATTACACGGAGCCACACTGAGATGGTTCCACTCCTACTTAACGGACAGACAGATACAGGTCAAGATCAGTCCCAACACATCCCGACCCATAAAAGTCATGCAAGGCATACCTCAAGGATCCGCCCTATCAGCACTATTATTTAACCTCTACATCCAGCCAATATGCAGCATCATAAAAGAACACAGGATAAAATACACAATCTATGCGGATGACATAATGATATACACACCAATCACCCTCGACAACCCAGACTACACAAAGATAACAGAATGTCTCATGCACATGAACAGCTGGTTTCAGTCAACAACTTGACCATAAACTACAGCAAGACCGAGGCTCTAATCATCACACAAAACTCCGACTTCATCCCCCCTCGCAACATCAAGATAGCCAACACAACCATACACATACAACCAGAAGTGAAATACCTCGGAGTGACCCTGGACAAAGAACTGAACCTGCAGTCCCATATCAGCAGAACCACCAAAAATGCATACCACAGGATGAGACTAGTCCGACGCCTCAAGCCCCTCCTCTCTCAGGAACACTTCCGCACAGTCTGTCAGGCTCTAATAACCCCAATCCTAGACTTCTGCAACCCAATCTTGGCCTAACAAAACAGACTCTCAGGCCACTGCAATTGGTGCAAAACACAGCAGCACGCATAATAACCAGCACCACAAGACAAGAACACATCGCACCCACTCTAAAAGATCTCCACTGGCTATCAATCAGCTCCCGCATCAGATACAAGACAGTCAAACATATTCAAAATCAAACAAACAGTCATCAGCTTTCAGCCTACACCCACTCATACAACCTGACAGCAGCACAAGACCGAGGAGGAGAGGCACATCCAACCGAGTCAACACACCTAAAGACATCAACAAAGTATGCAAGGACACTGAAAAACGAGCCTTATCAAAGGCGGCACCAACAATTTGGAACGCCCTCCCTGATGAACTACGGTCAACAACAGACATTAAGGACTTTAGGAAACTGCTAAAGATGACCCTCTTCATAGAGCACTAAGGTGACATCACTTAAACAGTACAACAGACAATACCCCAACTCAGCACAATACCCTCACGACACGATTATAATATTGAAGTCCTGATGTACATAGTATTGTAAATAGCGCACGTTGTAAATGGCTCACCAAAAATCAATGACCATCTACACACACACGCACTCACTGCTCAATGCATGTGCACACTAGACACAGTATTTTGTTGATTGTTTGCTGTGTAGACCACCTTGATTGTAGGAAAAGGCGGTATAGAAATCCATTTAAATAAATAAAGTCCTAGACTTCAAAAATGCTGACTACAGTAAAATGGGAAAGTATCTGAAGGAGAAGTTGGCAGGGTGGGAGGAGATAAAGGACGTGGAATTGCAGTGGGCTAAACTAAAAGAGGCAATAAAAGATGCAATGGATATATACAGGGTGGCCCCAAAAAAGTGAGAACATCTCGTAAATTAAAAGCTTAAATAGTTTATTTATTTACCTTTTTTAGCTATAACACGTCTTTATTTTGACAATTTCCGGTCGCCATCTTTGTTTTTTTAATTTGTCAATCGTTTACATCTGTCTTTTTAAAATTTTAAATAACTTATATGCTACAAGATGTTCTCACTTTTTTTGGGCCACCCTGTATGTAAGTATTTATATATATATATACATATATACAAAAGTTTTGTCGCCACGCTTCACATCTTTAGCCATCTTTTCTTCCGTCTTTACTTTTGTTATCCTTACTTCTCTCGTTTTCTCTTTTAGATTATCCTAGATTCTTTCCTGTGTTCCTTTTTTTGTGATCTTCTGAATTTTGTGAAGGCTGTGCTTTTTGCCTTTATTTGTGCAGCCACTTCTTTGGTGGACCATATAGGTTTCCTTTTCCATATATTTGGGAGAAGAGAAAGATCAGAGGTGGAATTACAAGACTCAAAAGTGCTGAGGACAGATTTGTGGAAAGTGACATTGAAAAAGCAAAAATTCTAAACAAATACCTCTGTTCTGTATCCACTGAAAGAAAATCCTGGAGAAGGACCACATATGATTGACAACTATACAAATGGGAATGGAGTAGATACCACAACAGAGCAGCTTGCAGGACTGAAGTGGACAAGGCCATAGGACAGGATGGAATACATCCCAGGCTACTGAAAGAGCTCAGGGTATTCTGGCAAGGACTTTAAAGGATGTTGTTAATCTATCTTTGAAGACGGGAGAGGTTTTCCAGGACTAGAGAAGGGCTGATGTGGTATCTCATCACAAGAGCGGTAATATGAAAGAGGTGACAAACTATATAAGTTGATAAACCTTCTCTCTGTGGTGAGAAAAGTAATGGAGGCACTCTTGAAAGAAAGAATGGTTTATGGTTTATTAAAAACTTTCTAAATCACCCTTCAAACGCAGAGTGGTGTACAATAATAATAAAATCATATTAGAAAAGGAAGAGAATGCCATTAAAGTTATAGGAAAGAAGAGAGGAGTGAGAGGGATCAGAGGAGGGAGGGAGGGTAAGGTGCAGAAGAGACAAAGGTCCCCTGAAAGAAATGAGTCTTCAAAAGTGTTTTGAATTTAGAATAAATGAGCTCTAGATGGATATCAGGAGATAAGGAGTTCCACAAACTGGGGCCAATAAAATAGAATGCAGAATGCCTAGTGGATTCATAATGAGCCTGAGAGGGTAGAGGAAGGTGAAGCTGGTTTGCGTGAATAGAATGGAGGAGATGAGGGGAGCATGTGGGATGATGTGTAAAGACAGATAGGCAGGGGTGCCTGTGTGTAGTGTTTTGTGGATCAGAAAGAGAAGTTTAAAATGAATAGTAGACTTTCTGGAAACCAATGGATTGCATGATCTGAGGCAACGATGGTTTTATCAGGCAAAGATCATGCAAAACAAATTTGATTGAATTCTTTGACTGGGTGACCAGAGAATTAGATCACGGGCATGTGATGGATGTGATATACCTAGGATTTCAGCAAAGCCTTTGATACTGTTCCTAATAGGAGGCTTATCAAACTGAGCAGCCTGAGGATAGGTCCCAAGATGGTGAACTAGATCAGAAATTGGTTGACTGACAGACAACAGAAGGTGATAGTAAACGGAACTCACTCAGGAAGGTGCATAGTGGTGTATTTGTTCAATGTATTTGTGAGTGATATTGTGGAAGGATTGAATGGTAAAAGTCTGCTTTGTTGCAGGTGACACAAAAATTTGCAACAGAGTGGACACTTCTGAGGGAGTGGACAACATGAGGAAAGATCTACAAACACTGGAAAAATGGTCGTTTTTAATGCAAAGAAGTGCAGAATCATGCACTTTGGATGCAGAAATCCAAAGGAATTGTATGTGATAAGGGGTGAGAGGTTGGTGTGCACAGACCAGGAGAAGAACCTTAGAGTGCTAGTGTCTGAGGATCTCAAGGTGGCAAAACAATGTGACAAGGTAGTAGCCAAAGCCAGAAGGATACTGGGCTGCAGAGAGGAATAACCAGCAAAAAAGAGGAGGTATTAATGTCTCTGTACAAGTTGTTGGTGAGGCCTCACTTGGAGTATTGTGTTCAGTTTTGGATTCTTCTGAGGCAATGGAGGGGGGGGGGGTGGTTTACCCTGGACTCGAGGTTCCCAAGCCAGCTTTAGCCATTAGACTACTCCTTCATTCTATCCTCTATAATAGAGGATTACAATAGCCTCTATTTTATTCTCCATTCTTTTCCTAGGAACACCTAATACTCAGTTTGCTTGTTTGGCCACTGCCAAAATAAAATATTTTCTTAGGGGTCAAAATTCAAAAGCTCTTATCTAGTTAATCATGGAAGTTTCACAGCTTTTCCATTTAAAAGGGCCCGCCTCCTCTGCATGTATACCTTGCACGTATTTAAATGTCTCAATCGTCTTTCTCCTATCACACCACTCCTCCAGGATTTTATATTTACATCTCTAAATCTGTTCCCATATGCATTATGATGAAGACTCCTGAATATTTCAGGTGCTATCCTCTAGTGCGACGCCATCTAATTCATATCCTTTTGAAGTCTTCAGAATTGTACACAGCATTCCAAATCAGTTTATCAGAGATTGGTACAAAGGCAATATAATTTTCCTTTTTTCTGCTGGCCATTTTTCTCCTTAGGGAGGAGTGGCCTAGTGGTTGGGGCAAGTTACTTTGGGCCAGGGGTTCAAATCCCACTAGAAGACAGCACCTTGGGCTGGAAAGACTGGGGTTTCTAGTCCCACAGGTGTTCCTTCAGGCCTTGGGCAAGCCACTTAACCCTCTGTTGCCTCAGGTACAAAAACAGAGATTTTGAGCCCTTCAGGGACAAGGGAAATATATATACAGTACCTGAATGTACACCACTTTGACTGGTAGAAAAGCAGTATATAAGCCTAGTTAAATAAACATGCAGTCTTCTGGCTTTTGCAACCTTAAGAACATAGGATACAATCATACCCAGATCTCAGTCGTCTTTTGTGGATCCTCTATTCTGTATGATTCCTTTGGGATTTTACAAACCAAATGCACGACTCTGCATTAGCTGCCAAACTATAGGACCATTCATCAAGACTTACTAAATCCTTCCATTCTTTTTCTTTGACTTCCTCAACCAACTTTATTCCCTGCTTCTCTTCCAAGTTCTTATTATCACACTCAGTCCTGCGGTCCTCATTCACCTTCCCAACTCCAATCCAAGTCTCTCCAGGCATTCCAAATTCCTCCACCACACAATCTCCATGTTCCTGTTCTCCAAATCAGAGAATGAGTCCTCACTAAGCTTGTTGCCCAAGCTCCAACTTCCAATTCTGCCACTAAACTTTCTAGTCCCTGCTCTACCCTAACCCAACATGTACCTTCTGCCTCTCGCTTATTCCCTATAACCAGTATAGGCCTATTGGTCTCCTTTCCATTCCTTTTCTTTTCTATTATCCTCGTCACTTCTCCCACCTTGTTTTCTCTTCTCCTTTCCTTGGCTTCAGTGGTGGAAGCCTCTGTCATTGGTGTAACATGGTGACATAGTATATAATGGCAGTCTAGTTTACCCAGCAAGGTGGCAAGAGTAGGTGCACCTGCTGCTCCGTGCAGGTCACCCCTCCCCATGCCTTTGTTTAAGGGTGTACCCACTGCTCCATGCAGGGCACTCCTATTTGTTGAGATAGCAGAGACAGTTAAGGTTATTTTGATTTTAGCATGTTGCTATAAATTTGCCACTGCGGCATTCCCTCCCTCTACCTGCATTCGAGCATGCCCGAAATTCGTGGGCTGGCCCAGCTCTGATGTTGATCTCATTCATCGAAATATCAATATGAGAGCTGGGCCTTCCCATGGGTTTTGAGCATTCTTGCATATGCGTAAAGGAAGAGAATGAGAAACAAAATTCCGGCAGAATGGACTCCTGCAGTCGAGGATAATGTATCCATCCTCCGAAGTCCCTCTGTTTCCACATGATATCATCTCTCTACTGATTGTGAATAAGGCCTGTAAATCACACTAGCATAATCAGATAGTCCATTTCTTCTTTCCACATTAACCAATACTGCCTTCTCCTTGAATCTGCATTTTAGATTTATTACTTACCTTTTCCAAATCCAAGTCAAGGTATGGTACATTCAGGTACAAGAGCTACTTCTCTGCCCAAATGGCCTTGCAATATAATTTGATTTGATTTATTTCACTTTAATTGTACCAAAGCTCTTTTGGAGTTAATGGAGGATGAAGCAACTTGCCCAAGATTACAAAGAGTATCAGTGTGAGAAGCAAGATTTGAACACCAGCTTCCTGGTACACAACTGGTTTCTCTAATAATTAAGATTTTTTATTTATATTCTTATATACCATGCTATTCTGCATCAGTGTGGTTTACATTGAACAGGGCATTATAACTTGGAGATAACTATTTTACAGGGAATATGGGCTATGGAGGGTTAAGTGGCTTGCCCAAGACCACAAGGAGCACCTGTGGGATTAGAAACCCCAATCCTTCCAACCCAAGGTTGCTGCCCTTTAGTGGGATTTGAACCCCTGACCTTCTGGCCTGAAGTACCTTGCCCCAACCACTAGGCCACTCCTCATCTTGTAAGGTCTAGTTATGTAGTTATAGATATATATAAATAAATAAAATAAAATCTATGGGCCGGATATTCAAAGGCATTCACATGGTTTACAGACCTATAAACCATGTAAATGCCACTTTTCAGCGGCACCAACACGGTTACTGCAGCTGAATATTCCCGAGTAACGCCGCTACACGCCCCGATGCTAACCGTGTAGTATTGGGGTGTGTCGTAGGCGTTCTGGGGTGGAGCCTGTTGCTAACTGGGCAGCGGCGATATTGAACCACTGCCCAGTTAGTGACCTGTGGGTAAAGATAGGTGCGGCAAAAGCTGGCCTCTCTTTACCAGTGGGAATTAACCGGGCAGCAACTCAATATTGCCACTACCCAATTAACTTCCACGCAGTGCGGCAGACCTCTGTATTCCATGCCGATGGCTGGATATGGCCCAGCCATTAAGTATCCAGGGTTAGGTTCAGTGGCGATGGCTATGCGCTGTAAAGGCATATAGCCATCACCAATGAATATTGGGCCCTTACCTTTCCTTCCTGAAAAGACTATAGTCTTGTATAACCATATTCTAATCATGGTTCTCTCTATACTGAATGTGAATTTCTCTGCCTTGTCCTTTATCCTTGTTTGGGAGGATTGAGGAGAACATCACTTGCACATTTATCTACTTTAGCCTTTCACCCAGTGTCATGAAATCGCTTCAACATGTTCAAGGGGATACTTAGCAGCATCATTTGTCCCAACATTGTACCGTTGTTGCATACTCTAAAGGTATTAGGGGAAGGGAAGGGTTTCTAGTTTAAACATCAGCTGACAGTGCAACATTAATAGTAGGAGGGGATAAAATTGCAATTGGAGCCCAGAATCAGGCAGTAACTGAAGGAAAGACATGGACAAGGAGGCTCTGAAAACTTTGCTTTCCTAATCCCCTAATTTTAGATTTTAATATTCAATTCTACAATCCTACTAAATGCCATGATAAACTCTTTCTGATTTACATGCACAGCCTAGGACTTGACCAGTATGTCTTTTTTTCTCCAATCATTACTATACTACTACTGATCTTTTGTATAGCGCTACAAGGCGAACACAGTGCTGAAAAGATATGTGTAAAAGACAGTCCCTGCTCAAAGCTTACAATCTAGTCAGGACAAACACAAACAGTTGAATACAAGGAACTGTCAAGGGAAAAGGTCTGCAGCTGGGCATTTGCTTGATTTAGTATTCTCTTTTTAAGTTTCTCTTAAAAGGCCTCTGGCTGACGACTCTGGAGAGAATTGATTCACAAAAGTGCTACAGTCTCCTACATCCTAATAATTTCCTCCCCAACTGGATTCTACTCCAGTTGCAACAAAGTATGCTTCCTTTTATATTGTACTGTTTGTCTTGACGAGCAGGGTCTGTCTTCTGTATGTTCTTGTACAGCGCTGCATACGCCTTGAAGCACAAAATAAATGATTAATAGTAGTAGTCGTCTTAGGAAAAATCAAGGTAGAAGCATTTTCCTCTTTGGCCCCTTCTATGCCTCGGAATTTTCCTTCCTTATCTTTAGACTGATTCGTGGAACTCCACTATCAAGAGATTTCTAGATGCCACTGCACTTTTACATCTGATTTGCTGCTCACACAGATTCAAGTACCCATGATTCTATGAGGGCTTCACCTCCTGAAGCTCCAGGCCACGGGGAGCCAAAATCGAAAGGCTCAGGAATAAATCTTTGGCAACACGAGCACTATGCACTGAGCATTAGTGCTACTATAAATCAGCTGTAAAGCAGGCTAAAGGTTTCTACTATGCACAACTAATTAATAGTGCTAATAAGCACAGAAAACTTTTTCAGTTCTTTCTAGCCTATTAGCATCTCACTCAGCTCATAATTTCTCTCAGCTGTTACCCGATTCTCCGATAGCAGATGAATTTGTGAAACATTTCAACTCTAAAACTGAGGAAAGCCAGAGCAGCCTTTTCACTTCTGCTGCAAGTGACTCATGAGCTAAAGCTATATTTCAGATCCTAATTCCTGTTCTTCAATCTGGCCTCTAATCTTTCTTCAGAGAGGTTTATCTCCTCTATGAGATCTACACCTGCCCACTCAGTCCTTGCCTTCCCGATGGATCAAGAAATCTGGCTTTGATCTGCTTTCCTTTCTACTTTATGACCATTAACCACGTTCTTTCTACCAGTTATGTTCCAAATTCTCAGAAGCAGGCAATTTTCCATCCTGTTATAAAGATAACTGTTTTTGATTACAGACCACTATCTAATCTATCTTACTCTGAAAATCGATTGAGAAGGCTGCTGTCACTCAGCTTTCAGATTCTGTAGACAGTATGCTCACATACTGTATTGCGTAACAGTTAGCAGGTTTGATGGGTCTTGGCAGCCTCACTGTAATGCCTTTGATTTTGACATCTGGTAGAAAGCACACTTCTTGGGACATCAAGTTTGGTTGGTTGTTGGATTCTTCTGTGCTGCTCAGAAGTCACCAACTACCACTAACCGTTGCTTCCTAGGCACAGTGGTAGCTGATCCTGAAGTTTTGAGATTTATGATTTCAGTTCCTCTTCCTCCTGAAATGGTTTGTTCTCTTGCACGTCATGGGTTCCATACTGTAGTTGCTGCAACAGGAAGCATTATGGGAGATGTGAAGTCGAGGACTGGGAGAGATAGCGGAGAGAGAGAGAGAGAGAGAGAGAGAGAGAGAGAGAGAGAGAGAGAGAGAGAAAGGGAAGCACGAGGTGACAGAAAAAAGTATCAAGCCACACTTCATCGCTTCAAAAACAAATCTGCTTTTAGACAACCCAATGTATTCCAAAAGAAAAAGGTTTACAGATGACAAGTTTTTGTATCATTGTTCTACACCAAAAACTGTGTAAGGAACAATGACTTAATTAAGGGACAAGCCAAAAGATCTTATGCATCACCGTAATTTTATAAAAAGAATTTCACTGAATGCCTTCAGTTTCCTGCATGACTTCAGATGGCTCTCAAAGTCTACAAAACGGGTGTTGCAGCAGACAAGACAGCATTCAATGAAAGCACTGAGTTGGGAACAATGAGGGATGATAAGAACATAAGAACATCAGAAATGCCATACTGGATCAGACCAAGGTCCATCAAGCCCAGTATCCTATTTCCAACAGTGGCCAATCCAGGTCAGATACACAGGTACCACAATACTTGTTCCAAAGTAAGCATTGGATAAAGAGGCAGCTTCTTCCCATCAATGTTTAGACATCCCTCTGCAGATTTATATCTTTGGTCTGGGGCCCTCTAAAATGGTTCTCCTGCGTAGACTGGTTGAAATGTGAATAGTGGAAGGAGTACAAATAGCTTTGGTAGCTATCACATGGTGGTGATATCATCTGTCTGAAATCCGTTTGCTGGCATACAATGTTGGTCATCGATGCTGAAGATTTGGAATCGGTCACAGACTTTGACTTACTCTTGTGTTTGGACTTTGAAGACGCCTAAAAAAAAGCTGATGCCCTCAATGAAGTGGAAGCTACTGATACTGAGTCCAAGATGAACAACGATCCAAACTGTCTGGCTCAGTTCTTGAAGCCTCTCTTTGTCATTTGTTGGCACAAAGGACAAGAAGTGGCTTCATGTTCAAGACCCAAACATTTTAGACAGCAGTCATGTTTATCAGTGGCTGAAATGGTACTGGCACACTTAGTACATTTTTAAAAAACCCTGATGGACGGAGCTGCTTCTTTTGATTTCCTGATTGCTTACCTGAGGTTCCTGCCTGCCTAGCTCCTCAATGGGCCGCTGGAATGGAGGAGGGCCATTAAAGACCGGCTCTCAGGTGGAACAGTGAGCTGCTTCTTTTGATTTCCTGATTGCTTACCTGAGGTTCCTGCCTGCCTAGCTCCTCATTGGGCCACTGGACTGGAGGAGGGCCATTAAAGACCGGCTCTCAGGTGGAACAGTGAGCTGCTTCTTTTGATTTCCTGATTGCTTACCTGAGGTTCCTGCCTGCCTAGCTCCTCATTGGGCCGCTGGACTGGAGGAGGGCCATTAAAGACCGGCTCTCAGGTGGAACAGTGAGCTGCTTCTTTTGATTTCCTGATTGCTTACCTGAGGTTCCTGCCTGCCTAGCTCCTCATTGGGCCACTGGACTGGAGGAGGGCCATTAAAGACCGGCTCTCAGGTGGAACAGTGAGCTGCTTCTTTTGATTTCCTGATTGCTTACCTGAGGTTCCTGCCTGCCTAGCTCCTCATTGGGCCGCTGGACTGGAGGAGGGCCATTAAAGACCAGCCCCTACGCGGGACGCATTAAGCGAGCTCGTTCCCGCGGTTCCGTGACCGAAGGGGCATGACCATAGGAGGTGCATTGGTGGCATCAAGGTTATGGGGAAGCGGAGGAAACAGCACACAGCCAGCGCAATCAAAGGCGGTCAAGATCATTGGCCCTATGGATGCCCACGTGCGTGTGGAAAATTCTCCGGCACTGTTGGGTTCCTTGCCATCGGATTCGTTGGACTCATCAACTGTGAGTACCGTCTCCTCATCCACCTCTGCTTCCGCTATGGGTTTAGTTCAGCCCAATCAAGAGATAACTGTTCTTGACAGTTGTGCCGTTTCTTTTTCTGTGGATACGAAGGGCTTATTTATTTATTTTATTTATTTATTTAATTGGATTTCTATACCGCCTTATCATACAATCAAAGCGGTCTTACAAACAAAGATATTAAGAGTATTAGTGAGAAAATGTAAAGAAATAAAAGTTAAAGTTATGGTATAATGTGTTAGAGTGAGTTGCATTATCCAGCTCTCCTTCCAGATTCATTTTTGAAACTGACTTCTAATTTACCATTGTCATTACCGTTACCCTCGGTGGTTTCCTTTCCAGTTTTTGCTGAACGATGTTCCCCTCCTGAACATGTTTCTTTGAAAGATGTTTGGCTTGTCGTTTCACGGATGGAAACAGCGTTAAGTGCTTCATTGCAGAAAATATCTGTTTTCTCAAAAGAGACGGTTGGTAAACTAACTGATCATGAAGCTCGGCTGACATCTGTGGAAAGGCTTGTTAATTCTACCGAGCAATTTGTTTCCTCTCAAAGTGATGTTAATTTGAAATTTTCCCAGGGTTTTAGCTCTCTGCAACGACAGGATGAATTTCGAGAAAATGTATTTTGGTCAAAAAATTTACTTTTTTAAATTTTCCTAGGACACATTACTTATCTTCTTTGTTGTTGCTGCAAAAATACTTTAAAGAAATTCTGATGTTTAAAGATGCTTCGGATATTTTAATTTCGAAATTGTATTATATACCTAGAGTTAAAAAGGACTTGGATGGTAACATGTCAGGGAATATCCAATGTGAAAAGCTGGCTTCTTCCACTCTGGATCTATCTGGCTTTCTTGAATCCTCCACAGATGATATTCCTACAAGAGATACCTTGTTAGTTTCCTTTGTTCGGGAGATGGATAAGGATAGGGTTTTGACGGCTTACTTTCAGAAGAAAGCCGAACAGTTCTGTGGTCAAGTTATTCAGATATTTCCAGATGTGGCCAAAATCACACAAGAACGCCGTAAGGCTTTCTTAGCTCTTCGTTCACGTGTTCTTGCTCTGGGGGGGGAGGGGGGGGGGTTATTTTATCTTAAATTTCCCTGCAAGTGTCAGATTACTTTTCAAAGTAAGCGATATATATTTTCTGAACCAGATCAATTAATTAATTTTTTGAGTGGGAGGGAACAGGTATGACTTGGTGTAAATTATAGGGGGAAATATAGTGTGTCACTTGATTTAGTATATTGAGCTTGTGATTGGTTTTCTCAGGTTTCCTTTTATATTTGATTGCAAATGTGTGAAGCCGCTCCTTGATGTGGACTGGATATTACAGTCTATGTAATGTTTTCCTTGTAATTTTGTTTCATTTTTGAAATAAAACTTTGGAAATTAAAAAAAAAACACCCTGATGGACTTTTCCATGTCTGTAAAGTTGTCTTTGAGATTAAAGATAAGGCTATGGAGGCCTAGAGATCTAGTTTAGCGGTGAGAACCATGGTGAAAGTCAATAGAAAAGAAAAAATTGAAAATAAAACAGGAAAAATATCGGGACCAGTGTTGGATTCGACAGAACCAGCATTGATGGGAAGGCAGATACATGATGTACCCTAAAGGGCACAAAAAAGAAAAGTCTGTATTTATTTATTTAACCAGTTTTGTATACCACCTTATCCTTCAATCAAAGTGGTTGACAAGACAAAAAAGGCTTACATATTGAGGGTATGGGAAAACAAAAATGATACATTACAATATAAATACAATACAAAACAAAACAGTAAGTTATAATACTATATCATAGTGAAATTAAATATACATAATGATTAAGTTATTTCACCAAATGATTCTATAAAGTAAGTCTTTAAAGATTTGCAAAAATCCTTAAGGTCTTCCTGAGTTCTTAAGTCTTCAGGAATAGAATTCCACAACTCTGGTGCCATAAAAGAAAATGCTCTTTTAGAAGTCATTTGTTTTGATTTGTTGAAGTTCAAAGGAGTATTAAGTTTATTGATATTTTGAGATTGTCTTGGTCTTACGCTCTTGTCTTTTAAAATAATAAATTGTAGAATATCTGCTGAGGATTGGTGAAAAATTTCAAAAATAGTCATTAGGTTTTTATATTTTGCCCTTGCAATAACTGGAAGGAAATGTAACTGTTTGAGGACAGGAGTTGTGTTCAAATTTTGTAGAGCCAGTTATAATACGCACAGTAGGCATTGGTTTATCGCTTATACATATAGTGATCGCCAGAAATAGATGAGTAGGCGTTGGTTTATCGTTTATTCATTAGAGATTCATAGTACAGTATGTGAAGTCCCTTATTTATTCACTTTTTTTTAGTGAATTTGAGTACTCTCAAAAAAACGAATAAAAGGAAGGTTTGGTTACAAGAGGGGTTACTCCCTCAAAACTAACCGTCTAACATAAAATTCAGCTTAATTATTTGGTAAGGAGGGGGTTTATAGAGGGAATGAGATTGGTATGCCTTACAATCTAGTCAAGACAGACAACACAGTAGGTGTAGACAGGGATACATCTAGGGGGAATGGTAGGGAAACACAAAGGAAATCAGGTGAGCCAAGATCCAAAAGCGGCAGCGAAGGTGTGAGTTTTCAGCCTGGATTTGAAAGGGCTCAGAGAAGGCACCTGATGTACAGACTCAGGTAGTTTGTCCAGGTATAAGGAGCAGCAAGGTGAAAGTAGCGAAGGCTGGAGTTAGCAACAGAAGAGAAGGACACAGATAGAAGCAATTTGCCAGAAGAGTGAAGTTTCCCGGGGGGGGGGGGAGGGTGTAGAGAGATATTAGAGGATAGGTAGTGAGGAGCTGCAGAGTGAATGCACTTATAGGTCAGCAGGAGAAGTTTGAATTGGATGTGGAAACGGATAGGGAGCCAATGAAGTGACTTGAGAAGAGGGGTAATATGAGCATGACGAGGCTGGCAGAAGATTAGTTCACATAGAACACGGCTACTTGATTGTCCGTTTGGACTAGTACTGTCTTGTAGCTGAGCTGGGCATGGAATAGTCGAAAAGCTAGATAGATTGCTCTTAATTCTAGGAGGTTTATGTGCAGACAAGCCTCCTGCGGAGTCCAGGTGCCCTGGGTAGAGAGATGATGCAGGTGTGCTCCCCAACCCACCTGTGATGCATCTGTTGTTAGGGTGGCCTGGAATAGGGGTTGTTGGAAAGGAGATCCCACTAAAAGATTCTCCAGTGATTGCCACCATTGGAGGGACAAGATCAGTCGATGAGAGTTTGATATCTTGTCTGACAGACGTCCTGTGACCTGTGTCCACTGTGTGGATAGGGTCCACTGGGCTGCTCGCATGTGGAGGCGAGCATAGGGAACTACATGAACTGTGGATGCCATGTGTCCCAGTAACTGTAGCAGTTCTCGGGCAGTTAGGGAGGATTTTCCCGCTGCTTGAGAAGCTAGTTGCACTATGTGAAGACACCGGGCCTATGGAAGGAAAGCCCTTGACTGTCTGGTATCTAAACAGGCTCCTATGAACTTCAGAGATTGGGAAGGAACCAGTTGGGATTTTGGGACGTTTATTACCAATCCCAAGTATTGGAGGATTCGCATTGTGCGAGACAGTGCAGAGCTGGCTTCTGCAACCGTGGGGGCTCGAATGAGCCAGTCGTCCAAGTAAGGGAAGACAAAAGTCCCTAGGGTTCGCAGAAATGCAGTTACTACTGCCATGCATTTCGTGAATACTCTTGGTGCGGAAGCCAGACCAAAGGGAAGAACCCTGTATTGGAAGTGTTTTCCCTTGAAAAGGAATCGTAAGAACTTCCTGTGATCTGGATGGATCAGAATGTGAGTATATGCATCCTTTAAGTCTAGAGAGCAAAGACAATCCTGGCTTTGAAGGTATGGCAGAAGAGTTCCTAGAGAAATCATTTCTCTTGGAACAGGTATTTGTTCAATTCTCTGAGGTCTAGAATGGGTTTGTGTCCCCCTGTTTTCTTTGGAATAAGAAAATAGGGGGAGTAGAACCCTGTACCCTTTTGGAGAATGGGTACTTTCTCTATTGCCTCTTGGGCAAGAAGTGTTGAGACCTCGTGATCCAGCAGATTGTCTGCAGAAGTTTGGGACTTGAACTGCCTTAGGATTGTAGGAGGGGGCATGCTGTGAAAATGAAGCTTGTACTCCTCTTCTACAATGGACAGAGTCCAATTTTCTGTTATTTGGTGCCATCTTCTGGCAAAATGACACAGCCTGACTGGAATATTTAGGGGTTCTGGATCCCTCAGGAGGCAGGAAGGCTAAGGTCTCTAGGAAGGAATCAAAGTCCTTGAGGGTGCTGAACCTGCAGAGCTGGTTGAGCTCTCGGGCCTTTTGGCTTCTTCTGCTGTTTGAATTGCTGTGGTTGTCCCCTTTGGGCAACTTAACCGTGAGCTTGGCTTTGCTGGGTATAGGATGGATAAAATGTCCTCTTTTTGCTGAAAGAGGGTTTTTTATAGGGTTTCTTTTTGGCTGGAGTGGCTGTAGATTTTGACAATCTAAGGCGATATTGTCAGCATCTATCTCATTAGCCTTTTCCTGCCAATTCTTGCCAAAGAGGTTTTCTCCTGTGCAAGGGATGTTGCCTAATTTATCCTGTACCCAAATCTCCAAGTCTGATGCCTGAAGCCAGGAGATCTGTCGTGCACCAATGGCAATAGCAGAGGTTCTGCTGATGCATTCAAAGCAGTCAAAGGCTGCACGATTTACAAACTTGGAGACATCTAGACCATACCCGACAATGGTAAGGAAGTCTTGTCGTCTGTCATCTGGGAGAAGTGGGCTCATAAGCTCCAAATCTCCTGTGACCTCTTTGAGGAACATTCCCATATATAAACTATATGAGCTGATCCTAGCTGAAAGCATGGAAGCCTGAAAAGTTTGACGCCCAAAAGCATCAAGAGTCCTGCATTCACGACCTGAAGGATTGAATGCATGTCTCTTTGCACTTTTCATCCTACGCATGGCTGACTCCACCACCATTGTGGCAGCTGAGTCTTTTGGAATCCAGAACATGGTAGAACTCGATACATGGTATCAAGTCTCCTAGAATGAGGCGATGTGGTCAAAGGTGTCTCCCACATTCTGAGCATCAAGTCATGAAGAATTTCATGAATGGGCAGAGTGGCTGCCTCCTTTGGAGCTTTAGGATATTGGAGAATTTCCAATTCCCTTGCTCTAGGTTCCTTTTCAGGAGCTACCGTGATTAAAGGTCTTTGGCAACATCACGAATAAAATCCTGAAAAGACATGTCCTCCGGAGGCGACATTCTGCGTTGGGGAGAAGAAGAGTCTTCCGGGAGAAACACTCTGGTACCGGCAGAATTATCAGAGTCATCGGAATCGGAGGTTTCGAAGTATCTCTGATCACGATGTTCATGCAAAGCACGGTCCCAGTATCGATTGAAGTCGGTACCGAGTTGATCCGCTACCGATCTTTCAATGCTAGCCAAAGATGGCATGGGAAAATTTCCCACTGGGGCTGGTACTGTCAGTGCCAGTACCAGTATCTGTTCCGGTGCTGGTACTGGCATCGGTACCGGTGTCTGTTAAACCATTGGTGTCAACGGTACCGCAGCTGTAAGGAGAGCTGCAATACTGCGCTCTATATCGAGGAATCTCTGGTCTATCGACGCTGCCGATGCCTGGGTATCGGTACCAGTGAAGACGGCTGGGACCCCTGAGCATGGCACCAGTAGTTCTGTCGAGGCCGAGGCCTCGAGAACATCCTGGAACCCTGTTGATGCTTTGAAGGCTGAAGCCTCCTGCTGGGGCTGTTTTGCTGGTGTGGTTCCCTCAAGGGCAATGCCAATGGACTCTCGATGCTTCGCAGGAGAGCTACCCTTTGAGGACCTGCTTTTATGTTTAGTTTCCGGAGATCCACGGGAGGAAGAAGAGGCTCTTGAAGATGTCGATGCAATGGACCTGGCATCCGAAGAAAAGAGGGTACCGAGCTTTGCAGCCCGGTTCTGTCTTCCTCTTTTAGTCATCCCCATACAAGAGAGACACTCAGATGGAGGATGGTCAGGGCCTAAACATTTGAGACAACAGTCATGGGTGTCAGTGACGGAAATGGGTCCGTCACACTTAGTACATTTTTTAAAACCACTAACTGGTTTTTCCATCCTTAAGGAAAAATGGGGCCTAATGCCCAAAATGGCGCCTAGCACCAAATAAGAAAGGTTTTTGAAGAGAAACAGTTCAGATAGATATATATAATTTTTTTTTTTTTAAAAGAAAAGAAAAGAACCGGCGGTACCGGTAGGCATCGTGCGGAGGCAAATGCGACCACAAGAAAACAAGTTTAAAGAAGAAAATTTTCTGCGGTAACAGGGTATGAGTCCTGTCGGCTCCGCGGAAAACGAAGAACTGAAGAGGGACAGTTGGAAAGGCGGGAAGGCAGCACGCATGTGCTGAGGGATGCTCCCAAAAGCATTCCTATTGTATGCTGGGGAGCGTTCCCGTGCAGGCTCCATCGGTACGGACGATATCCATATGTGAAGACTACATTCCTGCTTGTTCCTGGAGATAAAGATTTAGGCGTCATCATGGATAACATGTTAAAACCCTCTGCCCATTGTGCAGCGGCGGCCAAGAAAGCAAACAGAATGCTAGGTATAATAAGGAAAGGAATGAAAAATAAAACAAATGATATTATAATGCCTCTGTATCGTTCCATGGTACGACCGCACCTTGAATATTGTGTGCAATTCTGGTCGCCGTATCTTAAAAAGGATATAGCGTTATTAGAAAAGGTACAGAGAAGAGCCACCAAAATGGTAACGGGGATGGAAGGCTACTCCTATGAAGAGAGGCTACAAAGGTTAGGGCTCTTCAACCTGGAAAAGAGACGGCTGAGGGGAGATATGATAGAGGTCTATAAATTAATGAATGGAGTGGAACAGGTAAACACAGATCAATTGTTTACGCTATCAGACTATAGAAAGACTAGGGGACATGTAATGAAGCTACAGGGTAAACTATTTAAGACAAATAAAAGAAAATATTTTTTCACTCAACATGTAATCAAACTCTGGAATTTGTTACCGGAGGATGTAGTAAAGGTTGTTAGTGTAGCTGGGTTTAAAAAAGGTTTGGACAAGTTCCTGGAGGAAAATTCCATAAACCATTATTAAAAAGGGACCCAAGATATCAATGCTTGACCCAATACAAGCATTGTGGAACCTGTGTCCCTTGGGGAAACTGCTAGGTACATATGACCTAGATTGGCCACTGTTGGAAACAGGATACTGGGCTTGATGGACCTTGGTCTGACCCAGTATGGCATATCTTATGTTCTTATGTTATACAAAAAAATATCAAAAGGTTTTCAATAAGACTGTAGAGTCCTACACAGCCTCCAACACAGGCCACATTTCACCCCTCAGGGCTGTTTCAAAGGGAGATTCCAATGTTCATTCAAAAGATTTTTCTAACATTTTGTGCTGCAATGGCCTATGGCTATGGCCCTTTGTGCTCAGATAATTGGAAATACACTGGAAATATGCAGTTAAGGAGTGTCTTCTGCTCATACATTTGTGTCTGCACTGAAGAAGTCTATACTTTAGGTTAAGAATGGAGACTGGTGCCAATTCCACAGAGTTACAGCACTGACCTTTCACAACAAAACTTTTGAAGTCACTGCATAAATAAATGCAACCTCAACAAAGAAGGACCTGCTAGAATGCGCAGTCTGCTGAAGATCTTTCTCCACTTTTAGAAGCCTCTCCTCTGCGTGGTAGTGGGTCACAGTGCTGACTGAGGTGGCTTCTCCAGGCTCATGGGGATATGTGTTCACAGTCCTTGCAGTCCTCCTGATGTTGGGCTGAGTCCAAACACGCGACATACTGTCTGAGTGTTGTAATCTGGACTCCTTCTACCCCCTCCCCCAGATTAGACAGGGTCTAAAGCTTGGCTTTACCTGCATCACAGACACCCCCCCCCCCCTCCCCAGGAAACAAAGAGACCAAAAAAACAAAGATTTTTCTCTTTTTTACTTTTATTTTTAAAAAGATGATGTTGAAAACACTCAAGGAGAAAATTTAACAAGTCTGGAGAGCTTTGTTTTAGATACTTTCAGCAGTGTGGAAAATAAAATTGAAGAGATTAAGAGGATCACTGTGCAAGAATAGCCCGACTAAACAACTGTCTTGCCTTGGTTGTGACCTGGTTATTTAAATCCAATTAAAACCTCCGCACGTTGGTTAACGGGTCATCTAAATTCTCCAAATGTTTCCCCTATCATAGATCGCTATTCTATTCCTCTCTTCCAGTCACTTAGTTTCCTTGGAGTTATTCTTGATACTCAACTTTCCTTCTGTGATCATATTAATTCAGTTGCAAAAAGGTGGCACTTTTCTCTTCAGCAAATTCATTCAGTCTGCTTTTACCTATCTGATGCCTCCTTGCACACTTTACTTCTTTCATTGGTGATTTCAAAGATTGACTACTGCAATGTTATTTATGCGGGGTTTCTCAAGCTCAACTCACACGTCTGCAAACCATTCAAAACACAGCCATTTGCCTGCTCTTTTCTGCTAGTACGTTTGATCATGTAACCCCTCTCTTTATTCGCTGTCATTGGTTACCAATTTCCTACCGTGTCAAGTATAAATTCCTTGTCCTCACACATAAAATTCTCCATTCTGGGATTCCGGGTTATCTGTCATCTCCTCATCCTGCATGCACCATCCAGAATATTACATAATTCTCTTAGTCTTAATCTTTATCTCCTTTTACCATCCCAGGCATGCCTTGAATCCACTAGACATACTGCCTTCGACTTCCTGGCCCCTTACCTCTGGAATTTGTTGTCAGCTGATATCCAGCTAGAGCTCTCTCAGCCCAGGTTCAAAAATGCCTTGAAGACCTATTTATTTTGAGCTGCATTTCAGTTCACCTCCCAGTGACTATTTTATTTATTTATTTAGTATACCGCTACTTCCAGCGATTAGCAGTGGTTTGATTACAGATTGGAAATTGTCAAATCATGACAGGAAATTTGAGGTATAAACACATTGATTAGACAGGAAAGCACAGCACACAGAACTATTTTACAGAGAACATGGGCTATGGAGGGTTAAGTGGCTTGCCCAAGACCACAAGGAGCACCTGTGGGACTAGAAACCCCAGTCCTTCCGGCCCAAGGTTGCTGTCCTCCAGTGGGATTTGAACCCCCGACCTTCCAGCCCAAAGTACCTTGCCCCAACCACTAGGCTACTCCTCCACTCCATGGCTTAGCTCCCCTCCCTTACCCCGCTGTCATTTCTTTTTTGTTTTTAATGGAGTTATTTTCCTCTTCTTATTCATGTATTATTGTGAACCTATCTGGTGTACTGAAGGGCGATATATCAAATTTTAATAAACCATAATAAATCATAACCCTAATGGATGCCATTTACATGTGTATGTGATAACACAAATACATGTAAAACATGAATAAGGCTTCTAAAATAACCCCAATAATGTAAAGACCCTTAAGCATATCTTCTAGATTTCATCTACTGTAAGACATAGAATATAATACAATTACTATAAAATCAGGATCTCATAATACAACATGCCAGTGAGTGTAAAACGTCCAAAATATCTGAAGGCAGCCTTGTGAACTGAATCATAAATCCCATATACAAGAGCTTTAGTCATATACTTGTATTTTTTTTTACCCCCACATGCCAAATGTCTTCAGAGTGCTGGGGGAAAAATGAGTTTATGGAGTGGGTTGCTGCAACAAGCATTTCATGCCAACAAATGTCAGCTTCAGCAACCAAACTGTTGGACTCATTCCCAACACACTGTTTAGACTCATAATACAACACAGCCCACGTTCTCTCATGTCTTACTGCCTAACTCTGTGTGCATCTTGATGAGTGAAAAAAAATATGAAAGGCAGGCTGTTATATATATTTAACAAGATTATAAGATATAAAAACTAGGTTAATGAGGCTAACTATGAACCTTTCACACTGCACAACTAAAGAAAGGAAAATGGAAAATATCTTGGGGCTGTGAGTTCTATCTAGGACATAGATTCTAGGTTCTTAATTCCTTTGTGTGTACCGCACTTAGAGGTCTTTTTAAGTGGGATGACTGTTTGCTGTCAACCTGCCTTAATGTCAGAATTTATCATGTGTTAACTGGGAATTGGCCAAGCTAAAGGTTTTAGCTGAAACGGGGCCATGTCCATGCCAAGGATGAGGGAACATGGTAGCAGATACTTACTTACTTACATTCCACATCAGTGCGGTTTACATTGAACAGGGCATTATAACTTGGAGATTACTATTTTATAGGGAACATGGACTATGGAGGGTGAAGTGGCTTGCCCAAGACCACAAGGAGCACCTGTGGGACTAGAAACCCCAGTCCTTCTGGCCCAAGGTTGCTGTCCTCTAGTGGGATTTGAACCCCTGACCTTCCAGCCTGAAGTACCTTGCCCCAACCATTAGGCCACTCCTCCACTCCAAACACATGTTAGCCATCACCATGTGGTATGTCAGACGTACCCTGGTAATTTGATGCATGCTAACATTTCTCACCTCTGCACTCTATCTTGCTATATAAAAAATCTGTCCTTTGCCTGAACATCTATGTTGTGAGTAGGATGGAGAATACTGTCCATTTGGAAGAAGTGACAGAAAGGCATCGGCTACTTTGCTTTTAGAAGTGAGTGGACTGTGAGTGGGAGTGGAAGTTCAGAGTGCACAGGGGCATTACACTGATTTCTGTATGTCTGGTTTGGCTGTTTGCTGTTCAGTGTACAAGCAGTATGCTGAGTGTGAGAGGGCCATGAATGGAGAGTGGTAAATATGTAAGTGGATCACCGGAAGCCAGGGCTGGGAAAGGCGAGTCCAAGAAGAGCTCATCCCAGAAGTACTACAGAGAAGCCAGGAAGCGTATACAGGGAGGGAGGAGGCCAGGAGTGACTGAAAGCCAGGCAGCAGCCAGGTGCAGGCAGAAAAGGCCCCTCACATGCCAGCCAGCCACCCTACCACACACACCTTGAGCTCTCTCAGCACAAGCGCGTGCTTCTGCAGTGAAGGTGATGATCTACTGCTGGAGATGGAGATTTCCAACTATTCCCAGCTTTTTGACATGCAGAGCCTCAAAATGTCAGCAGTCAAGAAAGTCCTTTGAAAGGCTACAGCAAGATCTTTTGAGCAGTCCTGGAGATGCCAAGCACTAAGATAGCTTACACATTGGGTACCATAATACAAGGGGGGGCAGCAGAAGAATAGAAATGCATCAAAAACCCATGTGCCACTAATAGGTCGAAAGCACATGACACATATATTAACTTTTGAGCCGAAAGATGGCAAACAGCTTGGATGCACTGTTGGGGACCTAACCTCAAGTGTTGACTGGAAATGTTACTACTTTGGACTCAGCTGTATGGAAATGATAGCAAGTTATCAGAAGGTGCATCAGTGGGAGACACTAGATGTTAAAGTCCGCCAGGACGTCCTCTGCCTGCAACTCTGAATAAATGTCTTGTATCTCTTACACAAATCTTTAGTGAGAATCATAGACCGCCTGCTAATGGTTACAGAAGGTAGCTTTCCTGTCACCGGCTGGAATAAGAGCTACATACGTACAATCGCTCCCACCGCATTAGGCAGGCCAGCAATGATGTTTATTTATTTATTTATTTACATTCTCTTATATACCGCACTATTCTGCATCAGTGCGGTTTACATTGAACAAACTGAAATTACATTGAACAGGGCATTATAACTTGGAGATAACTATTTTACAGGGAACATGGGCTATGGAGGGTTAAGTGGCTTGCCCAAGACCTTGCCTGTCATAGGGAAAGAACTATAAATCCTAACTTGACTCATCATGGCCCGTTACACCTGGTGGAAAGATTAGGAAATGGTGGCACAGCTCATTCCACCAATGCCCACAGATACCTCAACTTCCATCATGTACCATGCCAGGGAGAACACTGTTACAGAAATGCATGGGTAAAGACTTGCTGTACTTTTATCAGCTGACTCGTGCAGGGGAGGGTCCCAAACGAAAATGTTTCTGGCTCCTTAAAATGATTAAGTGGACTGCAGCTACCATGGGTGCACTTAATGCCTGCTCTCAAGGTGGTATTAAATATCCTGCACATTAAGTGTCCCATGCTATCTACTGCATTGACAGTGCATGCCAATGTACCACGCATTAACCATAGAGGCACATTTTCCACCTACTCTCCACCCCTTCCACACTATATCTCTTCATGAGATAACCACACTATATTAGCACGCATTAGCATTTTTAGGACAAGGTAGCTGATACCGCATGCTAAAACACGCATTAACTGATTAGCACCAGAAACAAAGGTGCTCTATATACTGCTCACGGAATAAATATAGCACAGCAATCACAGTGACGTTTTCTGCATTTCCCTGCAAATGTGCTTATTCTGAAGTGATCACCTCTAAAGGCAAAAGGCTAGAATTCGGTCTCCATTTATATAAACATCTTGAGCATTCTTGGACATTGCCAATAAAAGTGTAAAATGTGCCAGAGCTTTTTTGTGCCATTCACACTTACCCACAAATTTGTGGAATGACTTACCTCGGTGGCAGGAAAAGTAATGGAGGCGCTTCTGAAAGAGCGAATAGTGGACTTTCTCAAAACCAACAGGTTGCATGATCCAAGGCAACATGGCTTTACCAAAGGACGATCTTGCCAAAGAAATCTGATTGAGTTCTTTGACTGGGTGACCAGAGAACTGGAGCAGAGGCATGCGATGGATGTCATCTACCTGGATTTCAGCAAAGCCTTTGATACTGTTCCTCGTAGGAGGCTCATCAATAAACTCAGGAGTTTGGGGATGGGCCCCAAGGTGTTGAACTGGATCAGAAATTGGTTGACTGACAGACGACAGAAGGTGATGGTAAATGGAGCTCACTCGGATGAAAGGAGGGTGATTAGCAGGGTGCCCCAGGGTTCGGTCCTGGGCCCATCACTGTTCAATGTATTTGTGAGTGATATTGCGGAAGGACTGCATGGAAAAGTCTATCTTTTTGCAGATGACAAAAATTTGCAACAGAGTGGACTCCCCCCGAGGGAGCGGATAACATGAAGAAAGATCTACAAAAGCTGGAAGAATGGTCTAATGATTGGCAGTTAAGATTTAATGCGAAGAAGTGCAGTGTCATGCACTTGGGAAGCAGAAACCCAAGGGAAATGCACATGATAGGAGGCGAGAGGTTGGTGTGCATGTACCAGGAGAAAGACCTTGGTGTGATTATTTCTGAGGATCTCAAGGTGGAAAAACAGTGCAACAAGGCGGTGGCAAAGCCAGGAGGATGTTGGGTTGCATACAAAGAGGAAGTATCAGCAGAAAGGAAGAGTTACTAATGCCACTGTATAAGTCGCTGGTAAGGCCTCACTTGGAATACTGTGTTCAGTTTTGGAGACCGTATCTTGCAAAGGATATAAAAAGACTGGAAACGGTTCAGAGGATGGCAACCAAAATGATTTGGAGCCTGCGTCAGAAGTCTTATGAGAAGAGACTAGATGTGTACACTCTGGAGGAGAGGAGGGACAGGGGAGATATGATTCAGACCTTTAAATACGTAAAGAGAAATAATGAACAAACAAACCTCTTCCAAAGATGGGGAAGCTGTAAAACTAGAGGGCATAACATGAAGCTGCAAGGGGGTAAATTGAAAGGCAATGTCAGGAAATACTTTTTCGCTGAAATGGTGGTGGATGCTTGGAATGCCCTCCTGAAGGAAGTGGTGGGGGCAAACACGGTGACAGAATTCAAAATGGCATGGGACAGACACAGTGGATCCCTTTACAGCAACAGGATAAAATCAAACTAAACTTATCTAATTTTACAACATACAGGGGTGTCCCACACGGAGCGGTGGGTTTACCCCTAAAACAGACATGAGGAGGGGTGGCCTGCACGGAGCAACAGGCGCACCTAATCTTGCCATCTTACTGGGCAGACTAGATGGACCATACTGGTCTTTATCTGCCATCATTTACTATGTTACTATGTTACTATGACCCTACTAAAGAACCCACTTTTGTCTGGCAGTTTCCTTTACTTCCATTAGGCCTTCAGCTCAGCTCTGAGCTATTTTCTGTCTTGAGCTATGGCACAATGACATTTCAGATTCTAAATAGCATGCACAGAAAATTACATGCTAGAAAAGCGCACAAGCCCCTAATCTAAGTGACTTATCGTAAGTCCCATCGTGCGTTTCAGTTGAGGCATCCACTGGGGTAGACCATAGATTGTGCGTAAGGTATAGAATACTATGACTTATGCATGTTTTTTTCCAAATCTAGGTACTATCAGTTATGCCTGCTCAAAAAAGCATAGTTACTCACCTGTAACAGGTGATCTCCGGGAACAGCAGGAATTTAGTCTTCACATATGGGTATCGTCGGTACCGATGGAGCCTGCGCGGGAATGCTCCCCAGCATCCAATTAGAAAGCTTTTGGGAGCATCCCACAGCGCCTGCGTGCTGCCTTCCCGCCTTTCCCAACTGCCTCTCTCCAGCTGAGTTTTAAAGCTGAGAAAGAGAGAGAGAGAGAGAGGGAAAGAAAAGAGAGATACAACTCCTAGGGGAGGTGGGTGGGTTGTGAAGACTAAATTCCTGCTGTTCCCGGAGATCACCTGTTACAGGTGAGTAACTATGCTATCTCCAGGAACAAGCAGGAATGTAGTCTTCACATATGGGGACTCCCTAGCTACAGATGCCAGGGAGAGACCCCAGAAGTTGTGTGCCCCTGTGAAAGGGCTCCACTTCCCCCCATGGATCTCTGGCATCCTACCGGGAAAGGTGGGTAGGAGTTGTTTAAGTATGGAACAGGTGCTGTAGAACAGCCTGACCAAACAAGGCATCCCGGCGGGAGTCCTTGTCTAAGCAGTAATGGGCTGTGAAGGTATGAACCAAGGCCCAAGTAGCTGCTCGACAGTTGTCGTCAATAGACACAGAGTGTAGATGAGCCATTGAGGCTGCCACAGTTCTCACATTGTGAGCTGTGACATGGCCTTCCAGAGAAAGGTTCTTAATCTGATAGGCAAAAGAAATACACTGTGCAATCCAGTTGGACAATGTTCTCTTGGAGACTGGAAGTCCCAAATGAGAAGGATCAAAAGCAACAAAGAGTTGGGAGGACTTTGTATGTTGCTGTGCCCTCTAAGTAAAAGGCAAGTGCTCTTTTACAGTCCAAAGTATGAAGATTCCTTTCTGCATTTGAAGCATGAGGCCTTGGAAAAAATACAGGCAGGTAAACCGCCTGTTTTAAATGAAAAGGTGAGACCTTTGGCATAAAGTGTGGATGAGTCCTAAGGACTAACTTATCATGATGAAACCTCGTGTAAGGAGGATCAGCAACTAATGCTTGCAATTCACTGATGCGACGTGCTGATGTGATTGCAATGAGAAAGATAACTTTCCAGGAAAGGAATTTCAAGGAGGTAGTAGTTAAGGTTCAAAAGGCGGCTTCATGAGCTGCCCAAGAAACAGATTCAGGTCCCATGCCACTGGAGGTGGCCTAATGGGAGGCTTAGTTAGAAGAAGGCCCCTCGCTATGAGAGGATGAGAGAAAATAAGTTGTGCATTTAAAGGCTTTAAAGAAGCTGAAATAGCACTTAAATGGACTCTTACTGAGTTAGTCTTAAGTCCTGCATTAGATAAATGAAGGAGATACTCCAGTAATGATTCCAGAGGTATCGCAGAGGGGTGAAGACCCTTTTGTGAACACCATATGGAAAACCTTTTCCAACTGAAAGCATAAGAGCGTCTTGTGGAAGGTTTCCTGGAAGCACAAAGGACATCCCTTACTTGTTGAGAAAGGTTAAGACCATGAAGGTCTAGGCTGTCAGCAACCAGGCTCTGAGATGCAGAGAGTGGGGATTGGGATGCCACAACATCCCGTCCTCCTGAGATAGGAGATCTGGAGCAGATCCTAACTCCAGAGATGGAGCTTGAGAGAGATGCAGGAGCAGAGGGTACCACACCTGCCGTGGTCAATGCAGAGCTATGAGAATCATGTGTCTTTGTCTCTCTGAAGCTTTAATAGGGTCTTGGGAATTAGGGGAATGGGTGGAAAGGCATATAGGAAGTCCTGACCCCAATGGAGGAGCAAAGCATCCCTGGCCTGAGAACCCTGAGCCGGAATTCTGGAACAGAACCGGGGAAGTTTGGCATTCAACGGTCTTGCAAGGAGGTCTATGTCCGGAGTTCCCCAAATTTGAAAACCTTTTGCTACCTGGTCTGCATGGAGAGACCATTCATCCCCAACTTGAGCCAGTTTAGGAAGGCCTTAAAACACTTCCTCTTCATTAAATACCTCACAGCCTCCCCCGAACCCCAGCCACCATGTATGAGCAACACACAATAACTCCATCTCTCATATATACAGTTACCTTGTTCAATGTTCCACACATGTAGATAGTTTCCCCTGTTATCCAAGTTTACTGCTCCTGTTCATTGTAATGACCTGACTCTTGTTTATTGTCGGATATTGTTTGTTCTATGTAAACCGCGCTGATCGCAAATAGTGCGGTATATAAGAGATGTAAATAAATAAATAAATAAAAAATAAATGTGGAAGCAGAACTCGACTGAGTCTGTCTGCCCAAGAGTTATGAATGTCTGGCAGATACACCGCAAGGAGATGAATCTGATGCTCTCTGGCGAGGGCCCATAGTCGCAAAGCTTTGTTGCAAAGCGACAGAGAGCCTGTTCCTCTCTGCTTGTTCAGATAGAACATAGCTAATTGATTGTCCGTCTGAATTAGGACTGTCTTGTAGCTGAGCTGGGTATGGAACACTCGAAGAGCAAGGAAGATTGCTCTGAGTTCTAGGAGATTGATATATAAGTGGGTCTCCTGTGGAGTCCAGGTGCCTTGGGTAGAGAGATCTTGCAGATGAGCTCCCCAACCCACCTGTGAGGCGTCTGTTAGAGTGACCTGGGGTAGGGGTTGCTGGAAAGGGGACCCCACCAACAGGTTTTGGGTTGACTGCCACCATTGTAGAGACAAAATAAGGCAACTTGTGTTTGCTATTTTGTCTGATAGGCAGCCTGATGCCTGAGTCCACTGAGTGGATAGAGTCCATTGGGCTGCTCTCATATGGAGGCGAGCATAGGGAGTCACGTGCACGGTAGATGCCATGTGGCCTAGTAGTTGTAACATTTCCCGAGCAGTGAGATGAGTTTTTAACACTGCCTGGGAGGCTAACTGCACAATGCGAAGGCAGCGGGCCTGTGGAAGATAGGCCCTTGCTTTTCTGGTATCCAGCAAAGCTCCTATAAACTCTAGAGACTGAGTGAGAGTTAGGCTGGATTTTGGGATGTTTATGACCAGGCCCAAATACTGAAGGATACGCATTGTGCAAGATAGGGAAATTCTGGCCTCTGACTCTGATGGGGCTCGAATGAGCCAGTCGTCTAAGTAGGGGAAGACGAATATTCCTAGAGTGCAAAGAAATGCTGCCACTACAGCCATGCATTTCATAAACACCCTTGGTGCTGAGGCGAGGCCAAAAGGAAGCACCCTGTATTGGTAGTGCTTTCCTTGAAAAAGAAAACGAAGGAACCTTCGGTGAGTTGGATGGATGAGAACATGAGTGTACGCATCCTTGAGATCTAGAGAACAAAGCCAATCCTGACTCTGAAGGTATGGCAGCAGAGTTCCCAGAAAAATCATCTTGAATTTCTCTTTGAACAGGAATTTGTTCAGTTCTTGGAGGTATAAAATACATAGTAACATAGTAAGTGACGGCAGATAAAGACCAGCATGGTCCATCTAGTCTGCCCAGCAAGATGGCAAGAGTAGGTGCACCTGTCGCTCTGTGCAGGCCACCCCTCCCCATGTTTTTGTTTCTGTTTAGGGGTGAACCCACCACTCCATGTAGGACACCCTTATTTGTTCAGACGCTAGATAGTTTAGAAGTTAGATGGTACCGTTTATTTTGCTTTCATCCTGTTGCTGTAAAGGGATCCACTGTGTTTGTCCCATGCCGTTTTGAATTCCATCACCGTGTTTTCCCCCACCACTTCCATCGGGAGGGCATTCCAAGCATCCACCACCCTTTCAGTGAAGAAATATTTCCTGACATTGCCTTTCAATTTACCACCTTGCAGCTTCATGTTATGCCCTCTAGTTTTACAGCTTCCCCGTCTTTGGAAGAGGTTTGTTTGTTCATCATTTCTCTTTATGTATTTAAAGGTCTGAATCATATCTCCCCTGTCCCTCCTCTCCTCCAAAGTGTACATATTTAGGTCTTCAAGTCTCTTCTCATAAGGCTTCTGACGCAGGCTCCAAATCATTTTGGTCGCCTTTCTCTGAACAGTTTCCAGTCTTTTTACATCTTTTGCAAGATATGGCCTCCAAAACTGAACACAGTATTCCAAGTGAGGCCTCACCAGTGACTTGTACAGTGGCATAAGTACCTCTTACTTTCTGCTGGTAATCCCTCTTTGTATGCAGCCCAACATTCTCCTGGCTTTTGCCACCGCCTTGTCGCACTGTTTTGTCACCTTGAGATCATCAGAGATAATCACACCAAGGTCTTTCTCCTGAACCGTGCATACCAACCTCTCACCCCCTATTGTGTACTTTTCCCTTGGATTTCTGCTACCCAAGTGCATGACACTGCACTTTTTCACATTAAATCATAGTTGCCAAGCATTAGACCAGTCTTCCAGCTTTTGTAGATCTTTTCTCATGTTATCCACTCCCTCGGGGGAGTCCACTCTGTTGCAAATTTTTGTGTCATCTGCAAAAAGACAGACTTTTCCATTCAGTCCTTCAGCAATATCACTCACAAATATAATTAACAGTGCTGGGCCCAGGACCGAACCCTGAGGCACCCCGCTAATCACCTTCCTCTCATCCGAGTGAGCTCCATGTACCATCACCCTCTGTTGTCTGTCAGTCAACCAATTTCTAATCCAGTTTACTATCTTGGGACCCATCCCCAAGCTACTGAGTTTATTGACAAGCCTCCTATGAGGAACAGTGTCAAAGGCTTTGCTGAAATCCAGATAGATGACATCCATTGCATGCCCCAGATCTAGTTCCTTGGTCACCCAATCAAATAACTCAATCAGATTTGTTTGGCAAGATCGTCCTTCGGTAAAACCATGTTGCCTTGGATCTTGCAACCTGTTGGTTTTGAGAAAGTTCACTATTCGCTCTTTCAGGAGCGCCTCCATTACTTTTCCTGCCACCGAGGTAAGGCTTACGGGCCTGTAATTTGACACTTCTTCCCTGTCACCACTTTTGTGTAGAGGTACAACATTAGCCATTCTCCAATCCTGAGGAACCACTCCTGTTTCCAAGGATCTCTTTGAGCTCTTTCAATATCCTGGGATGTATCCCATCCAGTCCCATGGCTTTGTTCACTTTCAGTTTAGCAAGTTGTTCTAACACCTCATCTTCTGTGAATGGTGTGGTATCTACTTCAGTCCTATTTTTATATTTGGGAGTCACAGCTGGTCCATCTCCAGGATCTTCTTTAGTAAAAACAGAGCAGAAGTATTTGTTTAGCAATTTCGCTTTTTCATTGTCACTTTCCACGAGTCCTTTCCCAGCACTTCTGAGTCCTGCAATTCCAACTCTGGAATTGTCCCCCCGTTTTCTTTGGAATAAGGAAATAAGGGGAGTAAAACCCTGTGCCCTGTTGGGAAATGGGTACGTCTTCTATTGCCCCATGGGCAAGAAGTAAACTAACCTCTTGACTCAACTGAGTGTTGAGAGAAGTCTGAGAATTGAACTGTCTTACTACTGTAGGAGGGGGCATGTTGAAGAAATGAAGCTTGTACCCCTCTCTTACAATGGAAAAAGCTCATTCTTCTGCTGTTATCTGCCCCCATCTGGGGGCAAAATGACACAACCTTCCTGGGATGGTGGAAGGCTCTGGCCTGTTCAGGGCCAGGAAGGCCAGGTGCTCTAGATGGGAGTCAAAGCCCCTGTGGAGGCTGAGTCTGCTGGGCCGGTTGAGGCTTAGCAGTCTTTGATTTCCTTTGCTTTGGGGGCTGCTGTCCCTTTCGGGCGGACGGACCTGCAGAATGCACCTGCTGGGTATAGGAGGGATAAAACCTCTTCTTTTTAGAGAAGAATGGTTTCTTGTAGGATTTTCTCCTTGCAGGATCAGCTGTAGCCTTGGATAGTCTATCCAAAGTGGTGTTATCAGCATCCAGCTCATTAGCTTTCTCTTACCAATTTTTGCCAAAGAAATTTTCGCCTGTACAAGGGATATTCCCCAGTTTGTCCTGTACCCAGAGTTCTAAGTCAGATGCCTGGAGCCAGGCAATTCTACGAGCACCTATGGCAATGGCAGAGGTTCTGCTTATGCACTCAAAGCAGTCAAAAGCTGCATGATTAACAAACTTGGAAACATCCTGGGCATGTTTGACAAGTGTAAGATAATCCTGCCTCTTATCATCAGGAAGGAGAGGGCTCATAAGCTCTAGATCTCCTGTAACCTTCTTAAGGAACATTCCCATGTATAAGATGTAGGAACTAATCCTGGCAGAAAGCATAGAGGCCTGGAATGTTCGACGCCCAAAGGCATCAAGAGTCCTACATTCACATCCTGGAGGATTAGATGCATGTCTTTTTGCACTCTTGATCCTTCTCATAGCTGACTCCACCACTACAGAGTGGTGTGGCAACTGAGTTTTCTGAAATCCAGGACAAGGAGGCACTCGATACATGGTATGCAGCCTTCGGGAATGAGGAGAGGTGGTAAGAGGTGTTTCCCACATTCCTAACATGAGATCATGCAAGATCTCATGAATAGGCAAAGTAGCCGCTTCCTTGGGAGCTTTAGGATATTGTAAAATCTCCAACTCCTTTGCTCTGGGCTCTGTTTCAGGAGCCACTGTGATGGAAAGACCTCTAGCCACCTCCCTGATGAAATCCTGAAAGGATATATCATCTGGAGGAGACATCCTACGTTTAGGAGAAGAAGGCTCCTCAGAGAGAAGTACTCCGGCATCAACAGAGCTGTCAGAGTCCTCAGAGTCATCGGAGGATTCAAAATATCTTCTGTCCGGGTGCTCTTGTAAAGCACGATACCGGTACCGGAGGGGTCTGGTACCGGCCTGTCGATACCGGAGGAAATAGCATGACTCGGTGTTGGTAGCACACTCTCTGATGTCGATGCTGTCGGAACCAGTACCGATATCGGTGCCGGAACCGGTGTTGATACCGGTTGAACTGTCTGAAGCGGTCCCGAAGGCACCGATGCCTCAAGGAGAGCCGCCAGACTGCGCTCAATAGCCAGGAATCTCTGGTCAATTGACGCTGCTGATGCCTGGGCGTCGGTACCGGATGAAGCGGCCGGTACCTCAGAGCATGGCACCAGTAGTTCTGCCGAGGTTGAGGCCTCGAGAACATCCTGGAGCCCCGATAGTGCTTTGGAAGCCGAAGCCTCCTGCCAGGGCAATTTTGCTGGTACAAGTCCCTCAAGGGCAACGCCAGAGGCATCTCGATGCTTGGAAGGAGATCTACCCTTTGAGGACCGGCCAGATTTATGTTTGGTTACCTGAGATCCATGGAAGGAAGACGAAGCGGAAGACGTCGATGCCACGGATGCTGCATCGGAGGGAAAAAGGGTGCTAAGCTTAGCAGCTCGGTTCTGCCGACCCCTCTTCGACATCATCCCACAGGCAACACACTCCGAGATGGAGTGGTCAGGACCTAAACATTTGAGGCACCACTCGTGAGTGTCGGTGACAGAGATGGTACTGCCACACTTGGAACACTTTTTAAAACCCGATGCGGGTTTTTCCATGCTGAGGAAAAATTTGGGCCTAGTGCCCAAAATGGCACGTGGCACCCAAGAGAAAAAAGGCTGGAAAATCCAGATAAAAGATTTTTTTTTTAAGAAAGAACCGGCGGTACCGGTATAGCGTTGAGGAAGGCAGACGCTACCACAAAAAAGAATGAGAAATATGGAATAATTTCTGCGGTGACAGGAAAACGACCTGCCGGCTCCACGGAAAACAAAGAACTGGAGAGAGGCAGTTGGGAAAGGCGGGAAGGCAGCACGCAGGTGCTGTGGGATGCTCCCAAAAGCTTTCTAATTGGACGCTGGGGAGCGTTCCCACGCAGGCTCCGTCTGTACCGACGATACCCATATGTGAAGACTACATTCCTGCTTGTTCCTGGAGATCAGGCATAACTGCAGCAACTACATGTCAGCAGAGCTGTATGCGCATATTCTATAAAGTAAAGTACACGCTTCCTTTATTTTATGGAATAGGTATCAAATAGGTGAACGACAAGTGCATTGACTGCAGAGGAGATTACACAAGTACCTTCTACACGTGCAACTGCCCAGGGATTTTATCTCCAATTGTTATCTCCTCCCCTCCTAAACATGTAATTGTGGATCTTGAATGCAAGCAATGGGTGTCACCAAGGAGTGTGCTGAGACTCTGTCCTCTTTCTGTATGCTGCCTCCCCAGCATGCCCACCAAACCCGGGGAACAAAATCCTAGCTCAGCTTCTGAACCCAGGTCTTCCCCAAGGCAACATACAACACTGTCAGTGCATCACTGGGCTAACTCGCTTTATGACAATGTTTAAAGGAATTTCACATCCATATTATTAGCTTCCAATACTGCAGCAACTTCAAAATGGTAAAAATATATAAAGATTTCAGGGTTTTTTTGCTGAAGCTGTTAGATGTCACTGTCATTGACTTTTGACAGCTTATATCAATAGAATATACAATATCTGAGGACAAGAAGAGCTACATTTTGAAGTTACCTGAAGTCCTTTCAGAATTCAATTTAGCTCTCATCTTTCAGAACTGCCACATGTAAAATTAAACAATGCGAGCTGTTCAAGATGACATCTTAAGATTGAGGCTACTGTGATCACAATATAAAGTAGTATCTGCTAAACTGTTGATTTGTATTTACAAAGATTACTCACCAGGGCTCGTTTCAGTCATATCCTAACATTATAAAGATTTCTGGCAGAAAGCAAAATTGTTGATATAAATCTGATTGATTTCATCAAACAGCAAAATTGTGTTTGAAAAACCCAGTGTGGGGCTGGCTCCATGGTTCAGGCAGTGTTCAAGTCTTCTTAAGCACGGCTCAGGGGTACCATATGTACAATGTGTTCAAGTCTGGGGAAGAAGGGGAAAAAAAAAAGCTCTCCTTACTGTGGCTCCCCTGACTGGCCATAAAATAGTGCCAAAAGATAGTCTCTGAGGAAACTTCCCGTCAGTTGCGGAGCCAGCAAGGGTATCAACTTCTTGAGCATGCTGCCCGGGGTATGCACTAATACCATTAACAGTAAATAGGTCTTACTGCATAAAATGGAGCCTGCAGTACATAATGTGTATTAACATGGTAGAGCGTGTTAGTAAATCTAACTATAGGTATGTACCTGAGGCAATGAGGGTAAAGTGACTTTCCAAAGGTCATAAAGAGTGTCTGCAGGACCTGGACTCTGGTTTCCCTTATTCTTGAGCTGATGCTCTAACAACTAGGCTACTGCAGTTACTATAAATTTACATGACTCTTACTATCTATTTCTTGATATGTAAAGTCACTCTAATTATGTTGCCAATATTTGAAGCCGATTGGGAGAAATGCTTAAGCGCACTTTAACTAATGACAGCTCCAACACAGAAACATTGAATATGACTGTCAAAAAAGGCCACAAGATCCATCCAGCCTGCCCATTTTCCCTCTAGTTAAAATACCAAAGTCCCACTTGACCTCTAGTGGTCGCCCTATACCCCTATACCTAAACAGGTTCTCCGCCCACTCCCCCCCCCCCCCCAATGCATGATGTACGTTTTCATGAACTCTGATCCTGGTTTCTATTTTTAATACTTACATTGGGTGGTTAATCCACAAAATGATTGGCTTTTCTGTAAATAAATATTCCTTTGTGCTTCTTTCTCAGCCTTGTACTATGCTCCTTTCTTCCTGAACTTCATTTTCACTGAAAAAAACTACTTGTCTCATGCATTATACATACCTTTGAAGTATTGTAATGTCTCAATTAATATTCCTTTTCTATCATCTCATCTAGAATATACATATATAGGACCTTAAGGCTCACTCATAGGGTTTAGGGTGCAGACTCTGGGTCACGTTGGTAGCCTTATGAGCAGAACTAAGGGCAAGAAGCCAAAATATCTCCCACTCTAAGTCATCACACTGACTGATCTGAATGGGTACAAATCATTTATGCATCCCCACAGCACTCAGTAGGAAAGAATGCAAAAGTGAAGGATAAATAAGTAGTTCCATAGAAACTTAAGAATAGTGACTAAAAACATAGAAAGATTTTGTTTCAGTCCCTCCATACACTTTGTAATGTCCTCACTACCCTATACCCTACACCAGCGATGGCGAACCTATGGCACGCGTGCCAGCTGTGGCACGCGAAGGCCTTGCAGCTGGCACGCGGGAAGGTCCGCAATCGAAATATGCGGCATTAAAAAAAAAATAAATAAAAAGCTGCCGCTGCCGGGGCCGCCGCGGCAGAATCGAGTGTGCCGCGGGGCCCCCCCGCCCAGCAGAGCCTGCCCTCCGTCCCCGGTATCACCTTCTCTCAGCTGCCTCTAGTCAAACGCGCCTGCTTTCAGAGCGCGAGTGGAGTTTCTTCCTCGCTGCTCTGTTATGCCCGCGGGGGCTGATGGGAAGTTCCCATCAGCCCCCGCGGGCTTAACAGAGCAGCGAGGGAGAAACTTCCCTCGCGCTCTGAAAGCCGGCGCGTGTGACTGGAGGCAGCTGAGAGAGGTGATACCGGGGACGGAGGGCAGGCTCTGCTGGGCGGGGGGGCCCCGCGGCACACTCGATTCTGCCGCGGCGGCCCAGGCAGCGACAGCTTTCTTTGTAAAAAAAATTTCGCTGGGGGGGGGGGTTAGGAGTGGTAATGGCTGGGGGGGGTTAGGACTGGTGATGGGCTGGGGGGGGCTAGGACAGGAAATGGGCTGAGGGGGGGGTAGGAGTGGTGATGGGCAGGGGGGGTTAGGAGGGGTAATGGGCTGGGGGTGTTAGGAGTGGTAATGGCTGTGGGCTGTTGGGGGGTTAGGACTGGTGATGGGCTGGGGGGGTTAGGAGTGGTAATGGCTGTGGGCTGTTGGGGGGGCTAGGACTGGTACTGGGCTATGGGGGGCTAGGACAGGAAATGGGCTGATGGGGGGGTTAGGAGTGGTGATGGGCTGGGGGAGGTTAGGAGTGGTGATGGGCTATGGGGGGGCTATGGGCTATGGGGGAGCTAAGTCTATATGGGCTGATGGGATTAGGACTGGAAGTGGGTTGATGGGGGCTTAGGACTGGTAATGGGCTATGGGGGGCTAGGACAGGAAATGGGCTGATGGGGAGGGGTTAGGACTTGAGGTGGGCTGTTGGGTGGGGTTAGGACTGGTAATGGGCTATGGGGGGCTAGGACAGGAAATGGGCTGATGGGGAGGGGTTAGGACTTGAGGTGGGCTGTTGGGTGGGGTTAGGACTGGTAATGGGCTATGGGGGGCTAGGACAGGAAATGGGCTGATGGGGAGGGGTTAGGACTTGAGGTGGGCTGTTGGGTGGGGTTAGGACTGGTAATGGGCTGATGGGGGGTTAACACTGGAGGTGGTCTGATGGGGTTATTACTGGTAATGGGCTATGGGGGGTTTAGGACTGATAATGGGCTATGGGGGGGCTGGGACAAGAAATGGGCTGATGGGGAGGGGTTAGGACTTGAGGTGGGCTCATGGGGTTAGCACTGGTAATGGGCTGTGGGCTGATGGGGGGTTAGGACTGGCAATGGGCAATGGGGGGGTTAAGACTGGTAATGTGCTGTTGCTTATGGGGGCTGTCTGGTAATGGGCTATGGGGGGTTAGGACTGATAATGGACGATGGGGGGGCTAGGACAGGAAATTGGCTGAGGGGGATGGGTAAGGACTTGAGGTGGGCTGATGGGGGGGTTAGGACTGGCAATGGGCTATGGGGGCTGACTGGAAATGGGTTGATGGGGGTTAGGACTGGAAGTGGGCTGATGGGGGGTTAGGACTGGAAGTGGGCTGATGGGGGTTAGGACTGGTAATGGGTTATAGGGGGGGCTTAAACTGAAAATGGGGTGATGGGGGGTTAGGACTGGAAGTGGGTTGATGAGGGGGGGCTAGGACTGGTATTGGGTTGGGGGGTTTCTAGGACTGGAAATGAGTTGGGGGGCTGCTAGGACTGGAAATGGGCTGATGCAGGGACTAGAAGGGAATGGATGCTGGGTGAGGCTGGAACTAGAAGGGAGCTGGTGTTGGGGGAGGATTAGAATGGGATGGGGCCGGGAGAGTAAAATGGAGAGGGGAAAAATATTTTGTGTGGGAGGGATAAAAAATCTACAATTGGCCGGGTATTGGGAGAATAAGTGGGGATTGAGGATGGAGGGGTAAATTTTGAGTAGATGAAATAGGAATGAGGAAAGAGCAAAAGGAGAAAGATTAGTATGTTAAAGCAGATGTAGAGAGAGAATGGAAAAAAAAACCAAGAAGACAGAAGAAAGGACAAATGGACAGCAGATGGAGAGTTAGCAGAAGACACGAAGAAACCAGAAGAAAGTGGCTGGAACAATTGCAACTGAAAAAAAATGCACAAAAGGTAGAAAAATATCTCTTTATTTTGAATTTATTAACTGGAATATGTCAGCTCTGGGAAATGTGCATCATTAATTTTTGCGCTTTGTTTAGTACAAGAGGAAATTAATTTATAGTTTTATTTCTACAGTGTTGTTGTATATTCCAAGTTTGGCTTTTGGGGTTCGCAGTTTAATTATTGTCTTCCTGTTTCTAAATTGTGATTCCTTGTTTGGTGATGGTCTGTTCTGCATGTGTAACTGAGCTGAGGTATTCTGTTTATATAATTCCTATTTGACATTGCCACTTGTTCTTTCCCCAGTAGGTCATGTATTGTTGTTCTCTGAAATGTATTGGTTTAATATTTGCAGTGTTGCCTTTTGATAGTTAGGGTATGGTGCTTTGTGAGTCCTGGTAGTGCTGTTAGGATACGGCGGGTTTGCTATGGGTTCTAAATGGGCAGCGTTTGTAGTAGTTCCTAATGTGCCTGGCGGTTGGTACTGGATTATAGTAATGTAGAAACCTTTTAGTCTTTCTTTATCCATATACTCATTAAGAGGCATGTTTACTAAAAGTTAGTGTATGGTAACATTATGCAAATATTTATGCAAATGAGGCACCTTATGCAAATGAGGCTTTAATTGACATGCTGGCACTTTGAGGAAATTCTTTGGTTTTGTGCGGCAGTTTGGGCACTCGGGCTCAAAAAGGTTAGCCATCACTGCCCTACACAAAGGGAAAGGATCATTTCAGAAAATCTCTCTAAAAGCATGAAGCCTCATTCTCTACTCTGCCTCTCCCGGGGTTTTAGACCCACTATCCAAATGGATTAGTAAAAGAAGGAACGGGAGAAACACAGGCATCTGACTAAGCTACCACAGACATCTTATGACTGACATAATGCTATACTGAGGGACCAAGTTTAAGTATGGAAATCACTAGGATGCTATTTCAAAGTAAGCTCTTCCAAATTTAGTGTAAGACAAAGAAATGTCCTGCTCTAGAACGAGCATCTTCTACTATGATCATAAATCAACTTGGGAATTCACCGAGTCAAAACATCTTTGTTAGTGATATAGCGGAAGGGCTGTCGGGTAAGGTTTGCCTCTTTGCGGATGATACCAAAATCTGCAATAGAGTAGACACCCAGGAAGGGGTAGATAACATGAGGAGGGATCTAGCTAAGCTTGAAGAATGGTCTAGAATTTGGCAGCTGGGATTTAATGTTAAAAAATGTAAGGTCATGCATTTGGGCTGCAGCAATCCAAGGGAGCAATACAGTATAGGAGGTGAAGTACTTTTGTCCACTAAAGAAGAGCGGGACCTAGGCGTGGTTGTGTCTGATGATCTTAAAGTAGCTAAACAGGTGGAAAAGGCGACAGCAAAAGCTAGAAGGATGCTTGGGTGCATACGGAGAGGAATGGCTAGCAGAAAAAGGAGGTGATAATGCCTCTGTATAAGTCTTTGGTGCGACCTCATTTGGAGTATGGTGTGCAATTCTGGAGACCGCACCTTCAAAAGGATGTGAACAGGATGGAGTCGGTGCAGAGGGTTGCTACCAAAATGATTAATGGGCTTCATTATAAAGCATATGAGGACAGACTTAAGGATCTTAATATGTACACCTTAGAGGAAAGGCGGGATAGAGGTGATATGATTGAGATGTTTAAATACCTCCGTGGCATAAATGTTCAGGGAGAGAGCCTCTTTCAATTGAAAGCAAGTTCTGTTATGAGGGGACATGGGATGAGGGTGAAGGGAGATAGATTCAGGAGTGATATGCGGAAATATTTCTTTACGGAAAGAGTAGTGGATCCGTGGAATAGTCTCCCAGTGGAGGTGGTAGAGATGAGGACAGTAACTGAATTCAAGAAAGCATGGGACCAACACAGAGGATCTCTAAAGGCAAAAAGTGGACTGTTGTAGTAGTTATGGAAGGACAGACTAGATAGGCCATGTGGTCTTTTTCTGTCGTCATATTTCTATGTTTCTATGTTTCTATATGTACCTCGAAAAACTACTCCTTCTTTCATAGGCCAAGTGGTAAAAAAACAAAACAAAAACAGATCACGCATCCTTGATTTCTGAGTGGCTCTTTATTGAAAATCTTAATTTCATTAGCTCTGTGTAATAGGCAAAGGAGAGATTTTAACATACTTGATAATCTCCTTCCTTGAATCCTGTTAGACCAGTCCAGACGAGTGGGTTATGTCCCCCTGCCAGCAGGTGGAGACAGACTTTAGCAACTTTCAGTGATGTCATCACCTGCTATTATCCTCTGGTACAATCACTGGAAAAGGTCAGATCAAAAGCGGAAGAATAAAATTTTTTTTGCTGTTGGAACGTTTGTTATGTAAGGTCAGAAAACCTTCTGAAAAACAAACATGTCCGTTTATTCTAAATATAATGGTGTCTAACGACCAATGTGCTAAGAAATGTGCAAAACTTACAATAAAATCACATTTATATGGCCCATAAGGCTAAAGTGAGTATTTAACTGGTGGTTGAAGCTGGAACCAAAGCCACGATAAAAGCAGTCAAGAACAAAGCGACACAGCACCGTGTTTCATGCCTCACATAGATGGCTCGGCTTCAAGCTTTTGGCAGCATGGATTGGAAAACCAACCAATTATCGTCCAACCCATGCTGCCAAAAACTTGAAGCAGAGCCACCTCTGTGAGGCTCAAAACACAGTGCTGTGTCACTTCATCCCTGACTACTTTGATCCTGACTTTGGTCCCAGCTTCAACCTCCAGCTAAGTACTCGTTCTGGCCTTGATTATGGGCCATATAAATGTGATTTTAAGTTTTGCACATTTCTTAGCACATTATTCTAAATATAATGGTGCCCAATCACCAAACGGACATGCTTATTTTTCAGAAGGTTTTTTGATCATACATAAACTTTCCAAAAAAAAAAAAATTTGCTCTCCCTGGAGAAAACCTGTTACAGGTGAGTAACTACACTTTCTCTGGGAACAAGCAGGAAGTCAGTCCTCACATATGGGACTCCCCAGCTACAGGCTACTGAAAGCCCATAGTGTAAATCACAGTCACCCTCAAGGGGAGCCGGGAGCAGGAGCAATTGAGTCCGTAACTACAGACTACAATAGGACCCCTGTGTCCGATGGAAATCAGCACTCCAGTAGCCTGAACACAGAAGAGTCAGAGGATAGGAGTTGCCTAAACCACAAAAAGATTACGGAGCACAGCCCGGCCGAAGGCACTATCCCATTGGACTCCCTTTCCAGGCAGTAATGGGCTGCGAAGGTATGGACTGAAGACCAGGTGGCGGCCCAGCATATGTCCACCATCGGGACAGAGCACAGGTTTGCCACCAAGGCCACCATGGACCTGACACGGTGCGTTGTGACTCGGCCTTCCAGGGGGAGCCCCACTTGCTCATAGGCGAGGGTGATACAGTCCACCACCCAGGTAGACAGTGTCCGTTTTGTCACTGCCTCCCCCAGTCTACTGGGGTCATATGATATGAAAAGCTGAGCAGCTTTGCAGTGGCCCCGAGTGCACTGGATGTAGAAGGAAAAGACTCTCTCATAGTTCAGGATGTGAAGAACCGTCTCCCCTCTACTGATGTGAGACCTTGGGAAAAAGGTGGGAAGCACCACCTCTTGATTGATGTGGAAAGACGATACCACCTTTGGAAGAAATTTATGGTGTGTGCAGAGCATCACCCTATTCTTGTAGAACCTGGTATATGGCGCCTCTGCCACTAAGGCCTGAAGCTCACTAACGCTGTGAGCGAAGGTGAGCGCAACCAGGAACGCCACCTTCTACAAGAGGTATCGCAGGTAGCAAGGAGTCAGAAGCTCAAAGGGCGGGCGAGTGAGCTGCCCCAATACTACATTGAGGTCCCACTCTGAGGGCAAACCGGGGGCTTTGATAAGAGCAGACCCTGTAGGAAGTGGGTCACCAGCAGCTGGACCGAGAGGGGTTTGCCATCCACCGGGTGGTGGTGCGCTGCCAGGGCACTGAGGTGCACCCTGACGGAGTTCAATTTAAGCCTGGATTGTGAAAGATGGAGAAGGTACTGTAGCACCAGTCCCACTGAGCAGGAGAACAGGTCAGTCCCGTGCTCTGCACACCAAATTGAAAACCTGCGCCATTTGAGGGGTAAGCTTTCCTAGTGGAAGCCTTACGAGAGGCCAGCAGGATCTCCTCTACCTAACCTGAGAGGCTGAAGGGGGCTAGGGTCACCCTTTCAGCAGCCAAGATGTCAGCGACAGGGACCCCAAGTTGGGGTGCCGAAGAGTGTCCCCCTCCTGAACAGAAGCCCTGGAGAGTTCCCCACGGGATGGGAGTCTCCAATGACAGCCAGAGGAGCAGTGGGAACCATAGTTGCCTGGGCAATCGGGGGGCTATCAGGATGAGCGAGGCTTTGTTGCGGAGGGTCCTGAACAATGTTTTGGCAATTAGTGGTGTGGGTTGGAAGGCGTACATGAGGCTTTCCGACCATGAGACGAGGAACGCGTCTGCCACCACCCTAGAGGGTGGGCCTGCCAGGAGCAGAAGCGGGGCAACTAGTAGTTGTCCAGACTGACAAACAGGTTTATCGGGGGTTCCCCCCAGAGCTGAGAGAGCCGTTCGGCCACATTGGGGTCCAGCTGCCCTGGGTGCTGAGTTCCTCACAGTGGCCTTCCCAGCCAAGCAAGGAGGCATCCGTGGTGAGGATCCCTAAGGGGCTTGGAAGGGCATCCCCGCTTCAAGGTTTTGGGGGGTCTGCCACCAGGTCAGGGAGTCTGCCAACTGGTGGGTCACTGAGACTTTACCCCAGAGATGCCCTGTGGAGTGTGTCCACTGGTCCCGAAGGCACCACTGTGCAGCCCTCATGTGGAGGCAGGTGTCTAGGGTGATGTGGACCATTGAGACCATATGTCCGAGAAGGCGCAGGAGGAGCCAAGTGGGTACCGAGGGGCGGTGCTGTATGTCCAGGGCCAGGGCCCTGAGACGGTCAGCTCAGTTTCTGGGCAGGAAGGCCTTTGCCTGGAGAGTGTCCAGTCTTACCCCTATGAACTCTAGACACTGTGTCAGGAGGAGGTGGGACTTGGGGTAGTTTATCACAAACCTCAAGTGTTGCAGGACCTGGATGGTGCATGCAGTTGCCTGCTGCACTTCTGAGGCCGTGCCTCCCTTTTTGAGCCAGTCATCCAGGTAGGGGAAGACAGACCCCCTGGAAGCAGAGGAAGGCGGCTATGACTGCCAGGTATTTTGTGAAAACCCTTGGGGTGGAGGCCAAGCCAAAAGGCAGCACCCTGTATTTGTAGTGCCCCCCCCCCCCCAACATGAACTGCAGGTACTGCCTGTGGTTGGGGGAATGAGGATGTGGGTATAAGCAGATCCAAGGAGCATAGCCAATCTCCCTGCTGGAGGTAAGGCAGCAATGTTCCAAGGGAGAGCATTTTGAACTTCTCCTTCACCAGGTTGCATAGGTCAAGGATGGGCTTTAGGCCTCCTGTACTTTTTGGCATGAGGAAGTACCTGGAGGAGAACCCCTTGCCCTTGAGATGGTGGGGCACTGGTTCCACTGCCTTGTCCTCGAGAAGACCTGTGAGCTCCTTCAGTAGAAGGTCCCGGTGAAGGGGAGACCTGAGGGGCTCTCCCAGAAAGTAAGGGGGAGGTGTCTGAGTCAGATGGAGGAGGTAGCCCTCCCTGACCACCTGAAGTGCCCAGGAATCGGTGGTGATAGTTAGCCACCTTTGGGCATAGTGGATCAGACATTCCCCTGTGGGCTGTTGACCTCCTTTGGGTGGAGAAGCTATGCCCAAGGAGTCAAAAGCTCCCCCCTGGCTGGGCTGGGGCCGACGCCTGGGTCTTGGGAGCCTTCTGCTTACAAGGGCCATGCCCATGTCCCTTGGCCTGCTGACCCTGCTGGAGAACCAGGGAGGCTTGAAAAGGTGGGAAGTTTCTGTAAGCAGCCCCTTTTCTCAGGTAGAAGGGCGTTTTATGCGAGCCCTTTCGTCGGGGAGGGGCAGCGGTCTTTTCAGAGAGTCTGATCCTCATCATGAACTCGGTCTCCAGCTCGGCAGCCTTCTCGGTCATGGGTTTGCCAAAGAGGTTCTCTCCTGGCATGGGACATCGACCCATTTGTCCTGAACCCATTGCTCAAGATAGGACCACTGTAGCCAAGCCTGGCATCGGGCACCGATGCCTGCCGCCGCTACTTGAGCTTCTGACTCGAAGCCATCATAGGCTGCCCAAGACAAACTTGGAGCACTCATGGACGATCTTGACCAGGTTCTTGAACCACTGCAGGGGTTCCTTGGACAGACCAGCTGAGAACCTGGCAATTTCCTTCACCAGGTCTCTCAGATACATACCCATGTACAGCTGGTAAGCCTGGATGCGGCTGATGAGCATCGAGCCCTGGTAACACTTTCTGCCGAGGGCGTCCAAGGTGTGTGCTTCCCTGTCGGGAGGCACCGAGAGGTGCGTCTTCTGACTCTTCAGTCGACGCATGGCCGACTCCACCACCATGGAGCTATGTGTCAGCTGTGATTTCTGGAAGCCCCAGCTCTGGCGGACTCGATACATTGAGTCAAGCCACTTGCTCACCACTGGTACCGATGCCGGTGTCTCCCACATACAGAGCATTAGCTGTTCCAGGATGGGCATCATAAGCAATTCCCTTGGAAGGGCCTTGTACTGGAGGATTTCTAGCTCCTCCACCCAAGGTACCTCCTCCGATTCCGTTGAGAATGCTAGTGCCTTAGACATGTCCCTGACGAAGTCAAGGAATGCCATGTCCTCTGGCAGAGTCCGCCGTCAGGGCTCTGAAGTGGGAGAGTCCGAGGTGATGTCACGATGGCGACGAATGTCGGGTGACTCCTCATCCTCCGTCTCCCACTCAGAGCAGTCCGTCGAGGACTCGATGGAAGAATGGTCCGCAGGCCCCGGGGCTGACCCCGGCCGCGGCCCTCAAAGGCCCCGTGGCTGGTGCCAAGTACACTGGCACCGAGTGTACTGGCTGGGGACGATCGCAGCTCCGTCAAGCGGGAACCAGATCGAGACCTTGGCCGAGATCGACTTGAGGCCAAAGAGTCTCGAGGATTGTCTCGGCCTCCAGGAATGTCTTCAACATAGAGGGTCCAGTGGTCAGGGTAGAGGAACCAGTTATACTGGACAACAGCACCCGCTGCTGGTCCATAAAGGCAGACAAACTGCGCTCCAGGGCCGCCATTCTGGACTCCAAGTCAGAAGGCTCTGCAGCCATTGGCGCAAGCACTGAAAGAATCAGGGCCGACTCCGGTTCCCCCAAAGGGGAATCCTCGATGAAGATGATGTCTGGCGACTGAGACCAGTCCGAGGTTGAGTCCTTCTGGGGGCCCTTTGCAGGCCGCTCCCTCTCCAATCCCTCGAACGAGCATCTCAGACTGCGGGATCTGGCTCAGGACAACCTGGCCTGTCAAATCCATCCAGGGATGCCGCCTTTGAGGTTTCTTCTTCATCTTGTGTTCTCTCAAGGGAGACCCCCCTCTCTGAAGAACCACAGTGCCACTCGAGTTCCATAGAGCCGCCCTGAGATACCATGGCTTCAGGCAAGGTCCTGGCCTTCGGAGGTACCGGGGACTCAGGGAAAAACGTATCATGCTGGTGCTGGCAGCTCTTGAGGGCCTTGTTGGACATCTTTTTGCACAGACCGTTTGCTGTGGGGTCGTGGTCCGGCACAAGCCAGCAAAGGCAGCAGTTGTGTGTGTCGGTCAAAGACATAATTTTGGCATACTGATCACACTTTTTAAACCCATTAGTAGCCATGGGGGAAAAGAGTACCCCAGCGAGGTCAAAGACCCGCTGAGCTGCCAGTTGGAAAAAAGACATGAAGATGCCAAGGAGGAAAAAACTACAAAAAGGACCCGAACTCGATGCCGAGACAGCGAGGTTAGGTGGCGGGAAGAGTACCAGTGCAGTACTGGAGGCGAGTATGAAACTCAGGCTGCAAAATCAATTTTTTCTGGGGACAAGCCAGACATCTGAAGGGCTCTGTGGAAAAAAGGAGACTGAGCAATATGGCACCCTTGGACGGGAAGGGGACCACACATGCATGATAGCATCTCCCAAAAGCTTTCTTTGAAAGCTGGCGGGATGCTTCTACAGGGGTTCCGTCGGTGCGACATCACTCATATGTGAGGACTCACTTCCTGCTTGTTCCCGGAGAAACACACATATCCTTGTCACTAAGACTGATCAAGCACTTTGCTCTCTTACTATGAAAAAGTGGAGACAGACTTTCACTGCAGAAAGAATCTCCCATGTAGTAACATTGCTAACGCGATGAATAGGGAGCAGGATTTCCAACCTGCAAATGGAGTCTTCCAGGGCAGGTCCTGGACTGGTCTAGTACAATTCAAGGAAAGGAGATCATCAAGTATGTTAATCTCTCTTTCCTTATCATCCTGCTAGACCAGTCCAAACGAGTGGGATGTACCCAAGCAGTCAGGACTCAGGGTGGGAAGAAGACATCCAACAGGACAGACTACCCTGCCAGAGGAGTCAGCGGAATAATCTCCCCAAGGACCATGGAGGCTCACAAAAGGAGAAAACTAAAGCCAACTGGACTTCATGCAAGAAAGTTGTATGAGCTGTGACTCATTCCTGGGTGTGCTTATGAGGTGGGATGCACACTGCACCCAAATGACTCCAGGGGTGAATGGGCAATAGAGGACTTGACCTCTGCAAGCACTTCTCTCAAACTGCCAAGGATGGAGACGGTCTGATTGACAGAAGGCAGAGAAATGGTGATGAACTCTAGCAACTCCTTCTGCCCATCCATCAGATGCAGTGAGGAGTCTGTTTGAAGATCCTTCCCCACGAAGGAAGGCTGGCCCACAGATCAGCCAGAATGAGAAAAAAGGAGGAGGGAGCTTCCTTGAAGAACTGTACAGCGGACGCTTAACCACACAAAGGAGACATTCAAAGAACCAGAAAAGTGCACTTGAAGCCAAGGGCCGCAGCACAGACACCCTCTGATGAACACCAGAGATCATAAAAAACAAGAGAAAAAATATTGAAAAAAAAAGGGTGAAGATCAGATAAGGACAGCAAGAGGGAAGGGGGGCTGGGTCCAACTTACTGACCCCCTCAAGGTCCTCGTGGGATTCTCCTGCTTCTTTTCCAGCCCACCAGCACTAGTAACCTGAAGGAAATAGTGTGGGTACAGGGCAGTTGTCTGCTCCAGGAGACATGGCTGTACTCGCACTCTGAGCTGTTGGGCCTTTCAGGACTCAATTCAAGGTTCTGCACTGCAGTGCGGGTGAGGAGAATCCGACTCAATCCAAGGCCTCTGCACCAAAGTGAGGGCGAGGAGAGTCAGGCCTATCTTCACTGCTATACCAGTCCACACACCTTACCACCTGCTGGTAGCAGACAATACTGGCTTCTCTCAGCGCTGTACCAGAGGATAATACCAGATAATGACATCACTGAAAGTTGTTCAAGTCTACCTCCACCTGCTGGCAGGGGAGCATAACCCACTCGTCTGGACTGGTGTAGCAGAATAAGGAATGTGTTTAACATGCTTGTGTAGTGCTGACGACCTTGCAACTATATATGGGGCAGGGTGAGGCATTCAATGTAGGTATTTTTGATTTATTTGTCACTTTGGGGTATGTTTACAAAGCGCAGAGGCCGCTACCACTGCTTTGTAAACATAGTCCTTTGTTTGTATTTTAAAATGCTGGAAGAGCCTTTGACATTTCTTTGAAAAGGGGCAAATAAATGTAAAGAAATAAATATATTATTATTTTTTTTAATTTATTTAAGCATTTTCAAATTTCAAAAAAACATACATACAAGAAACAATAATAAAGAACAATCAGTTTACAATCCAAAATCAACAAAGCATCACGATTCACCTACCACATCAAGAGAGAAAGATACTGTAATACTCAATATAAGAAACTTAGATAAAGAAAAGGAGAGTGTAAACTCCAAAATAGGGAGCTAAATAAACTATGTCAGTTCCTCCACCGAATTCTGACCTGCCTCTTTCCCATCCAGAAACTGTTGTAAAGATTTCACATCCGTATATACATAGGTACGTCCCCCCAGGGTTATAATGCAGCGGCAAGGGAACTTATAAAAAAAAAAGTAGCCCCCAACGCCACTACACGAGGTTTCAAAAGCAAAAACTGCTTTCGCCGTGCCTGAGTACTAGGGCAGACATCAGGAAGAATCTGAAGTTTATGTCCACAAAAGAGAGCATCTTTAAACTTAAAGTATGCTCTCAAAACGTGTAGTTTGGCGGGCTCAGACTTGAACCTAACAACCAAAGTACTACGCTTTGAAATTACATCTAAGGAATCCTCCAGAAAAGCGGTTAAATTCTGTTCCACTGAACAGCCCGGGGGGGACAAACCCCGCTCAGGCCGCTCAGTGGAAACAGAAGCCACCGGGAGGTAATACATATGAGCAGCTGCTAGGTCCCCATCTAAATGCAACACTTCTAAAGCATATTTCCCCAACAAAATCTCTGGAGACAACAAATGTGTAGAAGGAAAATTTAAAAAACGTAAGTTGCAAGCTCGTGAGTGATTTTCCAAGACTTCTGTCCTGTAAGAAACTGAAAAAAGCTCTCTAGATAAGGAAACATCTGCATCAAGACAGGATTGAAGCCGGAGATCAGACCGAGCAGCCAACTTAGTACAATCAATTTGCTTATCCATATGCTGCAATTTATCCACCACCTGTTGGGAAAATACACATAGAGAGGACACAGAAGAAGTCAATCGCTTATCTATATTCTGTATAGCTGACCAAATGTCCATTAAAGTCACCTCCTGCACGGGGGAGGAAAGAGTTCCTGTGTCCACCTTAGACAAACACCGGCTGCACAACAGACAGTCAATAGACCACCGAGAGGAGACTCCAACGGTGTGAATGAGAGAGACGGCTCAGGCAGAGGAGGAGGAGACCGGAGTATAGGGCTCAATGAAGCACCCTCCGGTGACTGAACCTCGGACAGTAGCGACTGAACATGTTTGTCCATGGGGCCGACCACTTTCCCAATTACAACTTCCTCTCCAGATTTTAAACCAGTCTTAGCTTTATGCTTACCCATAACTGAAGGTAGGCCTCACTGAAAAACATGTGCACCTCCAGTGCACCTAAGGGGCACCAAAGGGGGCATAACCTGCCCCTTGAGCCACGCCCCTTAGGCCACGCCACGCAGGCCGCGACACGCGGCCGCGTAGAACCCGCTGGGCTTTATCGAGCAAGGAAGGGTCTTCCAAGGCAGGGCACGTCCTCCTCCTGCCTGCATGCTGACACTGCAAGCCTCCACCGGGTACTACTGTCCTAAGCCGCACAGGTGGAATCGCGGCAGCTCCCTCTCACACAGAACTCTCTCCGAAATAAATATATTATAATAAACATATAAACATATAAATGACAATACCCCATATAGCTATCATGCTTGATTTCGGAGGATTCAGAGTAATGATGCAGTGAAGAGGAAGGCCCTGCCCAGTTCCAGATGGGAAGGGAAAATACAAAAGAAAGATACATGAGTCAGACGGCATCATCAACATGGGAGCAGTGGGAGACAGCCAAGAGGGAGTCTCTCAGGTATTCCATTGAAGGAGTCAGGGAGGTACCCGGGTACTCTCTAAGGGCTCCATCAAAGAAGAGGGAAGCTCTCTTTCCCCTGAAGAAAAAAATTGTGAAAAGTCAGGAGACATCAAGAAAGTGAGCTCCAGGAGAGGAGGAGCCAGAGATCCCGGGGATAGTATCTTGAGCCTAACGCTTGTCTAAAACAGAGATGTTTGTGATGTTTGCCCTTCAGAACAGAACAACTTCCTAGGGTAAAGGAGAATAAATCTTAAAGGGAACAGTGGAAGGTATCCATTCAGTAAATGCTCTGGTAGTTCAGTGGACTGAGTCTTATGAATTCTGTAGAGGTTCTTACTTCAACAGTGAATTATTACAGAGCTACCAAGTTACCCAGTTCTAGGAGGAAGATTTTTAAACCAGTATGTTATTTCTAGACCCTAATTTCATCCATTGAAATTGGTGTTTCAGGTCCCATAATGCACCAGAACGGGATTGTCAGAAATCCATGACTAGCCAAAAATCTTTCTGTCTGGATAGCTCTGCAGCTCTGTTATTGCTGAAGCTCTGAACCGTGACTTTGAAGATTTTGTACCTTCAATCTATTTTTCCACCTCTTTCTACTGTTGATTTTATGGACTTTTAGATGTTGCTGTTAAGTGCCATCGAGTCAATGTGGACTCAGTGATCCTACAGATAGCTGTTCTAAAATGTGTTCGGTTTTCAGTCAGGCAGCTAATTGTTAATAGAGTGACATCTATAGCTGCTATTATTGTATGGATGTATCGCATTACTGGTCTTCCTCTTTTGAATTGACCTTCAACCTTACTAAACATGATGTTGTTCTCAAATGACTTCTCTTTGCATTATGTGTCCAAAATATGAAAGTAGAAGTCTTGTCAATTGAGCTTCTAAGGAAAGCTTAGGTTGGATGTTCTCTAGTACTCACTTATTTGTTCTTCAGGCAGTCATAGTATACACAGTGGGGAAATATTCAAAAGCATTTATATGGTTTGAAGACCTGAAACCCAAGTAAATGCCGCTCTTTAGGATGTTCAGCGGCATGAACACAGTTAGTGCTGCTGGATATCCACGGGTGCAGCCGTTACACACCCCGATGTTAAGCACTTAGCAATGGGCATGTCAGGGGAGTTACAGGGCAGAGCAGAGGCAGCGCCCATCATTAACTAGGCAGTGGTGATATTCATTCACTGCCTGGTTAGCGACAAGTGGGTAAAGTAAGGTGTGGCAAATGCTGGCTTAACTTTACCTGTGGAAGCTAACCAGGTAGTGGCTCAATATCACTGCTGCCCAGTTAGCTGCCGGCTTCTGCAGATATTCAATGCCAGATATGGCCCTGGAATCGAATATCGGGGTTAGTCTTCAGCGGCAGCGACTATCAACTTTACAAGTGCCAGCAGCCGCTGCTGAATATCCCCTGCCCCCTCCCCCCCCCCCCCCCCCACCTGGTATTCTTTACAGCACATAATTCTTAGGCATCAGTTTTCTTCCTGTCTTTCTTCTTCACTGCCCAACTTTCACATCCATAAGACATTACTGAAAATACCATTGCTTCGACAAGTCAATTCTTTGTATGCAGAGAATCATATCTAGATCTTTCACAGCCCTTCTGCCAAAAGCACTGTGCCATCAGATTTCTTGACTGCTTGTTATTTCATTATTGATTCTTAATCCAAGTTAGTTAACGTTGTCTATTTCTATTTCTTCTCCATTAAGGATGAAATTGATTTTTCCAATTGTCAGGATCTTTGTCTTCTTCACATTAAGATACACGCTTATTTTAAGACCATGCCCCTTGATAAGCAGATGCTTTAGATCGTCTTCACATTTAGTCAGTAATGTGGTTTTGTCAGCATAGCAAACCAATCTTCACACCTCGGTTGTCTTCATAGAGTCCTTCTCCGATGATTTGTTCTACATATAAATTGAACAGATATGGGGAATGTATGCAGTTTTGTCGTACACCTTTGCCGATCTACACTGTTCTTTTTCACCTTGCTTCGTTTAAATTGTTGTTTCTTGATAAATGTAAAGGTTGTGCATGAGAACTACCAGGTGTTCTCATTAGCCCGATATTCATTTGCAATGGCTATGCACCTCTACAGTGCATAGCCGCTGCCGTTGAACTTTAACTCCAGATATTCAAAGCCAGGGTCATATGCAGCCTCAGCATTAAATATCCAGGGTTGCCGCATAGCCAAAGACACCGCAGAAGGTAACTTGATAGCAGCGATATAGAGTCGCTGCCCAGTTAGCTCCCACAAGTAAAGACAGGCCAGCTCTTGGGTACCTAGGGTCCTCAACTGCTTCTGCCACAGGCAGTTAGAGGGGTCACGGTGCTCTTTCATTCCTCTGGGAGCCCAGCTTTATCACCCAGGGGTTTGGTTGAAGTATTCAAGTGAAAATCCTGTTGCCAGAAGGTAAATCAGAGAAGACGGGGTGTTTCCCATGAGGAATAATAGGATCTCTGTGATCCACCTTTTTAACTATCAGGCCCTGTTTATACCCTTTGTTTGCTATGGCAGCTCTGCATTTTGAACAGCCTGCTTTCAGGCAGGGTTAGCAGATGGGTCCCCCTTATATCTGAAGGGTATCCAGTGATCTGCTTCATTTATGCCTCTACCTGACTTTATGCAGCTAGCACATAGGGTTTTAGGGAAGAAACCCCTGAACTGGGCCTAGAGGCCCTAAGGTCTTGTCTCTGCTATACCTTCAGCCCCAGGGTGAGCTGGATCAGCCTTTCGGGCTCCTTGGGGTGGGAGTTCTGGTCCAGCTGTGACCAATCTGTTGAGGGAGGTACTGCACATGAAGAGTCTTAGTTTTGGAGGGTCGTCACCTTAAACTCTTGAGCAGTGCTGTGTGCATACCTGGAGGCTAGTCTTTTCATGATGGACCCATCCTCTGCCAGTAGCCTCTATGGATCCCTGGTACACTTGACATTACCATGATGGTTCATGCCAAAGATCTATCAAGACCACTCTCCTTTCTGGAGGTTTGCAAGGTAGCTTACTTTTTAAAATTGGTTCAGTCTTTTCTGAGTTCATGGTGGCTGTGATAGTGGCCAGTTGACAGCACTGGCACTACACTCAGTCGACACTTGCTGACTCCAAATTTCAGCTGAGCAGATTCTTGTTCTTCAAGAAGTGACGCTTGCCTACTGAGACTCCTGAAGGATAGGCCTGGAGGTGCCAAGGGTTCCTCATGTATGGCTGTGCATTGAGCTTAGAAATGCCCTTTGACTACTGTGAGTCCTTTGGGCCTTAGCTGCAGTAGAGACAGTTCTTTCTCAGCCTTTGGCATGCTTCAGTCTTCACCAGTGCTCCACTGGGAGCCTGTAATCCCCCTCAGTGAGTTCCAGTGTTTTTTCCCAAGATGCAGCCAGTTAAGGTGTAACTCAGGCTGTTTACCTCTGAGAGGACCTTTATCACATTAGACTACTAGATCTTTGGGGTTCTCAATCAAGGCTGGAGAGGTATTAGCTCCTGCAAGATACCTGCCTACTATCCCTAAAGTCTGGTTCAAGCCAGCCTGGGAATTATGATGTGCAATATTTGAATTACAGCAGTGCTTATAAGGGACTCCCCAGTAGTCTCCCTATGGCTCTCCGCTTATATTAATTTATTTAACAGGTTTTATATACTGCCTTTTCCTTAAGTCAAGGCGGTTTACATTGAACTTTTAATGTTTACATAGAACGTTTCGAGGTAAGGGATAACAAGTGTAGGCTATAATTGACACAAAAGCTAACAGGGATAGTACATGTGTTGACTTGTCGTGCAGGGACATTTGAAGCACTCAGTAACTTATGTACAGAACTTAAATACATAGAGAGGTAGTAAACAGGCTTTGAGGTGAGATTCGGAGTCCAAATCTTATATGGGTGACATTTGAGGAAAATCAGCATTTCCTGTAATTTTAGGCTATTTTTCCCATGCCCTCCACTGCAGGGCCTGGGATATTATTCCAGGCACATGGGTGCCCAGGAAGAGAGGTCACCTTCCGGCATATCCTGGACCTGGAAGTGGTTGTTTTCAGAGTCCGAACCCTTCATTTATGTATGAGATCCTTTGGGTCAGGCAGGAGTGCTCCTCACTTCCCTAGATCTCATTGTGTACTGTCACTGTCCCATTTGGAACAGCATTAGCTGTTTCTCTGCTTTTGTATTCTAGGCCATCTTTCCAATTTCGAGCCCTTCCTTTAGCCTATATGGAGCTCTCTATATCTCTTCCAAGTGAGTGGTGGTGGTAGCAGTTTATCTTTGCATTAAGAGAGCAAGGGTTGCCCATACCTGGACATCACACGAGTCTAGTCAATCTTTCTGGAGAACACCAGAGATGACAGACCTAGTGAGTTCTAGCTGGAAAGGCTGGGGTCAGTGATCACTTATCCTTAGAACAGCCTGATTCACTCCCAGGACTTTGAGTATCTGGGAGCCAGTTCCATACTTACCTGAGCAGAGCTTCCTCATGATGGAGAGGTCACTCAAGCTTCAGCCAATTTCAGGCATATGGCAGTTCCATGGGCCTGGGATTTCCTCAGGTCCTTGGGTCCATGACATCAATCTTGGAGCTGGCTCCTTGGACCAGGATACATATGCGTTTTCTGCAGAGGCATTTGCTAACTTCTGGTTTCCATGTTCCTTGTCATTTGATCGGGACCTTCCTCTCCACTGGGAGATCAAGAAGCAGTTGAGATGGCGGTTGCAGTTATGCCATATGATGGCCAGGGTGCAGTCAGAATTACTGGATGGAGTGCTTGTTGTCTCAGATGCCAGCCTGAAGGACTGGAGGCACAATGCCTGGGACAGTGGGCCCAAGGACTCTGGCCCTCATAGGAGGCCTCCTGGGTGATCTTCTGCATCTTGCCCCGAGTGATCAGTTTGACCCTGAAGAGGTGAAGGCTTCTTCTAGTAGGCAAAGTGTGCTGAGTGTTTTCAGATAGTGCCCTGGTGGTGGCATTGTCCAGAAATGAAGCAAAACGCACGTTGCTGCTGAAATGGATCTCGAGGTCATGGAAATTTGCTGTTGGGTGAAGGAGAATCTGATTGCCCTTCTCTACTGCACAATACAAGCTTTGAGAACTTGCAGGCTGACTGTGTCACAGCTCCATGGGTCTGGGTGGGCAAGACCTCAGTTTTGCCATGTGTGACCTCAGTGTGAAGTTGGAGCCTGCCAGTGCTCCAGCTGATGGTCACTCAGGAGAATTATAATGTGAAGAGCTATTTTGCGCTTGGGAAGGATCCAAAGATGGATGCCCTATTTCAGCAGTGGCATTGTGAAAGGATACCTAATGTCCCCTCCCTGGTCCTTGGTGAGCCATTTTTGCATATGTGATGGCCCATCTAAGCCTGGTTATCCTAGTGGCCCTGGACTAGTCTTGCTGATTGTGTTACATGGATTTCTTGATCCAGGGGGCATGGCCCTCTCTCTTGCTACCTCAAGAAACAGGCCTACTATGGTGGGGACTCCTGGTAATAGAGGTTCCCAGTCTCATCTTGCTTATGGCTGGCCCTTGTGCACCGTAGACTCTCCATGAAGGGCTGCTCTGCAGAGACAGTAGCCTTCCTGTTTATGACCTAGTGGGCTTCTATGTCCTTAGCTTATATGAGAGCCTTTCTGGCAGTCTGAGCTATACTAGGGCTTGGTTCCGAACACACAGAGCATATACCTGACGTGCATAGCTCTCGGATCAAAAAATGAGGTGCCTCAAGAATGCAGCCATTCAAGGAAGACAGTGCATACCAAAAGCCTCCTAGAGAACATGGTACATCTCAAGCACATAAAGGACATGGCAAGACACGTACACACCATGCATACCTTCTCAGTGTATGCCACAAGGTGGTCTGAGGCTACAGATATCAGGATTAAATTAAATAGAAGCTGTCTTGCCATAATACCCTTAAGCTTTAATTTCAAATTATGCCTTTGTCCAAGAAACAAAACATAAGAAAACAAAACACACATTTTTGAATATTCCTCAGAGTGTTTCTGGTGGTGAATTACATGATAAAGCGCTGTATCTACATGTGCTAACATCATGCTTGATAGAATCAAGACACAGAACGCTCAGCTTCCATGCCAATAGTTTTTTTTCTTTTAGAATTTATACAATGTATTTAGGCTATTACTGCAATTTCTACCTTATTGTTTTCACCGGGCAAAGTTTGCTTCACAAGTACTTGTGGTTTGTTTGCATTTGCTGCTGTGATGTTCCGAGAGGAAATCATTTATGGTTGAACTTAGAGTTTTGCTAAAATTAAAACATTTACATTTTTGCAGTATATAAACCATTTTGGTGGCAGTAGCTTCTCACTTGCATAACAGGGCTGTGACTAAGGGTGGGCAACAGGGGCAGCCAAATGGAGAAGTCACTTGGGGACAGAAGAATGACTGACTGATATGGGAAGGCAGCAAATGATAAGACAGGAAAAGTGTAACTCTTCTACTATCTGCAGAGCTGCCAAGTAACCCAGTCCTAGAAGGTAGATTTTTGGAGAGTCCTGTATTTCTTACAACCTTGCCTTGACATTATCGGAACTGCAGAGCTCATTTCAATGGGTAGAATCAGGGATTACAAATACCCCATTATTTTGGGATGTAAGTTCAAAAATGGAAATTACACTAACCTGGTAATTGTAGTTCCTGGAGGGTCCAGTTTAGTCCTCCACAATCGGGTAGTGCCCCTCCTCCTGCAGCCGGGAGACTGGACCAATCAAATCTTCTGTAGTATATATGCAGCCGGAGCTCCCAGAAGTCCCCAGTGTACTAGTAACAAAGCATACTTAACGAAGCAACACATTAGATTAATATACAAAATGACCTAATTAAAGAACAATTTGTTCCCCCCCAAGAAATATCCAACCCCCTCCCCAAACGAGGAAGTCAGAACACTGCATTGCGCCGGCACCGACACCTCAGGAATCAAAACACCGCTCCCCACCAGAAGGTCAGGAGCTGCCTGAACCCCCGAGACAGGGAAGAGCCTCAGCAAAAAACACGGCTGCCACAAAGGGACCGAACGGCAAGAGGAACCGTCTTAATATCAACCGTTCGGAAAGGCGCGCCGCACCACATTAGCAGATAGTCGGGAGGGAAGGAGGACTAAACTGGACCCTCCAGGAACTACAATTACCAGGTTAGTGTAATTTCCATTTCCTGTTCGGTAATCCAGTTTAGTCCTCCACAATCGGGATGTAACAGAGCAGTTAAGACCGGGCGGGACCTTGCCATCCGGCGCGCAGAACCGCCGAACCAAAACAGGAATCCCGAGCCGCTGACACATCTAAGCGATAGTGTCTACTGAAAGCATGCAGAGACGACCAAGTGGCCGCCCTACAGATATCTGCCGGCGGAACCAGGCTATACTCCGCCCAAGAGGTCGCCTGAGCCCTAGTGGAATGAGCCCTCAGACCCTCCGGAATAGACCGCTGTTGCAACAGATACGCGGACGCGATCGCCTCTTTGAGCCATCTAGCAATGGAGGCTTTAGCCGCCGCTTCCCCTTTACGCGCACCCCCGAAGAGCACGAAAAGCCGGTCAGATTTCCGAAAAGACTCGGTAACCTTTAAATAACGATGGAGCGTACGACCCACATCGAGCCGGAGAAGACCTTTGTCCGTTGACCCGACAGATTGCGAAGAAAGTACTGGAAGAAACACTGCCTGATTCATGTGAAAGGGAGACACCACCTTTGGCAGAAAGGAAGGAACCGGACGGAGAACGATCCGATCCGCGGAAAAAGACAAGAAAGGCTCTCGACAGGACAATGCCTGTAGATCCGAAATGCGCCGTGCCGAACAGATGGCTACAAGAAAAACCGCCTTCAGCGTGAGATCTTTCAGAGACGCCCTGCGCAGGGGCTCAAAAGGTTCACGAACCAGGGCCCTCAGAACTAAATTCAAGTCCCAAGGAGGAACGAAAACTCTGCGGGAGGGCCGCAAATGAAAAACAGCCGTAAGAAATCGGCGGACATCCGGATGAGCCCCGAGCAGACTACCCAACACCTTGCCGCGATAACACGAGATAGCCGCCAACTGGACTTTTAGGGAACTAGCCGCAAGGCCCTTATCGAAACCATCCTGAAGAAAACTTAAAACGACGGGCACGGAAACTGTCGCCGCCCGGACTCCCCGCCGGGAGCACCAGTCTTCAAAAATTCTCCAAATCCGAACGTAAGTAAGAGAAGTGGACGTTTTCCGCGCCTGCAAAAGGGTAGAAATCACCGCTGGGGAATAGCCCTTCCTTTTCAGCCGAGCCCTCTCAATGGCCAAACCGTAAGCGAGAATCGATCCACTTGGGGCATCCGCAAGGGACCCTGAAGAAGAAGATCCGGTAGCGCGGGCAGGAGCCAAGGAACGCCGTCGCGCAGCCTGACCAGATCGGCATACCAGGGCCTCCGGGGTCAATCCGGGGCCACCAGTAACACACGACCCCGATGGCTCTCGATACGTTGTACGACCCGGCCGATCAGAGCCCACGGAGGAAAGACATAAAGAAGACCGGACGTTGGCCACGGCTGAATGAGAGCGTCGAGCCCCTCGGACATGCGCTCCCTTCGCCTGCTGAAGAAGCGCCCTGTCTTGGCTGATTGAAAGGTCGCCATGAGATCCATGATGGGTGGACCCCACCGCCGGACGATTTGTGCGTAAACCTGTGGGTTTAGCTCCCATTCTCCGGGGTCCACCCGCACTCTGCTGAGAAAATCGGCCTGGACATTGTCTACGCCCGCAATGTGAGCCGCCGAGATTGCCGGAAGGCGAGTTTGCACCCAGTTGAACAAGGCCGCCACTTCTGCCTCCAGGGCCACACTGCCGGTACCCCCTTGGCGATTGATGTAAGCTACAGTGGACGCATTGTCCGACAGGACTCTCACCGGCCGTCCGAGAACCAGGGTCTCCAGGTCCACCAGGGCTAGCCGGACTGCCCGCAATTCGAGACGGTTGATCGACCAAGAGGCCTCCAGGGGAGACCATTCCCCCTGAGCAAAGCGGGACTCGCAGTGAGCCCCCCAGCCGGTTAAGCTCGCATCCGTCGTGAACGGAACCCACAGAGGAGGCTCCAAGGGAATCCCCCGCGACAGGTTCTCGGCGGAGAGCCACCACCGGAGGGATCGGCGAACCGTCTTTGGGCAAGGCAATCTCTTGTTCAACGAGTCGAACTGGTTGGACCAACGTCGCAGAAGAGCACTCTGCAGCGGACGCATGTGGAAGCGCGCCCAAGGCACCACCTCCAAAGTCGCCGCCATCGTGCCGAGGAGCCGCAGGTACCACCATGCCGACGGAGCTGGCATCCCCCGGAAGAGACGGACCAGAGCCCGCAACGCCAGCACGCGTCGCTCCGGAAGGCACACCAAGCCCCTTGCTGTGTCGAAGCGGACTCCCAGATACTCGAGATCCTGTGTCGGAGACAGACAACTCTTGCATTCGTTCACCACCCATCCGAGGGACCAAAGGAGATCCACCACCCTGCTCGTGACTTGCACACACTCCCGACTGGACTTCGCTCGAATCAACCAGTCGTCGAGATACGGATGGACCAGGATGCCCTCCTTGCGCAACGCCGCCGCGACTACAACCATTACCTTTGTGAAGGTGCGGGGAGCCGTGGCGAGTCCGAACGGCATGGCCCGGAATTGAAAATGGCGCCACGGGAGCGCAAAGCGTAGAAACCGTTGATGGGAGGGCCGGATGGGAATGTGTAAATAGGCCTCGGTAAGATCGAGGGATGTTAAAAATTCCCCTTGACGCACCGCTACGATGACTGACCGCAGGGTCTCCATGCGAAAGTGCGGTACTCTGAGAGCGCGATTCACGCCTTTGAGATCCAAGATCGGACGAAGAGAACCGCCCTTTTTGGGAACCACAAAATAGATGGAGTAGCGACCTACGCCTCTTTCCAAAGGCGGGACCGGAACCACGACCCCCAGAGAGAGCAGCCGATCCAGGGTCACGCGGATGTCCCGCGCCTTTTGAGCTCCCTTGCTGGGAGACAGAACAAACGAATCCGGAAGTGGGTGCGCAAACTCTAGGGCATAACCTTCTTCTATAATCTGCAGCACCCACCGATCTGACGTAATTTGGGCCCAAGAAGGAAGAAAGTCGCGCAAACGACCCCCGATGACCGGGTCTTCCTCTAGAGCCCGCCTCGTTTCATTGCGGCTTGCGATTAAAGGAAGAGGCCGAGGAAGAGGCGGCTCCGGAGAAGCCCCTTCCCGCTCATCTGAAACCACGAAACCCTTGATGACGGGTTCCAAAACGACCGCGCTGCGAAGTCCACAGCCGGGAAGAACCAAATCTGCGAGCATCCCGAAACTGGCCGCGTGCTGAGGTGGACAACCTATTAAGCTTAGGCTTATCCTCTGGAAGCCGACCACCCTTAGACTCACCGAGATCCTTCACCAACTTATCCAGAGCCTCACCAAATAACAACCTGCCCTTAAAGGGTAGTTTACTGAGGCGAGACTTGGAAGAACCGTCGGCCGCCCAATTGCGCAACCAGATGGACCGTCGTGCCGCTACCAGGGAGGCCATGCTATTAGCTAGGGAGCGTATTAAATCATAAAACAGATCCGCCAAGTAGGCTGATCCGGACTCCACGCGGGTAACGTCCAACAGCCCCTGTTGGTCCATACCGGACCCCGAGCGCAGGTGCTGTGACCATCGCAAACAAGCTCGAGCTACCCACGCCCCACATATAGAAGCTTGTAACGATAAGGCGTTGGTCTCGAAGGCTTGCTTCAACAAATTATCAACCTTTTTGTCCTGAACATCCCTCAGGGCCGCGGCCCCTTCAACCGGGATGGTGGTTTTCTTAGTCACTGCCGAAACGGCAGCATCCACCCGTGGAGACTTAAACAAGTCCCTGTCCTTGTCGGCAAGGGGGTAAAGACGATTCATGGTCCGAATCCCTTTCAAAGCGGATTCCGGTTGCTCCCATTCTGCATGGATCATCTGCTCAACCACGCGGTGCACAGGAAAAACTACCTGGGCATCCCTGACCGCCTGAATGAGAGGATCCTCGAGACCCTCCTCCTCTAGCGGCCGCACCGCAGAGAGGTTAAGTGCTTGGAGAGACTCCGTGACCAAAGGTACCAGCTCGTCCCTTCGAAACACCCGAATGATGCGAGCCTGATCCTCCGGTTCCGGAAGCTCCCCGTCTTCTAATTCCTCCGCCTCAATCTCCGGATCCCCCTCAGCCTCGGAATCCGGGAGGCAAAGGGTGTCCTGATCCTGGTCCCCCAACCTGGGCCGCTTGACAGCGGGTTGGGAAGACCGCTGAACCCCCCCTGCGGATGCTGGGGGGAGAGAGGCGGGCCAAGCCTCCGGCAAATGACCAGACCGGCTTAAGCGGAAGGCCTGATGCATGAGAAGAACAAAATCCGGGGAAAGGTCTATAGGCGACGCTACCATAGCCGCCTGCTGGAGCTCAGGGACCGACGTATTAGACGCCGGGCCCAGACCAGAAGGAAGGATGCTCGGTGAAGGGACACTGTCCCCCGAAAGAGAAGGTTCCCCGGGCACATGCTGTTCCTTAATTTCAATAGGCAGCTCCAGGTCTGAAGAAACTGCAGCACAGCTCTTACAGATTCCAGAGTCAGTCATTGTACCTCTGCGGGACCCACAAATTACACACTGAGGTTTGGCAGCCATGCCAAGGCCACCTGCTCTCAGGGAGAAATAAGGCAACAGGAACAGGGAAGCCCACACCAAGGGGACTAACCTTATTCAATGCAGCACAGTATTAAATTTAAAACCTTTTTTTTTTTTTTTTTAAAGATACAGCTACCTAGCAAAAGAAATAGAAAATAAAGGACCAGAAATAAACCCCAAAAGAACTAACTAACTAGTGTTGCTCCTTCAAGTGTCACTTAGTGTGCCCAGTAGGGGCACAGAAGTCCTCCAGCTGCAGGGAGACTGGACACACTGGGGACTTCTGGGAGCTCCGGCTGCATATATACTACAGAAGATTTGATTGGTCCAGTCTCCCGGCTGCAGGAGGAGGGGCACTACCCGATTGTGGAGGACTAAACTGGATTACCGAACAGGAACTAGGACTGGACAAAAAAAATCTCCCTCAAGCCCATTTGAGTAACACGATATGAATAAACTGGATTTGATAAAGGCCTTAATATTTAGCAGGTTTAACTTTTAAATGCACAATTTCTCTATTTCATAGCCAAATACAGAAGTTAAACATTTAAGTATTGGTGCTACTTTCAACCCCCTCAATGCTGACTTTTGTGTAGGCATAAAATCTGACCATTTAGTGAGTTAAACTGTCCATTTTTAACTAGACATACTGTATATTGAAAATTTAGGAATAAGTGAGTTATAGGTTCTCCATGTTCCAGTGAACATGTATTCTGACACACCTGCTAATTTCTTTTGCTTGAATCCTGCTAGATTTGTCCAGACAAGTGGATTATGCTCCCAGGCAGCAGGTAAAAACAGACCAGAGCAACTTTCAATGATGTCATCACTTATATATACACTGGCAAAGCACTGAGAAAAGCCAGTATAATATTTCCCAAGCAGAAAGCAAGACTGAAAAACTCAGAAAAAAATATTAAAACAATAACTTTGTGGAAGAGTAGCCAAGCGATTAGAGCAGAGGTTCCCAACTCCAGTCCTGGAGGGCCAAACACCATTCGGTTTTCAGGCTGGGGCAGTGCATGCAAATACATCTCATGCATATGTATTAGGGACAGCCTGAAAACCTGAATGGTGCATTCACATCCAATGTCGCTAGCCACAGATCGGGTTCAGCCACTACATGAGCTTTGGTTTCCAGCAGCTGTAAAAAGTGCATCGTATCTCTCACATAAGAGGGAATCCGTGGTATTAATGGCCTTAAAAAGGAATCCAAATAAACCGAAAGAGGTTCCAGCAATGAACCTCTGGATTAGAGTACTCACTTGGTAACCCACTAGCACTCCTTGTGGCCTTGGGCAAGTCACTTGACCCTCCATTGCCTCAGAAGAAAGGCCTGGCAACTACTTCCAGTCACAATGCTAAGAAAACCCAGGAGCTGCTGGGTGGCCAGGAGTCAGCATTGACTCAAAAGGTACACATTGCATTTCATTGTAACTTTGTACAAACTTTTAGCTCTGTTACCATATTTGACCCTGCATCAGGCACTGCAATTTAAAGGCAGTAGGATTCCAAACCTGTAGGAATAGTCTGCCTGACTTTATGCATTTTATTGTTGATGATTGGGAAATCTATGTTTAATCACTTGGACTGATAGCACCAGGGTTTTACAAAAGGTTTTCAAAAAATGGGTCGTTGATGCAAAAAAAGGAGCAGTTACTGGCAAAAAAAGTCAATGCGAGAGCTCCCTGGTAGTCTGAGACCCGCTCTATAAAAAATATTAGGTGTTCAAGTAATGCCAGTGATAATTTCCACATTTCTACATTTAAATATGAGATAATATTAAGTAGATTCTGGAATTTCAGTATATGCCACTAGTAATATATCTTATATTGGCTTAGAGGGAGTCCTGGCATGTAGCGAATGTGGAGAGAGCCATGCTACTCCTCAGAACCTCAGGCATCTTGGGAATGGAGGGTAGGAGTTGAATTATAGGAAAGGTGCTGTGGAACAGCTGGACTAGAACAGGAATTCTATGGAGGAAGATCCTGTATAGATGACCCTTGGTAGTAAAATATTGAATGCAATATTCTAATATGGACCTCCCTTGGTGGTATTGTAAAAGTCTATTGAGGTTCATATGGATCTGTTAGAAGAGCCAGTAGAAGATCCTCAAGGGTTACCTCACTGTGAAGTGGAGGTAATAAACCTTAGGAACAACAATTGGAGGTCAGAACCCATCAGGGTGAGAAATAGCCCCAGGGGAAAACTGGGGTAGTACAATGAGGTAGGGCTTCAGCGGGAAACGCAGAAGGTACTGTTAGACAAAACTTAAGCCCCTTTGGTCGAAGGACAGCACAATGCTAGGACCAAAAGGAAAATAAGTCTGACCTATTGGGACTGACGAAAGAAAAAGTCCCTGTGGGAGAGAAGAGGTATGGAGACCCCTATATCTGATCCCAAAGTGAGGACAGACTTATGAAGCGTTACAGCTTTAGATTAACTTAAAATCCGCTATGTCTTTCCAAATGAGGTCAATTAGGAAAGAAAAGGTACCTGGAAGCTTCAGAGGTACCTAAACCTGAAAGGTTATGGTAAGAGAAACAAAAAATTTGTTAATTACCACAGGGAGTGGTTATATGTGTAGAACCCTAAGCATGCTGGCACAGCATTGATAGGGGTAGTGCACATCTGTCAGAGTCATATAGGAATATATAGATATATGAACCTAGACAGAGAGATATCTCAACAGGAATATATATGTATATAGACATATATAAACAGAGATATACTTTGGCATAAGATATATATATATATGTATATAATCTGTAGACATATAGACACAGGTCTCCATGTGGGTAGATGGAGACATGGCTATATAACTAGATCCCCATAGGGATATGGGAATAGAGAGAAGATTCATCTGATATCAAGAAGGGAGGTACCTGCTTGAATAGATGTATAGAGCATCTTCTTTCCCTGGTTATAAGTGACAGAGTCAGAGGAATGGTGTCCCTGACAAAGAGGAGTCTAGATTCCTTTAAGAATTTGAGCTCTTGAATAACCAGGATGGCCTACATGAAAAATATTGAGGATAGCTTCAGTCTGCAGGCAGCAAATCCAGATCTCTCTAGAAATGCAGTATGGTGAATAGATAGAGGACGCCTTTCCCTTTTGCAGGATGAGGGCAAGATGGATATCAGGTGTCCCTGAGCTGCAACTGAAAGAAAGCTATCCCTGGCGAGAAGACCAAAGGAGATATGGACCAAGCCAGGGAATTGGCCATTCCTTAGGTTTTCATGTGATGGAAGGCCTGTGTGTTCTGTCTCGAAAAGAGATTTTAGACGAGATGGTAAGGGTAGGGAAACCCTACCAGTCATGGGAACATGACTGGGTGAACCCCTCCTAACCATCTAGGCTTATCTGCTAGACAAGATACTAATGCTCTCTAGCAAGGGCCCACAGTGCAAAGCTACTCTGTAGAGTTGCAGAGAGCATGTTAAAGGTTGGTTAGAAGAAAAAACTGGCTGCTCAAAGCCAGTAGGTTATTTAAACTATTCTGCCAAAACCAAGGGGATTGGAGATGGCGAAGAATAGAAGTCAACCAACAAATCTATGATGATAGGGTTTTCCAAAAGGGTTGGTAACCTGTTTTGGGTCTAGCAGTGAGGCTAGAAGGAATGCTAGTAGAGGACAAACCCTGGTTGTGTGGGAAACAGAACCAGTGGGTTGACCACTAGGAATTGCTGCATTTGCAGCAACTACCAGGGCAGCAGAAAAAAATTTATTTTCCGTTGTTTTAGATTGGAAAAAGTAGTAACAGACCTAAGCAGAAGTGGTAAGACTTCCTTATTGTCTGATAAGCTGCCCTAAAGTAAGAATATGAGTAAAAAGGGGGGAGACAACTCTGGAAGGGAAAACCCCTTTGTGGAAAAGGTAGAGAACCATAGGGGTTTACCGGTGTAATAGAACCCCTCTTACAAACTGAATGTTGTAGTAAGAGAGGGGTAAGACAGAGTTGAAGAGACTGACTATGTAGGAAGTCTCTGAAAGGTAAGATGATACATGCTAGTACAGGGGAAAAAACTGTCTTTGATAGTTGTTACATCTCTTTCTCCCAGAAGGAGGAAGAGAAACCTGTTAACTATAGGCATGATCATCATAAAGACTCTTAGAGCAAAAAGGAAGGATGTCTCGTGAAGAGAGATCCATGAGAATTTAGAATGAAATTAGTGTAGATGCTTCAAGTGAAAAGAAGCAGACTACAAACTCTAACCACCAAACAGGAGATATAATGATAATCTATCTGAAACCCTCCGACTGCTGGGTTTGCTGAACCTGTTGAGGTTGTGGTTTCTTTGGACCAGAGCGATGTTTCCCTTGTTTGGGAACATCTGTATGATGGGCATAAGAGGGATAAAACTTTTTCCCTTTAGGGGAACAAAGTTTGTTAGAAAATTTCTTACCAACTGGGAAAGAGGAAGACGTAGAACAGCCTCTGGAATAAGCAATGTCAGTGGTTGACTAAGCAACTTGGAGTAGAGACTCCTTGTTAAAGAGATTTTCTCCAGTGCAAGGAGTATTTCCTAGTCTTTCTTGTGCCCATTTGTCCAAATCTGAAACTTGGAGCCAGGCTTTACGTCGTGCCCCTATAGCTATAGCAGAAGTTCTGCTAACAGACTCAAAGGAGTCTAGGGAAGCAAGAGTAAGGAACCCAGAGATATTTTTAGCATGACTAACCAGTAAGGAATAGTCTGCTCTTTTGGGCTCTTGAAGAAAAGGGGTCAAAAGTAGTAATTTCTTTGTGACTTCTTCAAGAGATAATCCCATATAGAAAATATATGAGAGAATTCTTGCTGAAAGCATGGATGCCTGGAAGGTTTGGGGTCCAAAGGCATCTAAAGTCTTAGAATCACGACCTGGCGGATAAGAAGAGTGCTTTTTAGTACTCTTAACACGCCTCATTGCTGATTCCACAACAATGGAATGATGAGGAAGTTGAGTCTTTTGAAAACCTGGAGAGGGGGGCACCTTATATAGAAGATCAGTTGCCCTAGAAGGTGGGGGTACCGTTAAAGGAGCTTCCCACATTCGTAAGAGGAGATCCTGGAAGGACTGATGCAAAGGAAGCATGATGTTCTCCTTTGGACTCCCGGGAATATACAGGGATTCTGTATTCCCTGGTGCAGGATCCTGCCCAGGTATAGAAATGACAAGTGATTTTGCCATATTATCAAGCAGAAAGGCTTGAAAAGAAAAATCCCCAGAGGGAAATCCTCTTGAAAGAGGAGGACAGGCTAGATCTGTTGAAGAACTAGCATTGGCACCCAGGGATCTATCCAATTTTAGAGGAGTAGAAGATCCTAAAGGGTGGAGTATGGGATCCTTACAGGATGGTTTCCGGTACCGCAGGAGGTCGGGACCAGCAACAGTCGGTAGCGCATCGTCCATGCTAGGGATCGATTCCAAACTCGGTACCGAGGGAAGCGAGCCTGATGAAAGAAGCATGGAAGGTACTGACAGCAATGGTAATGTGGATACCGGTATTGACTCCGGTACTGTATCCAATACCGGTGGATGAAGGCCAGCCGGTGACAGCTCTAACGGTATCGAAGAAACCGAGAGTGCCAGACATGGAACGGAACCATGCCTTCGGTACCATCCGGAATCGGTACCAAGGCGAGTCGGTACCCAGTCCTCCAGACTGGAGATCGATTCTAGACTCGGCATCGAAGGAAGCGATTCTATCGATGCACATCTGTAGGGTACCGACGTCGGTACCAGTACCGGTACCGGGATCGATACCGATACTGGAAGATCGGTCTGCAGCGTATCCAACGGGCCCGTAGGTACCGAGGACGCCAGACTACGATCCTCGGTGAGGAATGTTTCATCCAACACCATCGCTAATGCTGGGGTATCGGTACCGCTCGAAGAGGATGCCACCACCGAGCATGGCTCAGGTATGTTCGGAGAGGGGTGAACCTCAGGAACAACCTGAAACCCCACACAGGATTTGGAGGCCGAAAACTCCCACCGGGGTTTTAAAGCCAGTGTGTTCGAGGGCAAGGCCAGAGGCATCTCTATGCTGTGCATGAGATCTACCACTCGAGGACTGGCTAGTCTTAACAGACTGTTTTTGGGTTACCTGATCCTGTGAAGAAGGGGTGGTCGGTGCCCTGAAGTTGAATGGGGACTGCGTATCGAGGGGAACTCGATGCTGAAGACTTCTTCCAACTATACTGTTACAGGAGGGACACTCCAGAGGAAAATGGTCAGGACCCAAGCAGGGTAGACACCAATTATGAGTGTCTAAAATAAATTTTGTACCGCCACAGTTTGAACATTTCTTAGGGATAGTGGCTGGCGCTTCCATGAGGAAAAAAGAGTAGGCCTAGCAGGCCGGAAAAAAAACCGTCAGGCACTAAGAGGAAAAAAAGTATTCCTTATAAAGGAATATGCTGAAGAAAAAAGAAAAGAAACACCGGCGGTACCGGTGGTGTTGGGAAAGGCAGCCGCGACCACAAGAAAACTAAAAAATAAAAGAAGAATTTTCTGCGGTGACAGAAGGACGTCTTGCCGGCTCTACAGAAAAACGAAAACTGAGGAGAGGCAGTTGGGAAAGGCGGGAAGGCAGCATGCAGGCGTGTTGGGATGCTTCCAAAAGCATTCTGATTGGACGCTGGGAAGCGTTTCCGCGCAGACTCCGTCGGTACCGACGTACCCATATGTGAAGACTCATTCATGCTTGTTCCTGGAGATAATGCCTTTCAATGTATAGGATAAATCTTGGTTTGATAGAGTACACCATGATAATGTGACAAACCACCCTATTTATTATTTGTAGATGACTTGAAGCTCTACAGTTCCAGTGACCAACAATTAGCAGAGCAACTCCGTGTAGTGAAAAGCTTTTCTGATGATATCAGGATGACTTTTGGCCTAGACAAATGTGCTAAGGCAACTGTTTTTTAGAGGAAAATTCAGCAAAACAGAAAACATCTCCCTGGCTGAGGGCTATGTCATCAAGGTACTTGAACAGGAAGGCATATATAAATATCTTGGAGTAGAGGAAGAATTGATGCCTTTGAATTATGGTGCTGACAGCGAATACTGTGTATACCATGGACTGCCCGAAGAACAAACCAGTCGGTACTAGAGGAGATCAAACCTAAGCTTTCTTTAGAAGCTCAGATGACAAGACTTCGACTTTCATACTTTGGACACATCATGCGAAGAGAGAGATCATTAGAGAAAGACATTATGCTTGGCAAGATAGAAGGTCAACGCAAAAGAGGAAGGCCAGCAATGAGATGGATTGATACAATAACAGCAGCTACGGGTACCAGTCTGTCAACAATGAGCCGCCTGACTGAAGACCGAACACAATTTAGGATAGCTATCCAGAGGGTCGCCATGAGTCGACTCCGACTCGACGGCACTTAACAACAGAGGAAGAAAGAAAACTCAAGCAGTTTATTACTGACAGAAAAGATCAGTAAAGAATAATATGGAAGGTTAAAATCATTACTGAAAAGTGCCTTAACATCACGGAATTAGATGCAAGTCAATCAGCTGGCAATTCCTGTACTCTCATACAGCTTTGGGACTGCAGACTGGCCTCTTAAAGAACTTGAAAAGCTGGATGTAAGAACAAGAAAACACCTCCATGCCCATGAGGTAATTTACAAGAATCAGTGAATGCTAAGTCTGTATGGCCCAATATTCTTTTGGGATGGCTATGCATTGCTAGGGCGCATAGTCGTTGCCTCCAACCTTTAACCCTGGATATTCAATGTCATATGCAGCCCCGGGATTGACCTGGAGGAAAGGTCCATAAACCATTATTAAGAAGGGACCCAGGATATCAATGCTTGACCTAGTACAAGCATTGCAGAACCTGTGTCTTTTGGGGAAACTGCTAGGTACGTATGACCTAGATTGGCCACTGTTGGAAACAGGATACTGGGCTTGATGGACCTTGGTCTGACCCAGTATGGCATATCTTATGTTCTTATGTTCTTATGTCACACAGCCCACAAGCCCTCAGAAGCTAATTGGGCAGCAGCGATATTGACGGGTAAAGACAGGCCAGCTTTTGCTGCGCCTATCTTTTACCGACAGGTGCTAACTGGGCAACAGTGCAATATCGCCGCTGCCTGGTTAGCAACTGGTGCCACCTCTGCTCCTCCCCGGAATGCCTATGACACACTCCGATGCTACACAGTTAGCATCGGTTAGCATCAGGGCATGTAGCAGAATATTCAGCGGAACTAACAATATAACAGATTAGTAAAACAAGATTCCTTAGCTAAATGTCTGTTGGCTTTCTCCCATTAAACTATTTTCATCTGCAAGTCATTTATCCTTAGATTATTAACAGATCAGTAGGAAGCAAACGCAAAATATTAGACAATATACCAAAAAATCCTGAAGGCCTTAATTTTAATCTAGATGTCCCCACTCCCTTAGAAATCTAAACTAAACAACTCATCAATACAAAGATGCACACAATAGTCCAGTGGTGAAAAGGGGCTATCCAGTCTCTTGCACTGAGTGCCATAGGGTCATAGGTATGATTAACTCCCAGTTGGTGAGGTCATATGTGCACATTTGGTGCAAAGAGTTCCTGGTTCTCCAAGAATGTATCCAATTCCTGGAGGTTAAAATAGTAGACTTGGAGGAGCTAAGTCAGACAGAGGTACATGGAGAAGTCCCTCCTTCAATGCAACAGCTTCTGTGCTGTCTGAGAGGAGAGTGGTTACTTGGAAGGAAAGCATAACCTTAGTATGGCAGGAAGAGATCCTGTAGCTAGGACCTGCCATCCAGGGAATGTAATATCCTCTCACACAGAGGATGGATCTCCAGGAGCTTCTGCCCAAGAGTGAAGGGTTAGGATGGCTGTTCTAGTTGCAGATTCAATTGAGCATGTAGACAGCTGGGGGGCTGATGGGTGTAAGGATCGCTTGGTCAATAGCCTGGTATGAAGGTGGTGGACCTCATGCGTAACTTAGATTTGATTTTAGACAGTGCTGGGGAGAAGCCAGATGTTCTGGTACATGTTGGTACCACTGACATAGGTAAATGTGGGAAGAAGGTTCCGGAAGCCAAATTTAGACTTTTAGGTAGAAAGTTTAAATCCAGGACCTGCTGGGTAGCATTCTCATAAATGCTTCCTGCTCCATGTGCAGGATTCAACAGACAGGCAGAACTCCAGAGTCTCAGTGCATGGATGAGACAATGCTGTAGGAAGGAAGGATTTAGATTTGTTAGGAACTGGGCTACATTCTGGGGAAAGGGGGTATATTCCACAAAGACTTTTTTCAGCATTTAGTGGCAGGATCACATACATGTTCTGAGAACTCTGCCTACTTAAGGCCATTGAAATTACTTCAGCACTAAGGTCATGTCCAGTCTTAAAGGTCATAAAGATAAATTTTACATACCTGA